>OU342738.1:243781575-245185522 GCA_910589765.1 Avena atlantica | reverse complement strand
CGGCAATCTGCTAAGGGCATCGGCTACTACGTTGGCTTTCCCGGGTGATGAAATGTCCCGGTCGTAATCCTTGATTAGCTCAATCCATCTCTTCTCTGCCTCATATTCAGCTCCTTCTGGTGAATATATACTTTAGGCTCTTGTGATCCGAATAAATCTCACTACGGTTTCCCATAAGGTAATGTCTCCATGTCTTCAGGGCTAGAACTACGCTGCGAGTTCGAGGTCATGGGTTGGATAATTTTGTTCATGCTGCTTCAATTGTCGCGATAGATAGGATAGAATAACTTGGCCTTCTTGCATTAGCACCACATCCGAGACCAATCTTGGATGCGTCACATACACATCGAATGGCTTCGTGATATCCGGCATGATCAAGATTGGGGCGGAAATCAATCTCCTTTTGAGTTCTTGGAAACTCGCTTCACACTTGTCCGTCCATTCAAACTTCTTGTCCCTTCTTCAGCAATTGGGTCATGGGTCGGGCGATCTAGAGAATCCTTCTACGAATTTGCGGTAATATCCCGCCAATCCGAGAAAAGCACGAACTTGGGTTTGAGTGGTTGTGGGCTTGCCAATCTTCTACATCTTTCACTTTGGCAGGGTCAACGGCAATTCCTCCGGCTGATACAATGTGACCGAGGAATCCTACTTCTTGTAACCAGAATTCACATTTGCTAAATTTTGCATACAGCTGATGCTCTCTAGGGTTCCAAGAATGGTCCTTAGGGTTAGCTCATGTTTCTTTCTTCCGATTTGGAATAAATCCAATGTCATCAATGAAAACAACGACAAACTTATCCAGGAAGTCCATAAAAATCTTATTCATGAGGTTCATGAAATAAGCGGGGGGGGGCATTGGTTAATCCAAAGACATGACTGTATACTCATACAACCCATATCTGGTGGTAAAGGCAGTCTTTGGAATATCCTCTGCACGAATTTTGAGTTGATGATAACCAGTTTCTAAGATCAATCTTAGAAAACACCTGGGCACCGGTCAACTGATCAAACAAATCCTCTATCTTGGGCAAGGGATACTTGTTCTTGATGGTGACATCATTCAACTTTCATAATCCGTACACAAACGGTTACCTCCATCCTTCTTGTCCAACAAATAAGACAGGTGACCTCCATGGGGACGCACTTGGTTGAATCAATCCGATTTCTAACATGGAATCCAGTTGCTTCTTCAGTTCTTCTAGTTCTGACGGGTTCATACTATAGGGTCTCTGGGCTATAGGTCCTGTTCCGGGATTAGTTCGATGATAAACTCGATATCCCTATCTGGGGCATCCGGGCAAAAAATCTGGAAATACATCGGGGTATTCACAGACTATCCGAACTTGTCATGGTAGGTTGGGCTAGACTCTTGTTAACTTGAATTGGCGAGGTAAGGTTTCCGATATATGCTCGACTAATATTCCGGCGGTACTAGTCATGGTAATGGCTTTCTTGGCACAGTCAATCATTCCTTTATGTTTAGACATCCAATCCATTCCTAGTACTACTTCCAAACCTTTAGTTCCGAGTACTATTAGATTAGCATAAAAATCTATGCCATGGATTCGGATAGGGACGGCTTTGCAAATATGCTAGCCTTGGTGGTTGATCCGGGAATTTGTACCATCATCACATGCTTCAGTTTGGTTGGTTGGATTTTACTAGTGCATGCAAATTCTTCGGTGACAAAGAATGCGATGCACCAGAATCAAACAACTCTTGCGAGTACTGAATTAACAGAAAACATACCCAGCACGACGTCTGGCGCTTCCTGAGCTTCTTCAGCATGCATGAGAAAAAGGCGGCCATTACGGTGTAGTGAATTTTCCGGGGCAATCTTCTCCCTGGCTGGACACGACGCGGCTGCTGGCTGGGACATTGGTATTAGGGGCTGTAGCGTTCTTCTTGTTGGGGCACTCGTTGGAATAGTGGCCTTTATTTCCACAGTCAAACAGGTCACTTGGGACTTGTCCTTGGCTGCGACAGGCAAAGCATTGCTTCCAGTCCTCGGGGCAGTATTGGGGTTGACGGTAGCATGGTTGGTGTTGAACTTGGGTGGGGCACGGTTGAAAGGGCTAGAATTGCCGGGGTTGTTGTGATTTCCTCCTGGGTCTAGGGTTTCCACGGTTGGGATAGTTCGGACGGGTCATAGGGGGTCTTTGGTTCTTGGGGCAAATCCTGGAGATGGGTTGGGGCGATACTTTGGGGTCTGATGGGTTCCTGGTTGATGCATCATGCGACGCTTGCGGTTCTCATTGGCCTGATTGATCTTTCCTTCCATCTGATAGCGGAGTCGACAAGGCTTCGATATCAGCAAAAGGGGATATTGACTAATATGTCTGCATCTCGTCATGCAGACCATTCAGGAATCTTTCTTTCTTCTTGGCTTCGGTGTCCTATCTCATCTGGGGCGTACCTACTAATGACAAAAATTTGTCACGGTATTCCACTACTGTCATCCTTCCTTGCTTCAGTTCTCTGAACTCGTCTCTCATTCTCTTGATCAAACCTGGCGGCACATGGGTTCTGCTAACTTGACTTGAATTCCTCCCAGGTCATCATTTGGCCTCCGGTCATTGCACGAACACTGTTCCACCATGCCCTGGCATCTCCGGCTAGATAATGAGTGGCGAACAAGACTTTCTCTCGTTGGCTTCTACTCCGGCTACTTCTAAGTTATTCTCCATGGTTTGCAGCCAATCATCGGCGTTCTAGGGGTTCTTCTGGACTTGGTGAAAACGGGTGGGTTGGTATTCTGGAAGTTCTTGAGCTTAGATCCGTGGTTGTCCTGATTTCCATGACCTTGGTTGTTGTGGGCTAGCTGGGCTATCTGTTGCAGAGTAGCTAGGTTGGCTTGCCGTTCCGCTCGTTCAGCTTCGCGGTCAGAAGTCAACATTTGCAGGATCTGCAACATTGGGTCCGGGGTTGAACCACTTCCTCCACGTGGCATCTGAGGATTGATATAGATCATGGAGAAAAGAGGGAAATTTCTAAGGTTTTGGGTCTTTGAAAAGTTTTTAGAGTTGACTCAGTTTTCTAGCAACTTGCTTTTTCATTCATTCACTCATAGCACACAGTACAACACACACCACAACAAGCAAAACAGATGGTTTTAAGAACCATTCTGGGAACTATACGATACAGTGGGACCGACTACTACTCGCTACGCTAGTGCTCAGTGCTACTACTGCTCGGAGTCTGTGGCTTCATCATCTTCCCACATCATCGATGAAGGCGAAATCATCTCATCGGTGAGAAGTCCAGGGCCTGGCCTGGTCCTCCAGAAAATCATCGTCATCGCTGAGATAGTAGTAAGGGTCTCCACGAAGATCTTCTCTGGCATTCTCCTCTTTCCTCTAACTGCATGTCTCTCTCATGGATGGTCTCTTCCAGAGCTGAGATACGATGGCGAAGACGGGCAATAATGCGCTCCTTCTTGTCGAGCTGACGGCGGCGAGACTTGTGATCCTTTGCTAGCATGGCGATGGTCTGATCCTTCGTCTTGATGATGGCAGACTTGTGGTTGCAATAGTCAGGCACGTTGTCCAGTTCCTGCTGACGATCATACATCATGAAGCTAAGGTCCGTCCAATGGAGTCTTCAGCTCGGGGTGGGTATGGCTTCCAGTGTTGACCATTGCATCACGTCTTGGGCAAAACTCAAAGCGAGTACCTTGATCTGATTGATGCTCTGCCCACACAGACGGGAAAGAGCTTCCTGCATTGCTCGGGCAAGTCCATCGAGCCAGTTGTTTTCCCTCAAGGTAAACTGAATTCCCTCCGCAGTGGGAGGTTCAATCTTTCCTCGGAGACTTGCAACTATTAGCCACTGTAGATCTTCCCCCCCCCTTGATCATTGAGCTGAGCTCCGAAGAACTCGGGATGCGGGCGCTCCAAAGTTCCGAAAGCTGATCCAGATCCCTCTCAAGATAAGGTCTCCTCCATTTCCGAGTTGGTAAAACTTGCTGTACTTCACGTCCATCTATAAAAATAGAGGAGGAGTAGTTTAGCCAAGTGATCAAGTGTGTCAAATTTTATATATTTTGCAAGAGTTTTTTGAGTTACATGAGGTTTATTAAAGAATTTAAGAGGTAAGAAATGAGAATAAGTTTTCGTAAATAGTTTTGTTTTTGAGTATTGAAACTAAGTTTTTGGTTTAGCGTCCAATCTAACTAGGGTCTCCTATGGTCAGGATGGCTCTGATACCAACTGTCAACACCCGGATTTTTCAATCCTAGATGCCTGTTATGCCATACATCGCAATCCCAGGATTACCATTTTTGCGAGACATAACAGAATTGGATACCATAGTACTTCATCCATTACAACGATACATAAGTTCTTACACAAATAGGGATCTCATGATCCAGTCCTTAATACAACATCAAGCAGCGGAATACGGCATAATAACGGTAACGTAGGCGAGGCTCCATCTTCGGGGTCACAGGCAATGCTGACGATGGGAATGATCCTAGTTGTCGTAACCGTCCTGGGGTCCATCCTCCAGGTACTCTCTTCATAGTCTGGCCATGGGAATAGCCAGGGACAAAGCCATGAGTACTCTTTAAGTACTCGCAAACTACTACTAACAAGAAAGAGGGGTTTTTGGATAATAGGACACTAGGCTCTAGGGTTGTTTTGCAAAAGCCAGATTTATACTACTAAGTTCCAAAGCTGGTCACAATTTTATAACTCCTAAGTGGGATCTTGTATTTCCAGTCACAACTCTATTGTGGTCAAGTCAAAGTCTCAGGTCGTTCACAAGTCATTTTGAAAAGTCTGACGGGGGAACAGTATGGCCACTCCAACTGTCCATAACCGCGGACGCGGCTATTCGAATAGTTTGACACTCTGCAGAGATTGTACACTTTCACCACAACATTCGATACATCCGTCAGGAACAAATCCTGAATTCACCATACTCAGTATGCGGATAATCAATCCTAACCTTCCATTTACACTCCCTAGTATAAGCACCTCTCCTGTGAGTTTGGCCTCCCAACCATGACCACTGTCATCTTGGGTACTGCACAGGTGGACAATCTTCACAAGGTAGCCTCAGCTCAGACCTTGGCCGTGAGGGAACTAATACTAAGGTATATAAGTTTCCAGTCAAGCCCTACCCAATATTCGGGTATTGTGGTTGTACGATAAAATTGGAATGGTATCGCATCCAGACAACCATCAGTTTCGTAAAGGGCTAAGGCTCATGCCTCAACATTTTCATCACCAAAATCATCAAGTGTTTGGAAACACATGTCCAAAACATTTCAATAGAATGATCCATCATTCCAAGGTTTTCATAACATTTTTCCACCAAGTATTCCCATCTAAAGTTGATCAAGTTTTATGCTTAGCACTAGCATCTACAGGTGGGGTAGTACTAATAGAGGGGTGGTAACTAGTGGAGTTGCAACTAAGTCCAACCTTATATCATAAGCTGATATCAAGGTTTCTAGCTTAGGCCAAATTTTAATGTTCTTTATGCAACCTTCAGCACAACTGTCTAGTCTCTACCAAACTTCTTGGGTAGCCTCTAAGTAAACTTTGATAAGGAAATAGAGTAAAAAGCTTGCCATAAAACTAGGATTGGTTTAGCAAGTGGTATGGTTACATACGCTTAGGGCATATAGTAATCATGTCACAAGCATGGGTTGTGGCAACAATAGGGTATCTTGCAAGTGTTAGATTGCATCAATATCAGTATAAGCTTGCATAGTTACTAGCTTGCCTTGTGCAGAGCAGTGGTTGAAGTTCTCTTCGGCTTCCTCTTCGTAGTATCCTCCTTCTTCTTCGTAGCCTTGGTCGGTACTAGCGTCTATGAATAAATACGAGGTACACAATCACCAAACAATACTTAACTACTTGCAATCATCACACACAAGGGTCCTATAGATGATCTAGCATCATCTCTAACATTACAAGGTTAAGGATTGGTTTAAGTCTTCTTATTTTAGAAAAAGTAATTTCTACTCATTGAAGAACGACTTAAGATTTAATATTCTCCAAACTAAACATGGGATCATGTTGACACATGTCATCACCACATGTTGTAGTCCATGGGAATGTGATTTAAAGTGGTGTCACAATTTAACAAGGTTTTACCCTTTTATTTTAATTAATTACAGTGGCTAGAAATGCTTATGAAGCATTCCTTTATTCCTTGAACATTATTTCTGCAAGTAACCTTTATATATTTTTATATATTCTGAAAGGTATGGTTGAAAGTGATTTTTGAGAGTTGGAATCAACTCAAAAGCTATTGTGGTTTAAATTTGAAAAATGTTTGAATGCAGAAAAGCTTCTGCCTTGTCATTTTTTGCTAAGGGTGATCTACAAATCCAAATGACTTGAATCCAACGGGCTTGGATTAAGCATTCACAGACCTTTCCAACAAAATTGGTTTCATCTAATTTGGTGCACTAAATTGATCTGGGTTGATTTTTGAAGTTGGGTACTGAAGTGTGTTTGAATTTAAAAAGAAAAAGTTTAATTTGAAATGCTGGGCTGCGCGGGAAATTCTAACGGGCCGGCCTGCTAAGCGCAGTGCTCCCGCGGGCTGCTTAAGTGGGTGTCCCCACTCGTCAGTGACACGGGGCTGGGCGAAGCGGTATGGGGCAACGTGGTTCGTTAGATCTGGTTCTAATCCAACGGCTGAGGGTCATCGTCGATGCGAGACAGCTCCGGCGAGAACGAAACCTAGCGCGGCCAGTGAGGGGTGCTGGGGGCTCACCGGGGTACGGGCGAGGGTCGGCGAGGCGGGCGAACGACGAAGTCGACGACGGCGAACCTCCTGGTACCGGTGGCTTCTCCTGGGGCGGCTCCAATCGCTGGCTCCTTTCTTCTCCGGCAGCGGCAGGCTCCGGTGAAATTCCGGCAGGGTGGTGCTCACCTTGCTCTGAGAATGGTGTGGCACGATCAGTGAGGAGAGGGGAGTGAGATGGTGTGAAGAAATCGTGCGGGGGTGGCCTCTATTTATAGTCGAGCGAGGGGACCGTCGGGGCGCAAGGTGAGCTCGTCGGAGGCGACGTTACAGGCAGCTAATGGCATGGGCAAGGGTAGGGGACGGTGCTGTGTCTCCTTGCGATGCTCAACGGCATGGTCGCGAGTGATGGGGCGGTGTGGTTTGGTCTGGAACGGGCGGTGCTCTGCGCGGCAGAGGCGGCGTTCTCGACGGCGGGCGGTGGCTGTATGGCGCGGGGCGTTAAACGGGGATGTCTGGCGGTCTCCTGGGTCGGTGGTGATCGTGTGTGCGCGCGGTGAGGGCGGCGCACGGTCTGTGGGTGGTGGTCGAGGGTGGCGCTCTGGCGCACGCTCGGCATGGTCTGGGCGTGTCTTGCGCGCGTGGTCCAGGGCTTGGCAACGCTCGCGGCTGGGACAGGCAGTGGCGGTGGACGGTGGGCTGCCTCCCAGACATGCTGGCTAGGCTTGCTGCTGCTCCTAGCTTGCTGTCCACTTTGGGGTGACATGGGTTGCTCGGCTGTTCACCATTAATGGGAATGGCAAGCTCACAGGGTGCTAGTGTTGGGCTAATCTTTCTAGATGATCTACTGAGGTGTGTGAGAGCCGACTAGGGAACAAGTTAGGCAAGAGTCACTGCACACTATAGTGTTTTCTGTTTTGTTTGATTTGTGTCTGCAACCTGTTTGATGAAATGGCCGCATGAAATCAAGTTTTGAATTTTGAAATGATTTTTGGTGGGTTTGCTAGATTGGTTCTGGTGAGTCTGCAGATGCTTGGGTTTTGAAAATTGAGCTTGTTTAAGTGGGTTTTGAAAAAGTGGGATCTTCCCATATGAAGAAGATTCAATTTTGAGTTGTCATTTAAACTATGCATTTGAAAGTTTCTGGATGATCACAAGGTGGGCCTTGATACTTTGTTATGAGTACATTCAAGGGGTGCAAAGATCCAGAAAAGTTTCTGTTAGGTTTTGAAAGTTTGAGACAGCCAAAGTAGGCATGGGAGTTAAATTGGTCAAAATGACCATTCACTTAATATATTGGTTTTGACTTATTTTTCTTTAGGAAAAGTGTGGGGAATGTTTTAGATGATGTTCTTTTCACCTAAGAAACATTTTACAAGCAATGGATCACACAAACAAAGTGGTTTTAAAGAATTTCAAAATTCATGCATACACATAGACATGCTTTCATGAATTGATTTAGAAAAGTTTTTGTTAACCCTAAACTTTAGGATTAGTGTTTTGTTGATCTAAGTTTGATATTTTTGGGATGTTACAATATACTTTAGGGATTTGAAAGAGGAGATATAGATCTACAATCCCACCAATCCATCTCTCCTCTAAGTGAGAGGAACATCTTGGGATCTAGATCTTGGAGTCTTTTGTGGATTTCCTCTATTGTTCTTCCTCTCTTATTCCCCCACAAGCTTTTGTAGCTTTGGTGTAATTTGGGAGAGAAGGATTTGAGCACTACTTGTGTTCTTGCCATTGCATTTGGTGCATCGGTTTGAGTTCTCCCCGGAGGATTTGGTGAGTGAAAGTTGAGAAGCTTTTTACTCTTGGGTTCTTGGAACCCTAGACGGTTTGTTGGTGTTGTAGGTTATGGACTTGGTGGCGTTTGTTGGGAGCCTCCAATTAAGTGGTGGAGAAGTGCCCCAACCTTGTGAGAGGTTCCGGTTTGCCACCAACAAGTGCACCGATAGTGGAAGTGTGGATCGATCCCGTTGGGGTAAGATTCACCGGAGAATAAGGGAGGCCTTTTGTGGCGTAGGTGGTTAGATACCAGCCCCTCTCCAAACGAGACGTACTCCATGTTGGGAGGAACTCGGTAAAATATCGTCGTCCCCGCGTGCCTCGGTTATCTCTATACCCGAGCTCTGTACTTATGCACTTTACATTGTGATAGCCTTCGTGCTTGAAGTAATCTATATCTTGTTGTCACATTGTTGCTTGTATTGCTTAGAATAAGTTGTAGGTGAACATAGGTGAACCCTATTTGTTCTAGGTTGTGCTTGACAAAGTAAACGCTAGTTTATTTCCGCCTTTGTCGAGCCACTCTCAGAAAAGTTTTAACAGCCTATTCACCCCTCCCTCCCTCTAGGCGGCATCTGTAACCTTTCAATTGGTATCATAGCACAGTCTCTTAGTTTAGGCTTCACCGTCTTGAGAGTAAAGATCTTGGCTAGGGGATTGGTGCATAATGACATGTTCATATTCGATGGAACAAATTATGATATGTGGAGAACTCGTATGCTTATTCATTTTCAGGACATGGACCCAATTTTGGACCATATTGTAGATATGGGTTTTCTCCTCCTATGGATTTCAAAAATCTATCTTGTGAGGATGAGAAAAATTTATATCTCGATGCTCGAGCTTCTAATGTGCTTGTTAATGATTTGAGCTATGTAGTTAACTCTTCAATCATTCCTTTTTGGAGCGCTCATGAGTTATGGACAACTTCAAGATAAATATGTTGTGTCCAATATTGTTGAGGATGATTGTGTTGCTTCTACTTCCGGTCGAGATGAGTTCTCATCTTCTACCACTTCACCAACATGTGATTTTTCACAAGGTAATGATATGGTGAGTGGTGATAGAAATTGCAATTTGGATAGTGTGCTTAATATTTGTAATCCATCATCTCTATCTAGTTGCAATGATCTATCTTTGGACTTTAACACTTCTAGCACTACAAACTCCTTACATGCTTGTGTTAATATTCCTTGCATATCATGTAGAAATTACTTGAATAAACCTCATGATGATATGCTTATGTTATCTTGTTGCCATGATAAAAAAAATGCTTTTATTTCCTCTACTGCTTGTGTTGCTAACCATGTAGAGGAAACCGAAGATTCTATGGGCCAAGACAAGGTTTTGAATGAAGCCACAAATGCAATCTCATCTTCACCTTCTTCCGGTACCCACCTTTGTGTAACATCCCTAAAATCATGTTTCAAAACTCATGCATATCACCCATGCATTCATGATCATACAGGGTTCCATTTTCTAAAACCATTCCAAGAACAGGAGCAAATGTGCTCATTATTTTATGTGAACAAAACTTTTAACCCAATGTTACTCTCTCTCATGAGATGGTCTATTTAAACCAGTTGTATCTGATCCTATGTTAGTATGAAGTGTTCCAAGGCTTGAACAAATTTTTAAAGGAATATGTCTTTAAAACAATTTTTATATCATTAATAAAATATTAGTAAAGGCTCTGTTTATTTTAAAACTCCAAAGGACCAATGCAAGTTTAAGTGAAACAGCATGGTTCTATACTTAAAAATGTGCAGGTTACATTTTATAAAAATCCAGAAAGAGTTTGAATTCAAACATATTTAAAATCATTTGAAATTGATTCTTGGAAAATCAAACAGAAATAGAAAAGGAGTAAAGAAAAAGAAAAAGGTCGGCGCCACTATTCTAGCCCAATAGCAGAAACGGCCCAAAAGCTAGCCCACCCGGGTTTTCCCCCTTCTCTCTCTCTCACCCGCACCCGCACTACCCCGCAGACACTGCCGCTGGGCCCAAGCCAGGTCAGCATCTTCTTCTCCACCCCCACGTGCGCAGACCCCGTCGCCACCGCCGCTTCCTCCAGAAACGCCACGTTGATTCCTCGCTTAATTGGCATTGAACCGCAGCATAATTCCCTCACCCCTCCTAGCTACTTAATCACCTCGCCACCGCGGTCATTTCCCCCCACACAGCATGCTCACCTCGCCGCCAGGCTGCCAGTATTTCGAATTGCACCGCCGCTGCCCGACGAACTCCGGCAAGCGATTACGGTGAGCTCCGACCGCCCCTCTGCTTTTGGTTCAAACGAGCGTGACCCTCGTGTCCTTACGCATCTGCTGACACCTCTAGTTGCCTGCTCGTGACCTAGGTCACTGTCTTCATTCACGCCCGCGAACGCCAGAGCCGCCGCTCAACTCCGACGAGCGATTTAGGTAAAATCTGTGCGCCCCTTGACCCCTCATACATGCTATTAGGTCCGCCGTGTCCTTGCGCAGCTGCTAACACCACTGACTTGTGCTAGGGCGATCCCGAACGTCATCAACGTCGCTGTCTGCATGAACCCGACGCCGCCAGCAACTCCGACGAGACCCTGTCGCTGCATCTGTGCGCCCCTTGACAAGCCACCGCCACGTTGAGCTTCAGCACACCGCCGCGAGTTGGTGTTGAACTTGGGTGGGGCACGGTTGAAAGGGCTAGAATTGCCGGGGTTGTTGTGATTTCCTCCGGGTCTAGGGTTTCCACGGTTGGGATAGTTCGGACGGGTCATAGGGGGTCTGTTGGTTCTTGGGGCAAATCCTGGAGATGGGTTGGGGCGATACTTTGGGGTCTGATGGGTTCCTGGTTGATGCATCATGCGACGCTTGCGGTTCTCATTGGCCTGATTGATCTTTCCTTCCATCTGGATAGCGGAGTCGACAAGGGCTTCGATATCAGCAAAGGGGATATTGACTAATATTGTCTGCATCTCGTCATGCAGACCATTCAGGAATCTTTCTTTCTTCTTGGCTTCGGTGTCTATCTCATCTGGGGCGTACCTAGCTAATGACAAAAATTTGTCACGGTATTCCACTACTGTCATCCTTCCTTGCTTCAGTTCTCTGAACTCGTCTCTCATTCTCTTGATCAAACCTGGCGGCACATGGGTTCTGCTAAACTTGACCTTGAATTCCTCCCAGGTCATCATTTGGCCTCCGGTCATTGCACGAACACTGTTCCACCATGCCCTGGCATCTCCGGCTAGATAATGAGTGGCGAACAAGACTTTCTCGTTGGCTTCTACTCCGGCTACTTCTAAGTTATTCTCCATGGTTTGCAGCCAATCATCGGCGTCTAGGGGTTCTTCTGACTTGGTGAAACGGGTGGGTTGGTATTCTGGAAGTTCTTGAGCTTAGATCCGTGGTTGTCCTGATTTCCATGACCTTGGTTGTTGTGGGCTAGCTGGGCTATCTGTTGCAGAGTAGCTAGGTTGGCTTGCCGTTCCGCTCGTTCAGCTTCGCGGTCAGAAGTCAACATTTGCAGGATCTGCAACATTGGGTCCGGGGTTGAACCACTTCCTCCACGTGGCATCTGAGGATTGATATAGATCATGAGAAAAGAGGGAAATTTCTAAGGTTTTGGGTCTTTGAAAAGTTTTTAGAGTTGACTCAAGTTTTCTAGCAACTTGCTTTTTCATTCATTCACTCATAGCACACAGTACAACACACACCACAACAAGCAAAACAGATGGTTTTAAGAACCATTCTGGGAACTACGATACAGTGGGACCGACTACTACTCGCTACGCTAGTGCTCAGTGCTACTACTGCTCGGAGTCTGTGGCTTCATCATCTTCCGCATCATCGATGAAGGCGAAATCATCCTCATCGGTGAAGAAGTCCATGGCCTGGTCCTCCAGAAAATCATCGTCATCGCTGAGATAGTAGTAAGGGTCTCCACGAAGATCTTCTCCGGCATTCTCCCTTTCCTCTAACTGCATGTCTCTCTCATGGATGGTCTCTTCCAGAGCTGAGATACGATGGCGAAGACGGGCAATAATGCGCTCCTTCTTGTCGAGCTGACGGCGGCGAGACTTGTGATCCTTTGCTAGCATGGCGATGGTCTGATCCTTCGTCTTGATGATGGCAGACTTGTGGTTGCAATAGTCACGGCAGTTGTCCAGTTCCTGCTGACGATCATACATCATGAAGCTAAGGTCGTCCAATTGAGTCTTCAGCTCGGGGTGGTATGGGGCTTCCAGTGGTTGACCATTTGCATCACGTCTTGGGCAAAACTCAAAGCGAGTACCCTTGATCTGATTGATGCTCTGCCCACACAGACGGGAAAGAGCTTCCTGCATTGCTCGGGCAAGTCCATCGAGCCAGTTGTTTTCCCTCAAGGTAAACTGAATTCCCTCCGCAGTGGGAGGTTCAATCTTTCCTCGGAGACTTGCAACTATTAGCCACTGTAGATCTTCCCCCCCCCCCCTTGATCATTGAGCTGAGCTCCGAAGAACTCGGGATGCGGGCGCTCCAAAAGTTCCGAAAGCTGATCCAGATCCCTCTCAAAGATAAGGTCTCCTCCATTTCCGAGTTGGTAAAACTTGCTGTACTTCACGTCCATCTATAAAAATAGAGGAGGAGTAGTTTAGCAAAGTGATCAAGTGTGTCAAAATTTTATATATTTTGCAAGAGTTTTTGAGGTACATGAGGTTTATTAAAGAATTTAAGAGGTAAGAATGAGAATAAGTTTTCGTAAATAGTTTTGTTTTTGAGTATTGAAACTAAGTTTTGGTTTAGCGTCCAATCTAACTAGGGTCTCCTATGGTCAGGATGGCTCTGATACCAACTTGTCAACACCCGGATTTTTCAATCCTAGATGCCTGTTATGCCATACATCGCAATCCCAGGATTACCATTTTTGCGAGACATAACAGAATTGGATACCATAGTACTTCATCCATTACAACGATACATAAGTTCTTACACAAATAGGGATCTCATGATCCAGTCCTTAATACAACATCAAGCAGCGGAATACGGCATAATAATGGTAACGTAGGCGAGGCTCCATCTTCGGGTCACAGGCAATGCTGACGATGGGAGATGATCCTAGTTGTCGTAACCGTCCTGGGGTCCATCCTCCAGGTACTCCTCTTCATAGTCTGGCCATGGGAATAGCCAGGGACAAAGCCATGAGTACTCTTTAAGTACTCGCAAACTACTACTAACAAGAAAGAGGGGTTTTTGGATAATAGGACACTAGGCTCTAGGGTTGTTTTGCAAAAGCCAGATTTATACTACTAAGTTCCAAAGCTGGTCACAATTTTATAACTCCTAAGTGGGATCTTGTATTTCCAGTCACAACTCTATTGTGGTCAAGTCAAAGTCTCAGGTCGTTCACAAGTCATTTTGAAAAGTCTGACGGGGGAACAGTATGGCCACTCCAACTGTCCATAACCGCGGACGCGGCTATTCGAATAGTTTGACACTCTGCAGAGATTGTACACTTTCACCACAACATTCGATACATCCGTCAGGAACAAATCCTGAATTCACCATACTCAGTATGCGGATAATCAATCCTAACCTTCCATTTACACTCCCTAGTATAAGCACCTCTCCTGTGAGTTTGGCCTCCCAACCATGACCACTGTCATCTTGGGTACTGCACAGGTGGACAATCTTCACAAGGTAGCCTCAGCTCAGACCTTGGCCGTGAGGGAACTAATACTAAGGTATATAAGTTTCCAGTCAAGCCCTACCCAATATTCGGGTATTGTGGTTGTACGATAAAATTGGAATGGTATCGCATCCAGACAACCATCAGTTTCGTAAAGGGCTAAGGCTCATGCCTCAACATTTTCATCACCAAAATCATCAAGTGTTTGGAAACACATGTCCAAAACATTTCAATAGAATGATCCATCATTCCAAGGTTTTCATAAACATTTTTCCACCAAGTATTCCCATCTAAAGTTGATCAAGTTTTATGCTTAGCACTAGCATCTACAGGTGGGGTAGTACTAATAGAGGGGTGGTAACTAGTGGAGTTGCAACTAAGTCCAACCTTATATCATAAGCTGATATCAAGGTTTCTAGCTTAGGCCAAATTTTAATGTTCTTTATGCAACCTTCAGCACAACTGTCTAGTCTCTACCAAACTTCTTGGGTAGCCTCTAAGTAAACTTTGATAAGGAAATAGAGTAAAAAGCTTGCCATAAAACTAGGATTGGTTTAGCAAGTGGGTATGGTTACATACGCTTAGGGCATATAGTAATCATGTCACAAGCATGGGTTGTGGCAACAATAGGGTATCTTGCAAGTGTTAGATTGCATCAATATCAGTATAAGCTTGCATAGTTACTAGCTTGCCTTGTGCAGAGCAGTGGTTGAAGTTCTCTTCGGCTTCCTCTTCGTAGTATCCTCCTTCTTCTTCGTAGCCTTGGTCGGTACTAGCGTCTATGAATAAATACGAGGTACACAATCACCAAACAATACTTAACTACTTGCAATCATCACACACAAGGGTCCTATAGATGATCTAGCATCATCTCTAACATTACAAGGTTAAGGATTGGTTTAAGTCTTCTTATTTTAGAAAAAGTAATTTCTACTCATTGAAGAACGACTTAAGATTTAATATTCTCCAAACTAAACATGGGATCATGTTGACACATGTCATCACCACATGTTGTAGTCCATGGGAATGTGATTTAAAGTGGTGTCACAATTTAACAAGGTTTTACCCTTTTATTTTAATTAATTACAGTGGCTAGAAATGCTTATGAAGCATTCCTTTATTCCTTGAACATTATTTCTGCAAGTAACCTTTATATATTTTTATATATTCTGAAAGGTATGGTTGAAAGTGATTTTTGAGAGTTGGAATCAACTCAAAAGCTATTGTGGTTTAAATTTGAAAAATGTTTGAATGCAGAAAAGCTTCTGCCTTGTCATTTTTTGCTAAGGGTGATCTACAAATCCAAATGACTTGAATCCAACGGGCTTGGATTAAGCATTCACAGACCTTTCCAACAAAATTGGTTTCATCTAATTTGGTGCACTAAATTGATCTGGGTTGATTTTTGAAGTTGGGTACTGAAGTGTGTTTGAATTTAAAAAGAAAAAGTTTAATTTGAAATGCTGGGCTGCGCGGGAAATTCTAACGGGCCGGCCTGCTAAGCGCAGTGCTCCCGCGGGCTGCTTAAGTGGGTGTCCCCACTCGTCAGTGACACGGGGCTGGGCGAAGCGGTATGGGGCAACGTGGTTCGTTAGATCTGGTTCTAATCCAACGGCTGAGGGTCATCGTCGATGCGAGACAGCTCCGGCGAGAACGAAACCTAGCGCGGCCAGTGAGGGGTGCTGGGGGCTCACCGGGGTACGGGCGAGGGTCGGCGAGGCGGGCGAACGACGAAGTCGACGACGGCGAACCTCCTGGTACCGGTGGCTTCTCCTGGGGCGGCTCCAATCGCTGGCTCCTTTCTTCTCCGGCAGCGGCAGGCTCCGGTGAAATTCCGGCAGGGTGGTGCTCGCCTTGCTCTGAGAATGGTGTGGCACGATCAGTGAGGAGAGGGGAGTGAGATGGTGTGAAGAAATCGTGCGGGGGTGGCCTCTATTTATAGTCGAGCGAGGGGACCGTCGGGGCGCAAGGTGAGCTCGTCGGAGGCGATGTTACAGGCAGCTAATGGCATGGGCAAGGGTAGGGGACGGTGCTGTGTCTCCTGGCGATGCTCAACGGCATGGTCGCGAGTGATGGGGCGGTGTGGTTTGGTCTGGAACGGGCGGTGCTCTGCGCGGCAGAGGCGGCGTTCTCGACGGCGGGCGGTGGCTGTATGGCGCGGGGCGTTAATCGGGGATGTCTGGCGGTCTCCTGGGTCGGTGGTGATCGTGTGTGCGCGCGGTGAGGGCGGCGCACGGTCTGTGGGTGGTGGTCGAGGGTGGCGCTCTGGCGCACGCTCGGCATGGTCTGGGCGTGTCTTGCGCGCGTGGTCCAGGGCTTGGCAACGCTCGCGGCTGGGACAGGCAGTGGCGGTGGACGGTGGGCTGCCTCCCAGACATGCTGGCTAGGCTTGCTGCTGCTCCTAGCTTGCTGTCCACTTTGGGGTGACATGGGGTTGCTCGGCTGTTCACCATTAATGGGAATGGCAAGCTCACAGGGTGCTAGTGTTGGGCTAATCTTTCTAGATGATCTACTGAGGTGTGTGAGAGCCGACTAGGGAACAAGTTAGGCAAGAGTCACTGCACACTATAGTGTTTTCTGTTTTGTTTGATTTGTGTCTGCAACCTGTTTGATGAAATGGCCGCATGAAATCAAGTTTTGAATTTTGAAATGATTTTTGGTGGGTTTGCTAGATTGGTTCTGGTGAGTCTGCAGATGCTTGGGTTTTGAAAATTGAGCTTGTTTAAGTGGGTTTTGAAAAAGTGGGATCTTCCCATATGAAGAAGATTCAATTTTGAGTTGTCATTTAAACTATGCATTTGAAAGTTTCTGGATGATCACAAGGTGGGCCTTGATACTTTGTTATGAGTACATTCAAGGGGTGCAAAGATCCAGAAAAGTTTTTGTTAGGTTTTGAAAGTTTGAGACAGCCAAAGTAGGCATGGGAGTTAAATTGGTCAAAATGACCATTCACTTAATATATTGGTTTTGACTTATTTTTCTTTAGGAAAAGTGTGGGGAATGTTTTAGATGATGTTCTTTTCACCTAAGAAACATTTTACAAGCAATGGATCACACAAACAAAGTGGTTTTAAAGAATTTCAAAATTCATGCATACACATAGACATGCTTTCATGAATTGATTTAGAAAAGTTTTTGTTAACCCTAAACTTTAGGATTAGTGTTTTGTTGATCTAAGTTTGATATTTTTGGGATGTTACAATATACTTTAGGGATTTGAAAGAGGAGATATAGATCTACAATCCCACCAATCCATCTCTCCTCTAAGTGAGAGGAACATCTTGGGATCTAGATCTTGGAGTCTTTTGTGGATTTCCTCTATTGTTCTTCCTCTCTTATTCCCCCACAAGCTTTTGTAGCTTTGGTGTAATTTGGGAGAGAAGGATTTGAGCACTACTTGTGTTCTTGCCATTGCATTTGGTGCATCGGTTTGAGTTCTCCCCGGAGGATTTGGTGAGTGAAAGTTGAGAAGCTTTTTACTCTTGGGTTCTTGGAACCCTAGACGGTTTGTTGGTGTTGTAGGTTATGGACTTGGTGGCGTTTGTTGGGAGCCTCCAATTAAGTGGTGGAGAAGTGCCCCAACCTTGTGAGAGGTTCCGGTTTGCCACCAACAAGTGCACCGATAGTGGAAGTGTGGATCGATCCCGTTGGGGTAAGATTCACCGGAGAATAAGGGAGGCCTTTTGTGGCGTAGGTGGTTAGATACCAGCCCCTCTCCAAACGAGACGTACTCCATGTTGGGAGGAACTCGGTAAAATATCGTCGTCCCCGCGTGCCTCGGTTATCTCTATACCCGAGCTCTGTACTTATGCACTTTACATTGTGATAGCCTTCGTGCTTGAAGTAATCTATATCTTGTTGTCACATTGTTGCTTGTATTGCTTAGAATAAGTTGTAGGTGAACATAGGTGAACCCTATTTGTTCTAGGTTGTGCTTGACAAAGTAAACGCTAGTTTATTTCCGCCTTTGTCGAGCCACTCTCAGAAAAGTTTTAACAGCCTATTCACCCCTCCCTCCCTCTAGGCGGCATCTGTAACCTTTCAATTGGTATCATAGCACAGTCTCTTAGTTTAGGCTTCACCGTCTTGAGAGTAAAGATCTTGGCTAGGGGATTGGTGCATAATGACATGTTCATATTCGATGGAACAAATTATGATATGTGGAGAACTCGTATGCTTATTCATTTTCAGGACATGGACCCAATTTTGGACCATATTGTAGATATGGGTTTTTCTCCTCCTATGGATTTCAAAAATCTATCTTGTGAGGATGAGAAAAATTTATATCTCGATGCTCGAGCTTCTAATGTGCTTGTTAATGATTTGAGCTATGTAGTTAACTCTTCAATCATTCCTTTTTGGAGCGCTCATGAGTTATGGACAACTTCAAGATAAATATGTTGTGTCCAATATTGGTGAGGATGATTGTGTTGCTTCTACTTCCGGTCGAGATGAGTTCTCATCTTCTACCACTTCACCAACATGTGATTTTTCACAAGGTAATGATATGGTGAGTGGTGATAGAAATTGCAATTTGGATAGTGTGCTTAATATTTGTAATCCATCATCTCTATCTAGTTGCAATGATCTATCTTTGGACTTTAACACTTCTAGCACTACAAACTCCTTACATGCTTGTGTTAATATTCCTTGCATATCATGTAGAAATTACTTGAATAAACCTCATGATGATATGCTTATGTTATCTTGTTGCCATGATAAAAAAAATGCTTTTATTTCCTCTAGTGCTTGTGTTGCTAACCATGTAGAGGAAACCGAAGATTCTATGGGCCAAGACAAGGTTTTGAATGAAGCCACAAATGCAATCTCATCTTCACCTTCTTCCGGTACCCACCTTTGTGTAACATCCCTAAAATCATGTTTCAAAACTCATGCATATCACCCATGCATTCATGATCATACAGGGTTCCATTTTCTAAAACCATTCCAAGAACAGGAGCAAATGTGCTCATTATTTTATGTGAAAAAAACTTTTAACCCAATGTTACTCTCTCTCATGAGATGGTCTATTTAAACCAGTTGTATCTGATCCTATGTTAGTATGAAGTGTTCCAAGGCTTGAACAAATTTTTAAAGGAATATGTCTTTAAAACAATTTTTATATCATTAATAAAACATTAGTAAAGGCTCTGTTTATTTTAAAACTCCAAAGGACCAATGCAAGTTTAAGTGAAACAGCATGGTTCTATACTTAAAAATGTGCAGGTTACATTTTATAAAAATCCAGAAAGAGTTTGAATTCAAACATATTTAAAATCATTTGAAATTGATTCTTGGAAAATCAAACAGAAATAGAAAAGGAGTAAAGAAAAAGAAAAAGGTCGGCGCCACTATTCTAGCCCAATAGCAGAAACGGCCCAAAAGCTAGCCCACCCGGGTTTTCCCCCTTCTCTCTCTCTCACCCGCACCCGCACTACCCCGCAGACACTGCCGCTGGGCCCAAGCCAGGTCAGCATCTTCTTCTCCACCCCCACGTGCGCAGACCCCGTCGCCACCGCCGCTTCCTCCAGAAACGCCACGTTGATTCCTCGCTTAATTGGCATTGAACCGCAGCATAATTCCCTCACCCCTCCTGGCTACTTAATCACCTCGCCACCGCGGTCATTTCCCCCCACACAGCATGTTCACCTCGCCGCCAGGCTGCCAGTATTTCGAATTGCACCGCCGCTGCCCGACGAACTCCGGCAAGCGATTACGGTGAGCTCCGACCGCCCCTCTGCTTTTGGTTCAAATGAGCGTGACCCTCGTGTCCTTACGCATCTGCTGACACCTCTAGTTGCCTGCTCGTGACCCAGGTCACTGTCTTCATTCACGCCCGCGAACGCCAGAGCCGCCGCTCAACTCCGACGAGCGATTTAGGTAAAATCTGTGCGCCCCTTGACCCCTCATACATGCTATTAGGTCCGCCGTGTCCTTGCGCAGCTGCTAACACCACTGACTTGTGCTAGGGCGATCCCGAACGTCATCAACGTCGCTGTCTGCATGAACCCGACGCCGCCAGCAACTCCGACGAGACCCTGTCGCTGCATCTGTGCGCCCCTTGACAAGCCACCGCCATGTTGAGCTTCAGCACACCGCCGCGAGCCTGGTAAGCATCTTCGACGACCCCAACCCCCCCCCCTGTAGCCACCGCGCCGCCGTAGACAGAGCGCACCGCCGCCAGCCGTCGCCGCGCGCCGCCAGTCTTTGGCAGTTTGATCGAGCACTGTAGGATTTAGATCCAACGCATACGATAGATCATAAGCGAAGCGGTATGTTTTAATCAGAGCCGCGCGTTTTAGTTAGATCCAACGGCTCGCAGACGCGATCCAACGCGAAGCGGTATCAGCCAGTTAGAAGGCGCCGCGTGGCACGAGTTTGATTTTAAAATTTTGAATTAGATCTATTAGATGTTTGATTTTGTTTAATTCATAACTTTTGAATGCCACGTCCAAATTTGACAAATTTTATATCAATGGAATAAGGAGAGAAAGCCCTTTCCATATATGCAATGTGTTTAAAGTTTTGTTTCTGTTAAAATGGTTATTTTTACAGAAACATGTGTAGGCCTATTTTGTGTATATTAATTGTTTGAGAAATGGTTTAATGTTCAAATAAAGTTTGTTTGGCAAGTTTAGAACTTGTTTATGAATCAGTACTGTGCACTTGTCTTGTTGAGTATAGAAAATCATCACATATCATTTTTGCATGCATCCATATATTTTTGCTTGTATTTATTTTGTATGTGATTTGGTGCTATCATTTTATGTGTAGATTTTGGTGCAAATAGTGATTGTGATTGTGAGGATTGTAGCTACTCTCCAAACTACCAAGGCAAGTGGTGCTTCATGATTTTATCCCTATGTTTTTCAACTATGCATTAGAAATATTTTGCTAGTCTTGCATGGATATATTTTGATTTATATGCTATGCTTGGGAAATCCTAGTAGTTGTAGAATTGCTAGAAATTTCTAAGTTAAGATGCTTATCTATGACATGCTTAGCCTAGCTAGTAGCAACCAAGGGTGGTTATATATTCATGCTATGAATAAATATTTCTAAGTCTTTGGACTATGTTTTTGCTTAATAAAACAACTAAGTGAATGAAACACCTGGGTGGAATGGAAAGATTGGGTTATGTTGAGTGGTTACACAAGGCCCATTTATATGGTTTACCTTGTGTATCTCACTTGTGGAAAGCCACCCAGGAACAAAGGGATTTGAGAGGCCAAATGTTAAGAAGCTTCTAATGTAGCCACTTGGCAATATGGGCTCTGCCTGGATCATATAGGTTGCAATAACTTAGCCATTTAGACAGTTGGTGGTAGTGGGATGATAGGTTGGAGCGCGTCCATTTGGTCTAAGGGAAGGCTTCTGAAAGATCTTGTCTTGGTGAAAATCAAGTCTTGTGGGGAAAGTGCACAACCTCTGCAGATGGAAGAATCTAAGTACTTAGCCATGTCCCTGGTATTGGACAACTTGAGCATCAAGGCATGGAAGCTATCAAGAATCTCCTCATCCCAATTTCCAAGTAAAACTTGTGGTTGAACAAGGGTGAAGGACCCCAATGTCTATTGGTGGTTCCTTGGGAAAAGTTTTTGACAAAGAAAAACTTAGTGTTTTCAACTGATAGGTAAAACCTATTTTGAGCAAAGCAAGCATAAGCTACACTTAGCCAAAATGCATGTAGTATTTAGTCCACCAATATTCTACTAAGGTATCACTTTCCAATACTATTCCAATGTATTAACCCACTGTGGCTGTAACTTGTGATGTTGTAGGATATTCTGATGATGATTAGGAGTCATGAGTCTACACTCAACATGCTTGCCTGTGGCACATGAAGATGAAGACTTATTTATCTTATTATATATTTGAACTCTTGTATTAGGCCTGTGGCCATGGAGTTGTAAAAGACTATGTTTGTCTCTGGAATGATATGTAATAATGACCTTTGTTTCTGTGTACTCCATCTTAAACTGTGGATGCTAGCATTGATCCAGGGACTAGCATTGCAATCACAGGGATCCTTTCCTTTACAAAGGAGGGATCTTACACTTTGCCTTATGGATAGGGATTCAAAGGTAACTCCTACTTTGGAACCCATTACCTCTTATGATGAGGAGGATGTGGATAATTTGGAAGAAGAGCTTGATATTGATGATTTATATGAAAAGGGTGAGATTGTTTATCGTGCCCTTGTTAAGAATGATATTGCTTGCTCTAACTTTGTTGAAATCTTGGACTTTGTTATTAAGAGCAAAGAACATGTTGATAAGTTAGAAACACAAATTGAGGTGCATGATAACAACTTTGATAAAATGTGTAGTCTTGAGCGTGAGCATGCTAATATAATTGCAAACCTAAATAAAGCTCTTGAAGAGGAACAAACCACTAAGGAATCTCTTGAGGAGACCTTTGCTTTAGAGCTATCTAGAGTAAAGGAATCTCATGATAGAGATCTTGAGGTGGTAAGTGATCTCAAAAGTAAAAATGATGAGACTCAAGTTGCTTATGCTAAACTCCTTGAGGATTTTAAACACCTTGAAAATGGTTCTCGGGTCATTAAGAGGGAGCTCATCAAACTCATCGAGTTGCATGAGCAACTTAAAGCTTCATATTCAAAAGAGCATTCCAAGTTGCCCTCACCTCTTGCTAATAATGATGATGCTTGTGCTACTAACTCTATTTCTTGTGAAGCATCTATTTTGAAGGAGAATGTTGAGCTAAAGGCTCAACTTGCTTTGCCAACTAGCAACTATGGGAAATTAGAAGAAATCCATGTCAAGCTCTCAAGCTGGCATGAGGATCTTCTAGTCTACAATGGAAGGCTAGAGTTAGCTCATGAGGCCATCGTGTCAAAGGTAACATCTAGTGGGCCTCATGGGGACATTAGCACTATATCTACTCCAAATGTTATATTGCCATGTGCTAGTCCTTGTAATTCATCCACTCTCAACCATGATATATCTCATGATGAATTGCATTCTGTGCCTTGTTGCTCTAACAATGTAGCATCTACTTCCTCTAGTACTTTTGTTGAAACTAACCATGTAGAGGAAATCAAAGAGCTCAAGGCTCAAGTCACTTCTTTGAAGAATGACTTGAAAAAGGGTCACCAAGGGAAGGCCACACTCAACATAATCTTGAGTGTGCAATGTCACATCCCAAAATTCTCCTAATTTTCGAATGTGAAATAAATAAATAAGTTTAATTGATTGTTTTACTATGTTGAAAATTATCAAAGAGAAGAAACTTTTTGAACAGAAAATCCTCTCAACCTTGAATTCAAAATCTTATATTCTTTTGTTAAGACCTAAGTAGCCATATAGGCAAAAGGGCATGGATTTATTATGGATTTTAGAATTGGTGTGCAAGATTTCAAAATGAAAATCATGAAGCATTCATAAGCATTTCATTACATCCGTGCAAAGTTCTCATAAACTGAATCCAAATCCTGGTATCTAAATTCTATACTTGATTCGCCCAAATGTTCCTAAAGGTAATTAAATTGACTTCATAAAACCCACTATTGCTAAGAAAGCGATTATTTCTAAATTATATCCTAAAAAAATCTAATTAATCTTACAAAAAATTTAGAAACAAAATTGAGCTCATTTGGAGCTATTATGAAAAAGTTATGGAATAAATACAAACAAATAAAGATATAAATAAAATGGAATATACAAGAATTTATAAACCCACTACTTCCAAACTAGTAAAAGATTAAAAATTTGATCCTATAATGATCTATTCGATTTTATAAAAATTTAGAAACAAGAATCATATCATTTGGAGTTCGTATGCAAAAGATATGAGGGAAACAAATAAATAGAAAATAGAAAAAAGAAAAAGAAAAAAAATCCTAAGTGGGCCGGCCCATTCAGCCACGCGGAAGCTATAGCCGCACGGGAGGCATTGATCAATCTCACATTTTCTTTAAAAAGTGTGCAAATCGGTTTTTGTTAAACCTATCTCTACTCAAACTCTCATAACTTTTTATCTACAACTCCGAATCGACTTCCGTTTGTTTCTACTTGTTCCCTACTCCAAGGCCTATCTCTACACCGTCCCAAACCTCCATATAAACTCGTGGATCCACAGCTGTACGAGTTTCTCTCCTCGAAATCCCGAATCTACATATGCCCGAATCTTATTTCCCTTTTTAACCCATCTAGACTTCGTTGTTTGCCTTCGGTCAAAAAACGAAAGTTATAGAACTCGTCGAAATATTTCAGTCCCGACAAACCTCACCTCCTTTCATCCACCAGAGCCGGAGAATTTCGCATCGCAAGATTTCAGATCTAACGGTGTAAATCTAAGATGTACTCGTGCTCGTTTCTTCAAATCCAAATTCCTTTGGTGAGAAGGTAGGAATAATGATTCCCCACAACTTTCATGTTGTAAGTTTTTCAATTTGACCAACGGATTTGTCTCTCTAACACAGATCTATTTCTTGTCTATTCTGAGCCAAAATCGGGTCAATCTCTTCTTCTAGCCACCAGATCCTATCCAGACGGTCGAGATCCAATCAAACCGGTGCGTGCCATGTCGTCATCCCAGTAAGCTTCCTCATCAACGCCACGTCAATGTCAGGTCAACATCTAATCCCAGTCAGCATGCAAAGTCAACCTGTCCAGTCAGCGGAATATTCTCTGGAAAATTCCGTTCGAATTTAAAATTGCATATTATAGATCTAACTTGTAAAATTCATTAGAAATTCATACCACGTCCAAAAATTGCATATAATATATCAAATTGAAGATAATTTCACGTAGAATCATCTTATAAGAATAGATCCAACTTTTACTATACGTGGTTACTGCAGTAATTTAATTGGTTTTAATGGTCTTTTAGGTTAATAAATTCATAAGAAATTATCTGTAACTCCGAAAAATATGAAAAATATATCAAATTGAAGCCACTGTAATGTACATTAATAATATATGGTTGGATCTAGCCTTTGACCACTATTTGACCCGTAGCAATTTAATTAGTTTTAATGGCTTTATAAATCATTAAATTCATAGTAAATTAATTGCTTGTCACAAAAATATAAATGATATACCGATGGAAAGATGGTTCCATGATAGTAAATTAGTTCAGCCTTTGACTGTAAGGTTTTGCCATGAAGATTTAAATGGTTTAATGGCTTATTTATAGTAATAAATTCATAAGAAAATAAATACTATTCATAAAATTACAAATAATATGTCCCTGAAATCACAATTCCGTGGAGATTACAGATATAATTTTAGTTTGATTTTTAGACAACAGAAACTATATGAATCATTTAAAACCCATTAAACGCTATTTAAATCATACAAAAAGATCTATAACTCCGATTAGGGTGAATCCAAGTGCTAAGGTTTTGTATTGACAATATCTATACAGAAAAATTGCATGACAAATCATTTGGTACTGTTAAAACAGAAATTCATACAGAAGTATTTAAACCCATCGAAATAGTGTTTTAATCATAGGAAAATATCTATAACTCCTTTTTAGGTGATTCAAATTGCCACTGTCTCTAAATTGCATTAACTCTATCCAGTAGCATATAGTTCACAATTTAATACGACAAAAACATATTTTGTTCAATTAAAGTGGTATACACCATATTAAATCGATACAACTTTAGTAATAAAAGCTTTAGTGCATTAAATGACTTTCCACATGCATCATGTAATCTAACTATGTTCATGTAAAAGGTCCCTACCCAATAAGGTAGGTTCCTCCTGTGTTTTACAATGCTAGTCCCTGAATCAATAGCTAGCATCCACAGTTAAGATGTAATATCAAGAAACAAAGGTCATAACATAACTTTATAACCAGGAATAACATGATTTTATTACATCATGCATAGCTCATTTGGCTATTACATTACATTGCAGCGGAATAACTATAGTCATGGGGTCCTTCATCTTCAAAGTGCCACAGGCAGATGTTGGTTGTAGACTTTGTAGTCCTAGTCAATCAAACAATCTTCATATAATAAAACAATCAACCTGCAACATTACAAGTTACAGCCACAAGGGTCAATACATTTTGAATTGTATTGGCAAGCTTCACTTTTATGTAAATATGAGTGGATCCTATTAATACATGCATATTTGGCTAAGTAGAGTTTCGGGCTTATTTGCATAAAGCAACATTTATCCTATCTTTTCAAAATGGTTTTGGTCCTTTGTCAAATCTCTTTTCCAAGTTCCTTGAACTCCTTGGTAGAAACTCAATTGTTCAAGTCCTTGTCAAAATCCCTTGAGCTACTTGGTAACCCCAAGTACATCAAGTTTTTATCAAAATCTCATGAGTCCCTTGGTAACCCCAAGTACTTCATGCTCTTGAGCACCTTGGTAACCCCAAGGGCAACAAGCTTAACAAAATCTCTTTGAATTCCTTGGTACCCCCAAGTGCATCAAGTTTTTATATTAGAAATTGGAATGTCGAGATCTCCCATGGTTCAAACTTTAGTTGCTCAGTATTGTCCATAACCGGGGACACGGCTAAGTACTTAGATTGTTATTAACTTATGCAGAAGGAGTACACTTTACCCACATGACACAATCCCATCTTGTTGCCACCAGTGGCCTACTGGATTAGTGCTCACCAAGATGGAGTACCGGCAGACTGAGAGTGTGACGAAGTCTTTCCAAAAGGTCCTCCCATACATCATTGCTAGCTTGTCTTCAGCCCCCATGAAGCATTCCAGATCCCCATGTCCGGTAACTAAAGACAATGTATGGGTCTTCCTAATGTAGTTGACTAAGCCAGAGCCATAATAGCATGTGGTTGCACACGAAAGCCACAATTGGAGAAACATGTTCAATCTCTAAGTTTCCTAGGTGGTTTTCATTTGGAGCACAACACAAAGTGATTGCCATAGACATGGTTCCCTTTTGTTGCCACCTTCTCCAAAACATAAAGTGTCCACCACCTAGGTGGTTCATTGAGTCCTTGTTTTATTATGTAAAACACAAGTCTTTTCTCAACCTTTGTAAAATCTCAACATGTATCTCTTTTCAAAACATAGCATGGCTAAGCATGTACAACTTCAATATTTTTACTAAGGAGTGTATAGGGAATCTTATTGGGATTAGCATAGCATAAGTATAAAACATTTTCATGCATGTTTACAAAATCCACTAAGTATAATGAAAATAGTAGGTCTTTTGTATGATAGTGTAACTTGCCTTTTTGGTAGGGAATGAGGTTTTACCCTTGATCTTGCTAGTCTCACACTTTGCTAATTTCACTACAATCATTCAAACAAGCATAGTATCAAGTAACATTCCAAACCAATATTCAAACAATATTTCACACACACAAAGTAATGGATTCTAAGTCTTGCATAAGTATGCAAAGGTTGGTTCTATTGCAAGGATGGTCTCTACTAGGCTTATAAACTTTGTAAGGTCCACATTGGTCATCTATCACAATGGCAAAGTCATTAGTTAGAGGGTTTTGCTCAAAATCCATTTTATAATCCATTTATCATTTCATGTGGTGAAAATTATTCTTTTTAAAGTAAAACTTTATATCTTTCAACAAGTGAGTTTCCCTTGGCCAGGCTTGGTGTGTTGGGTCAGTAAGTTTGGTTCATAACAATTTCCCAAAGTTTTTCTTGCAAAAACATTCCCATAGTAAAATCAATGAGTTTATTTGGCTAGAAAATGGCTAAGTTAAATAATTCAACTTAAATTTTACAAAAATCATTTTTAACACTATGGGTTGGTTCCTAGGGTCATTAGGTCACACAAATCCATTTTGCAAAAGATTTAATCCTAAAATCTATTTTAAACAATTTTTATTCTCTAAACATGCTCACAAAGGGATCTGCAAAAACAAGCAAACAAATGGATACTATTTTCCAAACTAAGGCCATGGTTGGTTAGGGCTTGTTCTCCTGAATCCATTGATATAAAATTTGCTAAATTTGGACGTGTGGTTTGAAAGTTACAAGGGTTTGAAAATCCTATCTAAATCAGATTTCAAATCTGTTTTAAACAGAACAGCGGACACGCGTCGTTTTTTAACTGGCCGGTACCGGTTCGCTGCGGATTACGCTGTGGAGCGTTGGATCTGATGTGAATCGTGCGGCTCAGATGCTCCTGTACCGTTTCGCTTAAGTCACTCTGTCTACGCCGCAGGATGGTGATCTAACGGCTCTCGCGTGCTTAACCAGAAGCGGGCGGCGCTGCACGGCGGCAGACGGCGGCGACGGCCAGGTGAGATGCTAGCGATGGTTCTAGGAAGCAAGGATCGAGATGGGAATTCCCACCGTGATCGCGAGGACGAGGTGATGCTCGGGGCGTGATTGGTTGGGCGAGGGGCGCTCTGGGTTTGGCAGGATTTCTCGCCGGAGTGGAGGACGGCGTCGGGTGGTCTCAGTCGTGGTCGAAGGCGACGTTGTAGATCGTCCTAGGATAAAACAGGGGCATGGTTAAGTGCGGAAGGTCACGGAGAGGTCACGTGCTTGAACGAGAAGGTTCGGGGCGGTCGGAATCTACCTGAGTTCTTGCCGGAATTGAAAACAGACGCGGCGGCTCTGGTCGAGGTCGAGGTCGTCGCTGGAGATCACCCTAAGGCAGAACGTAGGCGCTGTCAGATGCGTGAGGTTAAGGCAACGCTGTGTGCGTGAACGAGAGGGCGCGGGGCAGTCGAGGCTTACCGGGGGAGGTCGTCGGAGAGGTTGCAGACGCGGCGGCGTTCGGAAACTCGTCGTACCGACGTGCTGGAGCGCCCGCGGTTGAACAGAGGGTACTGGGAGATGCGCCAGGAAGTAGTGAGTGCGTCTGTGTGCTTGTGGAGGCAGGAGGGGGTGTGGTTCGGCCGGAATCGAAGGAGGACGGTGGTCGGAGCTGCGGTGGTGCGAACTCAAATTGCAGCAGCCTCGGGGCAGAGAGGGAGTGGCGAGTGAGGGGAAAGGAGGAGGAAACTCTGGCGATTAATAGGCCGTGGTCGCAGCGCGGTTAAGGCGTGGCATTACTGCGAATTGAAGCCGCGACATCAACGGTAGAAACGGCCGGCGTGGTCGTCGCGAGGAAGGAGACGGCTGGGAATGTGGGGTCCGTTGGTCAGTGGGAAAAGAAAGGAGGGAAGGGTCCACCAGTCATTCTCTCAGTGGGTTTGATAACGTGTGCGAATCGTTTTCTTTCGGGTGAGGGAGCTGGGTCGTTTCTGGGCTTGTTGGGCTGCCTGGGCTGGGTTTGTCCTTTTCCATATTTTTTTTTTCTGCCTGTTTGTTTTATTCTTTTCTATTTCCATTTTCTGATTTGATTTTCAAACAATTGATTTAATCAACAATTCAAACCCTTCAAGCAATTCAAACTTGAAATGAGTTTTTGGTTCTGTTTAGTAGCATAACCAGCTTTCAAAATAAAGTAATATTTTAAATCTTTTTAGATTCCATTTATTTATTAAATAAAATGGACTATGGTTTATTAATAAGGTTTGGTTTAATTAATAAAATCCCCATTTGAAATCCAAATATTTTCAAACCAAATCAGTAGGTTTTATTTGAGAACATAAGATACTTGAAAGACTTGTTGAAATAAAATATCATTTTATTATAGGGTCCATTAATAATTAAATATAATAGACTTTCATTATTATTTCAAATAGGTTTTATTTGTTGAGATTTTTATTTTGAATCTAAAATAAAGCCAAAACCTTTTAGTAGATATTATTTTGTGAATTTCAAATCATTGAGGAAACTTATTTTAAATAATTTAATAAGTTTTGATGTTTCAATTTAAATTGGTAAACCCTCTTATCCTCAAATAAGGTTGGATGTTAAATCCTTATTATTTTATTTGAACAATCCTTTATTTATTTTTAAATAAATCTTTATTATATTGTTTTTAAAAATGTTTCAATTTCCCAAGCTTGTCCAATTTTTAATTTGGCTTTTTTTAAAACATTCTTTATTTATAAACTTCTATTTTATTTGAAAACAAATCTTTTTCATTTGATTGTTTCAAAATAATATTTCCACTTGTTTCCCTTTTATGAATTGTTTATCTTTTTAAATCCTTTTAGGATTTTATTTAATTCAAATGGGTTTGGGGTTCCATTTTAATTCAAAAAGTTTCTTCTGGCTCTGAATTTTAAGCAAAGTTTTTATTTTGTTCATTTATTTTCACATTACCAGATTTGGAAAATTTGGGATGTGACAGGCTACCACCCTTAAAATAAATCTCGTCCCGAGATTTGGGAAGGCTAGGGTTACAAGCAAGTTCAAACAACTAGGGTACTACCACCCTTAAAATAATTTTCAAACAAAAATTACATATTGGCCTTCTTGGGTCCTGGGAATTTCTCTAAGTTAAAATTTTTGCTTTGTCCCTATGCTTGACTCATGGGCCAAGATTGAGTTTCTCCATAGGCTTGTTCAACTTGTTCTTCATCCTTTCTGGACAGTTGCTTGCATAGTGTCCCGGATTCTTGCAGTTGAAGCAATGAATGTCATTGAGTTCTTTACGTGGCTCTTGAGGGCAAGTTGCTACAAAGTGACCTGGTTCATTACAATTGTTACACCACACTTGGTCAATTCCTTTATTCCTTATGTTTCCTGGACATGCACTGGAGTAGTGTCCCATTTCCTTACATTTACGACATTGCACAAGGCTCATGTCTTGCTTGGGCTTCTTGATTTTCCTTGACCCTTTGAATTGGGTTATCTTGTTAGGAGGTAGAAGTGGTCCTTTTCCTTTGGTAGACTTGGATCCTTCTTGTTTCCTTTGTTCCACCATGGCATATATGGGACATAGGCCAGGAGTATGATCTCTTCCCTCACAAAGGTAGCAAGTAGCTTGGGAGGTAGGGCATTCACCAACAGGATGGTCTTGATCACAATTTGGGCATTGTCCTTCATGCTCCTTGGAAGTATGATCCTTGTCTCCACAGATAAGGCAAGCTGGGGCTCCATCCAGAACAACATTCTTGTCATCCTTGCTATCATACTCTTTTCTAGGATAATTTCCTTCCATGCTAATCATTTGATTGGTCACCTTAAGCATCAATTGGGATTGTTCCTCCAAAAACTTTTGAAGTGCTGGATCCTCATTACTATTGTTGGCTAGGAACTGAGCTGTCAATTGGTTCAACTGATGTTGGGTTGCTAAGAGCTCTCCCAAGCTGTCAGCTTGGTTGATTTTGGTGTCATCAACCTTGGAGTCCTTTGGGGTAGTCATCTGTTTGGGGTTGAAGACAGATTAGAATGGGCAAGATGTCTCTGAGGAAATATTTCTATTCACACATATCACATTTCACACAAACAATGTGCATGCAAACACAAAAACCAAACATTCTACTCAAACAAGGTTCAAGCACATACTTAGTCAACAAAACATTTTTGTTGCACCTCTCAGGTTGGTGTGTTTTTGACTTAATTATATTATGGTGGTCCATCTATATGGTTCACTTTTGATCTTTCCATCCTTCTTGGTTGCTTCTTACTACATGAGATCATGGCTTCCTTAGGAGAATTTCTTGGTCTCCAAACTTCAAGTGATGTAGGCTCTTTCTAACTTTTGCATTCTCTCAGTCTCTAACTCTTGAGCAAGATTTCCTTGTTTCACTTGTGGTCCTTAGTAGTTTCCATGTTGGAAGTCTTTGGGGAATATGCTGAAGATGTTGAAGTCATTAGAGTTGAAGAAGTTGAAGTCATTAGAGTTGAGGAAGTTGAAGAAGTCCTTTGTACATGGTGTAGTCTTTGGCCATGGGGTAGGTTTTTCCATCAAGTTGAAGCAGAAGAGATGTAGAGTTGAAACCAAAATGGTTAAGGAAAGAGTTTACAAGTGTTTTTGTAAATAAGTTTTTGGAACAAATACACTCCTATTTTTCTAAGGGTTTTTGTCCAATCCTAGGGTTTACAAATCCTACAGGCAACACAATGCTCTGATACCATCTGTAAAAGGTCCCTACCCAATAAGGTAGGTTCCTCCTGTGTTTTACAATGCTAGTCCCTGAATCAATAGCTAGCATCCACAGTTAAGATGTAATATCAAGAAACAAAGGTCATAACATAACTTTATAACCAGGAATAACATAATTTTATTACATCATACATAGCTCATTTGGCTATTACATTACATTGCAGCGGAATAACTATAGTCATGGGGTCCTTCATCTTCAAAGTGCCACAGGCAGATGTTGGTTGTAGACTTTGTAGTCCTAGTCAATCAAACAATCTTCATATAATAAAACAATCAACCTGCAACATTACAAGTTACAGCCACAAGGGTCAATACATTTTGAATTGTATTGGCAAGCTTCACTTTTATGTAAATATGAGTGGATCCTATTAATACATGCATATTTGGCTAAGTAGAGTTTCGGGCTTATTTTCATAAAGCAACATTTATCCTATCTTTTCAAAATGGTTTTGGTCCTTTGTCAAATCTCTTTTCCAAGTTCCTTGAACTCCTTGGTAGAAACTCAATTGTTCAAGTCCTTGTCAAAATCCCTTGAGCTACTTGGTAACCCCAAGTACATCAAGTTTTTATCAAAATCTCATGAGTCCCTTGGTAACCCCAAGTACTTCATGCTCTTGAGCACCTTGGTAACCCCAAGGGCAACAAGCTTAACAAAATCTCTTTGAATTCCTTGGTACCCCCAAGTGCATCAAGTTTTTATATTAGAAATTGGAATGTCGAGATCTCCCATGGTTCAAACTTTAGTTGCTCAGTATTGTCCATAACCGGGGACACGGCTAAGTACTTAGATTGTTATTAACTTCTGCAGAAGGAGTACACTTTACCCACATGACACAATCCCATCTTGTTGCCACCAGTGGCCTACTGGATTAGTGCTCACCAAGATGGAGTACCGGCAGACTGAGAGTGTGACGAAGTCTTTCCAAAAGGTCCTCCCATACATCATTGCTAGCTTGTCTTCAGCCCCCATGAAGCATTCCAGATCCCCATGTCCGGTAACTAAAGACAATGTATGGGTCTTCCTAATGTAGTTGACTAAGCCAGAGCCATAATAGCATGTGGTTGCACACGAAAGCCACAATTGGAGAAACATGTTCAATCTCTAAGTTTCCTAGGTGGTTTTCATTTGGAGCACAACACAAAGTGATTGCCATAGACATGGTTCCCTTTTGTTGCCACCTTCTCCAAAACATAAAGTGTCCACCACCTAGGTGGTTCATTGAGTCCTTGTTTTATTATGTAAAACACAAGTCTTTTCTCAACCTTTGTAAAATCTCAACATGTATCTCTTTTCAAAACATAGCATGGCTAAGCATGTACAACTTCAATATTTTTACTAAGGAGTGTATAGGGAATCTTATTGGGATTAGCATAGCATAAGTATAAAACATTTTCATGCATGTTTACAAAATCCACTAAGTATAATGAAAATAGTAGGTCTTTTGTATGATAGTGTAACTTGCCTTTTTGGTAGGGAATGAGGTTTTACCCTTGATCTTGCTAGTCTCACACTTTGCTAATTTCACTACAATCATTCAAACAAGCATAGTATCAAGTAACATTCCAAACCAATATTCAAACAATATTTCACACACACAAAGTAATGGATTCTAAGTCTTGCATAAGTATGCAAAGGTTGGTTCTATTGCAAGGATGGTCTCTACTAGGCTTATAAACTTTGTAAGGTCCACATTGGTCATCTATCACAATGGCAAAGTCATTAGTTAGAGGGTTTTGCTCAAAATCCATTTTATAATCCATTTATCATTTCATGTGGTGAAAATTATTCTTTTTAAAGTAAAACTTTATATCTTTCAACAAGTGAGTTGCCCTTGGCCAGGCTTGGTGTTTTGGGTCAGTAAGTTTGGTTCATAACAATTTCCCAAAGTTTTTCTTGCAAAAACATTCCCATAGTAAAATCAATGAGTTTATTTGGCTAGAAAATGGCTAAGTTAAATAATTCAACTTAAATTTTACAAAATCATTTTTAACACTATGGGTTGGTTCCTAGGGTCATTAGGTCACACAAATCCATTTTGCAAAAGATTTAATCCTAAAATCTATTTTAAACAATTTTTATACTCTAAACATGCTCACAAAGGGATCTGCAAAAACAAGCAAACAAATGGATACTATTTTCCAAACTAAGGCCATGGTTGGTTAGGGCTTGTTCTCCTGAATCCATTGATATAAAATTTGCTAAATTTGGACGTGTGGTTTGAAAGTTACAAGGGTTTGAAAATCCTATCTAAATCAGATTTCAAATCTGTTTTAAACAGAACAGGGGACACGCGTCGTTTTTTAACTGGCCGGTACCGGTTCGCTGCGGATTACGCTGTGGAGCGTTGGATCTGATGTGAATCGTGCGGCTCAGATGCTCCTGTACCGTTTCGCTTAAGTCACTCTGTCTACGCCGCAGGATGGTGATCTAACGGCTCTCGCGTGCTTAACCAGAAGCGGGCGGCGCTGCACGGCGGCAGACGGCGGCGACGGCCAGGTGAGGTGCTAGCGATGGTTCTAGGAAGCAAGGATCGAGATGGGAATGCTCACCGTGATCGCGAGGACGAGGTGATGCTCGGGGCGTGATTGGTTGGGCGAGGGGCGCTCTGGGTTTGGCAGGATTTCTCGCCGGAGTGGAGGACGGCGTCGGGTGGTCTCAGTCGTGGTCGAAGGCGACGTTGTAGATCGTCCTAGGATAAAACAGGGGCATGGTTAAGTGCGGAAGGTCACGGAGAGGTCACGTGCTTGAACGAGAAGGTTCGGGGCGGTCGGAATCTACCTGAGTTCTTGCCGGAATTGAAAACAGACGCGGCGGCTCTGGTCGAGGTCGAGGTCGTTGCTGGAGATCACCCTAAGGCAGAACGTAGGCGATGTCAGATGCGTGAGGTTAAGGCAACGCTGTGTGCGTGAACGAGAGGGCGCGGGGCAGTCGAGGCTTACCGGGGGAGGTCGTCGGAGAGGTTGCAGACGCGGCGGCGTTCAGAAACTCGTCGTACCGACGTGCTGGAGCGCCCGCGGTTGAACAGAGGGTACTGGGAGATGCGCCAGGAAGTAGTGAGTGTGTCTGTGTGCTTGTGGAGGCAGGAGGGGGTGTGGTTCGGCCGGAATCGAAGGAGGACGGTGGTCGGAGCTGCGGTGGTGCGAGCTCAAATTGCAGCAGCCTCGGGGCAGAGAGGGAGTGGCGAGTGAGGGGAAAGGAGGAGGAAACTCTGGCGATTAATAGGCCGTGGTCGCAGCGCGGTTAAGGCGTGGCATTACTGCGAATTGAAGCCGCGACATCAACGGTAGAAACGGCCGGCGTGGTCGTCGCGAGGAAGGAGACGGCTGGGAATGTGGGGTCCGTTGGTCAGTGGGAAAAGAAAGGAGGGAAGGGTCCACCAGTCATTCTCTCAGTGGGTTTGATAAAGTGTGCGAATCGTTTTCTTTCGGGTGAGGGAGCTGGGTCGTTTCTGGGCTTGTTGGGCTGCCTGGGCTGGGTTTGTCCTTTTCCATATTTTTTTTTTCTGCCTGTTTGTTTTATTCTTTTCTATTTCCATTTTCTGATTTGATTTTCAAACAATTGATTTAATCAACAATTCAAACCCTTCAAGCAATTCAAACTTGAAATGAGTTTTTGGTTCTGTTTAGTAGCATAACCAGCTTTCAAAATAAAGTAATATTTTAAATCTTTTTAGATTCCATTTATTTATTAAATAAAATGGACTATGGTTTATTAATAAGGTTTGGTTTAATTAATAAAATCCCCATTTGAAATCCAAATATTTTCAAACCAAATCAGTAGGTTTTATTTGAGAACATAAGATACTTGAAAGACTTGTTGAAATAAAATATCATTTTATTATAGGGTCCATTAATAATTAAATATAATAGACTTTCATTATTATTTCAAATAGGTTTTATTTGTTGAGATTTTTATTTTGAATCTAAAATAAAGCCAAAACCTTTTAGTAGATATTATTTTGTGAATTTCAAATCATTGAGGAAACTTATTTTAAATAATTTAATAAGTTTTGATGTTTCAATTTAAATTGGTAAACCCTCTTATCCTCAAATAAGGTTGGATGTTAAATCCTTATTATTTTATTTGAACAATCCTTTATTTATTTTTAAATAAATCTTTATTATATTGTTTTTAAAAATGTTTCAATTTCCCAAGCTTGTCCAATTTTTAATTTGGCTTTTTTTAAAACATTCTTTATTTATAAACTTCTATTTTATTTGAAAACAAATCTTTTTCATTTGATTGTTTCAAAATAATATTTCCACTTGTTTCCCTTTTATGAATTGTTTATCTTTTTAAATCCTTTTAGGATTTTATTTAATTCAAATGGGTTTGGGGTTCCATTTTAATTCAAAAAGTTTCTTCTGGCTCTGAATTTTAAGCAAAGTTTTTATTTTGTTCATTTATTTTCACATTACCAGATTTGGAAAATTTGGGATGTGACAGTTCAGAACACTAAATGCAACCATTGTGACTCATTAAATTGTCATGCATGCATCTGTTCATCGTTGTTTTCTTGTAATGTTGCACTGTTGTATGTTTGCAATGTTTTGAATGATGTTTGTTGTGTTTGCTTCAAACGTTAGATTGCGAGGAGTGCGACTACTGTGATTGCAACTACTATGATTGCAAGTATTGTTGTTATTATGAAAGAGGCCAATATAATTGTAAGGATTATCTAATCGACTACATCTACAACAAAGGCAAGTGGTGCTATCTTGGTCATAAATGCCCTACTATTTTCCTATGCATTATAGATGTTTTTGTAGAATTGCATCTGTAGGAATTGATGTGTATATGCTATGCTATATCCCATATTATTCCCTAGTATTCCTTGTTTATGAGCCATCGTATTGGTAGATTGCTTAGCTATGCTATTTAGACGAGGAAGGGAATCACATCATGAAAAGTTATTTGTTTTGAAAGGATTTTATTTTGCTAAATGACAAACCAACATGTTTTAATGAACCACCTGGGCGGAATGGCATTGATTGGGTCATCGAGTGTGGATTATGGTGGGGAATGCCGCCCAGGACACTGAGAAAGTATTGGTTTCTTTGTTTGGAAGCTTTCGTGTGCAACCATGTGCCAATAATGAAATGGGCGGTTGGTTGGACTCAGTAGGTTGTGGTAACTCGAACCCACGTATCCAGAGATGTAGATAGTGTAGGTTGGACCGGTGCGTGTCGGGTTTGGGGAGCTACTTCCCGAACGGTTCCTTCTTGGACTTCTCCCTATCATCACCCAATATGAGAGTGGTGGTACGAGCTGGGCTGGCCAAGTCACATGGGTAAAGTGTACTAACCCCTGCAGGGTGTATAAACTAAGTGCTTAGCCGTGTCCCCGGTTATGGACAATTTGAGCGACCTGATACTGATGCTATGATAATTCTCACTCATCCTTATTTCTTAATTGCTTAAAACTTGTTGGGTGAACATAATTGGGTAGGAGCACCTGGGAGTGAACCAGAGTGTCCTATTTATCGTATTGGAAAACTACTTTGTTACAAATGTTAGGATAAAACTGTTGCTTTATGCAAATGAGCCTGAACTCCACTTGGCCAAATAAGCATGTAGTTGATAGATATGTTGTTAACCACTTTAGCCTACTTGCCATACATTCAATGTATTGACCATTCGTGGCTGCAACATTTCATGTTGCAGGTTATATCGTATCTGAGTGATCGTTCATAGGTCGCGAGACTCCACTCAACAATTGTTCACCTGTGGCACATTTGGAGGATGGAGATCTACCTTGTATTCGTTTTCTGCTGTGTACTTGAATAAATAATGTAAATTCTGGATCATATTCGTTGTATTTATAATGCACAGTTATATTTGGTATCATTTTGTACTGTGTGTGCCAGTGAACTGATCCAGGGATTGGCACTATACACATGAACTCAGCCTTAGCAGGCGAGGGTATTACAAGATGGTATCAGAGCTGTGTGTTGACTGTAGGATCGTGACCTTAGAAATGGATTAGCAATAGAAGACCTCTATTAGGAGAACAATAATATTTTCTACTTATTAGAGTTCTTATATTCCTTCTCTATCTTTTCTAGAACCTCTTCTTATTCAAACATTTATAGTTGTCCATTCTTATGATACCTATATGGGAGCTAGCTAAGTAAAAGAACAAATAGTATGACATAAATAAACATCTCATCAAGTTTGGTTAGGTCTAGACCACCATATTTTATCTCTTTAGGAGATCATCGCTATCGTGTTAGCATATTGTTCTTACCAAATTATGTGGTATGACAATATAGGTTGCTTGCTTGTTTATACTAAACCATATCGTGTGATGCCTTGTTTAGGATCTTTTGTTTTGAAACTCTAAAGTTTCTGAAGTTTTCGTGTGGTTTTAAGATTATTTTAATGGTGTGACTTGATTGAAATTCGTGGAATTACTGCTGCAGTTTTCTGCCTAACCTGTTGTACCGCGAGATTTTTCATATTTTATTGGTAACTCAAAAAGATCTGAAAAATTAGGATCTGGAGCGTAATTACCTGTAGTATATGCACAAAAATTGGCTAAAATTCCTGACGAGTTTAAGTCTGTCAGAAAAATTCGTGAAACCGGCTGTACCATTTTGACAGATTTTGTTTATTGCTTATATGTTGCTCTATTTTACTCTAGTATTGTTCCCAATGCTTTCAAACTATTTTGTGATTATATACTACTAAGTTTATACACCTGTAATGTTATTATACAAGTTTTTGCTTGTGTGTTGATTCCTTATGATTGTTTGCTTGTTTGTGACATTGAATGCTTCATATAGTTATGTGTAGGATTATTTTCTTAGTCGTTTCTTTCCTATAGAATCTATTCTTCCCTATCTTGAACCCTTGGAGATATAATGATGTGTTAAGTGGAAGGTTTGACAACACAATGCATTTAGGAAGGAGAAAGCTTTATCTAATAGAAAAAAAGAGATGTGGGAGTATGAAGTGTTGAAATGATGTTATGTAGTAGATTACGCAACCTGAAAGTTGAAGTATCGATAGTTTAGTTTTAGTAGTAGCTTTGTTGATTGAATACATGGGAGTATACATAGAGAATTAGCTCGTGCCCATGGAAACATTCTTCAAGGCAAGTGAGAATGCCCGAGTGATAGAAAAACGTGATTCACCTATCCTCATACAGGGTAATAATTTGGGTGCAGGATGGATTGATCACCATTCCTACTACTCTTATTATTCGCTCTTGTACTGTTGGCTTTGCGAATCTTGAGTGACCTTTCCAACCTTAGCAGAGAGTCGACGTTGAGCCTAAACCCTAGAATGGTATATTGTTACACCCTTCTAAAAGCATCCATTGTTAAGCATAGGAATGTACGGTAAGAATGAATCTCAATCATGACTAATGGGTACCGTGAAGTAAACATCCCCTAATTGACCACCATGAGAGTTTTGCTAGTTTAAGAAGTGCTTTCTCGGAAACTATCAATCATGATGTTTAGAATGTTCTAGAGACATTGTGCCAATAAAAGTCTAAATGAGAACCAATCTGAGCTAAGTGAATCCTCGAGAAATGACCTAGTTAACTTTATTTTAACGGCGGTAGCATCCTAATGGATTCGAACCTTTCTTTCTTTCTAGCCTTCCCAAATCTCGGGACGAGATTTCTTTTAAAGGTGGTAGTCTGTCACATCCCAAAATTCTCCTAATTTTGGAATGTGAAATAAATAAATAAGTTTAATTGATTGTTTGACTATGTTGAAAATTCTCAAAGAGAAGAAACTTTTTGAACAGAAAATGCTCTCAACCTTGAATTCAAAATCTTATATTCTTTTGTTAAGACCTAAGTAGCCATATAGGCAAAAGGGCATGGATTGATTATGGATTTTAGAATTGGTGTGCAAGATTTCAAAATTAAAATCATGAAGCATTCATAAGCATTTCATTACATCCGTGCAAAGTTCTCATAAACTGAATCCAAATCCTGGTATCTAAATTCTATAGTTGATTCGCCCAAATGTTCCTAAAGGTAATTAAATTGACTTCATAAAACCCACTATTGCTAAGATAGCGATTATTTCTAAATTATATCCTAAAAGATCTAATTAATATTACAAAATTTTAGAAGAAAAATTGAGCTCATTTGGAGCTATTATGAAAAAGTTATGGAATAAATACAAACAAATAAAGACATAAATAAAATGGAATATACAAGAATTTATAAACCCACTACTTCCAAGCTAGTAAAAATATTAAAAATTTGATCCTATAATGATCTATTCGATTTTAGAAAAATTTAGAAACAAGAATCATATCATTTGGAGTTCGTATGCAAAAGATATGAGGGAAACAAATAAATAGAAAATAGAAAAAAGAAAAAAGAAAAAAATCCTAAGTGGGCCGGCCCATTCAGCCACGCGGAAGCTACAGCCGCACGGGAGGCATTGATCGATCTCACATTTGCTTTAAAAAGCGTGCAAATCGGTTTTTGTTAAACCTATCTCTACTCAAACTCTCATAACTTTTTATCTACAACTCCGAAATGACTTCCGTTTGTTTCTACTTGTTCCCTACTCCAAGGCCTGTCTACACCGTCCCAAACCTCCATATAAACTCGTGGAGCCACAGCTGTACGAGTTTCTCTCCTCGAAATCCCGAATCTACATATGCCCGATTCTTATTTCGCTTTTTAACCCATCTAGACTTCGTTGTTTGCCTTTGGTCAAAAAACGAAAGTTGTAGAACTCGTAGAAATCTTTCAAACCCGACAAACCTCACTTCCTTTCATCCACCACAGCCGGAGAATTTTGCATCACAATATTTCAGATCTGACGGTGTAAATCCAAGATGTACTCGCGCTCGTTTCTTCAAATCCAAATTCCTTTGGTGAGAAGGTAGGAATAATGATTCGCCACAACTTTCATGTTGTAAGTTTTTCAAATTGGCCTACGTATTTGTATCTCTAATACAGATCTGTTTCTTTGTCTATTCTGAGCCAAAATCGGGTCAATCTCTTCTTCTAGCCACCGGATCCTATCCAGACGGTCGAGATCCAATCAAACCGGTGCGTGCCATGTCGTCATCCCGGTAAGATTCCTCATCAACGCCACATCAACGTCAGGTCAACATCTAGTCCCAGTCAGCATGAAAGTCAACCTGTCCAGTCAGCGGAATATTCTCTGAAAAATTCCGTTCGAATTTAAAATTGCATATTATAGATCTAACTTGTAAAATTCATTAGAAATTCATACCACGTCCAAAAATTGAGTATAATATATCAAATTAAAGATAATTTCACGTAGAATCATCTTATCAGAATAGATCCAACTTTTACTGTACGTGGTTACTGCAGTAATTTAATTGGTTTTAATGGTCTTTTAGGTTAATAAATTCATAAGAGATTATCTGTAACTCCAAAAAATATGAAAAATATATCAAATTGAATCTACTGTAATGTACATTAATAATATCTGGTTGGATCTAGCCTTTGCCGACTATTTAAACCATAGCAATTTAATTAGTTTTAATGGCTTTATAAATCATTAAATTCATAGTAAAATAATTGCTTGTCACAAAAATATAAATGATATACCGATGGAAAGCTGGTTCCATGTAGATCATAAATATGCAATTAGTTCAGCCTTCGACTGTAAGGTTTTGCCGTGAATATTTAAATGGTTTAATGGCTTATTTATAGTAATAAATTCATAAGAAAATAAATACTATTCAGAAAATTACAAATAATGTGTCCCTGAAATCACAATTCCGTGGAGATTACAGATATAATTTTAGTTTGATTTTTAGACAACAGAAACTATATGAATAATTTAAAACCCATTAAACGCTATTTAAATCATACAAAAAGATCTATAACTCCGATTAGGGTGAATCCAAGTGCTAAGGTTTTGTATTGACAATATCTATACAGAAAAATTGCATGACAAATTATTTGGTATTGTTAAAACAGAAATTCATACAGAAGTATTTAAACCCATCGAAATAGTGTTTTAATCATAGGAACATATCTATAACTCCTTTTTAGGTGATTCAAATTGCCACTGTCTCTAAATTGCATTAACTCTATCCAGTAGCATATAGTTCACAATTTAATACGACAAAAACATATTTAGTTCAATTAAAGTGGTATACACCATATTAAATCGATACAACTTTAGTAATAAAAGCTTTAGTGCATTAAATGACTTTCCACATGCATCATGTAATCTAACTATGTTCAGAACACTAAATGCAACCATTGTGACTCATTAAATCGTCATGCATGCATCTGTTCATCGTTGTTTTCTTGTAATGTTGCACTGTTGTATGTTTGCAATGTTTTGAATGATGTTTGTTGTGTTTGCTTCAAACGTTAGATTGCGAGGAGTGCGACTACTGTGATTGCAACTACTATGATTGCAAGTATTGTTGTTATTACGAAAGAGGCCAATGTAATTGTAAGGATTATCTAATCGACTACATCTACAACAAAGGCAAGTGGTGCTATCTTGGTCATAAATGCCCTACTATTTTCCTATGCATTATAGATGTTTTTGTAGAATTGCATCTGTAGGAATTGATGTGTATATGCTATGCTATATCCCATATTATTCCCTAGTATTCCTTGTTTATGAGCCATCGTATTGGTTGATTGCTTAGCTATGCTATTTAGACGAGGAAGGGAATCACATCATGAAAAGTTATTTGTTTTGAAAGGATTTTATTTTGCTAAATGACAAACCAACATGTTTTAATGAACCACCTGGGCGGAATGGCATTGATTGGGTCATCGAGTGTGGATTATGGTGGGGAATGCCGCCCAGGACACTGAGAAAGTATTGGTTTCTTTGTTTGGAAGCTTTCGTGTGTAACCATGTGCCAATAATGAAATGGGCGGTTGGTTGGACTCAGTAGGTTGTGGTAACTCGAACCCACGTATCCAGAGATGTAGATAGTGTAGGTTGGACCGGTGCGTGTCGGGTTTGGGGAGCTACTTCCCGAACGGTTCCTTCTTGGACTTCTCCCTATCATCACCCAATATGAGAGTGGTGGTACGAGCTGGGCTGGCCAAGTCACATGGGTAAAGTGTACTAACCCCTGCAGGGTGTATAAACTAAGTGCTTAGCCGTGTCCCCGGTTATGGACAATTTGAGCGACCTGATACTGATGCTATGATAATTCTCACTCATCCTTATTTCTTAATTGCTTAAAACTTGTTGGGTGAACATAATTGGGTAGGAGCACCTGGGAGTGAACCAGAGTGTCCTATTTATCGTATTGGAAAACTACTTTGTTACAAATGTTAGGATAAAACTGTTGCTTTATGCAAATGAGCCTGAACTCCACTTGGCCAAATAAGCATGTAGTTGATAGATATGTTGTTAACCACTTTAGCCTAGTTGTCATACATTCAATGTATTGACCATTCGTGGCTGCAACGTTTCATGTTGCAGGTTATATCGTATCTGAGTGATCGTTCATAGGTCGCGAGACTCCACTCAACAATTGTTCGCCTGTGGCACATTTGGGGGATGGAGATCTACCTTGTATTCGTTTTCCATTGTGTACTTGAATAAATAATGTAAATTCTGGATCATATTCGTTGTATTTATGATGCACAGTTATATTTGGTATCATTTTGTACTGTGTGTGCTAGTGAACCGATCCAGGGATTGGCACTATACACATGAACTCAGCCTTATCAGGCGAGGGTGTTACATGCAAAAATCCCCAATGACAAGAGTGGGCTTGGATTTAACTCCAATGTCAAGAACAAGTCCACTATCAAGTTGAAGCACAAGGACAACAAGAAGAATGGCCAAGATCAAGTCAAGAATCCGGCCAACATTGTTTGCTTCAAGTGCAAGGAAGAAGGGCACCATGTTAGATCTTGCCCATTGAAGAAAAAGCCTCTTAGTGTGAAGCAACAAGGGGAGCGGCCTCAAGATCCACCTCAAGTCATTGACGGGCCTCTTCCTAAGAGGACTACTCGAGCTCTTCCTCGAGTTGTGGCTTCACCTAAGAAGAAAGATGTCGAGAGTAGAACTTGCTACATATGTCGTGAGAAGGGGCACATTTCTTCCTCATGCACTATTGGTATCTCCTCATCCAATCCTATCTTGATTGATGATGCTTATTCACTTTATAAGGATGAGATTGGCAATATGTTTGCCAAGTTTGTTGGTGCCCAATGTGGTGTCAAGAAAAGAACCATTTGGGTTGCCAAGCCTATTGTGACTAACTTCTTAGGACCCAACTTGGTTGGGTACCAACAAGCCAAAACTTGATCAATAGGTGTTTTTTGGAGGGCATTGTATACTTGGTTACATTATGAAGAATTGAGGGATCTTCATCAATTATTTGTGTCAAGCCAAGCATTTTGGATTATCATGCTTATATTATATATCCAATGTTCCTCCTTGCGGTAACAAATGCTTAACTCATTACATTGAAAGTTACTCGCCCCCTTGTGCATGTGTTGGTTTTGTATCTTCCATGCTTTTGTACATGTTGTGCTATCCACTTAATTATCTTGAGGTATCAAGCATATCTGTGTATGATTAGGTGGCACACCATGTATGTGTGTTTATTGTGTTTGAACCTTACGTGGTTATATTTGGTATCTTATTTTGCTCTTGTGAGAGGTTAATGGACTATCCCATTTTGGGGAGTTTTATGCTTCGGCATTCCACAATCCTAAAAATGTGTGTACATGAGGTATACCACCTAGCTTTTATATTATAATATTATCTAGTCTCTTTGTGGTATGTTTCTCATGAGAAAATTAAGTTCTATAATGTCCATTAATTATCTCTATTTGTATCCCTTTTTCCTCGTGTTTGTTTTATGGTAGTATCACATCATGGGGGAGTCATATGCTTAGTGCATATTACAATCCTAGAAAATGTGAAAATTCGAGTTTGTGTCACTTAGAATTGATATTGATAATTATCTAGCTCATATGTGACACATTAGCTCATACAAGTTCCAACTTTCTTGAATGCCTTTATTTCTCATAGTTTGGATCATGTGTGTGAAAGTGTTTCTTGGTTGTGTTTCCTCATATTTAGATCTCTATATCCTCATGGAAACCATTTGCTTCAAGTTACTCTAATCACTAGTGATTGTGTGACTATTGGAAGCTACCAAGAATCTCTTTTGAAGCATCGAACTTAATTCTTATACTTTGTTATATGCTTCTTGTTGTGACTATGATCGTGGATATCCATGCAAACTACCTTGGGAAAATTATCCCCAATATTTCTTGTCCTTGGACAATGAGTACTAAATTTATGATAGAAGTTATTAATCATATTCACTTTGGCCTTTGCTTAATCTTGTCCTATCTTTAGCCAAGTAAATGTTTTATGTGCTCCCATGTATTCCTTGCTACTTTTGGATCTTCTTATTTTATTGGTATCCTCTTGTGTTTTATTTAATGTTGGAAGTAGTGGTGATCTCATTTGTGTGCATCTTGCATTCAAAAGAAAAATTCTATATAATGTACTACTTATGGGTGAGCTCTCCTATATTATCTAGAACAATCCTTTTATGCTTCCTTGTTGGATCCATATCGGGTTTTATGTGCTTGGAACTTTGATCTTTTTGTTTTGGTATTTTGTGCCATCATGAAAAGTTTGGAGAGTTTGGTTTACTTGTTGGAACCTTACTCTTTTTGGGAGTTGGTTTTGTCTCATTCCTTGTTTCACGTTTTGACCATTTTAGAATGAGATAAATCCTTGAGCATTTGTATTTTATCTATCTTTTGCTCTTTTTCTTTGGCCTAGTTCATTTTTGAACTTATGATCTTTCGTGTGTTGAATTGGTTCTTTGATACAATTTGGACACCGCTTGTATTGTCACACTCTTGTGTGTGCCATCTCGGTTTACTTGGTGTTTTTGTTCAAATTGTATCACATTTTTGGTTCTTGAAAGCCTTGTGCATGCATATTTTGTCAACACCCGGATTTTTAATCACAGATGCCTGTTATGCCATACATCGCAATCCCAGGATTACCATTTTTGCGAGACATAACAGATTTGGATATCATAGTACATCATCCATTACAAACCATACATAAGGTCTTACACAAATAAGGATCTCATGATCCAGTTCTTAATACAAATCAAGCAGCGGAATAACATAAAGATAACGATAGCATGGGCGAAGCTCCATCTTCATGGTCACAGGCAATGCTGATGATGGGAGATGATCCTAGTTGTCGTAACCTTCCTGCGGTCCGTCATCCTGATACTCCTCTTCATAGTCTGGCCACGGGAATATCCAGGGACAAAGCCATGAGTACTCTTTAAGTACTCGCAAACTAATACTAACAAGTTAAGAGGGTTTTTGTAGTAGGATACTAAGCTCTAAGGTTGTTTTGCAAAAAGCCAAATTTACCTCTACTAAGTTCGGAAGCAAAGAAAACTAGTTGAAAGTTTTATAACACCTAATTGGGAACTTGAATTACATATCACAACTCTGTTGTGGTCAAGTCAAATCATGAATCATGTCACAAGTTGTTTTGAAAACATCTGACGGGGGAACAGTATGGCCACTCCAACTGTCCATAACCGCGGACGCGGCTATTCGAATAGTTTGACACTCTGCAGAGATTCTACACTTTCACCACAACATTCGATACATCCATCAGGAACAAATCCTGAATTCACCATACTCAATATGCGGATAATCAATCCTAACCTTTCCATTACACGCCCTAGAATAGGCACCTCTCCTGTGAGTTTGGCCTCCCAACCATGACCAACTGTCATCTTGGGTACTGCACAGGTGGACAATCTTCACAAGGTAGCCTCAGCTCAGACCTTGGCCGCAAGGGAACCCATACTAAGGTATATAAATTTCCAGTCAAGCCCTACCCAAATTTCGGGTATTGTGGTTGTACGGTAAAATTGGAATGGTATCGCATCCAGACAACCATCAGTTTTATAAAGGGCTAAGGCTCATGCCTTAACATTTTCATCATAAAAATCATCTGGTGTTCAAAAACACATGTCAAAACATTTCAGTAGAATGACTCATCATTCTAAGGTTTTCATAACCATTTTCACCAAGTATTCCCATCTAAAGTTGATCAAGTTTTATGCTTAGCACTAGCATCTCAAGTGGGGGTAAATACTAATGGTGGATCATAATTATGTGGGGATTATCTAAGTTCAATCTCATTCCTTAGGAGGACATAAAGATTATCTAACTTAGGCCAAATTTATGCTCTTTATGCTACCTTCCAGTGTCCTTCTAATATATACAACTAGCTAGGTAAACTCTAAGAGAAAGCTTTGATGAAGAACATACAATACTTAAGCTTGCAGGTAAAACTAGGATTGGGTATCAAGTGGTGTAAGCTTGCTAAGAGAATGGTATAAGCTTGCTAAGTTAATAGCTTGCAAATATTGGCTTGATAATTCAACTAGTAGTATTAGGCTTGCCTTGTGCAGAGCAGTGATTGAAGTTCTCGGCTTCTTCCTCGTAGTATCCTCCTTCCTCCTCGTATCCTTGGTCGGTACTAGCATCTATAAATAAATACGAGGTACACAATCACCAAACAATACTTAACTATTTCTAAACATCACACAAAGGTTCATACTAGATGATCTAGCATCATCACTAACATTACAAGATTAAAGCACTTGTCTTATTTATTTTATTTTTGGAAAAGTAATTTCTACTCATTCAAAAACTTACTTAAGATTTAATATTCTCCAACCCAAACATGGGATCATGTTGACACATGTCATCACCACATATTTCAGTACATGGGAATGTGATTTAAAGTGGTGTCACAATTTAATAAGGTTTAACCTTTTATTTTAATTAATTAAAGTGACTAGAAATGCCTATGTGGCATTCCTTTATTGCTTGAACATTATTTTTGTAAGTAAACCTATATATTTTTACATAATATGAAAGGTATAGTTAAATGTGATTTTTGAGAGTTGGAATCAACTCAAAAGCTCTTATGGTTGAATTTTGAAAAAATGTTTGAATGCAGAAAAGCTTCTGCCTTGTTATTTTTACCATGGTTGGTCTACAAATCCAAATTGTTTGAATCCAACGGGCCTGGATTAAGCATTCCAGTACCTTTCTAACAAAATTGGTTTCATGCATTTTGGTTCAGTAAATCAAGCTGGGTTGAATTTTGAATCTAGGTACAGAACTGGGTTTGAAATTAAATGAATAAAACTAAATTTGAATTGTTTGGTCACGCGGGAGGTTTAACTGGGCCGGCCCACTACACACAGCGCATATGCGGGCTGGTTAAGTGGCTATCCCCACGCGTTAGTGAGACGGTGAGGGGCGAAATGATACGGGGTGATGTGGACCGTGGGATCTAATTATAATCGAACGGCTCTGGTTCATCGTCCACGTCGGGCAGCGCCGGCGAGACAAAACCCTAGCGCGGCAGGTGGGGGTGTGGGAGGCTCACCGGGGCTCAGGCGAGGGTCGGTGGCGACGGGGGCGAACGACGAAGTCGACGATGGAGAGTCTCCTGGTACTGGCAGCTTCTCCTGGGGCGGCTCCAATCGACGGCGCCTCTCCTCCTCTACAGCGGCGAACTCCGGTGAAATTCCGACGATGCTGCTCGCCTTGCTCCGGGAGTGAGTGGGTGTGATCAGTGAGAGGTGGGGAGTGAACTGGTGTGAAGAAAATGAGCGGGAGAGGGCTCCTTTTATAGTGGCTGAAGGGGACCGACGGGTGCGGGCTGAGCTCGTCGTGGTCGACGGCACAGAGGGATAATGGCATGGGCGACGATAGGGGCGGTGCTGTGCTCCCTGGCGAAGCTCAACGATGTGGTGGCGAGGCGTGGGGCGGTGCTGATCGGTCGGAACACTTCAACGCTCTGGGCGGGTCCGACGGAGGTTTTAATGGTGCACCACGCGCGTGGTCCGCGCGGTGGCGAACGGGCATGTCTGCGGGGTTGTTGGGGAGGTGGTGATCGCGTACGCAAGCGGCGAGGGCGGCGCGCGGTCTGTGGGCGCTGGTCGAGCGTGGCGCACGGGCGTGCTCTCGGCATGGCACAGAGGCGTATGGTACGGCGATTCTAGGGTGGTCCAGTGGCTTACTGATCGTTGGCGTTGGACGGGGGGTGGCGGTGGACAGTGGTCAGTGCTCCAGACATGCTGGCTAGGCTTGATGCTTCTCCTAGCTCGCTGTCGACATGTGGGTAGCCAGGTGAGGCTCGGCCTGCTCACCATTGATGGCGATGGCAAGCTCACAGTGGTGCTAGAGGTTGCTAACTAAGCTAGATGATCTACTAAATGTCTGTTGTGAGCTAGAGAGGGAACAAGTTAGGCCAAATCACTGCTCACAATAGTGTTAGATGTTTGTTTGTTTGTTTTATCTTTGCAAGGTGTTTGATGAAATGGCCGAAAGAAATTTAAATTTGAATTTTGGATTTAAACTTGGTGGGTTTGCTAGGAACATACTAGGGAGTGTCTGGTTAGTTGGATTGGTCAAGGGGCACTAGTTTGGTTGGGTTTTGAAAATGTGTGATCTTCACATATGATAAAGATTCAATTTTTACTTTTGATTTGAATGAGGTTGCCAAATGTTTCTACAACTTTGAAAGGTGGGCTTTGATTCACTTTTACTTGGTCTAGCAAAGGGTGAAAAGAATTGGGAAAGTTTCTGTTTGAAACCTTGGACTAGAAACACTCAAAGTGACCTAGTGAGCAAGATTGGCAAAAATGACCATTTGCTTTATTTGATTTGTTTTTGCTTTTCTCTTTATTTGTTTCTGCATGGAATTGTTTTATATGAGGTTATTTTCATCTTTAAACCATTTCTTGTTATTTAAGTTAATCACACAAGTCCATTCATGCATTTATCAAATCATCACATTCACACATGCATTCATATGATTTAAATTAATCAAAGTTTTTGTTAACCCTAATTTTAGTGATTAGAGTTTGATGATCATTGTTTCATATTTTGGGATGTTACATATTTACTACATATCTATATTATGGCATGCTTGGTTTCTTTGATCCAATATATAAGGGAAACTCCACCAATTCCCATCAGCTAAGTTGTGCATGAAATTCAATTTCATATCAATATGCACATAATTATGTGGAGTCTCTCATATGTATTGTAGTTGCACTAAATACTTTGGACCCAATATGTTTGGGACCATTTTGTACTTAATTATGTTTTAGGTACATTGGAGATATATTGGATGCTTGTCTCTCAATTTTGAAGAAGTGGTGCATACATGAAAATTTGAGGCAAGCTATAGGATGATCAACAAACTCATATGCTCTACATCCTACCAATTATATCTCGGTAACAAGTATCTCTTTCTCATGCATATTTATCTTGCTTCCAACCTTTTGTAGCTTGCATCTTGGCATGAATTTTTGTTATTGTACAAATTGTTGTATTTATAGCCATGATATTAAGAGAACTATCTATTGTAAATATGTATAAGTTGAGATGAGTGCATATAATTGGGATTATACAAAATCATGCATATGATCCACCAATCCCAAATATGTCAATCTAGCAATTTTATTGCCTATCTTTTCCTCAACTTCTCTCATGTGCAATAGTGAGATTTTGCTAGTTGATTTCTCCTTGTGATACTTGTTGCCTTCTCCATATATTCCAACTTTCTCCTTTTTCCCTTGGTGATATTTGTAATGTATGGGGTGTGTTGGTTGTTGAATATCATCGATGTACAATAAGATATTTGAGCCTTTGGTATTGTCATGACTTTCTCCATATATGCTTTCAAGAAAAATCTTATTGGTATTGTCATGACTTCATTTTGGATATCTTGCTCTATTGATTTTAAGTATCTACTTTGTGTGTACATGTTTCTTTGTGGATCAATATCTTTGCAAGATTGTCTACTTAGAAACTTATACACATGCAAGGGGTTACTCTATTTTTTCTTGATATCTTCCTTGTTTCATGTGTGTTGTATGGTCATACTAAGCAATATCATTCATTGAAGACTATGTGGATACGCAATGATCATCCTTGTACTAGTCTTATAATATGCTTTGTCATGCATCTCACACATCCTTGTGGTTGAGCCTGCTAATATGTTGTCTCTTACTTATTGCTCAACCATTTGTTTCTTGCAAATTTTATGCCTTGGTATTTGCTCATTTGTGCAAAGCTGTGTTATAAGTAAAATAGAGTAAGTGAGGATTCCATGTTGTGCACATTGTATTCACATACAAAAACCTAATGTTGCACATACCTAGGGGAGCTTCCTAATTTTATTTATAGCATCACTTTGTGCTTATCATATTTGTTCTCTCATGCCTTGTATTGTTAAATGGAGTTGGATGAGTGGGGAGGCACTTTGTTCCCAAATGCAATTATCGTAATTGGTGCATTATCTTTGGGGAGCTCATCTAATTCATTTAATAATGCTCATTTGTCTTCTTTCATTTGTTGTGTTTAAATGCTTATGGGGGAGCAAGGATTCCATATTTGTGCATTATGTATTCTAATGCATTTATTTTTAAATTGTGCACAAATCTTGGGGAGCTTCTCCATTTATTATTTAAAAACATTCTTTTGATCTTATCATAATATCTTGTTGTTTCCATTTGGACTCATTTGTTGTTTTCAATTGGTTTGTCGGATCTTATGATTGCTTACATCATTTGTTCATGCTTCTTTTATTTTATTTCTTTTGACAATCTTTGAGTCCTCGATATAGTTATACTTCCTCCCAAGTATTCATCATTGGATATGTGCGAATGCACACCTTTGGGGGATTTAGCACTATATTGGCCTTCTAGAACTTGCCACCCATTTCGGCAATCGATGCCAATGGGGGAGAAGTTTTAGAGGATTTAAGGGAAATGGTTTATGCCTTGAGTTTGTTTCTAAGCATTTGCCTTTCATGCTCTTGCATCGTTGTTGTTGCTTAGCATGTGGTATATATATAGGAAACTCCACCAATGATAATGATTGGCAATATATGCAATGAAATTCAAGGTCATCACACATGCATAGATTGTGGGGGAGTTTGCTCTATATATGGTGATGGTACCAATATCACATACTTATGTAGTATTTGATATTGGTGCTACCATTTTATACGTTAAATTCCTTATATAAACCCTCTCAAATGGATTGTCATCAATTGCCAAAATGGGGGAGATTGAAAGAACATGTGGGCCCCCATGTGTGTTTTGGTAATTAATGACAATCTCTATGGACTAATGCTTGTATCAAGTTGTACTTGTAGGAATTGTCCATAGGCAATGCTTGAACCATATGTTGTCTTCAAGGTTTGGAGAAGAAGAAAGTGAAGAGGATCAAGTGGTGACCAAGGTGTTCAAAGAGTGATCCACAGATTGGTCATGTGAGAGTTAAACCTATGGCAAGTATGTCTTGAAGAATAAGATGGGGTAATATCTCTGGTGCACCTTCAAGGCATCAACATAATGAAGAAAAGAAGAAATGATGTGCAAGCTAAAGATGTGCAATATATAGAAGATCTCATGCTTGAATCTTTCCATCCTTGGTGATCATGGATCGATGAAGACAAGGTCAAAGTAAAGGTTTCCCCATGTTGTATGGGGGAGCAACTTGCAAGTCTTCATCAAGCGAGTGCGTGCAAGAGCAATCAAGAAAGGTGTTACATCTTGAGAAGGACAAGATAGTATACATCAAGATCTAGTGGAATATGCGCAAGACAAAGGTATGATATTGATAGGGTTTTCTTCGTACCGGTCTCGTGGTGTTAGTTGGGGATACCGGTTTATAGGATAGATAACCGTACTATCAAGAGGGGCTCTCAAGTGAGTAACTCGATCATATCGTTCAGATAGAGCTCAAACCTTTGCATACTTAGCATCATCCTTTCTTGGTTGTTATTTGGATCTTATCCATGTGAGGTTTTAGATCTTGTGGTAATATTCATAACAAGCCCTAGTTCATCAAAAACGGATTCCCCTTTATATCTTATTGCATTTTTGATCTTGGAGGTTTTACCGGTTTGTCTTTTAGAGATAGCTAAAACCTTAAATTATTTGGTTCTTACTCATGTGAGGATTTAGAGCTTGTTTTAATCTCCATGACAAGCTCTAGTTCATGGAAAACGGATTTCATATGCATTCTCCACTACGTTTTCGATGTTGGAGGTTTTACTGGTTTGTCTTTTTGAGAGAGGTTAAACATTTCGTCATTTGGTTCTATCCTCCCTTGATGGACTATTATGTTTTTCTGTATGATCTTTTAGAGCTTATTATCCTCTTTAAAACGAGCTCAAGATCATCAAAATCCGAGTCCGGATGCAAAAGTCATGGTTGTTTTCGTATTGGTCTTTCTGCCAGTTTTTGTAAGACCGGAGACTCCGGACTAAATCTCCGGTCTATCTCCGGACCGCGTCCAATACGTCCTCCAGATTGTCCCCGTTTGGCCTGGGTACACCAGAGACTCCGGTTCCAGTCCGGAGACTCCGGACCGGGCGATTCCTGGCCCTAACGGTTGGATTTCTAGGGACCTATTTAAGGGGCCCTTCTTCCCCAATGATTCTCTAGCTCTCTTGCAAGTTTTCCCCCACCATTGTTGACCTCTTTAAGATTGCTATCCTTCAATCCCTCCCTTGATTCTTGCATATACTTTAGGGATTTGAAAGAGGAGATCTAGATCTACAATCCCACCAATCCATCTCTCATCTAAGTGAGGGGAACATCTTGGGATCTAGATCTTGGAGTCTTTTGTGGATTTCCTCCATTGTTCTTCCTCTCTTATTCCCCCACAAGATTTGAGCACTACTTGTGTTCTTTCCATTGCATTTGGTGCATCGGTTTGAGTTCTCCCTAGAGGATTTGGTGAGTGAAAGTTGAGAAGCTTTTTACTCTTGGGTTCTTGGAACCCTAGACGGTTTGTTGGTGTTGCAGGTTGTGGCCTTGGTGGCGTTTGTTGGGAGCCTCCAATTAAGTTGTGGAGAAGTGCCCCAACCTTGTGAGAGGTTCCGGTTTGCCACCGACAAGTGCACCGATAGTGGAAGTGTGGATCGATCCTGTTGGGGTAAGATTCATCGGAGAATAAGGCAGGACTTTTGTGGCGTAGGTGCTTAGATACCACCCCCTCTCCAAATGATACGTACTCCATGTTGGGAGGAACTCGGTAAAATATCGTCGTCCCCGCGTGCCTCGGTTATTTCTATACCCGAGCTCTGTACTTATGCACTTTACATTGTGATAGCCTTCGTGCTTGAAGTAATCTATATCTTGTTGTCACATTGTTGCTTGTATTGCTTAGCATAAGTTGTTGGTGAACATAGGTGAACCCTAGTTGTTCTAGGTTGTGCTTGACAAAGTAAACGCTAGTTTATTTCCGCCTTTGTCGAGCCACTCTCGGAAAAGTTTTAACCGCCTATTCACCCCCCCTCTAGGCGGCATCTGTATCCTTTCAACCCTTATGAACTTTGAAGGTGTCCTATGCATTTATGTTTTGCTACTCCATGAGGGACCAGCTGAATACCACTATGCTATGTTTTCTATATGTGAAACAAACAAACGTCTCTCAATGCATTGTTATTCATGATCTTTGTTTGTATATTTTCATGTTGCAACATAGTTGCTATGTCTTTTTGTTAGAACTACATCTTTCATGCTCATGTTTAGAGTACTTTGATCCCAGTTTTCAAATGCTTTGCAAATGGTTTGACCATGATAGTGATGGTGCATGTCACCTCAAAAATTATTCTTTTTATCACTTACCTACTCGAGGACGAGCAGGAGTTAAGCTTGGGGATGCTTGTTATGTCGTAAACGTATCTATAATTTTGTATGTTCCATGCTTGTTTAGTATCAACTTTGCTATGCTTTATCTACACTTTGAGGTATTTTTATACATTTTCTAAGACTAACATATTAACAAGATGTCACAGTGCCAGTTGCCTGTTTTCTGCTGTTTTTGGTTTCAGAAAAGGTAGTAAGGAAATATTCTCGGAATTGGACGGGACAAAAGCCAAAGTCAATATTTTACTGAAGAGAACACAAAGTCCGGAGGGGATATGAAGTGGGGCCACGAGGCCGCCACACCCTAGGGCCACGCGGCCCCCCTAGGGCACGCCGCCCTATGGTGTGGGTGCCTCGGGTGCCCCCTGCCTTGCCTATTCGCCTATAAAGTCCCACCGATGCAGAAACCCTAAGCACCCGATCAGATCTCCACGAAACAGTTCGTAGCCGCCACCACCATCGTCCCTAGATCAGGGGGGATCTGAAGATCTTCCCGGCACTCTGCCAGAGGGGAGAGATCATCCCGGAGGCCTTCTTCATCACCATGCCAGCCTCTGGTATGATACGTGAGTAGTTCACCCTTGGACTATGGGTCCATACAGTAGCTAGATGGTTGTTTCTCCTCCTTTGTGCTATCATGTTTAGATTGTCACATTCCAAAATTTTCCAAATTTTGAAATCTGAAAAATAAATAAACAAAATAAATAATTGTTGAAATTTAGGGTGAAAAGAAACTTTTGTTTCTAAATGGAAACTTAAAAACCCATCTTGAACAAACTTTGAATAAAATTTGAATCCAACAAAATTCAAATCAAGTGAAATGCATTTATCATAAAATACATCTGGAAATTTAAACACTTGGAAGATAAATCCAAACCCTAAAACTCTAATGGAAATAAAATCATTTCCAAGTTATTCCCAAGCCTATGGATTAGATCCATATAAAAATTGACCATCAAACATTTATAAATTATCAAGAAAGATAAATAGAAATATATTAAAACCCTATAAATTGGTTTGACTTAATTTGGAACCATAAATAAAATCTTATGAATATAATAAGATAAGGAAATTAAATTTCCAAAGATAATAAAGAACCTATCTACGAATCCATACCAAATGATGAGCAAATAATCCTAAAGATATTTAAAAGGATAAATAATTATCAAATAAGATTTTACAAATTGGAATCACCAAGTTTGGATCTCTAAATAAAAAGATATGAATTTTATAAGATAAAGAAAGAAATATTAAATAAAGAATATTTAAAGACCAAATTAAATCTTGGCCTAATCTATTAAGCAAAGGGAATGAATGGAATCCAAATCCAAATAAAATAAAATAAAATGATAAAGAATTTCCAAAAATAAAATATAATGGCATTAACCATTCTATCCCTATATTAATAAAGACAAATCTCTAATAAGAATAATTATATAAATCATGAGAAAATAGTATTTTGGAATTTACCCAAGTGAAATAAAAGTTTTTTAATTCAAATTAAATAAAATTAAATAAATCTTCCAAATAAAATTTAAGGAATTAAAACTATATTAAATTCCATTGGAATTAAAACAAATACCCAATTTAAATGAATTATGAATCATATCAAATACTTTCCAAATAATTCAAGATGAATTATTTGACACCCTATTAAACAAATAAAAACCTACTGAAAGGATTTGAAAGATTTTGGAAATTTAGATGGTGTTTGAATTATTATTAATTCCTACTTGAATTAAAATTAGGGCCTATTTAAATAAATAAAAAGAACCCAAAAAGAATAAAGTTTATTTCCAAAATTGACTTCAGAATGTGCTACTAATCAATATTTAAATCTACACAAATTTTGGCAAAGTTTTGAGTTCAAATTGATGTTTGAATTATGTAATCAAAATCTAAACAGAAATAAAGAAATGGAAAAAGAGAAAACAAACAGAACAAAAAAAATGTAAAAGGACCCAACCCAGCCAGCAGGCCCAACTAAGACCCAACAGCCCATCCGCACACTCCCTCCCCTGAATCATTTTCTCACCCGAAAGAAACCCGTTCAGTCGCCGACGCATGGACCCCACCCCCACTCTCTCTCACTCGCAGACAGCCAGGCCCCACAGCCACGTCACCGTCTTCCTCACCCAAGCTGACCTCGCCCCCGACTCCGGTCGTTACTGCTCGTTCAGACCTCGGGTTAATTCGCTTGATTCCGCCAGTAATTCCTCCCCGCGATTACTCCCACTTAACTGCCTCCCTCCCCTCCTTCATTCCCCTCAAACATCACACGACCAGAGCCATCAGGTCGTCCCAGATTTGGTTTGCAACCTCGCGGCCCCGGCGAGCTTTCTTTCTCGATTCCGACCAAGTCGTACCTCCCCTCTGCCTCTAACCCCCACGAGCATGATCCCCACTCTCTTGCACATCTTCCAATAGATCTAGATCATCTGCGCGTGCCCTAGAACCTCGACTTCGTCCACGTCTGAGCGCCGCCGTGGTCTGACATATTTATGACGAGCATTTGAGGTAAAATCCGACCGCGCCCCACCTTCCCTTTCACACGCGCGTGCTCACCGTGATCTTGCGCATCTGACTGCATTCTTTACTTGCTTTGGCATGCACCGTAGCGTCACCCTCGTCTTCAACCGAGAGCAGTCGTCGCCAGAGAGAACTCCGGCGAGGGATTGACAGCAACCTCGAGCGCCCCTTGCACTCTCGCGAGCACCTTGAGCATCACCGTGACTCTGCGATTCTGGTGAGCATCTGTTTCTTCTCCCTCGCTTCCTAGACTCGCCGAACCACCGCCACGAGACACGCCGCCGCCACCTGCCGCCGCCAGCGCTGCCCGTCTCTGGCAAGCGTGTTGTGCGCCGTGCGATTAAGATCCAGCGGCTAGGATAGAAACTAGACGAAGGGGTAAGAAGCAGTCTGAGCCGTGTGATATAAATTAGATCCAACGACTCACAGAGCCAATCCGTGCGAACGGTACCAGCTAGTAATATCACGCCACGTGGCCTCTGTTTGATTTAAAAACTAGAAACTTATCTAATGGATGTTCCAATTTGAATAATTCATAACTTTTAATCTACACGTCCAAATTTTGCAAATTTTATATCAATGGATTCAGCAAGAGAAGCCCTAGCCAACCATGCACTTTTTTTAGTAAAAAGCTTCTGGTAAAATGTTTGTTTTTGCAGAAACTTGTGTATGCATGTTTAGTATATAAAAATTGTTCTAAAATGATTTTGGGGATAAATTTTTTTGGAAAATGGTTTGTTTTGAACCTACTGACCATAGGAAACAAATTGTGGTTTCAAAAATGTATTTGGTGAAATAAAAGAATGAATCTTTGATTTAAAACATTTCTAGTCAAATAAAAATATAGTTTATTTATTAAAAATGGTTTTGGAAGAAAACCTTTGGGACATGTTTTGTTTTAAACTCTCTGACCCCAAACACCAAGTTTTATGGTTTGAAAACATATTTTGTGAAACCTATAGAATTTTGCCTTATTAAAAGTATTTCTTCACCACATAAAATAATGATTTGGTTTAAAAATGGTTAATGAAGTAAAACCTTTTGCAAATGATTTTGCCACTTTATAAACCATTAGGCGTTTTCAAATGTTTAGGAACCATTAGAAACCACTTCTCCAACTAAAAACAACCTTTGGCATGCTTGCATGCATTGTTTTGATTCTATCATTTTATGTGATGAAATGCTTGAATGGTAGATTGAAATATTGTTTGCTTGATTGAATTGTAGTGATTTGAAGTGAGTGAACATTGCAAAGATCAAGGAGTGAACTTATACCCTCTACCAAAAAGGCAAGTGATGCTTCATACTTTTGTCCCATTATTTTCACTATGCATTAGTGATATTTCTAAGTAGGACTTGCATGGAATTTTGCTAAGTATAAACCATGCTATGGGAAATCCTAGTAGATGAAACCTTAGTAGAATTTCATAAGTTAAGATTCCTACTACTATCATGCTTAGTTTAGCTAATAGAAAAAAAGGGTGGAATATATATTCATGCTATGGAAAATTTTCTAAGTCTGAGGACTTGTGTTTTGTTTAATAAAACAACTAAGTGAATGAATCACCTGGGTGGAATGGAAGGAATGGTTTGTGTTGAGTGGTTCACAAGGCCCATTTCTATGGTTTACCTTGTGTATCTCACTTGTGGATGGCCACCCAGGAACAAAGAGATTTGAGATGTCAAATGTTGAGAAGCTTCAAGTGCAGCCACTTGGCATTATGGGCTCTGCCTGGATCATATAGGTTGCAATAACTTAGCCGAATGGACAGTTGGTGGTAGGGGATGATAGGTTGGAACGCGTCCATTCTGGTCTAAGGGAAGGCTTCTGAAAGATCTTGTCTTGGTGAAACCAAGTCTTGTGGGGAAAGTGCACCACCTCTGCAGAGTGTAAAATCTAAGTACTTAGCCATGTCCCTGGTAAAGGAAAATTTGAGCATCAAGACATGGAAGCTATCAAGAATCTCCTCATCCAAATTTCTAAGTTAAAAACTTGTGGTTGAACAAGGGTTGAAGGATCACCAATTTCTATTGGGAGATGCCTTGGGTGATTTTGACAATCAAAAACTTAGTGTTTTCAAATGATAAGGAAAATCTATTTTGAGCAAAGCAAGCCTAAGCTCCACTTAGCCAAATGCTTATAGATGATAGACTCCACTATACTACCATAGTATCACTTTCCAATACAATTCAAATGTATTGACCCTTGTGGCTGTAACTTGTTATGTTGCAGGTTTGTTTGATATTAGTGAAGTTTAATGATTAGGATTACAAGTCTACAACCAACAAGTCTGCCTGTGGCACTTTGAAGATGAAGGACCCCATGCTATTGCTATATTCTGCTGCATTGTAATGAGTTAGCCAAATGAGTTATGTAAGATGTAATAAATTATGTTATTCCTGGTTATAAAGTTGTATTATGACCTTTGTTTCTTGATATTACATCTTAACTGTGGATGCTAGCTATTGATCCAGGGACTAGCATTGTAAACACAGGGATCTCTACCTTATTAAAGGTTGGGAACCTTACAGATGGTATCAGAGCATTGTGTTGCCTATAGGATTGTAAACCTAGGATTGGACAAAACCCCTTAGAAAAATAGGAGTTGTATTTGTTCCAAAACTTATTTACAAACAATCTTGTAAACTCTTTCCTCAACCATATTTGGTTTTGATTCTACATCTCTTTTATTTCAAACTTGATGGATAAAGCCTACCCCATGACCAAAGACTCCACCATGTGCAAAGGACTTCATCAACTCTAATGACTTCAACATCTTCAACTCTAATGACTTCAACATCTTCAACATTTTCACAAAGGACTTCAATCTTGGATATCACTAAGGACTACAAGTGAGACAAGAAATGTTACTCAAGATTTGAGGACCAAGGAAACACAACTTAGAAGGAACCATCATCACCTTGAAGTTTTGAGACCAAGATGCAAGAAATTCTCTAAGGATACAAAGATCTTGTTTATGAAGAATGAACTAAGAAGGATGGAAAGATTTCAAGTGGACCATATAGATGGACCACCATATTTAGTTTAAGTCAAACCCACCAACTTAGTGTGGTGTAACAAAAATATTTTTGGTTGCCTAAAAATATGCTTGAAACTTGTTGTTTGAGTGGAATGTTTGTTTGTGATTGCTTGCACATTGCTTGTGTGAATTGTGATGTGTGTGATTAGGATTATTCCCTTAGAAATAGTTTGCCCATTCTAATCCAAAATCCAACCCAAACAGATGACCTCTCCAAGAGACTCCAACATCAAGGATGGAAACAACAACAACCAAGAGGACAACATGAGAAAACTCATAGTAACCCAAACCCAGTTGAACCAAGTGACAGCTCAATTTATAGCCAACACCAGTGAGGTAGATCCAACCATGCAAAGGTTTTTGGAAACCCAAACACAATTGTTGCACAAGGTGACAGATCAAATGATAAACATGGGAGACAACTCTTACCAAGGAGTTTATGACAACAAGGATGAAAAAGATGTTATTCTAGAAGGAACCCAAGCTTGCAATATATGTGGAGACAAGGATCACACTTACAAGGAGCATGAAGATCAATTCCCCAATTGTGAAGAGAAACATCCAATTGACCAATGCCCCACATCTCAAGCTACTTGTTTCCTATGTGAAGGAAATAATCATGTCCCTATCCAATGCCCCATCTATTCCATAGTTCAACAAAGGAAACAAGGTGGAGTGCAACAACAGATTGCAGACTTCCATGAGAGAATAGAGTCTACCAAGAAGGATGAAGACAAAGGAAAATCTCAGCTTGCACCTCCATGCAATATGACTCAATTTAAAGGACCAAAGAGGAGACATATGTGTTATCCAAGGAATAATAAAAGGTCAAGGAGACCAGTAGACATTCCTACCTTTGAGATAACATATGAAGAACATGAACTAGAAGCACTCCTAGCTTTGGAGAAACCCAAGAAGAAGAAAGATAAAAGCCAAGTGCAATGTTACACTTGCAAAGAGATGGGACATTATGCCAATGAATGCCCAGAAAAGAAGAAGAACCAAGGAAACAAACAAGAGGCAATGATACCAAAGGAAAAGAAATATAATAGCCAAGTGTGGTGCAACAACTGCAAAGAGCTAGGCCATTATGTATCAACTTGTCCACAGAAGATACGTGAACTCAATCTTATCACATGTTACAATTGTGGTAACCAAGGACATTATGCAAGCAATTGTCCAGAAAAGATGAAGCACAAGATAAAGCCTATGAAGGATCTCAGCCTCGTCACATGTTTCAAGTGTGGAAACAAAGGGCACTATGCAGATGTTTGCCCAGAGAAATTTCAACAAGATCCCAAGCAAGCCAAGATGTGATTTAGTTAGAAAATTTTTAAGGGTGGTAGTACCCTAGATGCTTTGAGCCAACTTGTAACCCCTAGCCTCCCCAAATCTCGGGACGAGATTTCATTTAAGGGTGGTAGCCTGTCACATCCCAAAATTTTCCAAATTTTGAAATGTGAAAAATAAATAAACAAAATAAATAATTGTTGAAATTTAGGGTGAAGAGAAACTTTTGTTTCTAAATGGAAACTTAAAAACCCATCTTGAACAAACTTTGAATAAAATTTGAATCCAACAAAATTCAAATCAAGTGAAATGCATTTCTCATAAATACATCTGGAAATTTAAACACTTGGAAAATAAATCCAAACCCTAAAACTCTAATGGAAATAAAATCATTTCCAAGTTATTCCCAAGCCTATGGATTTGATCCATATAAAAATTGAACATCAAACATTTATAAATGATCAAGAAAGATAAATAGAAATATATTAAAACCCTATAAATTGGTTTCACTTAATTTGGAACCATAAATAAAATCTTATGAATATAATATGATAAGGAAATTAAATTTCCAAAGCTAATAAAGAACCTATCTACAAATCCATACCAAATGATGAGCAAATAATCCTAAAGATATTTAGAAGGATAAATAATTATCAAATAAGATTTTACAAATTGGAATCACCAAGTTTGGATCTTTAAATAAAAAGATATGAATTTTGTAAGATAAAGAAAGAAATATTAAATAAACAATATTTAAAGACCAAATTAAATCTTGGCCTAATCTATTAAGCAAAGGGAATGAATGGAATCCAAATCCAAATAAAATAAAATGGTAAAGAATTTCCAAAAATAAAATAAAATGGCATTAACCATTCTATCCCTATATTAATAAAGACAAATCTCTAATAAGAATAATTATATAAATCATGAGAAAATAGTATTTTGGAATTTACCCAAGTGAAATAAAAGTTTTTAATTCAACTTAAATAAAATTAAAGAAATCTTCCAAAAAAATCTTAGGGAATTAAAACTATATTAAATTCCATTGGAATTAAAACAAATACCCAATTTAAATGAATTATGAATCATATCAAATACTTTCCAAATAATTCAAGATGAATTATTTGACACCCTATTAAACAAATAAAACCCTACTGAAAGGATTTGAAAGATTTTGGAAATTTAGATGGTGTTTGAATTATTATTAAATCCTACTTGAATTAAAACAAGGGCCTATTTAAATAAATAAAAAGGACCCAAAAAGAATAAAGTTTATTTCCAAAATTGACTTCAGAATGTGCTACTAATCAATATTTAAATCTACACAAATTTTGGCAAAGTTTTGAGTTCAAATTGATGTTTGAATTGTGTAATCAAAATCTAAACAGAAATAAAGAAATGGAAAAAGAGAAAACAAACAGAACAAAAAAAATGTAAAAGGACCCAACCCACCCAGCAGGCCCAACTAAGACCCAACAGCCCATCCGCACACCCCCTCCCCTGAATCGTTTTCTCACCGCGAAAGAAACCCGTTCAGTCGCCGATGCATGGACCCCACCCCCACTCTCTCTCACTCGCAGACAGCCAGGCCTCATAGCCACGTCACCGTCTTCCTCACCCACGCTGACCTCGCCCCTACTCCGGCCGTTACTGCTCGTTCAAACCTCGGGTTAATTCGCTTGATTCCGCCAGTAATTCCTCCCCGCGATTAATCCCACTTAACTGCCTCCCTCCCCTCCTTCATTCCCCTCAAACATCACACGACCAGAGCCATCGGGCCGTCCCAGATTTGGTTTGCAACCTCGCGGCCCCGGCGAGCTTTCTTTCTCGATTCCGACCAAGCCGTACCTCCCCTCTGCCTCTAACCCCCACGAGCATGATCCCCACTCTCTTGCACATCTTCCAATAGCTCTAGATCATCCGCGCGTGCCCTAGAACCTCGACTTTGTCCACGTCTGAGCGCCGTCGTGGTCTGACATATTTCCGACGAGCATTCGAGGTAAAATCCGACCACGCCCCTCCTTCCCTTTCACACGCGCATGCTCACCGCGATCTTGCGCATCTACCTGCATTCTTTACTTGCTTTGGCATGCACCGTAACGTCACCCTCGTCTTCAACCGAGAGCAGCTGTCACCAGAGAGAACTCCGGCGAGGGATTGACAGCAACCTCGAGCGCCCCTTGCACTCTCGCGAGCACCTTGAGCATCACCGCGACTCTGCGATTCTGGTGAGCATCTCCTTCTTCTCCCTCGCTTCCTAGACTCGCCGAACCACCGCCACCTACCACCGCCAGTGCCGCCCGTCTTTGGCAAGCGTGCTGTGCGCCATGCGATTAAGATCCAGCGGCTAGGATAGAAACTAGACGAAGGGGTAAGAAGCAGTCTGAAACGTGCGATGTAAATTAGATCCAACGCCTCACAGAGCCAATCCGTGCGAACCGGTACCAGCTAGTAATATCACGCCACGTGGCCTCTGTTTGATTTAAAAACCAGAAACTTATCTAATGGATGTTCCAATTTGAATAATTCATAACTTTTAATCTACACGTCCAAATTTTGCAAATTTTATATCAATGGATTCAGCAAGACAATCCCTATCCAACCATGCACTTTGTTTAGTAAAAAGCATCTGGTAAAATGTTTGTTTTTGCAAAAACTTGTGTATGCATGTTTAGGATATAAAAATTGTTCTAAAATGATTTTGGGGATAAATTTTTTTGGCAAATGGTTTGTTTTGAACCTACTGACCATAGGAAACAAATTGTGGTTTCAAAAATGTATTTGGTGAAATAAAAGAATGAATCTTTGATTTAAAACATTTCTAGTCAAATAAAAATATAGTTTATTTATTAAAAATGGTTTTGGAAGAAAACCTTTGGGAAATGTTTTGTTTTAAACTCTCTGACCCCAAACACCAAGTTTTATGGTTTGAAAAAATATTGTGTGAAACCTATATAATTTTGCCTTATTAAAAGTATTTCTTCACCACATAAAATAATGATTTGGTTTAAAAAAGGTTAATGAAGTAAAACCTTTTGCAAATGATTTTGCCACTTTATAAAATGACCATTAGGTGTTTTCAAATGTTTAGGAACCATTAGAAACCACTTCTCCAACTAAAAACAACCTTTGGCATGCTTGCATGCATTGTTTTGATTCTATCATTTTATGTGATGAAATGCTTGAATGGTAGATTGAAATATTGTTTTCTTGATTGAATTGTAGTGATTTGAAGTGAGTGAACATTGCAAAGATCAAGGAGTGAACTTATACCCTCTACCAAAAAGGCAAGTGATGCTTCATACTTTTGTCCCATTATTTTCACTATGCATTAGTGATATTTCTAAGTAGGACTTGCATGGAATTTTGCTAAGTATAAACCATGCTATGGGAAATCCTAGTAGATGAAACCTTAGTAGAATTTCATAAGTTAAGATTCCTACTACTATCATGCTTAGTTTAGCTAATAGAAAAAAAGGGTGGAATATATATTCATGCTATGGAAAAATTTCTAAGACTGAGGACTTGTGTTTTGTTTAATAAAACAACTAAGTGAATGAATCACCTGGGTGGAATGGAAGGAATGGTTTGTGTTGAGTGGTTCACAAGGCCCATTTCTATGGTTTACCTTATGTATCTCACTTGTGGATGGCCACCCAGGAACAAAGAGATTTGAGATGTCAAATGTTGAGAAGCTTCAAGTGCAGCCACTTGGCATTATGGGCTCTGCCTGGATCATATAGGTTGCAATAACTTAGCCAAATGGACAGTTGGTGGTAGGGGATGATAGGTTGGAACGCGTCCATTCTGGTCTAAGGGAAGGCTTCTGAAAGATCTTGTCTTGGTGAAACCAAGTCTTGTGGGGAAAGTGCACCACCTCTGCAGAGTGTAAAATCTAAGTACTTAGCCATGTCCCTGGTAAAGGAAAATTTGAGCATCAAGACATGGAAGCTATCAAGAATCTCCTCATCCCAATTTCTAAGTTAAAAACTTGTGGTTGAACAAGGGTTGAAGGATCACCAATTTCTATTGGGAGATGCCTTGGGTGATTTTGACAATCAAAAACTTAGTGTTTTCAAATGATAAGGAAAATCTATTTTGAGCAAAGCAAGCCTAAGCTCCACTTAGCCAAATGCATATAGATGATAGACTCCACTATACTACCATAGTATCACTTGCCAATACAATTCAAATGTATTGACCCTTGTGGCTGTAACTTGTTATGTTGCAGGTTTGTTTGATATTAGTGAAGTTTAATGATTAGGATTACAAGTCTACAACCAACATGTCTGCTTGTGGCACTTTGAAGATGAAGGACCCCATGCTATTGCTATATTCTGCTGCATTGTAATGAGTTAGCTAAATGAGCTATGTAAGATGTAATAAATTATGTTATTCCTGGTTATAAAGTTGTATTATGACCTTTGTTTCTTGATATTACATCTTAACTATGGATGCTAGCTATTGATCCAGGGACTAGCATTGTAAACACAGGGATCTCTACCTTATTAAAGGTTGGGAACCTTACATAGATCTTGTGAGCTTTGTTCATGATCGAGATCATCTATTTATAATCATACATGTTGTGTTTGCGGGGATCCGATGGATATTGAGATACTATGTCAGATTGATTATTGATTCTATCATGTCATATTGATTATTGATTCTATCATGTCTGTGTTGTTTGTGATCTTGCATGCTCTCCGTTGCTAGTAGCTATCTTGGCCAAGTAGATGCTTGTGACTCCAAGAGGGAGTATTTATGCTCGATAGTAAGTTCATGCCTCTAGTAATCTGGGGAACTGACAGGAATCTCTAAGGTTGTAGATGTGTTGTTGCTACTAGGGAGAAAACAACAATCTTTTGTTCATGGAACAATTGTATTGTTTACTTTACACACATTGCTTAATGCAATTATCCATTGCTTGCAACTTAATACTGGAGGGGGTTCGGATGATAACCTGAAGGTGGATTATTATTCATAGATGCATTTGAATTACGGTCTATGTATATTGTTGTAATACCCAATCAAATCTCATACGAATCATGATGTCTAGTATTTGCATTGTTATGCTTGCTCGGTCTGTCATTTGCCCCGATGTAATTTGTTCACCCAGCATGTTATCTATCTTAAGGAGAATACCTCTAGTGAACTGTGGACCCCGGTCCAATCTTTATCATTGATACATCATCTATTGTTACCATTTACTTTCTACAAGCAACTACTATCTTCCACATTATACGTTTAATCCTTTTTTTCAACAAACCAGTGAGATTGACAACCTCATTGTAAGTTGGGGCAAAGTCTTGAGTTTGTGTTGTGCAGGATTCCAAGTTGTTAGCAACACCTTGGAGTTGTTTCCTTGCTCCTACTGGTTCGATAACCTTGGTTTCATAACTGAGGGAAGACTTGATGCTTGCTCATTACACCTTGCTCTTGGGGTTTCCCAACGAGGCTCTATAGTGATCTGCGCCCATCAGGCTCGCCGAGGAGAGATGGATGGTGAGAGAGACAGTGAATGAGAGAGAAAAAACAAATTTGTTTTGCATGCGAAATTTATTACTCCTTCTAGTAGTAGAGTGTGTACGCTGTAAAAGTTGTAGTACTACTAGTACCTCATGTCATAAACCCATCATCATGTAGTGCTCTGATATCGCACCGCCTTGAACTCCTCCTAGTTGTTGCCCTCTTGCTCTTCGGTTTCCCCCTCCACTCCGAGACATATTATTCGTTGTAGTACCACTACTCCCTCTATATATTATCCCAAACTAGAACGCATATACTACCTCCATACGGGTTTATTGAGCTAATAAGGAGTTCAAGAAAAAAATTGACCATAAAATTTATCAATAAAACATGAGTTATATGTCATAAAACTTATACCGTTGGATTAATATTTAAAAGCACTTTCCAGTGATATAATTTTTGTGACATATGATTCATATTTTGTTGGTCAAATTTGTAGTCAAACATATTTCTTCGGCTCTGTGTTAGCCCAATAAACCCGTATGGAGAGAGTAGTAATTATCTGTCAAAGTCAACAAATCCAAAATTTGATGAAATATATAGAGAAAATTACCAACGTCTACAATATCTATTGCGCACCATATTAACGTATATTTCATAATAGTTCTAACAATACTGATTAAGGATTATAAACTTAAACACATTTTCCTATGTAGTTAGCCAAATTTTCAATAATGTTCAAGTGTTATGCTTATAATCGTGTAATATAATGGAGTTACCTTAGTTGAATGAAAGTATCTCAAATTTGGATATGTAAGTGCATGATACCCTGCTTGGTTAGGGCTTAATTATGGGTTAAAGGGTTTAGGGTTTTAGTATTTAGGGGTTTAGGGTTTAGGTAATTTTCAACAATGTTCAAGCTGCTTTATGCTTTTAATCGTGGAATAGAATGGCGTTACCATAATTTAATGAAAGTATCTCAAATTTAAATCTATAAGTGCATGATACCTGCTTGGCTAGGGTTTATTTATAGGCCGAGGGTTCAGGGTTTAGGGAATTTTCCATAATAATGTTCAAGCTTTATGCTTATATTCATGGAATATAATAGCGCTACCGCAATTTAATGAAAGCATCTCAAATTTTGATCTATAAGTGCATGATACATGCTTGGTTAGGGTGTATGTGGGTTGAGGGTTAGGGTTTTAGTATTATTTATTGGTTTAGGGTTTAAGTTTTAGGGGTTATTTAGGGTCTTGAGTTTAGGGAATTTTTAATAATGTTCAAACTTTATGCCTATATTCATCGAATAGAATGGTGTTACCCTAAATAATAAAATTATCTGCAAATTAATTTGATCTATAAGTGTGCATGGCAGCTGCTCGGTCAAGGTTTAGGGGTTTAGTGTTTCGGGTTTTAGGGTGTAGGGGTTTAGTGTTTCAGGTTTTGGGGTTTACTAGGATTTTATACTATTGAGGGTTTAGGGTTTTGGTTTTTTAGGGGTAGTTTAGGGTTTAGGAATTTTTCAATAATATGTCCGAGCTTAGGGTTAGGGGTTGAGGGTTTAGGGTTTGGGGGTATATATAGGGGGTTTAGGGTTTAGGATTTATTAGGGGATTAGGGTACTTTAGGGATTTTGAAGGGAATATGCCCTGAGAGGCAATAATAAAGTGTTTATTATGTGTACTCCAAGTATATGATAGATGTTTATTTTGCATGCTATAATTGTATAAATACGGAAACGTTAATACATGTGTGTTTAATAAACAAACAGAAAGTTCCTAGTTATGCCTCTCTCATAAACTAGCTCGTTGATTAACAAGATGATCACAGTTTCCTGATCATAGACATTGGATGTTGTTAATAACGAGATCACAACATTAGTGTAATGATGTGATGAATATTCATCCAAAGTATAGCATTACGATCAAAGTCATTGAGTTTATATTGCTATAAATAACTTACGAAGTGATCCTAATCCTTAGACCATGAGATCATGTCAATCACTAACACCGGAAGAGTTTCTTGATGACATCAAACGTCACACCATAACTGGGTGATTATAAAGATGACTTCAGAACTACTACAGTGTTATGTTGAGGCTCATGGATCAAGATTGGAATTTGTTCATCCCGATGATGGATAGATATACTATGGGCCCTCTCGGTGATATCACATCGGTTAGCTTGCAAGCAAGTGATTTGATCACTAGAATGTTATATCACGAGAACGAGAAGAGAGTACATGTCGGTAATGAGATAAAACTAGGTATGGAGATACCGATGATCGAATCTCAGACATGTAATATATCGTGAAACAAAGGGATTAAGATACTAGCGTAAAAGGTTTCGACGATCACAGGAAAGTCATCATTGGATGTGTGGGAGTCAGTATGGATCTCCCAGTCCTGCTTCTGATTATTGATCGGAGAGGGGTCTCGATCATGTCCGCATTATTCGCGAACCGTAGGGTGACACACTTAAGGGACACTGACATCCAATTGGAGCAAAAGTTTCATGCCGGAAAGAATAACAAGCGCAGGAATTTATTTCACTAGATACCGAAACAGGTTTTCGGGTGAAATTAAAGTGTTTTTGCATGTGAAATGGATTCTAGCAAGGGTTTATATGTGAATGTTTGTCATTAAAGTAATTGAAAAAATTCTGAATAAATAAAAGGAGTTTTATTTAATGAGAGTTTGCATTAAATTTGGTGGAAATTTAATAGCAATTTTGAGTGGAGGAAATTGAAGAGGTTTTTGTGATTGGAGTGTCCACCCACATGAATGAAGGAGGGGAGGGGGAAGCCCCCATGGCCGGCGGCCACCCCCTTGGGTGCCACCCTCCTCCTATAAAAGGCACCCCTCTCCCTCTCTCTCACTCACACCTCCTCGTGAAGGATCTCTCTCCCCCTCTAGAATTTATCCCCCATGGTCTCGGACTAGCGAGATACATGTTCCCGATGGCTATTCGGCAAGAAATGGTTGTGCTTCCGCTGCATCGCTGGAGCGAGGAGGCGGAGGTTGCTCGGTGTCTTGTACGTGTGTGCAAGCACGGATGCGCTGCTGCTTTGCGGCGCTAGGACTTCCTCTCGATCTTGAGATTGGCAAGAGATCGTATACATCAACCACGAGTTCAACTCATTAAGCTTTGTCGGTCTTCAAGGGTATGTTCTCTACGGATATACATCCACCTGTTGTTTGTATCTCATAGATAGATTTTGGTACTTAGTTCCCATCGTAGGAAATTTTTTGTTTTCTATGCTGCGAACCCTTCAGTGGTATCAGAGCTGGATCTATGCGTAGATGCTTTACACGGATAGTACACATATGAGTATGTGGGCGATGATGATCATGTTTTTGCTTCTTAGTTGTAATTTTGGATATTGGTGGCATAGTGGGATGAAGCGTCCCGGACAAACTTTACATGTCCTCGCACATGAGACATGTTTCACGCTTGACATGCAACTAGTTTGCATAAGTGGCTAGCGGGTGTCTGTCTCTCCTACTATAGTCAATATCTATTTTGCAACGAGTTGTCAACAATTTGGTTATCCTCGTTGTGGTTCATGTTCGTAGGTAAGAACGGTTCTATCTTCGAAAGCCCTAAGCCACGTAAAACTTGCAATGGATAAATTAGAGGCGTCTAGTTTAGATTGTTGCTGGGCTAGTGTTATGATATGGTGTTGTTGTAAGTAGAAGTATGAGATGATACTCTTACAACACACATAACGTGTAAGTTCCATAGACCTTGGCCTTACACATAAAGGTATGATAGTGATCATATCACGGTGCACATGATAGGTATCATATGCGGGAACCATATCATTTCACTAATAAACATGTGATGTTTGATAGCATCTTATATTGCTTGTTTAGCGCTTTATTAGCATAATAAGATGATCCCTCATTTAAATATCAAGATAAGAATGTGTTCTTCCTTTAGTATGCACCGATTATGTTTTCGTCGCTCCAAGACATCACGTGATGATCGGGTGTTCTTGGATCCATGACCATATTTTGGGTGTAAGACAGTTACACACGCGAATACTAAGGTTCTAACTTGGCGAGCCTAGCATGTACATAAATGGCCTCGGAACACGGACCGAAAGGTTAAGCATGAGTCATATAGTATATATGATGCCCATTTGATGCTCGCCTTTGAAGCTACACGGACTCACGTGATGATTGGACTTGGTGTAGTGAATTTGGTTCATATAATCACCAAAAAGGCACGAGGGATGTCGTTTTTGAGTGGGAGTTCATTCGTAATGTGGATTAGTTGAACTCAATCTATCATAAACTTAGTCTAAACTTTACAAATTATGTTGTAGATGGCACCACCTGCTTTTAATTTCAATGTGTTCATGGAGAAAGAGAAACTTGCAACGAACGGTAGCAACTTTACCGAATGGGACATGAATTTGAGGATTCTCCTCTCTGCTGCACAAAACCAATATGTGCTAGAAGCGCCGCTAGGCCCCCCACCTTTTGATGATTCCCCTAATGAGGAGAAGAATGTCTATCAGACTCGTCAGGAGGACCACAACTTAATTCATTGCAGCATATTGTATGGGCTAGAGCTGGAACTTCGAAAGCGTTTCGAAAACGGCAATGCATTTGATACAATAGGTGAGTTGAAAATGATTTTTGACACACATGCTGTTGTAGAGAGCTACAATGCTTTAGAAAAGTTCTTAAGCTGCATGATGGAAGAGCATGGCTCCATAAGTGAGCATGTTCTCAAGATGTCAGTTACGCCGATAAGCTTGTGTCCTACTATTCCCATTGACTTAGGCATCCATCGTGTTCTGCAGTCTCTGCCACCTAGCTATAAGAGCTTCGTGATGAACTATAATATGCAAGGCATGAAGAAGTCTCTCCCCGAGCTTCTGTCAATACTTAAAGCTGCAGAAGTGGAGATCAAAAAGGAACATCAAGTGTTGATGATAAATAAGAACACTGGTTTCAAGAAAGACAAGAAGGGAAAACGGAAGGGAAGTAAGGGCGGCAAGCCGGTTGCCGTGTCTGAAAAGAAACCCCGAGTTGGCCCTAAGTCTGATACCGAGTGCTACTATTGTAAGGGGACTGGCCACTGGAAGCGCAACTGCCCCAAGTATTTGGCAGACAAGAAGGACGGCAAGGCAAACAAAGGTATATATGATATACATGTTATTGATGTGTACTTGACTAGTGTTCGCAGTAGCACCTGGGTATTTGATACCGGTTCAGTTGCTAATATTTGTAACTCGAATCAGGGGCTGCGGAACAAGCGACCACTAGCAAGGGGTGAGGTCAAGATGTGTGTCGGCAATAGATCAAGCGTTGATGTGATCGCCGTCGGAATGCTACCTCTCCACTTGCCGTCGGGATTAGTATTAAACTTGAATAATTGTTATCTGGTGTCAGCACTGAGCATGAACATTGTATCTGGATCGTGTTTGATGCGAAGTGGTTATTCATTTAAATCCGAGAACAATGGTTGTTCTATTTATATGAATGAAATCTTTTATGGTCATGCACCGATGATGAATGGTTTATTTCTATTGGATCTCGATAATAATGTTACACATATTCATAATGTTGATGCTAAAAGGATTAAACTTAATGATGATATATCCGCATATATGTGGCACTGCCGTCTAGGTCATATTGGCGTTAAACGCATGAAGAAGATCCATTCGGATGGACTTTTGGAATCACTTGATTTTGAATCATTTGATACATGCGAGCCATGCCTTATGGGCAAGATGACTAGAATGTCGTTTCCCGGTTCAATGGAACGGGCAACAGATTTATTGGAAATCATACATTCTGATGTATGTGGTCCAATGAGTGTGTCGGCGCGAGGTGGATATCGTTATTTTGTTACTTTCACGGATGATTTGAGTAGATACGGTTATATCTACTTGATGAAACACAAGTCTGAAACCTTTGAAAAGTTCAAGGAATTTCAGAATGAAGTGGAAAATCATCGTAATAGAAAGATCAAATTTCTACGGTCCGACCGTGGAGGTGAGTATCTAAGTTACGAGTTTAGCACTCACGTGAAAGAGTGTGGAATTGTTTCACAACTCACACCTGCCGAAACACCACAGCGAAATGGTGTGTCGAAACGTCGTAATCGTACTTTATTGGATATGGTTCGATCTATGATGTCTCTGACGGACTTGCCGTTGTCATTTTGGGGTTATGCACTAGATACTGCTGTATTCACTTTAAATCGGGCACCATCTAAATCCGTTGAAAAGACACTGTATGAATTATGGTTTGGAAACAAACCTAAGCTGTCATTTCTTAAAGTTTGGGGATGCGATGATTATGTGAAGAAACTTCAACCGGATAATCTCGAACCCAAAGAGGAAAAATGCGTCTTCATAGGATACCATAAGGAAACTATTGGGTATTCCTTTTATCACAGATCTGAGGGCAAGGTTTTTGTTGCCAAGAATGGATCCTTTCTAGAGAAAGAGTTTCTCACGAAAGGTGTGAGTAGTCGGAAGGTAGAACTCGAACAGGTTATTGAACCTTCTCTTCAAAGTATGGCGAGTAGCACAGCGTCGGAAGTCGTTCCGGAGTTGGCTTCACCAGTTGAAGAGGGAACAAATGATAATGATCATGAAACTCCGAAAGAGAGTACTACCGAACCTCGCAGGTCTAGCAGGACGCGTGCAGCTCCCGAGCTGTATGGAAATCCTGTCATGAATTTCATGGTTGATGAAAATGATGACCCTGCGACGTATGAAGAAGCGATGATGAGCCCGGATTCCAACAAATGGTTAGAAGCCATGAAATCCGAGATGGAATCCATGTATGAAAACCAAGTTTGGAACTTGGTGGACTTACCTCACGACCGAAAGGCCGTGGAGAATAAATGGATTTTCAAAAAGAAAACTGATGCTAATGGTAATGTGACCATCTATAAAGCTCGACTTGTTGCAAAGGGGTTTCGACAAATTCAAGGAGTTGACTACGATGAGACATTCTCTCCCGTAGCGATGCTAAAATCAGTTAGGATTATGTTAGTAATTGCTGCATATTTCGATTATGAGATATGGCAGATGGATGTCAAAACCGTGTTTCTCAATGGTAATATTGAAGAAGAGTTGTATATGATACAACCAAAGGGTTTTGTAGATCCTAAGGATGCTAACAAGGTGTGCAAGCTTCAGCGATCCATCTATGGATTGAAGCAAGCATCACGAAGTTGGAATCTCCGCTTTGATGAGGTGATCAAAGAGTTTGGATTTGTCCAAACTTATGGAGAAGCTTGTATTTATAAGAAAGTGAGTGGGAGCATTGTGGCATTTCTGATACTATATGTGGATGACATATTATTGATCGGAAATGATATAGATCTTTTAAACAGTTTTAAAAGTTATCTAAACAGCAAATTTTCAATGAAGGACCTAGGTGAAGCATCATACATATTAGGCATAAAGATCTATAGAGATAGATCTAGGCGCCTAATAGGGCTATCGCAAAGTACATACCTTGATAAGATTTTAAAGAAGTTTAAAATGGACGAAAGTAAGAAGGGGTTCTTGCTTATGTCACAAGGCACGACATTGAGTAAGACTCAAAGTCCGGCTATGGCGGAAGAAAGAGAGATAATGGACAAAGTCCTCTATGTTTCGGCCATAGGCTCTATAATGTACGCCATGCTATGTACAAGACCGGATGTGGCACATGCTATTATTTTGACTAGTAGGTACCAATCGGATCCAGGTTCGGAACACTGGAAAGTGGTCAAGAATATCCTTAAGTACTTGCGAAGAACTAAGGATATGTTTCTTGTATACGGAGGTGAAGAAGAGCTCGTCGCTAAGTGTTATGTCGATGCTAGCTTTGACATCGATTCGGATGACTCTAAGTCTCAATCCGGATACGTATTTCTCATGAATGGCAGAGCGGTTAGTTGGAGGAGCTCCAAACAACCTGTGGTGGCGGGATCAACAACGGAGGCCGAATATGTTGCTGCTTCGGAAGCGGCTCACGAAGCAGTTTTTATGAAGGCGTTCATATCCGAACTAGGTGTGGTTGCAAACGTGTTGGACCCAATGGTGATCTATTGTGACAACAATGGTGCCATTGCCAATGCCAAAGAACCAAGGTCTCACAAGCATTCCAAGCATATTAAGCGCCGGTTTCACTCCATCCACGAGCATGTCAAGGATGGAGATATAAAGATTTGTAAAGTACATATGGATCTCAATGTAGCAGATCTGTTGACTAAAACTCTCCCTAGAGCAAAACATGATCTACACCAGAACTCCATGGGTGTTAGATACATCACTATGTAACTAGACTATTGTCTCTAGTGCAAGTGGTAGACTGAAGGGAATATGCCCTGAGAGGCAATAATAAAGTGTTTATTATGTGTATTCCAAGTATATGATAGATGTTTATTTTGCATCCTATAACTGTATTAATACAGAAACGTTAATACATGTGTGTTTAATAAACAAACAGAAAGTTCCTAGTTATGCCTCTCTCATAAACTAGCTCGTTGATTAACAAGATGGTCACAGTTTCCTGATCATAGACATTGGATGTTGTTAATAACGAGATCACAACATTAGTGTAATGATGTGATGAACATTCGTCCGAAGTATAGCATTACGATCAAATTCATTGAGTTTATATTACTATAACCAACTTATGAAGTGATCCTAATCCTTAGACCATGAGATCATGTCAATTACTAACACCGGAAGAGTTTCTTGATGACATCAAACATCACACCGTAACTGGGTGATTATAAAGATGACTTCAAAACTACTAAAGTGTTATGTTGAGGCTCCTGGATCAAGAGTGGAATTTGTTCATCCCGATGACGGATAGATATACTCTGGGCCCTCTCGATGATATCACATTGGTTAGCTTGCAAGCAAGTGATTTGATCACTAGAATGTTATATCACGGGAACGAGAAGAGAGTACATGTCGGTAACGAGATAAAAATAGGTATGGAGATACCGATGATCGAATCTCAGACATGTAATATATCGTGAAACAAATGCATTAAGATACTAGCGTAAAATATTCCGACGATCACAGGAAAGTCATCGTTGAATGTGTGGGAGTCAGTATGGATCTCCAGGTCCCGCTTCTGATTATTGATCGGAGAGGGGTCTCGATCATGTCCGCATTATTCGCGAACCGTAGGGTGACACACTTAAGGGACACTGACATCCAATTGGAGCAAAAGTTTCATGCCGGAAAGAATAACAAGCACGGGAATTTATTTCGAAATTGCAGAAAGTGTTTTTGCATGTGAAATTGAATTCTAGCAAGGGGTTATATTTGAATGTTTGTCATTAAAGTAATTGACAAAATTCTGAATAAATAAAAGGAGTTTTATTTAATGAGAGTTTGCATTAAATTTGGTGGAAATTTAATAGCAATTTTGAGTGGAGGAAATTGAAGAGGTTTTTATGAGTGGAGTGTCCACCCACATGAATGAAGGAGGGGAGGGGGCAGCCCCCACGGCAGATGCCATGGGTAGGCTGAAGTACGGGGCCAATGGATGCTAGTGGGATCTGGGGAGGGAAGATGTAGTTAATTCTACACATAAATGACTAACACACAGATCTTTATTTCTCCTTTCTTGGGCTACAAGTGCTCCTTGAGCTGTATGCAGGAAGAAATGATGAACTTCTACCAGCCTAATGGTATCAAATGAGCCGCCTGCCCCTCAAAGGTCCAAGCTTCTCCTTATAAAGGGGTGTCTTGGCTCCTCTAGGGCTGACGTGGCAAGCATATTCGAGGAATATGCTTGTCCCAATATAGTAACTCGGCGAGCTCCTTTCCGTGTCCCCCTTCTAATGACGGCAAAGTTCCAGAGAGCCCCACCTGCCTGCCTCGGGTTCCAGGACTGTCACCTCCGTGACCTCATCTTGCTCTTCTGCTACTCTGCGCCTTGTCCTTTGCGCTTGGCTCTGTTCAGATTCTCCCTAGCCCGAGGCTAGGGTTTGACTTTAGGCTCCTCCTTCTCCTGCAAGCTTCATGTTATTCGGCCCTGCCTCGCTTAACTCGGCTCGGCCTTCACCTGCATCAAGGCTTATTCGGACCTGCCCGTCCGACTTAACTCGTACGTCAGCCGAATAAGGTACAGCCCCTCTGGTAAACGTCATGGTCATGCTCATCTCGGCCGACCTTTACATGATTCGGCCGATATAAGCAGTAACTCGGCATAAGACCAGGGAAACTCCTTTTGGCTTCCCCCGTCTTGACCCTATCCGGGGTCACCTCCCCAACATTAGTCCCCGAAGCTGGTGTGGTCCCATCCGTACCTCGGCTGGGCCACATCAGTTTCCCAATTCTCATTCCTCCTCATTTTCGAGTTACTCTCTCCTGTTCGAGGTATCCGCGTAACTTCTTGTGTACGCCTCATCCTACGTGTAACACTCATCATTATTTCTCTAGTTTTTTGTTCCTCTACAGTTCCCGCTGACAACGCTACAGTGATTATTGCGCCTGTCGCGTCGGCATTGCGACGCCTCGCGCACCGCACCGGTCAGGAGGCCTGATCCTCTCCTGCGTCGCGTGGTCGTCGGTGTGGCTCCACTCAGCCGCGAGCGGTTACGCCGCATACACGATCTACACGGTTGGCGCCCGCATGCACGATCCCACTACCACCAAGGCCACGCAGTTATAAAGAAGGGCACGGGGCTAGAAGATTTACTTTCCGCCTAAGCTCTCCGTTGCCCTTCTTTCTCCTTTCACCCTTGCGCCTGTTCGTGCTTCTGCGGCCGCGCGCTCGTCGGAATCTTCGACGGCGAGGCCCTAATCCCTCTGCTCCGTCAACCTCGTCCCCGTACACTTGCTCCGGCGCTGTCGCCGGTGAGTTTCTTTGTGGTTTCGTTTCCTAGATTTTCCTCTACACGCGTCTTCCGCCCTCTAGGTTCCCCGCGGCGGTTCCTTTTCGTTCTGCCGCCGTTTTCGCCTAGGACCACGACGGGGCCCTGCACCTCTAGGCTTTGCTCCGCCGCTAGTTCCTCTTCCGTAGACTCCTCCGGCGACCCTATGTCAAGCTCTGTTAGCGGCGCGCTCATCGAGGACGATGATGCAGCGTCTGGTCCAGAGCGGGGATCCTGGAAAGGTTCCACCGTTACCCGCCGAGAGGTTGAGTGGTTAATTAGAACTCGCCGGATTCCTGCCGAGGTAGCCTGTCACTTACCCGGCGGTGAATCTTCTCCTATTCTTAAGGAGGGTGAGTACGTCGTTTTTATGTCCCATTTTGCTCGCGGGTTTGGTCTTCCCCTTAGCGATTTTGCTAGGGAATTCCTCGATTACTTCGGCCTGCAGCCGCATCATCTTCCGGCTAACGCCATTTCTTCTCTATCCGCCTTTATCTCGGCCTCGGAAGGATACTTCGGCCTCTGGCCGTCTGTGCATGTATGGTCCAAGTTGTTCCAGATCCGATCCAATGTCGTTCCAAACAAATCCCTTCAGCCTTCTGAGAAATTGCTTACCCAGTGTGGAGCAGCGTCCATCACACCTCGGAGGAAATCCGAGTTTCCTCGCATTGCTGGTCTTGAGTCATGCAAGAAATGGCATAGATCGTTTTTCTATGTCAAGAATTCTAGGAAGGAAGACAAGATTCGGCTCCCTTCTTTCTCCATCGGCCCCCCTTCCAAGAAGAACTGGACTTATAATCCCAGGAAGAGCCATGCTCTGGCCGAGGCCTTTGAGATTCGGCTGAAGGGGCTGATCCGCGCCGGGTTACGTGGCGAGGATCTGATGACCACCTTTGTCAGCAGCCAGATCTGCCCCTTTCAGCAACGCACGCATAAGCTCTGCTATATGAGCGGTCCCCTTGATCCCAACCGAGTCTCAACGGTTGAGCTTGATAATTATCTTATTTTCAAGCGTGTCCGAGCTATCTTTAAGATGGAGATGCCGGAGGATTGGACCTGGGGACTGAAGCCGTTCACCCGTGGGAATCCCCCTCCCGAGGTAAATTCATGCATTTATGTTTTGCCCCCCAATTGCGTTTGTGATTCCTTTTGCTAATTCTTTTGTCTCTTTTCTTGCACAGATTTGCGGAGCAGAAGATTGAAGATGCCGAGGTTTTTTCCCTCCCGTGGACCACAGATCAGAACACCCCGGATAGCGGGGAACCTGACTCGGAGGAGTTCGTTCCCAAGTCGGACCTCGCTCCGGCTCGTGCCTGTGGCAAGACCTCGGCTCACGAGGATGAAGGTGATTCGGACGACGTCCAACTTCTTGAGGTAGTTGTCGCAATGCCTATCTCTTATGCATTTACGGCTTCTACTTCCCCAGCTAATCAGGCCGGTCAGGTGCACGATGCCGAGCCTCTCGCCTCCCAAACTCCTGCTACCTCGCGGAAGCGTTCCGCTCCAACGGGTGCCTCCGAAGCCGCCCCCAAGAAGCGAACTAAAAAGTCATCCCAGCACCTTCCGAAGCGTAAAACTATGCCCGGAGTTACTGGGTACGCTCATTTTCATTTGTATTTCTTGTTTCTCTTTTTCTGTCCTTTGATTTGACTTTCTGTGCTTTTGCAGCGCTCCTCTTTCTGTTAAGCCTAGTGGTCCAAGCATGACGAGTCATACTACTCGACTGCCTTCTCCTCCGCCTCCTGAAGACACCAGAGTTCCTAGTCCAGCTCGCGTGGACTCTCCTCCTGCTCCGAGTCAAACATTACCTCGGCAAGATGCACCCGTGGTTACCGTTGCTGATGCCAACGTAACCCGGACAGTTGATTCTCCTTTCGAACCCGCTGCCCCCATCGTGAACCCCGGAGTTTCCCCGAGACTCCTTTGGCACGCGCAGTTTCAACCACAAATCCAACTCCAGCCGAGGATATCACCATCTCGGCGGCCTTAGAAACTATAGTTCCTCTTATTTCCAAAGACACCACCCCTAGTGCCGAGGTAACGGCTCCTGCCGACGCCTCTTCTAAGGCCAAGAAGGTCGTCGTCACCAAACCTCCCTCATCTCAGAAAGGGCTTGCTAGCTCTTCTCAGCCTACAATTGTTGATGCGCTCCGCAAGGGGGTTTCTTCTGCCAAGACCGTTGTCACCCTGGCCGCTGATACTCAGCTCGCTCTTCACAAGAGTCCCGCGACGGCGGTGGTTACACAACACGTCCGAGGTAAAGTCCTTACTCGTACTGAGAGTGGGAACAGCCTCGGCTCGTTGGTTGAGTATGCCAATAACTAGAACGCTACTGATCAGCTCGAGGGCAATCTAAGCAGTCAGCCATTTCAACTTTCCGACATCAGCAGTCGCTTGCATCTGGCTGCCAAGATCGTGCTTGACAGCGATAAGATGAATGAGGTAATTGTTTTTATTGACGTTCGATTAGTCATTTGAATGATATTATATATACCCTAGTCCCCGAAGCTTGCAACCGAATAACTTGTTATTCGTTTGGAAGTTTTATTATGCTTTGCCTGTTTTGGTTTTGTCTTAGTGTTCGAATATCCAGTCATCCAGATCTGAGTTATGCTTTGCTTAATTCGGATCTGTCCTAATGTTCAAATATCCAGCCACCTAGATCTGAGTTATGTTTTGCTTAATTCGGATTTGTCCTAGTGTTCAAATATCCAGCCACCTAGGTCCGAGTTAAGCTTTGCTTGATTCGGATCTGGCTTAGCTTCGAATATCTCACTGCTATTTATTTTGTCGCTTAGGTTGCGCATGATCGGCGGACCGCCGAATTCCAAAGGCTGCTTTTCGCACATAAGAAATTGCAAGATAAGTATGAAAAAGTCATTCCCGTGGTGAAGAAAGCTGGTAAGTTTACAAACTTTTGTATTGTCCCTAAAGTTCTTATTATTTTGGATTTGAGGTGTCAGCTCATTTTGCTGGTGAATAGGTAATATCAACAATCTCAATATCCGTCTTGAGAAGAAAGTCAAGGCCTTGGAAGGTTAGTTACCCTTTTTCTTTACAGATTTCCGTTCGAAACTTATCCCGGGTTCCTTTTAACCTTTTGGCTTTGGTATAGCCGAGTTACAAACTCTTGCAGCGTCACATCAAGAATGCATACCCATGCCTGATATGATGCTGCATTTTTTAGAACAAGCCGCTACTCACTCGGCGCAGCTAAAAGAGAAAGATGACGAGATAATTCGCTTGCGCGCCGAGGTGGAGTCCCTCAAGCTCTCTCAGAAGTCTGATTTAGAGAAAGTCGACCAGGAGTTCTCCGAAGAGAAGAATCGGCTAGCTCTGCAATTGCAGAAAAATAAAGAACTCCTCGAGGCTACCGAACTTAAGACACGAGCAATGAGCGAGGAGATCACTCGCTTTGAGAAGACCAAGGTTGATTGGGCTCAAGATCTTTAGAAAATGCTGAGCTATATTCATCGTAAGTCTCTGACCGTGGTCGAGTTATCTTCTTCTCTTTCTTACTTTTGAGTGATATACTTTTATTCTGCGCAGACCATTTTCCAGAAGCTAAGCCCGTGAGTTCTAGAGCGGTGATTAATGCTCGCGTGCGCCGAGGTGTTCCCGCAGATGCGAGCCCAGAATACTCGATGGAAGATTTCTTGGTTGTCGTTGGTGCTGTTGTTGGTCCGATGAAGATTATGGGCAGAGATTTGGTGCAAGCAGCCATTCAGGCCTACCATGTTCTCTGGCCGAATACTTCTGGAACTCCTGATATTGATGAGATCAAGATACTGGTGGAAAGATTGATGGCATCCCAGAACCAGTAAAATCTCTGGAGGGAGTCCGCTAGACGAGCTGGTGCTGATATGGCGCTCACAGTCACTATGTCATGGTACGAGGATATTTCGCTCGATACCTTGATAAATTTGCGCACTGGATCCTGTTGGGTTGAGGATCCAGAATTCGTCGCTCGCCGATAAGCTCGTGCCTTCCAGCTTGTTGAGTATGCTGACGTGCACAACTGGATTGAAGGGCCGAGTTTCCTTTCTAACCCGGCGGATGACGTCAAAGTCGAAGATGCCTCTGATGATAATTCGGTCGACCAGGACGAGGGTGAGGGCGACTCGGACACTTCTGGTGATTCCAGCGCAAGCTCGGATGGGGACGGCGACGCGCGATCATCTTCCAAAGGGACTGGGCATTCTCAAGCTCAAGCTAATGTTTCTCAACAGCCCCGGGCTTCCCCCAAAATCGCTCCTGGTTCTGTGGAGGGCGAAGCAACTTAGGCCGAGGTGCCGTCTACCTCGGAGCGCCTAGTGTCTGACCAAGTTGTTGCCCCTTAGGTTCAAAAAACTTTAAGTTATTTCTTATCCCCGGTATGCCGGGCGTATGATGTGTTTGAAACAATTGTCCGACTTTCTCTGTGGTATGAACCTCTTTTGCCTTTTGCCGCTGAGGCACGTATGATGGTGATCGTTATTAGTCTGTCTAAACAGATCTTGTTGGTTTAAATCTTTGCTTTGGTGGCCTTCAATCTCGTAAGTTCGGATTGCGTGTTTTCATTTGACCCACCTTAGTTCGGCGTTTAATATTGCCTGGCCTTTATAAGTTTGACGGCTCAACCATTGTGTTGTTGATCTCTATCCGATTTATAAATCTCGAAGCCCATATTTGTGGAAACCGAAATAATATTGTTCAAGGTAACTTTTGACCTACTGTTCGGGGTGCCGAAGTTCAATTCCCATTTTTGTGATGGGTGACCATCATGGGGCAATTCCCTAGTTAGTGCTCTAGAAATCGATCTTTTAATACCTAATTCGCGATAAGGGATAATATATTATAGTCCCCGAGTTCCCTGCTCGAGGTCCTGAAATTCAACACATAATTCAGGAATAAAAATTAACGTTGGGCAGTCCCCGTGTCACTGCTCAAAGTGCATAATTCAAAGTGCCATGGTTTAGTACATAACCCATAAATGATAAATAACATAGGGCAGTCCCCGAGTCACTGCTCAAGGCGCCGAGGTTTAATACATAACCCAAAGATGAAAAATAACATAGGGCAGTCCCCGAGTCGCTGCTCAAGGTGCCGAGGTTTAATACATAAACCAAAATAAATAAAAAATAACATAGGGCAGTCCCCGAGTCACTGCTCAAGGTGCCGAGGTTTAATACATAACCCAAAATAAGAAGTAACATAGGCCAGTCCCCGAGTCACTGCTCACGGTGCCGAGGTTTAATACATAGTCGATACTTTGACCTGAAGCGTCACATTACAACATATCATAGATGACTCCTACGAGTAAAATGGACGAAGTAAAGCTATGTTCCATGGTATTTTCGATTCCTCGCCAGCTTTGTTGCCTTTTTCTTTTCTGATGACTGAGCATCAATTAGGTAATATGCATCATTGTGCAATGCTTTGCTCACGATGAATGGTCCCTCCCATGGGGCGATAGTTTGTGCATGCCGGCTGTGCGTTGCACTAGCCGAAGGACCAAATCTCCTTCCTTAAACACTCTTGGATTGACTTTCTTGCTGTGATATCGTCGTAAGTCTTGCTGATAAATAGCTGATCTTGATAGTGCCAACTCCTTGGCTTCTTCTAGCAGATCAACATCATCTTGCCGAGCTATCTCATTTACCTCAGCGGTTGTATAATGGGTAACTCTTGGCGAGTCATGTATTATGTCGGCTCGAAGCACGGCTTCTGCTCCATATACCAGAAAAAATGGGGTATACCCTGTTGACCTATTTGGGGTAGTTCTGAGGCTCCATAGTACTGCTGGTAGTTCCTCGATCCAACACCCTGCCGACCTTTGCAGTGGTTCGACGAGTCGGGGTTTTATTCTAGACAATACTAGTCCGTTGGATCTTTCGACTTGCCCATTAGCTGTTGGGTGAGCCACTGAGGCGACATCTAGTCTTATGCATTTTTCTTGGCAGAATCTAGCAAAGGCCCCTTTAGCAAAATTTGTGCCATTGTCTGTAATAACAGTGTGTGGGTAACCATATCTCAAGATAATATCTTTGAGGAATTTTACTACTGTTGGTCCATCACATTTTTTTATTGGTTTCACTTCAATCCACTTTGTGAATTTGTCGACCATGACCAAAATGTGGGTCATCCCGCCCCGGGCCGGCTTGAATGGTCCCACCATATCTAAGCACCACACAGAAAACGGCCAAGTAATTGGTATCGTTTTTAACTCGGACTATGCCATATGTATCTTGCTGGCATATCTCTGGCAACCATTACATTTCTCCACCAATTCTTTGGCCTCTTTCAACGCTGTTGGCCAATAAAATCCATTCCTGAATGCTTTGGCCACTAAAGCTCTGGACGAAGCGTGATGCCCACACTCTCCTTGATGTATATCTAGGAGAATCTCCTGGCCTTCCACCGAATCCACACATCTTTGCAGCACACTTGTGACGCTCCTTTTATACAGTTCATTGTTTATGATTGTATAAGCTTTAGCTCTTCTTATTGTCTGTCTAGCCAGTACCTCGTTATTCGGCAAAGTCGCATCCTTGAGGAAGGAAAATATGGGTTGTGCCCATGTTGGCATGATTTTCTCTGGGATAATCTCACTATCTATTTCCATATTTTCTGCCGACATAACCACCTCGGATTTTTCCATATCCATCTGTGTATCGGCCGGGTTCACTTTTGGAAACTCCGGGTTACATTCTTTGTCAACTTCCATCGGCATACTATCTTCTCTTGATTTCGCCGGGATAAAGATGGATTCGGACTCTGGTGATGGTGTTATTGATGGTTTTCTCAGGTGCTCTAGGGCGATACCTGGGGGAATTGATTGACTGGTTGATCCGAGTTTTGACAGCGTGTCTGCGGAGTCATTTTCTGCCTGAGGTATATGATGAAATTCACATCAATCGAAGTATCCACTAAGTTTTTGCACATGGAATCTATATAAGGCCATATTGGCATCTAGCGCATCCCAATTTCCTGATACTTGTTGTACTACTAGATCCGAATCTCCGTAGCATAAGATCCGGCGTATTCCAATCTCTTTTGCCACCTTCAATCCATGGACGAGTTCTTCGTACTCGGCTACATTGTTTGATGCGGCAAAATGTATTTGCGGCACATATTTCAGCTAATCTCTTTTTGGCGAGGTTAACACTATCCCTGCCCCCTAGCCATTTCTCAGCTTGGAACCGTCGAAGTGCATTGTCCAATAATTCGGATCTGGTAATGGTGGCTCATATTGTACCTCAGCCTAATCCACGAAGAAGTCGGCCACAGCCTGAGATTTGATCGCATCTCGCCTATCGAATTGCGGAGCATAAGGTGACAATTCAATTGCCCATTTTGCTATTCGGTCGCTTGCATATTTGTTGCTCAATATGTCGACTATGGGCGCTTCACAAATCACTTTGATTGGGTGCTCTTCAAAGTAATGTTTAATTTTCTTTGTCGACATGTATACTCCATATGCCATCTTCTGATAATGTGGGTAATTCTGTTTTGAGGCTGATAGTACCTCGCTTAGGTAATATACCGGCCTTTGTACTGATTTATCATCTTCAATTCGTTCCACAATGATCACCGCACTTACCACTCTGTTTGTGGCGGCTATGTAAAGTAACATAGGCTCTGTTGACAATGGAGAGGCTAAGATTGGTGCTGTGACCAACATCTTATTTAGTTCATGAAACGCATTATCTGCTTGTGGTGTCCAAATGAACTTATCAGATTTTTTCATCAGTTGATATAGTGGTAGCGCCTTCTCTCCCAGCCGACATACAAATCGGCTAAGCGAGGCCAGGCAACCCGTGAACTTCTGTACGTCATTTAGACATCTCGGCAATTCCATCCTTTCTACCGCTCTTATCTTGGTTGGGTTGGCCTCTATACCTCGGCTAGATACGAGAAAACCGAGTAGTTTTCCAGCTGGTACACCGAAGGTGCATTTTTCCGGGTTAAGCTTCACTCGGAACCTTCTCAAGTTCGTGAACGTCTGCCGAATATCATCCAGTAGCGTTTTGCTCTCTTTGGTTTTGATAACCACATCATCTACATATACTTGTACATTTTTTCCTATCTGGTCATGTAGACATTTCTGCATACATCTCTGGTACGTTGCCCCTGCGTTACGCAGGCCGAATGGCATGGTGCGATAGCAATAAGCCTCGTACGGGGTAATAAACGCAGTCTTTATTTGATCAGTCGGATTTAACGGTATCTGGTGAAAACCAGAATACGCGTCTATAAATGATAACAGCTCACAACCAGCGGTCGAATCAATGACTTCGTCAATTCTAGGTAAAGGAAAAGGATCTTTGGGACACGCCTTGTTCAGGTTCGTGTAATCAATACACATTCGCCATACGACGGCTACATTTGGATCATCCTTTTTCTTTTCTACTAGCACCGGGTTTGATAGCCAATCCGGATAAAGTACTTCCATGATGAACCCGGCTGCAAGGAGCCGAGCTATCTCATCCCCTATTATTTTTCTCCTGTCTTCGGCGAAGCGGCGGAGAGGTTGCTTCACCGGCCTTGCTCCTGGCCTTACATGTAGAGAGTACTCAGCCAACTCCCTCGGCACACCTTGCAGGTCTTGAGTTGACCATGCAAAGATGTCCTGATTCTCACGGAGGAAGTTGGTGAGCTCGTCTTCCTATTTGGCATCTAGGCTGGCACCAATAGTGACAGTGCGTTCTGGGAACTGCTCATCTATCTGGACCTTTTTCGTTTTTTTAGTCGGCTGGAAAGAAACACTTCCATGTGGGTTGGCCAATGCCGGCATATTCAGTTGCTCCGACTGAGCGAGAGCCGCTACCTCTTGAATCCTTCTTTTTTCTCTCGCAATCACCAATGACTCGGCCAGGTTTGATCCGGCTGAGGCACATTCCATCGACTTCCTGTAATCTCCTGCTACTGTTATCACCCCTTGAGGTACGGGTAGCTTCATTTTCAAGTAAGTTATGTGGCAGCTGCTCATGAATTTGGCCAATGCTGGCCGCCCGAGTAAAGCATGATAGCAACTGATCCACTACTTCAAACTCCAAATTTTCTGCTCTGCTGTTTTCCCTTGTGCCGAATAACACATCTACTCGAACCTTTCCAACGGGTTCGCACGAAAGTCCCGGCACTATTCCATGGAACGTGGTTCTCGTGGATTGCAGCATATTCTGCGATATTCCGAGTTTATGCATTGTATCCTTGTACATGATATTGATACTGCTCCCATTGTCAATAAGTACTTTTGAAAATTTCATATTAATGCTCGGTCCGACAAATGTCGGATCTAGTACGAGTGCGTACGACCCCGGATTCGGCATTATTTTGGGATGATCCTTTATGCTCCAAGTTACTTCTTGATCTGACCAAGGCACATATCTTGGTACTGCTGGCATAACTGCATTCACTTTCATATGCCAGCGCTGTACACTTTGCTTGTCTTGCTGTTCTGTTGTGAACACGCAGTATGATTGGTGATGTTCCCTGTAATCATTGCGTCCATTATTTCCGGGGTTGGTCCTTCCATCCTGACCCTGATTTATCACTTGATGCACTGTATCTCTCCGGTCCGAGTTATCATACCTCGGGGGAGGAGGGGGTAACATTAGCTGCTGTGCATTTGCCCCAGTCAACTGCGGCGGCTACTGCTGATGTGCCTGATGGGAAGGTGCTTGCATGCCCGCCGGGTTCCCCATTGCATTTTTAATCCAGGCGCATTGCCGAGTTGTATGATTGGCCGGCTTGGCCGGGTTTGGAGTATGAAATTTACACGGTTGATCCAACATGGACTCAAACGTGTACTTCGGCCTTTCCTGCCATTGCTTCGTCTATTCCGGCGCCCATTGTCTCTTCCCTTCACTCCTTGGTGTCCATTGTTGAGGACCATTTTTCTGCCGCTGACTGTTTTCGTGACCCGGCTGATCTTGCACTACCGTTGCCACCTGATTGGAGGTGTATCTGTAATCCGGTCTTTCCTCTCTTCTTCTACCTCTGAACTCATTGCGCCTCGATGATCCGGCCGCATCTCTTGCATATTGATCTTGATGCTCTCGATGATCCGCCGACATCAGCTCTGGTTGCGTCGGATCCCCCATTGCGTATGAATCCGCTATCCTGATGGTTTCTGCCAAAGTGGTTGGCATATCTCTTTGCAGTCGTTGCCACAAGACACTGGCATAACGGCATCCTTGAGCGAACCAAGCTATCGCTTGTGATTCTATAACTCCCTCGCATGAATTCCTGAGGTTACACCACCGAGTCAAGAATTATCTGTCTGTCTCATTCGGCCTTTGCTTGCACATTGCAAGCTGCTGCGGCCTGTTTGGTCTCTTGTAAGTGCTGGTAAAGTTGCTGACAAACATTTCCTTAAAATCTAGCCAGCAGTTGATACTGCCCGCTGGCAGATTATTCAGCCATACTCTGGCCGGTCCTTCCAGCATTTGCGGGACATATCTCACTGCCCATCGCAAGTTTCCGCCAGCTATTTTTACTGCAGTGGCATAGTCAATTAACCAATCTTGTGGTTTGGTGCTCCCATTATACATTTTCGTGCCCCTTGCCAGCTGAAAGTTCGGCACTGGCGGCTCGCCCATGATCTGTGGTCCGAAACATGCCGGACCCGGCGGACCCTGCTCTTCTAACAACTCGGACCGGTACAGCCGGTCCATTTTTAGTCTTGCATCACTTGATGGCAAATCTCTGTACATAATTCTTTCGTGCATTCCATAGTGGTTATTCCCACCATGACCTGCATATTCCATATCTGAGTAACCATCATTGTACCTCTCATTTGCCTGATTATGGCGAGTTGGTCTTACTTCTCTTTCCTGCCGAGGTTCATACCTCGGCTGTGGATTGGGCGGGGGATCTCTCCTTCCTTCTTCCGGGATATTGTTCTCATGATTTCCTCTTCCGAGGTCTCCGTTACCTCGGCTTCCATCGCCTATATTGGCACGGTGGGGGTTTCTTTCGCCATTGTTATCTCGGCTTCCATTGTCTCTGTTCTCATTGATCTTTTCGGCTACTGCTGGGTCATATGGTACAATCTGCTTGTTTCTTTTTCCTGAAGTTACCGCTCTGTCTTTTTGCGCATTGTTTCCGGGTGAAGATGCAGCTGCCACTGAAAGGGCAGGTGCTGCTCCAGCCGAATGAACCATACGTGAGGCACCAGGTCTCGTCGGGTCTGCCTTAAGCATTTCCTCATTCTGCTGGTTCGCAATGCGCACCAGCTCATTCACTCTTTCTTGCTGTTTTTGCCGGGCTTCACCGGTCAGCCCTTCCAATTCCAGTCCCGCGGCATTCGCAGCCCTTAGGTTTTTCGCCGGGGTGTTATACCTCGGCAAACCTAGATCGACTGAATCTCCCTCACGGGCTTCATGCTCTTTATTGATATCATTCATGAGGTTTTTTCCTCTCAACCTTAACTCATCAACCCGCTCAGGGGCAACATCTAACTTATTTGCCTTAGCATATTCTCGCAGGGTCCTGTTTAGGGACTCCCGCAATGCCGACACCTTTTTTGCCTCTACAAGTACTTTTTGCCTGGTTTCTTCTAATTCTGCATGAGCATTAGCCGGATCAAGTATCGGCGCCACAGGCGTAGTCAGATTATCTATAGTTGCCTGGAGAATATTCTCTGGTCTTTCCAGAGGTGGCCATCTTACCCTTGGTGCCTTCGGGGTTGTCTCCTGCACCTCGGCTGGGTTGGCTGCCGAAGGATTTACCTTGGTGGGCGGTGGAGCTGCCTGCTTTGTGGTCACATGTACTCCTGTCGTCGGATCCTTGCTTGATCCGGCGCCTGCCGCTCCTGTCTGCACCCCGGCTGCGACCATCACCTCGACACTGCTGACGGGGCATTCTCCATGCGGACCGTTTGCTGCGCTAAGAGGGGGCTCTCCTGCAACAATAACTTGGTGAGGATAAACACCGGAGGTGTCGACGCCGACGTAGATCTGGTGCATGCCCAAGTTGATGAAGACGCTGTTGCGCGGAGGAGTTTTTCCCTTGAAGATGCATGCGTTATCGCTGACATAGTCACAGAGATCAAATCTCCGGACTAAGCCAGAGACAACACGCTCGCCAGTGTGGATGAAGTTTCCCGTCCGGATCTTGACTCCAGCTAGCACCGCTGCTGGCCCCACGGTGGGCGCCAACTGTCATGGTGGTGGCACGGCAGATGCCATGGGTAGGCTAAAGTATGGGGCCAATGAATGCTAGTGGGATCTGGGGAGGGAATATGTAGTTAATTCTACACACAAATGACTAACACACAGATCTTTATTTCTCCTTTCTTGGGATACAAGTGCTCCTTGAGCTGTATGCAGGAAGAAATGATGAACTTCTACCAGCCTAACGGTATCAAATGAGCCGCCCGCCCCTCAAAGGTCCAAGCTTCTCCTTATAAAGGGGTGCCTTGGCTCCTCTAGGGCTGACGTGGCAAGCATATTCGAGGAATATGCTTGTCCCAATATAGTAACTCGGCGAGCTCCTTTCCGTGTCCCCCTTGTAATGACGGCAAAGTTCCAGAGAGCCCCACCTGCATGCCTCGGGTTCTAGGACTGTCACCTCCGTGACCTCCTCCTGCTCTTCTGCTGCTCTACGCCTTGTCCTTTGCGCTTGGCTCTGTTCAGATTCTCCCTAGCCCGAGGCTAGGGTTTGACTTTAGGCTCCTCCTTCTCCTGTAAGCTTCATGTTATTCGGCCCTGCCTCTCTTAACTCGGCTCAGCCTTCACCTGCATCAAGGCTTATTCGGACCTGCCCGACCGACTTAACTCGTACGTCGGCCGAATAAGGTACAGCCCCTCTGGTAAACATCATGGTCATGCTCATCTCGGCCGACCTTTACATGATTCGGCCGATATAAGCAGTAACTCGGCATAAGACCGGGGAAACTCCTTTTGGCTTTCCCCGTCTTGACCCTATCCGGGGTCACCTCCCCAACAATGGCCGGTGGACACCCCCTTGGGTGCCTCCCTCCTCCTATAAAAGGCACCCCTCTCTCTCTCTCACTCACACCTCCTCGTGAACGACCTCTCTCCGCCTCTAGAATTTATCACCCATGGTCTCGGACTAGCGAGATACATGCTCCCGGTGGCTATTCCGCAAGAAAGGGTTGTGCTTCCGCTGCATCGCTGGAGAGAGGAGGTTGCTCGGTGTCTTGTATGTGTGTGCGAGCACGGATGCCCTGCTGCTTTGCGGTGCTAGGACTTCCTCTTGATCTTGAGATCGGCAAGAGATCGTCTACATGAACCACGAGTTCAACTCGTTAAGCTTTGTCGGTCTTCAAGGGTATGTTCTCTACGGATATACATTCGCCCATTGTTTATATCTAATAGATAGATCTTTGTACTTAGTTCCCATAGTAGGAAATTTTTTGTTTTCTATGCTCCGAACCCTTCAAATTTTTCAATAATGTTCAAGCTTTCGTGAATTAGAATGACGTTAGCGCAACTTAATGAAAGTATCTCAAAATTTGATCTAGAAGTGCATGATACCTTCTTGGTTAGGGTTTAGGGTTATATGGTTAAAGTTTTAGGTTTTAGGGCATTTTCAATAATGTTCAAGCTTTATGCTTAGATTCGTGGAATGGGATGGCGCTAGCGTAATTTAATGAAAGTATATCTCAAATGTTGATATATAAGTGAATGATATACCTACTACTTAGTCGAGGTCATTTAGGGGTTTAGGGTTTATGGGTTTAGGGTTTACGGAATTATCAATAATGTTCAAGCTTTATGCTTATATGTGTGGAACATAATGGCGTTACCGTAATTTAATGAAAGTATTTCAAATTTGGATCTATAAGTGCATGATACCCTGCTTGGTTAGGGTTTAATTATGGGTTGAAGGGTTTAGGGGTTTAGGGTTTAGGGACTTTTCAATAATGTTCAAACTTTATGGTACCTTCTTTTTTCTATTAAGAATATCTCGCATAAACTTTTTATAAGTAAGTACTTGAATAGCATCAGTTAAATGAAGTTCTAGGCGAAGACTTCCTAGTGCCTCAGCAAAAGAATCATAAATAGCTTTATCCGGTTCATATTGAACCCGATTAGGATAAGGAATTTTATTTTTTGTTGGTATTACCTTCTCTTTTACCTTTGGAATTGGTGGAGTGTCTTTCTTAATTTCCCTTGTCGCTACCTTTTGCGTATCAATGTGTTCTTCACGTGAAGCGACAACTTGCTCTTCTTGCTCCTTTCTAAGATCGGCTTCCTCCCTTGAGTCGACTATCTCAGCATCTAAATCATATAGTTTATGTTTATCTCCTAATTCTTCTTCATCTCTTGTATTAGAAGCCTCATGTTCTCTTTTCTGAGCATCATAATATATGTCATCTTGAGGATCCACAAGGTCCTATTCTTCTGGACTCATCTCTTGAGTTTCTCTTGCCTTGCGGGCTTGTTCTTCTTGATACCAAGGCGACCATGTGGTTCCCGTGTTTCTATACCACATCTAGTAACAATGTTAGTAGAAACAGTACCAAAATTCCCTTGGTTCAAAATCAAATTTTGGTTTTCAATTATTTGATCACATTGTGTTTTAACCATACCTAGATATCTATCTAAATGTTTTGTAGCATGACCCAAGTCATCAAAGACTTCGGTTAGGTCCCTTATATTCTTTTCCCATTTCATAAGACGTTTGTAATTTTTCTCACGGAACTGATTTTGTTGATAACTAAACTTTTGCATGACAAGATTTATATCATCTTCTATTACATAAGTTTGAAGAATGTCAACTTTAGTTTCTTTAACAAGTTCCGAGGCTATACCTTTTTCTTCCATGGACTTTTTAACTTCAAGAATGAGATCTGAGGGTATGTGGATCATACATTTTCATGGTTCAACATCCTCAGCTGGATTGTATTGTTCATCATTAAAGGATCTTACCTCTAAAAGCTTTACACATTCTGGCAATGTTAGGTTACATATAGATCCCCTTGCAGATAGATCAATCATCTCTTTTATTTCATCATTAAGCCTATTGTAAAAATATTGAATAATCAAATGTTCTTCAAAACCATGATTTAGGACTTTCATAATCATTGCATAAAATCTATTCCATCCTTGATAAAATTTTAATCCTACCGTTTGAAGAAAGTTTGTTATGCTACGTTTAATTTGCATGATTTTTGAGAATGAACAATATTTATGCATGAATTCTCGGATGCAATCTTCCTAGATTTTTAGAGTATGATTAGGTAATGATTGTAACCAAGCAAAAGCATTATCTTTCAATGATCAGCGAAAGAGTTTAAGGAGTACAAAATCTATTGGTAAACTTGCTGGTTAAGAGTAGCGCAAATGTCATAGACCCTTGTCAAGTGGTCACTAGGATCTTCTTCTTTTCCTGCGAAAGCAATTTCTTTCATCGTATAAATTAGCTTAGGATATATTTCAAATTCCTGGCCTTCAAGTTCAGGATAAAGAATATGTATCTTCCTTAAGTTCCTGCATGGATTCCCATATTCTCCCAATGGCAGCTCAGGTTTAGCCCCACGGGTGATGGTCAAGTGTGCCATCAATGGAATCAAGTTGTTCACGTCTATGGTATTTGAGTTATAATTTTTTCAATAAACTCTAGACGTCTTTCAGTTGGAATACGATCAATATATGGAGGTAAATAAGTTATCCATGATCAAGTAGTACCTATGTCTTCAATGGAGATCATGAATGGTGTCAACAACTGCGTTGTCAAGAAACAACACTTAGCTCTTAGCTCCCCGGCATTGGCGCCAGAAAATATCTTGATGGCCTGCAAGGGCACAGGTTTGTTAGAGAATGTTTTCGCGGAAGTATTAATTCTAGTTTTTATATCGATCTCAACAAGGAGCTTCAACAAGTGCTTTTAGGCGGCGTTTCTATCACACTCAAGGTGTCACAAGTATTGAGTGAATTGACTACAATTGCTTATGATGGAAGGTTGTGAGTAAAAGATAGATGAAACTTGCGTAGGAAGTAAATAAGGAGTAAATTGCATAAAAGTAAAGACGAGTTTGGAGTTCCTGCAGATGAGAAGTTAGGAGAAACGGTTCATGGTGATAGTGAACGTGCCAAATGGATAAAGTGGAATAAGTAATTGTGATATTTCTTATTTCTAAGTGAGTAGGCAAGCAACCCATATACCGACTAGAAGTCCTCATGGACAATTCTTCCTAGTCCCAATGATCCGTATGTATATTACCACGGCAATGGTCAACACATCAATTAAGGTCTTGCGACCAGATCAAGGCTTTAATCTTGATGGTTCCTTGTTGTCCTTGGGTGATGCCAGCTCCTCATTGATATCGGCCATGTCACTCGGGGGTCGCCGATTCGCTAGCACACAAGTTCATACCTATGATATCTTTAGATTATGTTAACTGGACCTTTAAATTAGATAACAAGCATTAGGCAAACATAGATAATCATTCTCACAAATTAATAATCACTACAACAATCACAAATGGATGGATATAAAGGAGGCACGACACATCTCACCAATTCCCTACATCTCCTGCACCTATGGGGATTTACTCATACATGAGAGGGAGACAAATCAAAGGCATAATTATATTGCAAATGGAAATCATCTCAAATTTATTGTAGCAAACCATAATAGTACTTGAAGATAAAATCGAATACAAACCAAAGGTAGATCAAAGTATCAAACCCTAATCTTACAATTGCCAATTTCTCTCTCTCTATATGATGATGGGGATGACTATGGAGTGGGTGTTCAAGAGGTGGAGATCGTCGAGGAACGAGGGGATTTTCTTCTCCTCTTCCAGATCTGATCTCTTCTCTCTGATGAGTTTTGCGGCGGTTGTGTTCTCTTTTTTGTCGTCTCCCCTTTATGAAAGTTGCTTCTACTGATATAGATAAGCCGCTGGCATGTAGTACGGGCGGACGGTACGGGCGCGTCCCGACCATACCATTGGTCGTTACGCGTTCTTTACGCCTCCAATGAAAGGGGCTCCAATTGGGGATTTTCTTCTTTAGGTGTAATTAGCTCATAAATGTAGATCTTCAATAAATGTTTATTACCCGAAAACCATCACAAGAAACCAAGGATTCACTGATCTTGACATTAACGTTAGTAGAAAAGGGTAATCTTCAGTGAAATTCAGCAATAAACAAGAGGAAAATAAATAGTAAAAAGTGATGAAATTTGGAGCTATCATCCCCCCTTGGGCCGTGCCACATGGGATCTTTCAGGCCTCCGGGCTCCACTCGCCAGGTTCTAGTGCTCTAGGTGTTTCTCTTCACGAAAAAAAATCCTCAAAAAATCTCAGGTCCTTTTGAGTTCGCGAAGGTCCCTAAAAGTTAAAAATATATACGAAATAAGGTTTTCCTATTCCATAGAGTTATAACCCCAAAGGGATCATTGGTAAATCCCCCAAAATAATGTAAAACATGGTTATAACATTATATAACAAGCAAATAGATTGGAATATATGACAATAAACTACAAAGTTCATGTATGCATTTTGCATGCATCACCCAGTCATGATGGCAGTCATCACGGCTTGAGGTGTGACGTCGGCCTCATTTCAGGTGTTGATGGGCAGACGACGATGTGGAGGCAGTGTGTAGTGTGCTTTCGCGAGCTAGGTGCTTTGGTTTCCTAGTCTGTGGGCTTTTCCCCTAGATCAGTTGGAGGAGTCCCGGGCAAAAGCCTTGCATTGACTTGTCGATGCCGACAACCGTGGCATATCGGTGTTGTTTACATCCTTGGAGGCATTTTTCGTGGAACTCTATCTACACCTACACGGGCGTTTGGCCTCACTGGGAGAAATCCCTACCTCTGGGTTGTCGGGTAGGCATTGGAGGCAGCTATGTTGCTCCCTTTTAGAGGCATTGTCCTGGAGAGGCCTACTTTCAGTTGCTTGCACGTGTTTCTCTTGTTACTGGGATGGTGACTGTCAGGGCAGCGACCTTGAGTGGGTCATGCATTTACGTCGAGGGGGTGGCCTCGGGATCGATGGAAGGTAGAAGCTTCATGGGGCGGAGCAGATTCTCACATGGTTTGGGTGAAAATCTTGTGTCACCAGTGCGGCAAGGTTGTCGTCTCGGTCAACACGCCTCAAAGGAGGCAGTTGACTTTTAGGCTGTGGCAACGGCCCCAGATGTTGATGCGGGCGTCGTGGTCTATGAGTGGTCTACCATGTGCACATTGGGTCACGGGTGGCTAAGTCATGCGACGGCGTGTCTTGAGTGTGATAGGTGATATGTCGAAATGGCGGTCTCGGAAGGTGGTGTTGGCGGTATGCTCAGAATGGTGGAATAGCTAGATGTCGGGGCGGTAGCCCAAAGTATTGAGGGTTCCATGGAGGGTTAGCCTCTCCATCTTAGTTCAGTCGCCCCCTGTCTGCTCCTCCCATGACAGCCACGTCGTCTTGTCTCCGTCGGTGGTGATTAGCCATCTTGTCTAGGCGGAGTGTGTTTTCGGGTTTGAGTTTTGTTGTTCTTGGTTCTTGGGAATTCCCCCGTGGCGACTATGGGCGTGGACTCATGTTGTTGTTCGTTATTGTATGGTTTTTTCCTCTGCAAATAAACTAGACACAATCTTTAATTAATAATGGATAAGACAAAACTTTTGCCTCGACGACTCATTTGTGATCTTCTAAGAGCATATCCACTAGTCCTCCCTAAAGTCCCCCTAAGCGTGAATTGATGGCGTCAACAAAGAAAAACCCGCCCAGTCCTCCCCCAAAAACCAAAATGGCACTAATCATCCGGCGCCCCAGGCCGAACCCAATCCAAGGGGGGCAATCGGGAGCTTCGAAGGAACTTGGAAATGCAAGCGGGAGAGACCTATCGGTGGGACACCAAAAATTCCCCTCCTTTTCCCTCTACAACTCCAATCCCCCTCCTAGCCACCCAGTCCCGCCATTTTTACATCGCCGCTCACTCCCGTCGTTTCCCCACCCCTCCCCTCTCGTGCGCCACCTCCCACCGCAACCATGCCGCCGAAGAGGTACCAAGCTCCTCATGTGTCGGCACTAGCGAAGAAGGGAAGACCGACAAGCAGCGGCCGGAGGGGATGACCAATGCGGAGTGGGCGTTTGACATCCAGCGCCAGAAGGTGGAGAACGCCAGTCCTGCCTGAGGGAGAAGAACTCGAGGCTACGTAGGGCAGCGGAGGCGTGGGCGACCACTCTTGCGGCATAGAGGGTCGCGCCCATGGTGGGAATGGCGGCGCCGTCTTATAGCTCTGGCCTACACATCCTCGGGAACCAAAGACTATGATGTTCCCAGTGGAGGCAATTTGCGGCGATTTTATCACCGAGACTATGATATGCCCGGTGGCAGCAAAACTATGTTTAATTTACACCGACTTTTTAATGTTTAAATTTGTCAATTGTGATTTTGAGGGGCTGTTTGGAGCGGTAGCTGGGATACGTTGACCCACGTTAGAAGGTACCTGCCCCGGTGCCGATCGTAAGAGCATCTCCACTCGCCTACCCAGGACGTCGATTCGGACGCCGAAAATTGGCCCAGACGCGTACCCAGGAACCTGTTTTCGTTCGGATTCGGGCGAACTTTGGTCCGGGCTTCCCAGGCCGTACCAGGTTCCCGGGAACACCCTGGAGACGCTAGACGCAGCAAAAACGGGCGTGGGCCAGCTGTGTTGGCAAGACAGTCCCATTCCCCCCACTCCACTCGCCCAGACTGCGGCGAAGAGCTCCCAACGCCTCTATCGCCATGACTTCGCCGACGGAGCTCCTCCATGCCGAGACATGCCCACGCCTCTAGATATGCTCGTCGTAGTTGCCTCCCACTCGGCCACCCACTTCGCCGCCGCTTTCGCCGCCCTAACTTTTCCATAGCTCGGCTTCGCTGCGAGCTCCCACCATCATGCCTGCCAAGTATTAGGCATTTGGTTGGTTCTGTAGGGGTTCGTAGCATAGAAAACAAAAAAATTCTACCGCATGCACACAAACAAGCCAATATCTATCTACTAGATTATAGCAACAAGTCGATAGAAGCATTCACCCTCGAAAAATCCAAAGCGGTTAACGAGATCAGATTCTCGTGGGTGATGTAATCGTACACTTGCCGATCTCAAGATCGCGTAGACGATCCTTCCGGCGCTGAGTTCCGGCAGTGCTTCCGTAGTCGGTCACACGTTCGGTACTCGATGAAGACCTTCCTCTCCCTTGTTCCAGCAGGCAGCAGAGGTTGTGGTTCTCCCCTCACGATTCTGGTAGCACGACGGCGTGGTGTCGGAAGTAGAGGGAAGATGCCGCAGGGCTTCGCCTAAGCCGGTGCGACTTATGGTGGAATTAGGGTTTCCCGGTGATCTAGGGTTTAGAAGACCGAGAGGAGGAGGAGGTGTCGGCGGCGGCTAGGGCGACGGTGACGGGCCGGCGGCGGCGCGGGTGGAGAGGGGCTAGGCCTTGGTGCTTTGGGGCAGCCCTCCCCCTCTATTTATGAGAGGGGAGGAAGCCTTGGGAGGGGTGAGTTTGAATCCACTTCCAAACCCAAGTTGGAAGGACTCTTTCCTACTTCCACTAGGAAACCATTGTTTGAGTTTGACTTTTCAAACCTCCCGTTTGACTTTCAATTTAGAGCTTTAATTCTCTCTCACAAATTACCACACCAAGTGACCCAGGATATGATCTAATCATTCCACTTACCCATGACACATTCATGGACCATTCTCCTTCCGGACCGGTGAACCTTCTAGAACCTCTCTGATGAAAACATCAGAATGTTTCCCGAACTCCGGAATCGGACTTTCCTTATATGAATCTAATTCTCCAGACCATTACGGATCTCCTCGTGATATCCTGGATCCTATCCGAGACTCCGAACAACATTCGGTATCCCTACTAACATTCCATATCTACTAAACAACATCGAATCCTTAAGTGTGTCTCCCTACGGTTCGTGAATTATGCGGACATGACCGAGACACTTCTCTGATCAATAACCAATAGAGGAATCTAGAAATTCATATGGCTCCCACATATTTCTACGATTACTTTGCGATCGAATGAACCACTTACATACGATACCAATTTCCCTTTGTCTCACGATAGTTTACTTATCCGAGGTTTTGATCGTCGGTATCTATGCATACCTAGTTCAACCTCGTTACCGATAAGTACTCTTTTCTCGTTCCCGTGATATGTGATCCCTTATGAGTCAGTCACATGCTTGCAAGCTAACTCGATGACATTCCACCGAGAGGGCCCAAAGTATATCTATCCGTCATATGGATGGACAAATCCCACTCTTGATCCATGTGCCTCAACACATACTTTCCGACCACTCAATGCCACCTTTATAGCCACCCAGTTATGGTGTGGTGTTTGATGTCATCAAAGCATCCTTCCGGTGATGGTGATTAGCGTGATCTCATGGTCGAAGGAATTAGGTTACTATGTATCAGAAAGCTTATAGCAAACGAACTATTAAAATGACTTGATCTTTATGCTACGCTTATCTATAGGAGTATGTCCATCATACCATTCTCCTAATGATATGATCTCGTTGTTAACAACATCTCAATGTTCATGATCGAGAAACCATGATCATCTACTAACCAACAAGCTAGTATTATTAAAGAGGCTTTACTAGGGACTCTAATTTAGTTTACAAATCACACAAGTATTAATGTTTCCGGTTAATACTATTATAGCATGAATGTAAACATTTATCATAAACACAAAGATATAATAATAACCACTTTTATTATTGCCTCTAGGGCATATCTCCAACAGTCTCCCACTTGCACTAGAGTCAATTAATCTAGATTACATGGTAATATACCGAACACCCATGGCGGTTTGGTGCTAGTCATGTTTTGCCCTTGGGAGAGGTTTAGTCAACGGATCTGCCACGTTCAGATATGTGTGTACCTTGCAAATCTTTATGTCACCATCTTGGACATGCTCTCGAATAGCGTGAAAACGTAGCTTGATATGCTTCAGCTTCTTATGTGACCTTGGTTCTTGCGCATTGGCTATGGCGCCCATGTTATCACAATAGATAGACATTGGGTCCAGCGCACTTGGAACCATACCGAGCTCTGTAATGAACTCCTTCATCCATATCGCCTCTTGTGAAGCCTTTGAAGCAGTTATGTATTCTGATTCAGTTGAAGATCTCGCCACAACGCTTTGCTTTGCACTCCTCCAGCTAACTACTGCACCATTCAAAGTAAATACGTATCCAGATTGTGATTTAGAATCATCTGAATCGGTGTTCCAACTAGCATCGATGTAACCATTAACAACGAGTTGTTCATCACCTCCATAAAAAAGAACCATATCCTTAGTTCTTCTCAAGTACTTAAGGATGTTTTTGACCGTTGTCCAATGATCCACTCCTGGATCACTTTGATATCTGCTAGTCAAACTAACAGCATATGCAATTTCGGGTCTAGTACATAGCATGGCATACATAAGAGATCCTATGGTTGAGGCATAGGGAGTCTTACTCATCCTTTCTCTATCTTATGTCGTTGCAGGACTTTGAGTTTTACTCAAGGTCGTATTGGGCAACATGGGAAAGAACCCTTTCTTGCTATCTTCCATTCCAAACCTCTCTAGAACTTTGTCCAAATATGTACTCTATGATAATGATATTAGGCGTCTCGATCTATCTCTATAAATCTTTATGCCTAATCTTTATGCCTCATTGAAAAACTATTATTCAAATAATCCTTGACACTATTAAGAAGGTCTACATCATTCCCAATCAACAATATGTCATCTACATATAGTATTAAGAATGCTACAGAGCTCCCACTCACTTTCTTGTAAATACAAGCTTCTCCATGAGTTTGTATAAAACCAAAGCTTTTGATCACTTTATCAAAACTTTGATTCCAACTCCGGGATGCTTGCTTCAATCCATAAATGGACTGGTGAAGTTTGCATACCTTGTTAGCATCTTTAGGATCGACAAAACCTTTGGGTTGTACCATATACAACTCTTCATCAATGTCTCCATTGAGGAATTATGACATCCATCTACCATATCTCATAATCATAATATGCAGCGATTGCTAACATAATCCTAACAGACTTTAGCTTCGCTACCGGTGAGAATGTCTCATCGTAGTCAACTCCTTGAATTTGTCGAAACCCTTTTGCGACAAGTCGAGCTTTATAGACAGTAACATTACCATCAGCATCTGTTTTCTTCTTGAAAATCCATTTGTTCTCGACAGCCTTCCGGCCATCCGGTAAGTCCACCAAAGTCCATACATGGTTTTCGTACATGGATCCAATCTCGGATTTCATGGCTTCATGCCATTTATTGGAATCTAGGCTCATCATCGCTTCCTCATATGTCGCAGGGTCATTGGTGTTGTCCACCAACATGACATTCATAACGAGATCATACCAATCAGGAGTGGTACGAGTTCTTGTTGACCTGCGAGGCTCTGTAGTTACTTCAACCGAAGTTTCATGATCATCATCATTAGCTTCCTCTCTTATTGGTGTAGGTGCCACAGAAACTACTTCCGGTGCTGCGCTACTCACAAGTTCGAGAGAAGGTTCAACAACCTCGTCGAGTTCTACTTTCCTTCCAGTCACTTATTTCGAGAGAAACTCCTTCTCTAGAAAGGATCCATTCTTGGCAACGAAGATTTTTCCCTCGGATCTATGGTAGAAGGTATACCCAATAGTTTCCTTCGGGTATCCTATGAAGACGCATTTTTCCGCTTTGGGTTCAAGCTTGTCGGGCTGTAACTTATTTACATAAGCTTCGCAACCCTAAACTTTAAGAAACGACAATTTAGGTTTCTTCCCAAACCATAATTCATACGGTGTCGTTTAAACGGATTTAGATGGTGCCCTATTTAAAGTGAATGCGGTTGTTTTTAATGCATAACCCCAAAATGATAGCGGTAAATCTGTAAGTGACATCATAGAACGAACCATATCTAAGAGAGTTCGATTACGACGTTCGGACACACCATTACGTTGTGGTGTCCCCGGCGGTGTCAATTGTGAAAGTATTCCGCATTTCTTCAAATGCTTGCCAAACTCGTAACTTAGATATTCACCTCCACGATCATATCGTAGAAATTTAATCTTCTTGTTACGTTGATTCTCTACCTCACTTTGAAATTCCTTAAACTTCTCAAAAGTTTCGGACTTATGTTTCATGAAATAGATATACCCATATCTACTCAAGTCATCTGTGAAGGTAAGAACATAGCGATAACTACCGCGCGATGCTACACTCATTGGACCACACACATCGGTATGTATTATTTCTAGCAAGTCTGTAGCTCGCTCCATCATACCAAAAAATGGAGTCTTAGTCATTTTACACATCAGACATGCTTCGTATCTTTCAAGTGATTCGAAATCAAGTGATTCAAGAAGTCCATCGGAATGGAGTTTCTTCATACGCTTCACTCCAATATGACCAAGACGACAGTGCCACATATAGGTCGAGTTATCACTCAATTTCAAACGTTTAGCTTCAATGTTATTAATGTGTGTATTACTACAATCGAGATTCAATAAGGCTAGACCATCTATTGAAGGTGCATCTGCATAAAACATATTACTCATATAAATCGAACAACTATTATTCTCAGATTTAAACAAGTAACCGTCTCGCAATAAACATGATCCGGATATAATGTTCATGCTCAACGCAGGCACCAAATAACAATTATTTAAGTATAAAACTAATCCTGATGGTAGATGAAGAGGTAGCGTGCCGACCGCGATCACATCAACCTTTGATCCATTTCCAACGCGCATCGTCACCTCGTTCTTCGCTAGCTTCCGTTTATTCTGCAGCACCTGTTTCAAGTTACAAATATGAGCAACCGAACCAGTATCAAATATCCAGGCACTACTACGAGTAATAGTGAGATACACATCAATAACATGTATATCGGATATACCTTTCTTCTTGATGTTGTCGTTCTTCAAATCCGCCAAGTACTTTGGGCAATTCCGCTTCTAGTGACCCTCTCCCTTACAGTAAAAGCACTCAGTATAAGCCTTAGGCCCAACCTTGATCTTCTTCGCTGGCGCGGTAACTTTCTTACCGCCCTTCTTGAAGTTTCCCTTTTTCTTAGACTTGTCTTGCTTCTTGAATTTGGTGGTCTTATTGACCAACAACACTTGGTTCTCTTTCTTGATCTCCACTTCTGCAGACTTCAACATGGATAAGAGTTCGGGCAACGACATGTCCATGTTTTGCATATTGTAGTTCATCACAAAGTTCTTGTAACTTGGTGGTAGTGATTGGAGGACACGTGAATCCCCAAAGCATTAGGAATCACTATACCTAAGCTTTGAAGCTTGCTTGCGTGCCCAGACATCTTAAGCACGTGCTCACTGATGGAGCTGCACTCTTCCATCTTGCAGTTAAAGAACTTTTCAGAAGCCTCATAACTCTCAACTGCCGCGTGAGCCTCAAATATTATTTTGAGTTCACGGAAAATATCATGTGGGTCATGGCTCTCAAACCTTATCTGAAGCTCCGATTCCAAACCATACAAGATAACACACTGAACTGTGGAGTACTGATTCTTCCGAGCGAGGAAAACATTCTTTACCTCATCGGTAGCATCAGCTGCAAGCGGGTCACCCAGAGGTGCATCCAGCACATAGGTCAAATTACCAGCATTGAGGACAATCCTCAAATTGTGGAACCAATCCGCGAAGTTGCTTCCATTGTTTTTCAACTTTTCTTTCTCTAGGAACGCATTAAAATTGATGGTAGGGGCCGCCATTGATTTACAACATATTTGCAATAGTTTAGACTAAGTTTATGACAAATTGAGTTCTAATTAATAGTTGAATTAATCTAGGTGAACTCCCACTCAAACAATATCCCTCACATTGTTTTAGTGATCACACAAACCAAATCCACCACATCAAAACCGATCATCACGAGAGTTGATGTAGCTTCAATGGAGAACAATCAACATGTTCATCATATCTACTATATGACTCATTCTTTACCTTTTGGTGATCCATGTTTCGAGACCATGTTTGTACATGCTAGGCTCATCAAGATCAAACCTTAGCTTCCGCATGAGCAAATCTGGCTTGCTCACGTTGTATACACTCGCAGAATCTAACACACTCGATCATCACGTGGTGCTTCGAAACAGCGAGCTTTAGCAACGGTGCTTACTAAGGATGAACACTTTAAAACTTGAAATTGTGTGCTTGAGGGATCATCTTATAATGCTACCGTCGTGAACTAAGCAATACAAGATGCATAAAAGGATTAACATCACATGCAATTCATAATATGTGATATGATATGGCCTTTCTTCTTTGTGCTTCCGATCTCCATCTTCAAGCACGGACATGATCTCCATCATCACCGGTATGGCATCAAGGTCAATGGCGTCGCTTCATGGTTGTCGTCCACCAGCATCAACTATTACAACTACTTTGAATAGACACGCAGGTCTTACTGGAATTTAAAAGACAACCATATGGCTCCTGCTGGTTGCCAACTTACAATAAGAAACATTGCATACATCATATATAATCATAATCATGGCCATATCACATCACAGCACACCCCTGCAAAACAAAGTTAGACGCCTCTAATTTTCTTTGCATATTTTACGTGGTTTGGGGCTTTCAATATGTGTCGTTCTAACTTACGAACAAGAACCACAACATTGATGCTTGAAGTATCAAGTGCCCGTTGTAAATTGAATCTATACTATGATGGGAGAGACAGACACCCGCAAAGCCACTTATGCAATACAAGTTGCATGTTGAGCGTGGAGCAAGTCTCATGAATGATGTCATGTAAGGTTAGCCCGGGACGCTTCATCCCATCATACCGCAAGATGCAAAGTACACAAAAAGCAATTGATAATAAAAGCACCACCGCCCACAATGACCATTGTGTTCTACTCGTGTAACAGATTTACATATAGACACGGCTCTGATACCACTGTAGGGGTTCGTAGCATGGAAAACAAAAAATTCTACCGCATGCACACAAACAAGCCAAGATCTATCTACTAGATTGTAGCAACGAGTCGATAGAAGCACTCACCCTCGAAGATTCCAAAGCGGTTAACGAGAACAGATTCTCGTGGGTGATGTAGTCGTACACTTGCCGATATCAAGATCGCGTAGACGATCCTTCCGGAGCTGCGTTCCGGCAGCGCTTCCGCAGTCGGTCACACGTTCGGTACTCGATGAAGACCTTCCTCTCCCTTGTTCCAGCAGGCAGCGGAGGTTGTAGTTCTCCCCTCGCGATTCTGGCAGCACGACGTCGTGGTGTCGGAAGTAGAGGGAAGATCCCGCAGGGCTTCGCCTAAGCCGGTGCGAGTTATGGTGGAATTAAGGTTTCCCGGTGATCTAGGGTTTAGAAGACCGGGAGGAGGAGGAGGTGTCGGCGGCGGATAGGGCGACGACGATGGGCCGGCGGCGGCATCGGCTGGCGGCTGCGGTGGGGCAGCGGCGACGCGGGTGGAGAGGGGCTAGGGCTTGGTGCTTTGGGGCAGCCCTCCCCCTATATTTATGAGAGGGGGCAGCCTTGGGAGGGGTGAGTTTGAATCCACTTCCAAACCCAAGTTGGAAGGACTCTTTCCTACTTCCACTAGGAAACCATTGTTCCAGTTTGACTTTTCAAACCTCATGTTTGACTTTCAATTTAGAGCTTTAATTCTCTCTCACAAATGACCACACAAAGTGGCCTAGGATATGATATAATCATTCCACTTACCCATGACACATTCATGGGCCATTCTCCTTCCGGACCGGTGAACCTTCTAGAACCTTCTAAAACCTCTCCGATGAAAACATCGGAATGTTTCCCGAACTCCGGAATCGGACTTTCCTTATATGAATCTTATTCTCCAGACCATTCCGGATCTCCTCGTGATATCCCGGATCCCATCGGAGACTCCGAACAACATTCAGTATCCCTACTAACATTCCATATCTACTAAACAACATCGAATCCTTAAGTGTGTCTCCCTACGGTTCGTGAATTATGCGGACATGACCGAGACACTTCTCCGATCAATAACCAATAGAGGAATCTGGAAATTCATATGGCTCCCACATATTTCTACGATTACTTTGCGATCAAATGAACCACTTACATATGATACCAATTTCCCTTTGTCTCACGATAGTTTACTTATCCGAGGTTTTGATCGTCGTTATCTCTGCATACCTAGTTCAACCTCGTTACCGATAAGTACTCTTTTCTCGTTCCCGTGATATGTGATCCCTTGTGATCCAGTCACATGCTTGCAAGCTAACTGGATGACATTCTACCGAGAGGGCCCAGAGTATATATATCCGTCATATGGATGGACAAATCCCACTCTTGATCCTTGTGCCTCAACCCATACTTTCCGACCACTCAATGCCACCTTTATAGCCACCCAGTTACGATGTGGTGTTTGATGTCATCAAAGCATCCTTCCGGTGATGGTGATTAGCATGATCTCATGGTCGAAGGAATTAGGTTACTATGTATCAGAAAGCTTATAGCAAACGAACTATTAAAATGACTTGATATTTATGCTACGCTTATCGATAGGAGTATGTCCATCATACCATTCCCCTAATGATATGATCTCGTTGTTAACAACATCTCAATGTTAATGATCGAGAAACCACGATCATGTATTAACCAACAAGCTAGTATTATTAAAGAGGCTTTACTAGGGACTCTAATTTAGTTTACAAATCACACAAGTATTAATGTTTCCGGTTAATACTATTATAGCATGAATGTAAACATTTATCATAAACACAAAGATATAATAATAACCACTTTTATTATTGCCTCTAGGGCATATCTCCAACAGGTTCGGCCATGGACTCCGACGAGAGGAGATACTCGTCGTATTGCTGGAGGAGGAGAACGCCGAGGTCGCCGAAGATGAAGAGCACATGGAGATCCTCGCCTCGCTCGCCCATCTGTACCTACAGATGGCGAAGCCGAAGCGTGGTGGTTCGGCGCCGGGTCGCCGGAAGTGCAAGGCGATGCAAAGGATATAGGGCTACTGCTTGTCGTACGCCGACTACTTCGCCGACGAGCCGCTCCATGGAGAGGCCGTGTTTCGGCGCCGTTTCAGGACGAGCCGGAAGCTCTTCCTCAATATCATGCATGCCATCCGGGAGTTCGACCCCTATTTCTTTTGCAAGAAGGACTGCACCGACATGGTTGGGTTTTCCTCACTACAGAAGTGCACAGTGGCGATGAGGTTGCTTGCATATGGAGCGCCGGGTGATAGTGCCGATGACTATCTCCGCATGGCCGAGTCCACCGCTATCGATTGCTTATACAGGTTCTGTAGGGCAGTGATTGCAGTGTTCGGGAAATAGTACTTGAGATCACCCACTGCTAAAGACACTGCTCGGATCCTCGCAGTCAATGAAAGTAGAGGATTTTCTGGTATGCTTGGAAGCATAAATTGCATGCATTGGGAGTGGAAGAACTGTCTGCATGGCAAGAAATGTACAAAGGCCACAAAAGGAGGTTGCACTGTGATACTTGAGGCAGTTGCTACAAATGATCTTTGGATCTGGCACTCCTTTTTTGGCATGGCAGGATCGAACAACGACATCAACGTCCTCAACTCTTCAACTGTCTTTTCCAAGCTTGTTGAGGGTCATGCTTCCCCTGTGGAATTTGAGATCAACGGGCACCACTACAACAAGGGATACTATCTAGTAGATGGCATCTATCCAAGATGGCCAACATTTGTGAAGACTATCTCAAACCCAATGCTCCCCAAGCATTCTCAGTTTGCCAAGGAACATGAAGCTTGCAGGAAAGACATGGAGCGGGCATTTGGTGTGCTATAACAGAGGTTTGCAGTTGTCCGGTTCCCTGCTATGACCTGGTCGAAAAATCAGATGTGGGAAGTGATGAACTGTTGTGTGGTCTTGCACAACATGATCATTGAGGATGAGAGGAAGGATCCAGTGAGTTTGCTCGAGCAGAACGAGCCATACTACAGACACGGTCCTCTTGCCGAGCCTGATCATCAGGTGCCTCCAACCTGGGCTACATTCATCGTCATGTGTCAGGAGATCCGAGATCTGGCGGTGCATCAACAGCTGCAGGATGATCTTGTTGAGCACATATGGATACGCAGGGGCAACACGTAGATGCCGAGCATGAACTGACCGAACTTGGCCGAAATATGTTGTATTTTTGCTGCAGGCCGAACTATGTTTAAAATTTCGCCGAACTATAGCCGTAAATGTTATGTATTCATAGTATGTCGAACTATGCCGAAATCTGGACGAACTTAAGCTGAATTTGAGCGAAAATGGGCGTCCCGGGAACTCGGGCTGGGAACGCGAGTGGAAAACTCGGCGTTCCAGGCTGAAAAAGAGTTCCGTCCGGCCAAAGTTTGGTCCGGATTTCGGCCTGAGTTCGCCCAACGAGTGGAGATGCTCTAAGACATTGATATCCAACCGTCTGCAGTTTAGACCGGCATCGACGCGGCTTCCTACTTTGTTCATGTCTGATGTCTGTCACCTAGGACGGGAGAGCACAAGCCATTGAACTCGGCCAACTCTATTAGCTAGTACTCTCTCCGTTTTATAATACTAGCAGAAGTGCCCGTGCGTTGCACCGGAAAAGACCAATCTAATTCATATGAAAAAACTTTTGTCTTGCCTCATGAAACCTGCCTCGATCGAGTTGAACGTTTTCCTATCTTGGACGAACCTATTTACAGAGTTATGCCACAACTTAGAAATTATTTCCACTACCTATACTCAGATGATTTGTCGATTTTTAGATAAAGTATACTCCAAAATATAGTATCCTCTAATAGTCATAGGGATTTCATGTAAAAGGACATGCGTATTCATTTGGCAGAGCTTAATAGGGACGCATGCATTTTTTTATTTTTGTAAACCCAGATTGACACAACATATGATTTCAGCTAGGGACGATACGTGTCAGACCAGAGGACGCGTCACCGTGTTTGTCCGCTGGAGGTAAGGTGTCAACTCGGGCTGGCTCTGGGCGTCCGAGCCCCCGGCCGCGACATCGTCGTCGATTCTGGCCATGGTCCGCAGCTAGGTCTAGTGGCCCGATATTTTATTTATAGGTGCAGTCCCGTCAGCCATGCGTCACTGGGAACAAAAACATTGGCAGGACTGGTCATACACACATGCATGTGCTCAGCTTATCGTGAGGACCCGAGGACGAACGTGAGAAAACGAATGAATTCTATCTGTAGAAAACGAACGGTGGAATTTCCCGAGAAGAACCAACTCCTAGAAGTCAACATGCCAAAAAAGTGATTTTTCTTTTTCACTTACCCGTGGGGGTAATTTATTTTTCTTTTTCATTTACCGGTGGCATTGGTGGGTAATTTATTTTTATTTTTCACTTACCGGTGGCATTGGTGGGTAATTTATTTTTTGGTCAAAGGGTAAAGTCGTCCAAAAAAATGTAGGTACTACAAGAAACACTCCTTACTTTATTATTAGGTATAGATAAGATATTTTAGCTTTGTGAGATAATGTATTTAGATCTTTTTTAATGTATAGGTTCAGAAAACACTAAAAGATATCTACATACGCTATATTCATAAATCTAAAACATCTTATATTTTAAAACGTGGTACTTAGCGCACGGTACACCAAGTTAAGCCACTGTTCCATCTTGTTTCCTTCGACGTCTCAAGGACAGCATCCTATAAACAGCTACTGCGGTTGCATTTGCAGATGCTACAAAACTAAAAAAGAAAATATTGTACTGTATCAGTTTCTTGACTAGATTGTTGTGATTAATGGTCAGACATTTACAAGCTGAGTTGTAGCAGCAGCACCGATCAAAAAAAGGACTATCGAAGAATGAAACAAAACACAGTCTCGGAGTTGATCTCCATGGATTTTTTTTAAGAACACAATGGATATTTTAAATACTAGATAGGAAAAAACGAACAAAAAGGGAAAAACAACGAACGAAAAGGAAAAATTATACTACGGCGAAAGAGAAGTGAAAACAAGCCAGCTTGGGCCGGCCCACCGCACGCGCGTGAAATAGGGGGCTTTCCCCATTCTCTCGCCCCGTGGAAGGGGTTTGGACGCGGAGCGCGGCGTCTCCTCCGGCGACCCGCGGCGAGCCTCGATCCCCCCCCCCCGGCAGTGCGATTGCAGAGGCGCAGGTAAAGCCTTCTCCCTCCCGGTCGATTGGACTTGCTTGCCGCCGGTAGGGTCTAAGTCCTCCCCCTCGTCCTCTCCAGCGCCTCATCGGGCCCACAAAGTCGCCGGCGAGCCTTGGCTGATTGGATCCCCATAGGCGCACAAATTCGCCGTGCGAGCTTGATTCCCCCCAGCAGTACGACTACCAGCGGCGCAAGGTGATCTGTCCTCACCCTCTCCTCTTGGGTTTAAGCCCGCCCGTGCTTGCTTGCGGCTAGGGTTTAAGCAGCGTCTCTCGTCCTCTCCAGTCTACACGACTTCTTCGCCATCGAGAGCACCAGGAAGGCGCTGCAGGATTGCCCGTCAATTCCCCCCGGCCGAAATTTTCATAGGTGAGCATGTTGCAAGGGGAAGCGGTGGAGTAGCTGTCGAGAAGTAATTGACTTTGAAATTGCAGTCACTGTCACAACTTCTGCACGTTCCAGGATTTAATGTCCTTAACTATCATACACTGGAGAGTGCTTTTTAGGTAACTGCTGTCTGCCGAGATGAGATGTAACTAATGGAGGGTATTTTTCCTTAGGCACACGTAGGCTTTGGATAAAGAGTGGTAACAGTGCCCCATTCGACATTTATCAGGTAGTTATCATTTATATGAGTTTCTCGTGTGGTTTATTTATGCAAGCATTGATAATATTGACAAGAGTGAATTGCTGTTTTTTCCTTAGGCACGCGGCTGTGGACTATCACCTCAGCTTAACCGAGGAGGATTCAACATTGTTGAGGTAGTTATTATATATTTCACCTGGACAATAGCCTTTATCTACTGCCGCTAATTTCATCCTTAAATACTAGCTGTTCATGTTTGCTACTAGTTGTATGTGGTTGAGCATCTGATGTAGATGGCTGTTTCGTGTTTATCCCCCATTTGTACTAACTGTTCATGGATACCAGTTTCCCAGAAAGCACACTTGACGTGAAGTAGTTGTGGATTTGTGGTTTATTGTTGCTGCACTATGTCGCGTAGTATTTCCATGTACACGAAATTTCCCTTTTATTCCCAGTAGTCAAAGCTTAGCATTCACTACAGTATTTCCAAGGCTCTGTGGATCTAGATCTCAGTTAAATCTATCTGTTAGGGTGAGAATGAATTACTCGGTTTTGGAGCACAAGTGGTTCCAAATGTTCCTTCTCTCTGAGGAGAATTATATTTCTGCATCTTGTCGGTTGCAATATTTTTGCTCCTTAAGAATCATCTTACTATCCCGGCTTGTTGACGTATAGTAGTATCTTATTTCGTGAGTTTGTGAATGGACTTTAGACTTTTATACAGTCAAGTATCCTAGTACCAGACCCTGATTCAATATATAAGCTGGGCCCAGTTAGGGTCTTTTCTCTAAAAAGACTATCCCAGCTTGTTTCATGGGTAATGCATTTATGCAATCCATTGCTGGATTCCAGATTATTGAAGTACCTAGAGTTTCTCAATAGACTACTAAGACACCCGTGAATGATGTCAAGCATAGTTACTCACGTTACATATGCAATTAATACATTTTGATGCATTTTTACGGTGGTGGTAGTGCAGACAGTAGCTTGCTGCTATGCTTGTATGTTTGTATGGTCGGACTTGCTACGGTCAAGTTGAGGACGGCTAGAAATTAAGTAAATGGATGACCACCAACTCGAATATTTATATACCATACGAAAGAATACCAAGCTAGTGGATGAGTGTGCTGAAATAAATGGCTAGTAACCACTAACCAGGCACACATTTTTAGTAATTAATTTTGAAATCCCAGTCACTGCCACAACTGTGGTATCTTCCAGGATTTCATGTCCTTAACTATCATATAGTGGAGAGTGTTTTTTTAGGTAATTGCTGCGATGTAAGCTAATGGATGGTGTTTCTATTCAGGTCACAGCGGTGGATCAGAACGTATTTGGCTAAAAGTTGTAACTGAGGCAAAGTCAACATTTACCAGGTATTTGTTACAGCTATGAATTTCTTGTGTTGTATATTTTTGCAAGAGTTGATAATGTTGACAAGAGTACAAGTGTAGTGCACGTGTCTATATAATGAATTAAGTTACTTAGTAACTTGATACACACTACACTAGCAGCTCATCAATTCCTTTTATGTTTCCTTATTTGTCTTGTTATTGCAAGTTGTGACATCATAAAAGATTGAAGGCAGTTGCTATCTTCATGAAAATTGTATTTGATGCAGAATGTAGATAGATCATAGATCTAAATCTAGACTACTTGGTTTTAATATGGAAAAATTTAGCTCCACTTAACCGTTTGTTTGCCGTGTGCATCCAGCTTCGGATGTTTCTTTGATTTGAAACTAAGGATACTTTCCAAGTAGCTCCTGAGAAGTAATTAGTTTTAAAGTCCCAGCCACTGTTTACAATTGGTGTCTGTGCTAGGTTGTGTCCTTAACTGGGTATATTGGAGAGGGCTTTTCTACTGAGATTTAACTAATGCAGTTAACTATTCATAGATGGCAAAATTTGCCCGTGCGTTGCTACAGTTTAATTTTGAGGCCATGGACAATGATGTAGGCCGTCATTTGCATATTGATTGCCCACAAACATTCAGTCTTGTTTTATAATCCAAATTGCTGTATAACTTGAATAATGTCCTATTTTCTTATCACTCTTAGTACTGTCCCGTATGATCACTTTCCTTCAGACGATTATGGCTCTTATCCTTTTGAGATTCTAACTGAATTTCTGCATTATTTTTTGAATTGAAGTTTTGCATTATCATTTGAACTGAAGTACTACGATTTTGAAAGTATAATTACTGATGCATGGGTAAGAATCTGACTGGAGCAAAGAGATTATAAGTTCTTTTTTTGAAAAAGCATACCTTGATTTAAAGGAGAACAAAAGCAAACAAAAAACGCAGAACAAAATACAAGAAAGCCCAGCTTCTGTAACATCTTGCTCGGCTGGACCAGCACAGCCTGATGTATCTAGAACCAAAGCCACACTGTGCATCGGTAGACGTAAGAAGCATTACGAGAGTTGACCAGCTGCAGGATAAAATCCGCTCATAGACAGACCAAAGAACACACGAACGGCCATCAACTGTAAAGTCTGACTCTTTAAGAGAGTTCAGAAGCACCGATTTCCATCTGACTGTAACTGATGGTCACTTCTATGTAAAAGTTCGGGTAAAGAATACTATGTTATATAAACTCCATGTTCAGGTAAATTCAGGTGAATAATACACTAAACTCACCGAATTACTTAATTTGTACTCTGAAATTGACTTGGTACATTACCGTCAGACTGCCACTCACAGGCATTCAGCGACATAAAAAAGGTGTCAGACTTTACCGATTCCTTGATAGCTTGAGCGATCTCTTCCCTGAGGCCATTGATCTCGGAAATTCAGTGCACGTGCCTTGCTACAATCAATACCCAGGAGCAGTTTCTTCAATACCGCAGGCTCATCCACAATATGCACCACCTCGTGAGAAAGACAAGATACCTCTCACACATTTCATCAAACGTCTTGCACATATTAGACACCATCGTCTCGTGCTTGCATCGCCACCGCCATCGCTGGCTGCCGCTCACGACCCTGCTGCCCCATCCAACGGCCCTGCCGCTCACGACCCTGCTGCCCTTACGCCTGATGACGACGAAGACGGAGGCAGGGTTCCCTCCCATGCCGAGGGCCCCCGCATCCCCTTCCATCGAGACCAAGGCACCAAGAGGACGGGCCGCGAATAGACAACTCATCAGCACCAGACGAAGGCAGGTTGAACAAAACTAAAAAAATCTGAACCCTTTTTTTTTACTTACCGGTGGCAATGGTGGGTAATTTCTTTCAACTTTTGGGGCAGTTTTATTGACGGACCACAAGAAACCTTGCTTCCTTTATTATTAGGTATATAGATAGATTGAGACTTCTGCTTCATGATGATTCTATGATTTGCTTGTTTCTTGTTCTCTCTTTTCTATGTCATTAAGTATCATGTGCTATATATATTTCTCTTTGTTAATAATTGATCTTTGTAATTTATGAAATCCCACAATATAAACTGGATTTATATGCCAGCATGCAAATGCAGCCCAGCAATTCAATTTGGGTGTCTTCACTAAGGTTTCCAAAATGTTTCTCTGTAGCACTTTATCATGTTTAGCTTTTAGTATTTTGTCACTACTATGAATTTCCTCTGTTGTACCATCAATACCACCATAGCACACTTTATTTGCTAGTGGAAACAGCCTTATAACATTCTATGAATTTTCCCTAGATGGGTAAGAAAAAAAGGACCCACAAGGAGAGCCAGGGGGAGGCCCCGAGGGGTGTTCGAAACGCAGTGAAGTGTTGTATCAAAGAAGTTCGAGAATCTGTTTGGAGGATGAGGTATCTAATGCTCATCTGGGTGATCTGGATGACTCTCTGTTTGGAATTCGACTCTCTCCGTTCCAGTCTTCTAATGGCGCCTACTTCGCTCTCGTTTATCTATCTCTATGCTGATTGTGTTTGAGAGTTGGCATGGCATATTCTTCTTCTGATTTGGCCTCAGTGGATCCTGAATTTTATGGTATGGAATCTTTCCCTTCTGTTTACTTTATATAGAACTAGTGCAATGAAGATCTAAACTAATGATACATCAAATACTAGAATCAATTTGCATTCTGTCGTGGAACAACGGATTAGGGTGTTTTGTTAGACATGAGTAGTTGCATAAATGGCTGTTGTCTTCCTGGAACACCAGATGATCAGGGGGTGTCGTTAGACATGTAGGGGTGTGTATGATGGCTTTATAGCAAAGATTGCAAAGTTGACACCACGATGTTTTTGGCGAATAGGTTCGGTTGCCTTGACGCAGCGCGACCTAGTCCTATTTAGGAAGGCGGAGGCTTGAAGTCCTGTGTTGTCGAGACTCCTCGAGACCAACTCCAAACCTCTCTTTCTCGACGTTGTTCCGAGTTGTGTGAGACTCCTTGGACTCAATCCTAGAGCTCCTCAAACGAGTCTTAAAAGCTCTAGTGCCCTTCCCTTGATTTCATTCAAGTGAGAGTGAGTGATGTCCTTCAGAGTCCTTTATTATGAGCGCTAGGTGTTTTAAAGAGGAGCTTCAGTGACTGAGGCATAGGGCAACTTGGAAGGCGTACTTCGACTTCCAAACATGGCTGGCTGCTTTTATTTGAGCTTTTCCTTTTTTAGTTTAGCATCTAATTTTCCTTTTCAGTACAAACATCTTATATTGTTGTACTTTTAAACAAAAAATATATAAATAAATGCAGATTTCGCTGCTGCTCTTTCCCTTTTAAAAAGTGCTTGTGGGAGGGTATTTAGGTAAACTATGGTGGACGTAGTCTATGATGGACTAAGTGAGAGGTTAAGTCCATACTCTATGATGGACCAAGCACTCTCTTCCCTCCTCCAAGGTGGTCTTCTTTCCTCTTGGACTTCTCCTTAGTTTGGTCTTCATTGTTATCTGCTAAGAGAGATTAGTTGGGAAGATTATTTGGAAGCTTAAGCCATTCGTACAACACAACACACTCAAAGTTTTTTCTCGAGGAACCTTTTTTTCTAGTCAGAATTCTTATTAAGAAAATTTCTGATACAGGATCAAATTAGACTTATTATAGTTTTTGGAATATATAAGGATGTAATTTTAAATTCTACAAAATGCAAATAGCATACATGCACATAATCATGGCAACATCATACACATGAATAAATTTTTCATTTTGCTTCGTCTTTATTCTTACCTCGTTTTCGTTTTGTGTACAATCAAAAGCTTCATGAAGAGAGGTCTGTAGCACAGTATGGCCAGAAATATGAACTCATGAAGAAACACAAAAAGCACCGTGGTGGCACTGTTATCTTTTGCTCAAAGTATGGGATAGGAGTTTGGCGTGGATTCATTGAAGTAATAATCGGTGCCCATAAACGCAACAAAAGCTGGGCCGGTTCTTTCTCTCTTCAGGACCTAAGGATGAGTGGACATCGCTGTAGGATCAAGTTAGAGCCTGCGCATGCTGGAACAGATGCTAACTTGCTGTTAGATTTGTCAACATTGGCAGTTCTGCTCATTGGTGAATTCAGCTCTAATGGTGCTCCCATCCCAGTTGTCAAGCTCTTATATGATGATATGACAATGGCAACTGTCTATTCTGCCGCACCTACAAAGAGTCAATTCTTGGACTTCCTTAGAAACCACCCTGCACTCAAGTCACCACGTCAGCTCACAACCTTCGTATCTGAATTATTCAAAACCTACAAGGCGCTCAGCATAACCGACCAACAGAAGTTCGATTTGCTTGTGACTGTTCTTCCTGTTAATGATTGGGTGCGTAGAATAGAGAAGGTAAATGATAAGCTTCTAATGAAGGTATTGACATTCAGAAATTCTAAACCCAATAACACCAAATCTTCGTACAAGTCCACGCCAGATGAGCTTTTCAGATATTTAAGGAACTGTCATCAGCATGGAGGTGACCATGATGTGAGTTCTATCCCCATAATTTGAGTAGTCCAGATTTCATTTAAGTTTCATCGAAGTTATTGTTTATTCTATGTTGGTAGATTTCATTTCGAAAAAAAATCTAAGTTACTGTTTATTCCATGTTGGTAGGTGACAACGGGTGCCCAAAATATGTTCAACATGAAAGACCTGGAGTTCATTGCTACTTATGAGCACACCACCTTCATATGTAGGCTAATCCATCATCTGCTTGTAAAAACTGACATGAAGCTCTACATGTGAGTATGGAATCAGATTTGTTCAATTTTGTTTTTTTGTTTTTGGGGGTTTTAGCTGGCTTATGCCAACTGGCTTATGTCTTCACAGGCTTGATTATGCATGGAATAATTACACGGAGTATTGAAAATGGCTGGGAGGGACTATGCAGTTGGGAAAGGCTTGTACAAGTTGTCCTGGGAGTGTGTGAAGATGCTTGCTAGCCTGGTGTTCAAGTTCTAGCTCTTGTGCTCATGTGATGGATCTGTAACTTGCTTGTTCTCAGTTATTGGGTGCCATAGTTCAATCTGATTTAGGCCTGTAGAAGTTAGATGCTAGCACGTACCTTGTCATGAGGGTACATTTTTGTATTTTGTATGAGCTCTCTGGTGGCAATTTATCATCATCAACATCTACTCCAGGGACACAATGTAGCCTGGTAGCTACTAAATCTTCAAGTATGAGTTCCAGATGGATGATGGTATTGCCAAACAAATAGCTGTAACATGATAAGTGGGGCAAACCTGCCTGCCACGGTAAAAAATGCAGTCCAGACCTGTATGGGAAAAGAAACAGAGCTACCTTCAGGATGCTTTCTTGTTTCTTCTGCTGGCTATCTTTTTCGTTTTTGCTCTTTTCAGTTTGCTGTACTTCTTTCCTGTGTGCCCCCGTGGCGTCTGCTCTCCTTGAGCCTTTCTCCTCCAGATCCCCGCACCGACCTCTCTCTCCCTTGTTGCCGGCGGCCATGGTGGCTGGCGAGGAGTGGGAGTGGGGTCTGGGTTCTAGTAGTTGTAGGTTTTCTCTTTGGTAGACCTCTCCCAGCGAATAATGAGGCGGCCGGATCCAGATCCACCGTTGGTGCTTCCTATGCCCGCACCTCCCTGCTGGTTCCATGGCAAGGATTTGCTTCGGCACACCTTGCTCCCATGCTTCCACCTCCTTCGTACTGCTGCTCTCTCTATCCCTGTCTGTTCTTGGCCATGGTGGATAGGAAGGTGCTGTAATAATTTGGAGCTGGTAGACTGCTGCTCTCTCTATCCCTGTCTGTTCTTGGCCATGGTGGCTAGGAAGGTGCAGATTGGACGGACTCAGCTTTCCAGTTCGGTGGGGTACTGCCCTAGTTCCCTGTGTCTTCGCCGCCGAGGTGGTGGAAAGATGGATGGGGCGATGGGTTCTGTTGCTCCATGGGAAGACCAAGCTGCTGCAACTGTCGGAGTTCATCAACGGTGGCGAATTTGCGCCACTGTTATCCGTGGTCGACGAGGCCGCTCCGTGTTGTGGTGCTGCGAGACTGGCTGCGAGCCCTGCGGTTTCTTCAACCTCCTGGCCGGCGAGCCAATTTGGAGGCCCTTATGCGACTCCGTCATGGCGTTCATCGTCACTCCGATGTCAAGTGGTTTCGTCCCCGACGACGGCGCTGGCGGCCATGGCGTTGAGTTCATCTTCTTCGGTGGAGAGGTCCTCGATTGCATTTTCCATATCCTCTTTGAGGTCCTTTATGTAAAAGTTGATGACCTGGTTGTATTTTTCTTTTCTATTAAGGTCATCTGTGTAAAATGTTATTCCACAGATTAATGCAGCTCTGGACCCTTGGGGGTCCTTCCTTGTTCAAAAAAAAAAGTTTGCTGTACTTTGTTTATGCATCTAGATGTGTGTTGCGAGACAAAAAGAGATGTAGCTATCAACGTCCACAATGCGTGTTGGCTGTTCCCTTACACTAACCAACTAGGTCATGTCAATAAATAACGTTGGATGACCAACTATGACCAAGGTTAGATATCATTGGAAAAACTGACATACCAGTAAGATGAACTTGCTTATAAACAGATGCTGTATATTATACCAGTAAGATGAACTTGCTTATAAACAGATGCTGTATATTGCCTGCACAGCTATATTCAAGGAAAAAATCATGTCAATAAATCCATAGAATAACAAAGTTAATCTTCTCTACAGCCTAGTATACATCTGAATAAGCTAACGTTTTCTACAGACTTGTATACATCTGAATAAGTTTATTTTTGAGAGAGAAACCACATATTTTATTAATTGAATATCCAGTTACAAGAAGCAACACACACCGGAAACTAATAAAATGATTATACTGAATTTGCAGATGAAATCCTAAGAGATTGAGAAATACAAACAACCCCTAGAGTTTCTTGCAACCACCAAAGCCATCAGCCGTCGTCCAGATATAGCGCCGCCGAGACGCGCGCCAGAAGAGACACCGAACCTCCACCAACACCATTGCCAAAGAAGCTTTGTGAGTCGATACATCCTTGCTCCAGAGGAACCACCTCGCAGCGCCATTGCGAATAACAATGAACGCTAGCGACACATCGAGAAACAAATCTCGACAGATCTTAAGAACGGCAAGAAGACCAAGATGTCGATCTGAAGGATCGAGCAGCACACGTTGCCATCAACTCTGAGACACCGCCGTGAAGATCGCCGTCGGTGTGGGAATAGAGTTGAGACATCTTTATTTGTCTGGACGCTGCTTCCACCATCCCAACGGCACACCACAACAGACAAGTCTTAACCCTATCTGCTAGACCAGACCAGAGGAATGTGGTCCCCTTTCCCTCCTGCCACCGGAACTGCAAGCAGAGGGAGAGGGCCAATAGCCTAGCCGGTGGAGATCTGGTGGGAGAAGGTCTCCGCTGCCTCCTGGGAGAGAGGAGAAAGACGCGATGCGTTTTACATCTGAATAAGTTAATCTTCTCTACAGCCTGGTATATAAGATCTAGTATATAGGAAATAAGGTGTGCTTCGGTGTCCGTCCCCTCCCCCCTCAAACATAAGTTTGCATAGGAAAGTTTTCTTTTGACACTGTCGAAACCATATCCAGTCCATGTATACCTTCGTATAGGTGTACTCGGTCGAGCTGGGTATACAACTTCTATTATCGTGATCTACGTCATTGCATGCCAAATTTGTTGTTGTTGTTGTCGTTGTCGTTGTCGTTGTCGTTGTCGTTGTCGTTGTCGTTGTCGTTGTCGTTGTCGTTGTCGTTGTCGTTGTCGTTGTCGTTGTCGTTGTTGTTGCTGCGAAGCAAGCGCGGTGTCCAGGTCGACCCAACCGTTGCCCAGATTTAGTGTACGGATGGGACGAGCCGGACGCGTCTGTCCGTATGGGTCAGACCACTGAAGCGCCGTGCATGTCCCACGCGTCACACGCTCAGACGAGTTAGGTCGATTCAGTGGAGATGCCCTTAGATCGCCGAGCGCCACATTCCTTCTTGCTAACCGGCCATCCTCTACACGTACATCGACGAGCTCCTACCACACATTGGCCTTCCCTCGTTATGCCGGCGTCGTGGAACCCCGTCCACGCCGGTGGCTTCCTCCCATACACCCTCAACACCTTCACCACAACAGAGACGCCTCCCCATCTGAACAAGGTAAGGCCAGCAAATTGTCTCCTCAGCCTTCCTTTCCTCCATCCACGTGGGCACCCAAATAATAGTGCTGAACTAAATTTTACTTACTTATGTATGCTCCCATCCATTGAGCTGTGAGCAAGGTTCAGTGCTTTGAGTCCTATAACTTGCAGGTTTGTACTAGAACGGCCACTACTTACTCGATGAAATGATTCCTTGGGAATTAAGATTCTTAATTGCAATTTGCAAGTACCCCGAGCATTCAAGTTCTGACAGCCTTCAGTGTAGATTGTGTCCTACAATCACAAAATTTAGTCGAATGAGATTGCAGATGGAAGCTGAATGTGATGTTGCTGACTACCCGTTCTGTTTATAAGTTGCACTAGACTAGCAAAAGTGTCCTGCAGATAATTAATTTGTAGCTCTTCGTCTTAGTTCTTCATTTCACCACATTTAGATAATTCACCCTGTTGCAAAACTGTATTTCAAGCGGAACAAAAATCCCAGCAGTTCGGCCCACATTTGGACATTTAACAAGTATATAGAAAGGACTGCCAACTGATACATATCCCGGAGCTACCGGTTACAAAATTATCGGCCCCGAGTTAGAAAATAATGTGTCTTTAGTTTCTTTACACCCTATTTATCTTGCACCATAAAATATACGCTTAATTCCAGTAATGTCTAATTGGCAAAAAGGATCCATTTTACATCTACAGCTTTTGCACTTATCCTAGTTCGTTGCAGTTGGAAGACAATGTCATGAAGCAAAGCTCTTTCTACTACCTCAGGCGGATACACAGTGTTAGGACCCCTCTCTTGACTAGTGGAGGCTGCTTGGTTTAGTCCCACTTCGCCTACGGGAGGAGGCCACACCCATCTTATAAGGGAGAGATTTCTTTGTCCCTTCAGTCCGGGCTTTTGAGATGAAGTGAGCTCTCTTCTTATTGTTGGGCTGCGAGCGCATGAACGTCCAGAACATGGGCCGAGTACTAGGCTAGCCAAGTGGATGCTAACATCTGGTATCAGAGCCAGCATCGACATGCCTTCCTGAGGGGCTTCTCAGGGGGATGGGATGTTAGAACCCCTCTGTTGACTAGTGAAGGCTGCTTGGTTTAGTCGCACCTCGCCTACGGGAGGAGGCCACATCCAGCTTATAAGGGAGAGATTCCTTCCTTCCTTTAGTCCGGGCTTTTGGGATGGAGTGGACTCTCTTATTATTGTTGGGCTATGAGCGCATGAACGTTCAGAACGTGGGCCGAGTACTGGGCTAGCCAAGTGGATGCTAACATTTGATGTTAGGACCCCCTCTGTTGACTAGTGAAGGCTGCTTGGTTTAGTCCCACCTCGCCGACGAGAGGAGGCCACACCCAACTTATAAGGGAGAGATTCCTTCCTCCCTTTAGTCCGGGCTTTTGGGATGGAGTGGGCTCTCTTCTTATTGTCGGGCTGTGATCGCATGAACGTCCAGAACGTGGACCGAGTACTGGGCTAGCCAAGTGGATGCTAACATCTGGTATCAGAGCCAGCATCACCATGCCTTCCTGAGGGGCTTATCAGTGGAATGGGATGTTAGGACCCCTCTGTTGACTAGTGGAGGTTGCTTGGTTTAGTCCCACCTCGCCTACGGGAGGAGGCAGGAGGCCACATCCAGCTTATAAGGGAAAGATTCCTTCCTCCCTTCAGTCCGGGCTTTTGGGATGGAGTGTGCTCTCTTTTTATTGTTGGCTATGAGCGCATGAATGTCCAGAACGTGGGCCGAGTACTGAGCTAGCCAAGTGGATGTTAACATCTGATGTTAGGACCCCTCTGTTGACTAGTGGAGGCTGCTTGGTTTAGTCCCACCTCGCCTACGGGAGGAGGCCACACCCAACTTATAAGGAAGAGATTCCTTCCTCCCTTCAGTCCGGGATTTTGGGATGAAGTGGAATCTCTTCTTATTGTTGGGCTGTGAGCGCATGAATGTCCAGAACGCGGGCTGAGTACTGAGCTAGCCAAGTGGATGCTAACATCTGGTATCAGAGCCAGCATCACCATGCCTTCCTGAGGGGCTTATCAGGAGAATGGGATGTTAGGACCCCTCTATTGACTAGTGGAGGCTGCTTGGTTTAGTCCCACCTCGCCTACGGGAGGAGGCAGGAGGCCACATCCAGCTTATAAGGGAGAGATTCCTTCCTCCCTTCAGTCCGGGCTTTTGGGATGGAGTGGGCCCTCTTTTTATTGTTGGGTTGTGAGCGCATGAACGTCCAGAACATGGGCCGAGTACTTGGCTAGCCAAGTGGATGCTAACATCTGATGTTAGGACCCCTCTGTTGACTAGTGAAGGCTGCTTGGTTTAGTCTCACCTTGCCTACGGAAGGAGGCCACACCCAACTTATAAGAGAGAGATTCCTTTCTCCCTTTAGTCCTGGATTTTAGGATGGAGTGGCCTCTGGGCTGTGAGCGCATGAACATCCAGAACGTAGGCCGAGTACTGGGCTAGCCAAGTGGATGCTAACATCTGGTATCAGAGCCAGCATCGCCATATCTTCCTGAGGGGCTTCTTACGAGAATGGGATGTTAGGACCCCTCTGTTGACTAGTGGAGACTGCTTGGTTTAGTCCCACCTCGCCTACGGGAGGAGGCAGGAGGCTACACCCAGCTTATAAGGGAGAGATTCCTTACTCCCTTTAGTCCGAGCTTTTGGGATGGAGTGGGCTTTTTTTATTGTTAGGCTATGAGCGCATGAACGTCCAGAACGTGGGCCGAGTACTGGGCTAGCCAAGTGGATACTAACACATAGTCCAAAATACAAGTTAGGTGTGCTATCTCATTTACTTTTGTGATCTCCCAAGTTGCAAGCCGAGATTAAAAATCCCAACGAATCTATAGCCCAGATTTTGCCGTTGTGTTTATAACTGTTCTCCAAAGAAAATCGTGTGTTGGTCGTTGTGGATCAGGCTATACAAGTGGAAATCTGGATATAGGTTTATTTATGGCTAAGGTAACTTTTTATTTCACATTGGTTTGATGTGGAAATAGTATTTCTGTTCTACTCCCTCAGTTTCAAAATATAAGATGTTTTAGCTGTGTGAAGCAAATGTATCTAGACTAGTTTTAGTATGTAGGTTCACTTATGTTTGTAGTGAATCTACACAATAAAAAAAGTCTAGATACATTTTCTTCACAAACCTAAAACATCTTATATTTTGAAACCGAGGGAGTACTAAGTACCTAGCATTCTCCCTTTTTTAAGCTATGCTGTCTTTTTCAGCAACTACCACAATATGCATCCTAAATTCCGAATTTGAGTTCATCCTTCCAAAACTGGTGTTTTGCTATCTTTGCAGCTTCATAAAAAATGCATAACGCCAATAGCATCAGGAATTTCTCATGTAAGTCTGTTTTGTGCATAGCTAGAACGACAAGGGCTCTGTTTTGTGCATATAGCTAGAATGACAAGGGTGTGCTGTGTGCAGATGTCCAATTGTTTATGCTATAGTACCAGGGGAAAAGATTGTAATCCAATTGTTTATGCTATAGTACCAGGGAAAATATTGTAATCACGGTGAGATTCTTCAGACTGTTACCTCCGGTGGTATAGGCCTACAAGCTCGATTGTTTCTTAGCCACAACACGGTCTGGATTAGGTCTCATTTCTTAGCCTGTCTGTAGTTGCAGATCTGAACTGAAAATCTTCTTTAATGCTAGCATCCAACAGATAAGAATGTCATTCTTTTCACCCCTTTTGTTGCACAGTTCAGTTATGAATAGTCTAGACTTGGAAGCAAAGCAATATGTGTGGAAGCAGCTATACCAAGGATTATTTGTTTTCTGTAAAGTTCAGTTATGGTCGTTTCCGCTTAAAAACCCTTTATATTGCTGTTAGTTTCTCGTAAAAATAACCAAGTACTCCTTCTGTTTTAAAATATAAGATGTTTTAGCTTTGTAAAGCAAATATATCTAAACTATTTTTAATATATAGGTTCACTCATATTTGGGATGAATCTACGTACTAAAACAAGTCTAAATACATTCTCTTCACAAACTAAAACATCTTATATTTTGATACGGAGGGAGTACTTGAAAGGCATTCACTTGATCAATGTTTCTGTAAAACCAGTATTACCATCACCAACCATGTATGTATGTCACGAGGTGATATTGTGATTCATGTCTGCAACTTGTATTGTCCATGCATATATGCCTATCTGCAGTGAGAGGCTTTTGCAGGCGGTGTCATTGCGAAATGAGGCCGGCCTCCTCCTGCCTGCCTGCCCACGGTCTAAGATAGTAGTAGCTGCTTAAGCTCACATGTGGATGTGGACCCTCTGCTCGCGGCCCAGTTGGCCGTGTGAGCATATTCGTCCGTGTAGTTTTCGCAGGCAGCCACCTCACTTGTCTCAGACCTACTTCACCCGGTTTGTTTTCTGGGCCTCGTTTTCGTGAAGTCTGGTGCAGTTCCACCGAGATGGTCATAGCTGGTGTGTAGATCTCTTTTGTACTGGTCCCACTAGGAAGTGGTGGTGGTGGGTGTTGGGCTGGGGTTTGGGTCACACACAGGGGGCTGCCGTGGGTTTCAGGCAGCGCAGACGTGGTTGTCCTCCTCATGGACTCACTCCAGTGGACACGATGGACGGGCGTTTCTGTCGTCCGGTCGAGTCGTGGATGCCGTGTGTGTTGGCGTACGTGTTAAATGTGCTGCGACCACCAACGCCTATCCTGACCATGGTTTTAAAGACGACGCCTAGGCGTTCAGACGCCCCTCTTCCGTTTTGCAAAAATGGGCGCTTTAGGTGACGCCTAGGCGTCAGAGCGTCCCTCTGTCGTCTTACGACGCCTTAAAAATCATGGTCCTACCGTCTCGTTGCCCGTGGGTAAAGAAAACTGAAACTGTTTGACTTCTTGCTTGGTCTGTGGTCAGGTGGCCTGCTTCGTGTGAAGTATGGCTTGTGCCTCGTGGTGTGCGGAGGAGAGATAGACTGGTTTCTCTCTGGGCTCAAACCTCTCCATCCCTCCTCGTTTTCCTGCTCTCACTTGCATTCTCGGCCTGGTGTGCTCCTTCTTGCCTCCACTACCTCCTTGGCTTCCGGTCCCCTTTCCCTCCCTAAGGCCTCGTTTGGCAAGAGTGTAGCACAGAGTATTTCAGAGTATTTTTCTAGGTGGATTGGGTGAAAACACTCTTGTCACCCAAAACACTTTGTTACACTACAATCCCCTTCCTCATAAATACACTCCATTGTTTTTTTGTTTGGAAGACAGGGATAATAACTGAAATCTAAGCAGACTTAGACTTCAGACAAGTTAAGAACTGGAATCTCTTAGACAGAGAAATATGAGCTCCAAGAACAGTCACTGCTACTTGAGAAATTCAGAAATCAGACTTGACAAGAATCGACTAAAAAGAGAAGCAACTTTCCAGTACTAGTTACAGCAAGGTAGAGAAGAAAAGAAGAAAGCTTGTCTGTCTTCTTGTTAATTCAGTTAGGTTCTTTTTTGCGCTTGTGCTTGTGCAGCGACTAAATCAGACTGTATGATACTGTGCTTTTTGGAGCTTCCGCTTCGTGCTGGAAGAACCTAATATGTAGACCCAATTGTTCTCTAGCCAAACCACTTTGGAGGGCACATGATGTGTTGTAGACCCAATTACCTCTCTTGGTAATATGTAGACCAAATTGTTCTATAGCCAAACCACTTTGGAGGGCACATGATGTGTTGTATCATGCCTCCTAGCAACACAGCCCTTGCATATCACCAGACCTTCACTGCTGTTTTGGGATGCTTAATTATTGCTTTTTGAATTGCAGGATTGATTTCTACTCGCTCCGTTTAGAAATATAAGATTAAAGGAAATCCTAGTCAAAAAAATTCTAGGCTACGAGATTTCCGGAGTTTCCAAATTTTCCTTCGTTCCTGTCAACAACAGGTCGCCTCTCTCAAACCGGCGATTCTAGCGTGCACGGCAAATAACGTGCACATATCAGCCGTTGGCATTGCATGCACATTTTGTGGGGATCTGTGCCACTATGTCAGACTACAAATGCAAAAGAGTGGAGCTTGTGTCAGATACGGTATACATACATGCATGGAGCCGGTGTCAGAACTGGTGGTGCATTTGGTAGACATTAAAAGAGTACAGTGCAGCCACACCCACTCTATGTCCTACTAGGCTACTAGTAGCCCATGAATTTAGATTTGCCTCCAATAATTAAAACCTTTATAAATTTTGAACCATAATTCTAATTAAAGATTTGTTTGACCATTTTGGTACCTATGGACGAGAGCTTGAAAACAAGACTAATATTGGATATGTTTTAAAAATAATTAATATTTGAAATTTAAAACTTGGTGAAGCTTTGTAAAACTTCGTTAAACTTTGTGAAACAAACGATACAATAAAATTATTTCATGTCTAGTTAAATTATTGTGTTTTGTGGACACCAATGTTTTTCAAATTCATAGAAACAATTCTTTGAGTGTCACCCCAAATTGGCAAGACTTTTACGGATGTTGATTATGTTCTTATATTTCCAATATATTTAATTTGTTTTTCAAAATGGGGGACTTCCAATATATTTAGTTTGTTGATTATATATTTAATGTGTTCGATCATTAATCTAACATGGTTATCATTGTGTTTCTAGACACAATTGTCTTAAAATTATAATTAAGAAAGGCTTTAATTATCCATAATTATAAAAGGTTTAAATTGTGTTTCTAGATTTGTGCAACCGTTTATGTTTCTTTGGGCAAGCTTCCAATAATGAAATGCTTAAATTATCCATAATTCTCTTAAATTCAAAACAATTGTGTTTGGAGTGCAAAACAACATAACTAAACCTCTTGAAGCACTCTAGAACATAAATAACCCAAATAAAACTACATAAAAATAATTCTATTTGGAAAATTTGTTTGATTCAACTGATACAAGTCTAAAGTGCATGCAGTGACACCCAATGAGACATATACGATGTAAGATGACATGACGAAACTAAATGAATCTGTTTGCATCATACGTGGCTAATTAAAACTCACGTGTGCATGAGTGATAAAATTTATAACCTCGTCCTTTTATATTTCTTATCAAATGTTTGTACAGTTCTTTGGAATTTTAGTTATTTCTATGTACAAACCAACCCAAGAATGGTAGCAACTTCTAGTAGTCTTGATGAAACATAATGCTCCAACGTTAAAATGATTTTTACTCGATTGCTCGCAATGTTGCTACTGAACTTTGCAACTTCGGTTTTGACAGTCTCCAAACAAACGTCCTAATTGTTATTAACAGATGGGGTGAATTGGATTTTCACACGTTACATTACCCCTTTTTCCAATGTTTATCAGTTAAAGGAATAAAGTAGAAACAATATTTCTATAACGGGTGCATTGTTAGAAACAGAGAAAAAATTCCAGATCTAAGAGGAGTACCCAATGCCCATCAGTTAAAGCATGATATCATTATGATGTATTTATAATCGAATAATTATACACAGTATTTGATGTTGTGAAGATATAATTTTATTGTCAAAAAAAGAAGATATAATTTTGTTGGTGATATATTTGTAAAATAATTTGCTGCAATAATTTTATTAGTGATATAATTTGTAGTAGAAGTGGTTTGGGAAGAGAGCTGAACAAACGAGAAGCCAAGGTGTTAATTAAGGAAGAAGAGAGAATGTGGCTGTCGTGGGAAAAAGATGAGATGTCAGCGATGATGGTCTAAAGGCTGACACACAGCCGGGATACACGGAAGAAGAAAGCCAAATAAATACTGTACACTGCATATACGATGGAACAAGGTGGGCCAGCTAATCCAAATCTCAAAACGATCGATGGCTCGGACGTGCACGCGAGCCAGAGTTGCATTTCTGGTCGCCTCTCTCGCGTCGCGGACAGCTCGCCCTCTTCCTCGCTCGCCATTTTCATCTGGCACCCCACCGCCGTCGGCGGCTCATCACTGCGCCCACCACGTCGCCTCCACCTTGCTCCCCCACACCACATCCGCCTTGCTCCTGCACCCCTTGTATCCCTCCACTATTCCACTGCCGCGCCGCCACCTCAGCTGGCCCGTGGAGAAGATGGTGAGGCCAAGGTCGGATTTCTCTGGCGATGGCGACAAATCTGTGAGTGGAAGGGCTACATCCTTCACTGCTGCTCCCGGAGAGCAGCGGCGGATGGTGACGACGGTGCCCACGCAGAGTCCATCTCTGGCCAGATGCGCAAGCAGGGCTTCGACCGCTTCATGACCATGTGCACCGACTCTCCTCAGGGAGTTCAAGAAGGCGCGCAGCCATGCCCAAAGCAGTGCCGCCGCGAGGGAACGGCTCTGGCAAGATGGTGTACTACATGGAGTCGACAACCTGCTCAAGTGCCGAGGGAAGGTGGCGGCGCCACCAAGATCCCAACGCCAACCTCCAAGATCGATTCCTACCTGCAATTTCCTACCCTTCTGATTGATTAAGACAGCTATTGATGCTTGTGTACTACGTGCGCGTCTTTGCATTAAGTTGTCAAGAATGTCATAGAATAGCTACAACACTACACTTGCCTTTCGGCATACAACACACTCCTACAATAACGAACAACAAGCTCGCCTAGCCCACACTCCAACCAAGAATGGCTAGAGGCAGGGCAATGAACCACCAAACCGCGTCACAGCCAACGCCAAACACCACCAAGGACGACCAAAACACCAAGGTTGCCCAGGCCAACGCACCACTACATACGCACCAAGGTTGCAGAAATTCAGATATTACAGTGTTGCTGTCTCTTTAGTCAATTGCCTGCTCACAGTGTTGTTTTCTGTTCAGATATTACTCTGCTACAGAAAATCTAGAGAAAATTCAGAGAAAGTTAAATTCAGAGTAGAACTTCATGAATGTACTGCTCTCATAAAGTCACTTGAAGATTGGTGTTATAGGCTGAGTTATTATCCAATTTCATAAGCTTGTATTCCCTCTGTTTCAAAATATAAGATGTTTTAGGTTTGTGAAGAAAATGTATTTAGACTTATTTTAGTGTGTAGATTTATTCCAAACATGAGTGAATCTATCTACTAAAAGAAGTCTAGATACATTTGCTTCACAAAACTAAAACATCTTATATTTTGAAACGGAGGGAGTATGGAATATCATAAATAGGTAATTCTAGGCCAAGTCATTTAGCCAACTTGTGTTGTACTCCCGTGATTAAATAGTGAATCCAATTAAAACAAAGCATACCAGTACTTGTCTTTGGTAGAGTAGTTTGACAGTGACGATTCCCAATTAATTTGGTGGAGTAGTTTTGGAAGTTCCAACTCGATTTCTGTTATTTCTAGACAGAAGATATTGCATTATATTCCATTAGTGTTCTCTTATTCTGATACCAGACCCTTATCTCTGAATTATCTGCGAGTCAAATTGCATAAGATGGGAGTCAGTTTTGTCTAAATCAGCTTTGTTGTGCATTCCTCTTGCCATTATCATGCTGGCAAGGTTTATATTATTGACTGAATTCCAGTGCTTGTTTAACCGAATTTCAGTGCTTGTTTTACTCAATTTCAGTGCTTATCTAACTGAATTTCTGTATTTTTTTCCAATTAGTGTATATGTAGTACAATCTGTCAATGTTGTTTTGACAGGCAGCTGTGCATGATTATACAATCTGTGCATGTTTTTCTTATTGGGTTTTTGCATGGTTAGTGCCTATTTGGACACAAACATACTCCATTAATATTCTTTACTGGAATATTCTTTGCCCCTTTCATACTGCTCATTTTTTCTCATTAATACTAGTGCTAGGTCATTGCATATTTGACCTCAGCTTTTGACAAAACAGTCCCTATTTAAATCTTACTCCCTCCGTTTTATGATATAAGATGTTTTAGTTTTATAAAGATAATGTATGTAGACACCTCCCTCCATTTTATGATATAAGATGTTTTACTTTCATAAAGATAATGTATGTAGACACCTTTTAGTGTATAGGTTTGAAGAGATATACTCCGAATCTATGCACTAAAAAATGTCTAAATACATTATCTTCACAAACTTAAAACATCTTATATTTTGAAACGGAGGGAGTATATGTCATTCTCTTACCACATATCTACTCCGTAATGTCTTCCATTAAGAACCAAAATCACACACTGTGCTTTGTGAAATACTCCAAATGCAACAAATGCAGTTTTGAGTACATGCACATGTCCAAATTGCTCCGAGTGTGTGCATGTTGATTATGATCGTCCTCTTATTCTTCAGGTGGTAGAGACAGTTGAGGTGAAAAAAGTGGCTGTGCCATTCTTGCAATTGAGGTATGTGCCGTCCCGTCCCGTGCCTTGCCGGAGTAGGCAATTGATCTGGGCATAGGTGCAGGGCCAGTACTGCTGCTGTTTGGGTCGGCGAGAAGGAGAAGCTGGTGTGGTGCTGAGCGAGCAGGAGCACCTGGGCCTTCTCCCCTGGAACTGCCCTGAGCCTGGAAGACGTGGGTCGAACAAGGAGGTGCCCTTAGCCTTCTCTCCTGGCTGGCACTATGATCCTACTGCCTGCTGGGTGGGGGCGGCCGGCCGGCGAGCTACTGGCGGGGCCGGCGGCCGGCTTCCGGGAGGTGAGCTGGGCGACGTGCAGCTGATCGGCGAGCTGGACGGACGTGCTTCCGGCGACGCGCGCGGATCCTGATCGATTGGCTAGATGGGCTACGCTCGCACGGGATCGGTTGAATCACGAGTCGGTCTAGAAACAAGTGATTTGACTTTGTCTAAATTTATATCAATCTAGACATGTTTTAATATATACAGTATATAGAGAGATAAAGACAAGTGTATAAATACATTTAAATCTAGACAAAGACAAGTCACTTATTTCTGATTATTTTTGAATAGAGAGAGTACTAATATGATTGTTATGATAGTTTAGGATATTAGGATAGTTAGGATCTTAGCCTAATTTAATTTGTACTCCAAGATGATTCATGTATGGTTATATATACTCGTCCATGAGGCTCAATAATACAACCATCATATTTTATCAATCATTTTCTATCGTTTTATATGGTATCACGCTAAACTGATCCTAAACCTAGTTGTTGCCGACACGCTTCTGGCGCTCCGCCCCCAGGACCGATCTCCATGATCTCCGTCTGGGGCCACGCGATCCCTAGCAGGGCTCATTCGCCGATCCTTGACCTGCTGTCCTAGTGAGTCTTTTTTCCGGTCTCTAGATCGGTATTTCTCTCTGTTGGTCGTTCGATCAGTACTTTTCCTTCTTGGTTTACCGATCATTGACTCACCCACCGCCTCATCATCGCCGTGCCTCTACTCCGGCCATCGGCATACACGATCTACACCATGCTCGTGTGCCTGCCTACTCCGCTGCCGCGTCTGCCCTAGGCTGTCGCGGCCTCACGGCATGCTACTGCGTACCTCGCCGACTGTTATGCCTTCCTCGGCAGGTTGCCCCGGTCGTCCCTCTCGGATCGTCTTTGTTGTCATCGCACGGGACTTCACCGACAATGCCGCCATCGACTCCGGTCTACGTGTCCTCCACGTCATGGCGCATACGGTGCACCGTCGGTCGGATCAACCAATCCCGCGCCCGTCTACACCAAACACGTCCCCGAGCATGCGCCTACCACCAATCGAGCTACGACCTACCGATGTGTCGTCCCTTCGGGCCGCAGCGCCGTCGTCTTGGTCCTCGGCTACTGGCTGCCAACGCGTTTCACAAGCGTGTACGCGCTGGTGGCCTCTAGTCGTTGCATCGACTAACATCATGCAGTTATGTCGTCCCATCGGGTTGTAGTGTCGCTGCACGTAGTCTACATCGCTATCCCCGCGCACCGACGCCCTAGGCTATCTCCGCACCACCTCCCACGATGCAGGTCGCCTACGTCGCATGGTCTTTGTCACAATCGGATTCTTCTACGCCTACATCGAGTACCGCCACAGCGCCTCTCTAGACGTCCAGCATAACCACTCCGGGTCGCTGTTGGTTTTGCCGCCTTCTACATCTTCGTCCACAACGACCTCGTCGCCATCGTCATCTCGTCCCCTATGACACTAGCACACAGATTCATGATGGTCCATGCCCTCGCATGCCCGGTACTAACAACATCGGTATGTGCCTTCGTCCCCGACGCGTTCCGGAGTCTAACAAACTCAGATCGACGCCTTGTCTATATCATCATCGACAATGTCTTCTTTGGCATCAACTCTACGACTGGCTCGACCGCATCACCCACGATTTCTTCTTTGCGTACTTGGTTCTGGCACAACCGATGTATGCATTCATTAGCGATGTGCGTCTAGTTCTGGCAAAACTATGGCCGCACCTTGTCCTCGATGGCTCGGACTGCATCGTCTCCGGCATCACCACCTTCGGTGACTGGCTCGATGTGTCTCCGTCATCATCCACGCGCACTATGCGCACGCGGCTTCATATGCGGCTACCTCGACACCGACAATCCCGACCACGACATCGACCACGGCGACTCTCCGCACGACTACATCGACCACGACACCGCCCCACGCTCTCGTCTCCCTCGAAATCGGCACAGGGGTTACCACTTTCGCTTGAGCATCATCAACACTCTCTACAGTCCAAGCTACCGTGCCGCGACACCGTCCACAAGGTTCCCGCTCGGACTGCAGGGGATGTCAGCTTACTAGATGCTAATTCGGTTTACCTCCAGTCTGACCGTCCGCGATATTCTAGTTGTTGACGACGCTACTGCTACAACTGCGAGAGGATGTTAGAGTATTGCACGGATATGATTGTTACAGTAGTTTAAGATAGTTAGGATCCTAGCCTAACTTAACTTACTCCAAGATGATCCATGCACGCTTATATATACTCGCCCATGAGGGACAATAGTACATCCATCATATTCCACCAATCTCCCTCTATCGTTCTACAGGATCGATTCCGACTACGCGTGTGGATCAATTGGATGAGGAGGATCTATTCTGCCTAGGACGATGCTGGGGTGAATGTGATATAGGTCGAGAATTGAATTGTAGACAGGGTTATCGATGTCTTTTCCTAGGTTTTTCACTTGGTCGGAACGGTCTTATATTTCTAAACGGACGGGTACCTCTTATTGTTCTGAAGTTATATTATTTGATACTTTTTGGATGCTAAATATTGGTTTTTTCGCATTGCAGGATTCCTATCTACCTCTTATTGTACTGAACTAAATTACAAGAACCTGCAGCAATCTTGACAATATTCACATTTGATCAGCCCAGAAGATTCTATCATTTGTATGTTTTTTTGGTGACCTCCCTGTACACTTGGAGCTTTCTGTTTATCAACTGTATTCGGTTCGTTCGATCTACAGGACTGTATCAGTAGTTGAGAGGGATCCTTTCTAGTTCCTACCATGAATGGGTTAACTCCTCTAAACTGAGGAATGAGCGGTTGCTTCTGCACACCAGATAGTTAATAGATGTTGATCTTACATCATTTGAATATTTGGTAGTTCCAAAATAGTGTTTGCTTAATCTTGTATTCTCCTCTGCTGCAACTTCAAGGTGTGCCTAATTTCTCACATATAAAGCTAATTCTTACTGGTTGCTCCACTTTTTTCCTTGTTCGAAGATTTGAAAGTCTAAACCGTAGTCGTTAAGAATTGGGCAACCTGGGCGGTGTCTTTGAAAAATGGATGGCTGGGGCAGAGTGAATGTTGGTGTCTAGAAACTTAGTAGTACTCCTGTTCCAATTATAAGACGCTTTGGCAGGCCATATATAGGCTACCTAAACTGTCTTATAGTTTGGAACCGAGGTATTTACTTTTAGTAATCTTTGGGCAATACCCACAAGGAACCTTGTTGGTTGGTACGCGTGCGGCTAGGGTAGCTATTTATGCTGTATTCTTTTGCGCTAACAATGTAGGAAGTGCAACAATATTATCCAAGTTGTGGTTCCTCATGCCTATATTAAAAAAGAGGAGACGATGCAGATCCAGCACGGTCTGATCTAAAAACACGGACACAAACCTGACAGAAAATCCACCATAGTTTTTACAGGAAGCCTGTCATTCATCATCCAATCCTGGGCTCGGTAGCAAGTTTGCCTGTTAGCGCAAGCAAAAATAGTCAGCAGCAGAAGCTATTGTAGATAGGCAGTTGGGAAGAGAGAGAGAGAGGATAAAAGTAAGTGAAGCATAGCCTGCAAATTCGTACCGCACACAGATCAGATCAGATCAAATCAAATCATAAAGGGAACAGTGCCGTGGAAGAAAAATCCCGCCGTGACCGAGCTAGCTAGCTAGCTAGAGCCTAGAGAGAAGACAGGCTGGCTGGGATAGTCCGTGGCCACCGGACCGGCCACGGCATATCCTAACAAGTATCAGACCGAGAGACGATACCTGGATGGATGGATCCGATGATGCACGGTGGTGCGGGTGAGGGCCGGCCCCTTCACGGTGCGCTCCCTCTAGGAAGCCGGCCTCCGCCGCTCATGCTGCAAGTCGTCGGCCAAATCCTCCGAGCATTAGGGTGTGTTTGATAGACCGGATCTTCGATTCTCATATAAGTTTCTCGTATAGCACGTTTTTTATAACAGCTCAAAATTTGGCCCACTAAAAAGGCCGAAATCACGTTTCCACGGGGACAGGCTCTTGGGCTGCAAACTTTGGGCTCGCGATCAAGATAAGTAATCTTGCTCGCTTAACATGGTCCCCTCTGAATGTTGTAATTTTATTTCCACAAAACAGTTTCCAGTTTCGTTGACTTTTTAGTGATCTATTTTATGTTTATATGTATACGTTTTATAAATGAATTTTGTCAAATTCATTGTACACGGGCAACATGTTTGAAATTTTCTTTAAGGTGTAGCTTTTCGCTTCACCGTTTCACACAACTTTCATGTTGTTAGTTTTTCAATTTTTAGATTCGTAAACGAGTAGATTTAAACTGTTTTAATATACCGTATGTTGATCTAGATCTACTCGTATAATAATGTCAAACCAGAAAACTTACAACATAAAAGTCATGTGGAATGATCAACTGAAGCTTCTCCTCAAAGGAAATTTCAAATGATAACTATGTGTGACGAATTTGAAAAATTCTTTCAAAGAAGCTCTAAAAGGGAACACGGCATAGAGTTTCAAACACTCAACAAAATTATAAATTATTTGCGGGAATGAATTCGTAACATCGAGGAGCATCTTTTTTATCTATACATTATCTCGAATGGAGACATAGTCAGTTAGATTAGAGGGGATTAAGATCAAATATGTAGTTGAAGTCATAACACCCCATTGTCTCGTGTGTACAAAGAGGAACCAAATGCCAAGGCCTTTTGTGTGTGTGTATGTGTGGGGGTGGGGAGGGGGGAGGGGGGGGGCGAGAAAGCGGGCCCCAAGTCAATCTCTTCTCATGCAGCATCCAGCGGACCAAATAGACAAAAATAGGAAATATTGACCGAGCAAGCAAACACGTCCCTAGCAAGCGGCAGGAAGCTATCACCACTACTACTACTCCATGGCTAGTAGAGTGTAATAATCCCTCCATCTGAGTTTATTGGGCTAACACGCATTCTGAAAAATATGTTTAACTATAAATCTGACTAATAAAATATAAATCATATGTCACAAAAAATAGTGATATAATTTTAGTAACATATGATTCATATTTCATAAGTCAAATTTATAGTCAAACATTTTTCTTGGACTGCGTGTTAGCCTAATAAACCCAGACGGAGGGAGTACTGCCTAGAGCATCTTCGGTCATGGGTCCCAAACCGATCTCTTGTTTTGGGGGGGGGGGGGGGGGGGGGGGGGGGGGGGGGGGGGGGACGCCACCATGCCGTGACCTGTACGGCGCAAATTGAGTTTTTAAATGAATTAGGACACATGTTCGTGCGTTGCAATAAGGACATAAATTTAACTTTTAGACAAAAAACGTTGACACGGCCTAAATTTTGCCCATCCCCCTGGACTCAGTTTGCACTTTGAAATGTTCAGTCATCATCTTTCAGTTAATATCACCATCTATTCTTCACCTTGAAAGTATGTAACAATTAACAAACATACACTCCTACAACCTTCCAATTAATGTCCTTGCTTCTCAGAGAATTTAGTGTGTGTATACAGCTGGCCTGCAAGGGCTATTATAAAAATAAAATATTCTTCGCTATTGGCGGCCGGATGGCTACCTAGATCTTCGGTTGCATGCCGGTTTTATATGCAAACACCAGACTCGGTGATGTTGCCGAATACCCTGCTCATTCATCACCCAGATGATATGATACTAGATGTAAAGGCAAGCTTCGCCTCGCCGCCTATATTTTGGTTCTAACACGCCGTCTACATTTGGTTCTGACACAGCATAGCGGGCGTGGTTTCCAACTGTGTTACTATCTATCTCGACATACTCCCTCCGTCCTGGTTTAAAGGACATAATTTGCAATTCTCTAGGCCCTAGGTGTTTTCTAATTGGTCCATTTAATAGTGTAGAGAAGAACATGCATGAGGAAAGAAGAGCCAGCAAAGCATTCATATTTGTTTACATATGTGCATGCAAACAGTTTGTTCTTTTTACATGGGAGCAATTACAGAGATTAAATGCTTTTTGCCTAAATATTTTAGGATTGCATGGTTTACAAATTATGCTCTTTAAACCGGGATGGAGGGAGTATCTAGATTCTTTTTTGTTTAATGCCACCCAGCAATTAAATTTTTTATTTGCAGCTTACACACAACTCTGTATGTGGCGCTTGTGTTCTAACATGTTTATTCACTTTGCTTGAATTCTCTTAATATACCTCGGAGAGATGCCAACTTCTTGAAAAATCCTTTCTAAAGCAACAATGTAACACCAAGAATAACCCAATAGAAATCAGAGTAGAAGCTAACCTTTCAAAATTTTGGAGAACACAACTTGTAGCTCGAGCTTTCTCAAATCCCATAAGAGGTGACTAAAATAGTATTCCCTCCGTCCTAAAATAGATGTCTTAGGTTTTTCAAAATTTAGATGAATCTATATACTAAATAGTGTTTAGATTCATCCAAATTTTGACAAATTTAAGACATCTATTTGGAGACGAAAGGAGTATACCAAATTCACATGAAGAAAAATTGTAATTAACTGAAAGAACAGCGCCCAAAATAAAGCATCTCAGATCAAATAAATGATCATTTCCTGAACTCCTATTTGCTCAAGTGCATTAGCACAGTTTATTAGCCACAATGAAATAAGAGCATCCCCTTGGAAGGCATGTGTTTCTAGTAAGTGAAGCAAACCCATCTATAAAATCAAAACACTCATCACATGCCAAATCAGTTTCAGGTTATGCTCGTAAAGTACCAAATAACTTCAAAAAGGAAGAAATAACACAACTGATAAATATTGAAGAAAAAAAGAAGGCAAGTGAAGAAATAGGAGAATATGGAAGATAAGCTTGCTCTAGCTACACACAACCTCTGGCAACCTTTTCGACATACATGTTCTCATGCAACAGTTCACCATGGTGCTTCTCCACTTCTGAAAATAATTTGAGCAACATCAATTTATAATATGCAAGCGCTATTTGAGCCGGAGAGAGTACTTTTATTTAACGGACCAAACATTCATAATTCTTAAGTGAAAGAAGAAACTATATAAAAGTATGCTTTGTGCAAAACGACATTCGAGGACACCTGCATCAAGAACCGAAAATGTTGAAACAACCATTTTGATGAATTCTCATTGGTAGTAAATAAATTTAGAGATAAAAGAATCAAAGGGCACATGTGTGCACTAATCTATCAAATAACCTTTCCCCTAAATACGTAATAGTAGCTGTTTTTCAAACCAGTACAGAACTGGCGATCTTTTATGTTCAAAAAGCAGGCAACTATACCCCAAAGAAATAAAGAGAAGATTTGTAAAACTTAGTAACCGGTTATTTGACAGAAGTATTAAATAGTAAATGGATCAAGGCTGCCACTCAAATATGTTTATTACTTGCAAGAAAAAGGAATACATTGTAATATTGTTGTAATGCCCCATGTGAACGATCAGGTATGATTTTCTCTTCCCAAACGAAAAACAGAACATCCAACAAAAAATATATAGTACTTTCTATTCATCCTCCTTCAACCAAAGAAAGAGATAAGAACTGGACTACGTACGGGAAATCTGGAAGACTGAACGCACTATAACTGCTCATTTACTAAGAAATTGAGTAACTCTCTAATGGACACGGTGATATGGCCGAGAATTTCATATCTATCTAATTTTAGAAATAGAATTCATGACATGATAGGTTGTGTTCAAGAGGGGAGAATTGGCATGTACAATTTGCTAGATCGACGCAAAAATTAACACACCAGAACAATATAAATCAGGACAAAATAAAACCAATTAGCACACAGTAAGAAGTAAGAACATATTACAACATATGAGAGCAATAATTTGAAGAAAATATACAACTCGGTATGCAAAATTTCAGAGAAAAAATATATAACTTGGTATGCAAAGTTTCAGTAATAAGTTTATCATGTGCACACAGATTTCAACTCACCTTCTCAAGTGGTGATCCAGATCTGGCAGCATATCATACTCAATTACATTGTCCACGATACCTACCGCTGCTGCTGTAGCCAGGCAGTCAGATTTGACGTACTACAACAAACTTTACATGCCAGAGACCTCTATAGGCCATCACGTGGGTAGCACCGTAGCAATACACTGGACTCTAGAGGGAGGAAATAATGTGGTTCATCAACCAGCCGTGCCGGGCATGACGAAGGAGGCGGTAGGTAGACGGGAGGGCAGTGCACCAATTTGATTTTGTATCCACCAATCTGCAAGACATAGACAACGACCGCTCAAGGTATTTGTGCATAAAGTACTACCATGCATTGTGTAGCCTGAAACCATCAGTAGCAATACTAAAACTTAGCTCCACACTAATTAACAGAACTTCTCTGTTAGCTATGTTCAGATGAGCTTTGATGTTAAGAGAAGCAATTGGAGAGTGACCTTGGGTCTGCACTGTAATTAATTGTTGATTGATAATGCAGTAAAGAGGCATCTAAGAAATATATTGCATGGAATGTAATTCTGCAAATGAAACCAAGCTGACTAAGAGAAAAATGATATGCACTCTTTGGTTTTTTTACTGTTGGTATACATTTTCCAATTTATTCAAAATAGCCGTCTTAATTTTTGGTGCTATCTGCAGATAGATAGAAAGAACTTATAAACTATGTACTGATTGGTTCTATATGTAGACAACAACTCATCTGAAATATTTACAGAACAGTAGGCAGACTTAGAAGCTAAATGTAAGGAAAATAAAACAGATCATAATGATTAAGGAGCTTCTAAGATAAAGAACTTATCCTTGTACATAACCAATCAATCGGTAGTTCAAGTATTTTTGTTGCGGATATAAAAGAGTGAACATATAGTAGAAAGTAAATGTATGGGGACAAAGCATAATAATTAAGTTGTTTATAAGAAGGTAAACCCTAGCTCAACAACAAATGAATCAACATTTCAAGTACACGATAACTGGAAAGTTCAGTTAACAGATAAAAGGGCGCGGAAACCACATCTTGGCAACAAATGAATCAGCAGCTCCAATACATTATAGAAGACAAGTTCATAGAAGAGATAAATCGTGGCAAAAGTCTTGCATGCGATGCTTTATAAGAAAATTAGTACCCAGCTGCTTACGGTCAAGAAGATATTGGTGTATCTGTATAAGAAACCTTGGCCTTGAACATTCTCACACATCTGCAAAAGCTTGGTTCAATTTTTTGGAATCTAATTTTATTGGCATTATGAACAAATCTTTAGTTTGGAAATCTGGTTATAGATATTTCAAGGATGTACATGCAAACTAAATACTATGAAAAATAAGCCATCGGTAGACTGGAGAGAGAGAGGCAGGAAGCAGATCCGAAGCAATACCTGGCCCGATGCGTGGCCATAGTCCACATCATCTACCTCGTCGTCACATCTGAAATGTCATGTTGACCAAACCAAAATCCCTAAAATTCACCGGAATAACATGAGCAGGAAAATAAAAGCATGTAAAAGAAAAAGGAAAAGAAAAATCAACAGCTGATATCGAGCTCACCTGGCGGCGAGGCGTCTCCATCCTCGTTGGCCGCTCCGATCTCGTCACCACCGGGGACGTGGTCTATGCGGCCGCCTCCGTAGTCAGAGCAGTTGAGGAAACTCATCTGCTTCAAGATGGCATCCATGTAGTCTTCAATGATGGCATCCGACGCTTACCCATAGACCAGCTAAAGACAATACGAAGGAATACAGGCCGACGGGAGTCAAAGCAGCGGAGCTGATGGCAGACGGGGAAAAACTCAAGCTCCTCACCTAGTCAATTTCCCCACACGGCTCCCGGTGGTCCTCAAATGCCTCCAACGACGCCCACGCCACACCCCCGCGTCTAGCGCCGTACGCCTCCGCCGGAGGAAGGGGGCGACGAGCGGAGCCCCTCCACTTCCTCCACGTCATAGGCCGTGCGAGCGCCACCCGATGCCGCTGTCGCTCATGCCGGAGGGCCTCCAGCTTCAACGCTTGCCTCCTGTTCGACCGCCATAGCTTGAGGCAGGTCTCTAGGAGAACAGGGCAACGCCGTCCGTTTTGGTGGCCGGTGATTGTAGGAGGCGGAGAGATCTGAGGAAGAGAGAGAGAGGAGCAGGGGCGGTACCGGGCACTGCGGGAACGGGAGCGGAAGCGGTGGGGAGCGCCGAGCGGGGATAGGGAGAGGGAGGAAGGGGCCCTCAGGGCCCACATGCCAGGTGCAACAATTGATACCGAGCGCGCGGCAAGTGCCCTCAGCGCGCGCGGCGATCACCACGCTTAATCTATTAAGTAATATAGTATCAACGCATGTCGTTTCGAGCCAGAGTGCATATAGGCTGCCACGATGTAGTCTGTAGATGAGGCTGAACACCATGGAGAAAATCCGATAGGTACGGGATCCCAAATGCGAACAATGCGAACATGATTGTCACCATGACAGAGCAAATTTTACCTGGAAACACGGATAATATAATTTTATAAAAAAACAAATCAAGAAGGTCGGATGTCGTGGGAATGGCCCCGACAGATGCTGCGAGTGGCAGCGAATAGTAGAACGAGGGGCAATGGTGGCCAGCCATCTGCGGTGCGAGGTGAGTGTGGAGACACAAGGTTTTACCCAGGTTCGTTCCCCGGGAGGGTAAAGACCTACTCCTGCTAGATTGTATTATCGAGAAATTATGGTAGGCGAGCTCGGCGGCGAGTCGATGGGGTGTATGATGGAACGTAAGTGCTATGCGTGCACTAGGGAGGTTTATATAGGGGTACCTCGCTAGGGTTTACAGATCTATAACCGAGTTGGATAAGGACTCGGAGGGCGTTGACCTAATCCGACTGGGCCTAACTACGCTTCTGGGCCTTCAGCTTCCAGTCGTCTGGCTCCTTCTTGGGTCGCGATCCAGTCGACGTCCTGCAGGTCCACTCGCTGAGAATATGATCCAGTAGGGAACATCCTGCTGGGTATACCCCACTCGGCATATCCCCATCAGTAGTCCCTGAGGCCGTCGTTGGTTCGTTGCAGGTGTTCTTTGGTAGTCAGAGTATTCAGGTCCAATTTGGACGTCCAATCGAATCGACGGTGGACTCCTTCAATGAAAGAAAGAAAAATGTATCTTCAGTCGCAATATCGGCGGCCAGTCGACTCGTCAATTTGGCAAGTAGTCGAATCGCAACTTTGGCGAATGGGTCGGCGAGTCGAGTAGACGAAGTTGGACGTTATCTTTGGTCAAAATAGCCGTCGGGTAATCCAACGGTAAAATCGGTGTAATCACCGCGCGGTAACGGCTCCCCCGAAATTGGCGGGAGACAACCGCTATATAAGGAGAGTGACGACTGAGTTACGAGTATTCCTCACATTTCCTCCGATTCCGCGTGACCTTCAATCTCCCATTTCCTCTCGATCTAGAACCTCCAGAGCGATTCAGCGTGTCCAAATTCTCGATCCGATGGCGCCCCCGAAGGAACTGTGGGGGAAATCCAAGTGCACCAGGGCGACTCTGAAATCCTTCGAGGACGCAGGGATTCTCTGCTCCGGAAGATGGCGACTCCCCTCGGCCAGAGAGGTGGAACCAGATCTGCGCGCCGGTGAGTTCATTTGCTTCACCAGCCACCTCGAGAGGGGGCTCGGATTCCCCACATCAATCTTCTTTCGTCGATTCTGCGCCTACTACGACATCCAACCTTCATATCTAGGGCCTCACAACATCGATCAGCTCGCCATTTTTGTGGCGTTTTGCGAATGCTACTTGGGTTGCCTCCCGTACTTCCCCCTGTGGCAGGAGCTTTTCCATGGGCGGATTAGTCGCGAAGGGGCAAGCGGCCTCACTTTCTAGCTGAAGACCAAGGCCTCCTTCCTCGACCTCATGCTTCCGAAGAAAGTGGACAGCGAGTGGAAGAAGCACTGGTTCTACGTCAGCAAGTCGACGCCGGACGGCGAGGTGCCGCTCCCAGCATACACCGCCGAGCGGAGCGAGCCATGCCGGCTATAGGTGGCGAAACTTCTGGACGACCAGAGGATGGTCGTGGATGAGATGCTGATGACAATTTGTCAGCTCAAGAAGGACGGGCTCGAGGCCATTAACGTGTATAACTGCTGGCTCGGGCGACGATTGGTGCCACTGACCAGTCGCTCCCACTGGATGTACGAGTACACCGGCAGGGACGACGGAACCAAGGCCTGCACCGTTGAGTGGAAGGCCGATGATTACTCCGCCATGCTGAAGAAGATCACGGTCACGGAGTATAGCGATCCAAAGGCCAGGATCACCCCATACACCGCGAAGCGCAAGGCCCCAACTGTGAGTCCTTTAGTCTTGTCTATTTTTGCAGTCGCAGGAGTGCAGTTGCGGTTTATTAACGTGCGTTTGGTTTTTTAGCTGTTCCAAGTCGTGGAAGGATGGCTTCCTCCCGCTGACGACGAGAGCTCCAAGGAGGTCGAGGAGGACCAGAGCGAGTCCTCCTCCGACGATGACGGTGACGAGGCGGTGGAGGTCGTTGTGCCCGCAGTTCGGAAGACTCGTGGGAAGCGACAACGCGAACTCGGGGCCAGCAGGAGCCTCAAGGGACACGGCGGGGACGAGGGCGATGTCCAGGAACATAGTTCGCGGCGTGTGGCCACGCCGTCGAAGAAGAAGAAGAAGGCGCCAAAAGCAGCATCTCCGCCCCGGTCGGCAACTAGCTCCGAGGCGACCAGCGCAGCCGACGATGTAGAGGCCGAGGCATCGACGAAGGCGCCGGAAATGACGGATCCGGCCATGGTGGAGAACGAGATGCCTCTTGCGTCGATTCCCCCTCCGTTCTCGATAGTCCCAGGGCTTGGAGCTGCTTCGATCGCAGAGGCATCCCCATCGAAGGAGGCACCAGCATTGACCGGAGTGGAGCTTCCTATGACCGCGGCTTCATCGACGAAGAAGCCTTCAGTGTCATGGGCTCCAACCCTGTTCGAGACGGGCATTATCCGCAAGCTGGGCCTAGAATTGGAGAAGCCGACGCACATCCTCACCGACCTGCGCTATATCCCAGTCGCCAGGTACGTCCTTGCCGTGTCTACTTAGAGTAATATTTAGTAACTATTGTTTGAGTCGCTGATCGCTCCTTTTACAGGACTGGTGTAAAGAAGATTGGTCACCCCTCGGTGGATAAGGTACCAGTAGTCTCCTTAGGAGAAGAGGCTGATCCCTCAAAGAAGAGGATGGGCGACGACGTCGAGGCGCCCGCTGAGGGCGCGAAGAAGAAGAAAGGCGACGACACCATCGTGATCTTGGATGAACCAGCCGACGCACCGAGTGAAGCTCCGACTGGAGCCGACGTGGCTGTGAAGGCTGACGTGGTCGCGGGGTCGCAGCAGGTTGAGCCAGCAGCACCGGTCGTGGCGTCGGAGCCCACGACTAGCGCCTCAGGAGTGGTGGCGGCGACCTTTCCTCGCTTCATGGCGAGGGCCTCCGCCACGAGTGCCACGACGCAATTGTCTCAAGTGCCCGAGGTATTGGGCGCGGACGTCGAGCAGTGTCGCGGACGCACGCCCTTCATGTTGTTGTCTGTAGATGTGGTCGAACTGCACAATATGCTGGGTGCAGCTATCCAGGTATGTCCAGTCCCCGAGGATCTGCTCGCTGAATTTCAGCGGGTAGATTCTTATTACTTTTGTTGTCCAGTCCCCGAGTGGCTAGTCGCTGAATTTTAGCGGCTAGGCACTTAGGAATTTTTTGATGTCTTCTCATACTTCTTTCATCATTGCAGGGCCTTCAGCGTGAATCGGCGGAGCGACTAGCCTCCAAGGAGCGTCTAGAGCGTGACCTCCGATCCGTGCAGGAGGTGAATCAGCAGCTGCAAACGATCGCATGTAGGTGTTCAGGTTTCCCTCTCCATTCCTTTGCTTGTGCTTGATTGGAGTCTCACTCTCGTTTTGCTGCAGAAGGTCATTCCGCCGCGGTTGCCAAGGCCCGCGAGGGCTTTGTCCTGGCCGGCGAATTGGAGGCTGCCCAGTTGTGAGACCCTGGCGCATGGCTCAATAGGATTGATAGGAAACCCATACTAACAAGTTGCAACTTCTTTTCTGGAAGCTCATTAGAAAAGAACTCTAGGGTTAAGCGTGCTTGGCCTAGAGAAATTCTAGGATGGGTGACCGACCGGAAAGTGGGTACCAGATGCGCACAAGTAAGGACAAAGTGCGCAGAAAAGACTAGTGTTGGTTTGTGAGGTTAGTCTAGAGATCCTATTGAGCTGCCAGGAGTGACAGCCGTCGGTCAGGAGAGACCGGGGGTGTTACAAAGTGGTATCAGAGCCAACCCTCGCGGTTACATGGGCGTGTGCTAGTCAGTGGCGGACATGTGTAGCATGGCGCGTGTGTCCTGGAGTGGACACGACATGGCAATGTGCCGGCACTAGACACATAGACGTGTGCCAAGAGGGGATGTTCCTGGCTTGTGGTTGATCAACGAGGATGTCGATCTTCTAAGGTGGGTGTATGTGAGACCCTGGCGCATGGCTCAATATGATTGATAGGAAACCCATACTAACAAGTTGCAACTTCTTTTTCGGAAGCTCATTCGAAAAGAACTCTAAGGTTAAGAGTGCTTGGCCTAGAGCAATTCTAGGATGAGTGATCGACCGGAAAGTGTGTACCGGGTGCGCATGAGTGAGGACAAAGTGCGCAGAAAATACTAGTGTTGGTCTGTGGGGTTAGTCTAGAGATCCTATTGAGCTGCCAGGAGTGACAGCCGTCGGTCCGGAGAGATCGGGGGTGTTACACCAGTCATCGTTGACCGCCACGGAGAAGCCGATTATCGAGCTGGAGAAGGAGATCAAGGCTGCCAAGGCGGAAGCGAGCTCGTCGGAGGAGAGGGCCAAGGCTGCTGCCTCTACAGCGGCGGACGAGCAGAAGGTTTCTGATGCTCTTGTCGCGAGACTGTAGGACGAGTTGTTAGGTCTTCATGACTTCGTCACCGGGCTCTGTCGTCCACTCCTTGGTGAGCTTTTTAGACTTATTGTTATGTAAGCGAGTCCCCGAGCGGGTGGGTCGCTTATTGCAGCGAGTCCCCGAGTGGGTGAACTTGAAGTTGTGCATCCTTTAGATGTTGAATTGGTGTTGATTGCAGGGAAAGTGCTTGACGATGAGCCTGAGGCGCAGACGTATGACACCAAGCAGTGTGTCACCATGCTGGTGGACTCTGCCGCCCTCTCGGCGACATGCATTCGCGCATATCTCCAGGAGATCTCGCCCACGAAAGTGATTACCAGCGAGCTTACAGAGGTGTGGCGCTACCTTGAGAGGGCGCCAGCGGTGGTCGACTACATGTCACGGTTAGCTTTTCTCCGTGGGGCCACGACTGTGCTGAACCTTGGGCTCGCGCACTTCCCCGATGACTTCGACCTCGACGATGTTACCGGCGGGTACCCATCGACGACCGGCTCGGTGTAAATCGCCGAAGTTTTGAAGTTGACCGCAAGGGCGGCTGTGTACTCCGAGCGGGTGTTGGCGATGGGCGACCTCCTGCTGTACCAGGAGACGATCGTTGCTCCGAATGACGCCGAGCCAACGCACCGTGACTTCAAGACGGAGCAGCCGTTCCGGTCGGTGATGGCAGAAATCTTGACGACGTACCCTTCGAATCCGTGGGTGCCCTTCATCCGCGTTCGTGGTGGCAGAGACGCGTCGTCTTCGAAGCCTGCAGAGTAGACAGCTTGCCAACTGGCGTTTGTATTAGTATAAATAAGTATATCTCTGCCCTCGTAAGCAAACAATATTGTTTTGCCGTAAGGAATGGAAGTATTTATGTAGTCAGTTCGATTTGAGTTTGGATTGTTTTGTTGTGCGAGTCCCCGAGCACGTCCGCCCTTTAATGGGGTTTACCTCGTGTTTATGTATGTATGTTTGTTTGTATACTGTTATTTAGTTGAGGTGGACTCGTCGTGGCTTGGAAAGCCAGTCGCTTGGCGACCCCAAGGGGTGCTCTATACTTAGCCGTTTTCCCGGACGCGAACGGGGTCGGTTGGATGAGTCCCTGAGCGTGGTACTTAGCCGTTCTAGTCGCATGCCCAATGTAGGTGAGGACGGAGCGCGTTATACTTGGCGCGTCACTCCACCTGACTCGAGGATCCAGTCGCGTGGCGAGTCCAGGGCGCGCTCTCATACTTGGTGTGTTCCCAAGCAGCGTTGGTTTGGACTGACGTGAGTCCCCGAGCGTGGTACTTAACCGTTTGAGTCGCTGCGCCGAGGATGCAGAGGACCAGGTCACTGTATGAAGCGAGTGCGGTTGTCTTGGCCTGGCGGGCCAGTCGGGTAGGGCGACTCCGATGGGGGCTTCGGGTTGGCATTTTTCATGGACGACACAAGGCCCGAATTTCTTCGATGCCCTTGCGTCGCATTACTTAGCTATGTCGATCGTGCAACTAAGGGTTGACTTCCGTGAATAGCGTAATGCTGTAGTTACGAGTGCGATTGGCACAAGGATTGGAGAGTAGACACAATCTGTGCGAGTCGAATATTTTTTATTGCATGGCGGGGGAATATAGGTTGAATCTCTAGGTGTAGAACTTCCTTAGGAGATTTACATTCCACGACTGCTTGACGTCGAGTTGCCCATCGCCTCGGATGTCTATGAGGTAGTAGGCGTCGTTGACAAGGACTTGCCCTATGGCGAATGGTCTCTCCCATGGGGGAGAGATCTTGTGCATGCCCTTGTTGTCCTGGATCAGTCGCAGGACCAGGTCGCCTTCCTGAAAGGTGCGAGTCCAAACTCGGCGGCTGTGGTAGCGGCGGAGTCCCTGCTGGTAGATGGCGGTGCGGGAGCAAGCCAAGTCACGTGCTTCATCGAGCTGGTCGACCCCGTCTTGGCATGCGATCTCGTTGTCGGCCTTCGCGTAGTTGATGACACGAGGCGAGTCGTGCTCGAGGTCAGTCGGCATGACGGCTTTGGCGCCGTACACCATGAAGAAGGGCGTGAACCCAGTTAATCGGTTCACGGAGGTATGGATGCCCTAGATGATGGAGGGAAGCTCTTCGACGTAGCATCTCGAAGTTCGCTCGAGGGGAACTTGCAGTCACGGCTTGAGGCCGTGGAGGATGCTCTAGTTGGCGCGTTCCGCCTGGCCGTTGGACTCCGGGTGGGCGACCGAGTCGAGTTGAGCCGTATGTTGTGATCCTCGCAGAATTCCGGCATGGAACCTTTGGCGAAGTTGGTTCCGTTGTCCGTGATGATGCTATGCAGGAATCCGTAGCGGTAGATGAGCTCGCGGAGGAATTTGGCCACGGTCTTCCCGTCGCACTTGCGGACTGGCTTGGCCTACACCCACTTGGTGAATTTGTTGACTGCGACTAGGAGGTGGGTGTAGCCGGAGGGGGCCTTTTTGAAGGGGCCTACCATGTCCATGCCCCATACGGAGAATGGCCAGGTGATGGGGATGGTCTTGAGCGCCAAGCTGGATACGTGCGTCTGGTTGGCGTACTTTTGGCACCCGACGCATCGTTGAACGATATCAACCGCGTTGGCGTGCACGGTGAGCCAGTATAAACCGTGTCGCATGGCTTTGGCGACCAGGGACCGGGCGCCGGCGTGGTGGACGCAGTCGCCGGTGTGGATGTCTTGGAGGATCTTGCATCCTTCCCTGGGCTGCACGCAGCGTTGGAACACGCCTGTTACACTGCGCTTGTGGATCTCGCTATTGATGATGACGAAGGATTTGCAACGGCGCACGATCATGCGTTCCTCCGTCTCGTCTGCTAGCAGGGCCCCACCCTCAAGGTAGGCGATGTATGACGCGGTCCAGTCGCTAGGTTCTGCGACCATGGCGACCAAGGCGGGCTCTGGTTGTAGCGGGATCCCGAGGTCGATCTCCTTTGGGGGAGAGACGAAGGGCTTGTGGATGCTGTCGAGGAAGACGCCTATGGGTGGCGTTTGGCGAGCCGAACCGATGTGGGAGAGGGCATCGGCCTCCTCGTTCTTGCGACGGTCGATCCATTCGACGGAGTAGCCGGCGAAGTGGCCCCCCAGCTGTTCCACTGCTTGGCGGTATGCCGCCATGGTGGGGGAGACGGCGTCGCAGGTACTGACGACTTGCGTGGTGACGAGGTCGGAGTCGCCGTAGCATCGTAGGCGATTGACATTCATCTCCTTGGCAGCCCGCATGTCGTGAAGGAGGGCCTCGTACTCAGCCATGTTATTGGTGCAGGGGTTGAAGTCGAGGTACAACATGTAGCGGAGCTTGTCGCCTTTGGGGGAGGTGAGTATGATTCCTGCCCCTGCGTCGTCCACGTTCTTGGACCCGTCGAAGTGAAGCGACTAGTATTGGAGGTATGGCAGCTTCTCTGGCTGCTGTGCCTCTTCCCAGTCGGCGAGGAAGTCCGCCAAGGTCTGCGACTTGATCTCTTTGCACGGCTCGTACTTGATGTTGTGGACACCGATCTCGATGGCCCACTTGGCGACTCGCCAAGTCACCTCGTGGTTGCGGATGATGTCCTGCAACAGCCCGGAGGAGACGCCCGTGATTGGGTGCTCCTGGAAGTAGTACGGTAGCCGTCGCTAGGCTCTGAAGACCGCGTACACCAGTTTCTGGTATTGCGGGTAGCGCTGTCGCGAGTCGGTGAGGACCTCGCTGATGTAGGAGACTGGGCGCTGTACGGGGTGCTCCTTGCCCTCCTCTGGACGCTCGACGACCATGACGGCACAGACGGCTCACTCAGATGCCGCGACATAGACGAGCATCAGCTCCTTGTCGACGGGGGCGACGAGTAGCGGTGCCGCGAGTAGCACTTCTTTGAGTGCGTGGAGCGCATCGTCTGCATCCTTGTCCCACTAGAACGTGGGGTTCTTGCGCATCAGGCGGTAGAGGGGAATTACCTTCTTTCCTAGCCGAGGGATGAAGCGACTGAGAGCCGCGACTCGCCCGGCCAACTTCTGGATGTCATGGAGGCACTCGGGTTTGCTGAGCCAGGCGATCGTGTCGATCTTGGTAGGGTTCGCCTCGATTCCTTGCTTGGAGACTACGTACCCCAGTAGCTGTCCAGTGGGTACACCGAAGGTGCACTTCCCTGGGTTGAGCTTGACTTGTAACTCCGCAGGTTTGCAAAGGTTTCGGCCAGGTCGACGAGTAGATCGCTCTGCGATTGGACTTTACCACCACGTCGTCGATGTATACGTGGATGTTGCGGCCAATTTGGCTCGCAAGGCACTCCTGCATGCACCGCTGGTAGGTCGATCTAGCGTTCTTGAGGCCGAACGTCATGGTGGTGTAGCAGAAGGCACCGAATGGCATGATGAACGCCGTCTTATCCTCGTCCTCGACCGCCATCTTGATATGGTTGTAAATAGAGTACGTGTCGAGGACACACAGCGACTCCGAGCCCACGGTCGAATCGATGATCTGATCGATGCACGGGAGGACGAACTGCTCCTTTGGGCATGTGTTGTTAAGGTTAGTGTAGTCGATACACATTCTCCGGTCTTGTTCTTCTTTTTTACCAGGACTGGGTTTGCCAGCCACTTGGAGTATTTGATGGGCCGGATGAATCCTGCAGCGAGTAGACGTTGCACCTCTTCGGCGATTTCTCGACGGCATTCTTCATTGAAGGGCCGTAGCAACTGCTTGACATGTCGCGCTTTGGGGTCGGTGTTGAGTTTGTGCTCAGCGAGTTCCCTCGGGACACCTGGCATGTCGGATGGCTTCCATGCGAAGATGTCACGATTCTCACGAAGGAACTCGATGAGCTTGCCTTCCTATGCGGGGATCATGCCTGTCGCGATCGTGACCGTCTGGCTGGAGTCGCCTGGGACTAGCTCGACGGTGCGGGTGTGCGTGGTGGCTTCGAACACAGTCGACCCGCCGTTTTCCGTGTTGGGCTTCTCCAGTATTGTGGGGTCGTCTTTGTCGACCCTGCTCGTGTATCTGGCGAGCTCCTCTGCGTGGTTGGCCTCCGCGGCGATGACGGCGTCCATGAGCTATTTTCCTCACACTCAATGGCCATGTCGGGGTCGCCGTGGACGGTGACGATGCCGCATGGCCCTGGGAGCTTCATCGCGTTGTACACGTCGTGTGGGGCTGCCATGAACTTGGCGAATGCTTGTCGCCCTAGGACGTAGTGGTAGGGGTTGTTGAAGTTCACCAGCTCGAAGACGATCCGCTCGGTGCGGAAGTTGGCTGGTGTGCCGAAGGTGACTGGCAGCGTCACCTTGCCGATCGGGTACGCCTTCTGACCGGGGACGATGCCGTGAAGGTGGTGAGGGTCATCTCGATCATCGACTGCAGGAGCCGCAGTCGCCTGAACATGTCCAGGTAGAGAATATTGATGGAGCTCCCGTCATCCATGAGCGTCTTCGGGAGCCAGTAGTCGCCCACTTTGGGCTTGACCACTAGTGCGACTCGCCCAGGATATTCGATCCGTGGCGAGTGGTCCTCGCGGCTCCACGTGATGCGCTGCTCGGACCAGTTGAGGAAGCGGGGGACGTCGACCTGGGACACCGCATTGACGGTGACGGCGCGGGTAAGGACCTTCTTATCACGCTTGGTGCCGAGTCTGGTGAAGGTGTGGAGTGAGCCGGCCTCGTTGCCAAATGTCCCGCTGTTTGGCGGGCTGTTGTTGGGGTCCTTCCTTGCGCGCCGTGCCTTCTCGATCTCCTTCAGGCAGTGGCAGTCGACGGTTGTGTGCGTGGCGGGCTTCCCCTCCCTGCTGTGGAACACACAGGGTTGGTTGAGAAGAGCTGTCGGGTCGAATTTCGGCCTCACTCGGTAGTTTCCGCTATCGTGGTGTTGGCTTGTAGGGTTCGCAGCATAGAAAACAATTTTTTTCCTACGATGGGAACTACGTACTAAGATCTATCTACTAGATACAAACAACGGGCGGATGTATATCCGTAGAGAACATACCCTTGAAGACCGACAAAGCTTAACGAGTTCAACTCGTGGTTGATGTAGACGATCTCTTGCCGATCTCAAGATCGAGAGGAAGTCCTAGCGCCGCAAAACAGCAGCGCATCCGTGCTCGCACACACGTACGAGGCACCGAGCAACCTCCGCCTCCTTGCTCCAGCGATGCAGCGGAAGCACAACTCTTTCTTGCCGAATAGCCACCGGGAACATGTATCTCGCTAGTCCGAGACCATGGGGGATAAATTCTAGAGGGGGAGAGAGATCCTTCACGAGGAGGTGTGAGAGACAAGTGAGGAGGGGGGCTCCTTTTATAGGAGGAGGGGGGAACCCCAAGGGGGTGGCCGGCGCATGGGGGCTGCCCCCTTGCCCTCCCCTCTTCATGTGGATGGACACTCCACTCACATAATTCCTTTAAATTCCCTCCACTCAAAAGTCCACTCAAATTCCCATTAAATTTCCACCAAATTTAATGCAAACTCTCATTAAATAAAACTCTTTTATTTTATTCAGAATTTTTTCAATTACTTTAATGACAAACATTCACAAATAACCCCTTGCTAGAATTCCATTTCACATGCATAACCACTTTATGCAATTTCACCCGAAAACCTGTTTCGGTATCTAGTGAAATAAATTCTTGCGCTTGTTTATTCTTTCGGCATGAAACTTTTGCTCCAATTGGATGTCGGTGTCTCTTAAGTGTGTCACCCTACGGTTCGTGAATAATGCGGACATGATCGAGACCCCTCTCGGATCAATAATCAGAAGCGGGATCTGGAGACCCATACTGACTCCCACACATTCAACGATGACTTTCTTGTGATCGTCGGAACCTTTTACGCTAGTATCTTAATCCCTTTGTTTCACGATATATTACATGTCCGAGATTCGATCATCGGTATCTCCATACCTAGTTTGATCTCGTTACCGACATGCACTCTTTTCTCGTTCCCGTGATATAACATTCTAGTGATCAAATCACTTGCTTGCAAGCTAATCAATGTGATATCACCGAGAGGGCCCAGAGTATATCTATCCGTCATCGGGATGAACAAATTCCACTCTCGATCCATGGGCCTCAACATAACACTTTGTTAGTTCTGAACCCATCTTTATAATCACCCTGTTACGGTATGACGTTTGATGTTATCAAGAAACTCTTCCGGTGTTAGTGATTGACATGACCTCATGGTCTAAGGATTAGGATCACTTCGTAAGTTGTTATAGCAATATAAACTCAATGACTTTGATCGTAATGCTATACTTCGGATGAATGTTCATCACACCATTACACTAATGTTGTGATCCCGTTATTAACAACATCCAATGTCCATGATCAGGAAACCTTGATCATCTTGTTAATCAACGAGCTAGTTTATGAGAGAGGCATAACTAGGAACTTTCTGTTTGTTTATTAAACACACATGTATTAACGTTTCTGTATTAATACAATTATAGCATGCAAAATAAACATCTATCATATACTTGGAATACACATAATAAACACTTTATTATTGCCTCTCAGGGCATATTCCCTTCAGTCTCCCACTTGCACTAGAGACAATAATCTAGTTACATAGTGATAAATCTAACACCCATTGAGTTCTGGTGTTGATCATGTTTTGCTCTAGGGAGAGTTTTAGTCAACGGATCTGCTATATTGAGATCCGTATGTACTTTACAAATCTTTATATCTCCATCCTTGACATGCTCGCGGATGGAGTGAAACCGACGCTTAATATGCTTGGAATGCTTGTGAGACCTTAGCTCTTTGGCATTGGCAATGGCACCATTGTTGTCACAATAGATGACCATTGGGTCCAACGCGTTTGTAACCACTCCTAGTTCGGATATGAACTCCTTCATCCAAACTACTTCCTGAGCCGCTTCTGAAGCAGCAACATATTCGGCCTCCGTTGTTGATCTCGCTACCACAGGTTGTTTGGAACTCCTCCAACTAACCGCTCCGCCATTCATGAGAAATACGTATCCGGATTGAGACTTAGAGTCATCCGGATCGGTGTCAAAGCTAGCGTCGACATAACACTTAGCGACGAGCTCTTCTTCACCTCCGTATACAAGAAACATATCCTTAGTTCTTCGCAAGTACTTAAGGACATTCTTGACCGCTATCTAGTGTTCTGAACCTGGATCCGATTGGTACCTACTAGTCAAACTAATAGCATGTGCCACATCCGGTCTCGTACATAGCATGGCGTACATTATAGAGCCTATGGCTGAAGCATAGGGGACTTTGTCCATTATCTCTCTTTCTTCCGCCGAAGCCGGACTTTGAGTCTTACTCAATGTCTTGCCTTGCAACATAGGTAAGAACCCCTTCTTAGTTTCGTCCATTTTAAACTTCTTTAAAATCTTATCAAGGTATGTACTTTGCGATAGCCCTATTAGGCGCCTAGATCTATCTCTATAGATCTTTATGCCTAATATGTATGACGCTTCACCTAGGTCCTTCATTGAAAATTTGCTGTTTAGATAACTTTTAACACTGTTTAAAAGATCTATATCATTTCCGATCAATAATATGTCATCCACATATAATATCAGAAATGCCACATTGCTCCCACTCACTTTCTTGTAAATACAAGCTTCTCCATAAGTTTGGACAAATCCAAACTCTTCATGCTAGCTATGGTAATATTGTGCTATCGTATTAATTCTATTGATCCATTTAAAAAAAAATTGCTTGCTTTCTTTGTTCTGCAGAGTATCAACATCCAAGTAGTATCATTTTAATATTTCTTGCATTTTTGTTCTGCATAGTATCAACGTAATTAGCCAAGTAGTATCAAATAAACAACTTCTTTTGTTCTTGGACAGTCATGTATAAAAGGTCTCGGTCAACTTTGTTTGTCCGGAAAGTGTACAAGAGTACATAATTTGTTTATTATGGTTCAGTTCCTTTTGTGTAATTTTTATATGAGTATATTGTGGATTTCTTAGGGCCGTATTCACAAAGAGTATTGTGACAGCTGTGCTTGGCATATCTGGAGTTGGTGGCACCATGGAAATTTATGGTGCATCTGATGTAGTTGTATAAAAGTGAGCTTTGCATTGTTTTTTTCATCTGATACACTCTTGCTGTTGCTATTGCTCTAGGCTAGATTCATCTGATACACTCTTGCTGTTGCTATTGCTTTAGGCTAGATTCTACAGCAGCTGAAGTGTGTATCATTCAGATCTACTTGAAATACTACGCCATATGTTCAGTTGAGTTTTATAGCTTTCTTGATGTTGTAGTGTTCATTGGTTGCTGGATGTTTTATCTCTGGTCTTTATTCAGCTATATTTATGGTCTCAATTGGAGCTATTCTTCAGGTTGCGATCCTGTTCTGGTAACTTCTTCTATACATGTTTGATTTCATGGTTCCTTATTTAAGGTGCTATTTTACTACCTATTATCATTACTATATTGTCTGACTGCTTTCTTGCGTGCTTGCTTTAGATTTGTACACTGGGGAAAATGTTTATTTCTTTAGCCTATACATTACTCTAGGAGACTATGTTTGATTCCGGGCGTCCGCAGGCTATGGTTACTTCTTGCTGTCTAAGATACAATATACTATTCGTGCCGAGCTAAGCTTAAATTTCATTTTATTTATAGTGCGTATATACTTAAATCAGCTTTTCTGTACATTTTTGTGCATAGATCCGCTAGCGCTCCAAGTTAGGTTGGTGAATGAGATTAGAAATTTATCTAGCCTAGCTAAGAATCTATAGACAAGGTTTTAGACACTGCAGTGTTAGGCGATTGTGTGTTTAGTTGGATGTCGGGCTTCATGTCACAAGCTTCACGATACAAAAGCACCACTATGGCTCCACCCATTTATATGCTCTAAAGGAAATGCTAAACGTAAAAATATGCTTGGTACAAATGGTTTTGGGGTACATTAAGTAAGTAAGTAGATGATATGTTTAGTGTCTGCTGTTCATTATTGTACTCTCAGCTCACTGCGTTAGACTAATTCAATAAGCTGAATAATGTACTATTGTAACATTTTGAAAAATAAATTAGGAGGATTTGTTTTAACCGTTATCCACTTTGGTGTATCTGCAAATTACAAGTGAGTTGACAACGAAAATGCTAAGTTTGCTTCCAAGCTGAGGAGCTTACAGATTTGTCCTCGCAGGTTCAACGTATATCCTTTCCCTTCTTATCTCCCAGTTGTACCTTTTTTAACCGTCTATTGACAAATGAATTGAATTATTCACACCCAGTCTGGTTACGGTAAATTTATCGTGGAGATTCATACATAGTGTGCAGCTGATCACGCCACCCTATGTTTTTTCTGATGCATGGTTGATCCTTCTATTTTCCTATACACATAGGTTACTAGCTTATTTTATTATATTCATAGACACATGTGGTAAGGACGGTACAGATTTGTACGACATCCATCCATGTGGAAAAGATTTAGGTAAAGTCACTTCACTGCCTTAATTTCTAGATGTCTCGACATACCATTTTCATCGTTATGTATTTATGGATTTGTCATTGTGGTACCATAGTTATCAGGATAGTTAAGTCCATCCATTTTTTTGAAGGTGAGAGGTTCATTGTGACTTCCAGAGTTATCAGTATAGAAACTCCCTGTCATAGTTTGAGCCGTGGAGGCCTGCATATACCTTTGGAGAGTGGTTTTGCTGCTGAGTTAAAGAAAAGTGTGAAGAGGAAACAGTCAAACACTACTTACTAATAAATATACATGTGTTCTCAACCGCGAGTCAGCATAGTGTTTGGAAAGTTCTACTCTAAAGCACCTACAAAATCATGACCATTTTGTTATGGTTTCTTGCAATATTTATACTGAAGTCATTTTCTGCAGGTCAACATTAAGCAATTGTTGTGGCTTAGAAGATTGAGCTAAGTATTGGGAATTCTATAAAATTGAAATGATTATAGATAGCATGATGTTGGCTCCACCGCATTCCAAGCATATGGGCACACATATAGGCCTCCTTTGATTCTCGGGATTTCTAAAGGATTGGTATCCTACGAGTATTGTTCCTTTCGCAGCCGTTTGATTCAAGGGATTGTAACCTAAAGGAATAATTCCCATAGAAAACATGCCGTGTATTTTTACAGGACAATTTGGATGAGATCTGACCTCATGGTTAGAATCCTTTACTGTAATCAAACATGTGTGAGATTTCCTGTGTTCATAGGAATCAGTTGGGCAGAACATTCAAATCATCTGCCTTTCCTATTCCTTTGGATTTCCTATCTTATGAATCAAACCAGGCCATATACTTCATTAACTGCGTTTTCTGAGCCACCATATTTTTCACTTTTCTAACATGGAGTTCCTCCAAGGGGCTGCCACTTATTGTATCAAGTCATTCACGTAATGATTTGTGGACGCTCATACCAGCCTCTCACACTAAAAAGGACAGTTGTAATTAGCATTCGAGTACCACTCCTAAGTGTTGAAGTTATGACATGCCAGCGGGCGCAGCGACAGTCATCTAGGCTCCTGCAAGTTTCCATTTTTCTGCAACCATTGCTATTGTACATAAACCTGCCATTTTATCATAATATTTCTCTCGGTTCTAATAAAGTATACACTGAAGAAATTTGACTGCTTGCATAGATTATATTGGTATAAAGATGGATTATAACCAAATACCACGGGCGCGACGCGCCACTTTCCCTAGTAAATCGTCTACGGACGAACTATCTGGTGGACTCGCAAACTCCAAGCCCAACTGTCCTGATGCTACTGATGTTGGGTCAGGTGTTTCTTCTGCACGGGAATCCTAACCAAGTCCCAGTTTTACGGTTTATAACCAAAATTCAGAGCAGCAAGCAATAACAATAAAAGATCAGCAAGCAGCAGCTATAGCAGTTAGCGGCAGCGAGGGAGTACATGCACTGGTGCAGGAGGGGCCTTTACTCCTAACGAAAACCGGGACCTGAGGTTCAGACATTAGTCCCGGCCTGTTCTCTAGCCGGGACAAATTGTTCTCCACGCACCTGCCGTGGCACGCGCGGGGTGCATCACCACTAGTCCTGGCTGGTGTTAAGGATCGGGACAACTACTACTCCGTCGCGGCAGTATTTTTAGAGTTTTCTTTATCGCGGTCTATTTTAAAATAGTTTTCGAATATTTTTATGCTATCACATATTGTACATGTTCATGCATATATAAGATAACTTGTCTTACGACACTGAGCATACAAATATAAACAATTTTGATAGTTACATGAAGATTACAATTACTAGGACTAGAGTTCGTCTATTCGATTACACGGCCGGGAATCATCAGAAGCGCCTATTTACAGTAAATTCTCCGGCATCGTCTATCAACTCTTTTATCAAAAATCCCGCCATCTCCTTTTTAATCCCTAGTAGGCGTTGCTGTGGTAGGAGCTTTTCCCTCATGGCCCAAATTATATAAGAAAAGGAGATCAATATCAATTATGATAATAAAAAGTAACGGTAATAAAATTAAATTGTGAATATATGGCTTACGTCGATGCTAAAATCTTTGCGCTCGGAGGTAAACGTGTGAATGAACTCGCAAACGTAGAATCCATATAGATTCGTCCCCTATGTCCGCCTCGCGCACTTTACGAGGATAGAATTCAATCAAAACAATAATCTAGCATCATAATTATATTGAAACTAGAAGTAAAGAGATGCCGGCTTAATGTAGATACCAGAGGACTAGGCTCCACCGGCATCTCACTCAAGCTGGCTGTAGCGTTGTCCCTGCTCTCGCACGACATATTGTTTGCAGTTGATAACTTCATAAGGATGCCTATTTATAGATTAAGAAGCACAGCATAGTGTCGACACTTACGACATAATATCGACACTCACCCTCGTCATTAGTGATTCCACCCACCAAAATAGTGTCACCACTCACTGTCATAGTGTCGACACTCACCGAAATAGTGTCACCACCCACCAACATAGTGTTGCCACTCACCAAAATAGGGCCGCCACTCACTGGCATAGTGCCACCACTTTTTTTTTGTCCTGGTTGGTGTCTCCAATCGAGACTAAAGGTTAAAATATGCTCGCGCTGGCCCCAGCCTGCCGCAACTCCTTAAATCTCGGTTGGTTTTTCCAACCGGGACTAAAGATGGACCTTTCCCTCTATTTCCTGCCATGTTTTTCCTTAAGTCCGGGACTAAAGATATTTCTCTCCATATTTTACCGCCTTTTCCCTTCGCTTCCCGCCATGTTTTCCCGCCCACCAAACTTGGTATATTGATTATGTCTCGAAAAAACCTTCACAAAATGACCTATCATGTCCAAGGTTTCATAGCTTTCGGTCCAAATGGTCAATGTTATGTGCAGAATCGTGGCATAGTTTGTGATACTGTGCCCATATTATGCATGCATGGGGACCTTGGGATAGCGAACAATGTTGCAGGAGCAAATTTACCTTTTCGTCGCACGGAAAATCCATTTTCCATTTTCTGAGCATAAAAAGGAGCGTTTTGTGAAGCAACCACCAAAATGCTGTTTCAAAATGCTACCACCCTATTTTCTAAAATATTAGACCACTTTACGTGGACGATCTCCCAACCGGGATATCGCAAACCTTTCCGTCCTTCCCGGGTGAAAAAGACAAATGTCTGCCAAATCGGTAGAAAGTCGGTCCGGTTTGAACTACAGGTACATGATCTAATGCTCGTGATTTTTTGAAAAAAAATCATTTTTAGACTCACAATATATTGTTTCTTCAGAGATCCAATGCAAGGTCTAAAGATTCTCATCCCCTATCTTCATGCACGCCGTTTTGACCATAGTTTGAAACGGGAAAAATTCGAAACAGACATAAGAAATTCAAAACGGTCTGAACAATATTACACATCACCAATATCCCTATCTAGTTTTGTGGTTTTCTTCTACGCCGTAGCCATTAAGAATCTTCATCACTTAACAAGATGCTTGGGTCAGTTTTCACTTTAAAGGATGGGATTTTATGAAACTTATTATAATCTTATCACATGTCTATCTTGTCATCCACTCCCACGATGTTTCTTTTCCCTGAAAGAACTATGTGGCGCTTTGTCTCATTGGAAGATGTATTCTTTTGATGATTTCTTTTTCTCGGTTTGGTAGACCTATCATTCACATAGGAAACTTGAGCCACATCGTTGGCTAGGACGAATGGTTCGTCCATGTATGCAAGATTGTTGAGATGCACTATTGTCATGCCATACTTTTCATCTACATGTACCCTGCTTCCTGTCAGCTTGACCCATTTGCACCGAAACAAAGGGACCTTCAAAGTAGGTCCATAGTCAAGTTCCCATATCTCCTCTATGTACCCATAATATGTGTCCTTCTGCCCATTGTTATCTGTTGCATCAAAGCAGACACCACTGTTTTAGTTGGTGCTCTTTTTATATTGGGTGATCGTGTAAAATGTATTCCCATTTATCTCGTACCCTTGAAAAGTACATATAGTCGAAGATGGTAACCTGGCCAACAAGTACAACCGATCTCCAACAGTGGTGTTATTAATGAGAATTGTCTGCAACCAACTGCCGAAAGTAGTCTCGTGTTCTACTTTCATCCAGGAGTCAGGCTTCCCCGGGTTTTCGAAGCATAGAATATTATTTTGTTTCTCGATATATGGAGCCACCACAGTGAAATTGTGTAGAACTGTGTAGTGTGCTTGACTAAAAACATTCCCGTCCGTACATACCGTTCCTTTCCTTCCTAGTGTGACTTTTCCAGTTAGCCTTCCCTCATACCGAGATTTAGGAACACCAATCGGCTTAAGGGCAAGAAGAAATTTAACACAAAACTCAATGACCTCCTCTATTCCATAGCCCTTGGATATGCTTCCTTCTGGACTAGCACGGTTATGAACATATTTTTTAAGACTCCCATGAACCTCTCGAAGGGAAACATATTGTGTAGAAACATAGGACCAGGAATTCTAATCTCTTCGACTAGGTGAACTAGGAGGTGCGTCATAATATTGAAGAAGGATGGAGGGAACAACAACTTGAAGCTGACCAGGCATTAGACCACATCAATCTGTAACCCCGATAGACTTTCTGGATCAATTACCTTCTAAGAAATTGCATTGAGGAATGCACATACCTTCACAATGGCCAGTCGAACATTTTCCGGTAGAATTCCCCTCAATGCAACCGTAAGCAATTGCGTCATAAGCACGTGGCAGTCATGAGACTTTAGGTTTTGGAATTTTTTATCTTTCGTATTTACTATTCCCTTTATATTCGACGATAAGCCAGATGAGACCTTGATACTGAAAAGGACTTCGAAAAAGATTTCCTTCTCTTCTTTGGTAAGAGCGTAGCTGGCAGGCCCTTCAAACTGACCTGGATGCATGCCGTCTCGTCCTTCATGATATTTCTGGTCCTCCCGTGCTTCCAGGGTATCTTTTGACTTCCCATACAATCCCAGGAAGCCTAGAATATTCACACAAAGATTCTTCATCAGGTGCATCACGTCGATTGCAGAGTGGACCTCATGGAATTCCCAATAGGGTAGCTCCCAAAATATAGATTTCTTCTTCCACATGGGTGCGTGTCCGTCGGCATATTTCGGAACAGGTTTTCCTCCAGGACCCTTTCCAAATATTACATTTAAATCCTTGACCATACCAAATGCGTCAGCACCAGTACGGGGGAAAGCTTCATCTGTGTTTCTTCCTTTCCATCCAAATGCTTGCCTTTTTTCCTTAAGGGATGTTTGGGCAGAAGAAAACGACGATTGTATGGGTACATACTCTTCCTATATTTTTCCAGATATATACTTTCAGTCTCATCTAAACAGTGCATGCAAGCATTGTATCCATTGTTCGTATGTCCTAAAATGTTATTAAGAGCAGGCCAATCATTGATGGTTACAAACACCAACGCTCGTAGGTCAAATTCCTGCTGTTTGTACTCATCCCACACACGTATACCTGGTTTGGCCCACAACTGTAAAAGTTCATCAACTAATGGCCTTAGGTACAAATCAAGTTTGTTGCCGGGTTGCTTCGGGCCTTGGATGCGCATTGACATCATAATGAACTTCCGCTTCATTCACAACCAAAGAGGAAGGTTGTAGATACATAGAGTCTCGGGCCAGGTGCTGTGACTGCAGCTCTGCTCCCCAAAAGGATTCATGCCATCTGTACTTAGACCAAACCATAAGTTTCTTGCATCACCAGCAAAGTCTGGGAAGTCTCTCTTGATTTTTATCCATTGCTGACCATCAGCGGGGTGCCTCAACATCCCGTCTTTCTTACGGTCTTCCATGTTCCATCGCAACAACTTTGCATGCTCTTTGTTTCTGAACAAATGTTTCAACTGTGGTATTATAGGAGCATACCACATCACCTTGGCAAGAACCCTCTTCCTGGGTGGCTCGCCATCAACATCACCAGGGTCATCTTTTCTGATCTTATACCGCAATGCAGTGTATACCAGGCATTTATCCATATTATCGTACTTATCACCACGGTAGAGGATGTAGACATTAGGGCATGCATGTATCTTCTAAACGTCTAATCCTAGAGGGTAGATAAGCTTATTTGCTTCGTACGTGATGACGGGCAATTCGTTCTTTCTTGGAAGCATCTTCTTCATTAGTATCAGCAACTTTTCAAATGCTGAGTTAGTCACACAATTCTCTGCCTTCCACTTCAGCAATTCCAGTGTGCTATCGAGCTTCTTCTAGCCATCTTCACAAGTTGGGTACAACAATTTGTTGTGGTCCTATAACATCTGCTCGAACTGCAACCTCTCCTTTTCTATGTCGCAGTCTCGCTTTGCATCAGAAATGATCCAACCAAGATCATCAACGGGTTCATCTGGTTCCCTCCATCTTCTTATTCATTGTCTTCCATTGCGGTATCAGGGTATTCAGGTAACATAGATCGGTAGTTGTCATCATAGTTCTCTTCTTCATCGCCGTTTTCCATCATAACCCCTCTTTCTCCGTGCTTGGTCCAAACATTATAGTCAAACATGAAACCAAACCGAAGAAGGTGGCTCTGAATGACTCTTGAATAAGTGTGAGTCTTCTCATTCCTACATTCAACAAATGGACAACACATAAAACCATCCCACCACTTGTTCACCTCGGCCACAAGGCGAAAAGAACACACTGTTGGGCCACATAGAGATAAAACAAAAAAATTCCTCTAACGTGGTGATCCCAAGATCTAGCTGAGATAGAAGGCCACAAGGATTACCACTAGACGAGCAATTGCGGATTAGTGATGAAGCGCGTCAGTTGATGCAGTGCATTCCTCACGATCTGATCCGATCATGATCGTCCTGGTGCTGATCATACAACACCACTACTGGTATCCACACGTACAAGGAGGAGCACCGACGGCGAACTGCTAGGTTCGATACGACGGCTGGACTGCTGTGGAGCTAGGGTTTTTCAACACATGAAATGACCTAACCAATCACGCCTCCTGGGTTTTTGCGCCCCACTATATATAGGGACTGAACGAGGGCTCCAATCACTCGTGGCCCATTCACTAAAGCCCATATAATATTAGTCACCATGAGTCCGACTCAGTGACTTAGTCCAAATCCGGCTCGGGTCCAATCCAACCAGATTTCCGGTTCAGATCCAATCTGAACTTGCTCCCGCTCTTAAGTGTGTGACCCCGCAGGCTCATGGCAACTTGGACACGATTGGAGTCCGACTCTCAATCGATCAGTCTGTAGCGGCTCCTAGAAGAACATGCCGACTCCCAAGTACCAAAGAGTCATGACTATTTGCCTTTCCAATGCGACTTGCGTCCGAGTCCCTTTTGCCTCACAATATACCTTGTCAGACTATAGGCGAATAACTGTCATCCCTTAAATAGTCCGACTCGCTTCTCAATCTAAGATAAGTGATTCATTCGACTAACTCTTAGTTGATCGCGTCGGTTAACACTTAACCGAGTCGTGCATGGACATGCTTTACGAATCATATCATCCGAGAGGACCTAGAGAATATCTCTCCAACTGGAGGGGCAAAATCCATCTTGGTTATTCACATCTCGTAGCTTGATTATCAGTCGACCTGAACTCTACCTTTATAACTGCCTAGTTACGGATCATCGTTTGATAGAACTGATACGTCGTAAACGTATCTATGATTTTTGATGTTCCATGCTTGTTTAGTATCAACTTTGCTATGTTTTGTCTACACTTTGAGGTATTTTTATATATTTTTTGGGACTAACCTATTAACAAGATACCGCAGTGCTAGTTGCCTGTTTTTTGTTGTTTTTGGTTTCAGAAAAGCTAGTAAGAAAATATTCTCTGAATTGGGGACAAAAGCGAAAGTAAATATTTTACTGGAGAGAACACATAGACCAAAGGGCAGCCAAAGGGGGGCCGCAGGGTGGACACACCCTAGGGTCGCGCAGGTCCACCCTAGGGCGCGCCGCCCTATGGTGTGGGCCCCCTGGACGCCCTCCTGCCTCGCCTCTTCGCCTATAAAGTCTCCCCGATGCAGAAACCCTAAGCACCCGATCAAATCTCCACGAAACAGTCCGTAGCCGCCGCCACCATCGTCCCTAGATCGGGGGATCTGAAGTTCCCGGCACCCTGCCAGAGGGGAGAGATCATCCTGGAGGTCTTCTTCATCACCATGCCAGCCTCCGGTATGATGCGTGAGTAGTTCACCCTTGGACTATGGGTCCATACAGTAGCTAGGATGTTGTTTCTCCTCCTTTGTGCTATCATGTTTAGATCTTGTGAGCTCCGTTCATAATCAAGATCATCTATTTGTAATCATACATGTTGTGTTTGCGGGGATCCGATGGATATTGAGATACCATGTCAGATTGATTATTGATTCTATCATGTCTGTGTTATTTGTGATCTTGCATGCTCTACGTTGCTAGTAGCTATCTTGGCCAAGTAGATGCTTGTGACTCCAAGAGGGAGTATTTATGATCGATAGTGGGTTCATGCCTCTAGTAATCTGGGGCAAAGTGATAGAAATCTCTAAGGTTGTAGATGTGCTGTTGCTACTAGGGAGAAAACAACAATCTTTTGTTCATGGAACAATTGTATTGTTTACTTTACACACATTGCTTAATGCAATTATCCGTTGCTTGCAACTTATTACTGGAGGGGGTCCGGATGATAACCTGAAGGTGGATTATTAGTCATAGATGTAGTTGGATTACGGTCTATGTATATTGTTTTAATGCCCAATCAAATCTCATAGGAGTCATGATGGCTAGTATATGCATTGTTATGCTTGCTCAATCTGTCAATTAACCCTCTGTAATTTGTTCACCCAGCATGTTATTTATCACCTCTAGTGAACTATGGACCCTGGTCCCAATCTTTATCATTGATACATCATCTACTATTACTGTTTACTTTCCACAAGCAACTAGTATCTTCCACACTATACGTTTAATCATTTTTTAGCAAACCAGTGAGATTGACAACCTCACTGTAAGTTGAGGCAAAGTCTTGAGTTTGTGTTATGCAGTATTCCAAGTTGTTAGCAACACCTTGGGGTTGTTTCCTTGCTCCTACTGGTTTGATAACCTTGGTTTCATAACTGGGGGAAAACTTGCTGATATGTTCATCACACCTTGCTCTTGGGGTTTCCCAACGAGGCTCTACAGTCAACTGAACCGCATCAAGAACCTAAGTCGGTGATCCTCAACTCGGACTGTGCAATAACCTCAGGTCTAAGGATTACATTGACTGAGATATACAAATGACAACTTGTTCGTTGTACCTCAATATGGGTCAATACGACTCGCTAAACTCTTTAGCTGAATCTGTGTATGTCGGAATAGCATATCGTTTCCCATGACAAGTGGAAACGAGTCATCAAGCCGACTTTCACATTGATATAAGTTGCGTGTCCAGCATAACCTCGATGACCAAGGATATTTAGTACAAACAACATGAAAGTATAGTTCCACAACTGAATCACATATTCAATGATACACATCATATGTTTATACAAGGACAACTTAATATCATTCTGAATACAATGGGAACTATCATCATACATGATTGCCTCTAGGGCATATTCTCAACAGTCTTCCACTTGCACTAGAGTCAATCTTCCGACATCACATGTCTAGGCATCTAATGCCCATAGCTCTTAGGTGCGCCTCATGCTTTGGCTGTGGTAGCGGCTTTGTCAACGGATCTGCAATATTAGCATCCGTGTGTACCTTGCATAACTTGATATCACCATGATCCACAAACTGGCGAATTAGGTGGTACCGCATGAGTATGTGCTTGTTCTTCTGGTGTTGTCTAGGTTCCTTGGCTTGTGCAATAGCACCATTGTTGTCACAATACACGTCTAACGGATTGGATGAGCCCTGAACCACACCAAGATCCATGAGGAAATTCCTCATCCAAACAGCTTCCTATTTGCTGCCTTCGAGGCAGCACTATACTCAGCCTCTGTTGTAGATGCAGACACAATATCTTGCTTGGAACTCTTCCAACTCACATACCCTCCGTTTATAACAAACCCATACCCGAATTGCAAACACGAATCATTATATTCGGTAAGATAACTCACATCCGTGTAAGCCTTTACACTGAGTTGATCTTCACCTCCATAAACCAAAAAAATATCCTTAGTCCTTCTCAAGTACTTTAGGATATTTTTAGCTGCTGTCCAGTGGATTTATCCACGATCAGCCTGGTATCTGCTCACAACACTTAGAGCATAGGAACCATCTGGTCTAGTACAAATCATGGCATTCATGATGGATCCGACTACTGAGGCATACGGAATCGCACTCATTTGACTTCGCTTATCAATTGTCGAAGGACACTGAGTCTTTCTAAGTTTTACACCATGGGACATTGGTAAGAACCACTTCTTAGACGATTCCATGTTGAACTTCTTCAACACTTTGTCCAAATAAGTATTCTGACTCAATCCAATGAGTCTCCTTGATCTATCTCTATAGATCTGGATTCCGAGAATATATGTTGCCTCACCCAAGTCTTTCATTGTGAAACTCCTTTCTAATGATTCCTTGGTTTCTTGCAATATCTGGACATCATTTTCAATCAATAATATGTCATCCACATATAAGATTAGAAAGTTTACTTTGCTCCCACTAAACTTCTTGTATAAACAAGAACCATGATACTCTTGATGAAGCCAAATGATTTGACTACCTCATCAAAGCAAATATTCCAACTCCAAGATGCTTGCTTCAACCCATAAATGGATTTCTGAAGTTTGCACACCTTGTTAGCACTAGCCAGATTGACAAAACCCTCGGGCTGTATCATATACATGTCCTCAGTTAAATTTCCATTAAGGAAAGGCGTTTTGACATCCATCTGCCATATCTCATGGTCGAAATAGGCTGCTATAGATAACATGATCCGGACTGACTTAAGCATCGCTACGGGCGAGAAAGTCTCGTCATAGTCAACTCCTTGAAATTTTCGGAACCCCTTCGCGACAAGCCGCACTTTATAGACGGAAACATTTCCATCCATATCAGTTTTCTTCTTAAATACCCATTTGCACTCGACGGGTCTTGCACCGTCTGGCAGATCAACCAAGTTCCAAACTTGATTTTCATCCGTGGACTTTAACTCAGATGTCATGGTTCCAAGCCATTACTCGGAATCGGATCCCACCATAGCTTCTGAATAAGTTGTCGGCTCATCACTGTCTAATAGTAACACATCACGAACACTTCGTAATCTTGTCGATCTTCGTAGTGCAGGATCTTCTACCGGCTTAGCTACCACGACCGGCTCAACCTCCAAGGTTTTTACCGACTCGCTACTAGCCGGTTCCTCTCGAATTTCTTCGAGCTGCATTGTGCTCCCACTTACTCCCCGAATGAGAAACTCTTTCTCAAGGAAGACACCGTTTCGAGCGACAAACACTTTGCCCTCTTCTCGGTTGTAGAAATAGTAACCCAAGGTTTCCCTCAGATACCCCACGAAAATAGACTTATCTGACTTGGTCGTAAGCTTGTCCAACTGAAGTCACTTGACAAATGCTTCAAAACCCCAAATCTTAAGAAAAGAAAAACTTGGCTTTTTTCCTGTCCACATCTCATGCGGTGTCTTCTCTACCGACTTTGATGGTACTTTGTTTAGTGTGAACACCGCTGTTTCTAGACAATAACCCCAAAATGATAAAGGCAGGTCTGTCCGACTCATCATTGATCGTACCATGTCCAACAAGGTCCGATTCTGCCTTTCCGAGACACCGTTTCTTTGCGGTGTTCCCGACGGAGTAAGTTGTGGAACTATTCTGCAACCTTTCAGATGGTCATCAAACTCATGGCTCATGTACTCGCCTCCTCGGTCCGACCGAAGAAACTTTATTTTCTTGCCAAGTTGATTCTGTACTTCATTCTAGAATTCTTTGAACTTTTCAAAGGCTTCCGACTTATGTTTCATCAAGTAGATATATCCATACCGACTCAAATAATCAGTGAAGGTAATGAAGTACTCATAACCACCCCTGGCTGTCGTGCTCATTGGTCAACATACATCATTATGTACTAGTCCCAACAAGTCGGACGCCCTTTCGTAACTCTTTGCAAAAGGTGTCTTGGTCATTTTGCCGAGTAGGCAAGATTCACATGTCTCGAACGACTCCAAGTCAAACGAAGTTAGGAGTCCATCATCATGGAGCTTATTCATGCATTTCCAACTTATATGACCAAGCCGACAGTGCAAAAACTAAGTCATATTTAGATCATTTGGTTTCAACCTTTTAACATTTATGTTATAAACGGACTCACAATCAAGATTCAAAATAAATAACCCGTCATGGACGGGTGCAAAGCCACGAAACATATCATTCAAATATAAAGGACAACTATTATTCTTGATATTCGACTCATAGCCTTGCCTCATCAAACATGAAGCGGAAATAATGTTTCGACTGAGCACTGGAACATAATAACAATTATTCAGTTCCACAATGAATCTGGAAGGTAAATGAAGTTGCATTGTGCCAACTTCCAATGCAGCGACTCTCTCTTTGATGTCGACTCGAATATCAACCTCGCCTCTTGCTACGCTCCTAGTTCTTGCCAGTCCCTGCAACGAGTTGCAGATGTGAATAACTGATCTGGTATCATATACCCAAGAACTATTAGGTGCATCAGCAAGATAAATGTCTATAACATTGCAAACAAGTGTACCTGGGTCGGAAGTCATACCTCCACTCTTGGCTTTGTCAGCATAATACTTGCTGCAGTTCCTCTTCCAGTGGCCATCCGCCTTGTAGTAGAAGCAAGTGGATCCGGCTGAAGGAGATGGCTTAGTCCCCGAGGAAGCGCTTGGGACCAGGTCCCGAGCCTTGCGTCCCGACTTAGCCTTCTTCTTAGTCCAAGAACTCTTCTTGAACTTAGCCTTATTCTACACCATCAACACTTGACTGGCACCCTTCTTGAGATCCACCTCTGCTTGCTTGAGCATCCCATGCAATTTAGTGAGCTTCTTATCCATACCATGCATGTGGTAGTTCGATATGAACTGACCATATGCACTACGAAGAGAGTTCAGAATTATGTCTATAGCAAACTCTTCACTAATGGGGTAGCCAAGCCTCTCCAGAGACTGCACGTAACCAACCATTTTGATCACATGCGGATTCAGTGGATCACCATACTTAAGCCTGCAACTCAGCAAAGACTAAGAGACTTGATACCTCTCAGTCTTAGCCTGAGCCTGGAACATACTTTTGAGGATTTCGATCTTATCATAGGCCTCAACATTCTCGAACTTCTTTTGCAAGTCTGGTTCCATGTGAGCAAGCATAAGACAACTAATATCTATGGACTCATCCTTAGCTCGATGGTAGGCATTGGTGGCAGTGACAGTCGCATTATCATTCGGCTCATCTGGAAGTGGGTTGTCTAGGACATGAAACTTCTTTTATTGTTTGAGAACAATTCTTAGATTTCGATACCAGTTGGTAAAATTAGTGTCGTTCAATTTATCTTTCTCAAGAATGGTTCTCAAAGCAAAACCGGATATCTGAGAGTGACTTTTACTTGCCATGATCTACAACAGAAAGTATGCAAAACAATTAAGACATGTATTCATAAAAGAGCAAGCATATTAAACACTTTAATATTTATGCTCCCACTAGAACCAACACCCCTCCGATGGTTACTTAGTGATTCAGGATCCTACATAAGAAAGTCGGCTAGTGAGATTTTGTAACACCCTCGCCTGATAAGGCTGAGTTCATGTGTATAGTGCCAATCCCTGGATCGGTTCACTGGCACACACAGTATAAAATGAATACCAAATATAACTGTGCATCATAAATACAACGAATATGATCCAGAATTTACATTATATCATCCAAGCACACAATAAAAACAATAACAAGGTAGATCTCCATCCTTCAAATGTGCCACATGCGAACAATTGTTGAGTGGAGTCTCGACACCTATGAACTATCACTCAGAAATGATATAACCTGCAACATAAAACGTAGCAGCCCCGAAGGGTCAATACATGGAATGTATGGTAAGTAGGCTAAAGTGGTTAACAACAGATCTATCAATTACATGCTTAATTGGCTAAGTGGAGTTCAGGCTAATTTGCATAAAGCAATAGTTTTATCCTAACATTTGTAACAAAGTAGTTTCCAATACGATAAATAGGACACTATGGTTCACTCCCAGGTGCTCCTACCCAATTAAGTTCATCCAACAAGTTTTAAGAATCAAGAAATAAGGATAAGCGAGAATGTCATAGCATCAATATCAGGTCGCTCAAATTGTCCATAACCAGGGACACATATAAGTACTTAGTTTAGACACCATGTAGGGGTTTGCACACTTTACCCATGTGACCTGGCCAACCCAGCTCGAACCACCACACTCATATTGTGTGATGATAGGGAGAAGTCCAAGACGAGACAATTCGGGAAGAGCTTCCCAAACCCATCCACGCACCGTACCAACCTACCACTATCTACATCTCTGGCCACGTAGGCTTCGAGTCGCCACAACCTACTAAGTCCAGCCAGCCACCCATTTCTTACTGGCACATGGTTGCACACGAAAGCTACCAAACAAAGAAGCCAATCCTTTCTCAGTGTCCTAGGCGGCATTCCCCACCAAGATCTTCACTCTGATGACCCAATCAATGCCATTCCGCCTAGGTGGTTCATTAAAATCATGATGGTTTGTCATTTAGCAAAGTATAATCCTTTCAAAACATATAACTTTTCATGGTGTGATTCCCTTCCTCGTCTACACAGCATAGCTAAGCAATCTACCAATACGATGGCTCAGAAACAAGGAATACTAGGGAATAATATGGGACATAGCATAGCATATACACATCAATTCCTACATATGCAATTCTACAAAAACATCTACAATACATAGGAAAGCAGTAGGACATTTATGACCAAGATAGCACCACTTGCCTTTTGTTGTAGATGTAGTCAATTAGATAATCCTCACAATCCTCATAGATATAATGGTTGCACTCATCATAACCATAATACTTGCAAACATATAGTGGCAATCACAGTAGTTGCACTCCTTGCAATCTATCGTTCAAAAGCAAAGGCACAACAAACACACCATTCAACCATTGCAATTATGCGAAATACAATAAACCAATGATGAACAATGCATGCATGATGATTTAATAGGTCACTCTTGCTGTATTTAGTGTTCTGAACATTATTAGATCACAAGATGCATGTGGAAAAACATTTAATGCATTAAAGCATTTATTATTAAAGTTATATCGATTTAATATGGTTTATACCACTTTAATTGAACTACTGATGTTTCTTTCTTATTAAATTGTGAACTAACTGCTACTGGATAGGTAATGCAATTTATAACCCGTAGCAATTTGAATCACCTAAAAAGGAGTTATAGATCTTTTCTTATGATTAAAATACTATTGCAATGAGTTTATAGTTTTCTGCATGCATTTTTGTTTTAACAGTACCAAATAATTTGGCACGCAATTTTTTTGATAGATATTATCAATACAGAACAGTACCAATTGGTTTCACTAATTTTGCAGTTCTGGTTAATTTTCTATGATTTAAATACTAGTTAGAAGGGTTTAAATCTTTTAATTTATTTTCTTGGACCAAAATTATATCTGAGGACATATTAGTGTTTTTCATGAAATAGGGTTTCCATAGACATCTTATTTGTATTTTTATGATCTATAGATAATTTACTATGATTTATTTACTCCAAATAGGCCATTAAATCATTTAAATTACTATAGTAAATATATACTGTATAAGTTCTATATAATCCTGTATTAATATTCTACATACTTTTCTGAATCCAACAATTTACTATTTGCAAATTTTGGACTTATAAATATTTTTATATGCATTTTACAAGTTTGCATGTTTATCCGCTATTTTTATTCCTTTTTAAAAGATTTGCTGACTGGGTACATTGACTGGGTTTCGGTTGCAGACCTGGCACTGACGCAACATGATGTGGTGCTGACGCGGCCGGTGATTGGACTGCCACGCGTCGTGGTGTTAATGGCCAATTGGTTCAGCCGCGGTTCTAATCCCGACCTTCCATCTCTGATCTGATGGCAGGAATGCAAAGCTTATGGTTCATAGGGGATTGGTCAACGCCGACGACGGCGGGCGGTGGTGGTGGCTCCAGGTGGCGATGGTGGCTGGGTTCCAGTGCTCTCTGGAGATGGAGAGGGGTCGACGAGAAGCAGACGTCTGCGTCGGTCTCACTGGTGTCCTCTGCATCGTCTATATCTTCCCGTAATGGCGGCACGACGCGACTGCAGCGATGCGGTGCACTTAGAGCTCCGGCGGCGTCGGTTGCTTCTCCGGGGGATCTGCAGAGGGTGAAAAGGGTCAAGGGGATGCGGTTATGGTCGGAGAAGAGGATCAGAGGGAGAAGAGGGAGCGGGGTGCTTGGTAATCCTCTGCAGCAAGCTCGGCGGCGTCCTGTTTTTCTGGCGAGATCGGGAGCTCGTCTATGCGGCGACTAGGGTTATAAATTCGTCAAAAAAGTCGAACGGGAGAGAGGGAGGGGGATTTTACGAGGGGTTTGGTCTGCCAGAGGGCAAAGGAGCAACAATTTCTTCCGAATTCGGAGGGGAATGGATCAGGTCAAAGACGTGCTCAGGCTAGGCTCCTGTGAGATGAAGAAGGGATGGACCCCACCTGTCGGAAAAAAATAGTGGAAGGAGGGGATCTGCGGCTCCTACTGCTGGGGCGGACTGCTGGGCTACCTTGCTTCTGCTGCTGTGCTGTGCGGCTCTGCGCGCGGGGTGAGCGACAAATAGGTGAGGAAGAGCGGCTCAGGTTGGGCCGGCCTGTAGGTTAGGTTAGTTTTTATTTTCCTTTTTATTCTTTTTCTAATTCCTGTTTTCCACATATCTTTTGCATACTAATTCCAATTAATATGAGATTTGTTTCTAAATTTTTATAAAAATATGTAGGTCATCTTAGGATCATTAATACTGTGATTTTACTTATTTTAAAAGTAATAGATTTGCACAACGTTAATTAATCTCCTCTAGAAGTATTTGACAAATCAATTTAGGGTTTTATGCAATTATGTTCATGCATGCTCCATGATTTTTGAACTTTTGAAATCTTGCACACCACTTCTACAATCCAGAATCAACCATTCCCCTTTTGCCTATATGGCTACTTATGTCAGAACAAAACAATATAAGTTTTTGAAATCAAGGTTGAGAGGGTTTTCAATTCAAAAGTTTCTTTTCTTTGATAATTTTCAACCAAGTCAAACAATCAATCAAAATTATTTTATCTATTTCACATTCCAAAATTAGGAGAATTTTGGGATGTGACAGACTACCACCCTTAAAAGAAATCTCGTCCCGAGATTTGAGAAAGCTAGAAAGAAAGAAAGGTTCGGGATCCATTAGGACGCTACCACCCTTAAAAGAAATCTAGTTAGGTTGGCTTAGATTGGTTCTCCTTTAGAATTTTATTGGCACAATGTCTCTTGCACATTCTAACCTTCATGATTGATAGTTTCTCACAAAGCACTACTTGAACTAGCGAACACTCATGGTGGGAAAAGAGGGAAGGTTTGCTTCACGATTCCCATTAAACATGGTTGAGGTTCATCATTACCGTACATTACTACGCTTAGCAATGGATGCTCCTATAAGGATTTAAAATCATGCCATTCTATGGTCTAGGCTCAACGCTGGCTCGGCTATGGTTGAAAAGCACTCAAAATTCGCAAAGCCAACAATACAATAGCGAATAATAAGAGTAGTAGGAATGGTGATCAATTCATCCTGCACCCGAATTATTACCTTGCATGAGGATATGTGAACCACGCAAGTTATCACTCGGGCATTATCGCTTTACTTGCAGTTATTTCCATGGACACGAACAAATGCTCGATGTAGACTCGCATGTATTCAATCTACAAAGCTACTAGTAAAGTTAAACTATCGATACTTCAAACCTCCAGGTTGTGTAATCTACTACATAACATCCTTTGCTACACTTCATACTTCCACATCCTTCGGTTGCATTAGATGAAGCATTCTCCTATCTAAATACATTGCATTGTCAAACTTTCCATTAATCCTTCTCCATGTTTTCAATACAACATTTTAGCTCCAAGGGTTTACGGTAGGAAATAATAGATTCTATAGAAAAGAAACTACTAAGGAAGTTATCCTACCCATAACTATATGAAGCAATCAATATCACAAACAAGCAAACAATCATAAGCAATCAACACACAAGAAAACACTTGCATAACAATAATACAAAGGTCTAAACTTAGCAGTATATAACCACAAAATAGTTTGAAAGCATTGGGAACAATACTAGAGTAAAATAGAGCAACATATAAGCAAAAAAAAAATCTGTCAAAATGGTATAGCAGGTTTCATGAATTTTCTTGACCGCCTTAAACTCGTCAGGAATTTTAGCCAATTTTTGTGCATGTAGTACAGGTAATTATGCTGCAGATCCTATTTTTCAGAATTTTCTGGGTTACCAATAAAACATGAAAAATCACGCGGTACAACTGGTCAGGCAGAAAACTGCAGCAGTAATCTCACGAATTTCAATCAAATTACACCATTAAAATGGTTTTAAAACCACACAAAAACTCCAGCAACTTTAGAGTTTTAAAATAACAGATCCTAAACAAGACATCACACAATATGGTTCAGTACAAACAAGCAAGCAACCTATATTGTCATACCTCATCAGTTGGTAAGATCAATATGCTAAGCGATGATCTCCTAAAGAGATAAAATATGGTGGTCCATACCTACTCAATCTTGGTGGGATATTTATTTATGTCATATTATTTGTTATGTTACTTAGCTAACTCTCACATAGGTATCAAAATAATGGACAACTACGAATTTTGAACAAGAAGAGGTTATAGAAAAGATAGACAAGGAATATAAGAACTCTAATAAGTAGAAAATATGATAGTTCTCCTAATATATGTATCCTATTTCTAATCCATTTCTAAGGTCCCGATCCTACAGTCAACACACAGCTATGATACCATCTTGTAATACCCTCGCCTGATAAGGCTGAGTTCATGTGTATAGTGCCAATCCCTGGATCGGTTCACTGGCACACACAGTACAAAATAAATACCAAATATAACTGTGCATCATAAATACAATGAATATGATCCAGAATTTACATTATATCATCCAAGTACACAGCGGAAACAATAACAAGGTAGATCTCCATCCTTCAAATGTGCCACAGGCGAACAATTGTTGAGTGGAGTCTCGCGACCTATGAACGATCACTCAGAAACGATATAACCTGCAACATAAAATGTAGCAGCCCCGAAGGGTCAATACATGGAATGTATGGCAAGTAGGCTAAAGTAGTTAACAACAGATCTATCAACTACATGCTTAATTGGCTAAGTGGAGTTCAGACTCATTTGCATAAAGCAATAGTTTTATCCTAACATTTGTAACAAAGTAGTTTTCCAATACGATAAATAGGACACTATGGTTCACTCCCAGGTGCTCCTACCCAATTAAGTTCACCCAACAAGTTTTAAGAATCAAGAAATAAGGATGAGCGAGAATGTCATAGCATCAATATCAGGTCGCTCAAATTGTTCATAACTGGGGACACGACTAAGTACTTAGTTTAGACACCATGTAGGGGTTTGCACACTTTACCCATGTGACCTGGCCAACCTAGCTCGAACCACCACACTCATATTTTGTGATGATAGGGAGAAGTCCAAGACGGGACAATTCGGGAAGAGCTTCCCAAACCCATCCACACACCGTACCAACCTACCACTATCTACATCTCTGGCCACAGTAAATATATACTGTATAAGTTCTATATAATCATGTATTAATATTCTACATACTTTTCTGAATCCAATGCTATATTATTTGCAAATTTTGGACTTATAAATATTTTTATATGCATTTTACAAGTTTGCATGTTTTTCGCTATTTTTATTCCTTTTTAAAAGATTTGCTGACTGGGTACATTGACTGGGTTTCGGTTGCAGACCTAGCGCTGACGCGGTGTGATGTGGCGCTGACGCGGCCGGTGATTGGATGGCCACGCGTCGTGGTGTTAATGTCCAACTGGTTCGGCCACGGTTCTAATCCCGGCCGTCCATCTCTGATCTGATGGCGGGGATGCAAAGCTTCCTGGTTCACAGCGGCTTGGTTAACGCCGGCGACGGCGGGCGGTGGTGGTGGCTCCAGGTGGTGATGGTGGCTAGGTTGCAGTGCTCTCTAGAGATGGAGAGGGGTCGACGAGAAGCGGACGTCTGTGGCGGTGTCACTGGTGTCCTCTGCATCGTCTGTATCTTCCCATAACGGCGGCACAACGCGGCTGCAGCGGTGCGGTCCACTTAGAGCTCCGGTGGCGTCGATTGCTTCTCCGGGGGCTCTGTAGAGGGGGAAAAGGGTCAAGGGGATGCGGTTATGGTCGAAGAAGAGGACCAGAGGGAGAAGAGGGAGCGGGGTGCTCGGTAATCCTCTGCAGCAATCTCAACGGTGTCCTGTTTTTCCAGCGAGATCGGGAGCTCGTCTATGCGGCGGCTAGGGTTAGAAATTCATCGAAAAAGTCGAACGGGAGAGAGGGAGGGGATTTTACGAGGGGTTTGGTGTGCCAGAGGGGCAAAGGAGCAACAAATTCTTCTGAATTCGGAGGGGAACGGATCGAGTCAAAGACGTGCTCAGACTAGGCTCCTGCCAGATGAAGGAGAAGGGGTGGACCCTACCTGTCGGAAAAAAATAGTGGAAGGAGGAGATCTACGGCTGCTACTGCTGGGCTGCCTTGCTTCTGCTTCTGCGCTGTGCGGCTCTACGCGCGGGGTGAGCGACGGATAGGTGAGGAAGAGCGGCTCGTGTTGGGCCGGCCTATAGGTTAGGTTAGTTTTTATTTTCCTTTTTATTCTTCTTCTAATTCCTGTTTTCCACATATCTTTTGCATACTAATTCCAATTAATATGAGATTTGTTTCTAAATTTTTATAAAAATATGTAGGTCATCTTAGGATCATTAATACCGTGATTTTACTTATTTTAAAAGTAATAGATTTGCACAACCTTAATTAATCTCCTCTAGAAGTATTTTGACAAATTAATTTAGGGTTTTATGCAATTATGTTCATGCATGCTCCATGATTTTTGAACTTTTGAAATCTTGCACACCACTTCTACAATCCAGAATTAACCATTCCCATTTTGCCTATATGGCTACTTAGGTCAGAACAAAACAATATAAAGTTTTAAAATCAAGGTTGAGAGGGTTTTCAATTCAAAAGTTTCTTTTCTTTGAGAATTTTCAACCAAGTCAAACAATCAATCAAAATTATTTTATCTATTTCACATTCCAAAATTAGGAGAATTTTGGCATGTGACAGATTTAGCATCAACGCTAGCCGCCAAGTGATCTAGGTAGACAACTCCTTGTCAATCTTATCTCATACGACTCCTGTTGGTCGGGTGGCATCACATGCCCCGACTCCCGTCCGACTTTTCCTGAGCCGCACAACCGTTTGATAGACCCGTCTAGCTTACCGAGTGTTTCCGCTGTAAGAGTCCGACTCGAACCCACCTAGTCGGAAAGAATTGGCAGCACCTCAATTTTGTGAGCCCACTACCAAAAATGTCCGACTTTTGATGGTGTAAACACTGGCGGGAAAAACTGACTAGACCTTCTTCGAGGGATTAAATTTTATCGACTATCTAATAGAGGGAAAACAAAGACATACCAATAACACAAAATAAAGCAATTATAATGTGAAATGGTATGGCTATCTTCATGGCGATCTCCATCTCCACAAAGCCTGTAATCCGACTCGTGCCAACTCTTGTCACTTGCCGTCTTACACCATGTCGCCGACATGTACATCGACTTGCATGCCATTCCGGGTTCTCCAAACAGCTGCACTAGCTTAGTAAAGTAAATTACATAGAGAATCTGACATGCAGTTCGTTATACAATAAAATGACAACACCTAGGCTCCGCTAGCTAACAAAACTGTGATTCGCAGATCACGTATGGATTACACACATATATCAGATGCACATGAACCATACCATTCACAACTTCCTGCAAAACAAGTTATGCATAGATACACTATCTACCGGCATTGTGACACTCGCAACGATATCTAAGGCGCTACGACAGGGCAAAGCCGACGGTCCGAATCGATCAAAATATTTTGATCTTCGATCACCGCTTCTAGATTTACGTGTCATAGTCTACCCCGATGGAGGAAACCGACCGGTAGGGGTATGTCTTTCCACGACCTTAGCAGTATGATCACAGAAATCAGATCTACCATTTCCCGAATACAGTTGATCCAATCAACATCATACAAAACCGATCTATCTCATAGATCGACCACCAAAACAACACATAGATCCAATCTACAGCCAACTGCATATCACATATGTGAGATCTCGAGACTAAAACAAGGAGCTATCACTCTGATACCACTGTTGGGCCACGTAGAGATAAAACAATTTTTTTCCTCTAACATGGTGATCCCAAGATCTAGCTGAGGTAGAAGGCCACGAGGATTACCACTAGACGCGTAATTGCAGATTACTGATAAAGTGCGTCAGTTGATGCAGTGCAGTCCTCACGATCTAATCCGATCACAATCGTCCTGGTGCTGATCGTACAACACCTCTGCTGGTATCCACACGTACAAGGAGGAGCATCGGCGGCGAACTGCTAGGTTCTATACGATGACTGGACTGCTGTGGAGCTAGGGTTTCCAACGCATGGAATGACCTAACCGATTGCACCTCCTGGGTTTCTACGCCCCACTATATATACGGAGTGAACGAGGGCTCCACTCACTCATGGCCAATTCACTAAAGCCCATATAATATTAGTCACCATGAGTCCGACTCACTAACTTAGTCTAAATCCGGCTCGGGTCCAACCCAACCAGATTTCCGGTTGAAAACCAATCCGAACTTTCTCCCGCTCTTAAGTGTGTATGACCCCGCAGGATCATGGCAACTTGGACACGATTGGAGTCCGACTCTCAATCAATCAGTCGGTAGCGACTCCTAGCAGAATGTGGAGAATCCCAAGTACCAAAGAGTCATGACGACTTGCCTTTCCAATGCGACTTGCGTCCGAGTCCCTTTTGCCTCACGATATACCTTATCAGACTATAGGCGAATAACTGTCATCCCTTAAATAGTCCCACTCTCTTCTCGATCCAAGATAAGTGATTCATTCGACTAACTCTTAGTCGATCGCCTCGGTTAACACTTAACCGAGTCGTGCATGACCATGATTTCCGAATCATATCATCCGAGAGGGCCTAGAGAATATTTCTCCATCTGGAGGGGCAAAATCCCATCTTGGTTATTCACATCACGCAGCTTGATTCTCAGTCGACCCGAACTCTGCCTTTATAACTTCCCAGTTACGGATCAACATTTGACAGAACCTAAATCGGTGATCCTCAACTCGGAGTGTGCAATAACCTCAGGTCTAAGGATTACATTGATTGAGATATACAAATGACAAATTGTTCATTGTAACTCAATATGGGTCAATCCGATTTGCTAAACTCTTTAGCTGAATCTGTGTAAGTCGGAATAGCATCTCAATGCCCATGACAAGTGGTACCGACTCATCAAGCCGACTTTCACATTAGTCTAAGTTGTGTGTCCAGCACAACCTCGATGACCAAGGATATTTAGTACAAACAACATGAATGTATAGTTCCACAACTGAATCACATATTCAATGATACACATCAGATGTTTATACAAGGACAACTTAATATCTTTATGAATACAATGGGAAATATCATCATACATGATTGCCTCTAGGCATATTCTCAACACGCACGCCTTCTCTATAAGTTGCAGAGCGTTGGTCATTGTACATCCATTGATGGCTCATCTGCATCATACAACTATATATCAAACGCAATTGCTATGCTAAAGTTAGTACCATGCGGTCTAAACGATAAATTAGTTGCTAACCTGTTAGGAACTTGGAAACAAAGATGAGAAAACTTTAGTGTAGCTCGGGCACCTCATATCATGTTTGTCTTGTGTGAACTAAAGTCGCATCGCTCTAACATGCATTTCACCGAACACCTCTAGTGCATACAAAGAAAAAAACTAGCACAAACCTATATACCACATCCCACCAGAAAAAACAGGAGTGAGGGGAGGGGTTGTGCCATATATATAGGGCCAGCCCATTTGCCCCGGTTTGAGATACAAACTGAGACTAATGGGGATGCCCGCAGCGCGCAACAGGCCCCAGACCCATTAGTCCCGGTTTGTATCTCAAACCGGGACAAATGGGATCTAACGGGCCAGGACTAGTGGTTTGGGAGGGGGGGGGGGTTGGGCCGTTGGGTCCGGACCATTAGTCCCGGCCCCAGCCACAACCGGGACTAATGGCCCGGATGAAAGGGCCATTTTCCACCAGTGATGGTGCGCGCACACACACGTAGCAATCATTGATATTTTGGGATATTGAGAGAATAATAGTTTTATTGATTGAGGCCTCGAAGAGCTACTTATATAGATTACAAGACTTAGCCTCCAAGGACTTATAGAGATAGAATACAACTCAAAGAGAGAGGGAGGCGGAATCGGATGGGCCTAACCCTAACCGACCTATACTCTAATATCCCCCTGCAGTCTCAACGTCAGGAGTAACGATGTTGAGACTGGAGCGTATGTTAGTGAATGCTGCAGTTGGAAGACCTTTGGTGAAATTATCAGCAAATTGAGCAATTGTAGGAACATGAAGAACTCGAACTTCGCCAAGATTCACCTTCTCATGAACAAAGTTTATGTCAATCTCAATATGCTTTGTGCAACGATGCTAAACTAGATTGGAGGCCATGTAGACTGCAGAAATATTATCACAATAAACAATGGTAGCACGCTCAAGTGGTCAATGAAGCTCAATGAGAAGCTGACGCAACCACACTACCTCGGCCACGGCATGAGCAACCGACCTATACTAAGCCTCAACAGAAGACCTAGAAACTATTACCTTCCTTTTAGAACACCAAGAAACAAGATTATCGCCCAAATAAACACAACATCTAGATGTGGACCTTCGAGTATCTGGACAACCTTCCTAGTCTGCATCAGAATAAACTGTCAAGCTTGTTGGAGATGAAGAATTAAGAAGACCATGATCAAGGGTTCCTTTTAAATAGTGAAGAATGCGTTTGACATGAGCAAGATGAGGAGTGCGAGGATCATGCATAAAAAGACATGCTTGCTGAAACGAGTAAGAAATATCAGGGCGAGTAAGGGTGGCATATTGGAGAGCACCAGTGATGCTGCGATAGAAATTGGGGTCAGAAACAGGATCACCATCAGCCGACAATTTAGCACCAATGTCAGCCGGAGTACGAGAGGGTTGGCAATATACATTCCAGAACGAGAAAGCAAATCTAAAAGATATTGATGTTGAGAAAGAAAGAGTATGGACTTAGTTCGAGAAACATTAATTCCAAGAAAATGGTGAAAAGGACCAAGATCAGTCATCGAAAATTCACGATTAAGAGAAGAAATTATATGGTTTAGAAAATAATCAGAAATAGCAGAGAGAACTATATCATCAACATAAAGCAAAAGATAGGCAATGTGTTCAGAAGATCGAAAAATAAAGAGAGAGGAATCAGATTTGGAGGAAATAAAACCAATGGTTTGAATGTAGGTGGCAAAATGTTGAAACCAGGCACGAGGAGCCTGTTTGAGTCCATAAAGAGATTTTTTGAGTAAACAAATGAGATTGGGAGAAGATGGATGCTCAAAACCAGAGGGTTGTTGACAATATACAGTTTCATTTATAGTGCCATGAAGAAAAACATTTTTAACATCAAGTTGGTGGATAGGGCAAGAGGAGGAAACAACAAGACCAAGAACTGCATGAATAGTGCTTGGTTTGACAACGGGGAAAAAATTCTCATCAAAATCAATGCCATGTTGCTGATAAAAACCACGACATACCCATCGAGCTTTGTAATGAGCAAGAGTACCGTCAGCGTGAAACTTATGTTGAAAAAAGTATTTTCCTAAAACAACATTAACACCAGATGGTTCTGTAACAAGAGTCCATGTATTATTTTGCTGAAGAGCATCAAATTCATCACGCATAGCTAAAATCCAAAGAAGATCAAGAAGAGCATGTTTATAGGATGTGGGTATAGGGGAAATTGTGGCGATTGCTATGAGATTTAGGCGTTTAGTAGGTAGAATAAATCCTCCTTTGCCACGGGTGCACATGACATGATCATTTGTAGGTGGATGAATAGGTATAGCATTGGGTGGTAGAGGTTGTGTGGAAGAGGTCTCGGTGGTAGGGGTGGGTGTTTTGGTGGTTGACTCGGAGTAGGAGGGAGTAGTTTGCTCGGGGGTCTGCCGTGGTAGAGAAGTGGCGCTAAAATCTATCGCGGCAGGAGTGTGGTTTGCAGCAGGCTTCCACGATAGCAAATTAGCAAAAAAATTCTTCCGCGGTAGGAGACCGGGGTGCGGCGGAGGGCTGCCGCGGCAGAAAAACAGGGGAAAGGGCTATCGCGGCAGAGAAATAAGGCAAAATTCTGCCGGGCAGAGATGACAACAGGATAAACTAAGGAACATGTTTTGTTGGTGGGGTTGGTTGGGTTTTTTGGGTGGTTTGGGTGGCAGCATAAGGGAAATTATTTTCATCGAATGTGACAAGCGAGACACAAGAACATGACCAGAAGAAGGATCAAAGCAAAGATATCCTTTGTGATCATCAAAAATACCAAGGTGAATGCAAGGTAGTGAGCGTGGTTCTAGTTTGTTGGAAGTGGTAGAGGCAGTGTTGGGAAAACATAGATATCCAAAAACAAACAAAAAAGAGTAGTCAGGGTAAGAAAGAAAAAGAGATTGAAAAGGCAAGTAAAGAGGGCAGGTTTTGGTTGGTCTAATGTTATAAGTAGCATGGTGGTGCGAATGGATTCATCTCAAAAGCGAGAAGGAAGAGAAGGTTGTAAAAGTAATGTGCGAAGAATGTCATTATTGGAACAAAGAGAACGTTCAGCTTTACCGTTTTGGGAAGAAGTATAAGGACATGAAAAACGGAGAAGAATGCCTTGAGAGAGAAAGAAGTTACAGTTTTGAGTGTTATAAAATTCATGACCATTATCACATTGAATAAATCTAATAGGAAATCCAAAGTGGGTAAGAACATACTGCCGAAAATTGGTAAAAATTGCATGCACATCAGATTTAGCATGAATAGGAAAAGTCTAAATATAATGAGAATAATCATCCAAGATCACAAGATAATATTTATAACCACAAACACTAGGTATTAGAGAGGTCCATAGATCACAATGAAGTAGCTCAAAAGGAAAAGTGCTCATGGTAGTAGAGGTTCCAAAGGGTAATCTAACATGTTTGCCGCATTGACAGGTATTACGGAGAGAGGGATCATGAGGAGTAGTAGAACTAGGGATACAAAAATCTTGAAGCATAGATGATAGAGTGTGTTTATTGGGGTGGACTAGATGACGATGCCACATGTCAACTGATGCAAGCATGGCGCGGGGGGTGGATGTGGTCATGCCATGAAGTGGATAAAGATCGCTCATGCTATTGTACCGAGCGAGAACCTCCCCCGTTTTCAGATCCTTAATAGACAAACCGAAGGGGTCAAAAGCCAGGATAACTTTATTATCAATGAAGGATTGTCGAACAAGAATCAGATTTTGGATTAAGGAAGGGACAACAAGAATATTACAAAGAAGAAAGTTGGCATAAGGGGAAGGTATGTAAGAATGACCAGTGCAAGAAATAGGGATTATGGAGCCGTCGCCAATAGTTATTGTAGAGAAGGTAGAGGGAAAATAAGTTGACAACAAATTCATATTTGAAGACATATGCGAGGATGCACCAGCATAAAAAATACAATCCGTACCTTCGTTATGTAGGGTAAAATTGTTCATGGCATTGATGAAGACGGCTTGGTCCTAGGCTGACTATTGTGGAGGAGCAGAGGGGCCAGGAGCTTGCATGTTGACGTAGGGGAGAGGTTGTAGCTGGTTGTACGCGTACAGAGCCTGCATGTTGTAGTAGTTTGGCGGGAGTCCTGGTGCGCCGGGAGGTGGTGTAGCGGTGGCGGTGTAGACGTGCTCCGGTGGCTGGGATCCGAGGAGGCCGGGGGAGCCGGTGGCTGGACGAAGACCGGGCTCCACGTGCCTTTGTATGAAGGAGGGGTGCCGTACGGCGAAAAGGACAACCAGGGCATCGGCCAAGCCTCCACAAGGCCAATCCAGGGGTCATGCTGAGGAGGCCATGGTGCTGGGGCTAGGGTGATGGAGTGGTTGATGGCGAAGCAGGGTGCAGGGCCGGCAGGGCGAGGTTGAGGAGGCCAGTAGATCGGATTCTTGCCCCTGTAGTTGGGGCTCAGACGCCAGCCTAGGGATGGTTGGGGAGCCTCAGCGGTCACGGGAGGAGGTGGAGGCGCGGCAGGCTACCGCAGCAGCCCAGGGGCGTGAATCGCTGCTGCGACAAAGGGGCGACGGCGTGAAACACCCACGGTGCTTGTTGCGCCTTGCGAGCCTGGTTATTTTCTCTTTCTAGAGGAGGGAGCGGACCTCCTTGAAGGTGGGGTAGGGCTTGAGCATGGGGATGAAGGACTGATTCTTCTCGAACTGATCACCGAGGCTGACAAGAAGAGCGTTGATGAGGGTGCGGTCCTAGACGTGATTGCCGAGTTCATGGAGTTCATCGCCAATGGCCTTTATTCGTTGGCAGAAGACGGTGACCAGGGCATTTCCCTGAGCTGTGGTGTGTAGCTCAATGTTGAGCGTGTTGATCTAATGAGATCGGGATGAAGGGGGAGACGTCGACAATGGTGTCGGCTAGGGAGATCATTGGGATTTGGGGAGGGTTTGTTTGGGTAGTTGTGGAGGAAAGAGAAGAAGGAGTGTCACATCCCAAGATTTTCCAAATCTTGTAATGTGAAAATAATTTAATAAAATAAAACTTTGTTTGATTTTCAGAGCCATAAGAAACTTTTTGAATTCAATTGGAACTTCAAACCCATTTGAATTAAAAAATAAATCCTAAAGGGATTTTTAAAGATAAACATTTAATAAAGGAAATTAAATGTTTTGGAATTACTACTTTGGATCTTTTAATAAAAGGATTTGATATTCAAAAGAAAAGATGGATTTACAAATAAGGATTATTTTATAAAACCAAAATAAAACTTGGCCAAGCTTTTGAATTAAAACATTTTAATTTAAATAAAGTAGCAAAGGTTTATTTAAAAATAATAAAGGATTGTTTAAATAAAATAATAAGGATTTAATATCCAACTTATTTTAAATAAAAGGTTATTACCATGTTAATTAAAATATCAAAACTTAATAAATTATTCTAAATAAGTATTCTAAGTAAATTATATTCTCAAATAAAACTTACTGAAATGTTTTGGATTTCAAAAGTAAATATTATAATAAAATAAATCCTATGGGAATTAAATAAATAAGGTCTATTCATCTAATTATTAATGAACCCTAAAGTAAAAGGATTATTTTATTTTAAACAAGTTCTTCAAATATTATTTGTTTTCAAATAAAACCTACTGATTGGGTTTTGAAAATATTTGGATTTTAAATGAAGATTTTGTTAATTAAACCAAACCCTATTTTTATTAATAAACCATAGTCCATTTTATTTAATTAATTAATAAATGGAACCTAAAAAGATTTAAAATAATATTTTATTTTAGAATGTGAATTATGATGTTAGGCAGAACCAGATTCATATTTGAAAAGCTTGATGATTGTTTGAATCATTTTTGAATGTGTTTGGTTGTTTAGATTTCAAAACAGGAAAATAGATTTAGAAAAGGAAAAAGAAGCAGACAGAAAAAAATAGTGCAAAGGCCCAGCCCACTAAGCCAGTCCAGCCCAGACTTCTCCCCTTTCCCGAACCATTTTTCTCTCGCTGCTGAAACAGCCCATGGAGTCAATGACCGGTGGACCCATCCTCCCTCTTCTTTTCTCACTGACGCTGGACCCCACACCCCCTGTTCTTCTTCTCCACCCGCAGACCACACCCACTCCGTCGCCCTGACCGTTGCAGTGAGTAACTCTGGCGATTGATTGCGCGTGAAGGAGACATTGATTCCTTGTAATGACCACGCCCCTTTAAACGCCAGCCACTCCTCTCCGTTTTCCCTCTGCCTTCTTCCCCAGACACGCCCCCAGGCCGCCTCAATTACGCTCTGAGCACCCTCGTCTCCGACGACCTTCCTCATCGATTCCGGCAACACGACACCGCCCCTTGCCTCCCTAAGCACACTCACACACTCTCCTAGCCTTGGCGCTTCTCCCGGCGCTTCCCACTCACCCGCGGAAGCCCCAGAACGTCGGCAACGACGACAACCGTCATCGCCACCATCTGGTTTCTCCGACGAACCCCTCCCCGGTAAGCTAGACCACCCCCTTTCCTCGCGTTGATGCTAACTTGTCAGGGAACCGCGCACGAAGCTAACCCCATTCTCCGTTCCCTCTCCCGTGCCTTGTAGCAACATCCCCAGCGACGCCTGAACGCGCCCGACGCCGAGCGAACTCCGGCGAGCGATTAGTATCGCCCCAGTGCACCCCTCGCCTCCTCGAAACCACGTCGAGTTTCACCGCGATCCCGCGATTCTGGTGAGCACCTCCTTATTCTACCTCGCTTCCTATTTCACCGGCTCCGCCGCTGACAGACCCCGCCGCCGCCAACTACCGCCGCCAGCGCCGCTGCTGTTTGGCCCAGCGATAGGAACCGTTAGATGAGCATCTGATGGCTTAGATAGATTCATTAACGCGAAGGGGTATCAAGCAATCTGTGCCGCACGATAGGAGTAGATCCAACGCACCGTAGCGTGATCCGGCTGAACCGGTATCGGCCAATGAAACAACGACGCGTGGCAGGATCTGTTTTAAAACTGAATTTGAAATCATATTGAATTGCAAACTTCAAACCCCTGTAACTTTCAAACCACACGTCCAAATTTGACAAATTTTATATCAATGAATTCAGGAGAACAAGCCCTAACCAACCATGGCCTTAGTTTTGAAAATAGTATCTGTTAGCTTGTTTGAATTTGCAGAAACTTTTGTGAGCTTGTTTAGAGTATAAAAATTGTTTAAAAATGATTTTTGGATTAAAACCTTTGCAAAATGGTTTGTTGTGACCTTACTGACCCTAGGAACCAACCCTTGGTATTAAAAATGATTTTTGTAAGATTTAGATTGGATTACTTGACTTAGTCATTTTCTAGCCAAATAAAAAGAATTGATTTTATTATGGAAATGTTTATAGGAAGAAAACTTTGAGTAGATGGTTTGGACCAAACCTACTGACCAAAACACCAAGTTTTGCAATAGCAACTCATTTGGTGAACCCTATGGGCTAATGCCTTAGTAAAAATATTTCTACACCACATAAAATAACACTTTGTTTTGAAAATGGTTTTGAAGTGAAACCTTTTGCAAATGACTTAGCCACTTTAGGAAATGACCATTAGATGTACCCAAATGTCTATGACCCACTAAGAACCACTTTTTCAAACAAAACAAAGCTTGGCATGCTTGCATGCATTTCTTTGACTTTGTTATTTATGTGTGTTGTTTTGCTTGATTGGTAGATTGAGTTTGTGCCTTGCTTGATTGATTTGTAGTGACTTGAAGAATATGATTGTTGCAAAGATCAAGAAGTGAACCTATACTCTACCAAAAAGGCAAGTGATGCTTCATACTTTTTGTCCCATTACTTTTACTATGCATTAGTGATTTTGCTAAGTAAAACTTGCATGGATTTTGCTAAGTATAGACCTTGCTATAAGAAAACCTAGTAGATGAATCCTTAGTAGGATTTTCCTAAGTTAGAGATTCCTACTACTACTAAGCTTAGCCTAGCTAATAGAAAACATGGGGGGTATACATATTCACACTATACAAAAATATTCTAAGTCTGAGGACTTATGTTTTTGTTTAATAAAACAACTAAGTTAATAAATCCCCTGGGTGGAATGGGCTTGCTTGGTGGAGAATGGTTGAGTGGTTCACAATGCCATGGCTTGGATTGTGTATCTCACTTGTGGAATGCCACCCAGGAAACAAAGGGATTTGAGATGTCAAATGTTGAGAAGCTTCAAGTGCAACCACTTGGCAATATGGGCTCTGCCATGATCATATAGGTTGCAAGAACTTAGCCAAATGGACAGTGGGTGGTAGTGTTTGATAGGTTGGAACGCGTCCATTTTGGTCTAAGGGAAGGCTTCTGAAAGATTTTGTCTTGGGAAACCAAGTCTTGTGGGTAAAGTGCACCACCTCTGCAGAGTGTAAAACCTAAGTACTTAGCCATGTCCCTGGTAAAGGACAATTTGAGCATCAAGACATGGAAGCAATCAAGAATCTCATCATTCCAATTTCTAAATTATAATCTTGTGGTTTGAACAAGGGTTGTTTGAATTCTTCAATCATTGATGGAGAGATGGCTTGGTACAAGGATCTTGAAATCTTTGATTGAGGAAAATGATTTTGTCAAGCAAAAACTTAGTAATTTCAAAATGATAAGAAAAATCTATTTTGAGCAATGCAAGCCTCAACTCCACTTAGCCAAATGCATATAGATGATAGATTCCACTATGCTACCATAGTATCACTTGCCAATACAATTCAAATGTATTGACCCTTTGTGGCTGTAACTTGTATGTTGCAGGTTTGATTGTTTTTAGTGAAGATTGATTAATTAGGATTACAAAGTCTACAACCAACATCTGCCTGTGGCATTTTGAAGATGAAGGACCCATGCTTATTGTTATTCCGCTGCAATGTAATGTAATAGCCTAATGAGCTATGTTTGATGTAATAAAATTATGTTATTCCTGGTTATAAAGTTATATTATGACCCTTGTTTCTTGATATTACATCTAAACTGTGGATGCTAGCTATTGATCCAGGGACTAGCATTGTAAACACAGGAGGGATCAATCTTATTAAAGGTTGGGACCCCTACAGATGGTATCAGAGCATTGTGTTGCTTGTAGGATTTGTAAACCTAGGATTGGACAAAAACCCTTAGAAAAATAGGAGTTGTATTTTGTTCCAAAAACTTATTTACAAACACTTGTAAACTCTTTCCTCAACCATTTTGGTTTCAACTCTACATCTCTTCTATTTCAAACTTGATGGAAAAAAACTACCCATGGCCAAAGACTACACCATGTGCAAAGGACTTCTTCAACATATTCAACTCTAATGACTTCAACTTCTTCAACTCTAATGACTTCAACATCTCCAGCATATTCATTAAGGACTTCCAACTTGGATACCACTAAGGACTACAAGTGAAACAAGGAAATTTTACTCAAGATTTAGAGATTGAGAGAATGCAAAATAAGAAGGAACCATCAACAACTTTGAAGTATTGCAACCAAGAGGTTATCCCAAGGAACCATGATCTCATGTAAGAAGAAGCAACCAAGAAGGAAGGAAAGATCACAAGTGAACCATGTAGATGGACCACCATAATTTAGTTAAGTCAAACCACCAACTTATGTGGTGTAACAAAAATATTTTGTTGCCTAAGTATGTGCTTGAACCTTGTTTGAGTGAAATGTTTGTTTGTGATTGCTTGAACATTGCTTGTGTGAATTGTGATGTGTGTGATTAGAAATATTTCCTTAGAAATATTTTGCCTATTCTAATCCCAATCCAACCCAAACAGATGACTACTCCAAGAGACACCAACACCAACCAAGAAGACAACATGAGAGAACTTATAGTAACTCAAAACCAGTTGAGCCAAGAGACAACTCAGCTTTTAGCCAACAACAAAGGACTAGACCCAGCTATACAAAGGATTTTGAAACTTCAATCCCAATTGTTGCAAGGATTGGTTACTCAAATGATCAACATGGGAGAAAACTTTTCCCAAAGAACTAATGACAACAAGGATGACAAAGATGTTATTCTAGAAGGAACCCAAGCTAGCAATATTTGTGGAGACAAGGATCATGCATCCAAGAAGCATGAAGATCAATGCCCCAAGAAGAGAGAAAGATCTCCCACCTATGAAGAACATGAACTAGAAGAACTCCTAGCTTTGGAGAGACCCAAAAAGAAGAAAAAGGACATAAGCCAGGTGCAATGTTTCAAATGCAAAGAGATGGGACACTATGCCAATGAGTGCCCAGAAAAGAAGAAGAACCAAGGAAACAAACAAGAGACAGTAATACCAAAGAAAAAGAAAGATATTAGCCAAGTGATGTGCAAACACTGCAAAGAGTTAGGACATTATGCAAACTACTGTCCAGAAAAGATGAAGGATAAGATAAACCAGCCTTTGAGAGATATCAACCTTGTCACATGTTTCAAATGCAAGGAACTAGGCCACTATGCAATCAATTGTCCAGAAAGGATGGAGAACAAGTTAAACAAATCTATGAAGGATCTCAACCTTGGCCCATGAGTCAAGTAAAGAAACCAAGGACACATGCAACTGTTGCTTAGAGAAAATATTTCCCATGATCCCAAGAAGGACAATGTGTAATTTTTGTTTGAAAATTTTTAAGGGTGGTAGTACCCTAGTTGTTTTGAACTTGCTTGTACCCCAGACTTCCCGAGATTTATTTTAAGGGTGGTAGCCTGTCACATCCCAAGATTTTCCAAATCTAATGTGAAAATAATTTAATAAAATAAAACTTTGTTTGATTTTCAGAGCCAGAAGAAACTTTTTGAATTCAATTGGAACTTCAAACCCATTTGAATTAAAAAAAAATCCTAAAGGGATTTTTAAAGATAAACATTTAATAAAGGAAATTAAATGTTTTGGAATTACTACTTTGGATCTTTTAATAAAAGGATTTGATATTCAAAAGAAAAGATGGATTTACAAATAAGGATTATTTTATAAAACCAAAATAAAACTTGGCCAAGCTTTTGAATTAAAACATTTTAATTTAAATAAAGTAGCAAAGGTTTATTTAAAAATAATAAAGGATTGTTTAAATAAAATAATAAGGATTTAATATCCAACTTATTTTAAATAAAAGGTTATTACCATTTTAATTAAAATATCAAAACTTAATAAATTATTCTAAATAAGTATTCTAAGTAAATTATATTCTCAAATAAAACTTACTGAAATGTTTTGGATTTCAAAAGTAAATATTATAATAAAATAAATCCTATGGGAATTAAATAAATAAGGTCTATTCATCTAATTATTAATGAACCCTAAAGTAAAAGGATTATTTTATTTTAAACAAGTTCTTCAAATATTATTTGTTTTCAAATAAAACCTACTGATTGGGTTTTGAAAATATTTGGATTTTAAATGAAGATTTTGTTAATTAAACCAAACCCTATTTTTATTAATAAACCATAGTCCATTTTATTTAATTAATTAATAAATGGAACCTAAAAAGATTTAAAATAATATTTTATTTTAGAATGTGAATTATGATATTAGGCAGAACCAGATTCATATTTGAAAAGCTTGATGATTGTTTGAATCATTTTTGAATGTGTTTGGTTGTTTAGATTTCAAAACAGGAAAATAGATTTAGAAAAGGAAAAAGAAGCAGACAGAAAAAAATAGTGCAAAGGCCCAGCCCACTAAGCCAGTCCAGCCCAGACTTCTCCCCTTTCCCGAACCGTTTTTCTCTCACTGCTGAAACAGCCCATGGAGTCAATGACCGGTGGACCCATCCTCCCTCTTCTTTTCTCACTGACGCTGGACCCCACACCCCCTGTTCTTCTTCTCCACCCGCAGACCACACCCACTCCGTCGCCCTGACCGTTGCAGTGAGTAACTCCGGCGATTGATTGCGCGTGAAGGAGACATTGATTCCTTGTAATGACCACACCCCTTTAAACGCCAGCCACTCCTCTCCGTTTTCCCTCTGCCTTCTTTCCCAGACACGCCCCCAGGCCGCCTCAATTACGCTCTGAGCACCCTCGTCTCCGACGACCTTCCTCATCGATTCCGGCAACACGACACCGCCCCTTGCCTCCCTAAGCACACTCACACACTATCCTAGCCTTGGCGCTTCTCCCGGCGCTTCCCACTCACCCGCGGAAGCCCCAGAACGTCGGCAACGACGACAACCGTCATCGCCACCATCTGGTTTCTCCGACGAACCCCTCCCCGGTAAGCTAGACCACCCCCTTTCCTCGCGTTGATGCTAACTTGTCAGGGAACCGCGCACGAAGCTAACCCCATTCTCCGTTCCCTCTCCCATGCCTTGTAGCAACATCCCCAGCGACGCCTGAACGCGCCCGACGCCGAGCGAACTCCGGCGAGCGATTAGTATCGCCCCAGTGCAACCCTCGCCTCCTCGAAACCACGTCGAGTTTCACCGCGATCCCGCGATTCTGGTGAGCACCTCCTTATTCTACCTCGCTTCCTATTTCACCGGCTCCGCCGCTGACAGACCCCGCCGTCGCCAACTACCGCCGCCAGCGCCGCTGCTGTTTGGCCCAGCGATAGGAACCGTTAGATGAGCATCTGATGGCTTAGATAGATTCATTAACGCGAAGGGGTATCAAGCAATCTGTGCTGCACGATAGGAGTAGATCCAACGCACCGTAGCGTGATCCGGCTGAACCGGTATCGGCCAATGAAACAACGACGCGTGGCAGGATCTGTTTTAAAACTGAATTTGAAATCAGATTGAATTGCAAACTTCAAACCCTGTAACTTTCAAACCACACGACCAAATTTGACAAATTTTATATCAATGAATTCAGGAGAACAAGCCCTAACCAACCATGGCCTTAGTTTTGAAAATAGTATCTGTTAGCTTGTTTGAATTTGCAGAAACTTTTGTGAGCTTGTTTAGAGTATAAAAATTGTTTAAAAATGATTTTTGGATTAAAACCTTTGCAAAATGGTTTGTTGTGACCTTACTGACCCTAGGAACCAACCCTTGGTATTAAAAATGATTTTTGTAAGATTTAGATTGGATTACTTGACTTAGTCATTTTCTAGCCAAATAAAAAGAATTGATTTTATTATGGAAATGTTTATAGGAAGAAAACTTTGAGTAGATGGTTTGGACCAAACCTACTGACCAAAACACCAAGTTTTGCAATAGCAACTCATTTGGTGAACCCTATGGGCTAATGCCTTAGTAAAAATATTTCTACACCACATAAAATAACACTTTGTTTTGAAAATGGTTTTGAAGTGAAACCTTTTGCAAATGACTTAGCCACTTTAGGAAATGACCATTAGATGTACCCAAATGTCTATGACCCACTAAGAACCACTTTTTCAAACAAAACAAAGCTTGGCATGCTTGCATGCATTTCTTTGACTTTGTTATTTATGTGTGTTGTTTTGCTTGATTGGTAGATTGAGTTTGTGCCTTGCTTGATTGATTTGTAGTGACTTGAAGAATATGATTGTTGCAAAGATCAAGAAGTGAACCTATACTCTACCAAAAAGGCAAGTGATGCTTCATACTTTTTGTCCCATTACTTTTACTATGCATTAGTGATTTTGCTAAGTAAAACTTGCATGGATATTGCTAAGTATAGACCTTGCTATAAGAAAACCTAGTAGATGAATCCTTAGTAGGATTTTCCTAAGTTAGAGATTCCTACTACTACTAAGCTTAGCCTAGCTAATAGAAAACATGGGGGGGGGGGTATACATATTCACACTATACAAAAATATTCTAAGTCTGAGGACTTATGTTTTTGTTTAATAAAACAACTAAGTTAATAAATCCCCTGGGTGGAATGGGCTTGCTTGGTGGAGAATGGTTGAGTGGTTCACAATGCCATGGCTTGGATTGTGTATCTCACTTGTGGAATGCCACCCAGGAAACAAAGGGATTTGAGATGTCAAATGTTGAGAAGCTTCAAGTGCAACCACTTGGCAATATGGGCTCTGCCATGATCATATAGGTTGCAAGAACTTAGCCAAATGGACAGTGGGTGGTAGTGTTTGATAGGTTGGAACGCGTCCATTTTGGTCTAAGGGAAGGCTTCTGAAAGATTTTGTCTTGGGAAACCAAGTCTTGTGGGTAAAGTGCACCACCTCTGCAGAGTGTAAAACCTAAGTACTTAGCCATGTCCCTGGTAAAGGACAATTTGAGCATCAAGACATGGAAGCAATCAAGAATCTCATCATTCCAATTTCTAAATTATAATCTTGTGGTTTGAACAAGGGTTGTTTGAATTCTTCAATCATTGATGGAGAGATGGCTTGGTACAAGGATCTTGAAATCTTTGATTGAGGAAAATGATTTTGTCAAGCAAAAACTTAGTAATTTCAAAATGATAAGAAAAATCTATTTTGAGCAATGCAAGCCTCAACTCCACTTAGCCAAATGCATATAGATGATAGATTCCACTATGCTACCATAGTATCACTTGCCAATACAATTCAAATGTATTGACCCTTTGTGGCTGTAACTTGTATGTTGCAGGTTTGATTGTTTTTAGTGAAGATTGATTAATTAGGATTACAAAGTCTACAACCAACATCTGCCTGTGGCATTTTGAAGATGAAGGACCCATGCTTATTGTTATTCCGCTGCAATGTAATGTAATAGCCTAATGAGCTATGTTTGATGTAATAAAATTATGTTATTCCTGGTTATAAAGTTATATTATGACCCTTGTTTCTTGATATTACATCTAAACTGTGGATGCTAGCTATTGATCCAGGGACTAGCATTGTAAACACAGGAGGGATCAATCTTATTAAAGGTTGGGACCCCTACAAGGAGGGGCACCGGCGGCGCGGAACTCAACCATGGAAAAGAGTTGCCGAGTCGATAGGGGCGGCAGCGCTGGTGGCAGTGCCATGCCAGGTGCGGAAAACCTAGGCGTCTGATACCATGATATTTTGGGATATTGAGAGAATAATAGTTGTATTGATCGAGGCCTCGAAGGGCTGTTTATATAGATTACAAGACTTATCCTCCAAGGACTAATAGATATATACTACACCTCAAAGAGAGAGGGAGGCCGAATCGGATGGGCCTAACCCTAACCGACCTATACTCTAATAATCATCTGCAGCCAAAACACACACCCGCATCACTTTGCAACCAGCGTCAGCAGCAGAACACACATCTATCTCTCTGTCTCATCCCTCACACACAGCGCCGGAGGTACATCATGGCATGTTATCCCCTTGATATTCTCCCTCCCCTCCAGCCCCCTCAATCCCTCCTCACCGATGGAGCCTCTACCTCCTCCATCCTGTCCGGCTATCTTCTCTTCTGTGCCACCGTCCCCATCCCCTCGAATCAACCTCCCCCATCCCACCTCCCCTGCTGGCTCTCTATTGGGCCGCGGTGGCTTGGTGTTAACGATGCCAATCTGCAAGAAGTGGCATAGAGGGAGAAGCGAGCAAGGAAGGAGAGCACACGCTATGCCATCAAGGATTGGACTCGTTGATGACTTGTCCTCATGGGACTGGACAACTATATAAGGACCACGTCGACAAGGAAATGGTGGCAATTGACTAGAGGCTTCGTCCATGTATTCTGTAGCGCTAGCTTTCCTATTCTGAACTCCCTCTGATGGCTTGGACTTTATTCAAATCCTGAACAAGTTTCTCGTTAGCAAGCAATAGATCCCCAAATATACTTGTAGTTGATCTGTGTTGTTAACAATCTGGTACCTAGAGCCAAAATTTCCCCCTCCACCACACCAATCCCATGTTCCTGATTCTCCACGCTGGATACTCGCTCTTGCAAGGCAGCGAATCCTCAATGAGACCTCGCCATGGAAAATCTCTAAGGAGCAACGCGCCGTCTATGATACGTTGTCGACAACGTCCACAACGTAACATGAGGCTGCTAAGCGTGAGCTCACTGATCTCATCACGCAATTGGTGGACACATCGGTGGCGCGCTCCATGGAGTCCGTCCACTCCACCATCTCTAAGTCCGTCGATGGCATGCGCGTTTATGCCGATGGAGTGGAGACCTCGCTCAATCACATCATGGAGGATCTCCGTGCTTAGATTGGTCTCGCCGCCTCCGATGATCCGGATGTTGGAGATATGCCCTAGAGGCAATAATAAAAGTAGTTATTATTATATCTTTGTGTTTATGATAAATGTTTACATTCATGCTATAATTGTATTAACCGGAAACATTAATACTTGTGTGATTTGTAAACTAATTAGAGTCCCTAGTAAAGCCTCTTTATAATACTAGCTTGTTGGTTGATAGATGATCATGGTTTCCTGATCATGAACATTGAGATGTTATTAACAACAAGATCATATCATTAGGAGAATGGTGTGATGAACATACTCCCATAGATAAGTGTAGCATAAAGATCAAGTCATTTTATTAGTTCGTTTGCTATAAGCTTTCTGATACATAGTAACCTAATTCCTTCGACCATGAGATCATGCTAATCACCTTCACCGGATGGATACTTTGATGACATCAAAAACCACACCGTAACTAGGTGGCTATAAAGGTGGCATTGAGTGCTCGGAAAGTATGTGTTGAGGAACATGGATCAAGGGGTTTGTCCATGCATATGACAGATAGATATACTATGGGTCCTCTCGGTGGAATGTCATCCAATTAGCTTGCAAGCATGTGACTGGCTCACAAGGGATCACATATCACATGAATGAGTAAAGAGTACTTATCGGTAACGAGGTTGAACTAGGTATACAGAGATACCGACGATCAGACCTCAGATAAGTAAAATATCGCAAGACAAAAGGAAACTGGTATCGTATGTAAATAGTTCATTCGATCGCAAAGTAATCATAGAAATATGTGGGAGCCACATGAATTTCCAGATTCTTCTGTTAGTTATTGATCGGAGAAGATTCTCGTTCATGTCTTCGTAATTCACGAACCGTACGGAGACACACTTAAGGACTCGATGTTCTTTAGTAGATATGGTATGTAAGTAGGAAGACCGAATATTGTTCAGAGTCTCAGATGGGTGATGTCTATGCACTTCTATTCTTGTAGACAGTTGTTGGGCCTCCAAGTGCAGAGGTTTGTTGAACAACAATAAGTTTCCCTTAAGTGGATTACCTAAGGTTTATCAAACTCAAGGAGGAAGTGGTCAAAGGTATGCCTCTCAAGCAACCCTGCAATAAAGAGAAGTCTCTTGTGTCCCCAACACACCCAATACACTTGTCAGGTGTATAGGTGCACTAGTTCAGCGAAGAGATAATGAAATACAAGTGGTAACGGTGCCAGAAAAGAGCTTCTGACTTGTTGTTGACGTGGTAGAGACTAAAGGCAAACTGAAATAAAGATGGAAGCAAGCAAACATGCAACAGATCTAGATGCAAACGGTGTTTCAATGCTTAGCAACAAGGCCTAGGGATCGTACTTTCACTAGTGAACACTCTCAATAAATATATTATCTTCATGATACTACCCTGAACTACTCTCCGGTTGGAAACTCTAATCCATGGTAGGGCTATAACAACACTCCTCAAAGTCCACCTTCCCCATCTAGATAACCCCACACTGTCACCTTGAGCGCTAGATGTTTCCAACAAACACCACAATTTCATAGAGACAACCAACTCAAAATATAACTCATGATAAATATATATAATCTAGCCTAAGTGCCACCACGGCGTGCATGCTGTCACTTTCACACATGTGGGGAAAAGCATAGATCTATTAAAGCAATTGAGTATTTATGTAACCTCTAGCCTAAGTACCACCACGGCATGCACACTGTCAGTTTCACACACGTGGGGAGAGCTAGAGATCTATTAAATCACTTGAGTAGCAGAGTAGATCTACTTGATTACAAAGCTCATGACCATAATATGATCACACATAGAAAGAGAGATGAACGCATAGCTACCTGTAGAGCCCTTAGCCTCGAGGAAGAACTACTCCCTCCTCATCATGGGAATCAGCAACGATGATGGAGATGGTGGTGGAGATCGATGGATATGGCTCCGAGGGCACTTCCCCGTCCTGGAAGGGTGCCGGAACAATGAATTTATGTACCCCGAATCTTCCCTTCGGTGGTGGTGGCGCTGCGGAGGTTTTCGTGGCTTTCTCCTTGATGATTTAGGGTTTCTAAGTCGAGGATTCTTATAGGCGAAGGATGCCAGGTCGATGGAGGCCCAGGGGGCCCACACCCCTGGTGGCGCGCCTAGGGTGGGCCCGTGCCACCCTAGGGTGTGGCTACCCTGGTGCCCTACTCCGTCTCTGCTTCGATTTTCCGTATCGTTCAGGAAAAAATATGAAGATTGGCTTTTGTCCCGTCCAATTCCGAGAATATTCATTTTTTAGCTTTTTTGAAACAACAAACCGCAGAAAACAAGCAACTGGCACTGTTGCATCTTGTTAATAGGTTAGTTCCAGAAAGTGTATCGAAATACCTCAAAGTGTAGACAAAACATAAGACAAATGGTATAAAACAAGCATGGAGCATCAAAAATTATAGATACGTTTACGACGTATCAGGCATCCCCAAGCTTAACTCCTGCTCGTATCGAGTAGGTAAGTGATAAAAATAATAATTTTGAGGTGACATGCACCATCACAATCATGATCAAACTATTTGCAAGCATTGGTAGCTAGGATCAAAGTATTCTAAACATGAGAATGAAAGATGAAGTTCTAACAAAAAGACATAGCAACTATGCTGCAGCATGAAAGGATACAAACAAAGGTTCACGAATAACAATGCATTGAAAGATGTTTGTTTGTTTCACATATAGAAAACATAGCATAGTGGTATTCAGCTTGTCCCTCATGGAGTAGCAAAACATAAATGCATAGGATACCTTTAAAGTTCATAAGGGTGACTAGATACAAATAGTTAAAGAGCAAGCAATATCAAAAATATGAATCAATCAATAAGTTTTGGGACAATGCACATAGAACTAAGAATGGAAACTATGCTCTCTTAATTGGTGCCTAAGGATAGAAGGTGGAGACTCAATATAAAAGTGGAAGAAAGGCCCATGAAAGGGAAGCATGGATTTCAAGTTTCATAAAGAGCTTCCAAAAATTATGGTACTTGTTAGCTTTTAGCTCTCATTGCCCCTATCGTAAGCATCTTGAAGTGATTAAGGTTAAAGTGCATAAAATATGGAGTATATGCTTGACAAAGTATAAGTTGGCAATCTCATGTCCCTTGAGTACGAGGGCCGCTCCGCAATCTACTCAACTTTAGTCACCGATAAGTTCTTATCATAGTAAGTACATGTGTATCATAGAGAACCGCCAACGGAGTACCCCTTGCACATGATACATGAGCTATCCCTTATCAAAATGACAAGGCAAGCAGACAATGAGCATCTCAGCAATCTTCTTATTTACCATAGGAAAATGGTGTTTTTTTATCTCTTTCCTCTTTTCTCTATCTCTTTTTTATAAGAAGAATGCTTCATAGATTGCTCCCTATGGTGATGCTGCTAGTTTCCACCATGATTAGGCATGGCTTAGGCTAGCGGCCCAGGCGTTTCTCTAACACGCATACTCCATGGAGTTACAAGCTCCCCTTTCATTTCACACCGATGACATCCATAAACAAAAGAGCATGATATCAACTGGGTAGATATTTACAGGTGTTGAAAGCGTTCCCCGTGACAACAGAGTTCTGCTAATTCCCAACTTATAAGTGCAAGCATATACAACATAGATGACACAATGGTTCAAGTTTATTAGGGTCAAGAAAAATAAAGTCTGCCATCAAGTTTGTGAGAGCTTTAATCACTAATTTTCACATAACAAGTTTAATTTGGAAGATAGATAAAACAAGAATATACTTGGAATGGTGTAACACACCATGCATAGGAATTTATAGTGGACTCTTTGGAATAACTTGGTTTCTTGGGAGTTGGATGCATGAGTAGAGCTTACTCAATACAAGTGGAGGCTAGCAAAAGACTGGGAGCGACCAACTAAGAGAGCAATAATGGCCATAATCATGCAGAGCGACAAAACATTATTAATCAAAGCATAAAGTGGTATCACAACTCAAAAAATAAATAATCATAGAGGCTAAGGTGACTGGTTCGTAGTCGTAACATGGTGTGAGCATGTGCCAAGTCAACCCAAATAAAGCATCAAAGGAGAATACCACAATACTATGCTTTTGTATGCTAAAACAACGTATGATTATTTCAAGGCACATTAATCAATCCTAATTGTTTGGAACAAGTCATGCTACAACAATAATCACTAAGCATAAGGTCAAAGCAACATCTAGCATGACATGATAAAGCTTAAGCCATAGTCATAACAAGCTCCTTTTTGTACCACCTAAGCACGAAGCTTCCTACTCTTTTCCAACACAAACAAACTTATTTGAAATAACCCACAAAGATAATAATCAATAAAGATCAGTGAGCATGTCTCACAAATCCACAAATAAGAACTAAAAATTTCTAAGCAGAAAGCACAAGAAAACTAAGGCTAAACACAGTGCTAGCAAAAGAGAACACTCACAAGACGATAAGAATGAAAACTAGAGTGTTCTAGGCAATGAAACCGAGTGTGTCTCTCTCCAAAATAAGTGTGATGGATCCAACAAACTTATTTCAGCAAACCAAGCAAACGAAACCAAAGACGCTCCAAGAACAACACAATAGTGGATGAAACAATAAAAATGAAGTGTCTAGAAAGACCTGAGATTTTTATTGATAAAGAAGGGGATGCCTTGGGCATCCCCAAGCTTTGATGCTCGTACCTCTTGAATATTTCTTGGGGTGACAGGGGTGTAATCCTCAAGCTTGAGCTTTTGTCCATTCTTCATCTCCTTACATCATTCTTCCCTTACACCTAAAAATTTTCCTTAATACAAAACTTCACACAATCTTCATTAGCAACATTAGTGCATTCAAAAGTAATAAACCTTTGGGGTTTAGTTTTAAAATAGCAAAACTTTCATTAAAACACAAGCTACTGTAGCAATTCCCTCATAAATCTCAATTTACCAAAGAGAACCCAAAAAGAAATCGATAAAGAGGCAAATGCAAATAATGGCAGAAATTAGTCAAAACAGACCAGCAGGTAAAAACCGATTTTTTCGAAGACCTTATGTTGCTCAAATAAAAAAGTTTTGAACTACTGAAAGTTAAATAATAACCTGGGGGATTTAATCAGAAAAATAAAGCTAAATTCGACATACAAAGATTTTTCACGAATTTTTATAGTGAAGCACAAAAATATGTTTCGGGACAGCACTTCCCCAAATCTTACGTCTCTCTCATTATAGGTTATTCTTGGCAAAAAAATCAAACAAAAAGGATAAGAAGAGATTACTACAGAGGTAATAATTCCAAACTGAAGAAAACTATTGGGTTATCTCCCAAGAAGTACTTTTCTTTAACACCTTGAAGTTAGGCTTGATAGTTTGAGAAGATGCTCACATAAGAAATATGAATTGAAGTAAAAGAGAGCATCAAGAAGAAAATTCAAAACACATTTGAGTCTAACCCACTTCCTATGCATAGGAATCTTGTAAAGGAACAAGTCACGAAAGCACAAAGCAACAAGCATAGGAAAGCAAAACAAGTGCAACTTCAAGTCTTTCAACATAAAGAGGGGAAACTTAATATTGCTGAGATACAAAAAACATGTTTACCTCTCTCATAATAACTTTCAGTAGCAACATGAATAAAATCAACAATATAACTATCACATAAAACATGCTTATCATGAGCCACATGCATAAAACGATTATTACTCTCATAACAACTTCAAGAGATTCTTATTAATTATAGTGGGAGCAAATTCAATAAAATAGCTATCATTATTATCCTCATCACCATAATCATCAAATATAGGAGGCATATTGTAATCAGAATAAATTTTCTCCTCAATAGTAGGTGTACTAAAAATATCATATTCATCATTGTAATCATCATATATTGGTGGTTTGGTATCATCATAACCAATAGAATAGCTATCTTCCAAAGCTGGGGAACTAATGTAACATCCCAGCATTTAGGAACCAACGAAGGGTATAGGAATCTGTGAAATTTCATGCATTCATCTGTAAAAATGTGGGTAAATTTTTCGCCAAATAAAAACCTAAAGTGATCAAAGTTTCTTTCTGCTTTGAGATGAGGTATAGTCTTGGAGGATGATTGTTATAAACTTTGATATGATCTTTGTGGACTAGTGTGTTTTGGGAAATGAAATTTGAATTTAAACTTGAGTGTTGGATTTATAATGTAGAAAGGTTTAGAATTAGGTTTGAGTGATTTGATTTAATCAAGAGTTAACAATTAATAACTCAAACTTTAAATAAAATAAATTAATCAATGAAATGAATATTTATTCCATAATTTTATTCAATAAATAAGTTACAAAATGTAACTTATGGAAATGATCAAGAATCTTTACAATAGTAATGAAATAAAAGAAGAATCTTTATATATTGAGGAATAGTAAAATCTTTATTACAAAATAATGAAATAAAAATTACAAAAAGAATAAAATAAATATTACATGTGACTATTCTATAAAGAAAAAGAAAACCTAGACTAAAGTCTTGAATCTTCAAGTCTGGTACCTGCAAAACAAACACAAACTAAAAGAAAGAAAGTGAAGGATTATAAAAATGTTTTACTCTCAGAATTGACAGTGAGTTGCACTGTGCAAAATTTCATCACTGAGTAATCTTTAAAGGGGAAAGTTTCACCAATATGAAAGAATTATATCTTTCATAATTTTAAGCCATAAGTCAAATAAACAGTAAGGAGGGGAAAGTTTCACCAGACAAGTAAGAGTAACCAGATAAAAGTAACTTTCATATCAAGAGCATATCCACAAGGTGTAGCAGACACACAAGCAGCACACACACCAAACTGCACGGTGTGTGCTGTCAGCACAACATCAATAGGGCACACACACAAAACTACTCAGCACAGCCCTGGGAGGCATATCCAACACCATTCTCTGGTGCATACACACCAAGCAAAGCAGCCCAGCTAAACCAAACCAAAGCCAAACCAGATCACACCAACCAAAGTCTTGATCATCTCACCAATATGGTGACATAAGGAGGGGGTAGATCAGGTGGATAGCAAGAACAAGATCAAGCCACTAGGACCAGGAGGTGGAGAGCTAGATCAAGGACAAGTCCAGGAACTGGAAGTATCAGGAGGAGCATCAGATCAAGCTAGCCACAAGATCAAAAACTTTCAACCTCAACAACAACCAACTGTGGTGAGTAGAAAAGACCATCACATGATTTATCTGTCTAAGTTAGACAAGCATCCATGAGTTGTCTCATACTCAAATTCTCAGAAAAGCACCCAAGTGGGGTGAATCCATCATTGAAGTTTTAAACATTAAAAGCAATCAAAAAACTATATAGACCCAACTAGGATCTCAGGACAACATCATTGATCCTAGATATCAAGCTATATTCTAAATTCCAGGAATGAGTATAGCCAAGATCTGAACTTCTAGGCACATCTCTAAAACAAAAGTAGCACCTTATAATTTCATCTTATAAATCCATATAAGTTATTAAGCCTACAATCATTTTTTCCCCAACTTTGTTTCAAGAAGCAGTAGCTGATATCACTACCAGAACCAATCCATGAGAAACAACAAGATAAGGACCTAGATCCTAAACCTCAGACCAACATCATAGGTTTTAGGAATTCAGGGAAAGAAGTTCCACTGATTTCTGATGCCAAGTTAAGCTTAAGCAAAAGCAAGCTAAGTAATAGAACCTAATTTTGTGTGCCATACTAGGATGGTGTCACAAGAACAGCTTCTAAACTAAGCATGTTAAGCATTCAACTTTCACAGTTACATTCACAGCCAAATATAAATCATTTTCCTGATACTAATCATATGAATCATTTCTAAGAATATCCATATATATATCATCACTGTAAGAGACCATTAGATCTCAGCTATATAAATGAATTCTTAAGCCAACAGTACAAATACAGTGACTTCATCACACAAAAATCACTGTCATTTACCAAACAATGACAGTGGTGAGCTCTCAAACCACTAGAATCCCCAAGTAATGATTATAGAGAAACCTTACCATCTGAACCATATCAAATTAATCCATAGAATCATTTGGTAAACCACTAGCATCACCACAGCTAATCATAAGCAGCAATCCACAGCAAACTACCACTCATCATGCTTAGGGATCATCAATACATAATCCAACTAGTCAGATATTTAATCCACAAAGGGATATGAACCCTAAGCAGAACACACAATCCTAATCAGGACATGACACTAGCCAGGAGTAGCTACTATCAACACATAGCATAGGGTGGCCTAGCATAGAGGACACAAGGGGAAGACGAACAACTTACTGATGAATGTTGCCGTGGGTGAGAAGAAGAAGCAGAGGTCGACGACGAGCACGGTGACATGGGGAGCACCCCCAAGGAGGCGCTATGACCCACACCACGCTGAGGCGACGACCCTCACCACGCCTGAAGGCAAGGAACACCAGCACAACACACGGCAGCAGCGGCGGCGACAGCACTAGCACCACCCCAAACCCTAGGGTTTGGGATGGAGCTAGTCTGGCCACGGGGGAGCGCCAGATCCAAATCGAATTGGACATGAAGGTAGAGCATGGTCGACAAACTCCCCTCCACCACGGTAGCAACCATGGAGGACCACCACAGCGGGCAGCACATGGCGGCGGCGCCATCGACCACGGGGTCGAGGAGGAGAAGAGAGAGATGAAATCAAGAGAGTGACAGAGAGAGTGGGCTAGGTTGGGCCAGGACCCCTTCGGGATGTTGTTTTGGCTCTGCCCTATTGGGCCACAAGGGACCAATAAGCCCAACACAGTCAGCCCAAATCACTTAAGGCCAGTTTTTAAATGAGAAAAGACCAAAATGCCCTTGAATTTAAATAAATTCTAGAAAATAAAATAAAAAATCCAAAAATTATAAATAAAATATTTTTGGATTCACAGTAATCCAAACTATACAAATAAATTAAAAAATAAAATTTTAGACATATAAATTTTATTAAGATTATTGTAATATATATTCCTTATGGAATTTTACAAAATTATTGAAAGATGAGAAAAATTAATAAAAATCACTTTCATTATATATTAATATTGTAGTATTTTAGAAAAATACTAAACAAATATTTAATATCAATTTTTGGTATTTAAATGATAATTCTTAAAGGAATTATTAAATAAATAAAATTCAAATAAAAGGAAATAAAATAAAAGTATACTATATTCAATAAATATTAAAAAATAATATTTCTAAATCCTTTATTATTAAAAGGGATTTTTATAATTTAAATCATGAGGGAGAATACATATAAAGCTAAATAATGCATTACATTACTTTGCATAATCATTTTGCTTCTTTAAATATTGTCCTTACCGGGCAATAATGATGTTTTTGTAGACATAGAAGCTCAAGGTCTAGAGCACGCATCGGACTTCACTACCTTGCAATCACAAGGCAAGTTCATCACTTGCTCATATCATTTGAAGAGTCATTATCAAAGTTTTTGCAAATTGTGTGTAATCATATATACTCCAATGAAAGAAAATATTATTTTCACAAATAAAGAAATCTTAGATATCATCCTAAGTGATGATATAATGGAGCAATAGAACTTTGGGTTCTATTTGCAACAATGATGATCAATTAGGGACTTAATAACCCATGGCATCAGTGATTCTAGCGCCATATATTACGCATTAGCCATGATATTTGGAATGTGACAGAGAAGTTAGCTGTATCTTCTTCCTCTCGCATGTAGTCGGATGTGCAGGTCGTGGCTGTTATCCTTGTAGCGTGCATATTAATTGGTAATTCATAGAGGATATGTAGCATATGGGTGGGAACCCTCAATGTCCCACGATAGTTCTGGCATCTAACAGTCTGTACAAACCATTGCCGTAATTCAATATGCGGGCATGGTGTACACCAATGTCACATCCCAAAATTTTCCAAATTTTGAAATGTGAAAAATAAATAAACAAAATAAATAAATGTTGAAATTTAGGGTGAAAAGAAACTTTTTGTTTCTAAATGGAAACATTAAAACCCATCTTGAACAAACTTTGAATAAAAGGGAAACCAACAAAATTCAAATCAAGTGAAATGCATTCATAAATGAATGTATCTTGAAATTCAAACTTGGGAAAAATAAACTAAAACCCTAAAACCCTAATGGAAGAATATCATTTCCAAGATCTCTCTAAGACTATGGATTTGATCCATATAAAATTTAGAAACAAACAATTATAAATGGTCAAAAATGATAAACAAAAATATTATAAGATCATAGAAGTTGGTTTCACTTAATTTGGAGCCATGGATAAAATCTTATGAATTTAATAGGATAAAGAGAATATATTCCAAAGCTAATAAAGCACCTATCAAAAAATCCATACCAAAATTGTGAGCAAAAATAATTCTAAAGGATAAACAAATATTAAATAAAAATATACAAATTGGAATCACCAATTTTGGATCTATAAATAAAAAGATATGGATTTTATAAGATAAAGAAAGGAATAAATAAATGAGGAATATTTAAAAGCCAAATTAAATCTTGGCCAAATCCATAAACTAATGAAAGTATTGAATAATAAAATGGAGTAAAAGATTATTTAAGTAAAAATATAAGGATTGAATGTATCCAATTTTATTTAAATAAAGACAAAATCCCTAATAGAAATGATTAATTAAATCATGGGAAAATAATAAAGCGGAATTTCCCAAGGTGGATACAAGAGTTATTTAATTAACTTAAATGGAATAAAAGAATCCTTTGGATAATTTTTTTATGGATTTAAAACCATATTAGATTTTATTTGAATGAAGACAAATGCTCAATTTAAATGATTAATAAATCATATTAAAAATATTTCAAATAATTCAAAATGAAGTATTTAACACCCTATTAAATAAGTAAAACCTACTGAATAAGTTTGGTGAAAAGTTAGAATTCGAATAAAGGTTTGAAAATAAAATCAAAATCTTATTTGAATAAAAGACAAGTGACCATTTTAAATAAAATATAAACCATAAAAGAATAAAAGAATTATTCCTAAAATGCTATTTAAAATACATGTTTAATCAACATTAAAACTTACTGGAAGTTTAGTAAAAATATAAATTCAAATGGTGCTTGAAATCATTTGAATGAATTCAAAACAGAATAAAAGAGACACAAAAAGTAAAAAATAAACAGGAAAGAAAAAAAGGGAAAGAGACCAGCCCAACCCAGCTAGCCTATCAGACCCAACTCGCAGCCCATCTTCTTTTCCTCCCCGAAACGTTTTCTCACTTGAACTCAAACCCGTGCTGCCACTAACGAGGCGACCCCACCGTATTCCCTCCCCACTCACTGACGCCGTTGCCCACTTGCCAGTCATCGTCTCCACCCCGCGCGACCTGTTCCTCCCAGAAACCACGCCAGCCGTTTCTGCCGTAATCTTCTCTGCGTTAATTCGCTTTATTGCTGCGATTAAACCTCCCCGTGACTGCGCCCTTCTAAACGCCTGCCTCTCCTCTCCATTTCCCCTCTCTCGCTCGCACCATATCGCCTCTAGGCCGCTCCGATTTTGCCCGAAACCATCCTCTGCTCCGACGAGCCTCCACCCAAATTCCGGCAGCACCAGCCACCGCCGTGCCCTCTCGACCACTTGAGTCTACTCCCCACCTCCCAGCACCAACCACTCGCCTGCGCGTGCCCCTATCATCGGCAACGTCATCACCGGAACGCCACCGCCTCCTGCTCCAACTCCGGCGAGCTACTGATGCCAACCCCGAGCACCCCTCGAGTTCTGGTGAGTACACCTGCGACCCTTGAGAACTTGCGCACCCTCCTGACACATTGCCTTGATCACTTGCGCCCCAGGAGCTCATCGCCGACAACGACAGCACGTGCCCGAGCCAGTGCGCAACTCCGGCAAGAAATTGTCATCGACCTCGAGCGCCCCTTCGCCAACCAAGGACACCTCGAGCATCCCCATGCCACGGCGACCTCGGTGATCTCTTCCCCTGTCTCTCTTGCTTCCTGAATCGCCGGGAACTCCACCGTCTGAGCTCGCCGCCGCCAGCCACCGTCGCGCGTCGTCCATCTTTGGCCAAGCTCCTGTGTGCTGTCCGATTTAGATCTGGCGAATACGATAGAAAACTTAACGAAGGGGGATGTAGCACTCTGAGCCACACGATCTGTTTTAATCTAACGCTCCACGTAGCGCGATCCTCACGAACCGGTACCAGCCAATGTGGTTGTGACGCGTGGCCAGTCTGTGTCATAAAAACAGAAATTAGATCTATTATTTGTTAGATTTTGTAAATTCTATAACATTAAATCTACATGTCCAAATGTTGCAAATTTTAGATCAATGGAATCAGCAAAACAAATACTTTCCAATCATGCACTTTGTTTAGTAATTTGATTCTATAAAATTGATTATTTTTGCAGAAACTCGTTTAGGCTTATTTTGTGTATAAAATTTATTATAAAATTGTTTTTAGGGTAAAATCTTTTGTAAATGGATTGTTTGAACCTACTGACCATAGAAACCAACTTGTAGATTTAAAAGAGTATTTTGTGAATCTAATGAATAAATCTTTGAATTAAAGAATTTCTAGTTAAATAAAAATGTTGTTTATGTTTTAAAAATGCTTTTTGAGTAAAACCTTTGGAAAATGATTTTAATTAAACTCTCTGACCCTAAACACCAAGATTTTGAATTTAAAAATATTTGGTGAACCCTAGAAAAATTATTACTTTGTTTAAAGGCATTTCCAACAAAATAAAATATTGCTTTGGTGTAAAAATGGGTTATAGATAAAACCTTTTGCAAATGGTTTTAATATTAAACACTTGACCTTAAAACACTAACATTTTTGTTTAAAAATATATTTGACAAACACTAGAAATTATTACTTTGATTTAAATCATTTCTAGCAAAACAAGAATGATTCAAATGGCCATTTTCACTAATTTAATATCAAATGGTTTTGCCACCTTTATAAATGACCAATAGGTGTTTTATAATGTTTATAACCTATTAGAAACCACTTTTCCAAATAAAACAATCTTTGGCATGCTTGCATGCATTGCTTTGTTTTTATTATTCTATGTGATGAATTGCTTGAATGGTAGATTGAATTTTGTGCCTTGATTGAATTGTAGTGGAATTTGAAGAGTGTGACTATTGCAAGATCAAGGAGTGAACTTATACTCTCTAGCAAAAAGGCAAGTGGTGCTTCATACTTTTGTCCCATTATTTTCACTATGCATTAGTGATATTTCTAAGTAGGACTTGCATGGAATTTCTAAGTGTTAACTATGCCATGGGAAATCCTAGTAGATGAAACCTTAGTAGAATTTTCCCTAAGTTAAGATTCCTACTACTATCATTCTTAGCCTAGCTAGTAGAAAACACGGGTGGATTATATTCATGCTATGGAATATTTGTAAGTCAAGGACTTGTGCTTTGTTTAATAAAACAACTAAGTGAATGAATCACCTGGGTGGAATGGTATTGCTTGGATGGATTTTTGTTGAGTGGTTACACAAGGCCAGGGGACTGGTGAACCTTGTGTATCACACTTGTGGAATGCCACCCAGGAACAAAGAGATTTGAGATGTCAAGTGTTGAGAAGCTTCAAGTGCAGCCACTTGGCATTATGGGCTCTACCTGGATCATATAGGTTGCAATAACTTAGCCAAATGGATAGTTGGTGGTAGGGGTTGATAAGTTTGGAGCGTGTACATTTTGGTCTAAGGGAAGGCTTCTGAAAGATCTTGTCTCGATGCATGTCGAGTCTTGTGGGGAAAGTGCACCACCTTTGGAGAGAGTAAAATCTAAGTACTTAGCCGTGTCCCCGGCAATGGATAATTTGAGCATCAAGACATGGAAGCTATCAAGAATATCCTCATCCCAATTTCTAAGTTAAAAACTTGTGGTTGAACAAGGGTTAAAGGATCTTCAATCAATGATTGGTAGATGCCTTGGGTGATTTTTGACAAACAAAAACTTAGTGTTTTCAAATGACAAGGAAAATATATTTTGAGCAAAGCAAGCCTAAGCTCCACTTAGTCAAATTCATATAGATGATAGATACCACTATTATACCATAGTATCAGTTGCCAATACAATTCAAATGTATTGACCCTTGTGGCTGTAACTTATTATGTTGCAGGTTTGTTTGATGTTAGTGAAGTGTGTTGATTAGGATTACAAGTCTACAACCAACATGATTTCCTGTGGCACTTTGAAGATGAAGGAATCCATGCTATAGTTATTTCTGCTGCATTGTAATGAGATAGCCAAATGATCTATGTAAGATGTAATGATTTATTTTATTCCTGGTATAAATTTGTATTATGACCTTTGTTTCTTGATATTACATCTTAACTGTGGATGCTAGATATTGATCTAGGGACTAGCATTGTAAACACAGGGATCTCTACCTTATTAAAGGTTGGGACCTCTACAACCAAGGAGGCATGCGAGGTTGCGAAGGGGGCAGTGATTGGCTTGGACCAACTACTGGGCCCCACATCATGGAATTGTGGATGGGAAAGTACGCCCGGTTGTGCAACAAGGAGTTGATCTCTCATGGGTAAAGTAACGCACCTCTGCAAAGTGTAAGAATTGTAACTTGTTACTCCCTGTTCCGGGAAGGAGCTGCGAACGCGGCAGGAAAGGAACTCCATGAAAGTTCTGGTCAACCTATGAAGGCTGATGGTCATAGATTTTTTTATAATAAAATCAATCTTTGAAGAAAGATTTACAAAAACTGCATAGTGCCAAGGACTTATAGTCCGAGGTGGTAGTTAGAGCATCAAACTTCCCACCTTGCATATAATGAACTTGTTGGGTAACGCTGTTACTCATCCTTTCCTTTGATCCCTTGCTTAGACTCTGAGGATCCCGGAGACCTGCCAATGTATGCAGCCGAATGCCATGAAGATGGGTTCTACGAGGTGCCTGGCCTGTCAGGAGGTGTTGAAGGAGTGGATTACGAAATCCGCTATGGTGTCAATGATAACGAGTCCAACTAAGTATCCTAGTTAGTAGTAACTGACGGAGCCGAGCAACATGAACTCAATAGAATAAGCTGCTGAGCTCAACTCCTAGTTGGAGTTGCTACTTTTAAATTCCGCTGAAACACTTTATATTTTGGTTTGTAAGTTGAATCCTTTTGAAGTCTTGAACTTCTAGTATTGTAATAATAATAATTTACAGAATGGTGTTCTGTGGATGTCATGTGAACGACTATAGTGTACTACATGCAGTGGTATGCTGGGTAACCGCAGTTGGTATCAGAGCAAATTGCTTTGACCTTAGGTTGGAAACCTAGTAAAGGGTATTACCTGTAGGAGAGTGTAGCAACGATAAAAAATTCTCTAAGAGAAATATAATGGGTATTCAAATGAGAATATTACGTTATATGTTTTAGTGCGATAATTCTTTGTTATGATGCAATATATTATTGGTTACTAATAAAAAATATTTTTCTGATATATAGAGCTATGGCACCAAAGTTTCCAAAACAGACTTTGGTAAGGAAAGAGGAGACTCTTGATGATTATTAAGGATCATTCATAGACCAACTTCGTCAACTTTTAAAGATTTTTAGTTGTCCAACTAGAATCCCAGTGAACACTATAACCTATTATGATGGCCGGATGTTATCCAAGTATCGTGTGAGTATCCAACTTCCAGAGGAGCTTGGATTGTATCACGATTTACCTATAGGAGAAGGTAGGAGTCACTTAGAAGCATATCATGTTGCTGTTGTGGAGGCGATAGCTAATATCCGGGAGCATAAAGCCAAGGAGTTAGAAGGTAGCACATTTTCTGTGATATCTCATGATTCCATAGACTTGGAGCCTGTACCGGATCATCTTATTTTAGTTAATAAGCATCCTAAGTTAGCTTCCAAGTTTATGGATAGATACCGAACACTCGTTGCATCTTTTTATAAGACACATCAAGTGATTGTTGAAGATAAGAATGACATGTTAGAGGATCTAACTGATTCGGAAAGGAGAAAGCAGTTAGCATTCCAGTTGGAGAAGAAAGAAAGTAGTAGTGCAACACCTATCTTTAAGGATATACCTATAGGTCCTAAATCTTTTACACCATATCCTTATTCACCAAGTCCTGAACCTATATATGATCCTACTGTGGATATGAGGTTTGCAGTACCACAGGGTTCAGAGGATGGTTCTGAATCAGAACTTCCTATTGAGAATTATGATGGTTGGAGGATGGGATCATATGAAGGATCTCATGAACACCAGATGTCCATAGAGGGTTCTGACAGAAATGTTGGACAATCTAGCTGGATGGGTGCAAGAATTAACCCTAGTAACAGTAGTAGAAATGCCATGTTCATAGATAATCAGGATGAAGAAGAAGATCCCGAGGAGTGAGTGTTTGAATCATCAACATCTTCTTAGAGCCCAGGGAATATACATTATCCGATGTTTAACTATCTTGACCAAAGGAGCACCTGGGGATCTGCAGGATCTGCATATCCTGTTCACAACTCAAGGAATGAAGCTCAGGAGATGCAAGTGGAAGATAATGTTGAATATGTTTCTGAAGACTTTTCAGCTGAGCTGGAGGGAGTCAAAGTGCTCAGGTTGGGTAATAACTCAAGTCCTGACACTTCAGATACTGAGTATGTTCCTTCTGGAAGGCCATTTGTTCCACAAACTGTGCGATGAATGTCACGTCATCACGGTTGGACATCAGGCATGTATGATGAGCGTAGTTACTACTAGAAGGAGGCAACGAGTTAGAGGTATCAAGTACCGTGTATTGTAATCTAAGAAATAAGATAGTTAGATAAATAAGGTAGTGTATGATTATACCTATATGGTATATGTTGTAATGACTTTGTATTATTATGATATTGTCATGTATAATATGTAAAATGCATATTTGGATTTTATTTGGATCTTCATTGTGTGACTAGTTCTGTGCGTAAATTCGAGCTCAGAACACATGTGCATGATGTAATTATGAGTATTCGCTTTATGTGCAGGACTAGAGGGTCATGGATACGGGTGTAGAAACCGAAGTTGAACATCAGTGGATGGAACATGAGGCCAAAGAGAAGGCCGATGCAGATGCAACAAATCAGGGAGCATTACCACCACCACCAATGAGGCCATTAATGGAGCAGAACTTTATGTAATGTATGTAAATTATGCAAGAGACCCAGAACAAGTTCATGGAGGAGTTAGTGGGATGAGCAAATTAGAGGGCACCTTTAGGTGGGAGAGTGAGTCTTTCTGACTTCCAGAATGCAAGGCCGTCACCTTTTGCATCAGCTCCTGAACCAATGGATGCAGAAGATTGGCTAGCAGATACAAAACGAAAACTGAAGACTGTAGGTTGCGACGAGGAGGAGAAATTGAGGTATGCAACTCATCTTCTGACTGGACCTGCAGCATCATGATGGGAGAATCAGTTAGCCATGCAACAGCCAGGAAGGGAGTACACCTAGGAAGAGTTTAAGCAGAGATTCCATGAATATCATGTTCCAGAGAGTGTTATGGAACTGAAGCGGAGAGAATTTGAGGAGCTTCAACAGGGGTATACTAGTGTCATGAAGTATATCCGGGAGTTTAGTCAACTGTATCGTTATGTAGAGGAGGATGTTAACACAGAAGAGAAGCGGAAGAAGCGTTTCCTGCGTGGGTTAAAACCATTTGTGAGGATGCAGTTAAGGTTGGCTAATAAGCAAACTTATCAGCAGTTGCTGGATGCAGCTATTACTTTCGAAGATGACTACAAGAATGTCCAAGAGGATAGGAGGAAGAGAGCCAAGAAGGAAACCAAGAGGATTCAGTCAGGTAAACCTAAACCCAATCTGGAGTTCAAACTCCGGAACAAGGCCTATGGTAACAATAACAATAACAAGGGCAGTGGTGGAAATCAATCCAATCCTAGAAGGAATGTTATTTGTAACAACTGTGGAATTCCAGGGCATTTCCAGAGGGAATGCAAAAAGCCTGTAGTGATCTATTACGGTTGTGGTCAGAAGGGGCATATCAAGCCCGATTGTCCGAGCAAACCACCAGGAGGTTGGCCTACCAAGGGAGGACGACAAGCCAGTGGAGGAAATGGACAGCCCAATCGAGGAGGAATAATGTCAAGACCAACAATGGGAAGAGGAACAGACCTACCGGGAAGCTGAATTGCGCAACCCTAGAGGAGGTGGATAATTTGGAGCATGCAATGATAGGTACGCTAAATATCCTTACCAATCCCGGCAAAGTTCTATTTGATACTGGTGCAACTACTTCATTCATTTCTGAAGAATTCTGTCATAAATTTGGGATTAGAAGGGCAACGTTAGAAAACCCTATGACCGTAGTTACGGCAGGGGGAAATGTGATTGTACGCCACATTAAACAAGATCAGGTTATCTCGATCTGTGGTTGTACATACTTTGCAGACCTTTATGTGATTCCTTTGAAGAGAATTTCAGTAGTGCTGGGGATGGACTGGATGATGGAACATGGGGCTGAGATAAATTGTGAGGAGAAAACTGTCTCAATCAAAACTGCAAGTGGATCAAGGATAGTTTACCAAGCAGATAAGCATAGTCATATCATGGTGGATCTGCAGTTGAACTCAATGAAAGAGGTCAAATTGGAAGATATTCCTGTAGTAAATGAATTTCAAGATGTTTTTCCAGCAGAGTTACCTGGAATGCCGCCAGATCGGGAGATAGAGTTCACTATTGATCTAATTCCCGTTACAACACCAATAGCTCAAGCACCATATAAGATGGGACCAAAAGAATTAAAAGAACTCAAAGAGAAAATTGATGAGTTAGTCAGAAAACGACTTATTCAGGAAAGTGTATCCCCATGGGGAACACCAGTAAGCTTTGTGGATAAAAGGGATGGTGGAACAAGGCTGTGTGGAGACTACAGAAATCTGAACAATGTTACCATAAAGAATAAGTATCCTTTACCAAGGATTCAAGATTTATTTGATCAAGTGAAAGGAGCCGGAGTATTTTCAAAGATCGACCTAAGATCTGGATACCATCAAATAAAAATCAAGCCCGAGGATGTTCCAAAGACAAAATTTGTCTCAAGATATGGACACCATGAGTATCTGGTATTACCATTTGGTTTGACCAATGCACCAGCAATATTCATGAATCTGATGAACAAAATCTTCATGCCATATTTGGATAATTTCGTCATAGTCTTCATTGATGATATTCTGATATATTCCAAGCATAAGGAAGAGCATGCTGATCATTTAAGAATAGCATTATAGACTTTAAGGGAACATAAACTTTATGCTAAGTTTAGTAAATGTGAATTTTGGCTAGATGAGGTAGAATTCCTCGGCCATGTGATCAGTAAAGATGGAATTGCTGAAATCCATCTAAAGTTCAATCAAATACTAGAGTGGACTGCACCAACCAATGTGAAACAAATTCGAGGTTTCTTGGGGATGGCTGGTTATTATCGGAGATTCATTGAAGGTTTCTCCAAAATAGCTGGACCAATGAGCAAATTGTTAAGAAAGAATACACCATTCAATTGGGATGAGAAGTGTGAAGCAAGTTTTCAGGAGTTGAAGACCAGGTTAACCATAACTCCATTCTTAGCAGTTTCAGAAACAGGGAAAGACTTTACAGTATAATGTGATGCATCTAAAGAAGGTTTGGGTTGTGTGTTAATGCAAGATCGAAAAGTGATTGCTTATGGTTCAAGGCAACTGAAACCACATGAAGTCAACTATCCAACTCATGATTTAGAGTTAGCAGTAGTAGTCTTTGCGCTAAAAGGATGGAGGCATTTTCTTTATGGGGCCAGATGTGAGTTATACACTGACCATAAAAGTCTTAAATATTTCTTCACTCAAAAAGAGTTGAATATGAGACATAAATGTTGGTTGGAACTAATCAAATATTATGATTTAACAATCAACTATACTCCAGGAAAAGCAAATGTTGTAGCAGATGCTTTAACCAGAAAGAGTGCAGACATTCAGCCTAGCAATCGGGAGCTACCAAAATAGTTACAAATGGACTTGGAAAGATTAGAGCTTCAATTCATTAGAACAAAGGTTCTTGGAGAGAAGGATAGTGATCTTAAGCACGAAATTTTTAGACATCAAGCAGAACATCCTTTCATTGCTGAGGAAATTCGGAGGATATCTCAAGGGAAAAATCAGTTTTTCACCTTGGAGATTATGAGTCTTTGTGGTTCCAAGATCATCTTTGTGTTCCAGATGTGACTGAGATTCGAGATGTCACACTTAGAGAAGCACATGAAACACCATATTCTATACATCCAGGAAGTACTAAGATGTATATGGACTTGAAAGAAATATTATGGTGGAATAACATGAAGATAGACATTGCTAAATATATATCAGAATGCCATACTTGCCAAAGGGTGAAGGCTGAACATCAAAGTCCAGCAGGACCATTGCAACCTTTGGAAATTCCCGAATGGAAGTGGGAGGAAATAGGTATGGACTTCATCACAGGATTGCCCATGACACCTAAATGGAAGGATATGATATGGGTAATTGTGGATAGACTCACTAAAAGTGCACATTTTATTCCGGTAAATCAGAAAGATAATGCCGAGAAGTTAGTATAAGTTTACATCAAAGAGATAGTAAGTGAGCATGGAGTGCCCTAAAAGATCGTAACTAATAGGGGATCCGTGTTTACTTCAGCATTTTGGAAGAAATTACATGAAGCACTTGGTTCCAAATTAGATTTCAACACAACTTATCATCCAGAGACAGGGGGTCAAACATAAAGAACAAATCAGATACTAGAAGACATGTTAAGAGCTTGTGCATTAGATTTTGGAGGTACATGGGAAGATCATCTACCATTGGCAGAATTTTCCTACAATAATAGCTATCAGAGTAGTCTGAAGGCAACTCCATATCAGGTTCTGTATGGACGGAAATCTAGATCACCAATATATTGGTATGAGCCTGGAAGCAGCAAGGAATTTGCGCCAGATTATATCAAGTAAAAACAAGATATCATTGATAAGATCAAGGATAGATTGAAAATAGCTCAAAGTAGGCAGAAAAGTTATGCTGATCAAAGTCGAAGATCATGGCATCCTGAAGTGGGAGACATGGTATTTTTGAAGGTAAGCCCAATGAAACGAGTTAAAGGGTTCGGAGTTAAAGGAAAATTGAGTCCTAGATATATTGGGCCATTCAAGATACTGAGTAAGAACAGGACTGTAGCTTATGCTTTAGAGTTACCTCAAGATTGGCTCAAGTTCATAATGTTTTCCATGTGTCTCAACTTCGTAAATGTTTGAAAGTTCCGGCTGATGCAATCACACATCAAGAGATAGAACTACAAGTAGACTTGACCTATGTTGAAAAGCCCTGTAAAATTTTGGACGAAAACTAGAAAGGGTTGAGGAATAGGGCAATCAAGTATTGCAAGGTAGAGTGGGAACATCACCCTGAAAGGGAAGCTACTTGGGAGAAAGAAGAGGATTTAAGAAAAGCCTATCCAGACTATTCAGGTACATCTCAACAAACTTCGGGACGAAGTTTAATTTAAGGGGGGAAGTCTGTAACATCCCAACATTTAGGAACAAACGAAGGGTAGATTTAGGAATCTGTGAATTTCATGCATTCATCTGTAAAAATATGGGAAATTTTTCGCCAAATAAAAACCTAAAGTGATAAAATTTTCTTTCATGCTTTCAGATGAGGTATAGTCTTGGAGGGGATTGTTATAAACTTTGATATGATCTTTGTGGATTAGTGTGTTTTGGGAAATGAAATTTGAATTTAAACTTGAGTGTTGGATTTATAATGTAGAAGGGTTTAGAATTAGGTTTGAGTGATTTTATTTAATCAAGAGTTAACAATTAATAACTCAAACTTTAAATAAAATACATTAATCAATAAAATGAATATTTATTCCATAATTTTATTCAATAAATAAGTTACAAAATGTAACTTATGGAAATGATCAAGAATATTTACAATAGTAATGAAATAAAATAAGAATCTTTATATATTGAGGAATAGTAAAATATTTATTACAAAAGAATGAAATAAAAATTTAAAAAAGAATAAAATAAATATTACATGTGACTATTCTATAAAGAAAAACAAAACCTAGACTAAAGTCTTGAATCTTCAAGTCTGGTACCTGCAAAACAAACACAAACTAAAAGAAAGAAAGTGAAGGATTATAAAAATGTTTTACTCTCAGAATTGACAGTGAGTTGCACTGTGCAAAATGTCATCATTGAGTAATCTTTAAAGGGGCAAGTTTCACCAATATGAAAGAATTATATCTTTCATAATTTTAAGCCATAAGTCAAATAAACAGTAAGGAGGGGCAAGTTTCACCAAACAAGTAAGAGTAACCAGATAAAAGTAACTTTCATATCAAGAGCATATCCACAAGGTGCAGCAGACACGCAAGCAACACACACACCAAACTGCATGGTGTGTGCTGTCAGCACAACATCAACAGGGCACACACAAAAAACTACTCAGTCGTGGGAGGTATATCCAACACCATTCTCTGGTGCATACACACAAAGCACAACATCCCAGCTAAACCAAACCAAAGCTAAACCAGATCACACCAACCAAACTCTTGATCATCTCACCAAGATGGTGACATAAGGAGGGGGTAGATCAGGTGGATAGCAAGCACAAGATCAAGCCACCAGGACCAGGAGGTGGAGAGCTAGATCAAGGACAAGTCCAAATATAGTGACTTCATCACACAAAAATCACTGTCATTTACCAAGCAATGACAGTGGTGAGCTCTCAAACCACTAGAATCCCCAAGTAATGATTCTAGAGCAACCTTACCATCTGAACCATATCAATCATCTGGTAAACCACTAGCATCACCACATCTAATCATAAGCAGCAATCCACAGCAAACCACCACTCATCATGCTTAGGGATCATCAATACATAATCCAACTAGTCAGATATTTAATCCACAAAGGGATATGAACCCTAAGCAGAATAATCAAACCTAATCAAGAAATGACATTAGCCAGGAGTAGCTACTATCAACACATATCATAGGGTGGCCAAGCATAGAGGACACAAGGGGAAGAAGAACAACTTAATGATGAATGTTGCCGTGGGTGAGAAGAAGAAGCAGAGGTCGACGACGAGCACAACGGCATGGGGAGCACCCCCAAGGGGGAGCTGCGACCCACACCACACTGAGGCAGCGACCCTCACCGCGCCTGAAGGCGAGGAACACCAGCACAACACACGGTAGTAGCGGCGGCGACAGCACCAGCACCACCCTAAACCCTAGGGTTCGGGATGGAGCTAGTCTGGCCACGGGGGAGATCTAGATCCAAGTCGAATTGGATAGGAAGGTAGAGCGTGGTCGACAACCTTGCCCTGCACCACAACAGCAGCCAAGGAGGACCATGGTGGCGGGCAGCACACGGCGGTGGCACCATCGACCACGGGGTCGAGGAGGAGAAGAGAGAGATGAAATCGAGAGAGTGATAGAGAGAGTGGGCTGGGTTGGGCCAGGACCCCTTCGGGGTGTCGTTTTGGCTCTACCCTATTGGTCCACAAGGGCCCAATAAGCCCAACACAGTCAGCCCAAATCACTTAAGGCCAATTTTAAATGAGAAAAGACCAAAATGCCCCTGAATTTAAATAAATTCTAGAAAATAAAATAAAAAAATCCAAAAAATACAAATAAAATATTTTTGGATTCACAATAATCCAAACTATCTAAATAAATTAAAAAAATAAAATTTTAGACATATAAATTTTATTAAGAATTTTGTAATATATATTCCTTATGGAATTTTACAAAATTATTGAAAGATGAGAAAAATTAATAAAAATCACTTTCATTATATATTAATATTGTAGTATTTTAGAAAAATAATAAAAAAATATTTAATATCAATTTTTGGTATTTAAATGATAATTCTTAAAGGAATTATTAAATAAATAAAATTCAAATAAAAGGAAATAAAATAAAAGAATACGATATTCAATAAATATTAAAAATTAATATTTATAAATCCTTTATTATTAAAAAGGATTTTTATAATTTAAATAATGGGGGAGAATACATATAAAGCTAAATAATGCATTGCATTACTTTGCATAATCATTTTGCTTCTTTAAATATTGTCCTTACCAGGCAATAATGATGTTTTTGTAGACATAGAAGCTCAAGGTACAGTGCAAGCATCAGACTTCACTACCTTGCAATCACAAGGCAAGTTCATCACTTGCTCATATCCTTTGAAGAGTCATTATCAAAGTATTTGCAAATTGTGTGTTATCATATATACTCCAATGAAAGAAAATATTATTTTCACAAATAAAGAAATCTTAGATATCATCCTAAGTGATGATATAATGGAGCAATAGAACTTAGGGTTCTATTTGCAACAATGATGATCAATTAGGGACTTAATAACCCATGACATCAGTGATTCTAGCGCCATATATTACGCTTTAGCCATGGGATTTCGAATGGGACAGAGAAGTCAACTGTATCTTCTTCCTCTCGCATGTAGCCGGATGTGTAGGTCGTGGCTGTTATCCTCGTAGCATGCATATTAATTGGTAATTCGTAGAGGATATGCAACATATGGGTGGGAACCCTCAATGTCCCTCGATAGTTCTGGCATCTAACGGTCTGTACAAACCATTGCCGTAATTCAATATGTGGGCATGGTGTACACCAAGGAGGCATGTGAGGTCGTGAAGGGGGCAGTGATTGGCTTGGACCAACTACTGGCCCCACATCATGGAATTGTGGACGGGAAAGTATGCCGGTTGTGCAACAATGAGTTGATCTCTCATGGGTAAAGTAACGCACCTCTGCAGAGTGTAAGAATTGTAACTTGTTACTCCTTTTTCCGGGAAGGAGCTGCGAACGCGGCAGGAAAGGAACTCCATGAAAGTTCTGGTCAACCCGTGAAGGCTGATGGTCATAGATTTTTTATAATAAAATTAATCTTTGAAGAAAGATTTACAAAAACTGCATAGTGCCAAGGACTTATAGTCTGAGGTGGTAGTTAGAGGAAACTTCCCACCTTGCATATAATGAAATTGTTGGGTAACGCTGTTACTCATCCTTTCCTTTGATCCCTTGCTTAGACTCTGAGGATCCCGAAGACCTGCCAATGTATGCAGCCGAATGACAAGAAGATGGGTTCTACAAGGTGCCTTACCTGTCAGGAGGTGTTGAAGGAGTGGATTACGAAATCCGCTATGGTGTCAATGATAACGAGTCCAACTATGTATCCTAGTTAGTAGTAACTGACGGAGCTGAGCAACATGAACTCTATAGAATAAGCTGCTGAGCTCAACTCCTAGTTGGAGTTCCTACTTTTAAATTTCGCTGAAACACTTTATATTTTGGTTTGTAAGTTGAATCCTTTTAAAGTCTTGAACTTCTAGTATTGTAATAATAATAATGTGTGAATGTTTGTAATATGGACCCGCAATGTTTCTGTTGTACCACTCTGAGGGATGTGATATTTACAGAATGGTGTTCTGTGGATGTCATGTGAACGACTATAGTGTACTACACATGCAGTGTTATGCTGGGTCACCGCAACTAAAAAGATCATTTTCATAAAAACTAGCTTCCCCAAGATTAGATGTTTCCATAGCATTAGCAATAATGGTGTACAAAGAATTCATACTAATAACATTGCTATTAGCATGCAAAAAGAGTTCCATAGGTTTTTTCATTTTCTCTTCAAACACTTCATGTCCTAAATCAAGATAAATACCATAAAGCTATGTTTTGTTGTTGTTTTCCATTAAGCCTAACTAGTGAAAACAACAAACAAAAAGACAAAATTGCAGAATCTAAAGGAAATAACTTCGAGCACTCACACTGGAGGATGTGAGTACCTTTTACGTTACCTCCCCAGCAACGACGCCAGAAAATAGCTTGATGTTTACTCACTTTTATTATTGTAGACAGTTGCTGGCCTCCAAGTGCAGAGGTTTGTAGAACATCAGTAAGTTTCCCTTAAGTGGATTACCAAAGGTTTATCGAACTCAGGGAGGAAGTGGTCAAAGGTATCCTTCGCAAGAAATCCTACAATCAAGATACAAGAAGTATCTTGTGTCCCCAACACACCCAATACACTTGTCAGGTGTATAGGTGCACTAGTTCAGTGAAGAGATAGTGAAATACAAGTGGTAATGTTGCCAGAAAAGAGCTTCTGACTTGTTGTTGACATGGGAGAGACTAAAGATAAACTGAAATAAAGATGGAAGCAAGCAAACATGGAACAAATCTATATGCAAACGGTGTTTCAATGCTTAGAAACAAGGCCAAGGTATCGTACTTTCACTAGTGAACAATCTCAATAAATATATTCTCTTCATGATACAACCCTGAACTACTCTCCGGTTGGAAACTCTAATCCATGGTAGGGCTATAACAGCACTCCTCAAAGTCCGCCTTCCCCATCTAGATAACCCCACACTGTCACCTTGAGTGCTAGATGGTTCCAACAAACACCACAATTTCATAGAGACAACCAACTCAAAATATAACTCATGATAAATATATATATAATATAGCCTAAGTGCCACCACGGCGTGCACGCTGTCACTTTCACACACGTGGGAAAAAACATAGATTTATTAAAGCAATTGAGTATTTATGTAACCTCTAGCCTAAGTGCCACCACGTCATGCACGCTGTCACTTTCACACACGTGGGGAGAGCTAGAGATCTATTAAAGCACTTGAGTAGCAGAGTAGATCTACTTGATTACAAAGCTCATGACCACAATATGATCACGCATCGAAAGAGAGATGAACACATAGCTACCGGTAGAGTCCTTAGCCTTGAGGAAGAACTACTCCCTCCTCATCATGGGAATCAGCAATGACGATGGAGATGGTGGTGGAGATCAATGGATATGGCTCCGGGGGCACTTCCCCGTCCCGGCAGGGTGCTGGAACAGAGACTTTTTGTCCCCCGAATCTCCCCTTCGGTGGCGGCGGTGTTGCGGAGGTTTTCGTGGCTTTCTCCCCGATGATTTAGGGTTTCTGAGTCGGGGAATAATAATAGGCGACGGAGGTAAGGTCGGTGGAGACCCAGGGGGACCACGCCCCCTAGTGGCGCGCCCAGGGTGGGCCCGTGCCACCCTTGGGTGTGGCCACCCTGGTGCCCTACTCCGTCTCTGCTTCGATTTTCTGTATCGTTAGGGAAAATATGAAGATTGGCTTTTGTCCCATCCAATTCCGACAATATACATTTTTTAGCTTTTCTGAAACCAAAAACAGCAGAAAATAGGAAACTGGCAATGTGGCATCTTGTTAATAGGTTAGTTCCAGAAAGTGTATAGAAATACCTCAAAGTGAAGAAAAAACATAAGAAAAATGGTATAAAACAAGGATGGAGCATAAAAAATTATAGATACATTTACGAAGTATCAATGGGATTCGGGATATCACGAGGAGATCCGGAATGGTTTGGAGAATAAGATTCATATAAGGAAAGTCCAATTCTGTAGTTCGGGAATGATTCCAGTGTTTTCACCGGAATGATCTAGAAGGGTTTAGAAGGTTCACCAGAATGATCTAGAATGATATAGAAGGGGAAGGGTACATAAATGTGTCATGACTAAGTGTAATGATTGCATCATGTCCTAGGTCACTTGGGTGGGCGTTTAAAAGAAAGAAAATAAATTCCAAAATTGAAAGTCAAAAGGCAAGTTTAAAAAGTCAAATTGGGACAATGTTTCCTGGTGGAGGAAGGAGAGAATTCTTCTCTCCCTCCACCACGCATCTAGTAGAGAGGGAGTTGGGGAAGGATTCAAACTCCCCTATCCCTAACTGCCCCTCCCTCTCATAAATAGAGGGGAGGGGTGCCCTCCAAGACCACCACAAGCCCCACCCCACGTAGCCGTTGCCGCCACCCAGCGCCGCCGCCACGCCATCGTCACCTCCCTAGCCGCCGGCGGCCCCACCCCCTCCTCTCCGGCTTCTAAACCCTAGACGCCGGGGAACCCTACTACTCCATCATAACCTGCTCCAGCTTAAGGCAGAGCCTTGCAGGATTTCCCCTCTAACTTCGACACCATGCCGTCATGCTGCCGAAATCGTGAGGAGAGAACTACAACCTCCGCTGTCCGCTGGAACAAGGGATAGGAAGGTCTTCATCGAGTACCAAACATGTGACCAACTGCGGGAGCGCTACCGGAATGCGGCGCTGGAAGGATTGTCTTCGCAATCTTGAGATCGGCAAGTGAACAACTACATCACTCACGAGAATCTGCTCTTCCTAACCGCTTTGGAATCTTCAAGGGTGAGTACTCTGATACGTCAAAAATGTATCTATAATTTTTGATGTTCCATGCTTTTTTATTATCTACTTTGCTTTGCTTTGTCTACACTTTGAGGTGTTTTTATATGTTTTCTGGTACTAAACTATTAACAAGATGCCACAGTGCTAGTTGCCTGTTTTCTTCTGTTTTTGGTTCCAGAAAAGGCAGAAAATCAATATTATCGGAATTGGACGGGGCAAAAGCCAAAGTCAATATTTTACCGTGGGGAACACGGTGCCAGAATACGAGACAGAAGAGCCACCAGGGGGCCACACCCCTGGCTGCGCGGCCAGGCCTAGCCCGCGCCTGGGGGGTTGCGGCCGCCCTGGGTGCCCCTGCTTCACCTCTTCGCCTATAAAGACCCCTGATACCAAAACCCTAAGTACCCGATAAATCTTCCACGAAACAATCCGTAGCCTCCGCCACCATCGTCCCTAGATTGGGAGGGATCTGAAGCTCTTCCCGACACCCTGTCGGAGGGAGATCATCCCGGAGGCCTTCTTCATCATCATGCCAGCCTCCGGTATTAAGCGTGAGTAGTTCCACCTTGGACTACGGGTCCATGTAGTAGCTAGATGGTTGTCTCTCCTGCTTTGTGCTGGCATGTTTAGATCTTGTGAGCTCCGTTCATGATCAAGATCATCTATTTGTAATCATGCATGTTGTGTTTGCGGGGATCCGATGGATATTGATATTACTATGTCAGATTAATTAATGGTTTTTTCTTATTTATTCTATCATGTCTGTGTTGTTTGTGATCTTGCATGCTCTCTGGTTCTAGTAGCTATATTGGCCAAGTAGATGATAGTGACTCCAAGAGGGGGTATTATGATCGATAGTGGGTTCATGCGTCTATTTAATCTAAGGGAAGTGACAAAAATCTCTAAGGTTGTAGATGTGCTGTTGCTACGAGGGGGAAAACAACGGTCTCTTGTTCATGGAACAAGTGGATTGTTTACCTGACACACTTTGCTTAAAGCAGTTATCCGTTGCTTGCAACTTAATACTAGAGGGGGTTCGGATGATAACCTGAAGGTGGATTACTAGTCATAGATGCATTTGGATGGCGGTCTAAGTATCTTGTTGTATTGCCCAATCAAATCTCATAGGATCATGAATATCTAGTATTGCATTGTTATGCCTTGCTTAGTCCTGTCAATTGCCCTGCTGTAATTTGTTTACCCAGCATGCCATGTTTGTTTATTTTAAGGAGACCACCTCTAGTGAACTATGGACCCCGGTCCAATCTTTACCATTTATACATCTTCCACTGTTACTGTTTACTTTATGCAAACCACCATTACCTTCCACACCATATAGTTAATCCTTTGTTTTCAGCAAACCTGTGAGATTGATAACCTCACTGTTTGTTGGGGCAAAGTCTTGAGTATGTGCTGTGCAGGTTTCCAAGTTGCTAGCAACACCTTTGAGTCGTTTCCTTCCTCCTACTGATTCGATAACCTCGGTTTCTTACTGCGGGAAAACTTGCTGATGTTCTCATCATACCTTCCTCTTGGGGTCTCCCAACGAAGATCAATAATCAACTCAGCCACCATCAAGCTTTTTCTGGCGCTGTTGCCGGAGAGGCTAAGGACGTCTTCACAAGGGGAGTCCTTCACAACCTTTCTCTTTACTTTGTTTTTGTTTTGATTAGTTTATTTTGCTTGGTTTTGTTTGCCTATTTTTATAAAAACTCCAAAAAATTAGTTTCGTTTGGTTTGCTTTCTCTTATAAGAAACACAAAAAAATTAGTTCCTGCTCTAGTTGTTGCTGATGTTGGCTTGCTCCACTTTTGCCAAAATGAACTCTGCTGAGAACACCAAGTTGTGTGACTTCACTAGCATAAAAAAAAATGATTCCCTGAGTACACCTATTGCTCCACCTGCTCCTGATGCTACCTTTTATAAAATTAAGCCTGCTTTTTGAATCTTGTTATGAAAGAGCAATTTTTTGGTGCTAGTTCTGATTATGCTCCTGCCCACCTCAATAACTTTGTTGAACTTTGTGAGATGAAAAATATAAGCATGTAGATGGAGATATTATTAAGCTCAAGTTGTTTCCTTTCTACCTGAGAGGAAAAGCTAAAGAATGGTTGCTATCCTTGCCTAGAAATATTATTGATTCTTGGATTAAGTGCAAAGATGCTTTTTTGGAAAATACTATCCTCCCGCTAAGAATATATCTATGAGAAGTGAAATAATGAAATTTAAACAACTTGATAATGAACATGTTGCTCAAGCTTGGGAAAGAATGAAATCTTTGGTTAAGAATTGTCCCACTCATGGACTTACTGCTTGGATGATTATCCAGACTTTTTATGCAGGTTTGAACTTCTCCTCAAGAAACCTGTTGGATTCAGCTGCTGGAGGTACCTTTATGACCATTACCTTGGGTGATGCAACAAATCTCCTTGATAATATGATGGTCAACTATTCTGAATGGCACACTGAGAGAGCTCCACATGGTAAGAAGGTAAATTCAGTTGAAGAAACCTCCTCTTTGAGTGATAAGATTGATGTTATCATGGATATGCTTGTTAATGGAAAATATCATATTTATCCAAATAATGTTCCCTTAGCCTCTTTGGTTGCTCAAGAAGAGAAAGTTGATGTGAACTTCATTAGAAACAACAATTTCAACAACAATGCCTATAGGAATAATTTTGGTAGTAACAACAATTATAGGCCTTATCCTCCTAATAATGGCAATACCTATGGAAACTCCTACAACAATACTGGAAGTGCTCCCTCTAAACATGGAGTCATTCTCAAAGACTTTATTAGTAAACAAACCATTTTCAACAAGACTGCGGAGGAAAAACTTTTGAATGTTGAGAAAAACATTTCCTCTTTGTCTGAAGCATATTACTCTTTGATTAACAAAATGGCTGCTAAACCTGAAACTTTGGAAAGTACCTTTGTTGCTACTCATGCCATACAGGTTACTATTGATGAAAATGTTAGACTGTCAGCCCAACTACATGCTAAGTGGGAAAGAGAAGCTCAAATTGCTAGAAACAGTAGTGTGTGCACTATCACCACCACCAATATGGATGCCACTAAACTACAAGAAGTCCCTATTCCTCCTACCACAATGCCTAAACCCAATGAGTCTACTACTAGTGATGATAAGTTTCATTTTGATCTTGATGGTTGCAATATCTCTAAAGTGGTTATGTTCCTACAAAAGCTTGCTAGAAGTCCTGATGCTAGTGATATGAATGTAGCTTTCACCAAACACATTACTGATGCTCTTATTAAAATTAAGGAAGAAAAGTTGAAACACAAAGCCTCTATTCCTAGGAAAGTAGAAGATAGTTGGGAACCCATTATTAATATGCAAGTGAATGACTTTAATCTCAAATCTTCATGTGACCTTGGTTCTAGTGTCTCTATTATGCCTAGAAAGATTTATGAAATGCTTGATTTTCCACCTTTGGAAGATTGTTATTTGGATGTCCCACTTAATGAAAATGCTAAAAAGAAACTCACGGGGAGTGTTAATGATGTTCTTTTTATGGTTAACAATGCTTATGTCCCTGTTGATTTCTATGTTTTGGATGTTGAATACAATGCTTCTTGTCCTATTACTTTGGGAAGACCTTTTATTAGAACTGTTGGTGCCATCATTGATACGAAAGAAGGCATTATTAAATATAAATTTCCGTTCAAGAAAGGTATTGAACACTTCCCTATGAGGAGAGAGAAGTTGCTTTTTGCTCCTCCTTTGAAAGCAAGGTTTGATGTTAATGCTTCTTCATTTGAAAATACTTGATTCTTGCTTCTTGTGCCTAACTTAAAGGCGTTAAAGAAAAGTACTTATTAGGAGATAACCCAAAAGTTTTCTTGAGTCTTGGAAGTTATTACCTCTGTAATAACAGCTCCTTATCCTTTTTATTTTCTTTTTGTGCCAAGAATAACCTCTAATGAGAGGGAAGTAAGATTTGGGAGTTGTTGTCCTGAAATAGATTTTTGTGCTCAACCATAAAAATTCATGTAAAATCTCTGTAAGTCTTATTGAGCTGTAATTTTCTAAATAAATCCCCCAGGTTGCTAGCTAACTTTCATTAGTTTAACACTTTTTGATTTGAGCAACAAAAGGTCTTTGAAAAAATCATTTTCTACCTGCTGGTCTGTTTTGTCAGATTTCTGCCATTATTTGCATTTGCTTCTTATTGATTCCTTTTTGGGTTGTTTTTAGGAAATTAATCTTTTTGAGGGAATTCATACAATAGCTTGTGTTTTTAGTTAAAGTTTTTCTGTTTTAAAACTAAACCTCAAGGGTCTATTATCTTTTGAATACACTAATGTTGCTAATGAAGATTGTGTGAAGTTTTGTATGAAGGAAAATTTTCAGGTGTAGAGAAAGAATGATTTAATGAGATGAAGAATGGACAAAATCTCAAGCTTGGGTATGCCACCCCGTGTCACCCCAAGAAATATTCAAGAGGTACAAGCGTCAAAGCTTGGGGATGCCCAAGGCATCCCCTTCTTCATCAATAAAAATCTCAGATATTTCTAGACACTTCGTTTTTATTGTTTCATGCACTGTTGTGTTGTTCTTGGAGCATCTTAGTTTTAATTTTTTGTTTTTGTTTTCTTAGTTTGCTTGAGTAAAGTAGTTTGGACCCCTGTTCTTGTTGTGTTGTTTCAAATAAGTTGATTGGTGTTGGAGAGGAGCAGAAAGTTCTTGCTTGAGAAGTACAAGAGGAGCTTGCTTTGACTATGACTTAGGCTTTATCATGTCATGCTAGATATTGTTTTGACCTTACGCTTAGTGATTATTTCTGTAGCATGACTTGTTCCAAACAATTGGAATTGCTTAATGTGCCTTGAAGGAATCATGCGTTGTTTTAGCATACAAAAGCATAGTATTGTGGCATCCTCCTTTGATGCTTTGTTTGGGTTGACTTGGCACATGATCACACCATGTTATGACTATGAACAAGTCACCATAGCCTCTATGATCATTTAGTCCTTGAGTTGTAGTATCACTTTATGCTTTGATTAGTAATGTTTTGTCACTCTGCATGATTATGGCCATTATTGCTCGTTTAGTTGGTCGCTCCCAGTCTTTTGCTAGCCTCCACTTGTATGAGTAAGCTCTACTCATGAATCCAACTCCCAATAAACCAAGTTATTCCAAAGTGTCCACTATAAATTCCTATGCATGGTGTGTTACACCAATCCAAGTATATTCTTGTTTTCATCTACCTTCTAATTAAAAAGTCTCTTTGTTATGTGAAAACTTGGTGATTAAAGCTCTCACAAATTTGATGACACAATTTATTTTTCTTGCCCCTAATAAACTTGAACCATTGTTTCATCTATGTTGTATATGCTTGCACTTATACGTTGGAATTAGCAGAACCATGCTGTCATGGGGAACGCTTTCAACATTGCACTTGTACATTGTACACAGTTGATATCATGCTCTTTTGTTTATGGATGTCGTCGGTGTGAAATGAAAGGGGATCTTGTAAGTCCATGGAGTTATGATGTGTGTTAGAGAACGCCTGGGCCGCTAGCCTAAGCCATGCCAAATCGTGGTGGAAACTTGCAGCATCACCATAGTGAGCAAACTATGAAGCATTCATCTTATAAAAAAGAGATAGAAAAAGAGATTGAGAAAAAAGAAAAAAAAGAGATGAGAAAAGAGGAAAGAGAGAAAAAAACACCATTTTCCCATGGTAAATAAGAAGATTTTTGAGATGCTCATTGTCTGTAAGATCCATCCTTTATAAAGGTAAAGGATCCCTGTGATTGCAATGCTAGTCCCTGGATCAATGCTAGCATCCACAGTTTAAGATGAAGTACACAGAAACAAAGGTCATTATTACAGTCATTCCAGAGACAAACATAGTCTTTACAACTCCAAGGCCATAGGCCTAGTACAAGAGTTGGATTAAGTAAATAATAAAAGTCTTCATCTTCATGTGCCACAGGCAAACATGTTGAGTGTAGACTCATGACTCCTAATCCTCATCAGAGTAACGTGCAACATCACAAGTTACAGCCACAGTGGGTCAATACATTGGAATAGTATTGGCAAGTGATACCTTAGTATAATTTAGGTGGACTAGATACTATATGCAATTTGGCTAAGTGTAGCTTGGCTTGCTTTGCTCAAAATAGGTTTTGCCTATTAGTTGAAAACTCTAAGTTTTTCTTTGTCAAAACTTTTCCCAAGGAACCACCAATAGACATTGAGGTCCTTCACCCTTGTTCACCCACAAGTTTTTACTTAGAAATTGGGATGAGGAGATTCTTGATAGCTTCCATGTCTTGATGCTCAAGTTGTCCATTACCATGGACTTGGCTAAGTACTTAGATTTTTCCATCTGCAGAGGTTGTGCACTTTCCCCACCAGACTTGGTTTCACCAAGACTGGACCTTTCAGAAGCCTTCCCTTATACCAAATGGACGCGTTCCAACCTATCATCCCACTACCACCAACTGTCCAAATGGCTAAGTTCTAGCAACCTATGTGATCCAGGCAGAGCCCATATTGCCAAGTGGTTGCACTAGAAGCTTCTCAACACTTGGGCTCTAAAATCTCTTTGTTCCTGGGTGGCTTTCCACAAGTGAGATACACAAGGTAAACCATAGAAATGGGCCTTGTGTAACCACTCAACATAAACTATTCCTTCCATTCCACCCAGGTGTTTCATTAACTTAGTTATTTCATTAGGCAAAACATAAGTCCAAAGACTTAGAAATATTTTATCATAGCATGTATATTTCACCAACCCTTGGTTGCTACTAGCTAGACTAAGCATGGCATAGATAAGCATCTTAACTTAGAAATTTCCTAGCAATTCTACCACTACTAGGATTTCCCAACATAGCATAAGAGCAAAATATAACATGCAAGTCTAACAAAATATTTCTAATGCTTAGTAGAAAACATAGGGATAAAAATATTCATTAAGCACCACTTGCCTTGGTAGTTTGGAGAGTAGTTACACTCTTCACAATCACAATCACTAGCACCAAAATCTACACAAAGAATATAGCAACAAATCACATACACAACATATACAATCAAAAATATATGCATGCATGCAAAATGATATATGGTGATTTTTAAAACTCAACAAAGCAAGTATGCAGTACTGATTCATAAACAAGTTAAAAACTTGCCAAACAACATTTATTTAAACCCTAAATCATTTCCTAAACATTTCATATACTCACATTAGCCCTACACAAGTTTCTGCAAATAAAGCCATTTTAACAAAAGAAAAACATTAAACACATTGCATATTTATAAAGAGCTTGCTCTCCCGATTCCAACGGTATAAAATTTGTCAAATTCTAACATGGGGATCAAAAGTTATAGCCAAAACAAATTCAAACATCTAATAGATTCAAATTCCGTTTTTAAACTCTAACAGATGCCACGCGTCTTAATTCTATTGGCGCGTATCGGTTCGTGTCGGATCACGCTTCTGAGCCGTTGGATCTACTTAACCCGCACGGCTCAGATCGATTCGTAACGGTTCGTTGAGTGAACTAATCCTACGCGCTGGATCTAGATCTGACGGCTACGAATCAAGCGATCAGAACTGAGCGGTGCTAGCGGCGGCTACTGGCGGCGGCGAGCTCTGCCTACGGCGGCGCGGCGCTACAGGTCGTCCTAGGGTCGTCGGAGGGGCTTACTAGAACCGTGGCGGCGTGCTGATGCTCAACCTGGCGGCGGCTTGGCAAGGGGCGCACGTAGTGGGCTGCTGGAGTTCGTCGGAGTTGCGGGAGGCGTCGGGTTCGGGTAGACGGCGACGTTGGCGACGCTCCTGGTATCCCTAGCACAAACAAGCGGCACCAGATGATGCACAAGACAGTGGCGAACAACTTCATGTGAGTCAGAGGCAAAGGTGACCAAAGGGCTTACGGAATTCGGTCGCCGGAGTTGAGGGTGTCGTCGGGAGCTTGCGGTGTTGAACGGAACCGACGACCTGGGGCAGTATAAAAGGAACCAGCGGTGTCAGTAGTTGCGCAAGAAAGTGGCGAGGCTATCTGCAAGAACCAGAGGGCGAGGGGCGCACGAGACTCACTGGAATCGGTCGCCGGAGTGCTCTCTGACTGCGGCGGTGCGAGGTTGAATGCGGGCAGCCTGGGGGCGCTTTGTGCTCGGAGTTTGGGGGGAAATGGAGAGGGGGCAGAGGGGGTTTAAGTAGCATGGTCGCGAGCGAGATTTACTCCAGCATTCAACGTGAATTGATGCCGCGAATCAATACAGGGAACGCCTGCGTGATTTGGGGACGAACCAGTCGCTGGGTGGAGACGACGATGGTCATGTGGGTCGTGGCTGTCAGCGAGAGGAAAGGAGAGGGAGTGGGTCCTGCCTGTCAGTCACTCAGCAGGTGCGGGGGTGAGTGAGGGAAAACGGTTCGCGGGGTGGGGGTGTTGGGCTTAGCTGGGCTAGTTGGGCCAGATTCGGCTGAGGCTTTATTTTTTTCTCTTTTAAGCTTTTTGTTTTTCTGTTTGCTTTTCTAAAATGGTTTTCAAACCTGAATTCAAATCTATTTGATTCCAAACCTTTTCAGGACTTTTGTACAATAAATCTTGTACTCAAATAAGTGTCAAACACATCTGTTCACTCAAACACACTTGGGTCTTTTGAAAATAAAATAAAACCATGCCTTTATGAGGTGTGGTAATAGGCATAGAATTTGTTTTATTTCATATTTTGCCTTGAGACTTTGCTCAAGTTTTTGAAAGCACTTGAGTTTGGTTTCTAAGTAATACTGAATGGTTAACAGTACCTTTCTCAAAAACAAGTAACACAAGGGCTTGAGTAAACCTACATAAAAATATTGAGCAACAAAGTTTCTGTTTGAAATGTTTTGTTTGAAATGAAACTCATATGATCATGGATGCATGGATGATATGCATGAGTTTGAAACATGATTTTAGGGATGTTACAAATCTAACCCCCTTAAGGTGAATCTCGCCCTCGAGGTTCGTATTGGCTAGCAAATAGGTGAGGGTGGTCTTTCCGAAGATCATCTTCTCTCTCCCATGTTGCTTCCTCTTCGGAATGATGGTTCCACTGAACTTTGCAAAACTTGATAGTCTTGGTCCGTGTGACTCTTTCTGCAGTCTCAAGAATCTTGATAGGCTTCTCTTCATAAGTGAGATCACTCTCCAACTGAACCTCCTCCAAAGGTATAGTATCCTTCAAAGAGGTTTCTTCCAATGACATTTCTTAAGCTGACTCACATGAAACACATTATGGACAGCCGACAGAGACTCTGGCAGTTCAATTTGATAGGCCACTTCTCCTTTACGATTCAGAATCTTGAATGGTCCAACATATCTTGGGGCCAACTTTCCTTTGACTCCGAACCTCTTCACTCCACGAAGTGGTGACACTCTAAGATAAGCCCTATCACCAACCTCGTAGGTGATTTCTCTATGCTTAGGATCTGCGTAGCTCTTCTGTCGGGACTGTGCTATCTTCAATCTGTCCTTAACCAACTTGACCTTCTCTTCGGCTTCTTTGATAAGTTCTGGTCCGAATAAACTTTTTTCTCCCACACCATTCCATAACAATGGGGTGGTACATTTTCTCCCGTAGAGAAACTCAAATGGTGCCATCTCAATGCTGGCTTGATAGCTGTTGTTATAAGAAAATTCTGCATAAGGCAGACTTTCATCCCAACTGGCTCCATAGTCTAAGGCGCATGCCCTCAACATGTCTTCAAGGATCTGATTAGTTCTTTCTGTCTGTCCATCAGTTTGAGGATGAAAAGCAGTGCTGAATTCCAACCTCGTTCCCAATGACTCATGTAGCTGTCTCCAAAAATGGGAAGTGAATTGAGTTCCCCTATCAGACACAATGCTCTTGGTCACTCCATGTAGACATACAATTCTACTCATATAGATTTTGGCCAACTTAGCACTTGTATAGGTTGTCTTCACGGGTATGAAATGAGCCACTTTAGTTAGGCGATCCACTACTACCCAAATAGAATCATATCCTGATCTGGTCCTTGGTAATCCGGTAATGAAGTCCATACCAATCTTGTCCCACTTCCAATCGGGAATAGGTAGTGGTTGAAGAAAACCTGCTGGTTTCTGATGTTCCGCTTTCACTCTACTACACACATCACACAAAGCAATATGTTCGGCGATGTCCTTCTTGAGATTATTCCACCAAAATCTTTCCTTCATATCCATGTACATTTTGGTGTTTCCCGGGTGAATGGAATACGGAGAGTTGTGTGCTTCTCGCAAAATCAGTTTCCGAAGATCCGGATCTAGTGGAACACAGATACGTTTCCCATGCCATAAAGTACCCTGTTCGTCCTCATAGAACCCTTTGGCTTTTCCTTTGCCAATCTTTTCCTTAATCTCTTCGATATCTTTATCAATCTTCTGGGCTTCTTTGATCTTGTCCAATAAAGTGGGTTGAACATCCAAAGACATGAGGTGTCCCTCCGGCACAATTTCCAATCTGAGTTCTCTAAATTGGGCACACAAATCATTAGGCAATTCTCCTTTGGTAAGGCCATTCACAAAGACCTTACGACTTAGAGCATCTGCTACAACATTTGCTTTACCGGGGTGGTATTGCAAACTTAAGTCATAGTCCTTGATGAGTTCTAGCCACCTTCTTTGTCTCATATTAATTTCCTTCTGGGTGAAGATATACTTCAAACTCTTGTGATCTGTGAACACTTCACAATGCTTTCCCAAAAGATAGTGCCTCCATGTTTTGAGTGCATGGACGACAGAGGCTAACTCTAAATCATGAGTAGGATAGTTCACTTCATGAGTTTTGAGTTGTCTCGAGGCATAAGCCACAACTTTTCCTTCTTGCATAAGTACTGCACCCAAACCATGATGAGATGCATCACAATATACTTGGAAATATTTTTCCAAGTCTGGCAAACACAAGACTGGTGCTGTCACAAGTCTCTTCTTCAATTCCTGAAAGCTGAGTTCACAACCTTCAGACCAAGCAAATTTCTTGTCTTTCTTTAGCAATTCTGTCATAGGCTTAGCTACCTTGGAGAAATTTTCAATAAACCTTCTGTAGTAACCTGCTAAGCCAAGGAAACTACGAACCTCTTTCACTGACTGGGGAGATTCCCATTCAGTTACTGCTGATAATTTAGCAGGATCAACTGCTACACCATCTCCTGACACAATGTGTCCAAGAAATCCAACTTCATTCAACCAGAATTCACATTGCTAAATTTGGCATAAAGTTTATGCTCTCTTAACTTTTCAAGTATTAGACGTAAATGTCCTTCATGCTCTTCCTTGCTCTTGGAGTAGACTAAAATGTCATCGATGAATACGGCAACAAACTTATCAAGGAATTCCATGAACACCTTGTTCATCATATTCATAAAGTATGCTGGAGCATTGGTCAAACCAAATGGCATCACGGTATACTCATATAATCCATACCTTGTGGTGAAAGCTGTCTTAGGTATGTCTTGTTCTCTTATCTTGAGTTGAAAATATCCTGACCGGAGATCAATCTTCAAGAACACACAAGCTCCTTCTAGATGATCAAACTAGTCGTTTATTCTAGGCAAAGGATATTTGTTCTTAATAGTCACCTCATTGAGTGAACGGTAGTCTATGCATAACCTTTGACTTCTATCTTTCTTCTCTACAAACAAAATTGGGGCTCCCCAAGATGAAGAACTTGGTTGAATAAATCCTTTCTGCAACTGTTCTCCAAGTTGTTTCTTGAGTTCTTTTAGTTCGTCCACTGATATCTTGTATGGTCTCTTTGCTATTGGTCCAGATCCTGGTAGCAAATCAATAAGGAACTCCACATCTCTATCTGGTGGCATTCCTGGCAATTCTTCCGGAAACACATCCGGATATTCACTCACTATTAGCACACTGTCTATGCTAACCCCCTTAAGAGAATTTAGCATACTCCTTCTTGCTTCAAAGTTGGTCTTGAATCTGATCCTTTTATTTTCTGGAGTAGTGAGTGAGACAGTATGGTTGGCACAATCTATCACTCCCTTGTGCTTAGTCATCCAGTCCATTCCCAAAATGACATCCAATCCTTGGGAGTTTAGAATTATCAAGTTAACGGGAAACTTATACTTCCCAAACTCTATGACTAGATCATGACATCACGAATTTACTATCATTTCTCCGCCAGGAGAACTTACTTTTATAGGACACCCAATTGTTTCTACTGGTAGTTCATTTCTTTCAACAAATGCTCTTGATATGAATGAATGAGATGCACCAGTATCAAAGAGGACAAATGTTGGAACAGAATTGAGTTTGAACTTACCAGCAACAGCATCAGGCTCCTCATAGATTTCCTCCACATTGATGTGGTTCACTTGTCCCTTCTGAAAAGGGTTAGGCTTGTTGGGTCCTTCAACTTTCTTTTCTAGGCATTCATTTGCATAATGCCCCATCTTCTTGCACTTGAAGCATTCAACCTGACTAATGTCTTTCTTGACAGGCTGGCTTCCACTGCCACTTCCATTACCACTGTGGTGGTTCTTATATCCACCCTTGTGGTTCTTGTATTTGTCATTGTCATGACCACGGTGATGTTTGTTGTCATGACGGTTGTGGTTGTGGTGCTTGTTGAATTTTCCCTGCTTGTGGAATCCTGAGCTTCCACTATCATCATAATGGGAACGCTTGTGAGACGATCCCGAGCTGTGCTTGTCCGAGTGCTTTCTCTTCCTGCTTTCAACTTGCTTCATTTTGCTCTCCAAAATAGCAGCCTTATCACAGAGAGACTGATAAGTGGGGACATAGGCCACTGATAGCTGCAAGTTCAGTTCATCATTCAGCCCTTCAAGGAATTTTTCCTTCCTCTTAGCATCAGTGTCAACTTCATCCGGTGCATAACGCGCCAGATTGTTGAACTCCTCAATGTATTCAGCCATGCTGCGGTGGCGCTGCCTCAGATTATGGAACTCCTTATTTTTCAGACTCATCACCCCAGATGAGATATGAGCAGTACGAAAGCCATCCTCAAAGATAGCCCATGTCACATCATCTATGGGAGTGGTGATCTGGAAGTTATCCCACCAAGTGGCGGCTGGTCCTTCCAGCAAATGTGCCGCAAATCTGACCTTTTCTGCATCAGTACAGCCTACAGTTACCAAGTCCTTGTTCACAGAGCGCAGCCAATCATTGGACACCATGGGATCAGTTGTTCCCGAGAACTTTGCTGGCCTCAATCTCAAGAACCTGGTAAGCATGTCAAAACCCGGTGGGTTGTTCTGATTGTTGTTGTTGTTGTTGTTGTTGTTGTTGTTATTGTTGTTATTGTTGTTGTTGTTGTTGTTGTTGTTGTTGTTGTTGTTGTTGTTGTTGTTGTTGTTGTTGTTGTTGTTGTTGTTGTTGTTGTTGTTGTTGTTGTTGTTGTTGTTGTTGTTGTTGTTGTTGTTGTTGTTGTTGTTGTTGTTGTTGTTGTTGTTGTTGTTGTTGTTGTTGTTGTTGTTGTTGTTGTTGTTGTTGTTGTTGTTGTTGTTGTTGTTGTTGTTGTTGTTGTTGTTGTTGTTGTTGTTGTTGTTGTTGTTGTTGTTGTTGTTGTTGTTGTTGTTGTTGTTGTTGTTGTTGTTGTTGTTGTTGTTGTTGTTGTTGTTGTTGTTGTTGTTGTTGTTGTTGTTGTTGTTGTTGTTGTTGTTGTTGTTGTTGTTGTTGTTGTTGTTGTGTTGTTGTTGTTGTTGTTGTTGTTGTTGTTGTTGTTGTTGTTGTTGTTGTTGTTGTTGTTGTTGTTGTTGTTGTTGTTGTTGTTGTTGTTGTTGTTGTTGTTGTTGTTGTTGTTGTTGTTGTTGTTGTTGTTGTTGTTGTTGTTGTTGTTGTTGTTGTTGTTGTTGTTGTTGTTGTTGTTGTTGTTGTTGTTGTTGTTGTTGTTGTTGTTGTTGTTGTTGTTGTGTTGTTGTTGTTGTTGTTGTTGTTGTTGTTGTTGTTGTTGTTGTTGTTGTTGTTGTTGTTGTTGTTGTTGTTGTTGTTGTTGTTGTTGTTGTTGTTGTTTTGGTTCTGGATGAATGTCGTCATCATTTGCATTAGCTGAGTTTGAGCGGTCATCATTTGTTGCATCTCAGGAGTGATGTTGTTGTTGTTGGGGTTGGGGTTGGCACGACGAGGAGGCATCTGTGGTGTGTTTAATAGAGAGAAGAATGAGATACCCATAGATGTTTTCATGCACAATACATCACATAAGCAGTCACAAAGCATGCATCAATGATAGAGGTTCAGCAACAAGATAACAAGTTCGCAAAGTAAAACACACACCAATAACATGCCATCCACAAGTTGGATGGTCAAATAACAAGTTCTCAACAACAAATATGATAATAAACGATAAATGAGTAGTCAACTCTACTCTGCATTCTCCATCGCGGTCTTGTATTCCTCGAAGCTGGTGGTCAAGGTCTCTATCTTGGCTTTGAGAGCCCTCTTCTAAGAACGAAGCCTCTCAATCACCGTCTGCTGATGCTCGAGCTCGAGGTCTTTGGCCTGCAGTTCTTCAGTCATGTCCCGGATCTTCTTGTTCCTATCCTGGACTCGCTTCTCCTGACTCTTGAACTTTCTGTCCTGGCTCTCGAACTTCGTCTCCATCTCCTTGACTATCTCATCTTGCTCCGCAAAGAGCTTGTCCTTCTCGCAAAGCTGCACCTGGAGTTCATCATTTCTAAGCATGACGTTGGTCCTATCAGTGTCCACGTGCCTAATGAGAGACTCTAAGTCCTGGAGGTATAGACGAATCGGCTCTGCTGTATCCCTCGCAGTGTCCTCGAAGTCGATGGACTCTCCATCCTCATCACGTCTACCGAAGACGTGGAAGTGAGTACCCCTAACCTGTCGGGAGTGTCTCCCTAGCAGACGTCCTATCAGATCCTGCATGACTACCTCAAGACCTCTCTCCTTGTCATCGTGCATGAGCTTGAAGACGATGGCCTCCGTGGTAGGCTCAGTCTGGCGTCTGGGCTGGTTGACCTTGAAACCCCAAAGGTCTTTCCTCTCAAACTTGGTGAGGGGAAGCACCATGATGGTAGGAAGAGGGAGATTGAGAAAAGTAGTAAGCTCAACAATACGAGGACCAAAGCGAGTTCCCTGGAACTCCTCAACAGTGCTGATGGTAACATTAGGCATCTATTTATAAGATAGAAAAAGTTAGAACAACACAATTTAAGATAAAACGCAAGGCAAAGCATCACATACATATCTTTGGAATCAAAACACACAAGTCATGGCATACATGGATCCATTACAACAACCAAGGTTCAACTTATTTTAAACAACTTTTTGGAAAGTAAGGTGATAAGTGGTGGTCCAACTAACGAAGTATGTTTACAATCCTATCTCACTGGATCTGTTGGCTAACACAATGTTTCTAGAAGCAATCAGCTTATCTTGCTCACATGACTCCACTAAATCTATAATGTCTCCTCTTAAGGTTTGGTTGGTAGCTTCCAACTCTTGGGTATGTTTCTTCTCTTCCTTTAGGTCATTTTTGAGGTTGAGCATTCTGCACTTGACTCTATCACCAAGTTCTTTGATGGTCCTCCAGGCTGCATCCTTGGATGAATCAAAGAATGTAGTGTGCACCACTGAATTGGTGAACATGTAGAATCCTTTTTCCTTGTGGTTGTCTTCCTTGTTTTTATACAAGTGAAGTTGCACCCACCAGTACTCAACTCCTTCATCCATCACATGAAAACCTTTGTACACAGCTGCACCATGTATTTCCATTGCAACCATGAGGTCCTTGAGAGCCTTGGGAAATTCTGTCTCACAATCCAAAGTCATTGTCATGAGTGGTCCCTTCCTTACGGCTTCGTAGATGGAGTTCATCTACAAATGGAGATGAGAAAGAAGATTAGAAAATTTTACGAGAAGAATAGACAAGTGTAGAAGTTGTTGAAAATTTTCCTTATTGGTTTCAAATCCTAGGGTCATAATCCTACAGGCAACACAGTGCTCTGATACCATCTGTAAGATCCCTCCTTTATAAAGGTAAAGGATCCCTGTGATTGCAATGCTAGTCCCTGGATCAATGCTAGCATCCGCAGTTTAAGATGAAGTACACAGAAACAAAGGTCATTATTACAGTCATTCCAGAGACAAACATAGTCTTTACAACTCCAAGGCCACAGGCCTAGTACAAGAGTTGGATTAAGTAAATAATAAAAGTCTTCATCTTCATGTGCCACAGGCAAACATGTTGAGTGTAGACTCATGTCTCCTAATCCTCATCAAAGTAACCTGCAACATCACAAGTTATAGCCACAGTGGGTCAATACATTGGAATAGTATTGGCAAGTGATACCTTAGTATAATTTAGGTGGACTAGATACTATATGCAATTTGGCTAAGTGTAGCTTGGCTTGCTTTGCTCAAAATAGGTTTTGCCTATTAGTTGAAAACTCTAAGTTTTTCTTTGTCAAAACTTTTCCCAAGGAACCACCAATAGACATTGAGGTCCTTCACCCTTATTCGCCCACAAGTTTTTACTTAGAAATTGGGATGAGGAGATTCTTGATAGCTTCCATGTCTTGATGCTCAAGTTGTCCATTACCATGGACTTGGCTAAGTACTTAGATTTTTCCATCTGCAGAGGTTGTGCACTTTCCCCACCAGACTTGGTTTCACCAAGACAGGACGTTTCAGAAGCCTTCCCTTATACCAAATGGACGCGTTCCAACCTATCATCCCACTACCACCGACTGTCCAAATGGCTAAGTTCTAGCAACCTATGTGATCCAGGCAGAGCCCATATTGCCAAGTGGTTGCACTAGAAGCTTCTCAACACTTGGGCTCTAAAATCTCTTTGTTCCTGGGTGGCTTTCCACAAGTGAGATACACAAGGTAAACCATAGAAATGGGCCTTGTGCAACCACTCAACATAAACCATTCCTTCCATTCCACCCAGGTGTTTCATTAACTTAGTTGTTTTATTAGGCAAAACATAAGTCCAAAGACTTAGAAATATTTTATCATAGCATGTATATTTCACCAACCCTTGGTTGCTACTAGCTAGACTAAGCATGGCATAGATAAGCATCTTAACTTAGAAATTTCCTAGCAATTCTACCACTACTAGGATTTCCCAACATAGCATAAGAGCAAAATATAACATGCAAGTCTAACAAAATATTTCTAATGCTTAGTAGAAAACATAGGGATAAAAATATTCATGAAGCACCACTTGCCTTGGTAGTTTGGAGAGTAGTTACACTCTTCACAATCACAATCACTAGCACCAAAATCTACACAAAGAATATAGCAACAAATCACATACACAACATATACAATCAAAAATATATGCATGCATGCAAAATGATATATGGTGATTTTTAAAACTCAACAAAGCAAGTATGCAGTACTGATTCATAAACAAGTTAAAAACTTGCCAAACAACATTTATTTAAACCCTAAATCATTTCCTAAACATTTCATATACTCACATTATCCCTACACAAGTTTCTGCAAATAAAGCCATTTTAACAGAAGCAAAACATTAAACACATTGCATATTTAGAAAGAGCTTGCTCTCCTGATTCCAACGGTATAAAATTTGTCAAATTCTAACGTGGGGATCAAAAGTTATAGCCAAAACAAATTCAAACATCTAATAGATTCAAATTCTGTTTTTAAACTCTAACAGATGCCACGCATCTTAATTCTATTGGCGCATACCGGTTCGTGTCGGATCACGCTTCTGAGCCGTTGGATCTACTTAACCCGCACGGCTCAGATCGATTAGTAACGGTTCGTTAAGTGAACTAATCCTACGCGCTGGATCTAGATCTGACGGCTACGAATCAAGCGACCAGAACTGAGCGGCGCTAGCGGCGGCTACTGGCAGCGGCGAGCTCTGCCTACGGCGGCGCGGCGCTACAGGTCGTCCTAGGGTCGTCGGAGGGGCTTACCAGAACCGTGGCGGCGTGCTGATGCTCAACCTGGAGGCGGCTTGGCAAGGGGCGCATGGAGTGGGCTGCTGGAGTTCGTCGGAGTTGCGGGCGGCGTCGGGTTCGGGTAGACGGCGACGCTCCTGGTCTCCCTAGCACAAACAAGCGGCACCAGATGATGCACAAGACAGTGGCGAACAACTTCGTGTGAGTCAGAGGCAAAGGGGAACAAAGGGCTTACGGAATTCGGTCGCCGGAGTTGAGGGTGTCGTCGGGAGCTTGCGGTGTTGAACGGAACCGACGACCTGGGGCAGTATAAAAGGAACCAGCGGTGTCAGTAGTTGCGCAAGAAAGTGGCGAGGCTGTCTGCAAGAACCAGAGGGCGAGGGGCGCACGGGACTCACCGGAGTCGGTCGCCGGAGTGCTCTCTGACTGCGGCGGTGCGAGGTTGAATGCGGGCAGCCTGGGGGCTCTTTGTGCTCGGAGTTTGGGGGGAAATGGAGAGGGGGCAGAGGGGGTTTAAGTAGCATGGTCGCGAGCGAGATTTACTCCATCATTCAACGTGAATTGACGCCGCGAATCAATACAGGGAACGCCTGCGTGATTTGGGGACGAACCAGTCGCTGGGTGGAGACGACGATGGTCGTGTGGGCCGTGGCTGTCAGCGAGAGGAAAGGAGAGGGAGTGGGTCCTGCCTATCAGTCACTCAGCGGGTGCGGGGGTGAGTGAGGGAAAACGGTTCGCGGGGTGGGGGTGTTGGGCTTAGCTGGGCTAGTTGGGCCAGATTCGGCTGAGGCTTTATTTTTTTCTCTTTTAAGCTTTTTCTTTTTCTGTTTGCTTTTCTAAAATGGTTTTCAAACCTCAATTCAAATCTGTTTGATTCCAAACCTTTTCAGGATTTTTGTACAATAAATCTTGTACTCAAATAAGTGTCAAACACATCTGTTCACTCAAACACACTTGGGTCTTTTGAAAATAAAATAAAACCATGCCTTTATGAGGTGTGGTAATAGGCATAGAATTTGTTTTATTTCATATTTTGCCTTGAGACTTTGCTCAAGTTTTTGAAAGCACTTGAGTTTGGTTTCTAAGTAATACTGAATGGTTAACAGTACCTTTCTCAAAAACAAGTAACACAAGGGCTTGAGTAAACCTACATAAAAATATTGAGCAACAAAGTTTCTGTTTGAAATGAAACTCATAATGATCATGGATGCATGGATGATATGCATAAGTTTGAAACATGATTTTAGGGATGTTACATTTTCTGCTTTCCTTCTCATTTTGATTATGGGATAGCTCCTATATCATGTGCAAGTGTGTAGAAGTCCCAACCTGATAAGGTAGAGATCCCTGTGTTTGCAATGCTAGTCCCTGGATCGAATTGTTAGCATCCACAGTTTAAGATGTAATATCAAGAAACAAAGGTCATATTACAACTTATAACCAGGAATAAAATAATTCATTACTTCTTACATAGCTCATATGGCTATCTCATTACAATGCATCCGTTATAACTATTGGAATTATGCCCTAGAGGCAATAATAAAGATGTTATTATTATAATTCTTGTTCATGATAATGTTTATATTCCATGCTAGAATTGTATTAATCGGAAACTTTAATACTTGTGTGGTTTGTGAACAACACCGTGTCCCTAGTACGCCTCTATGGACCAGCTCATTGATTAATGATGGTTAAGGTTTCCTAACCATAGACATGAGTTGTCGATTAATAATGAGATCATGTCATTGGGAGAATGATATGATGGACAGACCCAAACTAAGCGAAGCAATTAGATCGTGTCATCGTGTTCGTCTTTGCGAAGCTTTTCTTATGTCAAATATTGTATTCCTTAGACCATGAGATAATACAACTCCCTGGTACTGGAAGAAAGCTTTGAGGTCATCAAACGTCATCCTATGAGAGGGTGATCATAAAGGTGTCTCTCAGGCGATCGGAAAGTGCCTGTTGGGTTGTATGTATCAAGATGGGATTTGTCCCTCCCAAGTCGGAGAGATATACTTCGGGCCCACTCAGTAATCGATATCAACACCGCTTGCAAGCATGTGGTTAAGGAGTTAATCACAAAGTGATATCGGATTACGAAACGAGTAAAGTACTTGCTGTGAACGAGATTGAACTAGGTATGACGGTACCGACGATCGAATCTCGGGCAAGTAAAATATCGCGAGACGAAGGGAATATATATATGGGATTGATTGAATCCTGGCATCGTGGTTCATCCGATATGATCATCGATGAATGTGTGGGAGTCAATATGGGTTTCCAGACCCCGCTGTTGATTATTGATAGAAGATCATGTCTACATATTCTCGAACCCGCAGGGTCACACACTTAACGTGTCTCGACGCTAGGATAGATTAGATAATTGGTTTATGAGTTTTTATTCGGAGTATCGGATGGGATCCAGGACATCACGAGAGGTTCCGGAGTGGTCCGGAGAATAAGATTCATATAAGGCAGTGCAGTTTTTGGAGTTCGGAATTGTCCCGGGTTAATCGGTATTGTACCGGAAGCTTCTAGAACCTTCCGGAAGGGGACCAACGTGGCCACACCTTCCGGGAGGGGGCATGGGCCTATGAGGGAGTGCCCTGGCCGCATTGGGCCAGGGGCACAAGTCCCCATAGGGCCCAGCCGGCCTAGAGAGGTTTAAACTCGAGATAGAGCTTCAAGAAGGGGGGGGGGTTTCCTTGCCCCCCACTCCTCCTCCTTTGGGGCCGCCGGTTTGGGCTTGGGGGAGGGGCTAGGGCTGCGCCCACCCCTCTATAAATAGAGGGCAGGGGGCGCACCACCCCCTCACACCTTCCCCTCCAACCCTAGCTGCCCTGCTGCCCTCCTCTCTCCCTCCCGACTGTTTGTAGGCGAAGCCCTACTGCAGAAATTCTCCACCATATACACCACGCCGTCGTGTTGTAGATCCAATCCGTCTCTCCACCATACTTGCTGTTCCGAGGAAGGAGGAGACGTCGAGGTGCTGCACGTGTGCATCTCACGGAGGCACCACCACTTGTGGTGCTAGATCGGATCGGATCGCGAGGAGGAGAAGCGAGTACGACTACATCACCCACGTTCCGACGAACGTTCCGCTGTGCGAATCTTCAAGGGTATGAAGATCTAATCCAATCTCTCTTGTTGTTTGCATCTCCTAGATTAGATCTTGGCTTCCCTCTGTTCGCATCCGTAGAAATTTTTGATTTACTATGCCGCGAAACCCTTCAATAACTATATAGCATGGAGTCCTTCATCTTCATATGCCACAGGCAATCATGTTGGTTGTAGACTTGTAATCCCTACTCAACAAACTTCACTAACATCAAACAAACCTGCAACATAAAAAGTTACAGCAATCAGTTGAAATGTATTGGCAAGCGATATCATATTGATATGGAGAATCTGACATCTACATGAATATTTGGCTAAGTGGAGTTTTGGCTTGCCATTGCATAAAACAAGTTTTCCCTATCCTTTGAAAATATTTTTTCTCTTTTTAAAAACATTTCATCACACAATGGCACACTGATACCCTCTAGGTGCTTCCCTTGTTCGCCCAACAAGTTTTAACTTAGAGAAATTGGGATGAGGAGATCCTTGATTGCTTCAATGCCTTTGATGCTCAAATTGTACATTGCCGGGGACACGGCTAAGTACTTAGGTTTTACCCTATCGAGAGGTGGTGCACTTTCCCCACAAGACTCGACATGCATCGAGGCGAGAATTTTCAGAAACAATCCCTCAGATTAGCACAGACGCGTTCCACCTATCATCACTACCACCTTCTGTCTGCCTGTCTGAGTTCTTGCAACCTATGTAGTCAAGGCAAAGCCCATATGCCATGTGGCTGCACTGGAAGCTTCTCAACACAAAACATCTCAAATCTCTTTGTTCCTGGGTGGCCATCCACAAGTGTGATACACAAGGTGAACCATAGAAATGGGCCTTGTGTAACCACTCAACATAAATCCATCCAAGCAATTACCATTCCACCCAGGTGTTTCATTCACTTAGTTGTTTTATTAATCAAAAACATAGTCATTGACTTTGCATAATATCATAGCATGCATATTCCACCCGTGTAATCTAATAGCTAGGCTAAGCATACTAGCATAACTTGTCTCTTGTCTTAGGAAGAATCCTACCAAGATATATTCTATAGGATCTACTATAGCATAAAAATATATATAAACTAGTCCTATCATGCATACTACAAAATATCATTAATGCATTATTGAAAAGATAGGACTCTTGGTGAACAAAGTATCACTTTCCTTTTTGTAGAAAATCTAGGTACACTCCTTGATCTTGCAATTGTCACATTCTTCAAAGTTCACTACAATTCAATCAAGCAAGGCACACATTCAAAACTAGCATTCAAATAATTCATCACATAAAAAAACAAGGAAATGCATGCAAGCATGCAAAAGGTTGTTTTATTGAAAAAGTGGTTTCTAACAAGGCACTAAACATTTCAAAATACCTACTGGTCATTTATAAAAGTGGGAAAACATTTGAAACTAAGTTAGTGAAAATAGGCCTTTGAAATCATTTTTGTTTTACTAGAAATAATTTTATTCAAAGGAATAATTCCTAGTGTCAACAAAATATATTTTAAAACTCAAATGTTAGTGTTTATGGTCAGAGGGATCAAATCAAATCCATTTGCAAAAGGTTTCACTCAAAAATCATTTTTAAAACAATTTTTATATCCAAAATAGTCCTAATAATGTTTCTGCAAAAACACCTAATTTTTCTGAAGCAAAATACTAAACTAAGGCCATAGTTGCAAATTTTACATTTTTCTGAATCCTTTGATGTAAAATTTGTAAATTTTGGACATACATATCAAAAGTTATGATTTTTGCAAGTTTAAACATCCAAAAACATTTTCTGGATTTTAAACAGAAGGGTCTAGCCACGTGTCTTAATCTAATTGGCTGGTAGTATCTAATTAGAATCACACGACACAGATTGATTCATACCGCTTCGTTAAGTCGTTCTATCCTATCCACCAGATCTGTATCCAACGGCTCACAACGCCTTGACCAAGGATAGCCGGCGCTGGCTGGCGACTGCGGCGGCGGCGCATCAGGCAGTGATGTTCTGGCGAATCTAGGAAGCAAAGAAGAGAGTGTTGATGCTCACCAGGTTCGTAGGGTCGCGGTGATGCTCAAGGTAGTCGCCGTTGGTCGAGGGGCGCACGGGGTCGGCCTGAATCGCTCGCCGGAGCTAGCGTCGGTGTCGGGCACGTACCTATGTCGTCGGGGGCAAGGCTACAAGGCATGCCAAGGAAAAATAAAGGTCGCGTTATATGTGCGAGAGGGAGGCGAGTGTAGGAGCATCAATGAGAGAGAGAGAGAGGGGCGGTCAGAGCTAACCAGGAGAGTCCGCCGGAGTGGAGGCAGAAGACGGTGGCGCTTAGACATGGTCGTTGCCGAGCCTCTAGACACGCGCGAGCATGCAGAGGCCACTGGTAGGTACGCATGGAAATGGGGAGTGGGCTGGTGTGAACTAGGAGGCAGGGGAAGGTCTGAGCTCGCCGGAATCTCATGGAGGCTCGTCGGAGCAGCGGTGGCGCGAGGTGAAATTGGAGCAGCCTGGGGGTTCCGGTGGCATAGGGACTGAGGGGAAATGGAGAGGAAAGAGAGGAGGTTAATAGGGCATGGTCGCGGGGACGGTTTACTGCTCCAGTTAATCGAATTCAATCGATTAAGAAACAACGAGAAACGGCGAGGAGAGAGGGCGTGGTCACCGCGGGTAGGACGACGATGAGGTGGCAGGGTGGGGCCTAGGTGTCAGTGGGTTGAGGGGGTGCGCGTGGGGTGAGAAATATTTGCGGGGAGGGAGAGAGTGGCCCGATTGGGCTGTGCTGGGCCTAGTTGGGCTGGGTAGGTCGGTTGGATATGTTTCTTATTTTTTTCCTTCTCTGTTTCTTTTCCATTTTCCATTTTTATTTTATGTTTTCATTCAAACCATTTGATTCAAGCTTCATTTTGATTTCAAATTTTTACCAAACCTTTTTAGTAGGTTTTAAATCCTTTGTGAGTTGATTAGTTGTCCCACATTGGAATTTTCAATTATTTTTCTCATGATTTTAATAACCATTTAACTGTGGCATTTTGTCTAAATAAATTGAATATGGTTCAAGTCCATATAATTTTTATTCAAATAACTTTTATTCTTTTATTTTATTCAGTAACCTTTTATTACTTTTAATTATGGATTTGGCCAAGATTTAAATTGTCTTTTATATATTTATTATTTAATTATTTATTTCTTTATCTTATAAAATTCATATCTTTTTATTTATAGTTCCAAAATTGGAGATTCCAATTTGTATAATTTTATTTAATATTTGTTTATATTTTTAAATCCTTTTTGGATTACTTTTCTCACAAATTGGCATCGGTTTTAGTTAGGAGTTTTATTATCCTTGGAATTACTTTCTTTTATCTTATTAAAATAATAAGTTTTTATCCATGGCTCGAAATTGAGTGAAACCAATTTCCACGGTTTTATAATATTTTTTTTATCATTTTTGATCATTTAGACATGTTTGTTGATGAACTTTTATATGGAACAAATCCATAGTCTTCGAGTGATCTTGGAGATGATTTCTTTCTATAGGGTTTAGAGTTTTGGTTTAACTTTTCCAAGTGCTTTTATTATACCTCCATTTATGAAAGCATTTGATCTTTGGAAAATTTGTTTATTGTTTTCTTATTCAAATTTTGTTCAAGTAGGGTTTTCATGTTTCCATTTAGAAGCAAAAAGTTTCTTTTCACCCTAAATTTCAACATTTGTTTCTTTTGTTTATTTTTTTTCACATTTCAAAATTTTGAAAATTTTGGGATGTGACAAAGTGGTACCCCGTTGGCGGTTCTCTATGATACACATGTACTTACTATGAGAAGAACTTACCGGTAACTAAACCTGAGTAGCATGAGGAGCGACCCTCGTATTCAAGGGACATGAGATTGCCAACTTATACTTTGTCAAGCATATACTCCATAATTTGTTCACTTTAACCTTAATCACTTCAAGATGCTTATGATAGGTGCAATAAGAGCTGAAAGCTAACAAGAACCATAATTTTTGGATGCTCTTTTTGAGACTTGAAATCCCTGCTTCCCTTTATGAAGGGCCTTTCTTCCACTATTATATTGAGTCTCCACCTTCTATCCTTAGGCACCAATTAAGAGAGCATAGTTGCCATTCTTAGTTCTATGTGCATTGTCCCAAAACTTATTAATTGATGCATATTGTTGATATTGCTTGCTCATGAACTATTTGTATCTAGTCACTCTTATGAACTTTTAATGTGTCCTATATGCATCTATTTGCTACTCCATGAGGGACAAGCTGAATGCCACTATGCCATGTTTTCTATATATGAAACAAACAAACATCTTTCAATGCATTGTTATCCATGATCTTTGTTTGTAACCTTTCATGTTGCATGCATAGTTACTTTGTATTACTGTTAGAACTCCATCTTTCATGCTCATGTTTAGAGTTCTTTGATCCCAGCTTTCAATTCTTGCAAATGGTTTGATCTTGATTTTGATGGTGCATGTCACCTCAAATTTTTTATCACTTACCTACTCGAGGACGAGCAGGAGTTAAGCTTGGGAATGCTTACTCTAATCGACTTGTTGCTACAATTTAGTAGATAGATCTTGGCTTGTGTGTGTTCATGCGGTAGATTTTTTTGTTTTCCATGCTACGAACCCCTACAGTGGTATCAGACCCGTGTCTATATGTATATCTGTTGCACGAGTAGAACATAATGGTCATTGTGGGCGGTGGTGCTTTTGTTATCAATTGCTTCTTGTGTAATTTGCATCTTGCGGTATGGTGGGATGAAGAGGCTCGGGCTAACCTTACATGACATCGTTCATGAGACTTGCTCCATGCTCAACATGCAACTTGTATTGCATAAGTTGAGTTGTGGGTGTATGTCTCTCCCATCATAGTAAAGATTCAATTTACAATGGGCACTTGATAGTTCAAGCATCAATGTTGTGGTTCTTGTTCGTAAGTTATAATGGTACTTATTGAAAGCCCCAAACCACGTAAAATATGCAAAGAAAATTAGAGGCGTCTAACTTTGTTTTGCAGGGGTGTGCTATGATGTGATATGGCAATGATTGTGATTATATATGATGTATGCAATGTTCCTTATTGTAAGTTGGCAACCGACATGAGCCTTATGGTTGTCTTTTAGTTTAGTTAAGACCTGCGTGTCTATTATTCAAAGTAGTTGTAATAGTTGATGCTGGTGGACGACAACCATGGAGCGGTGCCATTGACCTCGACTCCACGCCGGTGATGATGGATATCATGTTCGTGCTTGAAGATGGAGATCGAAGGCATAAGAAGAAAGGCCATATCATATCATATATTTTGAATTGCATGTGATGTTAATCCTTTTTATGCGTCTTGTATTGCTTAGTTCATGACGATAGCATTATAAGATGATCCCTCTCACAAAAATATCAAGTTATAAAGAGTTCATCCTTAGTAGGAACCATTGCCAAGAGTCTTTGTTTCGAAGCTGTAAGACCCCACCTTTATAAAGGTAAAGGTCCCTGTGATTGCAATGCTAGTCCCTGGATCAAATGCTAGCATCCACAGTTTAAGATGAAGTACACAGAAACAAAGGTCATTATTACATCGTCATTCTAGAGATAACATAGTCTTTTACAACTCCATAGCCAAAGGCTAGTACGAGAGTTTAACTTAACAATATAAATAAAAGTCTTCATCTTCATGTGCCACAAGCAAGCATGTTGAGTGTAGACTCATAACCCTAATCCTCATCAGAGTACCCTGCAACATCACAAGTTAGAGCCACAGTGGGTCAATACATTGGAATATTATTGGCAAGTGATACCTTAGTAGAATAATAGTATCTAGCTTCTACATGAATTTTGCTAAGTGTAGCTTAGGCTTACTTTGCTCAAAATAGGTTTTACCTATCATTTGAAAACACTAAGTTTTTGTTTGGAAAAAACTCCCAAGGAACCACCAATAGGCATTGGTGAACCTTTACCCTTGTTCAACCACAATTTTTAACTTAGAAATTGGGATGAGGAGATTCTTGATAGATTCCATGTCTTGATGCTCAAATTGTCCATTGACGGGGACATGGCTAAGTACTTAGATTCTTCCTTCTGCAGAGGTGGTGCACTTTCCCCACAAGACTTGATTTTCATCAAGACAAGACCTTTCAAAAGCCTTCCCTTAGACCAAAATGGACGCGTTCCAAACCTATCACCCTCTACCACCAACTGTCCATTTGGCTAAGTTATTGCAACCTATATGATCCAGGCAGAGCCCATAATGCCATGTGGCTGCACTAGAAGCTTCTTAACATATGGCATCTCAAATCCCTTTGTTCCTGGGTGGCATTCCACAAGTGAGATACACATGGTAGGCCATTGGACAATGGGCCCTAGTAACCACTCAACAAAAATCCAACCAAGCAATTACCATTCCACCCAGGTGTTTCATTCACTTAGTTGTTTATTTAAGCAAAAACATAATTCAAAGACTTAGAAATATTTTTCCATAGCATGTATATAATCCACCCTTTGGTTGCTACTAGCTAGGCTAAGCATGGCAATAGCAAGTATCTTAACTTAGAGAAAATTCTAACAATTCTACAACTACTAGGATTTCCCAAGCATAGCATTTAGATACCTAGCAAAAATTATCATGCAAGGCCTATACAAAATATTTCTAATGCATAGTCAAAATATTGGGACAAAAATATGAAGCACCACTTTCCTTGGTAGTTGGGGGAGTAACAACAATCCTCACAGTCACAATCATGCCTAGCACCAAAATCTACACATAAAATGATAGAACCAAATTCACATTTCAAATAATCAAGCAAAAATATATAAATGCATGCAAATGCCATGTGATGATTTTTCTAAATCAAACAAGACAAGTAAAACAGTACTGAACAATAAACTAAACATTTATCCATCAAATAAACTTTATTTGGCCTATAAAACATTTTCCAATTAATTTTTATACACAAAATAAGCCTACAAATGTCTCTGCATAAAATTCTATTTTAACAGAAATAAAATACAAAACTAAGCCCATAGATGTGTAGGATTTATTTTTGTGATTCCAATGATATATTATTTGTATTTTTTTGGATAAACAGAACAAAAGTTATTGAATTTACAAGTTTGAATATCTAATAGATGAAAATCCATATTTTAAATCTAAAACCTAGCCATGCGGCAGCCTCTGATTGGCACGTACCGGTTCGGCTGGATCATGCTTGCGGCCCGTAGGATCTAAATAAAGATGCACGGCCCAGATCTGATCTTACCGCTTCAACTAAGCATCTAATCATAGCCTTAGGATCTAGATCTAATGGATCAGATCAAACTGACCAAAACTCAGCGGCGCGAATGGCACTGGCGGCGGTGACGGCTCTGGCAACGGTGCTCCGGCGATTCCAGAGGGGGCTAGGGGCGGTGGCGGTGCTTACCAGCGTCGCAAGGATGCGAGGATGCTAAAGGTGGCTTCGGCTTGGACAGGGGCGCACGGACACAGGCTCAAATGCTCGCTGGAGTTTGTTCTGTCGTCGGGTGCTCACTTCCAGAGACGAAGGCGACAACCTAGTGCGCAAGGGAACAAGCGACATGTATTAGCAGACGCGCAAGACAAAAGCGAACTCGCTTGCGTGAACCAGAGATCAAGGGGAACATGGGGCTCACCGGAATGGCTCGTCAGAGTTGAGCTGAGCTTCAGACACTTGCAGGCGTTGACGGGGGCGACGACCTGGGGCGATTTAGGACAAACCGAAGGCATGAGAAGATGCGCAAGGAGATGGTGAAGCAGTTCATGTGAACCAGATGGCAAGGTGTGCTCAATACTCACCGTGATGGCTCGCCGGAGTTCTTCGGTGCTGCGGTGGTGTAGGGCGAAATTCGTGGATCCTGGCGGCGCTCTATGGTTGGTGAGTGAGGGGAATGGAGTGAGTGAGGAGGGGTTTAATTAGCCGGAGCTGGGAGAGGAATTAATCGGCGAATCAATGGCAATTAAGCGTGCAATCAATTTCAGTGACGCGGGGAGGTAACGGCGGAGGGCCAGGTCGTGGGTGGGGTTTGGGGACGACGATGACGGGGCAAGTGGGTCTAGGGCGTTAGAGAGAGGGTGTGCACGGGCGGGGTGAGAAACATAGAGGAGAGGGGAAAACCCGGGTGGGCTGGTTCTGTTACTGGGCCGAATAGGTGGCGCCGGCCCTTTTTCTTTTCTGTTTTGATTTTCTGGTTTCATTTTCAAATTTTTTTCAAATGAGTTTGAATTCAAACTTTCTCTGGATTTTTGTAAAGTGAACCATGCACATATTTGAATACAAAACATTGATGTTCACTCAAAAATACATTGGCCCATTTAAATTTAAAATAGGACCATGCCTTAATTATTTATTTATAATAGGCATATGAATGGTTTTGAATTTATATTTTTGTTTTGAAATTTTGAAAAAGCTTTGGAAACAACATTCAAACCTATTTTCAAACCTTTTCTGGTTGAAACAAAGTATTCACATTTTGGAGAGTAGAAATAAATCCATTGCCTTTCCTACCTAAAATATTAGGCAACAATTTACTTCTGTTTTGAAATATTATTTGAAAAATGGCCCAAATGCTTATGAATGCATGAATGGTATGCAAACTTTATAAATCATGATTTTTGGGATGTTACAAATCTAACCCCCTTAAGGTGAATCTCGCCCTCGAGATTCAGATTGGCTAGCAAATAGGTGAGGGTGGTATTTCCGAAGATCATCTTCTCTTTCCCATGTTGCTTCTTGTTTAGAATGATGGTTCCACTGAACTTTGCAGAATTTGATAGTCTTTGTCAGAGTAACTCTTTCTATGGTCTCAAGGATCTTGATAGGTTTTTCCTCATAAGTGAGATCACTTTCCAATTATACCTCTTCCAAAGGTATAGTATCCTTCAAAGAAGTCTCTTCCATCTCCGGATGGCATTTCTTTAGCTGACTTACGTGAAATACATTGTGAACGGCAGACAATGATTTAGGCAATTCAATTTCACATGCTACTTCGCCTTTATGGCTCAGAATCTTGAATGGTCCAACATATCTTGGGGCCAATTTTCCTTTGACTCCAAACCTCTTCACTCCACGAAGTGGTTATACTCTAAGATAAGCTCTATCACCCACCTCATAGGTGACTTCCCTACGCTTGGGATCTGCGTAGCTCTTTTGTCGGGACCGTGCTATTTTCAATCTGTCCTTTACCAACTTGACTTTCTCTTCAACTTGCTTGATTAATTCTGGCCCAAACAAGTTTCTTTCTCCAACACCATTCCATAGCAATGGTGTAGTACACTTTCTCCCTTAGAGAAATTCAAACGGTGCCATCTCAATACTGGCTTGATAGCTGTTGTTGTAAGAGAATTCTGCGTAAGGCAGACTTTCATCCCAACTAGCACCATAATCTAGGGCACATGCCCTCAACATATCCTCTAGAATCTGGTTGGTCCTTTCTGTCTGTCCATCAATCTGGGGATGAAAAGCAGTGTTGAATTCCAATCTCGTTCCTAATGACTCATGTAGTTTCCTCCAAAAATGGGAAGTGTATTGAGTTCCCCTATCAGACACAATACTCTTAGGTACTCCATGCAGACACACAATCCTATTCATATAGATCTTGGCTAACTTAGCACTTGTATAGGTTGTCTTCACGGGTATGAAATGAGCCACTTTAGTTAGACAATCTACTACAACCCAAATAGAATCATATCCTGATCTACTCCTTGGCAGTCCGGTGATGAAATCCATGCCAATCTTGTCCCACTTCCAATCAGGAATAGGTAGTGGTTGTAACAATCCTGCTGGTTTCTGATATTCTGCTTTCACTCTACAACATACATCACACAAAGCAATATGTTCGGCGATGTCCTTCTTGAGATTATTCCACCAAAATCTTTCCTTCACATCCATGTAAATTTTGGTGTTACCTGGACGAATGGAATATGGTGAGTTGTGTGCTTCCTGTAAAATCAGTTTCTGAAGCTCCAGATCTTGCTGAATGCAGATATGTTTTCCATACCATAAAGTACCTTGTTCGTCTTCATGGAATCCTTTAGCCTTTCCCTTGCTAATATTTTCCATAATCTCTTCAAGTTCCTTGTCTATCTTTTGGGCTTCCTTGATTTTGTCCAACAAGGTGGGTTGAACATCCAATGACATGAGATGTCCTTCAGGCATAATCTCCAATCTGAGATCTTTGAATTGGGCACACAGATCATCTGGCAATTCTCCTTTAGTAAGGCCATTCACATAAACCTTACGGCTTAATGCATCCGCTACAACATTTGCTTTACCGGGTTGGTATTGCAAACTCAAGTCATAGTCCTTGATGAGTTCTAACCATCTTCTTTGTCTCATGTTGATTTCTTTATGGGTGAAGATATACTTCAAACTTTTATGATCCGTGAACACTTCACATCGCTTTCCCAAAAGATAATGTCTCCATGTTTTGAGTGCATGGACAACAGAGGCTAACTCCAAATCATGAGTAGGATAATTCACTCCATGAGTTTTGAGTTGTCTCGAGGCATAAGCCACAACTTTCCCTTCTTGCATCAAAACTGCACCTAATCCTTGGTGAGATGCATCACAATACACTTGGAAATCTTTCTCCATGTCTGGCAGACATAAGACTAGTGTTGTCACAAGTCTCTTCTTCAACTCTTGAAAACTGAGTTCGCATCCTTCAGTCCAATCAAATTTACTGTCTTTCTTAAGTAACTCCGTCATTGGCTTAGCTACCTTTGAGAAATTCTCAATGAATCTTCTATAGTATCCTGCCAAGCCAAGGAAACTACGGACTTCTTTAACTAAATTAGGAGATTCCCATTCAGTTATAGCTGACACTTTTGCGGGATCAACTGCTACACCATCTCCTAACACAATATGTCCAAGAAATCCAACCTCATTCAGCCAAAATTCACACGTGCTGAATTTGGCATATAACTTATGCTCTCTAAGCTTTTCAAGTATCAATCGCAAATGTTCCTCATGCTCTTCATTGCTCTTGGAGTAGATCAAAATGTCATCGATGAAAATGACAATGAACTTGTCAAGAAATTCCATGAACACCTTGTTCATCATATTCATGAAGTAGGCTGGTGCATTGGTCAAGCCAAATGGCATCACGGTGTACTAAAAAATCTATACCTAATGGTGAAAGCAGTCTTAGGTATGTCTTGTTCCCTTATCTTTAGCTGAAAGTAGCCTGGTCGGAGATCAATATTTGAGAACACACAGGCTCCTTCTAACCGATCAAACAAGTCATTGGTTCTAGGAAAAGGATACTTGTTCTTGATAGTCACCTCATTGAGTGAACGATAATCTATGCATAACCTTTGACTTCTATCCTTCTTTTCTACAAATAAAACTGGTGCTCCCCAAGATGAAGAACCTGTTTGAATAAATCCTTTCTGCAACTGTTCTCCAAGTTGTTTCTTGAGTTCTTTCAACTCATTAACTGACATATTGTATGTCACATCCCAAAATTTTCCAAATTTTGTAATGTGAAAAATAAATAATTGTTGAAATTTAGGGTGAAAAGAAACTTTTTGATTCTAAATGCAAACTTAAAATCCCATCTTGAACAAACTTGAGTAAAGTTTGAATCCAACTAAATTCAAATCAAGTAAAATGCATTCTTCATAAGTGCATCTGGAAATTTAAACACTTGAGAAATAAACCAAAACCCTAAAACCCTTATGGAATAAAATCATTTCCAAGATATCTCTAAAACCATGGATTTGACCCATATAAAAATTTGTCAACAAACATTTATAAATGATCAAGAATGACAAAAAGAAATATTATAAAACCATAGAAATTGATTTCATTCAATTTGGAGCCATAAATAAAATCTTATGAATTTAATAAGATAAGGGAATTGAATTTCCAAAGTTAATAAAGCACTTATCTAAAATCCATACCAAATGGTGAGCAAATAATCTTAAAGATATTTAAAAGGGATAAATAAATATTAAATAAAATTATACAAATTGGAATCACCAAGTTTGGATCTCTAAATAAAAAGATATGGATGTTATAAGATAAAGATGGAATTATTAAATGAGGAATATTTAAAGGCCAAATTAAATCTTGACCTAATCCATAAGCAAATGGAATAAATATAATCCAAATCCAAATAAAATAAAAGGATAAAGAATTCTCCAAATAAAATAAAGTGGCATTAACCAAATTCTATTTCTATTTTGATAAAAGATAAAATCCCTTTTTAGAAATGATTAATTAAATCACGAGAAAATAATATTTGGAATATACCCAAGTGGATTAAAAATCATTTAATTAACTTAAATGGAGTCAAGGAAATCACCTAAATAAAATGGAATTAAAACTATAATTGATTTCATTGGAATAAAGACAAATACCCAATTTAAATGATTTATAAATCATATTAAAAATATTCCAAATAATTCAAGGTGAATTATTTGACACCCTAATAAATAAATAAAACCTACTGAAAAGATTTGGAAAGATTTAGATTTCAAATGGAGTTTGAAAACATTATTAAACCTTATTTGAATAAATGCAAGAGCCTATTTTAAATAATTAAAAGACCCTAAAAAGAATAAAAGAAATATTCTAAATTTGACTTTCAAATGTATTATTTAATCAGTATCTGAATCTACACAAAGTTTAATTGAAGTTTTAAATTCAAATTGTTGTTTGAAATGAATAAACAAAATCAAAAGAGATAAATAGAAAAGGAAAAAGAAAAACAATTAGTACAAAAAAAATGAAACAAAACCAACCCAGCCCAGCCAGGTCCAGCTAGCCCAGTCCAGCCCACTCTCTCACTCCCCCCAGTGAACCGTTTTCACTCAGAAAGACACCCACCCAGTTGCTGGCTAGCAGACCCCACCTCCCCTTTTCCCTCTCTCGCTGACGCCAGGCCCCACTGCCACGCGAGCGTCTTCTTCCTCACCACCGCTGACCGCGCCCCCTCTCTGGCCATTACAGCCATTTGAATGCCGGCGTAAATTCACGTTAACTACACCCTGAAACCGCCCCTGACCATGCACGATAACTCGCCCGCGTCTCCTCTACCTTTTCCCCCAGACGCCGCACACCCTGTGCCTCCAAGCTGCGCTAATTTTGACCTCGAACACCCTCTGCTCCGACGAGCTTCCCCGACAAATTCCGGCCACTCCTCACCAAGCCTTGCCCCCTCTACCACTCGATCCTGCTCCCCTCTCCCATGCGCACCTGCCAGCACTCTCATCTCACTCGCGCGCGCCCAGAACTTTGGCAACGACAACAGCTGAGCATCGCCACCGTCTGCCTCGACTCCGGCGAGTCCCCCTGGTAAGCACAGACCCCCTCTTGCCCTCCTTTTGATGCACACATGTCTGTGACTCACGTACGAAGCTAACCGCATCCTCCGTTCGCCCTCCCGTGCCCTATAGCAACGTCCCCAACGACGACCAGAGCGTGCCCGACGCCGTGCAGACTCCGTGAGCAATTACGGTCAACCCCGTGCGCCCCTCGACAAACAGCAAGCACGTTGAGCATAAACAGCAAGCTGCAAACCCGGTGAGCCCCCCCTCTCTTCCTCGCATCCTGCATCATCGGCAACCTCGCCGCCAGAGCGTCGCCGCCGCGCGCCACCGTCGAGCGCCGCCAGTTAGTGGCTGGTGTGCTGTGAACCGTAGGATGGTGATCCAGTGGATACGATAGATCCACTTAAAACGAAGAGGTATGCTGATCTATGCCGCACTATTTGCATTAGATCCTACGTCCTGAATCGCTTGATCCGCGCGAAATGTTTTCAACCAATCAGAATAGGACGCGTGGCCAGACTGTTTTACAAAAACCAGAAAATGTTCTATTAGTTACTCAAACTTGCAAAATTCATAACTTTCAAACCACACGTCCAAATTTTGCAAATTTTATATCAATGGAATCAGCACGACAAGTACTTTCCAACAATGCAATTTTTTTAGTAAATTGCTTATGGAAAAATGGTTGTTTTTGCAGAAACTTGTGTAGGCATGTTTTGAATATAAAATTCTTTCTAAAATTATTTTTGTGATAAAATCTTTGGCAAATGGTTTGTGTTGAACCTGCTGACCATAGAAACCAACTTATAGATTCAAAAACATATTTTTGTAAAGCTAAAGAATAAATCTTTGAATTAAGGCATTTCTAGCTAAATAAAAATTATTGTTTTGGTTTAAAAATGATTTTTGAGTAAAACCTTTGAGAAATGGTTTGGATTAAACTCTCTGACCCCAAACACCAAGTTTTGGAATTAAAAATTTATTTGGTGAACCCTATAAAGATTGTTGCTTTGCTAAAGGCATTTTCAACCACATAAAATATTGATTTGGTTTAAAATTGGTTTATAGGTGAAATCTTTTGCAAATGGTTTTGCCACTTTTATAAAATGACCAATAGGTGTTTTAGAATGTTTATAACCTATTAGAAACCACTTTTCCAAATAAAACAATCTTTGGCATGCTTGCATGCATTGCTTTGTTTCTATTATTTTAGGTGATGTTTGCTTGAATGGTAGATTGAAATTGTGCTTTGCTTGATTAAATTGTAGTGACATTTGAAGAGTGTGGATATTGCAAGATCAAGGAGTGAACTTATATTCTCTACCAAAAAGTCAAGTGATGCTTCATACTTTGTCCCATTATTTTCACTATGCATTAGTGATATTTCCAAATAGGACTTGCATGGATTTTTTTCTAAGTGTAAACTATGCCATGGGAAATCCTAGTAGATGAAACCTTAGTGAAAATTTCCTAAGATAAGGTTCCTTCTACTACATGCTTAGCTTAGCTAGTAGAAAACAAGGGTGGATTATATTCATGCTATGGAATATTTCTAAGTCAAGGACTTGTGTTTTGTTTAATAAAACAATTAAGTGAATGAATCACCTAGGTGGAATGGAAGGAATGGTGTGTTGAGTGGTTACACAAGGCCCATTTCTATGGTTTACCTTGTGTATCACACTTGAGGATGGCTACCCAGGAACAAAGAGATTTGAGATGTCAAATGTTGAGAAGCTTCAAGTGCAGCCACTTGGCATTATGGGCTCTGCCTGGATCATATAGGTTGCAATAACTTAGCCAAATGGACAGTTGGTGGTAGGGGACGATAGGTTGGAGCGCGTCCATTCTGGTCTAAGGGAAGGCTTCTGAAAGATCTTGTCTTGGTGAAACCAAGTCTTGTGGGGAAAGTGCACCACCTCTGTAGAGTGTAAAATCTAAGTACTTAGCCATGTCCCTGTCAAAGGACAATTTGAGCATCAAGACATGGAAGCTATCAAGAATCTCCTCATCCCAATTTCTAAGTTAAAACTTTGTGGTTGAACAAGGGTTGAAGGATCACCAATTTCTATTGGGAGATGCCTTGGGTGATTTTGTCAAGCAAAAACTTAGTATTTTCAAATGATAAGGAAAATCTATTTTGAGCAAAGCAAGCCTAAGCTTCACTTAGCCAAATGCATATAGATGATAGACTCCACTATACTACCATAATATCACTTGACAATACAATTCAAATGTATTGACCCTTGTGGCTGTAACTTATTATGTTGTAGGTTTGTTTGATGTTAGTAAAGTGTGTTGATTAGGATTACAAGTCTACAACCAACATGTTTGCCTATGGCACTTTGAAGATGAAGGACCCCATGCTTTTGTTATATTCTGCTGCATTGTAATGAGATAGCCAAATGAGCTATGTAAGATGTAATAAATTATTTTATTCCTAGTTATAAAGTTGTATTATGACCTTTGTTTCTTGATATTACATCTTAACTGTGGATGATAGCTATTGATCTAGAGACTAGCATTGTAAACACAGGGATCTCTACCTTATTAAAGTTTGGGACCTCTACATTGTAAGGTCTCTTTGCTATCGGTCCAGATCCTGGCAGCAAGTCAATCAGAAACTCCACATCTCTATCTGGTGGCATTCCAGGCAATTCCTCCGAAAACATATCCGGATATTCTCTCACAATTAGCACACTGTCTATGCTAACCCCCTTAAGAGAATTTAGCTTACTCCCTTTTGATTCAAAGTTAGACTTGAATCTAATCCTTTTATTATCCGGGGTTGTGAGTGTGACAGTATGATTGGCACAATCTAGTACTACCTTGTACTTACTCATCCAATCCATTACCAAAATGACATCCAATCCTTGGGAATTTAGGATTATCAAATTAACGGGACACTTATACTTCCCAAATTCTATCACTAGGTCATGACATCCCGAGTTCACTATCATTTCTCCACCAGGAGAACTTACTTTTATAGGACACCCAATAGTTTCCACTGGAAGTCCATTTCTATCAACAAATGCTCTTGATATGAATGAATGCGATGCGCCAGTATCAAAAAGAACAAGTGCTGGAACAGAATTGAGTTTGAACTTACCAGCCACAACATCGGGTTCCTCATATATTTCTTCCACATTGATGTGGTTCACTTGTCCCTTTTGGAAGGGATTGGGCTTGTTGACACCTTCGACTTTCTTTTCTGGGCACTCATTAGCATAGTGCCCCATCTTATTACACTTGAAGCATTCAACCTGACTGATATCTCTCTTTGCAGGCTGACTTCCACTTCCACTTCCACCTCCACTGTGGTGGCTCTTGTGTCCACTCTTGTGGTTCTTATACTTGTCATTATCATGACTGCGGTGATGCTTGTTGTCATGATGACGGTTGTGGCTCTTGTGGTTGTTGTACTTTCCATGTTTGTGGGACCCAGAACTCCCACTATCATCATGATGGGAACGCTTGTGAGACGATCCCGAGCTGTGCTTATCAAAGCTATGCTTCCTTTTCCTGCTCTCAACCTGTTTCATCTTGGTCTCCAAGATGGTAGCCTTGTCACAAAGTGATTGGTAGGTTGGGACATAGGCAACAGACAGCTGCAGGTTCAACTAATCATTCAGTCCTTCGAGGAATTTCTCCTTCCTCTTGGCATCTGTATCAACTTCATCCGGTGCATAACGCGCCAGATTGTTGAACTCCTCAATATATTCAGCCACGCTGCGGTGACGCTGCTTCATATTATGGAACTCCTTCTTCTTCAAATTCATCACTCCGGATGAGATGTGAGATGTACGGAATCCATCCTCAAAGATAGCCCAAGTCACATCCTCAATGGGAGTGGTGATCTGAAAGTTGTCCCACCAAGTTGTTGCTGGCCCGTCTAGCAGATGTGCTGCAAACCTGACCTTCTCTTCGTCGGTGCAGCCTACAGTCACTAGGTCCTTGTTCACTGAATGTAACCAGTCATTGGCCACCATTGGATCAGTGGTTCCCGAGAACTTTGCAGGCCTCAGTCTTAGAAATCTGGTGAGCATGTCAAATCCTGGCGGATTATTCTGGTTGTTGTTGTTGTTGTTGTTGTTGTTGTTGTTGTTGTTGTTGTTGTTGTTGTTGTTGTGTTGTTGTTGTTGTTGTTGTTGTTGTTGTTGTTGTTGTTGTTGTTGTTGTTGTTGTTGTTGTTGTTGTTGTTGTTGTTGTTGTTGTTGTTGTTGTTGTTGTTGTTGTTGTTGTTGTTGTTGTTGTTGTTGTTGTTGTTGTTGTTGTTGTTGTTGTTGTTGTTGTTGTTGTTGTTGTTGTTGTTGTTGTTGTTGTTGTTGTTGTTGTTGTTGTTGTTGTTGTTGTTGTTGTTGTTGTTGTTGTTGTTGTTGTTGTTGTTGTTGTTGTTGTTGTTGTTGTTGTTGTTGTTGTTGTTGTTGTTGTTGTTGTTGTTGTGTTGTTGTTGTTGTTGTTGTTGTTGTTGTTGTTGTTGTTGTTGTTGTTGTTGTTGTTGTTCTAGTTGTGCATGAATGTTGTCATCATCTGCATTAGTTGGGCTTGCGCTGTCATCAACTGTTGCATCTTGGGAGTGACATTTTTTTTGTTGTTTTTTTGGTTGGGGTTGGCACGTCGAGGAGGCATCTGTGGTTTTCATAAGGATAAGAATGAGATACCCATAGATGCTTAACATGCACAATAGATCACATAGAACAATCACAATAACCAAGCATCAAAATAACATAGAGTTTGAATGACATAAACAACAAGTTTTGGAAAAAGCAAACACACCATAGCAAGCCATCCACATGTTGGATGGTCATTGCGACTCAATAACCAAAGTACGGTAGATGAAAGATAATCAAGTAGTCTACACTACTCCTTCGCTTCAATCTCCACATCAACGAGGGTAAGACCTGCATTCTCCACGGTGGTCTTGTACTCATCAACACTAGCAGTCAAGGCCTTAATCTTAGCCCTAAGAGCTCTCTTTTGTGAGCGAAGCCTCTTGATCACTCCCTACTGATGCTCAAGCTCGAAGTCCTTGGCCTCTAGCTCTTCCTTCATCTCCCGGATCTTCTTGTTCCTGTCTTGGTCTCTTTTCTCCTATCTCTTGAACTTCTTGTCCTGGTTTTCAAACTTGGCCTCCATTTCCTTGACGATCTCGCCGCGAAGAGCTTGTCCTTCTCTCGAAGCTGAACCTAGAGCTCATCATTGCTAAGAATGACGTTGGTCCTATCAGTATCAATGTGTCTAATAAGACCCTCTAGGTCCTGAAGGTATAGGCGAATCGGCTCCATCGTCTCTCTAGCAACATCCTCGTACTCTATAGCATCACCCTCCTCGTTGCGTCTTCCGAAGGGGTGAAAGTAAAGACCTCTAAGCTCGGTGGAGTGCCTCCCTACCAGGCGCCCAAGTAACTCCTGCATGCCTACATCTAAGCCTTTCTCCTTGTCGTCATGCATCAGCTTGAAAGTGATGGCCTCCGTGGTTGGCTCTGTCTGGCGTCCCGGCTGTGTGCCTCTGATGCCCCATAGGTCCTTCCTCTCAAACTTGGTGAGTGGAAGTGTCATGATGCTAGGAAGTGCAAGGTTGAGCACACTAGTGAGATCAATGAGACGAGTACCAAAACGAGTTCCCTTGAACTCCTCGGCCGTGTTGATAACAACATTAGGCATCTATTTTTATAAGATAGAGAAAAGTTAGAACCAACTCAAGTAGAGAAAATTCACAAGACATAATATCACAAACACGTCTTTTAGCATCAAACACTTAAGTCATGGCATACACAAATCCATTACAAACATCAAAGGTTCAACATAACTTAGACAATTTTTTTGGAAGTTAAAATGATAAGTGCGGTGGTCCAACTAACGAAGTACGTTACAACTCTCACTCACTAGACAAAATAGCTATTAGGGCATCCTTAGTAGACATCTGTCTATCTTGTTCACAAGACTCCCATATTAAATCTATGATGTCTCCCCTTATTTGTTGGTTGGTAGTCTCTAATTCTTGGGTATGCTTCTTTTCTTCTCTAAGGTCATTTTGGGTGTTGAGCATTCTGCACTTGAGTCTATCACCAAGCTCCTTGATGGCATTCCAAGCTGCATTTCTTGCAGAGTCAAAGAATGTTGTGTGCATTTCAGAGTTGGCGACCATGCAGAATCCAGACTCCTTGTGGTTGTCTTCCTTGTTTTTGTACAAGTGAAGTTGCACCCACCAATACTCTTCTCCTTCATCCATCACAGGGAATCCCTTGTACACAGCTTCACCATGTATCCCCATGGTAACCATAAGGTTCTTGAGTGCCTTGGGAAATTCAGTCTCACACTCCAAAGTCATGGTCATGAGTGGTCCCTTCCTCACGGCTTTGTTGATGGAGTTCATCTAGAAATAGAGATGAGAAAGAAGATTAGAAAAGTTTACGAGAGGAAAAAGACAAGTGTGGAAATTTTTCAAAGTGTTGAATTTTTTTCCTTAGTGGTTTCTAATTCAATCCTAGGGAAATAATCCTACAGGCAACATAGTGCTCTGATACCATCTGTAAGACCCCACCTTTATAAAGGTAAAGGTCCCTCTGATTGCAATGCTAGTCCCTGGATCAAATGCTAGCATCAATAGTTTAAGATGAAGTACACAGAAAAAAGGTCATTATTACATCGTCATTCCAGAGATAAAATAGTCTTTTACAACTCCATAGCCAAAGGCTAGTACAAGAGTTTAACTTAACAATATAAATAAAAGTCTTCATCTTCATGTGCCGCAGGCAAGCATGTTGAGTGTAGACTCATAACCCTAATCCTCATCAGAGTACCCTGCAACATCACAAGTTAGAGCCACAGTGGGTCAATACATTGGAATATTATTGGCAAGTGATACCTTAGTAGAATAATAGTATCTAGCTTCTACATGAATTTGGCTAAGTGTAGCTTAGGCTTGATTTGCTCAAAATAGGTTTTACCTATCATTTGAAAGCACTAAGTTTTTGTTTGGCAAAAACTCCCAAGGAACCACCAATAGCCATTGGTGAACCTTTACCCTTGTTCAACCACAAGTTTTAACTTAGAAATTGGGATGATGAGATTCTTGGTAGCTTCCATGTCTTGATGCTCAAATTGTCCATTGCCGAGGACACGACTAAGTACTTAGATTCTTCCTTCTGCAGAGGTGGTGCACTTTCCCCACAAGACTTGATTTTCACCAAGACAGGACCTTTCAGAAGCCTTCCCTTAGACCAAAATGGACGCGTTCTAAACCTATCACCCTCTACCACCAACTGTCCATTTGGCTAAGTTATTGCAACCTATATGATCCAGGCAGAGCCCATAATGCCATGTGGCTGCACTAGAAGCTTCTTAACATATGGAATCTCAAATCCCTTTGTTCCTGGGTGGCATTCCACAAGTGAGATACACTGGGTAGGCCATTGGACAATGGGACCTGGTAACCACTCAACAAAAATCCAACCAAGAAATTACCATTCCACCCAGGTGTTTCATTCACTTAGTTGTTTATTTAAGCAAAAACATAAGTCAAAGACTTAGAAATATTTTTCTATAGCATGTATATAATCCACCCTTTGGTTGCTACTAGCTAGGCTAAGCATGGCAATAACAAGTATCTTAACTTAGAGAAAATTCTAACAATTCTACAACTACTAGGATTTCCCAAGCATAACATGTAGATACCTAGCAAAAATTATCATGCAAGACCTATACAAAGTATTTCTAATGCATAGTCAAAATATTGGGACAAAAATATGAAGCACCACTTGCCTTGGTAGTTGGGGGAGTAACAAAAATCCTCACACTCACAATCACCACTAGCACCAAAATCTACACATAAAATGATAGCACCAAATTCACATTTCAAATAATCAAGCAAAAATATATGAATGCATGCAAATGCTATGTGATGATTTTCTAAATCAAATAATACAAGTAAAACAGTACTGAACAATAAACTAAACATTTTATCCATCAAATAAACTTTATTTGGCCTTTAAAACATTTTCCAATTAATTTTTATACACAAAATAAGCCTACAAATGTCTCTGCATAAAATTATATTTTAACAGAAACAAAATACAAAAACTAAGCCCAGAGATGTGTAGGATTTATTTTGTGATTCCAATGGTATATTATTTGTATTTTTTGATAAACATAACAAAAGTTATTGAATTTACAAGTTTGAATATCTAATAGATGAAAATCCTTGATTTTAAATCTAAAACCTAGCCACGCGACAGCCTCTGATTGGCGCGTACCAGTTCGGCCATATCATGCTTGTGTCCTGTAGGATCTAAATAAAGATGCATGGCCTAGATCTGATCTTACCGCTTCAACTAAGCATCTAATCATAGCCTTAGGTTCTAGATCTAATGGATCAGATCAAACTGACCAAAACTCAGCGGCGCAAATGGCGCTGTTGGCGGCGACGGCTCTGGCAACGGTGCTCCGATGATTCCAAAGGGGGCTAGGGGCGGTGGAGGTGCTTACCAGTGTCGCAAGGATGCGAGGATGCTCAAGGTGGCTTCGGCTTGGACAGGGGCGCACGGACACAAGCTCAGATGCTCGCCGGAGTTCGTTCTGTCGTCGGGTGCTCACTGCCAGAGACGAAGGCGACAACCTAGTGCGCAAGGGAATAAGCGGCATGTATTAGCAGACGCGCAAGATAAAGGCGAACTCGCTCGCGTGAACCAGATATCAAGGGGAACACGGGGCTCACCAGAATGGCTCGTCGGAGTTGAGCTGAGCTTCAGACACTTCCAGGCGTTGACGGGGGCGATGACCTAGGGCGATTTAGGACAAACTGAAGGCATGAGAAGATGCACAAGGCGACAGGGAAGCAGTTCGTGTGAACCAGAAGGCAAGGCATGCTCGAGACTCACCGTGATGGCTCGCCGGAGTTCTTCGGTGCTACGGTGGTGTAGGGCGAAATTTGTGGAGCCTGGCGACGCTCTATGGTTGGTGAGTGAGGGGAATGGAGCGGAGTGAGGAGGGGTTTAAGTAGCCGGAGCTGGGCGAGGAATTAATCGGTGAATCAACGGCAATTAAGCGCGCAATCAACGACAGTGAAGCGGGGAGGTAACGGCGGAGGGCCAGGTCGTGGGCGGGGTTTGGGGACGACGATGATGGGGCAAGTGGGTTCGGGGCGTCAGTGAGAGGGTGTGCGCGGGCGGGGTGAGAAACATTTAGGAGAGGGGAAAACCCGGGTGGGCTGGTTCTGTTACTGGGCCGAATAGGTGGCGCCGACCCTTTTTCTATTCTTTATCCCTTTTTCATTTCTGTTTTGATTTTCTGGTTTCATTTTCAAATGTTTTTCAAATGAGTTTGAATTCAAACTTTCTCTGGATTTTTCTAAAGTGAACCATGCACATATTTGAATACAAAACATTGCTGTTCACTCAAAAATGCATTGGCCCATTGAAATTTAAAATAAAACCATGCCTTAATTATTTATTTATAATAGGCATATGAATGGTTTTGAATTTATATTTTTGTTTTGAAATTTTGACCAAGCTTTGGAAACAACATTCAAACCTATATTCAAACCTTTTCTGGTTGAAACAAAGTATTCACATTTTGGAGAGTAGAAATAAATCCATTGCCTTTCCTACCTAAAATATTAGGCAATAATTTACTTCTGTTTTGAAATCTTATTTGAAAAATGGCCCAAATGCTTATGAATGCATTAATGGTATGCAAACTTTATAAATCATGATTTTTGGGATGTTACAAAAGCGCCACATGATGATCGGGTGTGTTAGATTCCGCGAGTATATACAATGCGAGAAAGCCAGATTTGCTCATGCGGAAACTAAGGTTTGATCTTGACGAGCCTAGCATGTACAGACATGGTCTCGAAACACGGATCACGAAAAGGTAAAGCATGAATCATATAGTAGATCTGATGAACATGTAGATTGTTCGCCTTTGAAGCTACATCATCTCTCATGATGATCGTGTTGGAAATATGCCCAAGAGGCAATAATAAAGTGGTTATTATCATATCTTCACACTTATGATAAATGTTTACATACCATGCTATAATTGTATTAACCGGAAACATTAATACTTGTGTGATTTGTAAACTAAAATAAGAGTCCCTAGTAAAGCCTCTCGTTAAACTAGCTTGTTGGTTAATATATGATCATGGTTTCCTGATCATGAACATAGAGATGTTATTAACAACAGGGTCATATCATTAGGAGAATGATGTGATGGACATACTCCTATAGATAAGCGTAGCATAAAGATCAAGTCATTTCAATAGTTCAATTGCTATATGCTTTCTGATACATAGTAACCTAATTCCTTCGACCATGAGATCATGCATATCACCTTTACCGGATGGATGCTTTGATGACATCAAACACCACACCGTAACTGGGTGGCTATAAAGGTGGCATTGAGTGTTCGGAAAGTATTGGTTGAAACACATGGATCAAGAGTGGGATTTGTCCATCCATATGACGGATAGATATACTCTGGGCCCTCTCGGTGGAATGTCATCCAATTAGCTTGCAAGCATGTGACTGGCTCACAAGGGATCACATATCACGGGAACGAGAAAAGAGTACTTATCAGTAACGAGGTTGAACTAGGTATGCAGAGATACCGACGATCATAACCTCGGATAAGTAACATATCGTGAGACAAAGGGAAATTGGTATCGTATGTAAGTGGTTCATTCGATCGCAAATTAATCGTAGAAATATGTGGGAGCCATATGAATTTCCAGATTCCTCTATTGGTTATTGTTCGGAGAAGTGTCTCGATCATGTCCGCATAATTCACGAACCGTAGGGAGACACACTTAAGGATTCGACGTTGTTTTGAGTAGTTATGGTATTATGAGAAAGAGACCGAATGTTGTTCGGAGTCTCGGATGGGATCCGGGATATCACGAGGTGATCTGGAATGGTCCGGAGAATAAGATTCATATAAGGAAAGTCCCGTTTCGGAGTTCGGGAATGATTCCGGTGTTTTCATCGGGAATGTTCTAGAAGGTTCCGGATTGTCCGGCACTCCGGGGGGGGGGGGGGAGGGTACATGAGTGTGTCATTGAATGATTGCATCATGTACTAAGTGTTCTTGCTGTTCCAAAAACATGAAAGTCAAATTGCCAGTTTGAAATTCAAACGGCTAAAACAGGAAACTGTGGGAAACAGGAAACTGTGGGAAACAAGCAAGAGGAGTTGGAACCAACTTGGAGGAGGAGTCCAACTCCTCCAGGCCGTCGCCCAGCCCTAGGCCGAGTTGGGGAGGAACTCCCTCCCTCCCCTGGCGCGCCAAGGCCCCTCCACCCATAAAAGGAGGGGCAGGGCTCCTCCTTGAGACACACAAGTTTCCACCTCTAATCTTAGGTTTAGAGCCGTTTTGGTTTAGAGCTTCTAATTGCTTTAGCCTGCGGTTTAGAGCCTTCTAATTGGTGTGTCTAATCTCTAGACCACTAATAGTTCTCTCTCTCATACTCCACCATACTCGCTCCGGCTTAAGGCGAAGCCCTGCGGGATCTCCCCTCTACTTCCGGTACCACGCCGTTGTGCTGCCGGAATCGCGAGGAGAGTGCTACAACCTCCGCTGCCTGCTGGAACAAGGGAGAGGAAGGTCTACGTCGAGTACCGAACGTGTGACCGACTGCGGGAGCGCTGCCAGAACATGGCACCGGAAGGATCGTCTACGCGATCTTGAGATCGGAAGTGTACGACTACATCACCCACGAGAATCTGCTCTCGTTAACCGCTTTGGAATCTTCAAGGGTAAGTTATTCCATCGACTCGTTGCTACAATCTAGTAGATAGATCTTGGCTTGTTTGTTTGTATGCGATAGAATTTTTTTGTTTTCCATGCTACGAACCCCTACAGTGGTATCAGAGCCGTGTCTATATGTAGATCTGTTGCACGAGTAGAACAGAATGGTCATTGTGGGCGTTGATGCTTTTATTGTCGATTGCTTCTTGTGTAGTTTGCATCTTGCGGTATGTTGGGATGAAGCGGCCCGGGCTAACCTTACATGACATCGTTCATGAGACTTGCTCCACGCTTGACATGCAACTTGTATTGCATAAGTGGCTTTGCGGGTGCCTGTTTCTCCTAGCATAGTTAAGATCCAATTTACAACGGGTGATTGACAATACTAGTATCAATGTTGTGGTTCTTGTTCGTAAGTTAGAACGACACTTATTGAAAGCCCCAAACCACGTAAAACATGCAAAGAAAATTAGAGGCGTCTAACTTTGTTTTGCAGGGGTGTGCTGTGATGTGATATGGCCATGATTGTGATTATATATGATGTATGCAATGTTCCTTATTGTAAGTTGGCAACCGGCAGGAGCCATATGGTTGTCTTTAAATTCTGTTAAGACCCGCGTGTCTATTCATAGTAGTTGTAATAGTTGAAACCGGTGGACGACAACCATGGAGAAGCATCATTGACCTTGATGCAATGTCGGTGATGATGGAGATCATGTCCATGCTTGAAGATGGAGATCGGAAGCACAAAGAAGAAAGGCCATATCATATCACATATTATGAATTGCATGTGATGTTAATCCTTTATGCATCTTGTATTGCTTAGTAGACGATGGTAGCATTATAAGATGATCCCTCATACACATGAATTTCAAGTCATAAAGTGTTCACCCTTAGTTAGCACTGTTGCTAAAGCTTGTTGTTTCGAAGCACCACGTGATGATCGGGTGTGTTAGATTCTACAAGTGTATACAACGTGAGCAAGCCAGATTTGCTCTTGCGTAAACTAAGGTTTGATCTTGACGAGCCTAGCATGTACAGACATGGCCTCAGGAACACGGATTACCGAAAGGTAGAGCATGAGTCATATAGTAGATATGATGAACATGTTGATTGTTCGCCATTGAAGCTATATCAACTCTCGTGATGATCGGTTTTGATGTGGTGGATTTGCTTCGTGTGATCACTAAAACAATGTGAGGGATATTGTTTTGAGTGGGAGTTCACCAAGATTAATTTAATTATTAATTAGAACTCAATTTATCATAAACTAAATCAAAGTGAATTTGCATAGTTGTTGTAGTCATTGGCATCCGTTTACCACCTTGCGCTTAGTTATAATTGAGATGATAGAACTATAGAATTCTGGTTAGTTACTTTACGAACTGGTATCGTATTGTTTTGAAGTGTTAATCTAAAGTTTAAAAGTCCTATTGCAAACTTTCAGTAAGTTCCGGTTACTCCATGAAGTTTAATAATTAGTATTAAATCAAGAGTAACAATTCCAAGTGTTAGTATCATGTTTGTTTCCATGATTCTTGATATTCAAAGGATTGTCTTAATATCAAGGTTATCTAGGATCTGAAAGAGTTGTTTCAGAAACCATGATGTGTGGAAGATATTGTGATATCTGAAACGAAGTTTTGGTTGCAACATGATAGAGTATAATATGGCTAAAGTCATGTTCTCATATTTGATGAGAATTTGCAAAAGGTTGGAGACACTTGTTGTCCTAATCCTCCAAAAGGTTTTGGATAGCAACATTATACTCATAAATTCATCGTTACAAGCTAACAATAGCTTGATCATGGACAATTCCATGATAAGGGTGAATATTTGATGTAGGTAAAATGTTTACTACACCAATAGATTACTAAAGAAAGGAATTTGAAAGAACACCAAATATTTGATGATGGTGATCTACTTCAAAGTGCAAGTCCAAAGACATTGGTATTTAATTATACACGTTTTGGACTATATGTCATATATATGACTCCACTATTGATGTTGATAGATTCTTTCAAACAGAAAAGGAAATACTGAAAGAGAATCTCATAAATATATGGCAGAAAGGAAAAGACTAGAATTGTTCAGCTTAAGTATATAGATGATATACATGTTATGGCTATATTCTTTGCTTATTAAACAATGTGGTTCTCAAGTATTTGATACTGAATTTGTTGGTGTGAATCGTCATACGAAACAACACAATTCATGAACTACAATGGCCTAAGTAACTAGCAAAAGAATATGTGATGATGTTCATCGAGAACAAATAAAGAGTTATTGTGTTGCTCGTTAAACATCAAAGCTTGCCTTCAAAGATTTGTTTTATCAGGTATTATGAGAACAAAAGGGTTGTTCAAATAATTGCCGTAATCCATAAAAGATGGATTCGCAAATCTCGTTGGAGACATCACATCCATAAAACTAGTGCTAAAGATGTCGAAAGACAAATTGATTGAAAGATCACTTAGGAAGTGACATCGCCGTTTAAATTATACTGAAAAGAAAACATGAAGAAACTCCATGTGGATGGAATTTTCGAGTCTTTTGATTTTTGATCAAATGACACTTGTGAAACTTTCCTAGAGATAATTGAAACTTCGTTCATAGGCCAAAAGGGAACGAAAGACTAGCTTATTGGAATTTGTACATATTGTTGTATGAAGTCCATTATGTGTAGTCAAGAGCGATGGATTTTAACTTCATTTGCTTTTTCCGAAATTTTGAGTGAATATATGAATATTTACTTAATAAGGATGAAGTATGAAACATTTGAAAAGTTCAAAGACTTTCAAGATGAAGTGCAAAATCATTGTAACAAGAATATAAACAGTTTATGATAAAGATCATAAAGGAAGATATTTGAGTTGCAGAGTTTAGCATAATACCTAAGATTTAAGGAATCGTTCCGTGGATTTGCATTTCCCAAAACACCATAAGGGTATGGAGCGTTCGAGATATGTAATTAAACCTTGTTTGACATGGTAAGATCAAAGGTATAATTCATAAAACTACCATTATATTTTAAAGATTAAAAGCTTTAGAGATTACCATTTTTCCACTGAAAAGAGCTCCATCATAATCCGTTGAAATGACACCATATAAAGTTATGGTTTGGGGTAAAACCCAAGTTGTCCTTTCTTAAACAATGGTTTGCTATGCATAAGAAAGATGTTTGCAACCAAAGTCGGATGAACCTGTCTTTGTATAACTGTTGAGTATTCCTCCATAACACCAGAGACAAAAGTGTTTGTCGCTTAGAACGTCAAGTTTCTTTGGGAAGGAATTTTTCGTGAAAAGAAAAGTGGGAGGGAAATAGAACTTTGATAAGGTTAAAGGAACCTTAGCTATATGTGCAAAGTTGCGCAGCACCGAAAAGTGTTCCGGAGGCAGCAACAATGCTCATGGCTCACGTGCCTCAAAGGTTGTGGTCACGGAGATCCAAGTTCCTATTGAAACAAGTAGATCGGGTAAAAAATCAAATACCAAGATTTGAGGGTTGAATCATTATTTGAGAATAATGAACCGACTACATGCAAAGAAGCGATGATGGGCCCTGACTCCGTCAAATGGCTTGAAGCCATAAAATCCGTGATAGTTCCATACACGAGAAATCAAGTTTTGAACTTGAAGGACCCTCGAGAAAGGTGTAAGACCTTACAGTTGTGTCTGGATCTATAAATAAATAGACATGGATGTTTTACATCTATGAAATAGTCGACATGTTGGGAAAGAGTTCACAAAATGTTCAAAGGTTGACTATGACAAGATTTGATCTTTCATAGTGATATTTAGTCTAGACGGATTAATGTAGCAACCACTACATATAATTTGTTATATGGTAGTTCAATAAACAAAACAAGTTCTTCTAATAGAATCGTTACCTAGGACATGTGAATAACACGGTCCATAGGGTTTTGTTAATTCAAAAGGATGCTAAAAGCATATGCAAACTTCAATGGTTAAAGTGAGCATCGCGGAGTTGGAATTTTCACTGTGATGAAACTGTTAAAGGAGTTTAAAAGTTCATCAGAGACGATGGAGATGCTTGCATTTGCAAGAAATTAAGTGGGAGTGCTAAGACATGTTTCTAATACATTATGTGGAAGACATATTGTTGATTGGACATAATGTATCTTTTATTAACACATATTAAGAATCTCATCCCGATGAAAGACTTAGGCAAAACCTAAATATTTGGCATCAATAGACGCTAATATGGTTGTGCCAGAAGTACATAGACGAGATATTGAATGAGTTCAATATAGAAACTACAAGAAAGGTTCTTGTCGCACAGAAAGGATTGAAAGAGTTCAATGTTGATGATATATTCAAGTGTATTGACATTTGGTAAAGTGAAACAAATAATCAAGTATAGATTGATACTTGATGTATGAAATCACAAAGAGTATTTATATCAATCATACTGTGATATGTACAAATCCAGATATGTCCTATGCTCTAAATGTTGTGAGCATATACCAAAATGATTCGTAAGATGATCAGTGGACAATAGTAAGGATATTCTTATGATCTTTTGGAAGAACTAAGAGTATAATATTTGTAGAAGTGACAAATAGATGGTTAGTTCATTGTAAAAGTACTACATTGATACTAGTTTTGTCACAAAGTACAAATTAAGTTTATCTCAATCTAAACTAAGGGTGGCACAATATAATGGAAAGTGAGTTCCATAATGGATTTGGATGAGCTCCAAAGTTAAGACATTGTGACAGATACTACAACAAAAGGCTAAGTATATGACTGCTATAATAGCAGCTAAAGAGGGCGTTTGTGTCAAGTAGTTTGTTATCAAACTAGGTGTAGTTCACAGCGGGATAATACTATGAAGATATATTGTACGACAATATTGTCAACATGTTTTAACCCCAAAGAACTAAAGGTCACACCAAAGGACCAAATTTGTACGAAGCCATCTCATTAGAGAATGAGTGATGCCTAGAGACGCAAAGACATGCAATTACACACGGACCTGGAAGTGTCAGATCCGGAGATCAGTTGACCACTAGCAATCGTGTACATACAACACCGGAAAGCCATAGGTGTTGAATACACAAAGGTTTGAAACTAGATTATTGACTCTAGTGCAAGTGGGAGACTGTTGGAGATATGCCCAAGAGGCAATAATAAAGTGGTTATTATCATATCTTCACACTTATGATAAATGTTTACATACCATGCTATAATTGTATTAACCGGAAACATTAATACTTGTGTGATTTGTAAACTAAAATAAGAGTCCCTAGTAAAGCCTCTTGTTAAACTAGCTTGTTGGTTAATATATGATCATGGTTTCCTGATCATGAACATAGAGATGTTATTAACAACAGGGTCATATCATTAGGAGAATGATGTGATGGACATACTCCTATAGATAAGCGTAGCATAAAGATCAAGTCATTTCAATAGTTCAATTGCTATATGCTTTCTGATACATAGTAACCTAATATCTTCGACCATGAGATCATGCATATCACCTTTACCGGATGGATGCTTTGATGACATCAAACACCACACCATAACTGGGTGGCTATAAAGGTGGCATTGAGTGTTCGGAAAGTATTGGTTGAAACACATGTATCAAGAGTGGGATTTGTCCATCCATATGACGGATAGATATACTCTGGGCCCTCTCGGTGGAATGTCATCCAATTTGCTTGCAAGCATGTGACTGGCTCACAAGGGATCACATATCACGGGAACGAGAGAAGATTACTTATCAGTAACGAGGTTGAACTAGGTATGCAGAGATACTGACGATCATAACCTCGGATAAGTAACATATCATGAGACAAAGGGAAATTGGTATCGTATGTAAGTGGTTCATTCGATCGCAAAGTAATCGTAGAAATATGTGGGAGCCATATGAATTTCCAGATTCCTCTATTGGTTATTGTTCGGAGAAGTGTCTCGATCATGTCCGCATAATTCACGAACCGTAGGGAGACACACTTAAGGATTCGACGTTTTGAGTAGTTATGGTATTATGAGAAAGAGACCGAATGTTGTTCGGAGTCTCGGATGGGATCCGGGATATCACGAGGTGATCCGGAATGGTCCGGAGAATAAGATTCATATAAGGAAAGTCCCGTTTCGGAGTTCGGGAATGATTCCGGTGTTTTCATCGGGAATGTTCTAGAAGGTTCCGGATTGTCCGGCACTCCGGGGGGGGGGGGGAGGGTACATGAGTGTGTCATTGAATGATTGCACCATGTACTAAGTGTTCTTGCTGTTCCAAAAACATGAAAGTCAAATTTCCAGTTTGAAAGTCAAACGGCTAAAACAGGAAACTGTGGGAAACAAGCAAGAGGAGTTGGAACCAACTTGGAGGAGGAGTCCAACTCCTCCAGGCCGTCGCCCAGCCCTAGGCCGAGTTGGGGAGGAACTCCCTCCCTCCCCTGGCGCGCCAAGGCCCCTCCACCCATAAAAGGAGGGGCAGGGCTCCTCCTTGAGACACACAAGTTTCCACCTCTAATCTCAGGTTTAGAGCCGTTTTGGTTTAGAGCTTCTAATTGCTTTAGCCTGCGGTTTAGAGCCTTCTAATTGGTGTGTCTAATCTCTAGACCACTAATAGTTCTCTCTCTCATACTCCACCATACTCGCTCCGGCTTAAGGCGAAGCCCTGCGGGATCTCCCCTCTACTTCCGGTACCACGCCTTTGTGCTGCCGGAATCGCGAGAAGAGTGCTACAACCTCCGCTGCCTGCTGGAACAAGGGAGAGGAAGGTCTACGTCGAGTACCGAACGTGTGACCGACTGCGGGAGCGCTGCCAGAACGTGGCGCCGGAAGGATCGTCTACGCGATCTTGAGATCGGAAGTGTACGACTACATCACCCACGAGAATCTGCTCTCGTTAACCGCTTTGGAATCTTCAAGGGTAAGTTATTCCATCGACTCGTTGCTACAATCTAGTAGATAGATCTTGGCTTGTTTGTTTGTATGCGATAGAAATTTTTTGTTTTCCATGCTACGAACCCCTACAGATCGGTTTTGATGTAGTGGATTTGGTTTGTGTGATCACTAAAACAATGTGAGGGATGTTGTTTTGAGTGGGATTTCACCTAGATTAATTTAATTATTAATTAGAACTCAATTTGTCCGAAACTTAGTCTAAACTATTGCAAATATGTTGTAGATCAATGGCGGACCCTACCATCAATTTTAATGCGTTCCTAGAGAAAAAAAAGTTGAAAAAACAATGGAAGCAACTTCGAGGATTGGTTCCACAATTTGAGGATTGTCCTCAATGATGGTCAGTTGACCTATGTGCTAGATGCACCGCTAGGTGACCCGCCTGCAGAAGATGCTACCGATGATGAGAAAAATGTTTTTCGTACTCGGAAGAATCAATACTCCACGGTTCAGTATGCTATCTTGTATGGTTTGGAATCGGAGCTTCAAAAGAGGTTTGAGAAGTTTGACCCACATGATATTGTCCGTGAACTCAAAATGATATTTGAGGCTCACGCGGTAGTTGAGAGTTATGAAGCTTCTGAAAAGTTCTTTAACTGCAAGATGGAGGAGGGCAGATCCGTCAGTGAGCATGTGCTTAAGATGTCTGGGCACGCTAATAAGCTCCAAAGTTTGGGCATAATAATTCCTAATGTGTTGGGAATTCACTGTGTCCTCCAATCACTACCACCAAGTTACAAGAACTTTGTGATGAACTACAACATGCAGCGCATGGATAAGACATTGCCAGAACTCTTCTCTATGTTGAAGTCTGCGGAAGTGGAGATCAAGAAAGAGCACCAAGTGTTGATGGTCAATAAGGCCACCAATTTCAAGAAGCAAGGCAAGCCTAGGAAAGAGGGAAACTTCAAGAAGGGCGGTAAGAAAGCTACCGCGTTGGTGAAGAAGACCAAGCTGGTCCTAAGCCTGATACTGAGTGCTTTTACTGCAAGGGAGAAGGTCATTGGAAGCGGAATTGCCCTAAGTACTTGGCGGATCTGCAGAACAAAAACATCAAGAGGAAAGGTATATCCGATATACATGTTATTCATGTGTATCTTACTAGTAGTCGTAGTAGTGCCTAGGTATTTGATACTGGTTCGGTTGCTCATATTTGTAACTCGAAGCAGGTGCTGCAGAATAGATGGAAACTAGCGAAGAACGAGGTGACGATGCACGTTGGAAACGGATCAAAGGTAGATGTGATCGCGGTCGGCACACTACCTCTTCATCTACCATCGGGATTAGTTTTATACTTAAATAATTGTTATTTGGTGCCTGCGTTGAGCATGAACATTATATCTGGATCATGTTTATTGCGAGACGATTACTTGTTTAATTATGAGAATAATGGTTGTTTAATTTATATGATTAATATGTTTTATGCACATGCACCTTTGGTAGATGGTCTATTCTTGTTGAATCTCGATTGTAGTAATACACATGTTAATAATATTGAAGCTAAATATTTGAAATTATGTGATAACTCAACCTATATGTGGCATTGTCGTCTTGGTCATATTGGAGTGAAGCGTATGAAGAAACTCCATTCCGATGGACTTCTTTAATCACTTGATTTCGAATCACTTGAAAGATGCAAAGCATGTCTGATGGGTAAAATGACTAAGACTCCATTTTCTGGTATGATGGAGCGAGCTACAGACTTATTGGAAATCATACATACCGATGTGTGTGGCCCGATGAGTGTGGCATCGCGTGGTGGTTATCGTTATGTTCTTACTTTCACGGATTACTTGAGTAGATATGGGTATATCTATTTCATGAAACATAAGTCCGAAACTTTCGAGAAGTTTAAGGAATTTCAAAGTGAAGTGGAGAATCAACGTAACAAGAAGATTAAGTTTCTACGATCTGATCATGGAGGCGAATATCTGATTACGTGTTTGGCGAGCATTTGAAGAAATGCAGAATACTTTCACAATTGACACCGCCAGGAACACCACAACGTAATGGTGTGTCCGAACGTCGTAATCGAACTCTCTTAGATATGGTTCATTCTATGATGTCACTTACAGATTTACCTTTGTCATTTTGGGGTTATGCATTAGAAACATCCACATTCACTTTAAATAGGGCACCATCTAAATCCTTTGAAACAACACCATATGAATTGTGGTTTGGGAAGAAACCTAAATTGTCGTTCCTTAAAGTTTGGGGTTGCGAAGCTTATGTAAAGAAGTTACAGCCTGACAAGCTTGAACCCAAAGCAGAAAAATGCGTCTTCATAGGATACCCGAACGAAACTATTGGGTATACCTTCTATCATAGATCCGAGGGCAAAATCTTAGTTACCAAGAATGTATCCTTTCTAGAGAAGGAGTTTCTCTTGAAAGAAGTGACTAGAAGGAAAGTAGAACTCGATGAGGTTTTCAAACCTTCTCTCGTATTTGAGAGTAGCGCAGCACCGGAAGAAGTTCCTATGGCGCCTACAACAATAGGAGAGGAAGCTAATGATAAAGATCATAAAACTTTGGTCAAAGTCACTACGGAACCTCGCAGGTCAACGAGAACTTGTACCACTCCCGGTTGGTATGATCCCGTTATGAGTGTCATGTTTGTGGATGACACCGACGACCCTGCGACATATGAGGAAGTTATGATGAGCCCAGATTACAATAAATGGCAAGAAGCCATGAAATCCGAGATTGGATCCATGTATGAAAGCCAAGTATGGACTTTGGTGGACTTACCGGATGGTCGGAAGGCTGTTGAGAACAAATGTATTTTCAAGAAGAAAATAGATGTTGATGGTAATGTAACCGTCTATAAAGCTCGACTTGTTGCAAAAGGGTTTCAACAAATTCAAGGAGTTGCTACGATGAGACTTTCTCACCGGTAGCGAAGCTAAAGTTTGTGAGGATTTTGTTAGCAATCGCTGCATATTATGATTATGAGATATGGAAGATGGATGTCAAAACGGTGTTCCTCAATGGAGACATTGATGAAGAGTTGTATATGGTACAACCCAAAGGTTTTGTCGATCCTAAGGATGCTAACAAGGTATGCAAACTTCAACGGTCCATTTATGGATTGAAGCAATCATCCCGAAGTTGGAATCAACATTTTGATAAGGTAACCAAAGTTTTGGTTTTATACAAACTTATGGAGAAGCTTGTATTTACAAGAAAGTGAGTGGGAGCTTTGTAGCATTCCTAGTACTATATGTGGATGACATATTGTTGATTGGGAATGATATAGACCTTCTTAATAGTGTCAAGGCTAATTTGAATAATAGTTTTTCAATGAAGGATCTTGGTGAAGCTTCTTACATATTAGGCATAAAGATTTATAGAGATAGATTGAGATGCCTAATATCTATTTCACAGAGTACATATTTGGACAAAGTTCTAAAGAGGTTTGGAATGGAAGATAGCAAGAAAGGGTTCTTGCCCATGTTGCCCAATACGACCTTGAGTAAAACTCAAAGTCTCGCTACGGCAGAAGATAGAGAGAGGATAAGTAAGACTCCCTATGCCCCAGCCATAGGATCTATCATGTATGCTATGCTATGTACTAGACCTGACATTGCATATGCTGTTAGTTTGACGAGCATATATCAAAGTGATCCAGGAGTGGATCATTGGATGTAGGGGTCTCAACCTAATAAGGTAGATTCCTCCTGTGTTTACAATGCTAGTCCCTGGATCAATAGCTAGCATCCACAGTTAAGATGTAATATCAAGAAACAAAGGTCATAATATAACTTTATAACCAGGAATAATATAAGTTTATTACATCAAACATAGCTCATTAGGCTATTTCATTACATTGCAGCGGAATAACTATGGTCAAGTGGTCCTTCATATTCAAAGTGCCACAGGCAGATGTTGGTTGTAGACTTTGTAATCCTAATCAAACAATCTTCACTAAAATCAATCAAACCTGCAACATACAAGTTACAGCCACAAAGGGTCAATACATTTGAATTGTATTGGCAAGTGATACTATGGTAATATAGTGGAGTCTATCATCTATATGCATTTGGCTAAGTGGAGTTGAGGCTTGCATTGCTCAAAATAGATTTTTCTTATCATTTTGAAAATACTAAGTTTTTGCTTGACAAAATCATTTTTCTCAATCAAAGATTTCAAGATCCTTGTACCAAGCCATCTCTCCATCAATGACTGAAGAATTCAAACAACCCTTGTTCAAACCACAAGATTTTAATTTAGAAATTTGAATGATGAGATTCTTGATTGCTTCCATGTCTTGATGCTCAAATTGTCCTTTACCAGGGACATGGCTAAGTACTTAGATTTTACACTCTGCAGAGGTGGTGCACTTTACCCACAAGACTTGGTTTCCCAAGACAAGATCTTTCAGAAGCTTTCCCTTAGACCAAAATGGACGCGCTCCAACCTATCAAACACTACCACCCACTGTCCATATGGCTAAGTTCTTGCAACCTATATGATCATGGCAGAGCCCATACTGCCAAGTGGTTGCACTTGAAGCTTCTCAACATTTGACATCTCAAATCCCTTTGTTTCCTGGGTGGCATTCCACAAGTGAGATGCACAATCCAAGCCTATGGCATTGTGAACCACTCAACCATTCTCCACCAAGCAAGCCCATTCCACCCAGGGGATTCATTAACTTAGTTGTTTTATTAAACAAAAACATAAGTCCTCAGACTTAGAATATTTTTCCATAGTGTGAATATATATTCCACCCATGTTTTCTATTAGCTAGGCTAAGCTTGGTAGTATTAGGAAACTTTAACTTAGGAAAATCCTACTAAGGATTCATCTACTAGGTTTTCCTATAGCAAGGTTCATACTTAGCACAATCCATGCAAGATTTACTTAGCAAAATTCACTAATGCATAGAGAAAATAATGGGACAAAAAGTATGAAGCATCACTTGCCTTTTTGGTAGATTATAGGTTCACTTCTTGATCTTTGCAACAATCTCACTCTTCAAGTCACTACAATCAATCAAGCAAGGCACAAACTCAATCTACCAATTAAGCAAAACAACACACATAAATAACAAAGTCAAAGAAATGCATGCAAGCATGCCAAGCTTTGTTTTGTTTGAAAAAGTGGTTCCTAGTGGGTCATAGACATTTTGGTACATCTAATGGTCTTTTCCTAAAGAGGCCAAGTCATTTGCAAAAGGTTTCACTTTTAAACCATTTTCAAAAAAAGTGTTATTTTATGTGGTGTAGAAATATTTTTACTAAGGCATTAGCCCATAGGGTTCACCAAATGAGTTGCTATTGCAAAACTTGGTGTTTTGGGTCAGTAGGTTTGGTCTAAACCATTTTTCTCCAAAGTTCTTTACTAAAAATCATTTCCATAAACAATCCATTATTTTTATTTGGCTAGAAATTGTCTAAGTTAAATAATTCAATCTAAATTTCACCAAAATCATTTTTAACACCAAAGGTTGGTTCCTAAGGTCAGTAAGGTCACAACAATCCATTTTGCAAAAGTTTTAATTCAAAATTCATTTTTAAACAATTTTTATACTCTAAACAAGCTTACATAAGTTTCTGCAAATTCAAACAAGATAACAGATACTATTTACCAAACTAAGGCCATGGTTGGCTAGGGCTTGTTCTCCTGAATTCATTGATATAAAATTTGCAAAATTTGGACGTGTGGTTTGAAAGTTACAATGGTTTGAAAATTGCATATCAATCTGATTTCAAAAACCTGTTTTATCTCAACTACTGACACGCGTCGTTATCTTACTGGGCGATACCGGTTCGGCCGGATCGGGCGACGCTGGCCGTTGGATCTAACTATCAACGCGCGGCTCAGATCGATGCATACCCCTTCGCTCTACTTTCTATCCTATCCAACGGATCAAAATCGGACGGCTCTCAGTGCCCCGACCATAAGCTGGTGGCGCTGGGCTCTGACGCGCGGCGGCGGCGGCTGGTCAGTGGTGTCGCCGGCGTTACAGGAAGCGAGAAGGAGGGAGAGGATGTTCACCGTGTTCGCAGACGCTTGGGGGATCTCAAGGAGGCACTGGCTGGTGAAGGGGCGCACGAGGTCAAGAGGAATTCCTCGCCGGAGTTCGGTCTGGCGACGGATGCGCGCGGTCGAGGTCGAGGACGACGCTGTGGTCCACGAGAAGACAAACGGAGAGTTGGGTTAGATGCGTAGGACCATGGCAAAGATGTGTGCGTGATCCAGAGGGCACGGGGTTGTCGGAATTAACCTGTGGGCTTCGCCGGAGTAGAGGCAGACGGCGGCGGTACTGGAGTTTGTTGTTGGCGAGGCTTAGGGGTGCCCGCGGGTGCACTGTGACTGCAGAAGAGTACGCTGGGGGTTGCTGATCACCGCTGCGTGCTCGAGGAGGCCAGAGGTGGAGTGTGTTGGCCAGATTCGGTGAGAACGGCCGTCGGAGGCAGAGGGAGTCGAGGAGAAATTGGAATGGTCTGGAGGCATGCTCGGGGGAGAAGGAAGAGGGGAAACATAGAGGAGAGGGAGACGATTAAACGTGCGTGATCACTGCCGGTTTAATTCGTCGCATTAAGGTGAATTACGCTGGGGAATTTAACGGCAGAACGGGGGAAAGAACGGGTCACAGAGGGTGAGGACGAAGAACAGTGGAGTGGGGCCGTTGCGTCAGTGGGAAAAGAAGAAAGAACTGGGTCCACTTGTCAGCCTCTCTGCGGGTCAGTTACTGGGTGTGAACCGTTTTCTTCGGGGAGGAGGGAGTTGGGCTGGTTACTGGGCCTGTTGGGCCAGATTTGTTTGGCTGTTCTATTTTTTCTGTCTAAGTCTTTTCTTTTTCTATTTCTATTTCCTGATTTGTATTTCAAACAAACAATCCAATCAACCATATAAATTCAAACAAACACCACACTTCAATTATTTGAACTTGGTTCTGTTTAATAGTATAAACCAACTTCCAAGGTAAAATAATATTTGAAGTCTTTTTAGGTTCTATTTATTAATTAAATAAAATGGACCATGGTTTACTAATAAAATAGGGTTGTTGTTTATTAATAAAATCTTCATTTGAATTCTAAATATTTTCAAAATCAAATCAGTAGGTATCATTTGGAAGTAAATAATACTTGGATACTTGTTTCAAACAAATAACATTTTAGGGTCTATTATCAATTAAAAAAAATAAAAAAAAATAGACTTTCATTATTAAATTCAATAGGATTTGTTTTATTGAGAATATTTATTTTTTAATCTAAAATAAGGTCAAAACACTTTAGTAGATTTTAATTAAGAGAATAAAATACTTAGAAAACTTATTTAGAATAATTTTAATAAGTTTTGATGTTTTAATTAAAATGGTAAAACCTTTTATTTGAATAAATTTTTGATATTAATTCCTTATTATTTTATTTCAAATAAACCTTTGTTTATTTTTATTCAAAACAAAATGTGCTAATTCCAAAGCTTGGCCAAGGTTTAATTTGGCTTTATAAAACATTATTCATTTATAAACTTCCACTTCATTTGAAAACAAATCTTTTCATTTAATTGTTTCAAAATAGTATTTCTAAATGTTTTTATTTTTCCTTAAATGCTTATCTTTTTAAATCCTTTTAGGTTTATTTTAATTCAAATGGGTCTGAAGTTCCAATTGAATTCAAAAAGTTTCTTCTGGCTCTGAAATTTAAACAAAGTTTTATTTTATTCATTTATTTTTTTTTCATTACAAGATTTGGAAAATCTTGGGATGTGACAGGCTACCACCCTTAAAATAAATCTCGTCCCGAGATTTGGGAAGGCTAGGGTTTCAAGCAAGTTCAAACAACTAGGGTACTACCACCCTTAATAATTTTCAAACAAAAATTACATATTGGCCTTCTTGGGTCCTGGAAATTTCCCTATGTCAAACTTTGACTTTATTCCTATGCTTGACTCATGGGCCAAGATTGAGCTTCTCCATAGGCTTGTTCAACTTGTTCTTCATCCTTTCTGGACAGTTGCTTGCATAGTGTCCCGGATTCTTGCAGTTGAAGCAATGGATATCATTGAGTTCTTTACGTGGCTCTTGAGGGCAAGTTGCTACAAAGTGACCTGGTTCGTTACAGTTGTTACACCATACTTGGTCAATTCCTTTATTCTTTATGTTCCCTGGGCATCCACTGGAGTAGTGTCCCATTTCCTTACATTTACGACATTGTACAAGGCTCATGTCTTGCTTGGGCTTCTTGGTTTTTCTAGATCCTTTGAATTGGGTTGTCTTGCTTGGAGGTATAAGTGGTCCTTTTCCTTTGGTAGACTTGGATCCTTCTTGTTTTCTTTGTTCCACCATGGCATAGATGGGACATTGGCCAGGAGTATGGTCACTTCCTTCACAAAGGTAACAAGTAGCTTGATAGGTGGGGCATTGTTCAACAGGATGATCTTCTTCACAATTGGGGCATTGTCCTTCATGCTCCTTGGAAGTATGATCCTTGTCTCCACATATTGTGCAAGCTGGGGCTCCATCTAGAATAATATTCTTGTCAACCTTGTTATCATAGACTTCTTTGGGGTAGTTTTCCTCCATGCTGATCATTTGATTAGTCACCTTAAGCATTAGTTGAGATTGCTCTTCCAAAAACCTTTGTAGTGCTGGATCTTTATCACTATTGTTGACTATGAACTGAGTTGCCAGTTGATTCAACTGGTGTTGGGTTGCTATGAGCTCTTTCATGTTGGCAGCTTGGTTGGTGTTGGTGTCATCAACTTTGGAGTCTTTTGGAGTAGTCATCTGTTGGGTTGAAGGGAGATTAGAGTAGGCCAAATATTTCTAAGGAATTATTTCTAATCACACACATCACAATTCACACAAACAATGTGCATGCAATCACAAACTACTTTTCACTCAAACCACAAAGTTCAAGCACATACTTAGGCAACAAAATATTTTTGTTACACCACATAAGTTGGTGGTTTAACTTAACTAAATTATGGTGGTCCATCTATATGGTTTACTTGTGATCTTTCCTTCCTTCTTGATTCTTCTTGTATGAGATCTTGGTTTCTTTGAGAAAAACTCTTGGTCACAATACATCAAAGTTGTTGATGGTTCCTTCTTATTTTGCATTCCCTCAGTCTCTAAATCTTGAGCATGATTTCCTTGTCTCACTTGTAGTCCTTAGTGGTATCCATGTTGGAAGTCTTTGATGAATATGCTGAAGATGTTGAAGTCATTAGAGCTGAAGATGTTGAAGTCATTAGAGTTGAAGATGTTGAAGAAGTCCTTTGCACATGGTGTAGTCTTTGGCCATGGGTAGGTTTTTCCATCAAGTTTGAAATAGAAGAGAAGTAGAGTTGAAACCAAAATGGTTGAGGAAAGAGTTTACAAGTGTTTTTGTAAATAAGTTTTTGGAACAAATACTCTCCTATTTTTCTAAGGGTTTTTGTCCAATCCTAGGGTTTACAAATCCTATAGGCAACACAATGCTCTGATACCATCTGTAGGGGTCTCAACCTAATAAGGTAGATTCCTCCTGTGTTTACAATGCTAGTCCCTGGATCAATAGCTAGCATCCACAGTTAAGATGTAATATCAAGAAACAAAGGTCATAATATAACTTTATAACCAGGAATAATATAAGTTTATTACATCAAACATAGCTCATTAGGCTATTTCATTACATTGAAGCGGAATAACTATGGTCAAGTGGTCCTTCATCTTCAAAGTGCCACAGGCAGATGTTGGTTGTAGACTTTGTAATCCTAATCAAACAATCTTCACTAAAATCAATCAAACCTGCAACATACAAGTTACAGCCACAAAGGGTCAATACATTTGAATTGTATTGGCAAGTGATACTATGGTAATATAGTGGAGTCTATCATCTATATGCATTTGGCTAAGTGGAGTTGAGGCTTGCATTGCTCAAAATAGATTTTTCTTATCATTTTGAAAATACTAAGTTTTTGCTTGACAAAATCATTTTTCTCAATCAAAGATTTCAAGATCCTTGTACCAAGCCATCTCTCCATCAATGATTGAAGAATTCAAACAACCCTTGTTCAAACCACAAGATTTTAATTTAGAAATTTGAATGATGAGATTCTTGATTGCTTCCATGTCTTGATGCTCAAATTGTCCTTTACCAGGGACATGGCTAAGTACTTAGATTTTACACTCTGCAGAGGTGGTGCACTTTACCCACAAGACTTGGTTTCCCAAGACAAGATCTTTCAGAAGCTTTCCCTTAGACCAAAATGGATGCGCTCCAACCTATCAAACACTACCACCCACTGTCCATATGGCTAAGTTCTTGCAACCTATATGATCATGGCAGAGCCCATATTGCCAAGTGGTTGCACTTGAAGCTTCTCAACATTTGACATCTCAAATCCCTTTGTTTCCTGGGTGGCATTCCACAAGTGAGATGCACAATCCAAGCCTATGGCATTGTGAACCACTCAACCATTCTCCACCAAGCAAGCCCATTCCACCCAGGGGATTCATTAACTTAGTTGTTTTATTAAACAAAAACATAAGTCCTCAGACTTAGAATATTTTTCCATAGTGTGAATATATATTCCACCCATGTTTTCTATTAGCTAGGCTAAGCTTGGTAGTATTAGGAAACTTTAACTTAGGAAAATCCTACTAAGGATTCATCTACTAGGTTTTCCTATAGCAAGGTTCATACTTAGCACAATCCATGCAAGATTTACTTAGCAAAATTCACTAATGCATAGAGAAAATAATGGGACAAAAAGTATGAAGCATCACTTGCCTTTTTGGTAGATTATAGGTTCACTGCTTGATCTTTGCAACAATCTCACTCTTCAAGTCACTACAATCAATCAAGCAAGGCACAAACTCAATCTACCAATTAAGCAAAACAACACACATAAATAACAAAGTCAAAGAAATGCATGCAAGCATGCCAAGCTTTGTTTTGTTTGAAAAAGTGGTTCCTAGTGGGTCATAGACATTTGGGTACATCTAATGGTCTTTTCCTAAAGAGGCCAAGTCATTTGCAAAAGGTTTCACTTTTAAACCATTTTCAAAACAAAGTGTTATTTTATGTGGTGTAGAAATATTTTTACTAAGGCATTAGCCCATAGGGTTCACCAAATGAGTTGCTATTGCAAAACTTGGTGTTTTGGGTCAGTAGGTTTGGTCTAAACCATTTTTCTCCAAAGTTCTTTACTAAAAATCATTTCCATAAACAATACATTATTTTTATTTGGCTAGAAATTGTCTAAGTTAAATAATTCAATCTAAATTTCACCAAAATCATTTTTAACACCAAAGGTTGGTTCCTAAGGTCAGTAAGGTCACAACAATCCATTTTGCAAAAGTTTTAATTCAAAATTCATTTTTAAACAATTTTTATACTCTAAACAAGCTTACATAAGTTTCTGCAAATTCAAACAAGATAACAGATACTATTTACCAAACTAAGGCCATGGTTGGCTAGGGCTTGTTCTCCTGAATTCATTGATATAAAATTTGCAAAATTTGGACGTGTGGTTTGAAAGTTACAATGGTTTGAAAATTGCATATCAATCTGATTTCAAAAACCTGTTTTAACTCAACTACTGACACGCGTCGTTATCTTACTGGGCGATACCGGTTCGGCCGGATCGGGCGACGCTGGCCGTTGGATCTAACTATCAACGCGCGGCTCAGATCAAAGCATACCCCTTCGCTCTACTTTCTATCCTATCCAACGGATCAAAATCGGACGGCTCTCAGTGCCCCGACCATAAGCTGGTGGCGCTGGGCTCTGACGCGCGGCGGCGGCGGCTGGTCAGTGGTGTCGCCGACGTTACAGGAAGCGAGAAGGAGGGAGAGGATGTTCACCGTGTTCGCAGACGCTTGGGGGATCTCAAGGAGGCACTGGCTGGTGAAGGGGCGCACGAGGTCAAGAGGAATTCCTCGCCGGAGTTCGGTCTGGCGACGGATGCGCGCGGTCGAGGTCGAGGACGACGCTGTGGTCCACGAGAAGACAAACGGAGAGTTGGGTTAGATGCGTAGGACCATGGCAAAGATGTGTGCGTGATCCAGAGGGCACGGGGTGGTCGGAATTAACCTGTGGGCTTCGCCGGAGTAGAGGCAGACGGCGGCGGTACTGGAGTTTGTTGTTGGCGAGGCTTAGGGGTGCCCGCGGGTGCACTGTGACTGCAGAAGAGTACGCTGGGGGTTGCTGATCACCGCTGCGTGCTCGAGGAGGCCAGAGGTGGAGTGTGTTGGCCAGATTCGGTGAGAACGGCCGTCGGAGGCAGAGGGAGTCGAGGAGAAATTGGAATGGTCTGGAGGAATGCTCGGGGGAGAAGGAAGAGGGGAAACGTAGAGGAGAGGGAGACGATTAAACGTGCGTGATCACTGCCGGTTTAATTCGTCGCATTAAGGTGAATTACGCTGGGGAATTTAACGGCAGAACGGGGGAAAGAACGGGTCACAGAGGGTGAGGACGAAGAACAGTGGAGTGGGGCCGTTGCGTCAGTGGGAAAAGAAGAAAGAACTGGGTCCACTTGTCAGCCTCTCTGCGGGTCAGTTACTGGGTGTGAACCGTTTTCTTCGGGGAGGAGGGAGTTGGGCTGGTTACTGGGCCTGTTGGGCCAGATTTGTTTGGCTGTTCTATTTTTTTCTGTCTAAGTCTTTTCTTTTTCTATTTCTATTTCCTGATTTGTATTTCAAACAAACAATCCAATCAACCATATAAATTCAAACAAACACCACACTTCAATTATTTGAACTTGGTTCTGTTTAATAGTATAAACCAACTTCCAAGGTAAAATAATATTTTAAGTCTTTTTAGGTTCTATTTATTAATTAAATAAAATGGACCATGGTTTACTAATAAAATAGGGTTGTTGTTTATTAATAAAATCTTCATTTGAATTCTAAATATTTTCAAAATCAAATCAGTAGGTATCATTTGGAAGTAAATAATACTTGGATACTTGTTTCAAACAAATAACATTTTAGGGTCTATTATCAATTAAAAAAAAATAGACTTTCATTATTAAATTCAATAGGATTTGTTTTATTGAGAATATTTATTTTTTAATCTAAAATAAGGTCAAAACACTTTAGTAGATTTTAATTAAGAGAATAAAATACTTAGAAAACTTATTTAGAATAATTTTAATAAGTTTTGATGTTTTAATTAAAATGGTAAAACCTTTTATTTGAATAAATTTTTGATATTAATTCCTTATTATTTTATTTCAAATAAACCTTTGTTTATTTTTATTCAAAACAAAATGTGCTAATTCCAAAGCTTGGCCAAGGTTTAATTTGGCTTTATAAAACATTATTCATTTATAAACTTCCACTTCATTTGAAAACAAATCTTTTCATTTAATTGTTTCAAAATAGTATTTCTAAATGTTTTTATTTTTCCTTAAATGCTTATCTTTTTAAATCCTTTTAGGTTTATTTTAATTCAAATGGGTCTGAAGTTCCAATTGAATTCAAAAAGTTTCTTCTGGCTCTGAAATTTAAACAAAGTTTTATTTTATTCATTTATTTTTTTTTCATTACAAGATTTGGAAAATCTTGGGATGTGACATTGGATAGCGGTCAAAAACATCCTTAAGTACTTGAAAAGAACTAAGGATATGGTTCTTTCTTATGTTAATGGTTACACCAATGCTAGTTGGAACACCTATCTAGATGATTCTAAATCTCAGTCTGGATACGTATTTACTTTGAATGGTGTAGCAGTGAGTTTGAGGAGTGCAAAGCAAAGCGTTGTGGCGAAATCTTCAACTGAATCGGAATACATAGCTGCTTCAGAGGATTCACAAGAGGCGATATGGATGAAGGAATTTATTATAGAGCTCGGTGTGGTTCCCAGTGCGCAGGACCCAATGTCTATCTACTGTGATAACATGGGCGCCATAGCCAATGCACAAGAACCAAGGTCACATAAGAAGCTGAAGCATATCAAGATGCGTTTTCACGCTATTCGAGAGCATGTCCAATTGTAACATCCCTAAAATCATGTTTTCAAAGATTGCATATTATCCATGCATGCATATCATTTAGGGATCAATTTCAAAGTCATTTCAAAGAAAACAGAGGCATTGAGTGCTTATTATTTTATGTAGACAAGCATTGATCAAAATGCTACTCTCAAGTGAGAGAATATTTGTTTCAAACCAAGTTTTGTTTGCTCATAAGTTGGTTTGGTTGAGTACCAAAGCTTGGACAAAATTTCCAAAACAAAATATGGTTTTAAAACCATTTTCAAATCTTTATCAAATCTTGTGCTAAGGCATTGTTTATTTTTAAATTTTCAAAGGAACCAAGCAAGTCTAATGAGACAGCATGGTTTTACACTAAAAATGTGTAGGTTTCATTTTACAAAAATCCAGAACAAGTTTGAATTCAAACACATTTGTTTTCATTTGAATTTGTTTCCTGAAAATCTATTTAGAAAAAGAAAAAGGGTAAGGAATTAGAACTGAGCCAGGCGCTACCTTTTCGGCCCAGTAGACAAAGCAGCCCACCCGGGTTTCCCTCTCTCCCTCTATTTCTCACCTGACCCGCGCACACCCCCTCACTGACAGGCCTACACCACCCTGCCCCGTCAGTGTCGTCCCCAAACCCCGCCCACGACCTGGCCTCGCCGTTTCCTCCCTCTCCTTCACTGCCACGATTTAATCCGGTTAATTGCCATTGATTGCGTGCGTGATTCTCTCCTCCGCTCTGGCTACTTAATCCCCTCCCCCTCGCGGCCATTTCCCCCAACATAGCTAGCCAGACGCGCCACCAGGCTGCCCCTATTTGCTCTCACACCGCCGCTATACCGACGAGCTCCGGCGACGAAATTCCGGTGAGCCAGACCACCCCATACCTTTAAATTCAAACGAGCATGTTCCTTGCAACCTTGTGCACCTCCTGACCCCTCTCGCTTGGCTGCGCTTGACCCAGGTAGCCGTTCCCGTGCATCCCTGCAAGCAACAGAGCCACCGCTCAACTCCGACGAGGAATACCGATAATGTACGAGCGCCCCTTGCTTCCTCTCTTACCCTATCATGTTCGCCCCAACTTTGTGCATCCTCTAACACCACTGGTTCGTGCTAGGGCGGTCTACATCATCGGCAACTACTCCATCCTCAAACACCCGATGCCGCCAGCAACTCCGACGAGGTCCTGCCGTTGAATCTGTGCGCCCCTGTCTCTTCCTCGACCACCTCGAGCATCGCAGCGACCACACGAACCCAGTAAGCATCTCCACTCCTCCCCGCGCGACCTAAATCGCCGGCAACTTCTCTGACAGAGCCGCCGCCGCCACTCGCCGCCGCTGGCGCCGCCAAGCTTTGGTCGTTTGATCTGTAGCCGTTAGATCTAGATCTAACGCATGCGATAGATTCACTTAACGAAGGGGTACGCGTTAGATCTGGCCGTGCGATTTCATTTCGATCCAGTGGTCCACGTTGATCGATCTGGCTGAACTGGTACGGACCAATCAGAACACGCCGCGTGGCCTGAGTTTAGATTTAAAACAGAAATTTGATCTATTAGTGATTCAAACTTGCAAAATTCATAACTTTTGATCCCCACGTTCAAATTTTGCAAATTTTATATCATTGGAATCAGGAGAGAAAATCCTATCTGTTTATGCAATATGTTTAATGTTTTGCCTCTGTAGAAATGGTTGTTTTTGCAGAGACATTTGTAAGCTTATTTTGGGTATAGAAATGATTTGAAAAATGATTTAAAAATCAAAAAAAGTTTATTTTGAGTATCCTAGTCTTGTTTATATATTAGTACTGTAAACTTTTCTTGTTTGGTGTAGAAAAACCTTCACATGGCATTTGCATGCATTCATATATTTTTGTTTGTATATTTTGTTATGTGATTTTGGTGCCATTATTTTATGTGTAGATTTTTGTGCTAATAGTGATTGTGGTTGTGAAGATTGTTGATACTCCCCAAACTACCAAGGAAAGTGGTGCTTCATGTTTTTATCCCTATTTTTTTTCACCTATGCATTAGAAATATTTTGTATAGGACTTGCAAGAATATTTTGATAAGTATCTATATGCTATGCTTGGGAAATCCTAGTAGTTGTAGAATTTTTAGAATTTCCTCTAAGTTAAGATGCTTACTATTGCCATGCTTACCCTAGCTAGTAGCAACCAAGGGTGGATTATATATTCATGCTATGTGAAATATTTCTAAGTCATTGACTTATGTTTTGCTTAATAAAACAACTAAGTGAATGAAACACCTGGGTGGAATGGAAGGAATGATTTATGTTGAGTGGTTACACAAGGCCCATTTCTATGGTTTACCTTGTGTATCTCACTTGTGGAAAGCCACCCAGGAACAAAGGGATTTTAGAGGCCAAATGTTAAGAAGCTTCTAGTGTAGCCACTTGGGAATATGGGCTCTGCCTGGATCACATAGGTTGCAATAACTTAGCCATTTGGACAGTTGGTGGTAGTGGGATGATAGGTTTGAACGCGTCCATTTGGTCTAAGGGAAGGCTTCTGAAAGGTCCTGTCTTGGTGAAAATCAAGTATTGTGGGGAAAGTGCACAACCTCTGCAGATGAAGAATCTAAGTACTTAGCCATGTCCCTGGTATTGGACAACTTGAGCATCAAGACATGGAAGCTATCAAGAATCTCCTCATCCCAATTTTCTAAGTTAAAACTGGTGGTTGAACAAGGGTGAAGGTTCACCAATTTCTATTGGTGATTCCTTGGGAAGGTTTTGTCAAAGAAAAACTTAGTGTTTTCAACTGATAGGTAAAAACCTATTTTCAGCAAAGCAAGCCTAAGCTACACTTAGCCAAATGCATGTAGTATCTAGATGCTAATATTCTACTAAGGTATCACTTGCCAATACTATTCCAAATGTATTGACCCACTGTGGCTGTAACTTGTGATGTTGCAGGATATTCTAATGATGATTAGGGGTTATGAGTCTACACTCAACATGCTTGCCTGTGGCACATGAAGATGAAGACTTATTTATATATTCTATATTTGAACTCTTGTATTAGGCCTGTGGCCATGGAGTTGTAAAAGACTATGTTTGTCTCTGGAATGATACGTAATAATGACCTTTGTATCTGTGTACTTCATCTTAAACTGTGGATGCTAGCATTGATCCAGGGACTAGCATTGAAATCACAGGGATCTTTACCTTTATAAAGGTGGGATCTTACAGATGGTATCAGAGCACTGTGATTCCTGTAGGATTATGACCCTAGGATTGGATTAGAAACCACTAAGGAAAATTTTTCAACAATTTCCACACTTGTCGTTTTCTTCTCGTAAACTTTTATAATTCTTCTTTCTCATCTCTATTTGTAGATGAACTCCATCAACGAAGCTGTAAGGAAGGGACCACTCATGACCATGACCCTAGAGTGTGAGACTGAATTTCCAAAGGCCCTCAAGAACCTTATGGTTACTATGGGATACATGGTGCAGTTGTGTACAAAGGTTTCCCTGTGATGGATGAAGGAGAAGAATATTGGTGGGTGCAACTTCACTTGTACAAAAACAAGGAAGACAACCACAAAGAGTCAGGATTCTGTATGGTCACCAACTCAGTGATGCACACCACATTCTTTGATTCTGCAAGAGATGCAGCTTGGAAGGCCATCAAAGAGCTTGGTGATAGACTCAAGTGCAGAATGCCCAACACCCAAAATGACCTTAGAGAAGAAAAGAAGCATACCCAAGAGTTGGAAACTACCAACCAACAACTAAGGGAAGACATCATAGACTTGATTTGGGAATCTTGTGAACAAGATAGGCAGATGGCTACTAAGGATGCTTTGATAGCCATTTTGTCTAGTGAGTGAGAGTTGTAACGTACTTCGTTAGTTGGACCACCACACTTATCATTTCATTTCCAAAATTCTGTCTAAGTTATGTTGAACCTTGGATGCTTGTAATGGATTTATGTATGCCATGACTTGTGTGTTTGTTTGCAAATGATATGTTTGTGCTACCTTGTCTTGTGTATTTTCTGTTGATGTTGTTTCTAACTTTTCTCTATCTTATAAAATAGATGCCTAATGTTACTATCAGCACGGCTGAAGAGTTTAAGGGAACTCTTTTTGGCACTCATCTTATTGAGCTCACTAGTGTGCTCAATCTTCCGCTTCCTAGCATCATGATGCTTCCCCTCACCAAGTTTGAGAGGAAGGAACTTTGGGGCTTCAAGGTTACTCAGCCAGTACGCCAGACTGAGCCAGCCACGGAGGCTATCACCTTCAAGCTCATGCATGAAGACAAGGAGAGAGGCCTAGAGGTAGTCATGCAGGATTTGTTTGGGATTTTGTTAGGGAGACACTCTCGGGAGATTAGAGGTACTCACTTCCACGCCTTCGGTAGATGTGACGAGGATGGTGAGGCTATTGAGTTCGAGGATACTGCTAGAGAGATGGCAGAGCCGATTCGTCTGTACCTCCAGAACCTAGAGGTTCTTCTTAGGCACCTAGATACTGATAGGACCAACGTCATGCTTAGCAATGACGAACTCCAGGCGCAGCTTCGTGAGAAGGACAAGCTCTTCGCGGATCAAGATGAGATAGTCAAGGAAATGGAGGCCAAGTTTGAGAGTCAGGATAGAAAGTTCAACAGTCAAGAGAAAAGAGTCCAAGATAGGAACAATAGGATTCGAGAGATGACTGCAGAACTAGAGGCCAAGGACTTCGAGCTCGAGCATCAGCAGGGTGTGATTGAGAGCTTCGTTCACAGAAGAGAGCTCTCAAAGCCAAGGTAGAGGCCTTGACTACCAATGTCGAGGAATACAAGACCTCTATGGAGAATGCAGGTCTTACACATGTTGATGAGGAGGTTGATGTAGAGGAGTAGTGATGACTACTCATTTATCTTTTATTTACCATGCTTTTGATTATTGAGTCGCAGTGACCATCCAACATGTGGATGGCTTGCTATTGGTGTGTTTGCTTTTCAAAACTTGATGTCTATGTTGTTGAAATTTTGTTATTTTGATGCTTGTTTGTGATTGTCTATGTGATGTATTGTGCATGTTAAGCATCTATGGGTATCCTTATTGAAAAACCACAGATGCCTCCTCGACGTGTCAACCCCAACCCGAACAACAACAATGTCACCCCCGAGATGTAGCAACTGATGACAGCACAGGCACAGCTGATGCAGATGATGACTACCTTCATGCAGAATTAGAATAACAACAACAACAATAACAACAACAACAACAACAATCAGAATAACCCACCAGGTTTTGACATGCTCACCAGATTCCTAAGACTGAGGCATGCAAAGTTCTCAAGGACTACTGATCCCATGGTGGCCAATGGTTGGCTACACTCAGTGAACAAGGACTTGGTAACTGTTGGCTGTACTAATGAGGAGAAAGTCAGGTTTGCAGCACACTTGTTGGAAGGACCAGCAGCTACTTGGTGGGATAACTTCCAGATCACCACTCCCATTGAGGATGTGACATGGGCTATCTTTGAAGATGGTTTCCATATAGCTCACATCTCATCCGGAGTGATGAGCTTGAAGAAGGAATTCCATAACCTGAAGCAGCGCCATCGCAGCGTTGCTGAATATATTGAGGAGTTCAACAATCTGGCGCGTTATGCACCGGATGAAGTTGACAGTGATGCCAAGAGGAAAGAGAAGTTCCTCGAAGGGTTGAACGATGAACTGAACCTGCAGCTATCTGTGGCCTATGTCCCCACCTATCAATATCTCTATGACAAGGCTGCCATCTTGGAGAGCAAGATGAAACAGGTTGAAAGCAGAAAGAGGAAACACAACTCTGACAAGCACAGCTCAGGATCGTCTCACAAGCGTGCCCATTATGATGATAGTGGGAGTTCTGGGTCCCACAAGCATGGAAAGTACAACAGCCACCACAACCACAACCGTCATCATGACAACAAGCATCACCGTGGTCATGACAATGACAAGTACAAGAATCACAAGAGTGGATACAAGAGCCACCACAATGGAGGTGGAAGTGGTAGTAGAAGCCAGCCTGTCAAGAAGGATCTTAGTCAGGTTGAATGTTTCAAGTGCAAGAAGATGGGGCATTATGCAAATGAATGCCTAGAAAAGAAAGTTGAAGGACCCAACAAGCGCAACCCTTTCTAGAAGGGACAAGTGAACCACATCAATGTGGAAGAAATCTATGAGGAACCTGATGCTGTTGCTGGTAAGTTCAAACTCAATTCTGTTCCAGCATTTGTTCTCTTTGATACTGGCGCATCTCATTCATTCATATCAAGAGTATTTGTTGAAAGAAATGAACTACCAGTAGAAACTATTGGGTGTCCTATAAAAGTAAGTTCTCCTGGCGGAGAAATGATAGTGAACTCAAGATGTCATGGTTTAGTCATAGAGTTTGGGAAGTATAAGTTTCCCGTTAATCTGATAATCCTAAATTCCCAAGGATTGGATGTCATTTTGGGAATGGACTGGATGACCAAGCACAAGGGTGTGCTAGATTGTGCCAACCATACTGTCACACTCACAACTCCAGAAAACAAAAGGATTAGATTCAAGACTAACTTTGAATCAAAAGGGAGTAAGCTAAATTCTCTTAAGGGGGTTAGCATAGACAGTGTGCCAATTGTGAGTGAATATCCGGATGTGTTTCCGGAAGTATTACCGGGAATGCCACCAGATAGAGATGTGGAATTTCTGATTGATTTGCTACCAGGATCTGTACCAATAGCAAAGAGACCTTACAAGATGTCAGTTGATGAGTTGAAAGAACTCAAGAAACAACTTGGAGAACAGTTGTAGAAAGGATTTATTCAACCAAGTTCTTCATCTGGGGAGCACCAGTTTTGTTTGTGGAAAAGAAAGATAGAAGTCAAAGGTTATGCATAGATTATCGTTCACTCAATGAGGTGACTATCAAGAACAAATACCCTTTGCTTGGAATAAATGACTTGTTTGATCAGTTAGAAGGAGCCTGTGTGTTTTCAAAGATTGATCTCCGATCAGTTTATTTTCAGCTTAAGATAAGGGAACAAGACATACCTAAGACAGCTTTCACCACTAGGTATGGATTGTATGAGTACACCGTGATGCCATTTGGTTTGACCAATGCACCAGCTTACTTCATGAATATGATGAACAAGGTGTTCATGGAGTTCCTTGGCAAGTTTGTTGTCGTTTTCATCGATGACATTTTGATCTACTCCAAGAGCAAAGAAGAGCATGAAGGACATTTGCGATTAATACTTGAGAAGCTTAGAGAGCATAAGATGTATGTCAAATTTAGCAAGTGTGAATTTTGGTTAAATGAAGTTGGATTTCTTGGACCCGTTGTGTTAGGAGATGGTGTAGCAGTTGATCCTGCTAAAGTGTCAGCTGTAACTGAATGGGAATCTCCTAAGTCAGTAAAAGAGGTTCGTAGTTTCCTTGGCTTGGCAGGTTATTACAGAAGATTTATTGAGAATTTCTCCAAGTTATCTAAGCCAATGATGGAGTTACTAAAGAAAGACAAGAAATTTGCATGGTCTGAAGGATGTGAACTCAGTTTCCAAGAATTGAAGAAGAGACTAGTGACCGCACCAGTCTTATGTTTGCCAGATTTGGAGAAGGATTTCCAAGTGTATTGTGATGCATCTCATCATGGATTGGGTGCAGTTCTAATGCAAGAAGGGAAAGTTGTGTCTTATGCCTCAAGACAACTCAAAACTCATGAGGTAAATTACCCTACTCATGATTTAGAGTTAGCCTTTGTTGTCCATGCACTCAAAACATGGAGACATTATATTTTGGGAAAGCGATGTGAAGTGTTCACATATCACAAAAGTTTGAAGTATATCTTCACCCAGAAAGAAATCAACATGAGACAAAGAAGATGGCTAGAACTCATCAAGGACTATGACTTGAGTTTGCAATACCATCCCGGTAAAGCAAATGTTGTAGCAAATGCTCTAAGCCGTAAGGTATTTGTGAATGGCCTTACTAAGGGAGAGTTGCCAGATGATCTGTGTGCCCAATTTAGAGATCTCAGATTGGAGATTGTACCTGAAGGACATCTCATGTCATTGGATGTTCAACCCACTTTGTTGGACAAAATCAAAGAAGCCCAAAAGACAGATAAGGAAATTGAGGAGATTAAGGAAAATATTGGCAAAGGAAAAGCCAAAGGATTCCATGAAGAAGAAAAGGGTACTTTATGGTATGGAAAATGTATCTGTGTTCCACAAGATCCAGAGCTTCGGAAATTGATTTTACAAGAAGCACACAACTCACCATATTCCATTCATCCGGGTAACACCAAAATGTACATGGATATGAAGGAAAGATTTTGGTGGAATAACCTCAAGAAGGACATCGCCGAACATATTGCTTTGTGTGATGTATGTAGTAGAGTGAAAGCAGAACATCAGAAACCAGCAGGATTGCTACAACCACTACCTATTCCTGATTGGAAGTGGGACAAGATTGGCATGGATTTCATCACTGGATTGCCAAGGACCAGGACAGGATATGATTCTATTTGGGTAGTAGTGGATTGCCTAACTAAAGTGGCTCATTTCATACCTGTGAAGACAACCTATACAAGTGCTAAGTTGGCCAAGATATACATGAATAGGATTGTGTTTCTGCATGGAGTACCCAAGACTATTGTGTCTGATAGGAGAACTCAATACACTTCTCATTTTTGGAGGCAACTACATGAGTCATTGGGAACGAGATTGGAATTCAGCACTGCTTTTCATCCTCAGACTGATGGACAGACAGAAAGGACCAACCAGATTCTCGAAGATATGTTTAGAGCATGTGCTCTAGACTATGGAGACAGTTGGGATGAAAGTATGCCTTACGCAGAATTCTCTTACAATAACAGCTATCAAGCTAGTATTGATATGGCACCGTTTGAGTTTCTCTATGGGAGAAAGTGTACCACCCCATTATTATGGAATGGTGTGGGTGAAAGAAATTTGTTCGGACCAGAACTAATCAAAGAGGCTGAAGAGAAAGTCAAGCTAGTTAAGGACAGATTGAAGATAGCACAGTCTCGACAGAAGAGCTACGCAGATCCTAAGCGTAGAGAAGTCACCTATGAAGTAGGTGATAGAGCTTATCTTAGAGTGTCACCAATTCGTGGAGTGAAGAGATTTGGTGTCAAAGGAAAATTGGCCGCAAGATATGTTGGACCATTCAAAATTATGAGTTGTAAAGGAGAAGTAGCTTATGAGATTGAATTGCTAGAATCATTGTCTGCCGTTCACAATGTGTTTCATGTGAGTCAGCTAAAGAAATGCCATCCGGAAATGGAAGAGACTTCTTTGAAGGATACTATACCTTTGGAGGAGGTTCAATTGGAAAGTGATCTCACTTATGAGGAAAAACCCATCAAGATTCTTGAGACTGCAAAAAGAGTTACTCGGACTAAGACTATCAAATTCTGCAAAGTTCAATGGAACCATCATTCCGAAGAAGAAGCAACATGGGAAAGAGAAGATGATCTTCGGAAAGACCACCCTCACCTATTTGCTAGCCAATCCGAATCTCGAGGGCGAGATTCACCTTAAGGGGGTTAGATTTGTAATATCCCTAAAATCATGTTTTCAAAGATTGCATATCATCCATGCATGCATATCATTTAGGGATCAATTTCAAAGTCATTTCAAAGAAAACAGAGGAATTGAGTGCTTATTATTTTATGTAGACAAGCATTGATCAAAATGCTACTCTCAAGTGAGAGAATATTTTTTTCAAACCAAGTTTTTTCGCTCATAAGTTGGTTTGGTTGAGTTCCAAATCTTGGACAAAATTTCCAAAACAAAATATGGTTTTAAAACCATTTTCAAATCTTTATCAAATCTTGTGCTAAGGCACTGTTTATTTTTAAATTTTCAAAGGAACCAAGAAAGTCTAATGAGACAACATGGTTATACACTAAAAAATGTGCAGGTTTAATTTTACAAAAATCCAGAACAAGTTTGAATTCAAACACATTTTTTTTCATTTGAATTTGTTTCGTGAAAATCGATTTAGAAAAAGAAAAAGGGTAAGGAATTAGAACTGGGCCAGGCGCTACCTTTTTGGCCCAGTAGACAAAATAGCCCACCCGGGTTTCCCTCTCTCCCTCTGTTTCTCACCCGACCCGCGCACACCCCCTCACTGACAGGCCTACCCCACCCTGCCCCGTTAGCGTCGTCCCCAAACCCCGCCCACGACCTGGCCTCGCCGTTTCCTCCCTCTCTTTCACTGCCGCGATTTAATCCGGTTAATTGCCGTTGATTGCGTGCGTGATTCTATCCTCCACTCCGGCTACTTAATCCCCTCCCCCTCGCGGCCATTTCCCCCAACATAGCTAGCCAGAAGCGCCACCAGGCTGCCCCTATTTGCTCTCACACCGCCGCTGTACCGACGAGCTCCGACGATGAAATTCCGGTGAGCCAGACGACCCCATCCCTTCTAATTCAAACGAGCATGTTCCTTGCAACCTTGTGCACCTCCTGACCCTTCTCGTTTGGCCGCTCTTGACCCAGGGAGACATTCCCGTCCATCCCTGCAAGCAACAGAGCCGCCGCTCAACTCCGACGAAATACCGGTAATGTCCGAGCGCCCCTTGCTTCCTCTCTAACCCTGTCATGTTCGCGCAACTTTGTGCATCCTCTGACACCACTAGTTCGTGCTAGGGTGGTCTACATTGTCAGCAACTACTCCATCCGCAAACACCCGATTCCGCCACCACCTCCGACGAGGTCCTGCCGTTGAATCCGTGCGCCCCTGTCTCTTCCTCGACCACCTCGAGCATCGCAGCGACCACGCGAACCCAGTAAGCATATCCACTCCTCCCCGCACGACCTAAATTGCCGGCAACTTCTTTGACAGAGCCGCCGCCGCCACTCGCCGCTGCTGGCGCCGCCAAGCTTTGGTCGTTTGATCTGTAGCCGTTAGATCTAGATCAAACGCATGCGATAGATTCACTTAACGAAGAGGTACGCGTTAGATCTGGCCGTGCGATTTCATTTAGATCCAGTGGTCCACGTTGATCGATCCGGCCGAACCGGTACAGACCAATCGGAACACGCCGCGTGGCCTGACTTTAGATTTAAAACAGAAATTTGATCTATTAGTGATTCAAACTTGCAAAATTCATAACTTTTGATCCCCGCGTTCAAATTTTGCAAATTTTATATCATTGGAATCAGGAGAGAAAATCCTATCTGTTTATGCAATGTGTTTAATGTTTCGCCTCTGTAAAAATTGTTTTTGCAGAGACATTTGTAAGCTTATTTTGGGTATAGAAATGATTTGAAAAATGATTTAAAAATCAGAAAAAGTTTATTTTGAGTATCCTGGTCTTGTTTATATTTCAGTACTGTACACTTGTCTTGTTTGGTGTAGAAAAACCATCAAATGGCATTTGCATGCATTCATATATTTTTGTTTGTATATTTTGTTATGTGATTTTGGTGCCATTATTTTATGTGTAGATTTTGGTTCTAATAGTGATTGTGGTTGTGAAGATTGTTGCTACTCCCCAAACTACCAAGGCAAGTGGTGCTTCATGTTTTTATCCCTATTTTTTCACCTATGCATTAGAAATATTTTGTATAGGACTTGCATGAATATGTTGATAAGTATCTATATGCTATGCTTGGGAAATCCTAGTAGTTGTAGAATTGTTAGAATTTCCTCTACATTAAGATGCTTACTATTGCCATGCTTAGCCTAGCTAGTAGCAACCAAGGGTGGATTATATATTCATGCTATGTGAAATATTTCTAAGTCATTGACTTATGTTTTGCTTAATAAAACAACTAAGTGAATGAAACACCTGGGTGGAATGGAAAGAATGGTTTGTGTTGAGTGGCTACAAAAGGCCCATTTCTATGGTTTACCTAGTGTATCTCACTTGTGGAAAGCCACCCAGGAACAAAGGGATTTGAGATGCCAAATGTTAAGAAGCTTCTAGTGCAACCACATGGCATTATGGGCTCTGCCTGGATCATATAGGTTGCAATAACTTAGCCATTTGGACAGTTGGTGGTAGTGGGATGATAGGTTGGAACGCGTCCATTTGGTCTAAGGGAAGGCTTCTGAAAGGTCCTGTCTTGGTGAAAATAAAGTCTTGTGGGGAAAGTGCACAACCTCTGCAGATGGAAGAACCTAAGTACTTAGCCATGTCCCTGGTATTGGACAACTTGAGCATCAAGAAATGGAAGCTATCAAGAATCTCCTCATCCCAATTTTCTAAGTTAAAACTGGTGGTTGAACAAGGGTGAAGGTTCACCAATTTCTATTGGTGATTCCTTAGGAAGGTTTTGTCAAAGAAAAACTTAGTGTTTTCAACTGATAGGTAAAAACCTATTTTGAGCAAAGCAAGCCTAAGCTACACTTAGCCAAATGCATGTAGTATCTAGATGCTAATATTCTACTAAGGTATCACTTGCCAATACTATTCCAAATGTATTGACCCACTGTGGCTGTAACTTGTGATGTTGCAGGATATTCTGATGATGATTAGGGGTTATGAGTCTACACTCAACATGCTTGCCTGTGGCACATGAAGATGAAGACTTATTTATATTATTCTATATTTGAACTCTTGTATTAGGCCTGTGGCCATGGAGTTGTAAAAGACTATGTTTGTCTCTCGAATGATATGTAATAATGACCTTTGTATCTGTGTACTTCATCTTAAACTGTGGATGCTAGCATTGATCCAGGGACTAGCATTACAATCACAGGGATCTTTACCTTTATAAAGGTGGGATCTTACACCAATATGGTGACATAAAGATTTGCAAAGTACACACATATCTGAATGTGGTGGATCCGTTGACTAAACCTCTCCCAAGGGCAAAACATGACCAGCACCAAACTGCCATGGGTGTTCGATATATTACCATGTAATCTAGATTAGTTGACTCTAGTGCAAGTGGGAGAATGTTGGATACATGCCCTAGAGGCAATAATAAAAGTAGTTATTATTATATCTTTGTGTTTATGATAAATGTTTACATTCATGCTATAATTGTATTAACCGGAAACATTAATACTTGTGTGATTTGTAAACTAATGAGAGTCCCTAGTAAAGCCTCTTTATAATACTAGCTTGTTGGTTGATAGATGATCATGGTTTCCTGATCATGAACATTGAGATGTTATTAACAACAAGATCATATCATTAGGAGAATGGTGTGATGGACATACTCCTATAGATAAGCGTAGCATAAAGATCAAGTCATTTTATTAGTTCATTTGCTATAAGATTTCTTATACATAGTAACCTAATTCCTTCGACCATGAGATCATGCTAATCACCTTCACTGGATGGATACTTTGATGACATCAAACACCACACCGTAACTGGGTGGTTATAAAGGTGGCATTGAGTGCTTGGAAAGTACGTGTTGAGGAACATGGATCAAGAGTGGGATTTGTCCATCCATATGACAGATAGATATACTCTGGGCCCTCTCGGTGGAATTTCATCCAATTAGCTTGGAAGCATGTGATTGGCTCACAAGGGATCGCATATCACAGGAACGAGTAAAGAGTACTTATCGGTAACAAGGTTGAACTAGGTATGCAGAGATACCGACGATCAAACCTCGGATAAGTAAAATATCGCGAGATAAAGGGAAATTGGTATCGTATGTAAATGGTTCATTCAATCGCAAAGTAATCGTAGAAATATGTGGGAGCCATATTAATTTCCAAATTCCTCTGTTGGTTATTGATCGGAGAAGAGTCTCGTTCATGTCTGCATAATTCACGAACCGTAGGGAGACACACTTAAGGATTCAATGTTGTTTAGTAGATATGGTATGTAAGTAGGAAGACCGAATGTTGTTCGGAGTTGGATGGGATTTAGGATATCACGAGGAGATCCGGAATGGTCCGGAGAATAAGATTCATATAAGGAAAGTCCAATTCCGGAGTTCAGGAATGATTTCGATGTTTTCACCGGAATGATCTAGAAGGGTCTATAAGGTTCACCGGACCGGAAGGGGAAGGGTACATGAATGTGTCATGACTAAGTGGAATGATTGCATCATGTCCTAGTTCACTTGGCTGGGCATTTAAAAGAAAGAAAATAAACTCCAAAATTGGAAGTCAAAAGGCAAGTTTGAGAAGTCAAACTGGGACAATGTTTCTTGGCGGAGGAAGGAGAGAATTCTTCTCTCCCTCCACCACACAACTAGTAGGAGAGGGAGTTGGAGAAGGATTCAAACTACCCTCTCCCTAGCTGCCCATCCCTCTCATAAATAGAGGGGAGGGGGTGCCCTCCAAGACCACCACAAGCACCACCCTACCTAGCCGCCGCCGCCCTAGCTACCGCCAGCCGCACCTCCTCCTCTCTGGCTTCTAAACCCTAGACGCTGGGGAACCCTACTTCTCCATCATAACCCGCTCCGGCTTAAGGCGAAGCCCTGCAGGATTTCCCCTCTAACTCCGACACCACGCCGTCGTGCTGCCGGAATCGCGAGGAGAGAACTACAACCTCCGTTGCCTGCTGGAACAAGGGAGGGGAAGGTCTTCATCGAGTACCGAACGTGTGACCGACTGCAGGACCGCGGCGCCAGAAGGATCTTCTTCGCGATCTTGAGATCGATAAGTGAACAACTACATCACCCACGAGAATCTGCTCTTGTTAACTGCTTTGGAATCTTTGAGGGTGAGTACTCTAATCGACTCGTTGCTACAATCTAGCAGATAGATCTTGGCTTGTGTGTGTTCATGCAGTAGAATTTTTTTCCCATGCTACGAACCCCTACACCAGACCCCCGCACCAGAACTTCGGCAGGCGACGCGGAGACCGCCCCGGATGGGCGCCATGGTGCTTCGATTCCATGGAGGCCGGGAGTATGGATCTCTGGTCCTTACATAGCACCTATGGCATGAGGTACATGATCGGCTCATAAATTAGTTTGCGCTCCGTGTTCCTTTGATGTCATGGATGAATTTCTTGAGTCCCCACCTCACGGTCGCACTCCTAAAGTCGACATGCCAAAATTTGATGGATAAAATCCTAAGCTATGGAAAATTCGCTGTGAGGATTATTTTGAGCTATACGATACCTCACCGCGTCTCTGGGTCAAATTAGCTTCTATGCAATTCACTGGCCCCGCGGCTCGTTGGCTGTCAACAATTCAGTCATCGATCCGCAAATTCACTTGGTCTGAATTTTGTCACGAAGTTGTGCACATATTTGTAGAAATGAGCATCAGTCTTTAATTCGTTGCCTCTATAAGCTGGTTCAAACTAGCACAGTAGATGCATATGTGACACAATTTGCTGAGATGATAGATCAGTTAGCTGCATATGAAAGTAATATTGATCCCCTGCATTATATTACTCATTTTATGGAGGGTTTAAAACCTTCCATTCGCCTTTTAGTTGCTGTTCAATTACCACAAGATCTGGATACTGCCTACACTTTTGCCTTGGTGCAGGAGGAAGTGGGCGATGGATTTAGTCCTCTCAATTCAACACAATATCAACGTCGTCAGTATGTTGGTTTGCAGACACACACCAAAGTTGCGGAACAGAAACGTCTGGCTGAACCTGTACATCAGCAGGACCAGCCTCAGTCTGCTGATAATAAGTTCTTAGCTCTGAAGAATTACAGGCCTACAAAAGGCTTGTGTTTCACTTGTGGTGAACGTTGGGCAAGAGATCACAAGTGCAAGGCTACTGTTCAACTCCATGTAGTGCAAGAAATAGTGGATTTTCTTGAGAATAATGACAGTGATGCCCCGGAACAGCAACAACCAGTTGATATGGAATTGATGCACATTGCAGCAGATGGCTCTGTTGATACTCCTCCTGAACCTTAATTGTTTTGAACTGTCAATTGCAAGGGCAGGCCGCTACATTTTTGCTAGATTCCGGCAGCAACAATTATTTTCTCAGTGATAAATTGGCCCAGCTTGTGGGAGGACATGTGGAACTTTCTCATCCACGTCGTGTTAAGGTAGCTGGAGGTGGTATTCTCAGTTGTACTTTCTGCATTCCCAACTGCAAATGGAGTTGTGGTAACAATGAATTCTGTTCATATTTCAAAATATTACCTCTTCAAGGGTATGATGGCATAATAGGGATGGATTTGTTATCCAGTCACAGTCCTCAGTTAGTAGTATGGCACCAGAAGTGGGTAGCTTTCCAATTTCAAGGATCTTGGATCTGTTTGCAAGGAGCAACTACTAAGGAATTTTCTTGCACTGTGGTTAAAATCCAGTTAATGCAGAGTGCCAGCGTAACACTAGCTGTTGTACCTCCTGCAGTCCAATCTCTCTTGGACTCATTTGATAATGTCTTCTGTGAACCTGAAGGACTGCCACCACATCGTGCAGTTTATCATTCTATTCCTCTAATTGCTGGAGCAAGACCGGTATAGATCAAACCTTACAGGTTTTCCCTAGAATTAAAAAATGAGGTTGAAAAGTAGATTGCAGAGACACTCAAGACAGGTGTGATCAGACCTAGAAACAATAGTTTTGCTTCTCCACTAATTATGGTCAAGAAAAAATATCATACATGGTGTCCCTATGTGGATTAGAGGCATCTTAATGCTCTCACAGTCAAAAGCAAGCACCCCTGCCCGTCATAGATGAGTTGTTGTATGAGTTACATGGTGCAAGCTATTTTTCCAAACTTGATTTGCGAGATGGTTACCATCACATACATTTAAGTGAAGGAGATGATTATAAAATAGCTTTCCATACTCATCATTGCTACTATGAGTTCACTATCATGGCGTTTGGCCTCACAAGTGCTCCTGCTACATTTCAGGCTAAAATGAACCATACCCTAGCACCTCTACTGCGCAAGTGTGTGTTTGTCTTTTTCGATGACATCCTCGTCTACAGTAGAACACTTGATGATCAGAGTGTGCATGTTAAATCAGTTATGCACTTATTGACAACTAATCAGTGGAAGGTGAAACTTTATAAGTGTGAATTTGCACAATCCAGTGTACATTACTTAGGCCATGTGATTTCTTAAACATGAGTTTCTACTGATGAATCGAAGATATCAGCTGTCAAAGACTAGCCTACTCCAATGGATGTGAAACAACTTAGAAGTTTTCTGGGTCTTGCTGTCTATTAGAGGAAGTTTGTTGGGGATATGCTATATGGGTATCCGCATAGCATGTCTCCTATCCGGATAACCCGGGTGGCCCACAGTTGGTAGCATGGCCCATGGCCTGCTGGGCGGCCCAGTTATATGGATCCAGAAGGGAGGCCCATGCCGGATAAAGGAAGGCTACAGTTGGAGTCACCGACGTACCCGGAGCCTTGGAGTACAAGACACACAAGACTAGTAATAGACGGTGTAGGACTATGTAACCTGTCCGGCTAGGACTTTTCCCTATAACCCCAGGACCTGGCGACTATATAAGTCGGGCCTATGGGAGCCTTTAGGGCACAACTTCAGACGATAACTTAGTCACCTCGCACAGCGAACCAATACCTGTAACTCGGCGTATTGCCATTATAGTGATTTATAGCAGGAGTAGGATTCCGCCACCGCCGTGGGATCTGAACCTGGGTAAGCTGTGTTACCTCGTACCCGTCAACCGTCCGCCTTCCCCCACGTCTCTAAACATGCATTGTGAGGACCCCTCCATGGCGTACACGTCGGCAATACCATGACAGTTGGCGCCGACCGTGGGGCAAGAGGCGCTTCAGGCTCTTCAGGGGGCGAGGACCAAGATATTCGCGGGAATCGGCAAAACCGTAGCCATCGGTCGCGTTCTCTTCTCCGACAACGTTCTGATACTCCCTCCCGATGAGTTCTGGATCCCGGTGAAGACGAACCCTACGCGGTGTTTGATCATTCCTATCAGAGACATCACCTCTTCATTGGCAAAACCGACTCGGGCACTAGTTCCTTGGGAGTCGGAGGAGCATCAAGGACCGCACGGACCGCCTATGGGCAGGATACGTTCGCGGAAGGATCGATGTCGGATCTCTCTTCGGAGTTTGCCGGCAAAGATCGGAAAAATTCAAGGCCCACCCAAACCGCCCCTATGCAGGATATAAAGGTGGAAGATCGCTGCAAGTCCGTCGGCTTCGCCCGTGCGTCTGGACAGCAGAAATGCAAGTTCATCGGCGTGACTACCATATTCAATCTGGCGCGTTGCATTCAGAGAGAGGGCGAAAACACCTGCGATTACCTGCCCAGGTGTAACACCCTCAGAATCGGACCTATGCAAGTTTGGGCAAAATTCACCAAACCCGCATAGAAACGATTCAAAGGTGCCCACCAGGCACTTTCGTGCGGGTGGAAAACGAAGTAATAACATTACACAACAGTCCTCGATGGGACCCACAGAACAGATATATATAACAGCGACTCCATGAGTCAAGAATACAGATATAATATACAAGATCCAAATCACCTTGAAAACGGTAGAGCGTCCGACTACGGACAAGAAGCAAATGGGGCTAAGAGCCCTGAAGAATAACCAATGGCGTCCATAACCCTGCCCAGGCCAAGCCGGAAGGGTAACCCTGCTAACGGCGTCGATCTCAAAACCTGCTTAAACAAAAGGGGTGCCGACCAAGGGCAAAGCAGAAAAACAAAGAAGGAGCGTCAGTACTGAGGCCAGTACACGGCGAGGCTAGAATTCGGCGGTCCTCGCCTACATAGGTATGGTGGACTGAGCGGCAGCGGCAGCATGCACTAAACAACCTATAGAGACTCGATACATCTGGCGGTTATCAGAGGGGATAAGAATGACCTATCCGGATCCAACCTGAAGCTAACACCAAACAAACCCATCCTGGTGTTTCCCCCTCGAGACCTATCGAGGAAGTCAACCGAGGAACTCACACAGTTGGCAGTTTGATTTATTCGGTTATCGTTGCAGCAATTACTAGTCAGGTTAAAGATAGTCGTCCTGATAAAATAAGCAGTGGGCACTTTTAATTAACCATTCCGTTATAGTTGTAACTCTTACTAATCAGCTACAGATAGCATGAGATAAACCCGAAACCCAGCAGTTGTTGGTACTTTTATTCAGCCAGTCCGTTGTAGTTGTTATACTTACTAGTCAGGTACAATGGTCGCGAGCGACAACCAAACAAGCAATTGTGGGCAGTATTAATTAGCCATTCCATTATAGTGAAGCTGATTACTAGTCATTATAAGTCAAATTTATAGCAGTAAACTTTAGTTATGCTTGTCTATGATCAAGAAACTGTGCTCCAAGTCGTCCATATCCGCGGACACGGCTTTCAGAAAGTTTTACCCGGCCGGGGTGCACCAATAGCAACACACACTCGATCAACCTCGGAAAAACCAAATCAAAACCCAACGAGGCTTTCACGACAAAGCAATCACAAGATTCAGAAATATTTCAGGGGGCCACCCCTTAAGTAGATCCCGCAACGGAGTAAGCAAGCTCCGAGACGGCCTCAAGGTCTGGGTAGACGGCTGTGAGCGACTGGGAACCCCAAACGGGGCTTGTCGACACCGCGAAAACGTGTCCCGATCTTAAACAGTACAGTGTGCAGTACCTCGCACAATCGTAAATAAAGCAGTAGCATGGCATAAGTACAGGATAGTAAAAACACCTCAAACTAGTTTGTGGCCCCAAGAAATAAGACGGAATCAAGCTCTGGCTAAGGGGGGTCCCATATACCTCCCGGATGTGGATAGCGCGATAAATCAAGGAACAGGTATCAAGTACTCGGGGTCTTACGGGACACAAGTGGGCGTTCGGAAAACCAAATATTATCTATCACCCACCGATGCCTCTGCTTATTCAATTTTAGTTGTTAAACAGAATATAAAGTGACGATAAGTAAAACTAGAATCATCTCCAACAACATGCGGCAATACATCGGCAACTGTGGCATTTGGCGACACACATCGGCACTTGAGCAAGCAACTACGACGCGCAAGTCCAACTATCTACCAAACAACAGGTAATAGGGTGTGTCCAAGGCAATATAGGGCTGCACGGTATATCACGGGTACGGAAGCTAAAGCATCGCAACACAGATAGCAATAGATCAACAGGAGGGAAGTAAATACTATAAAAGTAAGATAGGTAGAAAGGGGGGAGATGCTCGCCTGAAAACATTGCCGAAGGTTCAACCGAAGATCGGGGCGAAGCTCGCATCAACTCAACGGCCTTACCCGCGAAGAAGCAAAACACTAGAATAAACACCGGATGCAATATTTAATACACGGCAGAAGATCGGCATGATGCATGTATGATGTATGACATGGCAAAGGTGCAATGCAATTAGGCCAGATTAAGCGGAACCGGGGTCCCGACAATTAATTAATAGGTTCATGTTATTTAGAACCCCGCAATTTAAATGTTGTTTTAACAAGGCAAGATGAGACACCGGTTCGCTACACAAGTTTAAATGAGGCCAATATGAGACTAGATTTGGCCGCATATGGGCCCCATATTTAATTATTAGGTGAATCGGCACAAGGCCCCCAAACCACTGACGTGCATGCGAGAATGACAATTTAATATGCGACAAGTTGTATTATGTTATGAAAATAGGGTTCGAGGAAAAGGGTTCACACATTAGGGGTCTCGACGATCTTGGGTTCCGGGGTTCGGGGTCGGTCTCGGGGTCCAGGGTCCAGGGTTCGACGGCTCTGGGGTTCGACGGGAGCGTTCTCGGATTACTGGGGTAGGTCTTGGCGCATCCGGGTGCGGGACTTGGGGTCATGTCGACGGTCATGGCGTCCGGTGTCCTCGGATCCGAGAGGAAGATCTTGGCGTCGGCGGGGTCGGCCTTCGAATCCAGGGAAAGGCACCCGCGCAGGGAAACTCGACGATCTTGGCCGGCCTACGAGACTAGAAGGCTCTTGTGGTTGTTGCCGCTGTCGATCTTGGCGTTTACTGTGCTCGGGACAGAACCCATGAACGGGTAGCCTTGACCGGCGGTTGTACTGGCGTCCCACCAACTCTGGCGGCAACCAAAACACACGCAACAAAAGACGGCGCTCGGGGGCTCGCTTGACGGGAACGCGCGCCGAGGGGTGGACCAGCGTCACGGGGGCGGACCCGCAACCGCGCGGCGACGACGAAGGTGACCGCCACGGTGGCGACGAGCGGCGCTGACGAGGCGGGTCTTGGGCGACGCAGATGCGAGCGAGGCGAGGCAGGCTGGACGGAGCCGAGGCGGAGGAGGGAGGCGTGCAGGCGACGGGGTTTCCGTGAAGGCGTCGCCGGCGAGGTTCGGAGGGGGGGCGCGCGGCGGCAGAGGCGAGGGTCGCCGGAGCGGCGCCGGGCTCGGGGGCGGGAGCGGGGAGCCTGGGGCGCGTCGGTGGACGCAGGTGGCGAAGGCGGCGGAGGAGAGACAGCGGGGCGGCGCGGCCGGGTCGGGGTCGTCGCGAAGAGGCGGTGGCGAGGGGGCCGCGCGGAGGGGCGGCTCTGCAGGGCGCGGGGAGGCGGCAGGTCCCCGGGCGGCGCAGGCGCTCGGATCGACGGGGGGAACGGTCGCGGCCGGGGCGAAGGGGAGGAAGACGCGGCCGCTGCGGGGCGCGGCGGCGTCGCGGCGAGCCTGGCGGGGCCTGAGGGAGGTGGGGGCGGCTGCTCGCGGCGAGGGAGAGCGCTGGGGGGGCGCGCCTGGCGGGCGACGGGGAGAGGAAGGAGGGGGAAGGCGGCACAGCGGGGGGGAGAGGCGAGGCTCGCGGAGAGGGGCGCGGGGTGGGAAGACGATGAACAGGGCGTCGCGTGGGGACTGGTGGGGACTGGTGGGGCCCGTGTGCGTGCGTGTCTGCGTGTGAGGAGGGTCTGGCTCGGTGGATGGGAGTGGGTTGGGTGCAGGTGACTGGCGCGTGGGGGCGGCCTGGGTGGCGGGCCCGCAGGGCAGGGGAAGGGAGCGGGTCCAGGGGGACAGCTGCGCGCGTGTGAGTGCTGGGGATGGGTTGGTGGCTGAGTGAGAGAGAGGAGAGAGAGGGAGAGAGAGAGAGAGAGAGAGGCCAAGTGTCAAGATCTGGTTGGTTAGGGGGGGAGGGGTGAGATGATGTGGCGACGTGTGAGTGGAGGGGGTGATGTGGAGGGTAGGTTGGGTAGGAATTTGGGTAGGTTTAGGAATTAGAGGGGCAGGTTGGGTGGACCGATTAGAAAAACTGGGGCGGTCGTTCGGGTCGGTTGGCCCGTTCGACTGCTCCGGCCAAAAATAAATAAATATTTTATCCGATTTAAACGGGCCGTCTGCAAACCGATAGCGGCCAAAACAAAATATTCCGGGGACCCGGTTTGATGTTAGAAAATGAAGAGGGGAGTTTAGAAAACAACACGGGCTTTACAACCATAGTTTTGGCAAACAATGCATGATGATGACGATGCAATGCACAAATTCAACGCGATTTTTTTAGTAGTGGTTTTGCGGGATGCCACAATTCGACACCACTAACAATGGATCTCGCCCTCGAGATCCGCCTCATGGTACCGGAAGGAAGGTCGGCGGTCCGAATCTTCTCGCTTCATGCAGATCCTCGCGACACCCTAACGAGAGTTCAACCGCCATCTTGAAGTCGGCGACACCACCAACAAAGGGTCGTTGCTCCGGATCGTCGAGAGAACACTCCGGGAACAAAAGGTCGAAGGTAGAGGTATCGCAAATAAAGCCACCCCTAACTTCCGTGGACGGAGTAAAGTTGCCGGATCCACTGATTCGATGTACAAGAGCGAATGATAAGAGTAGTGGTATGGTAGCTACTCCATCCCGTACCCAGACCATTACTCTGTACGCGAATAGACGGATTATGCAACCAACTCTCGGAATCAGACTGAAGATCTCGACAAGCGAGGTTCGGAAACAAAGGAGTGATGCAGACTCTGCATCGGATCGGGCGTAGAGGATGTCGTCGCTTCGGAAAACACCGGGAGATACCACAGGAGTCGTATGAAAGACACAATGATTAGGTTTCGCGATGGTTCCATTGGCATGAACAACACATGCTCAAGGTCGACTCCAACTTCACCAAAGCTCGTTCTTCTCATATGTTTTTCAACGACACTGATATCCAGCAAGGAACACATCTGGATAAAGAGCTCAAGAACAAAAGATCGGATGAAGGGCACAACAGAACAGTTGCAGATTGATGATCGTAGCACCTCCGTTACAAAAAGGAAGAAAGCGAAACCCTGAAGGTACGACGGAAACCCAACCACGAGGAATCCTGGACTCGAAGAAAGATAAGAGAGCGGATTCAAAACACGTCGAGGTAAGAGGAGAACAGCAGAGGGGTAAGGAGTAAAATCGGACCTACTCAGAACTATCCAACCGATTTTCAAAAATAGTTTTGACACTCTACGACGGCCGTTAGCTAGGGTATCCTACAGGCTGGACTTGTGGGGTATCGCAACTGCTGTGCTCTGATACCACTCTGTAACACCCTCAGAATCGGACCTATGCAAGTTTGGGCAAAATTCACCAAACCCGCATAGAAACGATTCAAAGGTGCCCACCAGGCACTTTCGTGCGGGTGGAAAACGAAGTAATAACATTACACAACAGTCCTCGATGGGACCCACAGAACAGATATATATAACAGCGACTCCATGAGTCAATAATACAGATATAATATACAAGATCCAAATCACCTTGAAAACGGTAGAGCGTCCGACTACGGACAAGAAGCAAATGGGGCTAAGAGCCCTGAAGAATAACCAATGGCGTCCATAACCCTGCCCAGGCCAAGCCGGAAGGGTAACCCTGCTAACGGCGTCGATCTCAAAACCTGCTTAAACAAAAGGGGTGCCGACCAAGGGCAAAGCAGAAAAACAAAGAAGGAGCGTCAGTACTGAGGCCAGTACACGGCGAGGCTAGAATTCGGCGGTCCTCGCCTACATAGGTATGGTGGACTGAGCGGCAGCGGCAGCATGCACTAAACAACCTATAGAGACTCGATACATCTGGCGGTTATCAGAGGGGATAAGAATGACCTATCCGGATCCAACCTGAAGATAACACCAAACAAACCCATCCTGGTGTTTCCCCCTCGAGACCTATCGAGGAAGTCAACCGAGGAACTCACACAGTTGGCAGTTTGATTTATTCGGTTATCGTTGCAGCAATTACTAGTCAGGTTAAAGATAGTCGTCCTGATAAAATAAGCAGTGGGCACTTTTAATTAACCATTCCGTTATAGTTGTAACTCTTACTAATCAGCTACAGATAGCATGAGATAAACCCGAAACCCAGCAGTTGTTGGTACTTTTATTCAGCCAGTCCGTTGTAGTTGTTATACTTACTAGTCAGGTACAATGGTCGCGAGCGACAACCAAACAAGCAATTGTGGGCAGTATTAATTAGCCATTCCATTATAGTGAAGCTGATTACTAGTCATTATAAGTCAAATTTATAGCAGTAAACTTTAGTTATGCTTGTCTATGATCAAGAAACTGTGCTCCAAGTCGTCCATATCCGCGGACACGGCTTTCAGAAAGTTTTACCCGGCCGGGGTGCACCAATAGCAACACACACTCGATCAACCTCGGAAAAACCAAATCAAAACCCAACGAGGCTTTCACGACAAAGCAATCACAAGATTCAGAAATATTTCAGGGGGCCACCCCTTAAGTAGATCCCGCAACGGAGTAAGCAAGCTCCGAGACGGCCTCAAGGTCTGGGTAGACGGCTGTGAGCGACTGGGAACCCCAAACGGGGCTTGTCGACACCGCGAAAACGTGTCCCGATCTTAAACAGTACAGTGTGCAGTACCTCGCACAATCGTAAATAAAGCAGTAGCATGGCATAAGTACAGGATAGTAAAAACACCTCAAACTAGTTTGTGGCCCCAAGAAATAAGACGGAATCAAGCTCTGGCTAAGGGGGGTCCCATATACCTCCCGGATGTGGATAGCGCGATAAATCAAGGAACAGGTATCAAGTACTCGGGGTCTTACGGGACACAAGTGGGCGTTCGGAAAACCAAATATTATCTATCACCCACCGATGCCTCTGCTTATTCAATTTTAGTTGTTAAACAGAATATAAAGTGACGATAAGTAAAACTAGAATCATCTCCAACAACAACATGCGGCAATACATCGGCAACTGTGGCATTTGGCGACACACATCGGCACTTGAGCAAGCAACTACGACGCGCAAGTCCAACTATCTACCAAACAACAGGTAATAGGGTGTGTCCAAGGCAATATAGGGCTGCACGGTATATCACGGGTACGGAAGCTAAAGCATCGCAACACAGATAGCAATAGATCAACAGGAGGGAAGTAAATACTATAAAAGTAAGATAGGTAGAAAGGGGGGAGATGCTCGCCTGAAAACATTGCCGAAGGTTCAACCGAAGATCGGGGCGAAGCTCGCATCAACTCAACGGCCTTACCCGCGAAGAAGCAAAACACTAGAATAAACACCGGATGCAATATTTAATACACGGCAGAAGATCGGCATGATGCATGTATGATGTATGACATGGCAAAGGTGCAATGCAATTAGGCCAGATTAAGCGGAACCGGGGTCCCGACAATTAATTAATAGGTTCATGTTATTTAGAACCCCGCAATTTAAATGTTGTTTTAACAAGGCAAGATGAGACACCGGTTCGCTACACAAGTTTAAATGAGGCCAATATGAGACTAGATTTGGCCGCATATGGGCCCCATATTTAATTATTAGGTGAATCGGCACAAGGCCCCCAAACCACTGACGTGCATGCGAGAATGACAATTTAATATGCGACAAGTTGTATTATGTTATGAAAATAGGGTTCGAGGAAAAGGGTTCACACATTAGGGGTCTCGACGATCTTGGGTTCCGGGGTTCGGGGTCGGTCTCGGGGTCCAGGGTCCAGGGTTCGACGGCTCTGGGGTTCGACGGGAGCGTTCTCGGATTACTGGGGTAGGTCTTGGCGCATCCGGGTGCGGGACTTGGGGTCATGTCGACGGTCATGGCGTCCGGTGTCCTCGGATCCGAGAGGAAGATCTTGGCGTCGGCGGGGTCGGCCTTCGAATCCAGGGAAAGGCACCCGCGCAGGGAAACTCGACGATCTTGGCCGGCCTACGAGACTAGAAGGCTCTTGTGGTTGTTGCCGCTGTCGATCTTGGCGTTTACTGTGCTCGGGACAGAACCCATGAACGGGTAGCCTTGACCGGCGGTTGTACTGGCGTCCCACCAACTCTGGCGGCAACCAAAACACACGCAACAAAAGACGGCGCTCGGGGGCTCGCTTGACGGGAACGCGCACCGAGGGGTGGACCAGCGTCACGGGGGCGGACCCGCAACCGCGCGGCGACGACGAAGGTGACCGCCACGGTGGCGACGAGCGGCGCTGACGAGGCGGGTCTTGGGCGACGCAGATGCGAGCGAGGCGAGGCAGGCTGGACGGAGCCGAGGCGGAGGAGGGAGGCGTGCAGGCGACGGGGTTTCCGTGAAGGCGTCGCCGGCGAGGTTCGGAGGGGGGGCGCGCGGCGGCAGAGGCGAGGGTCGCCGGAGCGGCGCCGGGCTCGGGGGCGGGAGCGGGGAGCCTGGGGCGCGTCGGTGGACGCAGGTGGCGAAGGCGGCGGAGGAGAGACAGCGGGGCGGCGCGGCCGGGTCGGGGTCGTCGCGAAGAGGCGGTGGCGAGGGGGCCGCGCGGAGGGGCGGCTCTGCAGGGCGCGGGGAGGCGGCAGGTCCCCGGGCGGCGCAGGCGCTCGGATCGACGGGGGGAACGGTCGCGGCCGGGGCGAAGGGGAGGAAGACGCGGCCGCTGCGGGGCGCGGCGGCGTCGCGGCGAGCCTGGCGGGGCCTGAGGGAGGTGGGGGCGGCTGCTCGCGGCGAGGGAGAGCGCTGGGGGGGCGCGCCTGGCGGGCGACGGGGAGAGGAAGGAGGGGGAAGGCGGCACAGCGGTGGGGAGAGGCGAGGCTCGCGGAGAGGGGCGCGGGGTGGGAAGACGATGAACAGGGCGTCGCGTGGGGACTGGTGGGGACTGGTGGGGCCCGTGTGCGTGCGTGTCTGCGTGTGAGGAGGGTCTGGCTCGGTGGATGGGAGTGGGTTGGGTGCAGGTGACTGGCGCGTGGGGGCGGCCTGGGTGGCGGGCCCGCAGGGCAGGGGAAGGGAGCGGGTCCAGGGGGACAGCTGCGCGCGTGTGAGTGCTGGGGATGGGTTGGTGGCTGAGTGAGAGAGAGGAGAGAGAGGGAGAGAGAGAGAGAGGCCAAGTGTCAAGATCTGGTTGGTTAGGGGGGGAGGGGTGAGATGATGTGGCGACGTGTGAGTGGAGGGGGTGATGTGGAGGGTAGGTTGGGTAGGAATTTGGGTAGGTTTAGGAATTAGAGGGGCAGGTTGGGTGGACCGATTAGAAAAACTGGGGCGGTAGTTCGGGTCGGTTGGCCCGTTCGACTGCTCCGGCCAAAAATAAATAAATATTTTATCCGATTTAAACGGGCCGTCTGCAAACCGATAGCGGCCAAAACAAAATATTCCGGGGACCCGGTTTGATGTTAGAAAATGAAGAGGGGAGTTTAGAAAACAACACGGGCTTTACAACCATAGTTTTGGCAAACAATGCATGATGATGACGATGCAATGCACAAATTCAACGCGATTTTTTTAGTAGTGGTTTTGCGGGATGCCACACCAGGTGGCTCCGTATACGAGCCGATCTGGCCCACTACCCCAATGATGATGCTATGTATCACTTTGTGGAAGGACTGGACCACGACACGCTTCTCCGGCAATCTCTAAGACGGAAGCAGGCGTCGGGACGCCTTACTTTTGAAGGCATGGTGAACACCGTAAATAACTACGCGGAGGCTAAAGCGGCAGCTCAGACAACGTTTGCCCTCATTGACGGAGCCCCTCCGATTCAGCCACCGCCACCACAGCCTTCGGCCGCCATCGTCGTAGCCGCGTCGCCACCTCCAGTCATCGTCGCTGCTGTTGCACCTCCACCGCCCGTCGTCGAGGAAGTCCTGGCACCCTCCGACTCTGTTATTGACGCGATTTATGCTGACTTCAGTGCAGATTCAGAGGAAATAGATTTCAGACCAGAGGAACTAGACTCCGCCATGCAGGATATGGAGGAGGAGAACACGCGCGACGAACAAGCCAACAACGCCGTCACATCTCGAGAGGTGTTCATCACCATTGGGACGGTGATGGATGAAGATCAACCCGGACGATCTCTACCTACAGCGCTGGAAAAGGGGAAGGGGCCACTTATTGCTGCTGACGATGATCGCGCAAAGGTCATGCCTCCTCCGCCTAACCCAGTGCAGTAGCCATAGGAACTCGGCACCGGCCCGAGCAACAACAACACTGCAAACCTGCTGCCTCCGGCATTTACGTCTGCTGCTGCCCAAGTTACTCCAGCTGATAGAGTGTTGTACGACAATCTCCTCGTTGAGCCACTAACCATAGCTCATATCCGGAACGTGACCCAGCTTGACGAGAAGCTCCAGCAGCTGCTGGAGGAAGCACAGGCCATCGTGGAGCAAGGCTCTCAGCTGGATCGAGATCTAGTCAATGGGCAGAAGTCCATAGAGAAAGCTAGAGCAATGGAGGCCGAGTACAAGACTCTGCTGCAGCAGCAGAAGGCCAAGAAAGCTCCGGCTCGCGCCATCAACGATCCTAGTGTATGGCGAAACCTAGGATGGGATCCCTCGAAGCCGGCACAGGACAAACCATACATTAACAGTGAAGGCAAACAGGTGATGCCCACCCCACTCCTTAACCTCGTCGCCGCCAAGACCCTTCTAGAGCAGGATAGATCGCCCGAGGCAGTGGAACATGTCTATGACCTAGTGGCCAAGGCGGTAAAGCAACAGAAAAAGGCCACCTCTCAGAGGCTCAAGTCCGACCCAGCGCTTTGCCAGTCTAGCCAGTATAAGCCGCCAAGGGACAGATCTCCTCTTGATGTCGGGTCCCAGACGGGTTGATCAGAACGAAGACGGAGGGATGCGCGCAACAGGAAGGATACTATCCCCATATCCCCCGACCACGGAGAAAAGGCCCAACCTCGTCGCCCATCGCCACCGCCCCGATCCCCCCGACATAGCGAAGATCCCAAGGCTCACCATCGTACGGATATGCCCCCGCCAAAGCAGTGCGGCATCGTCATCCGCGACAACGCGGAGCAGACCCGTCATGACGGAGAGCGCAACCAAGGACACAAGAGCAGGTCACGCCATGATGCTCCGCGTCCGACAAGCAACCATGACAGGCGCGAGGCGTCGCAGGAGGGTAACATCAAGAAGGCTAACCGACTGCCACCTCCGCCTCCGTCACCACCTAGCAGTCACCATGGCGGAGGAGGCCCACGTCGTTCACGCAGCCCATCCCCTGTTGACAAGAAGAAGAAAAACCCGGAGCCATACGATGCACGTTCGCGGATCGACAAGATCCACGAGGCCCGGGAAGGACCATACCTGGGACCACGTTGCTTTGGACCTGCAATACGGTCCGCAACTTACCCCAAAGGTTTCCGGATCGACAAGACCATCAAGCCCTATGACGGCACCGCCAAGCCAGCCACATGGTTGCAGGACTATGTCAACGCGGTGGAGATTGCCGGAGGCAACCCCAACATCGCCGTCAAGTACCTCCCGTTAATGTTGGCAAGCACGACCCGTCAATGGATCGACGACTTGCCGGATAAATCCATCTGCCATTGGTTGTACATGCAAGAAGTGTTCACCAAGAACTTTGAGGGTACATACAAACGTCCCTGCACTGTTGCCGATCTACAGCGGTGCATGCAAGAGAAAGACGAGACATCTCGCGCCTACCTCTTCCGCTGGCTGGACATGAAGAATTCCTGCGCAGGAGTGCACGCTCAGACCACCATGGTCGCCTTCATCGATGGGTTGGAAAGGGGCACGTTGTTCCAACATAAGCTGAAGCGCTTGCAGGACAATCACCAGCTTGACTTGAACCAGATGATTCAGTTGGCTAGTGAGTTCGCAGCCGCTGATGACGATACTCGCGGCTCCTTGCCGGCAACGGCCGTTCCAACTCAAGCTCGGAGGAACAACAGTACAAAGCGGAAAACCACTCCAGAAGAAAAGCAATCTACCGACATGGTCGCCATGACTTTTGTAGGACAAGGTGATGGCGGACAACGTGGCCGAGGACAAGGTGAGGCAAACCTAAGGCGGACCAACACCATCTTCCACGGCATAGTTCCTGGTCGGGAGGCTAGGTCCCTTGGGTGCATTACACTTCAGATTTCCTTTGGCGATGTTAACAATTACCGCCAAGAGCGCATGACCTTTGAGGTGGTCCCCTTCAAGAGCGTGTACAACGTCATATTCGGCCGCGACATATTCCACACGTTCATGGCCAAGCCATGCTTTGTCTACAACAAACTCAAGATACCCGGACCAAACGGTGTCATCATCGTATCCGGAAGCTTTACCAAGGCAAGGGACTGCGAGATTAACAAAGCAGCCTTCGCAGAAGCTGTCCTCTACAACAAAGAATTCAAAGAGATCCAGAGCAAGGTCGATGACTCAGAGATGCCCGCGTCGAAGAAGCAGATCTCCGACTCCACTCCTGCATTCAAGGCCGCCATCGATACCAAGCCGGTGGAACTTGTGGTAGGCGATGCCTCCAAGGTCACCGCCATTGGGACGAACCTAGATCCCAAATAGGAAAGCGCGCTCGTCGAGTTCCTTCATGAGAATAGGGACATCTTTGCCTGGCAACCTGTCGACATGAAAAGTGTACCTAGGGAACTTGCCGAGCACAGCTTAAACATTGATCCAAAATGCAAACCAGTGAAACAACCTCTACGACGCTTCGGAGACGAGAAGAGACACGCCATTGGCAAAGAGATAGCTAGGTTACTTAAGGCTAGATTTATCCGAGAAGTCCTTCACACCCGATGGGTGGCCAATCCTGTACTTGTCCCCAGAAAGGGAACCAAATAATTAAGAATGTGCGTTGATTACACCGGCTTGAACAAAACATGTCCCAAAGATCCGTTTGCTTTGCCTCGCATTGACCAAGTCATTGACTCCACAGCTGGCTCGAAACTTTTGTGTTTTCTCGATGCATACTCAGGATACCACTAGATCAAGATGAGGAAGTCAGACCAATTTGCCACTTCTTTCACTACCCCATATGGCAAGTTTTGCTATGTTACGATGCCCTTTGGGCTAAAAAATGCAGGTGCTACGTACCAGCGGACAATGCAACATTGCCTTCACGACCAAATTGGTCGGAACATCCACGCCTATGTGGACGATATCGCGGTGATGTCTAAAAAGTCAAATGACTTAATCTCCAACTTAAAATAAACCTTTGATAATATCTGGAAATACAACATGATGTTCAACCCTAAGAAGTGCGTCTTCGGGGTTCCAGCCGACAAATTGTTGGGTTTCATCATTTCCCAGCATGGAATCGAGGTCAACCTAGAGAAAATCAAGGCCATCTTAAACATAAACCGTCTGACATTCCTAAAGGACATTCAACGACTAATAGGTTGTGTTGCAGCAGTTAGTCGGTTCGTTAGCCGACTTGGAGAGAAGGCTCTGCCGCTGTACAAGTTGCTGAACAAGGCGGACAAGTTCACGTGGACGGACGAATCAGATGCAGCATTGAAGCAGCTCAAGGAGATTCTTTCCTCAGCGCCCATCCTTGCAGCACCCGAGCCTGGAGAACCCCTGTTAATCTAAATGGCGGCAACCAACCGGGTAATCAGCATCGTCGTCGTGGTAGAGTGGAAGGAACCAGGCTATGAGCACGGAGTTCAACGACCAGTTTACTATGTAAGCGAGGTCTTGACGGAGTCCAAGCAGCGTTACCCGCACTACTAGAAGATAGATTATGGAGTATTCCTTGCTTCTCAGAAGCCGAGGCATTACTTTTAGGAGCACCCAATGACAGTGGTGAGCAAGACTCCACTGTCCGACATTCTCAACAATAGCGACGCTACGGGAAGGGTCGCAAAGTGGGGCATTGAGCTTGCTGCCTTCGAGATCACCTACAAGAGACACGGCGCTATCAAGTCACAAGCCTTGGCGGATTTTGTTGTAGATTGGACGGGGATGCCATATGCTACTCCGTTGCCGAAACTAGAGTATTGGGTGATGCACTTTGACGGATCAAAGCTGCTCAACGGCTCGGGGGCTGGTGTATTTCTACAGTCACCAACAGGAGACAAGCTACACTACATTGTGCAGATCCGCTTCGAGGCTACAAACAACATGTGGGAGTATGAAGCACTCATTCATGCACTACATGTAGCCAAGGATATTGGCATCAAGCGCATAGTTTGCTGTGGAGATTCCGAGTTGGTTGCCCAGCAGGTGGCTGGCACCTGGAACGCGCGGAACCCTATGATGGCGGCATATTGAGATGAAGTGGACGAGATAGCCAAAAGCTTCTTGGGATACGAAGTCAAGTATGTACCTAGGGAGCAAAACGAGGCGGCTGATCTGCTATCTAAGCTTGGATCAGGGCGCAAAAGAATTCCGCCAGGAGTTTTCCTAGAGCATCTACGTACACCATCCGTGAAGGGAGCCGACATCGACAACCCGGATAGAGCTGACTCTTTATTCAACATGGTGACAAAGGTTCCTCCGGCTTGGACAAAACCGTTCATGGAATATCTAGAACACGGAACTTTGCCCGACGACGAGGTCGAAAGACAGCAAATAGTACGACGAGCAAAGGGTTATACCATAATAAATGGACAACTCTACAAAAGGAGCACTACTGGTGTATACCTTAAGTGTGTCTCTCAGCTAGAAGGTATGGAAATCCTACGTGAAATCCATCTCGGAGATTGTGGGCATCACGCCGCTCCTCGATTGTTGGTCGTGAAAGCCTTCCGGCAAGGATTCTACTGGCTGACCGCGCAGGCGGACGCCGACAAGCTGGTTGAGACATGCATGGGATGCCAGTATTATGCCCGACAACCACATGTTCCTGTTGAAGAATTGCGAACGATACCAATAACTTGGCCGTTTGCAGTCTGGGGGCTTGACATGGTGGGACCATTACAGACGGCACCATGTGGGTTTACACATCTGCTTGTAGCAGTTGATAAATTCACTAAATGGATAGAAGCTAAACCCATTAGAAAGCTTGATGGGGCAACTGCCCTCAGATTTGTCCGGGATCTAGTGGTGAGATTTGGTCACATAACATTATCACCGACAATGGCAGCAACTTATCACTCGGAGAAGTGGAGGCTTATTGTTGGGAGAAGGGCATCCGACTTGACCTTGCATCTATGGCACACCCATAATCCAACAGTTAGGTTGAGCGAGCCAATGGATTAATTCTGCAGGGAATCAAGCCACGTATTGAGGCACCGCTACATAGAGCAGCTGGAGCCTGGGCGGAAGAATTTCCATCTGTGCTGTGGAGTTTACGAACTACACCCAACGGATCCACCAGCTACACCCCTTACTTCATGGTATATGAAGCAGAAGCCATCCTACCTTCCGACATACTTCACGATGCACCAAGAGTTGCCGCCTACGACGAAGATGACACTGAAGAATCCAGACGCCTAGATGTGGACCTTCTCGAGGAGGAGCATGTTTTGGCTTGCCAAAGATCCGCCATCTACCAGCAGAAGCTATGCAGCTACCATAGTCACCGCGTTCGGCATCGCTCGTTTAAAGAGGGGGATTTGGTGCTCCGACTTAAGCAGAAGAAGTCACAAAAATTATCCCCTCCATGGGAAGGACCGTTCATCATAAGCAAGGAGCTACTCAATGGGTCTTACTACCTCGTTGACAATCGTGAACTGAAGGATAGACCCAACGAGGATCATAAGCGTAAGCCACGTGACCTGGATGATGACTACCCGGAGCTTGATCGGCCATGGAACATAGCACAGCTACGTCCTTTTTACACTTAGCATTTTTATCTAATTGTGTACCTCTTATATGATCAATGAAATAAAGCTCTCTGGTTCACTCATATTTCTAAGTCTTTTACCTCCTTTAGTGTTCATTTTTGGATCATGTAAAACCTTTGTGCACAAGTTTTGCGATTGCACTTGTGTAAATTCCGCCTACGGGCGTTAGCTTAAGTTTTTTGCTCTACACGTTCTTTGTCGTTTTTATGTGGATTCTAGAGTAGTGAATTTCGGCACTTATTATCGGCGATTTTGTGCTTAGGTTATTGACGGTGCCATTGGGCATCATCACTTGAGCGCATGGTTCTGACAACGATTCTTCAGACTCACGAAAAGTCAAGCATCAGAACCAAAGTAATGGATAAACCAACACTTGCTTAAAAAAATATGTACATGCTGGAAACTGATTCTTAAGTAGCAGGACATGCAACATTGTTTTCCGCCTTAAGTTAAATACATAGTATTTTCCGCATGTGCATCAAAGGTGAAACAAATATTACAAGATTGTTTTTATTCCTTTGGCGCTGGTGATTTGGAGGCAGCGTCATCAGCAGCAGGAGAACCACCCTCGAAGTCGGCGGTGTGAAGGGACTCAGAGGAGCTTTGGTTTCCACTATTGATGGTATTCATCGTTACGAAGACGTTGACATCGACTAACTCGGCACCTCTGGTGTCATAGCCTGCGAGTGACGACAAGATGGATGCATGATTAATCTCTTTGCCATCGTCATCTACTTCGGGAATGCCACAAGTCACCGTGTCGATGCCGGCATCTTCGTAGTGTGCCTTCACCATGGATAGCGCCATCCTTGTGCCAGCCCGTGCACATGAAGGTTTCCAGCTTGTGATACGCTCGGGGGCTCGGCGCAGGATCTCCGAGTACTTCGCCACAGAGTCTGATGCCTTACCGCCACCGATGGCATCCTTAGCCGGAGCTTCAGCCATTTGGTGGGCGGCACTCTCATGCGTTGCCTGCTCGCCGACAACAGCGACCTCGGTAGAGGCACATGAGTCCACTTCCATGGCGGAAGGGCCAGATGCCTCCTTAGCTTGTGAGCTTGTCGAGGAAGACGAGGGCTTGATGGAGGGAGTGACATGGGCGATTGCGGGAGATGCATCGCGATGCAGCATGTCCTTAATGGTTCTAGAAGCCCCCAATGTTTTGGAGGTATTCTTCAAGCTGGTCGTGGCTTTGTTCCTGAAACATGCAAAATGCATAAGTACACGAGCAAGACAGATAAATAGACAATGTCGGAGGAAAGGGGATCCCGGTAGTCTTTCTTTTCTCCGCCTCCAGGGCGGCAGTAGTCTTCTTGGAGGCTCCACCCTCCGTCTTCTTCTTCTTGCCTCCGTCGGTAGCGTCAGAGGTGGAGCTCTTCCGCTTTCGCGCCAATCGAGCATCGTCGTCGGACACAACCATGACTTCCTTCATCTTTGGATCATAGATTTGGGCAGCCATGCTGTCCTCCTCTAGATCGCTAAGCTGTTAAGTGAGAAGTCACCGTGTTAGATGAGATGGTAATGGCTAGACGGAATAACTGGAGTATATGTCATACACGGAAGATAAATAGTTACCTTTGGGCACTTGCTGTCTACGAACATGTCGTAGGTGATGGTGAAGCCACGTCGCTTGTCCTTCACCTTGACGATGTCCTTAAGACGGAGCTTGACGTAGTCGCTCGAGAAATTGTCCACGGAGATGCGGAGGCTATCCCTTCTATCGCTGGTATACTCGTGCATCAGCTTCGCGCGGTACTGCAGAGGTTGGATTCTCCTGATGAACCAACACATGGCTAGGTCCAAGCGTTTCAAACCCGTCTCTACGAACCACTCTATCCGCCTGATGGCACGGGAAGCGTCGAGGTCGGAGGGAAGGGAGGCTTGGGATCTCCATGTCGAAGTTTCGGCGGCGGCTCCATCGACGAAGTCCGGGTATGTTACTTATGGGCCGGCCAGAGGGATATCTGGGCCGTAGAAGTAAGTACGCTGCCAGTTCTTGCAGGACTCGTGGCCGACTATGTCGGGGAACCGCCGTCCAGGACGGATCTTGAAGCTTATGGTGTCGCAATTTCTAAGTTTGTCCTTACTGGCTCCGGCTTCACGCTTGACGGTGAAGAAATACACGAAGAGATCTAGCCTAGGCTTAATCCCTAAGTAACCCTCGTAGAGCACCACGTAATTGCTAAGCGCTAGGATGCTATTGGGAGAGAGGTTTTGGGGCTGACTCGATAGTGGTTCAAGACGGAAAGGAAAAGTTAGAGATGGGCAGGGAGACGCCGCGTACCAGTTGGGCTTTGAGTACACCTTTTCTCCGGCTTGGGGAGAAGGTGTCACCTCGCCGGCCGGTGTCGCCCGCCAGGCGAGCCCCTCCGTCGCAGGGAGGTAGCCCTCGGCGATCAGTTCCTTGATATCATGGTCCGTGATGTCCGAACTGCGCCAATCGCCTTTGTGGGAGTCAAGCTCCTCCTCCAGTGGCTCCAGCGCTGCTGGATTATGGTCGCCGCCGGTGGACTCGACCACCGCCAAGACGGGGATGACCAGGGCTTCTGGGGGCACGATGACGGAGCTCGCCGGCTTCGCCCGACGCCGCCATGGAAGGGGAAGAGCTGCTGCTGGCCATTGAGTGAGTTCGGAGGTGACTGACGAGAATTGGAGCTAGGGTTTTTCGCAAATATTGCGCGGAGAGCTCGAGGGGGCGATCGCTGGAGGAAGAAGACGATGCAAGGAGAGAATGAGGTGAAAAGTAAAAAGTTCCACCGCAGTTACTATTTATGATCTCCAGCATCAAGATTCGTGCAGCTTGATTAGACGATTGCCGCGTAGACGACATGTGTGCGAACGTGCGTGGAAATTTCGCCACGTCCCAACCGCCGCCACCAACGGTTCGCATTGCTCGCGCGGAAAAATCGGACATGATTGCGTTCTCTGCATGTGTGAGTTACGAGGCGTCGCTGACCTACGCCTATGTCGCCCTAGCTGACTTAGGCAGATGAGCCGTCACATCAGAAGATTCCGGCATGGACGGATCTAGTCCGGCTACGAAACAGTACGATGGAAGATTCAACATTTCTCCGACTTACATGTTGAAGATGGAGAAAACCTTGCAGGGTTCTTTGGGAGGACTACAAGATGTTGCTTGATGATTTGCTGACATCCATCTAGACGGAGCATTCCACGTGAAGAGGCAAGACGGCGCAAGATCTCGGAGTTCTCCCGGGGCTACTGTTGGGGATATGCTATATGGGTATCCTCATAGCATGTCTCCTATCCGGATAACCCAGGTGGCCCACAGTTGGTAGCATGGCCCATGGCCTGCTGGGTGGCCCAGTTAGATGGATCCAGAAGGGAGGCCCATGCCGGATAAAGGAAGGCTACGATTGGAGTCACCGACGTACCCGGAGCCTTGGGGTACAAGACACACAAGACTAGTAATAGACGGTGTAGGACTCTATAACCTGTCCGACTAGGATTTTTCCCTATAACCCTAGGACCTGGCGACTATATAAGTCGGGCCTATGGGAGCCTTTAGGGCACAACTTCAGACGATAACTTAGTCACCTCGCACAGCGAACCAATCCCTATAAGTCAGCGTATTGCCATTATAGTGATTTATAGCAGGAGTAGGATTCCGCCACCGCCGTGGGATCTGAACCTGGGTAAGCTGTGTTACCTCGTACCCGTCAACCGTCCGCCTTCCCCCCACGTCTCTAAACACGCATTGTGAGGACCCCTCCATGGCGTACTCGTCGGCAATACCACGACAAAGTTCATGCGCAATTATGCATCGATTAGCAGTCCTCTGACAAATTTACTACGCAAGAACGTTCCTTTCATTTGGACTTTAGAAACATAGTTGCCTTTTTGTACTCTGAAGAATGCTTTTTCACAGCTCCTGTATTGGCATTACTAGATTTCTCGTCTTCTTTTGTTCTGGAAACTGATGCGTGTGATCATGGAATAGGTGCAATTAACATGGTTATACCGCACGGTACACAACATTGGCATACCTAGTCCGGCCCAAGGAAGGCCACGACAAGATACACGGCCTGCGGAGATTTTGGGTGGCCCAAGTCCATGACGTCTTCGGATCCTTAGAGAGCAAGACTAGAATAAATATAATTTTGAAGGGGACAAACCCTAATCTGTAACCGACTAGACCTACGCCCGGGACCTGCCTATCTATATAAAGGCTAGGAGGGAACGGTGTAACATCCCAAAAATATTAAACTTGGATCATCAAACTCTAAACATCAAAATTAGGGTTAACAAAAACTTTTCCAACTAAAAATATGAAAGCATTCATATGTTTGTGTATTAAAATTTGGATTCTTTTGAATTGCGATGGTTCTGTGTTTCTTTGCTTGTAAAAGGATTCTTAGGTGAAATAAACATCATCTAAACAATTCCTAAACTTTTCCCAAAGACAAACAACTCAAAATAAACAAATGAAGTGAATGGTCATTTTTGCCAAATTAACTCTCATGCCTACTTTGGCTATCTCTAGTTTTCAAAACTCAACAGAAACATTTGTGAATCTTTGCACCCCTTGTTAGTACTCATAATAAGGTACCAAGTCCCACTTTGTGATCATCCAAAAACGTTCAAATGCTCAGTTTAAATGACAGTTTAAAATTGAATCTATCTCATATGGGAAGATCCCACTATTTCAAAAACCACTCAAACAAGCTCAATTTTCAAAACCCAAGCACCCACAGAATCCTCAGCACATTCCTAGCACACCCACCAAAAATATTTTCAAAATTCAAAATTAAGTTTCTTGCGGTCATTTCATCAAACACCTTGCAGATTCAAATCAAACAAATCACAAACACTATTTTGAGTAGTGATTTGGCCAACCTTGTCCCCTCTCTAGCTCACAGCAAACATCTAGTAGATCATCTAGCTTAGTTAGTAACCTCTATCATCACTGTGAGCTTGCCATTGCCATCAATGGTGAGCAGGCCGAGCCTCACCATGTCACCCCAGTATGGATAGCAAGCTAGAGGAAGAACTAGCTATGCCAACCTTGTCTGGGAGGTAGCCCATGCCTCACCGCCCCCTATTGACCAATCCTAGCTCAAGGACAGAGACAAGAATCACTAGGAATGTCGTGCCTGCGCTGCTGTCAACCATGCCGACTCGCCCAACCGTGCACGCACCGTTCCCACTCAACCCAACCACCTCGATCCCTTGCCGCCCGCCAGTATGCACCCCACTGTCCCAGGAGACCACTAGACATGATCGTTTCATCGCCCGTACCCTGTAGCCACCGCTCGCCGCGGAGTTCGCCGCCTTTGCCTTGCATAGCACCGCACATTCCCGTCCGTTTGCCACCGCACCTACGCACGCATTTAAGCTCTAGAGCATCGCCAGGAGACCGCCCGTCGATCGCCAACCTCAGCCATGCCGCTAGCAGCCCGTAGCCATGTCGCCACCGTCGCCTTCCCATCCCTCTCGGTATCGCCATCGAGCCTAAAAGGAGGCCACCCACAACCATTTGAAGCACACAATCCCACTCCCCTCACCTCACTGATCGTTCCACCCTCTAGCCGGAGCACGAGGAGCAGCAGCTCACCGAAATTGTGCCGGAGCAGGACGCCTCTGGAGGAGAAGGGGGCCATTGATTTCGACCACCCCCGGAGCTGCCTCGACCGTCCCTGAGCTCGCCGTCGGCCACTCGTTCGTTTGCCCACCTCGCCGTTGTCGCTGGAGCCCTGGTATGCCCCCTATGCACCCCCACTGAGCCGCTAGGGTTCGAGCTCGCCGGTGACATGTTCATCGTTCACGATGACCCTCAGCCGTTGATCACCCTTCTAATCCAACGAACCACACAGCCCCGTACCGCTTCGCGTGTTAGGAGCCGCTGACTGGTAGACCACCCGTGCCAGATGAGCCCCGCGCTGCGGAGTGACACTGGGCCGGCCCATTAACCTTTCCCGCGCAGCCCAATCATTTGAATTTAGATTTTTCTATTTTAATTCAAACTCAGTTCTGCACCTAGTTTCAAAAATTAACCCAGCTCGATTAATGAACCAAATTGCATGAAACCAATTTTGTTAGAAACGTACTAAAATGCTTAATCCAAGCCCGTTGGATTCAAATCATTTGGATCTGTAGATCAACCTTGGTAAAAATAACAAGTCATAAGCTTTTCTGCATTCAAACATTTTTTAAATTTCAACCATAATAGCTTTTGAGTTGATTCCAACTCTCAAAAATCACAGTTGATCATACCTTTCAGAATATATAAAAACATATGGGTTTACTTACAGAAATAATGTCCAAGTAATAAAATAATGCCACATAGCCATTTCTAGTCACTTTATTTATTTAAAATAAAAAGGTTAAACCTTATTAAATTGTGACACCACTTTAAATCACATTCCCATGTACTGAAATATGTGGTGATGACATGTGTTTACATGATCCCATGTTTGGGTTGGAAAATATTAAATCTTAAGTAGTTTTTTAATGAGTATAAATTACTTTTCTCAAATTAAAATAAATTAAGACAAATGCTTTAATCTTGTAATGATAGGTGATGATGCTATATCATCTATAGAACACCTTTGTGTGATGATTGAAAATAGTTAGGTATTGTTTGGTGATTGTGTACCTCGTATTTATTTATAGACGCTAGTACCGACCAAGGATACGAGGAGGAAGGAGGATACTATGAAGAAGAAGCCAAGGAGAACTTCAACCACTGCTCTGCACAAGGCAAGCCAATACTTGAAACCTTGCAAGCTAACACTTGCAATTATGAAAGTTAGATAACCTAGGAAATGCACTAAGCATGCTTGGTTGGACACATTTGATGATACCCAATCCTAGTTTTACTTGCACGCTTTGTACTTTATTTCTTTATCAAAGCTTTCTCTTAGAGTTTACTTAAGTGACTTGTAGATTCTAGGAAGATAATTGAAGGTTGCATAAAGAGAATTAAATTTAGCCTAAAATAGATAATCTTGATGTCATCCTAAGCTTGAGATTGAACTTAATTAATCTCTACTTATTTTACCACCCCTCATTAGTACTTACCCCACTTTTAGATGCTAGTGCTAAGCTTAAAACTTGATCAACTTTAGATGGGAATACTTGGTGAAAATGGTTATGAAAACCTTGGAATGATGAGTCATTCTACTGAAATGTTTTGACATGTGTTTCCGAACACCAGATGATTTTGATGATGAAAATGTTGAGGCATGAGCCTTATCCCTTTATAAAACTGATGGTTGTCTGGATGCAATACCATTCAAATTTTACCGTACAACCACAATACCCGAAAATTGGGTAGGGCCTGACTGGAAATTTATATACCTTAGTATGGGTTCCCTCACGGCCAAGGTCTAAGCTGAGGCTACCTTGTGAAGATTGTCCACCTGTGCAGTACCCAAGATGACAGTTGGTCATGGTTGGGATGCCAAACTCATAGGAGAGGTTCCTATACTAGGGCGTGTAATTGAAAGGTTATGATTGATTATCCGCATACTGAGTATGGTGAATTCAGGATTTGTTCCTGACGGATGTATCGAATGTTGTGGTGAAAGTGTACAATCTCTGCAGTGTGTCAAACTATTCGAATAGCCGTGTCCGTGGTTACGGACAGTTGGAGTGGCCATATTGTTCCCCCGTTAGATGTTTTCAAAATGACTTGTGAAATGGATTGAGACTTTGACTTGACCACAACAGGGTTGTGATATGAAATACAAGTTCCCACTTAGGTGTTATAAAACTTCAACTAGATTTCTTTGTTTCTGAACTTAGTAGAGGTAAATCTGGCTTTTTGCAAAATAACCCTAGAGCTTAGTGTCCTACTACAAAAACCCCCTTAACTATTAGTATTAGTTTGCGAGTACTTAAAGAGTACTCATGGCTTTGTCTCTGGCTATTCCCGTGGCCATACTATGAAGAGGAGTACCAGGATGATGGACCATAGGAAGGTTATGACAACTAGGATCATCTCCCATCGTCAGCATTGCCTGTGACCCCGAAGATGGAGCTTCGCCTACGCTACCTTTATTATTACGTATTTCCGCTGCTTGAGTTGTATTAAGAACTGGATCATGAGATCCTTATTTGTGTAAGACCTTATGTATGGTTTGTAATGGATGATGTATTGTGATATCCAAATATGTTATGTCTCGCAAAAATGGTAATCCTGGGATTGCGATGTATGGCATAATAGGCATCTGGGATTAAAAATCCGGGTGTTGACAAACGGCGAGGAGGCCGCCTCAACTCACCTCATACGCACCTCATGCTAGATTGCGTCTGCGCACCCCTGTAATCTTCGGTTCCGCCGTAATCCAGAGCAGACAAGTAGGAGTAGGGTTTTCCCTCCGGGGACCTGAACCTGGGTAAACCTCGTATCCCCGTGTTGCTTGTATGTTAACTGTTCCGCGATCTCCATCATTCCCATCTTCTCCAAAACCCAAGTCCATAACAATGGGCATTGACGAAATCGAACCTCGTCAATTGGCGCCGTCTGTGGGAATTGGGGGCGCTGATTGTGCGATCATGTCGGTTCCATCCGAAGTGATCTACAACTCCTTGGCGACAGATAGCCACCTCCTCTTTGGCACCTTCGACTTAACCGCCCACTCACTAGCCACCATGAGGGATTTCGAGTCCGTCGGCGACGGGCTCGAGATACTTTTTGGGAGCTTCTACTTCCAAGTGGGGTAGACCGGCACTCTCCGCCTCCCAGAGCGGGTGCCACCGCCATCAGGCCCACTTTATGGGTCCCACCCATCGGTGCGCTAAGCGCGTCGACACTGATAGATGAGTCATATGACAGCAGTAGCTGCAACTCACATTTGTGCAGCCCTCCCTCGGATGATGGAACCTACTGTTCCGGATCCAAAAGCTGCCGTAGCAGCGATCCAGTCTGCGGGCGCTACTTGTGCGCCATGGTCATCCAGAACGAATCAGAGCTCCCACCGGGCCTGAGTGCACAAAACCCACCCCCAACCCGCAAGCTAGGAACGAAGGAAACGGGGGAGATCCGCCACTCAGGCCCAATGAGGGCGACGCCGGCACCTACCAGAAGATCAACCTCGGCGAGGAAGGATGGAGCCAGGCACACGAAGCTCTGGTGGGCAACGTCATCCTACCTGTGAATGCTTCACGGGACCTGCTGATGGCCTACCACCACCTCCTCGTCAACGAACATAACCGGCAGGTAAAACTGCAGGAGGAGCTCGACAAACGCAAGCAGGCGGCTGCGGAGTCTAGCGTGCGGCAAGCTGCACTCTCCGCCGCTGGTGGCTCCAGTTCGCATGGCAACCATGCCAACAAACATCGCTCTCTCACAGAGCACATGGACCCCGTCGCACGACGCAAGGTCACCAGAACTCTCAACACGTCCTTCATGGCGATGGACGCCAACGGCAACGTCACACCGAAAACACCACAGGCTGCGATCATGGAAGCCACCACCTATCTCGCGTCCCATCCGCCTCCGGTGGATGACCCGAAGAGTGCCATGCACAAGTCCGCGCTAGAAGGCCTCGGACTTGTAGGAGCTGGGATCCACAATGAAGCTCCTACGGAGCCGACGAAAAAAGCTACGGTCAGGTTCAACCGCAGTCCCACTCCCTCATCCAAAGAAGATGAGCACGACCTGCCCTGACGTTGTAGGAGCCCGGGACGCCGCAGTAGCGACTACGACGCTAGAAACAACCTCACCCAACGCAAGATCGAAAAGGCATGTGCAAAACACGCGTGCTCGACCGAATCAGATGAAGAAGATGAAGGAGGACTATGCGGAGCAAGATGCTTCAGCAGATCCGTTCGGCGAACGCGGATGCCAAAAAATTTCAAGCTCCCTTCGGAAACTCCCAAGTTCGACGTGACGCAGGACCTGAATTCCTACCTCAACGACCACCTCTCATCCGTCAAGATGCACGGTGGTAACAGGAACACCACCCTACAATGCCTTCAACTGCAGCTGATAGGCGAAACTCGAATCTGGCTTAGCAGCCTCTACTCAGGCTCCATACGAAGCTGGGAAGAGCTGGCATACAGTTTCATCCGAAACTTCAAGGGCACCAGCAAGAGGCCAACCTCGATCGAGGAACTACGGGCCTGCACCCAGCATACCGGCGAATCCATCCGCTCGTACATCCTACGCTGGTCTCACATCATGAACTCCACCGCGCACATCTCCGAGGAAAGGACAATCGACGCCTTCAAGGATGGTGTCAAGCTCCTGGACTTCAAGGAAAAACTTGGGAGCGTCAAGCCCAAGACACTCGACCACCTCATGGACATCGCCAACAGGTGGGCAGGTGGCGAGGATTCCCTCCACCGAATGCATTTGGACGACAAGGATGACTATGGCCGCAGGCGTGAAGGCCACAGCAAGCGAAGATCGTGTGTCAACAACGATCGCGACAGAGTCGACATGGTTGTGGCTGGCTACACCGACAAACTCAACGACGGCAACCACAACAACGGATACCGCGAAGGCAACTTCGCGATGGAGGGCGCTCTACACAAACATGGCAGCGTCGCAGCCGTGACGACGAGCCCTCAGCATACGATAAGTTTTCTGGTCCCTGCACCATCCACTTCTACATCGACAAGCAGGATGTCAAAAAGAAGGCTAGCCACATGCTAAAGGACTGTCGCGAGTTCCAGAAACTCAGCGAGGGTCTCACCCAAATGCGATGCCAGATCGTAAACCCTGGGTTTGGAACCACACCTACACCATGTGACATCGCCCATGGAGCTCCTCCACCTCCTCCCATTGGACCTTCGAATCCAGCAATCGCACCCGCGCCAAACAAATACCCTGTGCCAAAGGGGTCCCTGATGATCCAGAAGGGACGCCCAACAGACAGGGTGCAAAAGAAGATCACCCGCCAATTTAGCCTGGCCGTGACCGCTCCGCCTGCCATCCCTGAGTACCTCAGTGGCTCGGAGTCCCGCATCATGTTCGATCGTTCAGATCACTGTTGTGGTATTGCCGACGAGTACGCCATGGAGGGGTCCTCATAATGCGTGTTTAGAGACGTGGGGTAAGGCGGAAGGTTGGCGGGTACAAGGTAACATATCTTACCCAGGTTCAGATCCCACGATGGTGGCAGAATCCTACTCATGCTATAAATCACTATAATGGCAATACGCCGAGTTACAGGGATTGGTTCGCTGTGCGAGGTGTATGTCAATTGGTTCCCTAAAGGCTCCCATAGTCCCGACTTATATAGTCACCAGGTCCTAGGGTTACATGCAAAGTACTAGAAGGACATGTTATAGAGTCCTACATAGTATACAACTTGCCTAACGTGTCTTGCACTCCAAGGCTCCGGGTATGTCGGTGACTCCTCTGTAGTCTTCCTTTATCCGGCATGGGTCTCCCTTCTGGATCCATCTAACTGGGCCACCCATCAGGCCATAGGCCATGCTACCAACTGTGGGCCACCCGGGTTATCCGGATAAGAGACATGCTATGAGGATACCCATATAGAATATTCCCAACAGTAGCCCCTAGAGAACTCCGAGATCTTGCACCATCTTGCCTCTTTAGGTTGAATGCTCCGTCTATGTGAATGTTGACAAATCGTCAAGAAATATCTCATAGTCCTCCCAAGAACCCTGCAAGGTTTCTCCGTATTCAACTTGTAAGTCAGAGAACTGCTGAATCTTCCATCGTACTCTTCTCGTAGCCGGACTGGATCCGTCCATGCCAGAATCTTCCGATGGGATGGTTCACCTGCCCGTGTCAGCTAGAGCGACGTAGACATAGGTCAGCGGCGCCTCGTAACTCACATGCAGGGAACGCAATCATGTCCGTTTTTCCCGCACGAAGGATTTGAACCGTTGGCGGCGGCGGTTTGGGAACGTGGCGAAATTTCCGCGCATGCTCCCGCACATGTCGTCCACGCGCCGACCATCCGATCACTTTGCACGAATCTTGACGCTGGGGGTTATAAATTTCAACCGCGGTGGATTTTTATCTCTTCACCTCATTCTCCTCCTGTGTCATCTTCTTCCTCCCGCGAGCATCTCCTCGAGCTCTCCGCGCGCACGCTAAAAACCCTAATCTCCCCAATCTTCCCAATCACACTTCTCCCTTTCCAATGGCGAGAAGCAGCTCCAACCCATCCATGGCGGCAGCGGCCGATGCTGCGGTGAAGCTGGCGAGCTCTGTCCTAGTGCCCTCAGAGGGTCTAGTTCTGCCTCGGTCCGCGGTGGTGGAATCCACCGGCGATGACCATATTCCAGCAACGCTGGAGCCGCTGGAGGAGGAGGGCGACTGCCATAAGGGGGAGTGGCGTGGCTCTGATATCACCAACAATGATATCAAAGAGCTGCTCGACAAAGGCTACCTCCCCGCGACGGAGGCGGTTGTCTAGCGGGCGGCGCCTGCCGACGAGGTCATTCCTTATCCCCAAGCCGGAGAGAAGGTATACCTGAAGGCACAACTGGTACACGACGTCTCCCTCCCAATCTCCGACTTCTTTCTTGTTGTCCTCAAGCATTACTGGGATCAACCTCAGAACCTATCCCCCAACAGCATCCTAGGGCTTAGCAATTACGCAACGCTTTGCGAGGGTTACCTAAGGATTAAGCCTAGGTTAGATCTCTTTATTTATTTCTTCACCGTCAAGAGGGAAGTCAGAGCGAGCAAGGACGAGCTCAGGAATTGCGGAACGATTAGTTTAAAGATCCGGCCTGGCCAGCGGTTCCTCGACATCGTCGGTCACGATTCTTGCAAGAACTAGCAGCGTACGTACTTCTACGGCCCAGATATCCCTCTGGCCGGCCGAGAAGAGACATACCCGGACTTCGTCGATGGAACCGGCGCCGAAGCCTCGACATGGAGATCCCAAGCCACCCTTCCCTCTGACAACGACGCCTCCCGCGCTATAGGGCGGATAGAGTGGTTCGTAGAGACGGGTCTAACCGGACTGGACCTGGCCATATGCTGGTTCGTCAGGCGGATCCAGCCTCTGCAGCACCGCTCGAAGCTGATGCATGAGTACACAAGGAGAGGAAAGATAACCTCCGCATCTCCGAGGACAATTTCTTGAGTGACTCCATCAAGCTCCGCCTCAAGGACATCGTCAAGGTGAAGATAGGAAGCATGGCTTCACCATCACCTACGACATGTTCGTTGACGGCACGTGCCTAGAGGTAGGATATTTACTTTTCGTGTATGACGTATACTCTAGTTCTTCCGTCTAGCCATTACCATTTCATCTAACACTTTGGGATTTCACTTAACAACTCAAAAGTCTAGAGGAGGATAACATGGCTGTCCAAATCTATGACCCCAAGATGAAGGAAGTCATCGTCATGTCTGACGACGATGTTCCGTTGGCGTGTAAGAGGAAGAGATCCACCTCTGACGCTGCCGACGAGGCAAGAAGAAGAAGATGGAGGGTGGAGCCTCCAAGAAGTCCACTGCCGCCCTGGACGCGGAGAAAAGAAAGATTACTGGGTTACCTTTTACCAAAGCACCCACTGTTGTGTAAGCTCCTTATCCTCCGACATTGTCCATTGCTCGTCTTATTCCCGTACATATACTTTTGCATGTTTCGGGAAGAAGGCCAGTATCAGTTTGAAGAAGACTTCCAAAACATCGGGGGCTTCTAAAAACATTACAGATATGTTGCGCCGAGATATGTCGCACCAAGCATATCCTGCCATCGCCCTACCACTCCCAGCGTCCAGCCTGCTGCCACTCCGACAAGCTCTCTTGCTAAGGATGCATCTGGCCCCTCCGCCATGGAGGTGGACCCAGGTGTCTCCACGGATCTCGTCCTTGTCAGCGAGGAGGCGACACAAGAATGCACCACTACCAAAATGGCTGAAGCTCCAGCGAAGCATGCCATAGGTAGTGGTCAGGCGATAGTGGAAGGCGGAACGTCTGCCGAAGGCGGCGCCACTATATCCTAGAAGCCAGTAGAGTACCCAAAGATTGTCTACCCGGCGCTTACGCCGAGTAGCTCAGCCTTGGTCCTGGTGCAGCGCCAACTTGTCCGACCTACGGTCTTGAGGAGCTGCTCAGATAGGCGGATATTTTGCGAGGAAATAGTCTTTCCTTTAGCAAGATATTTGCCGAGAGCGCGACCAACCTCAAGATCATCGCACTTGTAAGTTTTTGTTTGCCTTTTGCATTTCATAAGTAGTATCCCATTGTAGCCCCCGAGGATTTAGACGGAAAACCATAGGTCTTTGCATCTGAATGCTCTAAGAGTGACTAAGCTAGAAAACTTCTCACTGTAGCCCCCAAGTATTTAGTTTGAATGAATTATTCCGACTAGATACTTTTAGAGTAGCATACGCAGTGTTTGTAAATTTTAGTACTGTAGCCCCAAGCCTCTAGTTGAAAACTGAATTAATTTCGACTAGATGCTTTAAGAAAGACTAAGCACATAGTTGAGTTTAAAACTTCATACTGAAGCCCCCAAGAGTCTAGTTGAAAACTGAATTAGTTCCGACTAGATTCTTAAAGAAAGACTAAGCATTTTGCCAAGTTAAAAACACTCACTATAGCCCCCAAGCATCTAGGTGGATATTTATCTGGCTAGATGATCCAAGTAGACTAAAACGCTTTAAATTTGTTTCCATAGAATGAGAATGCTCGGAGAGGCGTTGCCAACGAGAAGTTCCACAATATGCACGTAGAGCTGGAAGCCAAAAAGGGTAAAACTGCCTTCTTGAAGGATCAAATCACCAAGAGCAAGAGTCTGTTTTTTCCTTTCGTTTTCGTGCTCAAACTTGGTCTTGTGCCATCACTCTCCGACTACTCACTGTGTTTGTTATTTCTCTGATTTGCAGAAGCTATCACCAAGGCCAAGGATATTGTCGAGCAATCCAAGCACATTGAGTTGCTGGATAGCGAGAACAAGATCCTTAAGCAGGAGCGAACTGACATGCTGAAGATGCACGAAGAGTCCATGGCGGCGTTGCAGGAGTCCGCCAACACGGAAATAAACCGCTTGAAGGAGGAGATTGCAATGCTCAAAGAGCAGAAGAAAGATGCCGACGAGCAGACTCAACGCAATCTTGATGCATACAAGATCCTCCGACAAGAGCGGGATTCCATGGCGGAGACACTCCAGCAAGCTGAGGCGAGCATCTTTGTTAAGCGATCCTCCGTCTTGTACTTTTGTAAGCCAGATACTCTGAATTTTTTGTGTTACTGAACTCATATGCGGAAATATAGCTCCTATTGGTTTAACCAATTCGCCTCCTCCACCAAAGGAATGCATGGTTCTCACCGACAACTTCATCAGCACCGCCGTCAAGCAAGCCAAGGAGATTGCCAAGCCCCTCCATATCAATATAAAAGCGGTGGACTCAGTGATGAAGTACTCAGAAATCTTGCGCCAAGCCCCCGAGCGTATTGCTAGCTGGAAAGCTTCACGTACACGGGCTGTTGCAAGAATGTCACTGGCGATGGTCAAGGCACACTATGAAGATGCCGACATCGACATAGTAACCTCAGGTCTTCCCAACATAGATGATGAAGTCCATAAGATTGACCATAAGGATATCTAGGCATCGCTCGTGGGTTTTGACACTAGGGTTGTCGAGCTGGTCGACCATGACTTCTTCGTGCCACTCGAGATCATTGACAGCGACCACCAAAGATTCTCCGAGTCCCTCAGGACTACCGACTTCCAAGATAATCAGGATGGCTCTCCTGCCGTCGACGATGCTGCTTCAAAGTCTCCTGCTCCAGAGGAATGAAAAACACTATGTAATATTTGTTTCCTCTAGAATGGTTTATGCGGAAAAACTACTAAGTTAACTTAAGGCGGAAAAACAAATAGTTATAATTTCCTGCTACTCAAGAACTGGTTCTAGCATGTAAATATTGTTTAAGCAAGTGCTGGATCATCCATTACTTTGGTTTATATTCTTGACCTTTCGTGAGTCGGAAGTCTCGTTGTCGGAACCATGCACTCAGGTGATGATGCCCAATGGCACCATCAAAAACCTAAGCACAAAATCGCCGACTTCAAGTGCCGAAAGTCACTACTCCAGAATCCACATAAAAACAACAAAGAACGTGTAGACCAAAAAACTTAAGGTAACGCCTGTAGGCGGAATTTTCACAAGTGCAAATGCAAAGCTTGTGCATAAAGGTTTTATACGATCCAAATATGAAAACTAAAGGAGGTAAAAGACTCAGAAATATGAGTTAAGCAGAGAGCTTTATTTCATTGATCATATAAGAGGTACACAATAGATAAAAAATGCTAAGTGTAGAAAGGATGTAGCTATGCTACGTTCCATGGCCGATCAAGCTCCGGGTAGTCATCATCCGGGTCACGTCACTTACGCTTATGATCATCGCTGGGTCTATCCTCAAGTTCATGATTGTTAACGATGTAGTAAGACCCATTGAGCAGCGCCTTGCTTATGCTTAAGTCGGAGCACCAGATCCCCCTCTTTAAACAACGATGCCGAACGCAGAGACTATGGTAGATGCGTAGCTTCTGCTGGTAGATGGCGGATCTTTGGCATGCCAATAGGCACTCCTCCTTGAGAAGGTCCACATATAGGCGTATGGATTCTTAAGCGTCATCTTTGTTGTAGGTGGCAACTCTTGGTGAATCGTGAAGGATGTCGGAAGGTAGGATGGCTTCTGCTCCATATACCATGAAATAAGGGGTGTAGACGGTAGATCTGTTGGGTGTAGTTCGTAAACTCCACAACACATATGGTAACTCCTCCGCCTAGGCTCCAGCTACTCTATGTAGCGGTGCCTCCAGACGTGGCTTGATTCCCTGCAGAATTAATCCATTGGCTCGATCAACCTGACCATTGGATTGTGGATGTGCCACAGATGCTAGGTCAAGTCGGATGCCCTTCTCCCAACAATAAGCTTCCACTTCTCCGAGTGACAAGTTGCTGCCATTTTCGGTGATAATGCTATGTGGGAGACCAAATGTAACATCCCAGCATTAGAGCCTAGAAATAAGCTGAACCCATATGTGTGCATTGCATTCATGCATAGAAAATCTGAATAATTTTCGCGCTTTTGAACAAAACTTGTCAAAGTGATTGAAGCTTCTCTTAACTTGATAGAATTGAAGCAGATTATCAAGTTGACTGCGATAAGTTTCAAAATGACCTTTGCTAAAACCTTAGTTGGGTAAACATGAGTTGATCCAAGGGTAGATCAGATATAATAAATGCTACTCATAATACATTGCTTAAATAATTAATATCTTATCCTTAAGGGATTCTATCATCATATTCAACACAACAATTCATAAGTGCCAAGTTAAGATTAGAAACTAAAGTAATAAAAATGTAATGACTAATCCTAACCTATCTTATTCTTATCTATTCTTACTATGAGTACCATAGTAATACTTAGCTTTAACTCTTTAATGAGATTGAGTTGGAAAGATACTAAGTCAAGATCATTCACTATATATCTTTCTTTCCATATCAATTTTTATGGAACTTATCTTAATATCTGTTGTTCATCAATGTTGAGTAATCCATTGATTTACAAATTCTTTAACTATCAATCCTTGATCTACTATTTCTTGATCTTATCATAACATCTACTTAAATCTTTTAAAGAGGGCATAGTCCATGAATAACCTTAATCGAATATGAGATACTAAGAAGATAACTTCAATACAATTGAAAAGTAGTATTGATAAAACCTTGTTTAGACAACTAAGAACTTAAGCTATAAATGATTAAAGGATTATATTGGTCATGCCTTACTCACCAGGATGGTCGACCTATATCTAGTATAAAAGATATTGGTGGGTAGAACATGATTGAAACCCTAGTAGAGATAAGTTATCCTACAGTAGTCCTTACAAGCCACATAAATACAATGTAGGGTTGGAGTGTGAGTTATTGGAGTAAAGTAAATGTAGGATGATATTATTCAATTAAAGCTAGTTTAGCATAGGGTTATGGAAGAAGTGTTCTTCATCTTAAAGGATAGTAAGCCTTAGAGAAAGATAGTTGGATACATACATACATCTGATGAAGAAATATTAGTGATGGATGATTAAGGAAGATTATGAGTGGAGTTTGAAAGAACTACTTGTTCGATTGATGATTATCAATAGTAGAGTAGTGGGTATAACCAAGCAAAGATATGAGAAAACTATGAAATACTTTAGTATCAAACTCATTGGATTCATCCATGAGTTTAGAAGAATAAAAGGTGAATAAGAACATTCTTGTGAAGTAAAGCTCATCATACTAACTATGATGATGGATAGGAAGAAGTATTATATCTAGGAAAGAAATTCTTTAATTAAAGGTCAAGGATGGTGAAGAATGGAAGAATATACATTCTTGTTAAACAACCAACTCTAAATCTTAAACCAAGTATAATGTCCATTCAGGGAATTGATTCATCATCTTATATTAATATCACTTTATAGGAATATTTTCCTATAACTAATCACATAAGCACATATCTGCCAATTCCAACCATCATAATTATATGTGCTTAGGAGTATCTTTATCATTTTTTTCTATAAAACATTCTAAATATAACTTTCTAGTCCTAAAGGTGATGTCATCAAATATCCCAAACAGAAAACAATATGCTTAGTTATTAAATCTTTACTCACATCCATAAAGGAATCTAAGTATATTAAAAACCCTAAACCCTAGGGTAAATATTCATAATTCAAAACCCTAAACTTCTTTGTTTATCATAATAGAATATATACATTGACATTTTCCAAATTAATGGAAGTAGTAATAACCATATTAATATCTTTTATATTTCATGCATCAAATAATGATATAGGATTATTATACATATAAAATTTTTTATTCAAAACTAATGAGCCAACTAGAGTTAAGTTTTATAAACAAATAAGAAGGTATCATTTAAGACATCCATGGTTACAAGGGGAAAGAAAAATAATAAGAAAAGCTTCTAGAAAATATTAAAAGGGGTTCATATAGAGAAAATAAAATAAATATAAAAAGATTATATAATAAAAGTTTACAAATGATACTAAATATATTTTAGTATTACTACAATTATCCAGCAAATAAATTCTACAAAGAAAAGTTCAAATTAAAGATTATATACAAATCTCAAAAGGAAAACAGAAAATAGAAAAAATAGAAAACAAATAAAAAAACAAGACTTGGCCGTGGCCCAACTCCTACCTGTTTACCTGTCGCCCAGGTGCAGCCCACAAAGGCCCAATAACCAGCCCAGCTCATTCTCTCCTGTGACTAACGAGTGGGGCCAGGGAAGGATAACGGGTTGAGAAGAAATAAACGCCAGGGGGTTTTCTGCAAAAGCGACATCATCGTCATCCTCACGCACACAGGCAGCTCGCTGGAGGAGCTCGCTGTCGCCCGATGCCGTTGTCATCGTTAGCCGTGCATCAAGATGCTCGCCGTCGTTCTAGAGGGGGATAAGAAGGCCACCGCGACGCCGTGCCTCAATCCCTATCCACAATCCCTCCTTATCCTCTCCGATTCAAATGGGGCCGAAACCCTGGCTCACCGGAGCCACATCTCGCCGTCGAACCACATCTCCCGACACTCTTCCAAGCAGCCATGGAGAATCCCCGTCCTCCGTAGATCCTTTGAGTAGAATCTTGCATCAAGGGGAGCACTCGAGAGGGTGAATTTTGCCATTCCTCTTTGCGGCAGTTCCTCGGAATCCTCGTCGGAGAGCTCGCCTCCGACCACGCTTGTCCTCGCCAACCTCTCTATCGTCATCAGGGTGAGTTCCTGAACACTCCAGTATCCCTAAATCATTGTATCTCGTTGTTAAACGTCGTCGCACCTTCTATCACCGTCGGCCACCGTCGGAGCTCATCGGAGCTGAGGCTCCGATGACTATTTCCGAGCAGCGCCGCCACTTTAGGGTTCATCATGTTGCGCTGATTCAAACTAGGTTAGTTTCGCTTGTTAGGGCGCCATGCATCATCATTGGCGACCAACCACTAACGGTGGTGGTGGTGATGACGCCATAGCTACGTCACACCGACGCCACCCTGGACCCATTACCCTGTTTGACCTGGTCTTTGTCTCACGTGGCATGTGACATGGCCTAGGGCCCATATGTCATTGACTGGGGGTAGCCAATCAGTCGGCAACAAATGCATTTTCTTTAACCTGTGCGCTGAGGTGGCCACTGGCCCACTGGTCAGTGACTCAGGCTAGATGTAGGTGCGGTGTAAAAAGTAAATTCCTGTTTAACAAATAAATAAAATGTTATAAACTTAATTATTAATATGAAATCAAACAAATGATTAAATCTTGTTTAATTAATAACTTTTGATTTATAATTCAGAAAAATGTGTCTAATATATGAAAATTTGTAGAAAAATAAAATCTACAACTTAAACCTATTATCCAATATTATTATGATGATTATTTAAATAAATATTATTTAATAAAGGTTTAAAAGTAATAAAACCTTGATAATTCATGTTTTAATAATGATAAAGATTAAGAACATGAATAATATACCAAAAATCTTAGCAAACTAAAAACTATATTTTAAAACTATAATCATGCAATATTATTTCACTTACTTAAATATTTATTATTTATTAAATATTTTTTAAAATATTAAATCTTATAAAAATCATATCTTATTATTTATAATCATAAAAATAAATATAATATACCTATCACAAAAATAATATCTACATGTTAAAAATATAATATTTCACTATTGAGTTAAATAAAAAGTTTAGGTACTATAATAACTTGAATTTAAAACTATTTCCTTAGTTTAAAATTTCATATAAGGGTAAATAAAATTTGTTAATATTTCTAAAGTGAGTCAATTAAGTATAATTAATAGTATTAGTCTTAAATATTAATAATATGAAGCCATAATGGTTTAAAACATTATAAATACCTTTTTATTAAATTATCTTCAACCTTAAGTGAAGATTACATTCTAAAAGGTTTCCTATTCATAATAAAAACCTTAAAGAACAACTTGTGAATAAATCAGATCCTTTCTATCTACTTTAACCACAAGATTACAAAAACTACCACGACACTATAGTAAGTTCATAAGTAATTAAGTAATATTATATCTTGGTTTATAAACTATAACCACTCATCTATAAAAGGTAAATTATACTACTCCATTATAAAATCAAGAAACCACTACACCAAGTAAAAGAATAACCATTCTTAAGTAACCTTAAGGAAACATTACCAGGTACATAAGATACAAAGATCATAAGCATTATACTTTCAAACTATCTTTGTTTTAAAGTTAACTTTAGTCTACAAGAATCTAAATATAACACTATAAGCATTATTATATGTTTTATAGTTAACTTTGGTATGAACTAGTTAAGTTATAAAGCATCTCAAGCCAAAACTATTCAAGCAAACACAAATAACATTGACCACCACTAACTAACCACAAAGATTGTTTAAACCTTAGAAAATGAATCTTTTCTTCAAAATTTATTTGTTTTGCCACTTTAGATAATATATGACAAATAATCAAGATCACATTACTTCATAATTGACTTGTATGCCTAGTTGCAATAACACTTAAGCTATTTATAAGTGAATCTACTTATAAAGTAAAGTTTGGAGATAAACTATTAAAGTGTAAACAATTTGAATAGCATTTCATAGATATATATTTTATTGCTGCATAAATATGTGTTGTTCACACACACTCACAAGCCCTAATAAGAAGCACAGCTGTGAAACTTATCTAAAAGAACAACACATTCTAAAGTAACCATTTCCGGAATCCAAACCCTAGAACAATGTTATTTCCAACATTCGTGTTTATAAAAGTACATCTCATTACTTATGCATAAAGCATACTACCTCTTTAAACATTAGTCCTTACCGGACCAATGATGCTGATTTCAGATTTTGGATCTTATACTAACTCGAAGACCATGAGTGCATAATCTTGCAATCACAAAAGGCAAGTCCACACTTGCTCATGTCCTTTGTTTATTTTCTGTAAAGTATTTTACAAATCCAGTGTTGTCACCACCTGCATTTGAAAAAGATCAGAAAACACTATCTTCGATAATAATGCGAGCTATTGGTTACTGATCCAGGGTGATCAGCTAATCTATTAAATCTGACAGTTGGAATACCACTGTTCAGAACTATATCACCTAGGACTTAACAACCAATGTCGCCAGTAATTCTTGCGCCGCATATTACGCGTTGACCCATGAGATTTGGAATGTGACGGAGAAGTCAGCTGTATATTCTTCCTCTCGCATGAAGCCAGATGTGCATGTTGTGGCTGTTATCCTCGAAGTGTTGGGGATATGCTATATGGGTATCCTCATCGCATGTCTCCTATCCGGATAACCCGGATGGCCCATAGTTGGTAGCATGGCCCATGGCCTACTGGGCGGCCCAGTTAGATGGATCCATAAGGGAGGCCCACGCTGGATAAAGGAAGGCTACGGTTGGAGTCACCGACGTACCCGGAGCCTTGGAGTACAAGACACACAAGACTAGTAATAGACGGTGTAGGACTCTGTAACCTGTCTGGCTAGGACTTTTCCCTATAACCCTAGGACCTGGCGACTATATAAGTCGGGCCTATGGGAGCCTTTAGGGCACAACTTCATACGATAACTTAGTCACCTCGCACAGCGAACCAATCCCTGTAACTCGCATATTACCATTATAGTGATTTATAGCAAGAGTAGGATTTCGCCACCGCCGTGGGATCTGAACCTGGGTAAGCTGTGTTACCTCATACCCATCAACCGCCTGCCTTCCCCAATGCCTCTAAACACGCATTGTGAGGACCCCTCCATGGCGTACTCGTCGGCAATACCACGACAGTTGGCACCCACCGTGGGGCAAGAGGCGCTTTAGGCTCTTCAGCGGGTTAGGACCAAGATCTTCGCGGGAATCGACAAAACTGTAGCCATCGGTTGCGTTCTCTTCTCTGACAATGTTCCGATCGTCCCTCCCGACGAGTTCTGGATCCCGGCGAAGACGAACCCTACGCGGTGTTTGATCGTTCCTATCGGAGACATCCACCTCTTCATTGGCGAAACCGACTCGGGCACTAGTTCCCTGGAAGTCGGAGGTGCATCAAGTCCCACACGGACCGCCTACGGGCAGGATACGTTTGCGGAAGGATCGATGTCGGATCTCTCTTCGGAGTTTGCCGTCAAAGATCGGAAAAATTCAAGGCCCACCCAAACCGCCCCTGTGTAGGATATAAAGGTGTAAGATCGCTGCAAGTCCGCCGTCTTCGCCCATTCGTCTGGACAGCAGAGATCCAAGTTTGTCGGCGTGGTTACCATCTTCGATCTGGCGCATTGCGTTCAGAGAGAGGGCGAAAACCCCCGCAATTACCTGGCCAGGTGGCTTCGTATACGAGCCGATCTGGCCCACTACCCCAATGATGATTCTATGTATCACTTTGTGGAAGGACTGGACCACGACACGCTTCTCCGGCAGTCTCTAAGACGGCAGCAGGTGTCAGGACGCCTTAATTTCGAAGGCATGGTGAACACCGTCAACAACTACGCGGAGGCTGAAGCGGAAGCTCAGACAGCGTTTGCGCTCATTGACGGAGCCCCTCCGATTCAGCCACCGCCACCACCGCCTCCGGCCGCCATCGTTGCATCCATGCCGCCACCTCCAGTCATCGTCGCTGCTGTTGCACCTCCACCGCCCGTCGTCGAGGAAGTCATGGCACCCTCCGACTCTGTTATTAACGCGCTCTATGCCGACTTCAGTGCAGATTGAGAGGAAATAGATTTCAGTCCAGAGGAACTAGACTCCGCCATGCAGGAGATGGAGAAGTAGTACACGCGTGACGAGCAAGCGAACAACGCTGTCACGTCTCGAGAGGTGTTCGTCACCATTGGGACAGCGATGGATGAAGATCAAACCGGATGATCTCCGCCTATAGCGTTGGAAAATGGGAAGGGGCCACTTATTGCTGTTGACAATGATCGCGCAAAGGTCATGCCTCCGCTGCCAAACCCAGTGCAGCAGCCGCAGGAACTCGGCACCGGCCCGAGCAACAACAACAGTGCAAACTTGCTGCCTACGACATCTACGTCTGCTGCTTCCCAAGTTACTCCAGCTGATAGAGTGATGTACGACAATCTCCTCATTGAGCCACTAACCGTAGCTCATATCCGGAACATGACCCAACTTGACGAGAAGCGCCAGCAGCTTCTAGAGGAAGCGCAGGCCATCACGGAGGAAGGCGCTAAGCTGCATCGAGATCTAGTCAACGCGCAGAAGTCCATAGAGAAAGCTAGAGCAATGGAGGCCGAGTACAAGACTCTACAGCAGCAGTAGAAGGCCAAGAAAGCTCCGGCTCGCGTCATCAACGATCCTGGTGTACGGCGAAACCTAGGATGGGATCCCTCGAAGCCGGCACAGGCCAAACCATACATTGACAGTGAAGGCAAACAAGTGATGCCCACCCCACTCCTTAACCTCGCCGTCGCCAAGACCCTTCTGGAGCAGGATAGATCGCCTGAGGCAGTAGAACGGGTCTATGACCTAGTGGCCAAGGCGGTAAAGCAGCAGGAAAAGGCCACCTCTCAGAGGCTCGAGTCCGACCCAGCGCTTTGCCAGTCTAGCCAGTATAAGCCGCCAAGGGACAGATATCCTCTTGATGTCGGGTCCCAGACGGGTTCATCAGAACGAAGACGGAGGGATGCGCGCAACAGGAAGGATGCTATCCCATATCCTCCGACCACGGAGAAAAGGCTCAACCTCGTCGCCCATCGCCACCACCCCGATCCCCCGACATTGCGAAGATCCCAAGGCTCACCATCATACGGATATGCCCCCGCCAAAGCAGTGTGGCATCGTCATCCGTGACAACACGGAGCAGACCCGTCATGACGGAGAGCACAACCAAGGTCACAAGAGCAGGTCACGCCATGACGCTCCACGTCCGACAAGCAAACGTGACAGGTGCGAGGCGTCGCAGGAGGGTAACTACGATGACCCAGCATACCACTGCATGTAAGGTACACTATAGTTGTTGACATGACATCCATAGAACACCGTTCCGTAAATATCACATCCCTCAGAGTGGTACAACAGAAACATTACGGGTCCATATTACAAAGGTACACACATTATTATTATTACAATACCGGAAGTTCAAGACTTCCAAAAGATCCAACTTACAAACCAAAATATAAGATGTTCAGCGGAAATTTAATTGTAACAACTCCGACTAGGAGTGGAGCTCAACAGCTTATTTTATAGAGTTCATGTTGTTCGGCTCCGTTGGTTACTACTAACTAGACTCTTAAGTGGACTCGTTCTCATCGACACCGTAATGGATCTCGTAGTCCACGCCTTCAACTCCTCCGGATAGATCAGGTTCTTCGTAGAACACGTCTTTTTGGTATTCAGCTGCGTACATTGGCACGTCTTCGGAATCCTCAGAGTCTAAGCAAGGGATCAAAGGAAAGAATGAGTAACAACATTACCCAACAAGTTAATTATATGCAAGGTGGGAAGTTTGATGCTCTATCTACCACCTCGGATTATAAATCCTTGGCACTATGCAGTTTTTGTAAATCTTACTTCAAAGATTAATTTTATTATGAAAAACTATGACAATCAGCCTTCACAGGTTGACTAGAACTTTCATGGAGTTCCTTTCCTGCTGCGTTCGTAGCTCCTTCCCAGAACAGGGAGTAACAAGTTATAGTTCTTACACTCTACAGAGGTGCGTTTACTTTACCCATGAGAGATCAACTCCTTGTTGCACAACCGGGCGTACTTTCCCATTCACAATTCCATGATGTGGGGCCCAGTAGTTGGTCCAAGCTAATCACTGCCCCCTTCGTGACCCTGCATGCCTCCTTGGTGTACACCATGCCCACATAATGAATTACGGCAATGGTTTGTACAAATCGTTAGATGCCAGAACTATCGTGGGACGTTGAGGGTTCCCACCCATATGCTGCATATCCTCTACGAATTACCAATTAATATGCATGCTACGAGAACAGCCACGACCTGCACACCCGGCTTCATGCGAGAGGAAGAAGATACAGCTGACTTCTCTGTCCCATTCCAAATCTCATGGCTAACGCGTTATATACGGCGCTATAATCACTGATGTTAGGGGTTATTAAGTTCCTACTTGATCATCATTGTTGCAATTAGAACTCTAAGTTCTATTGCTCCATCATATCACCACTTAGGATGATATCCATAATTTCTTTATTTGGGAAAATAATATTTTCTTTCTTTTATAGCATATATGATAACACACAATTTGCAAATACTTTGATCAAGACTCTTCAAAGGATATGAGCAAGTGATGAACTTGCCTTGTGATGGCAAGGTAGTGAAGTCTGATGCTTGCACTAGACCTTGAGCTTCTAGTTCTACAAAAACATCATTATTGCCCGGTAAGGACAATATTTAAAGAAGCAAAATGATTATGCAAGTAATGTAATGCATTATTTGAATTTGTATGCATTTATCCCAAAAAGTTTCTTTTTGAGTAATAAGGGCTTATAAATATTTTTTTTAATATTTTATAACATATATTGAATTATTTTATTTTATTTCCCTTTATTTGACTTTTATTGATTTAATAATTCCTTTAGGAATAATTAATTATACCTTAATTTTATTACTAACTATTTATTTAGTATTTTTCAAAAATACTATAATATTAATAAATAATGAAGGTGATTTTTTTATCACCTTTCAATAATTTTGTAAAATTCCATAAGGAATATTTAAATTACAAAATTCTTAAAAAAATTTGAATATCCAAAATTTGATATCTTATTTTATTTGTATAAAATGGATTATTGTGAATCCAAAATATTTTATTTATAATTTTTGGACTTTTATTCTATTTTCTAAAATTTATTCAGTCCGGGGGTATTTTGGTCTTTTCCTTTTTATTAAAACAGGCCTGAAAGAATTTCTGGGCTGGTTTATCTGTATTGGGCCCCGTTGGCCCATTAGTACTAAACAAAAGAGCCACCTCGAAGGGTCTGGCCCAGCTCGGCCCATTCCTCACTGCCTCTCTCTCTCTCGCGCGCTAGTTCATATTCTCCTCCTCTAACCCCGACCCTGTGGCCGGCGATGCCGCCACCGGCGATTCCCGCGGCCATCGGCCGTTCTGGTCGCCGCCATGGTGCATTAGGGGGTTGTCGACGACGGCCGTTCGTTCTATCCAATTGGATTCGAGCCTAGGGCTCTCCTGCGATGGATCGATGTCGTCCCGAATCCTTGGGTTTGGGGGATTTGCATGGATTCAAGTGCAGTTGTGGTCGTCATGTGTTGAGGTGATGCTCTGCACCTCCAGGCGTGATCAGGGTCGTTGTCGTGGCGCCGTGCGGGTTGCAGCGCCCCCTCTGGGGTGCTCCCCGTGCCGCCATGGCCGTCGGCCCCTCTGCTTCCTCTTCTATCCTTCAGCGAGGACCTATGGTGAGTTTGATTTCCCTCTCCTGATGCTCTTTGTGCTTGTTGATTTGATGCTAGATGTTAGCAGTGTCTTCTCTGGCTACTGTCTGATTCAGATTAGGATGATTATCCTTTTAGGGTTTTTGTGATGTGCTTATTCATGTACTGGAGGAATTGATTCATGTTTAGATGGTCTGTACCCATACTGAATGCTTATTGGCCTGAGGCTTGTTGGTTGATATGATGTATGGTGTTTCTGGTGGCTTACTTGATGATTTGATGCTTGGATTGCATCTTATTTAGATGATGTGGTTGTATGGGAACCATGCTTGGTAAAGCTAATGATCTAATAGCTTTCCACTATTTTTTTGATTCATGGTCATGATTATGATAAGATACAGCTACTGTTCTAGTGCTGTAAGCTTGGAAATTAATATGTGGATTGAGATCCTCATGATCTCAAACAGTGAAGTGTATATGGGAATATTCTAGTTATGATTCCTTTTTTTAACATGGAAATGATTAGTTAGTTGATTTTCTGAATCTAGGATGATTTACTGCTGTTCCTGATTCATATTGAATTGTTCTTCTGACACCATCATGTATGGCACACAAGTTTAATTCTAAATCATGGATTTGGTTAGTTGATGCTTGAGACAATCTTGGCTTTGAAAGCTAGAGATGCTCATATCTGAATTCCCTATGACCAATGATGTTGGTCTGAGGCTTAGGGATTCAAATCTTATCTAGTTGGTTCATCTAGATAGTCTTGGTAGTAGTACCAGCTATTCTTTATTGAATCATGGCTTGGAAAAATGATAGTGAGCTTGATCAATATATGGATCCCAAAGATTTGTTTCTAAGGTTCTACTCTTCCTTTAGAGATGTGCCTAGAAATAGATCATAGGTATATATATGATTGAATTGTAGAATATGGTTTAACAACCAGAGCAAGGATGTTGCTCTGAACTCTGGTTGGATTCTGGTGCTTTGCTGTTTTCCTTTATATCTTCAAGAATCCCTATGATGGATTCACCCCACTTGGGTGTCTTCTGAGGGTTTGTTTTGTAAAACAACACATGCCTTTCTCTAAATAATATGATTAGATCATGTGAAGGTTTCATGAAACTCACCACAAAAGCTGATATTTGTGGAGTAAATTGGTGATGATCTTGATCTGGTTTTGCTGGACTTCTGTGCTTGATCTGGAGCTAGCCTGCTCCTCCTAGCTTCTGGGCTTGGCCTTGCTGTCCACCTTGTTCATCCCCCTCCTTATGTCACCATCCTGGTGATGTTTGGGTTAATCTGGTGGTTGGTTTGGCTGCTGTTCTTGGTTTACTTGCTGTTCACCCTGGCTGTGCTGTGCTGTGGTGTGGTGTGGTAATGCACTGGGGTGCTTCCCCACGACTGTGCTCTGGTTTTTTTGATTTGGTTGTGCTTGTACAGTCGACAACACACCCTTGCATGCTTGTGTGTGTGCAGCCTATGTGCCTGCTATGCACATATAGATAGGTTCAGAAGATTTGATCTTACTGTTACCAATCTACTTTTACCTTGGCTGGTGAACTGATCCCTTTTGGATGTCCTTTGCATTCTGGCTTTGAATTGATGAAAGATGAAATCTTTCATATTGGTGAAACTTTCCCCTCTTTAACATTTCTCAATGATGAGATTGTCAAGTGCACCTCACTGACATATCTGAGAGAAATACATACTAACACTAATCTTGTTTTATTTCTGTTTAATCCTTGTTTTGCAGGTTCAAAGATAAAGATGAAGATTTAGTTTAGGTTTTTAGATATAGGATAGTTAGTAGATGTAATTTTCTTAATCCTTTGTAAAAAATTTATAGTTCATGTAATCTTTATTTTATTCAATTGTAATAAAGATTATGTATTATTAATAAAGAAGATTCTTATTCTTTATTCTATTGTATCTTTTTTATGTCTTTATAATATGAAAATGAATTTGATAACTTCTATTATTTTGAGATTTAAGTTATACTACATATATCTTAATTAATTTAAGATTCAAATCTTATATCTAAATCATTTAAATTATTATTCAAACACTTAAGTTTTTTAAATTCAAAACACACATAATTATTTTAAGATCACATCAAAGTTTATAACAATCCTACTTTAAGTCTAAACCTAATCTTAAAGTAAGAAACAAACATTGATCATTTAAGATTTTATTTGGCGAAAATTTTACCCACTTTTTCAAAAATAGATGCATGCAACAATACATAATCCTAAATCTACCCTTAGTTAGGTTCCTAAATGCTGGGATGTTACAGACTTCCCCCCTTAAATTAAACTTCGTCCCGAAGTTTGTTGGAGATGTACCTGAATAGTTCTGGATAAGTTTTTCTTAAATCCTCTTCTTTCTCCCATGTGGCTTCCCTTTCAGGGTGATGTTCCTATTGTACCTTGCAATACTTGATTGCCCTATTCCTCAATCTTTTCCAATTTTCTTCTAGAATCTTGCTGGGCTTTTCAATATAAGTCAGGTCTGCTTGTAGTTCTAACTCTTGATGGGTTATTGCATCCTCTGGAACTTTCAAACTTTTACGAAGTTGTGATACATGAAAAACATTATGAACTTGAGCCAGTCTTGATGGTAACTCTAAAGTATAAGCTATAGTTCTGTTTTGGCTCAGTATCTTGAATGGTCCGATATATCTTGGACTTAATTTCCCTTTGATTCTGAACCTTTTTACTCCTTTCATTGGACTTACTTTCAAATAGACCATATCTCCTACTTCTGGATGCCATGATCTTCGGCTTTGATCTGCATAACTTTTCTGCCTGCTCTGGGCTATTTTCAGTCTATCCCTGATCTTACCAATGATGTATTGTCTCTCCTTGATATAATCGGGCGCAAATTCTTTGCTGCTTCCAGGTTCGTACCAACATGTTGGTGATCTACACTTCCTTCCATACAGAACCTCATATGGAGCTGCCTTCAGGCTACTCTGATAGCTGTTGTTATAAGAGAATTCTGCCAATGGTAGGTGATCCTCCCATGTTCCTCCAAAATCCAGTGCACAAGCTCTCAACATGTCTTCTAGTATTTGATTTGTTCTTTCAGTTTGACCTCCTGTCTCAGGATGATATGCCATGCTGAAATCTAACTTTGAACCAAGTGCCTCATGCAATTGCTTCCAAAATGGTGAAGTAAACACTGATCCCCTATCAGTTACGATCTTCTTGGGTACTCCATGCTTACTTACTATCTCTTTGACATATACTTCAACTAACTTCTCGGCATTATCTTTTTGATTCACTGGAATAAAATGTGCACTCTTAGTGAGTCTGTCCACTATTACCCATATCATGTCCTTCTTTTTTGGTGTCATAGGTAATCCTGTGATGAAATCCATGCCTATTTCCTCCCATTTCCATTCCGGAATTTCTAAGGGTTGTAATGGTCCTGCTGGATTTTGATGTTCAGCTTTCACCCTTTGGCAAGTATGACATTCAGATACATATTTAGCAATATCTCTTTTCACGTTATTCCACCAGAATAGTTCCTTCAAATCCATATACATCTTAGTACTCCCTGGATGTATAGAATATGGGGTAGTATGTGCTTCTATGAGTATGACATTTCTGATCTCAGTCACATCTGGAACACATAAACGATCTTGGAACCGTAAAGATCCATAATCTCCAAGGCGAAAAACTGATTTTTGCCCTTGAGATATCCTCCAAATTTCCTCAGCAATAAAAGGGTCTTCTTCTTGACGTCTAAAAATTTCTTGCTTAAGATCACTGTCATGTTCTGCAACTACCCGCATAGTCGCAAATCCTCCAAGAACCTCTGTTCTAATGAATTGGAGTTCAAACCTTTCCAAGTCCATTTGTAACTCTTTTGGTAACTCTCTGTTGCTAGGTTGAATATCTGCACTCTTTCTGCTTAAAGCATCTGCTACAACATTTGCTTTTCCTGGGGTGTAATTGATTGTTAGATCATAATCCTTGATTAATTTCAACCAACGCTTCTGTCTCATGTTTAATTCCTTTTGAGTGAAGAAATATTTGAGACTTTTATGGTCAGTGCATAACTCACATCTGGCTCCATAAAGAAAATGCCTCCATCCTTTCAGTGCAAAAACTACTGCTGCTAACTCTAAATCATGGGTTGGATAGTTGACTTCATGTGGTTTCAATTTTCTTGAACCATAAGCAATTACTTTCCGGTCTTGCATTAATACACACCCCAAACCTTCTTTGGATGCATCACAGTATACGGTGAAATCCTTCCCTGTTTCAGAAACTGCTAAGATTGGAGATGTGGTTAATCTCGTTTTCAACTCTTGGAAACGTGCTTCACACTTCTCATCCCACTTAAATGGTGTATTCTTCCTTAATAATTTAGTCATTGGTCCAGCTATTTTGGAGAAACCTTCAATGAATCTCCGATAATAACCAGCCATTCCTATGAAACCTCGAATTTGTTTCACATTGGTTGGTGCAGTCCACTCTAGTACTGACTAAACTTTAGATGGATTCACAACAATCCCATCTTTACTGATCACATGACCGAGGAATTCTACCTCATCTAACCAGAACTCACACTTACTGAACTTAGCATAAAGCTTATGTTCTCTTAAAATCTGCAATGCTATTCTCAAATGGTCAGCATGCTCTTCCTTATCCTTAGAATATATCAGAATATCATCAATAAAGATGATGACAAACTTATCCAAGTATGGCATGAAGATCTTGTTCATCAGATTCATGAATATTGCCGGTGCATTGGTCAAACCAAATGGTACCACCAGATATTCATGGTGTCCATATCTTGAGACAAATGCTGTTTTTGGAACATCTTCCGGCTTGATTTTTATTTGATGGTATCCAGATCTTAAATCGATCTTTGAAAATACTCCATCTCCTTTCACTTGATCAAACAAATCTTGAATTCTTGGTAAAGGATACTTGTTCTTGATCGTCACGTTGTTCAGATTTCTATAATCACCACACATCCGTCTTCCACCATCTCTCTTATCAGCAAAAATTACTGGTCTTCCCCATGGAGATATACTTTCCTGTATAAATCCTTTTCTTGCTAACTCATCAATTTGATCCTTGAGTTCTTTCAACTCCTTGGGTCCCATTTTACATGGTGCCTTAGCTATTGGGGTTGTACCAGGTATTAGGTCAATGGTGAACTCTCTCCCGGTCTGGTGGCATTCCTGGTAATTCTGTTGGGAAAGCATCTTGGAATTCATTAACTACAGGAATTTCTTCTAATTTAACTTCCTTCATTGAATTCAACTGCAGATCCACCATGATATGACTGTGTTTATGTGCCTAGTAAACTATCCTTGCTCCACTTGGAGTTTTGATTGAGACAGTTTTCTCCTCACAATTATCTGAGCTCCGTGTTCCATCATCCAATCCATCCCAAGCACTACTGCAATTCCCTTCAAAGGAATCACATAAAGGTCTGCGAAATATGTACAACCACAGATCGAGATAACCTGATCTTGTTTTATGTGGCGCACAATCACATTCCCTCCTGCCGTAACTACGGTCATAGGACGTTCTAACGTTGCCCTTATAATCCCGAACTTATCACAGAATTCTTCAGAAACAAATGAGTAGTTGCACCAGTATCAAATAGAAGTTTGCCGGGATTGGTAAGGATATTGAGCGTACCTATTACTGCATGCTTCGAATTATCCACCTCCTCGAGGGTTGCATAGTTCAGTTTTCCAGTAGGTCAGTTTCTCTTGCCATTATTGTTCTTGCCATTGTTTCCTCCTTTATTGGGCTGTCCAATTCCTCAACTGGCTTGTCCTCCTCCCTTGGCAGGCCATCCTCCCGGTGGTTTGCTCGGACAGTCCGGCTTGATATGCCCCTTCTGACCATAACCATAACAGATCACTACAGGCTTTTTGCACTCCCTCTGGAAATGTCCTGGAATTCCACAGTTGTTACAAATAACATTCCTTCTCAGATTAGATTGGTTTCCACCACTGCCCTTATTATTGTTATTATTATTGTTGTTGTTGTTGCCATAATTCCTATTCCGAGGTTTAAACTCCAGGTTAGGTTTAGGTTTGGTTGCCTGAATTCTCTTGGTTTCCTTCTTGGCTCTCTTCCTCCGGTCCTCTTGGACATTCTTATAATCATCTTCAAAAGTATTGGCTGCATCCAACAACTGCTGATAAGTTTGCTTATTGGCTAACCTTAGCTGCACCTTCACAAACGGATTCAATCCACACAAGAAATGTTTCTTCCTCTTCTCTTCGGTGTTAACATCCTCCTCAGCATAACGAGACAGTTGGCTAAACTCCCGGATGTACTTCATGACACTAGTATATCCTTGCTGAAGCTCCTCAAATTCTCTCCTTTTCAACTCCATGACGCTTTCTGGAACATGATATTCATGGAATCTCTGCTTGAACTCCTCCCAGGTAAACTCCCTTCCTGGTTGTTGCATGGCTAACTGATTTTCCCACCATGATGCTGCAGGTCCGGTCAACAGATGAGTTGCATACCTCAATTTTTCCTCATCATTGCAACCTACAATTTCAGCTTCCTCTCTATATCTGCTATCCAGTCTTCTGCATCCATTGGTTCAGGAGCTAATGCAAAAGGTAACGGTCTTGCATTCTGGAAATCAGATAAACTCACTCCTCCACCTTCAGGTGCCCTCTGATTTGCTCTACCCAACAATTCTTCCATGAACTTATTCTGGGTCTCTTGCATCATTTGCATACATTGCATAAAGTTCTGCTCCATTAACGGCCTCATTGGTGGTGGTAATGCTCCTTGATTTGCTGCATCGGCATCGGCCTTTTCCTTGGCCTCACGCTCCATCCGCTGCTGCTGAGTTTCCATTTCTACACCCGTATCCATGACCCTTAGTCCTGCAACATAAAGCGAATACTCATAATTACATCATGCACATGTGTTCTGAGCTCGACTTTATGCACAGAACTAGTCACACAATGAAGATCCAAAGAAAATCCAAATATGAATTTTACATATTGACATAATATCATAATGTTACAAAGTCATTACACATATACCACATAGGTATAATCACACAACTACCTTATTACTTGGGGTACAAACACGATACTTGATACTACTAACTAATTGTCTTCTAGTAGTAACTACGCTCATCGTACATGCCTGATGTCCAACCGTGATGACGTGTTGTTCGTCGCACATTTTGTGGAACAAATGGCCTTCCAGAAGGAACATACTCTGTATCTGAAGTGTCAGGACTTGAGTCATTACTCAACCTGAGCGCACTGACTCCCTCCAGCTCAGCTGAAAAGTCTTCAGAAACATATTCAATATTATCTCCAGCATGCATCTCCTGAGCTTCATCTCTAGGGTTGTCACCAGGATACGCAGATGTTCTAACATGTCATTTTTGTCTTGAACAATCACTTGATGAGTCTTGTAAAAAGACGCAACGAGTGTCTGATATCTATCCATAAACTTGGAAGCTAACTTAGGATGCTTCTTAACCAAATTAAGATGATCCGGTATAGGATCCGAGTCTATAGAGTCATGAGGTATCACAGAAAATGTGCTACCTTCTAGCTCCTTAGTTTTCTGCTCCCGGATATTAGCTATTGCCTCCACAACAGCAACATGATAAGCCGCTAAATGACTCCTACCTTCTCCTATGGGTAGATCGTGGTACAATCCAAGCTTCTCTGGAAGTTGGATACACACACGATACTTGGATAACATCCGGCCATCAAGATAAGTGATAGTGTTCACTGGAATTCTAGTTGGACAATTAAAAAGCTTTAAAAGTTGACGAAGTTGGTCTATAAATGATCCTTGATAATCATCAAGAGTCTCCTCTTTCCTTACCAAAGTCTGTTTCGGAAACTTTGGTGCCATATCTCTGTATATCGGAAAAATAATTTTAATTAGTATCCAATAATATATTGTATCATAACAAAGAATTATCGCACTAAAATATATAATAGAATATTCTCATTTGAACACCCATTATATTACTTTTAGAGAATTTTTATTGTTGCCAAATCTCCTAGAGGTAATACCGTTAACTAGGTTTTCCAACCTAGGGTCAAAGCAATTTGCTCTGATACCAACTGCGGTGACCCAGCATACCACTACATGTGTAACATCCCTAAAATCATGTTTTCAAAGATTGCACATCATTCATGCATGCATATCATTTAGGGATCATTTTCCAACTCATTTCAAGAAAACAGAAGCACTTAGTGCTATTATTTTATGTGAGCAAACATTAATCTAATGCCACTCTCAAATGAGAGTATAATTGTTTTAAACCAAGCTTTGTTTGCTATCATGTTGTTTTGGTTGAATGTTGGAGTTTGGACAAAAAATTACAAAACAAATATGGTTTTAAAACCATTTTTAAATCTTCAGCAAACCATGTGCTAAGGCACTGTTATCTTTAAAAATCTTCAAAGGACCATGCTAGTACAATAAGACAACATGATTTTATACTCAAAATTATACAAGTTTCATTTTATAAAAGGCCAGAAAGGTTTGGAATTCAAATGATTTTGAATTCATATGAAAAGGTTTCCTAAAAATAAATTTAGAAAAAAGAAAAAGAGATAAGAAATAGAAAAGGGCCGGCGCCAGACTTTCAGCCCATCAGCAAAGGCAGCCCAGCAAGCCCACCTGGGTTTTTTCCCTCCTTCTCTCACACGTCACAGACCCACCCCGCGCTCACTGACTGGTGGACCCGAATGCCACGCGAGCATCGTCGCCGAGCCACTCACCCCCATGACCCCGTCGACGCCGCCGTTACCTCATCACTGCCGCGATTGAAACAGGCTTAATTGCCGGCGTTTCCTCGCGAGATTCTCGCCCCTGCTCTGGCTATAAGACCCCCTCCCCTCTCCGCTTATTTCCCCTCACTCGGCGCACCATTTCCTCCACCAGGCTGCCCACAATCGCACTTGCACCACCGCTGTACTGAGCCACTCCGGCGGGCGATTCCGGTGAGCTCCGACCTCCCCTCTGCTTCTGGTTCATACGAGCGTGACCGCCACATCCTTGTGCATCTGCTGACACCCCTGGTTTACCTGCTCGTGACCCAGGTCGCCGTCTTCGTTCACGCCCGCAAACACCAGAGCCGCCGCTCAACTCCGACGAGCAATAGTAGTATGAATCGAGCGCCCCTTGTCTCCTCTCTGACCCTGTCACGTTCGCCACGTCTTTGTGCATCCTCTAACCCCACTGGTTCATGCTAGGGCAATCTACATCGTCGGCAACAACACCATTTGCAAGCACCCGAAGCCGCGCGCAACTCCGACGAGGTCCTGCCGCCGCGTCCGTGCGCCCCTCGACAAACTACTGCCACATTGAGCTTCCTTGTTACCGTGCGAGTCTGGTAAGCCACACCACACACCCCAGCCCCTCCTGTATTCGCCGGAGAGTCTCTTACAGAGCGTCGCCGCCGTGCCACCGTCGCTAGCGCCGCCAGGCTTTGGTCGCTTGATCGTGAGCCGTTAGATCCAAATCGAACGTGTAGAATTAGATGACTTAACGAAGGGGTACGGAACAGATCTGGCCATGTGATCTAAGTTAGATCTGACGGTCCATGCTAGTTGATCCACGCGAATCGGTATCAACCAATCAGAGAGCGCCGCGTGGCTAGTCCTTTGTTTTAAAAACAGAATTTAGATCTAATAGATGTTTAAACTTGTAAAATTCATAACTTTTGATTCCCACGTCCAAATTTGACAAATTTTATATCATTGGAATCAGGAGAGAAAATCCTTTCTTTTTATGCAATGTTTTTAATGTTTTGCCTTTGTTAAAATGATTGTTTTTACAGAAACATTTGTAGGCATAATTTGTGTATAGTAATTAATTGAAAAATGTTATGTTATTCAAATAAAGTTTATTTGGCATGTTTTGAACTTTTTTATGATTCAGGACTGTGAAATTGTCTTATTTGGTGTAGGAAATCATCACATGGCTTTTTGCATGCATTCATATATTTTTGCTTGTTTATATTTTGTATGTGATTTGGTGCCATTATTTTATGTGTAGATTTTGGTGAAAATAGTGATTGTGATTGTGAAGATTGTTGCTACTCCTCAAACTACCAAGGCAAGTGGTGCTTCATAATTTTATTCCTATGTTTTTCAACTATGCACAAGAAATATTTTGCTAGACTTGCATGAATATTTTGATCTATATGATATGCTTGGGAAATCCTAGTAGTTGTAGAATTGCTAGAAATTTCTAAGTTAAGATGCTTATCAATGCCATGCTTAGCCTAGCTAGTAGCAACCAAGGGTGGTTATTGTAACATCCCTAAAATCATGTTTCAAAGTTTGCATATCATCCATGCATGCATATCATTTAGGGACCAAATATCAAACTCATTTCAAGTAAACAGAAGCACTAAGTGCTATTATTTTATGTAGACAAAGCATTGATCCAATGCTACTCTCCAATGAGAGATTATTTGTTTCAACCAAGCTTTCCTTGTTATCTTGTTGTTTTGGTTGAATGTTAGTGCCTGGACCAAAATTTACAAAACAGAAATGGTTTTAAAACCATTTTCAAAACTTATTCAAATCAAGTGCTATAGCATTGTTTATTTTGTTTTATCAAAGGGACCAAGCTAGTACAGAGAGACCACATGGTTTTATGCCCAAAAATATGAGTGTTACACTCTACAAAAATCCAGAAAAGATTTGAATTCAAATTTCATTGGAATTCATTTGCAAATGAATCTAGAAAATCAAAACAGAAATAGAAAAGGAATAAAGAAAAGAAAAAGGGCCAGCGTTGCCAATCTGGCCCAACACTGGATCCATCCCAACAACCAGCCCACCCGGGGTTTCCCTCTTCCTCAGTTTCTCACCCACGCGAGCACCCCCCCTCTCGCTGATGCCCCGGACCCACCTCCACGTCACCCCTTCGTCCCCAAATCATGCCCCCGACCAGCTCCGCCGCGGCTGTTTCTTCCCGACGATCTCGCGCTTGATTATGCATTACTGCGGGCATAACTCCCTCTCTCGCCCCGGCTACTTAAACCCCTCCTCACTCTGCTCATTTCCCCTCACTCACCAACCACAGAGCACCGCTAGGCTGTCCACAATCGAGCTCGCGCCTCCGCTGTCCCGAACCACTCCGGCGAGCCATCACGGTCAGTTCCAAGCATGCCTTGCTCTCTGGTTCACACGAGATGCTCCGCAATCATCTTGCGCTTCTTCTGACATCTTTGGTTCGACTTGTACTGCCCAGGTCGTCGAATCCGTCGAACACCGCAAACTCCCGACGCCGTCTCCAACTCCGACAAGGAATTTCGGTGAGGTTCGACCGCCCCATGCCTTCCCCTTGACCCTATCATGTTCGCCTGAACGATGTGCACACGCTGATGCCTTCCGTTTGTGTTAGGGCGGATCAGAACGTCGCCAACGTCGCCGTCCACCTAAGCCCGACGATGTCCCCGACTCCGACGAGCTCCCACGACCACAACAGCTTGCCCCTGTCCACGCCAACAACATCTAGAGCTTCCTCGCAACCTTGCGACACCGGTAAGCTTCACCACTGCCCCCAGCCCTTGCTCGAATCGCCGCACCATCGCCGACAGAGCCGTCGCCGCCGCTATGCCCATGAGCGCCGCCGGTTTTGGGTCAGAGAGTTTTGATCCACTCCAGTGGTTTAGATTAGAAGCCAGGCCGAAGGGGTACATGCAGATCTAAGCCGCTGGTTTTAAGTAGATCTGACGGTGCGCGAGCGCGATCCAGCGTGAAGCGGTACCATCCAATCAGAGCGCGCCGCGTGGCCAGTTCTTAGATTTAAAATCAGATTTTATATCTATTAGATGTTTAAACTTGTTTAATTCATAACTTTTGATTCCCACGTCCAAATTTGACAAACTTTATATCAATGGAATCAGGAGAAAAAACCTTTCTGTTTATGCAATGTGTTTAATGTTTTGCCTCTGTTAAAATGGTTGTTTTTTCAAAAAACATTTGTAGGCATAATTTGAGTATAGTAATTATTTGGAAAATGTTTTGTTATTCAAATAAAGTTTATTTAGCTTGATTTGTACTTGTTTATGATTCAGTAGTGTACACTTGTCTCGTTTGGTATAGAAAATCATCACATGGCATATTGCATACATTCATGTATTTTTTGCTTGTATAAATTTGGTATGTGATTTTGTGCCATTATTTTATGTGTAGATTTTGGTGCAAATAGTGAGTGTGATTGTGAGGATTGTTGCTCCCCAAACTACCAAGGCAAGTGGTGCTTCATGATTTTATTCCTATGCTTTCAACTATGCATTAGAAATATTTTGCTAAGTCTTGCATGAATATTTTGATCTATATGCTATGCTTGGGAAATCCTAGTAGTTGTAGAATTGCTAGAAATTTCTAAGTTAAGATTCTTATCATTGCCATGCTTAGCCTAGATATTAGCAACCAAGGGTGGTTATATATTCATGCTATGAGAAAATATTTCTAAGTCAAGGACTTATGTTTTTGCTTAATAAAACAACTAAGTGAATGAAACACCTGGGTGGAATGGAAGGAATGGTTTATGTTGAGTGGTTACACAAGGACCATTTCTATGGTTTACCTTGTGTATCTCACTTGTGGAAAGCCACCCAGGAACAAAGGGATTTGAGAGGCCAAATGTTAAGAAGCTTCTAGTGCAGCCACTTGGCAATATGGGCTCTGCCTAGATCACATAGGTTGCAATAACTTATCCATTTGGACAGTTGGTGGTCGTGGGATGATAGGTTTGAACGCGTCCATTTGGTCTAAGGGAAGGCTTCTGAAAGGTCCTCTCTTGGTGAAAATCAAGTATTGTGGGGAAAGTGCACAACCTCTGCAGATGAAGAATCTAACTACTTAGCCATGTCCCTGGTATTGGACAACCTGAGAATCAAGACATGGAAGCTATTAAGAATCTCCTCATCCCAATTTCTAAGTTAAAACTTGTGGGTGAACAAGGGTGAAGGTTCACCAATTTCTATTGGTGTTTCCTTGGGAAAGTTTTGTCAAAGAAAAACTTAGTGTTTTCAACTAATAGGTAAAACCTATTTTGAGCAAAGCAAGCCTAAGATACACTTAGCCAAAATGCATATAGTATCCAGTCTACCAATATTCTACTAAGGTATCACTTGCCAATACTATTCCAATGTATTGACCCACTGTGGCTGTAACTTGTGATGTTGCAGGTTATTCTGATGATGATTAGGGGTTATGAGTCTACACTCAACATGCTTTCCTATGGCACATGAAGATGAAGACTTATTTATCTTATTATATATTTGAACTCTTGTATTAGGCATGTGGCCATGGAGTTTGTAAAAGACTATGTTTGTCTTTGGAATGATATGTAATAATGACCTTTGTTTCTGTGTACTTCATCTTAAACTGTGGATGCTAGCATTGATCCAGGGACTAGCATTGCAATCACAGGGATCCTTGCCTTTATAAAGGGAGGGATCTTACAGTTATATATTCATGCTATGAGAAAATATTTCTAAGTCTTTGGACTTGTGTTTTTTCTTAATAAAACAACTAAGTGAATGAAACACCTGGGTGGAATGGAAAGAATGGTTTGTGTTGAGTGGTTACACAAGGCCCATGTCTATGGTTTACATTGTGTATCTCACTTGTGGAAAGCCACCTAAGAACAAAGGGATTTGAGATGCCAAATGTTAAGAAGCTTCTAGTGCAGCCACATGGCATTATGGGCTCTGCCTGGATCATATAGGTTACAATAACTTAGCCATTTGGACAGTTGGTGGTAGTGGGATGATTGGTTGGAGCACGTCCATTTGGTCTAAGGGAAGGCTTCTGAAAGGTCCTATCTTGGTGAAAATCAAGTCTTGTGGGGAAAGTGCACAACCTCTGCAGATGGAAGAATCTAAGTACTTAGCCATGTCCCTGGTATTGGACAACTTGAGCATCAGGACATGGAAGCTATCAAGAATATCCTCATCCTAAATTTCTAAGTTAAAACTTGTGGTTGAACAAGGGTGAAGGTTCACCAATTTCTATTGGTGGTTCCTTGGGAAAGTTTTGTCAAAGAAAAACTTAGTGTTTTCAACTGATAGGTAAAACCTATTTTGAGCAAAGCAAGCCTAAGCTACACTTAGCCAAAATGCATATAGTATCTAGACTACTAAAATTCTACTAAGGTATCACTTGCCAATACTATTCCAATGTATTGACCCACTATGGCTGTAACTTGTGATGTTGCAGGTTATTCTGATGATGATTGGGGGTTATGAGTCTACACTCAACATGCTTGCCTGTGGCACATGAAGATGAAGACTTATTTGTCTTATTATATATTTGAACTCTTGTATTAGGCCTGTGGCCATGGAGTTGTAAAAGACTATATTTGTCTCTGGAATGATATGTAATAATGACCTTTGTTTCTGTGTACTTCATCTTAAACTGTGGATGCTAGCATTGATCCCGGGACTAGCATTGCAATCACAGGGATCCTTACCTATATATAGGGAGGGATCTTACAGCATGTGTAGTTCACTATAGTCGTTGACATGACATCCATAGAACACCGTTCCGTAAATATCACATCCCTCATAGTGGTACAACAGAAACATTGCGGGTCCATATTACAAAGGTACACACATTATTATTATTATAATACCGGATGTTCAAGACTTCCATAAGATCCAACTTACAAACCAAAATATAATATGTTCAATGGAAATTTAAATGTAACAACTCCGACTAGGAGTGGAGCTCAACAGCTTATTTTATAGATTTCATGTTGTTCGGCTCCGTTGGTTACTACTAACTAGACTCTTAAGTTGAATCGTTCTCATCGACACCATAACGGATCGTAGTCCATGCCTTCAACTCCTCCGAATAGATCAGGTTCTTCGTAGGACACGTCTTTTTGGCATTCAGCTGCGTACATTGGCACGTCTTCGGAATCCTCAAAGTCTAAGCAAGGGATCAAAGGAAAGAATGAGTAACAGCGTTACCCAACAAGTTCAATATATGCAAGGTGGGAAGTTTGATGCTCTATCTACCACCTCGGATTACAAATCCTTGGCACTATGCAGTTTTTGTAAATCTTTCTTCAAAGATTGATTTTATTCTGAAAAACTATGACAATTAGCCTTCACGGGTTGACTAGAACTTTCATGGAGTTCCTTTCCTGCTGCGTTCGTAGATCCTTCCCGGAACAGGGAGTAACAAGTTACAGTTCTTACACTCTGCAGAGGTGCGTTTACTTTACCCATGAGAGATCAACTCCTTGTTGCACAACCGGGCGTACTTTCCCGTCCACAATTCCATGATGTGGGGCCTAGTAGTTGGTCCAAGCCAATCACTGCCCCCTTCGCGACCCCACATGTCTCCATGGTGTACACCATGCCCACATAATGAATTACGGCAATGGTTTGTACAAACCGTTAGATGCCAGAACTATCGTGGGACGTTGAGGGTTCCCACCCATATGCTGCATATCCTCTACGAATTACCAGATAGTATGCACGCTACGAGGATAACAGCCACGACCTGAACATCCGGCTTCATGCGAGAGGAAGAAGATACAACTGACTTCTCTATCCCATTCCAAATCTCATGGCTAACGCGTAATATACGGCGCTAGAATCACTGATGTCAGGGGTTATTAAGTTCCTACTTGATCATCATTGTTGCAATTAGAACTCTAAGTTCTAGTGCTCCATCATATCACCACTTAGGATGATATCCATAATTTCTTTATTTGGGAAAATAATATTTTCTTTCTTTTATAGCATATATGATAACACACAATTTGCAAATACCTTGATAAAGACTCTTCAAAGGATATGAGCAAGTGATGAACTTGCCTTGTGATGGCAAGGTAGTGAAGTCTGATGCTTGCACTGGACCTTGAGCTTCTAGTTCTACAAAAACATCATTATTGCCTGGTAAGGACAATATTTAAAGAAGCAAAATGATTATGCAAGTAATGTAATGCATTATTTGAATTTGTATGCATTTATCCCAAAAAGTTTCTTTTTGAGTAATAAGGGCTTATAAATATTTTTTTAATATTTTATAACATATATTGAATTATTTTATTTTATTTCCCTTTATTTGACTTTTACTGATTTAATAATTCCTTTAGGAATAATTAATTATACCTTAATTTTATTACTAACTATTTATTTAGTATTTTTCAAAAATACTATAATATTAATAAATGATGAAGGTGGTTTTTATTTATTTTTATCACCTTTCAATAATTTTGTAAAATTCCATAAGGAATATTTAAATTACAAAATTCTTATAAAAATTTGAATATCCAAAATTTGATATCTTATTTTATTTGTATAAAATGGATTATTGTGAATCCAAAAATATTTTATTTATAATTTTTGGACTATTATTCTATTTTCTAAAATTTTATTAAATCCAGGGGTACTTTGGTCTTTTCCTTTTTATTAAAACAGGCCTGAAAGAATTTCTGGGCTGGTTTATCTGTATTGGGCCCTGTTGGCCCATTAGTACTAAACAAAAGAGCCACCCCGAAGGGTCTGGCCTAGCTCGGCCCATTCCTCACTGCCTCTCTCTCTCTCTCTCTCTCTCTCTCTCTCTCTCTCTCTCTCTCTCTCTCTCTCTCTCTCTCTCTCTCTCTCTCTCTCTCTCTCTCTCTCTCGCGCGCGCGCGCGAGTTCATCTTATCCTCCTCTGACCCTGACCCTGTGGCCGGCGATGTCGCCACCGGCGATTCCCGCCGCCATCGGCCGTTCTGGTCGCCGCTGTGGTGCATTAGGGGGTTATTGACGATGGCTGTTCGTTCTGTCCAATTGGATTCAAGCCTAGGGCTCTCCTGCGATGGATCGATGTCGTCCCGAATCCTAGGGTTTGGGGGATTTGCATGGATTCAAGTGCAGTTGTGGTCGTCGTGTGTTGAGGTGATGCTCTGCACCTCCAGGCGTGATCAGGGTCATTGTCGTGGCGCCGTGCGGGTTGCAGCGCCCCCTCTGGGGTGCTCCCCGTGTCGCCATGGCCGTCGGCCCCTCTGCTTCCTCTTCTATCCTTCAGCGAGGACCTATGGTGAGTTTGATTTCCCTCTCCTGATGCTCTCTGTGCTTGTTGATTTGATGCTAGATGTTAGCAGTGTCTTCTTTGGCTACTGTCTGATTCAGATTAGGATGATTATCCTTTTAGGGTTTCTGTGATGTGCTTATTCATGTACTGGAGGAATTGATTCATGTTTAGATGGTTTGTACCCATACTGAATGCTTATTGGTCTGAGGCTTGTTGGTTGATCTGATGTATGGTGTTTCTGGTGGCTTACTTGATGATTTGATGCTTGGATTGCATCTGATTCAGATGATGTGGTTGTATGGGAACCATGCTTGGTAAAGCTAATGATCTGATAGCTTTCCACTGTTTATTTGATTCATGGTCATGATTATGATAAGATACAGCTACTGTTCTAGTGCTATAAGCTTGGAAATTAATATGTGGATTGAGATCCTCATGATCTCAAACAGTGTAGTGGATTATGGGAATATTCTATTTATGATTCCTTTTTTTAACAGGAAAATGATTAGTTAGTTGATTTTCTAAATCTAGGATGATTTACTGCTGTTCCTAATTCATATTGAATTGTTCTTGTGACACCATCATGTATGGCACACAAGTTTAATTCTAAATCATGTATTTGGTTAGTTGATGCTTGAGACAATCTTGGCTTTGAAAACTAGAGATGCTCATATCTAAATTCCCTATGACCAATGATGTTGGTCTGAAGCTTAGGGATTCAAATATTATCTAGTTGGTTCATCTAGATAGTCCTGGTAGTAGTACCAGTTATTCTTTTTTGAATCATGGCTTGGAAAAATGATAATGAGCTTGATCAATCTATGGATCCCAAAGATTTGTTTCTAAGGTGCTACTCTTCCTTTAGAGATGTGCCTAGAAATAGATCATAGGTATATATATGATTGAATTGTAGAATATGGTTTAACAACCAGAGAAAGGATGTTGCTCTGAGCTCTGGTTGGATTCTGGTGCTTTGCTGTTTGCCTTTAGATCTTCAGGAATCCCTATGATGGATTCACCCCACTTGGGTGTCTTCTGAGGGTTTGTTTTGTAAAACAACACATGCCTTTCTCTAAATAAGATGATTAGATCATGTGAAGGTTTTATGAAACTCACCACAAAAGCTGATATTTGTGGTGTAAATTGGTGATGATCTTGATCTGGTTTTGCTGGACTACTATGCTTGATCTGGAGCTAGCCTGCTCCTCCTAGCTCCTGGGCTTGGCCTTGCTGTCCACCTTGTTCATCGCCCTCTATGTCACCATCCTGGTGATGTTTGGGTTAATCTGGTGGTTGGTTTGGCTGTTGTTCTTGGTTTACTTGTTGTTAACCCTGGCTGTGGTGTGGTGTGGTGTGGTGTGGTAATGCACTGGGGTGCTTCCCCACGGTTGTGCTCTGGTTTTGTTTGATCTGGCTGTGCTTGTGCAGTCGACAGCACACCCTTGCATGCTTGTGTGTGTGCAGCCTGTGTGCCTGCTATGCACATATGGATAGGTTCAGAAGATTTGATCTTACTGTTACCAATCTACTTTTACCTTGGCTGGTGAACTGATCCCTTTTGGTTGTCCTTTGCATTCTGGCTGTGAATTGATGAAAGATGAAATCTTTCATATTGGTGAAACTTGACCCTCTTTAACATTTCTCAATGATGATATTGTCAAGTGCACCTCACTAACATATCTGAGAGAAATACATACTAACACTAATCTTGTTTTATTTCTGTTTAATCCTTGTTTTGCAGGTTCAAAGATAGAGATGAAGATTTAGTTTAGGTTTTTAGATATAGGATAGTTAGTAGATGTAATTTTCTTAATTCTTTGTAAATTTTTTATAGTTCATGTAATCTTTATTTTATTCAATTGTAATAAAGATTATGTTATTATTAATAAAGAAGATTCTTATTCTTTATTCTATTGTATCTTGTTTATTTCTTTATAATATGAAAATGAATTTCATAACTTCTATTGTTTTGAGATTTAAGTTATACTACCTATATCTTAATTAATTTAAGATTCAAATCTTATATCTAAATCATTTAAATTATTATTCAAACACTTAAGTTTTTTAATTCAAACCACTTTCAAAACACACATAATTCTTTTAAGATCACATCAAAGTTTATTACAATCGTACTTTAAGTCTAAACCTAATCTTAAAGTAAGAAAGAAACATTGATCACTTAAGATTTTATTTGGCGAAAATTTTACCCACTTTTTCACAAATAGATGCATGCAACAATACATAATCCTAAATCTACCCTTCATTAGGTTCCTAAATGCTGGGATGTTACAGTAACAGCAAGAAGGCTAACCCACTGCCACCTCCACCTCCGTCACCACCTAGCAGTCACCATGGCGGAGGAGGCCCGTGTCGTTCACGCAGCCCATCCCCTGTTGACAAGAAAAAGAAAAAGAACCCGGAGCCATACGATGCATGTTCGCGGATCGACAAGATCCACGAGGCCCGGGAAGGACCATACCTGGGACCATGTTGCTTTGGACCTGCAATACGGTCTGCAACTTACCCCAAAGGTTTCCAGATCGACAAGACGATCAAGCCCTATGACGGCACCGCCAAGCCAGCCACATGGTTGCACGACTACGGCAATGCGGTGGACATTGCCGGAGGCAACCCCAACGTCACCGTCAAGTACCTCCCGTTAATGTTGGCGGGCACGTCCCGTCAATGGATCAACGGCTTGCCGGATAAATCCATCTGCAATTGGATGGACATGCAAGAAGCGTTCACCAAGAACTTTGAGGGTACATGCAAACGTCCCTGCACTGTTGGCGATCTACAGCGGTTCGTGCAAGAGAAAGACGAGACATCTCGCACCTACCTCTCATGCTGGCTGGACATGAAGAATTCCTGCGCAGGAGTGCATGCTCAGACCGACATGGACGCCTTCATTGATGGGTTGGAAAGGGCCACGTTCCTCCGACATAAGCTGAAGCGCTTGCAGGACAATCACGAGCTTGACTTGAACCAGATGATTCAGTTGGCTAGTGAGTTCGCAGCTGCTGACGACGATGCTCGCGGCTCCTTGCCGGCAACGGCCGTTCCAACTCAAGCTCGGAGGAATAGGAGTACAAAGCGGAAAACAGCTTCAGAAGAAAAGCAATCTACCGACATGGTCGCCATGACTTTTGCAGGACGAGGTGATGGCGGACAACATGGCCGAGGACGAGGAGCTGGTTGTGGGCAGCAACGAGTAAGTGAAACTACCTCGGCGCCACTCCGTGTTCCCCAAACCTACAAGGAGTACCGTGATATGCCGTGCCTCGTACACCTTGATGTCAACGGCAAGGCCACCCATACCAATCGACACTGCAAGTTCCTCAACGACCTCAAGGAAGACCCGGAGTCCGGCTACAAGCGAAGTCAGAAGAACAGACCGCGAGGCAAGGGCAAGGGGAAGAAGAAAGAGGAGGAGTCCAAGGATTCAAGTGACATGGACAAGTATGTTGACCCCAAGAACGCCGCCAAGAGCGACGACAAGGGCAAGAACCCCTTCATGAGGAAGGCGCCATTCTACCACACTTTCCTTGGCACCCCCACCGTCCGACAACAAAAAACTTCTATGAGGATCCTGATGGCTACTCTACCCCAGTTCCCCAGTACCTGCGCTGGTCAGAGGTTCCAATCACTTGGGACAGGACGGACCACCCAGACCTTATTCCTACGGAGAACCAATACGCCATGGTCATCAACCCCTTGATTAACGGCGTGGAGTTGACCAAGTGTATGGTGGATAGTGGAAGCAGCATCAACATCATGAACCTAGATACACTGCAGAAGATGAACTTGACGGACGCAAACCTAAGCCGGACCAACACCATCTTCCACGGCGTAGTTCCTGGTCGGGAGGCTCGGTCCCTTGGGTGCATTACACTTCAGGTTGCCTTTGGCGATGTTAACAATTACCGCTAAGAGCGCATGACCTTTGAGGTGGTCCCCATCAAGAGCGTGTACAATGTCATATTCGGTCGCGACATATTCCACGCGTTCATGACCAAGCCATACTTCGTCTACAACAAACTCAAGATACCCGGACCAAACAGTGTCATCACCGTATCCGGAAGCATTACCAAGGCAAGGGACTGCGAGATTAACAAAGCAGCCTTCGTAGAAGCTATCCTCTATAGCGAAGAATTCAAAGAGATCCAGAGCAAGGTCGATGACTCAGAGATGCCCGCGTCAAAGAAGCAGATCTCCGACTCCGCTCCTGCATTCAAGGCCGCCATCGAGACCAAGCCAGCGGAACTTGTGGTAGGCGATGCCTCCAAGGTCACCGCCATTGGGACGAACCTGGATCCCAAATAGGAAAGCGCGCTCGTAGAGTTCCTCCGTGAGAATAGGGACATCTTTGCCTGGCAACCTGACGACATGAAAGGTGTACCTAGGGAACTTGTCGAGCACAAATTAAACATTGATCCAAAATGCAAACCAGTGAAACAACCACTACGACGCTTCGGAGACGATAAGAGACGCACCATTGGCAAAGAGATATCTAGGTTACTTAAGGATAGATTTATCCGAGAAGTCCTTCACACCTGATGGGTGGCCAATCCTGTACTTGTCCCCAAAAAGGGAACCAAAGAATTAAGAATATGCGTTGATTACACCGGCTTGAACAAAGCATGTCCCAAAGATCCGTTTGCTTTGCCTCGCATTGACCAAGTCATTGACTCGATGGCTGGCTCAGAACTTTTGTGTTTTCTCGATGCATACTCAGGATACCACCAGATCAAGATGAGGAAGTCAGACCAATTGGCCACTTCGTTCACTACCCCATATGGCACATTTTGCTATGTCACGATGCCCTTTGGGCTGAAAAACGCAGGTGCTATGTACCAGCGGACAATGCAATGTTGCCTTCACGACTAAATTGGTCGGAACATCCACGCCTATGTGGACGATATCGTGGTGATGTCTAAAAAGTCAAATGACTTAATCTCTGACTTAAAAGAAACCTTTGATAATCTCCGGAAATACAACATGATGCTCAACCCTAAGAAGTGCGTCTTCGGGGTTCCAGCCAGCAAATTGTTGGGTTTCATCGTTTCCCAGCGTGGAATCGAGGTGAACCCGGAGAAAATCAAGGCCATCTTAAACATGAACTGTCCGACATGCCTAAAGGACATTCAACGACTAACAGGTTGTGTTGCAGCAGTTAGTCGGTTCGTCAGCGGACTTGGAGAAAAGGCTCTGCCGCTGTACAAGTTGCTGAAGAAGGCGGACAAATTCACGTGGACAGACGAAGCAGATGCAGCATTGAAGCAGCTCAAGGAGATTCTTTCCTTAGAGCCCATCCTTGCAGCACCCGAGCCTGGAGAACCCCTGTTAATCTACATGGCGGCAACCAACCGGGTAATCAGCATCGTCGTCGTGGTAGAGAGGAAGGAACCAGGCTATGAGAACGGAGTTCAACGACCAGTTTACTATGTAAGCGAGGTCTTGACGGAGTCCAAGCAGCGTTACCCGCACTACCAGAAGTTAGCTTATGGAGTATTCCTTGCTTCTCGGAAGCTGAGGCATTACTTTCAGGAGCACCCAATCACAGTGGTGAGCAAGACTCCACTGTCCGACATTATCAACAATAGCGACGCTACAGGAAGTGTCACGAAGTGGGGCATTGAACTTGCTGCCTTCGAGATCACCTACAAGAGACGCGGCGCTATCAGGTCACAAGCCTTGGCGGATTTTGTTGCAGATTGGACGGGGATGCCATATGCTACTCCGTTGCCGAAACTAGAGTACTGGGTGATGCACTTTGACGGATCAAAGCTGCTCAACGGCTCGGGGGCTGGTGTATTTCTACAGTCACCAACAGGAGACAAGCTACACTACATTGTGCAGATCCGCTTCGAGGCTACAAACAACATGTGGGAGTATGAAGCACTCATTCATGCACTACATGTAGCCAAGGATATTGGCATCAAGCGCATAGTTTGCTGTAGATATTCCGACTTGGTTCCCCAGCAGGTGGCTGGCACCTGGAACGCGTGGAACCCTATGATGGCGGCATATCAAGACGAAGTGGACGAGATAACCAAAAGCTTCTTGGGCTACAAAGTCAAGTATGTACCTAGGGAGCAAAACGAGGCGGCTGATCTGCTATCTAAGCTTGGATTAGGGTGCAAAAGAATTCCGCTAGGAGTTTTCCTAGAGCATCTACGTACACCATCCGTGAAGGGAGCCGACATCGACAACCCGGATAGAGCTGACTCTTTCGTCAACATGGTGACAAAGGTTCCTCTGGCTTGGACAAAACCGTTCATGGAATATCTAGAACACGGAACTTTGCCTGACGACAAGGTCGAAAGACGGCAAATAGTTCGACAAGCAAAGGGTTATACCATAATCAATGGATAACTCTACAAAAGGAGCACTACTGGTGTATACCTTAAGTGTGTCTCTTAGCTAGAAGGTATGGAAATCCTATGCGAAATCCATCTCGGAGATTGCGGGCATCACGCCGCTCCTCGATCGTTGGTCGCGAAAGCCTTCCGGCAAGGATTCTACTGGCTAACCGTGAAGGCGAACGCCGACAAGCTGGTTGAGACATGCATGGGATGCCAGTATTATGCCCGATAACCACATGTTCCTGCTGAAGAATTGCGAATAATACCAATAACTTGGCCATTTGTAGTCTGGGGGCTAGACATGGTGGGACCATTACAGACGGCACCATGTGGGTTTACGCATCTGCTTGTAGCAGTTGATAAATTCACTAAATGGATAGAAGCTAAACCCATTAGAAAGCTTGATGGGGCAACTGCCCTTAGGTTTGTCCAGGATCTAGTGGTGAGATTTGGTCTCCCACATAGTATTATCACTGACAATGGCAGCAACTTATCACTCGGAGAAGTGGAGGCTTATTGTTGGGAGAAAGGCATCCGACTTGAACTTGCATCTGTGGCACACCCACAATCCAACGGTCAGGTTGAGCGAGCCAATGGATTAATTCTGCAGGGAATCAAGCCACATATTGAGGCACCGCTACATAGAGCAGCTGGAGCCTGGGCGGAAGAATTGCCATTTGTGCTGTGGAGTTTATGAACTACACCTAACAGATCCACCGGCTACACCCCTTACTTCATGGTATATGGAGCAGAAGCCATCCTACCTTCCGACATACTTCACGATGCACCAAGAGTTGCCGCCTACGACGAAGATGACACTGAAGAATCCAGATGCCTAGATGTGGACCTTCTCGAGGAGGAGCGCGTTTTCGCATGCAAAAGATCCGCCATCTACCAGCAGAAGCTGCGCAGCTACCATAGTCGCTGCGTTCGGCATTGCTCGTTTTAAGAGGGGGATTTGGTGCTCCGACTTAAGCAAAAGAAGTCACACAAATTATCCCCGCCATGGGATGGTCTGTTCATCATAATCAAGGGGCTGCACAATGGGTCTTACTACCTCGTTGACAATCGTGAACTGAAGGATAGACCCAACGAGGATCATAAGCGTAAGCGACGTGACCCGGATGATGAATACCCGAAGCTTGATCGGCCATGGAACATAGCACAGCTACGTCCTTTTTACACTTAGCATTTTTTATCTAATTGTGTACCTCTTATATGATCAATGAAATAAAGCTCTCTGGTTCACTCATATTTCTGAGTCTTTTACCTCCTTTAGTGTTCATTTTTGGATCATGTAAAACCTTTATGCACAAGTTTTGCGATTGCACTTGTGAAAATTCCGCCTATGGACGTTAGCTTAAATTTTCTGGTCTACACGTTCTTTTTCGTTTTTATGTGGATTCTGGAGTAGTGACTTTTGACACTTATTGTCAGAGATTTTGTGCTTAGGTTATTGACGGTGCCATTGGGCATCATCACCTGAGCGCATGGTTCCGACAACGAGTCTTCCGACTCACGAAAAGTCAAGCCTAAGAACCAAAGTAATGGATAAACCAGCACTTGCTTAAAAAAATATATACATGCTAGAAACTGATTCTTAAGTAGCAGGACATTCAACATTGTTTTTCCCCTTAAGTTAAATACATAGTTTTTCCACATGCGCATCAAAGGTGAAACAAATAATACAAGATTGTTTTTCATTCCTTTGGCGCAGGCGACTTGGAAGCAGCATCATTAGCAGCAGGAGAACCACCCTCGAGCGGTGTGAAGGGACTCAGAGGAGCTTTGGTTGCCACTATCGATGGTATTCATCGGCACGAAGACGTTGACATCGACTAACTCAGCAACTCTGGTGTCATAGCCCGCGAGTGACGACAAGATGGATGCGTGATTAATCTCTTTGCCATCGTCATCTACTTCGGGAATGCCAGAGGTCACCATGTCGATGTCGGCATCTTCGTAGTGTGCCTTCACCATGGATAGCGCCATCCTTGCACCAGCCCGTGCACATGAAGCTTTCCAGCTTGTGATACGCTCGGGGGCTCGGCGTAGGATCTCGAGTACTTCGCCATAGAGTCCGATGACTTGATGTTGATTTGGAGGGGCTTGGCAATCTCTTTTGCCTGCATGATGGCGGTGTTGATGAAGTTGCTGGCAAGAACCATGCATTCCTTTGCTGGAGGAGGAGAACGGGTTAAACCCATAGGAGCTGCAAATTCCGACAAGGAGCGCATGATTTCAAAAATTCATAGTATCCAGACTACAGAAATCCAAAACGGAGAATCACTTACTGAAGATGCTAGGCTCAGCTTGCCAGAGGGTATCAGCCAAGGAGTCCTTTTCTTCTTGGAGGAGCTTGTATGCCTCATGGTTGCATTGATTCTGCTCATCGGCAGCTTTCTTCTAATCTCTTAATATTGAGATCTCCTCCTTCAAGCGGTTCATCTCCTCGGTGGCGGAGTCCTGCAGGGCTTTCATGGATTCTTCATGCATCTTCAGCATGTCCTTCCTCTCCTACTTAAGGATCTTGTTCTCGCTATCCAGCTCCTGAATATGCTTGGATTGCTCGACAATATCCTTACACTTGGCAATGGTTTCTACAAGTCGGAGAAAGCAAAGTACACAGTGAGTACTCGAATCATGTGGGAACAAAACCAAGTCGGAATGCAAAAAATAAAACAGACCCTTGCTCTTGGTGATCTGTTCCTTCAAGAAGGCAGTTTTACCCTTTTCAGCTTCCAAGTCCGCGCGCATCTTCTGATACTTGTCGTTGGCCATGCCCCTCCGAGCATTCTCGTTCCGTGGAAAAAAGGAAAGAGTTAAACGTCGTTTGGTCTGCTTGGAGCATCTAGCCAGAAAAATTCCACCTAGACGCTCGGGGGCTACAGCGAGAGTTTTGAAATTAGCAATATGCTTAGTATTTCTTTAAGCATCTAGTCGGAACTAATTCAGTTTTCGATTAGAAGCTTGGGGGCTACAGTATAAAGATTATAACTCGGATATAAGCTTAGCTTTTCTTTAAGCATCTAGTAGGAACTAATGCAGTTACAACTAGAGGCTTGGGGGCTACAGTATTGAAATTTATACACTGCGTATGCTACTCTTAAAAGCATCTAGTCGGAATAATTCATTCCACCTATATGCTTGGGGGCTACAGTGAGAAGTTTTCTAGCTTAGTCACTCTTAGAGCATCTAGACGAAAAGACCTATGGTTTTCCGTCTAAATCCTCAGGGGCTACAGTGGGATACTCATATGAAATGCAAAAGGCAAGTAAAACTTACAAGGGCAATAATCTTGAGGTTTGTAGCACTCTCGGCCAGCAGCTTGCCAAAGGATACGATGTTTCCTTGCAAGATCTCTGCTTGTCAGAGGAGCTCCTCTAGACCGCACGTCGGAGATTTCGGCGCCGCACCTAGAACCAGAGCAGTGCTAGCCGGTGTAAGTACCGGGTAGACTATCTTCGGATACTCTATGGTTTTCTTGGGTGCGGGGGCGCCACCTACGGCAGAAGCACCTGCTTCCACCATCGCCTTACCGCCACCGATGGCATCCTTAGCCGGAGCTTCATCCATTTGGTGGGTGGCACTCTCCTGCGTCGCCTACTCGCCGACAATAGCGACCTCGGTAGAGGCACCTTAATCCACTTCCATGGCGGAAGGGCCAGATGCCTCCTTAGCTTGTGAGCTTTTCGGGGCAAACGAGGGCTTGACGGAGGGAGTGACAGGGGCGATGGCGGGAGATGTGTCGTGATGCAGCATGTCCTTAATGGTTCTAGAAGCCCCCAATGTTTTGGAGGTCTTCTTCAAGATGGTCGTGGCTTTCTTCCTGAAACGTGCACAATGCATAAGTATAGGAGCAAGACAGATAAAGAGACAATGTCGGAGGAAAAGAAGCTTACACAAGTGGGGGTGCTTTGGCAAAGGGGATCCCAGTAGTCTTTCTTTTCTCCGCCTCCAGGGCGGTGGTAGTCTTCTTGGAGGCTCCACCCTCTGTCTTCTTCTTCCTGCCTCCGTGGGCAGCGTCAGAGGTGGAGCTCTTCCGCTTTCACGCCAATGGAGCATCGTCGTCGGACACAACCGTGACTTCCTTCATCTTTGGATCATAGATTTGGGCAGCCATGCTGTCCTCCTCTAGATCACTAAGCTGTTAAGTGAGAAGTCACCGTGTTAGATGAGATGGTAATGGCTAGACGGAATAACTAGAGTATATGTCATACACGGAAGATAAACAGTTACTTTGGGCACTTGCTGTCTATGAACATGTCGTAGGTGATGGTGAAGCCACGTCGCTTGTCCTTCACCTTGACGATGTCCTTAAGACGGAGCTTGACGGAGTCGCTCGAGAAATTGTCCACGGAGATGCGGAGGCTATCCCTTCTATCGCTGGTATACTCGTGCATCATCTTTGCGCGGTGCTGCAGAGGTTGGATTCGCCTGATGAACCAGCACATGGCTAGGTCCAAGCTGGTCAAACCCGTCTCTATGAACCACTTTATCCGCCTGATGGCACGGGAAGCGTCGAGGTCGGAGGGAAGGGAGGCTTGGGATCTCCATGTCGAAGTTTCGGCGTCGGCTCCATCGACGAAGTCCGGGTACGTTACTTCTCGGCCGGACAGAGGGATATCTGGGCCGTAGAAGTAAGTACGCTGCTAGTTCTTGCAGGACTCGTGGCCGACTATGTCGAGGAACCGCCGGCCAGGACGGATCTTGAAGCTTATGGTGCCGCAATTTCTAAGTTCGTCCTTACTGGCTCCGGCTTCACGCTTAACGGTGAAGAAATACACGAAGAGATCTAGCCTAGGCTTAATCCCTAAGTAAACCTCGCAGAGCGCCGCGTAATTGCTAAGCGCTAGGATCTATTGGGAGAGAGGTTTTGGGGCTAGACTCGATAGTGGTTCAAGACGGAAAGGAACAAGTTAGAGATGGGCAGGGAGACGCCGCGTACCAGTTGGGCTTTGAGGTACACATTTTCTCCGGCTTGGGGAGAAGGTGTCACCTCGCCGGCCGGCGCCGCCCGCCAGGCGAGCCCCTCCGTCGTAGGGAGGTAGCCCTCGGCGATCAGTTCCTTGATATCACGGTCCGTGATGTCCGAACCGCGCCAATCGCCTTTGTGGGAGTCAAGCTCCTCCTCCAGCGGCTCCAGCGCCGCTGGATTATGGTCGCCGCCGGTGGACTCGACCACCGCCAAGACGGGGATGACCAGGACTTCTGGGGGCACAACGATGGAGCTCGACGTCTTTGCCGCATCTTCGCCCGACGCCGCCATGGAAGGGAAAGAGCTGCTGCTGGCCATTGGGTGAGTTCAGAGGTGACTGGCGAGAATTGGAGCTAGGGTTTTTTGCGAAGATTGCGCGGAGAGCTCGAGGGGGCGCTCACTGGAGGAAGAAGACGATGCGAGGAGAGAATGAGGTGAAAAGTAAAAATTTCCTGTAACATCCCTAAAATCATGTTTTCAAAGATTGCACATCATTCATGCATGCATATCATTTAGGGATTATTTTCCAACTCATTTCAAGAAAACAGAAGCACTTAGTGCTATTATTTTATGTGAGCAAATATTAATCTAATATCACTCTAAAATGAGAGTATAATTGTTTTAAACCAAGCTTTGTTTGCTCTCATGTTGTTTTGGTTGAATGTTGGAGTTTGGACAAAAATTTACAAAACAAATATGGTTTTAAAACCATTTTAAATCTTCAGCAAACCATGTGCTAAGGCACTGTTATCTTTAAAAATCTTCAAAGGACCATGCTAGTCCAACAAGACAACATGATTTTATACTCAAAATTATACAAGTTTCATTTTATAAAAGGCCAGAAAGGTATGGAATTCAAATGATTTTGAATTCATATTAAAAGGTTTCCTGAAAATCAATTTAGAAAAAAGAAAAAGAGATAAGAAATAGAGAAGGGCCGGCGCCAGACTTTCAGCCCATCAGCAAACGCATCCCAGCAAGCCCACCCGGGGTTTTTCCCTCCTTCTCTCACGCTGCACAGACCCACCCCGCGCTCACTGACTGGTGGACCCGAATGCCACGCGAGCATCGTACCCGAGCCACTCACCCCCACGACCCCGTCGACGCCGCTGTTACCTCATCACTGCCGCGATTGAAGCAGGCATAATTGCCGGAGTTTCCTCGCGAGATCCTCGCCCCTGATCCGGCTATAAGACCCCCTCCCCACTCCGCTCATTTCCCCTCACTCGGCGCACCATTTCCACCACCAGGCTACCCACAATCGCACTTGCACCACCGCTGTACCGAGCCACTCCGGCGGGCGATTCCGGTGAGCTCCAACCGCCCCTCTGCTTCTGGTTCATACGAGCGTGACCGCCACATCCTTGTGCATCTGCTGACACCCCTGGTTTGCCTGCTCGTGACCCAGGTCGTCGTCTTCGTTCACGCCCGCAAGCACTAGAGCCGCCGCTAAACTCCGACGAGCAATAGCGGTATGAATCGAGCGCCCCTTGTCTCCTCTCTGACCCTATCATGTTCACCATGTCTTTGTGCATCCTCTAACCCCACTGGTTCGTGCTAGGGCGATCTACATCGTCAGTAACAACACCATCTGCAAGCACCCGAAGCCGCGCGCAACTCCGACGAGGTCCTGCCGCCGTGTCCGTGCGCCCCTCGACAAACTACTGCCACGTTGAGCTTCCTTGTTACCGTGCGAGTCTGGTAAGCCACGCCACACACCCCAGCCCCTCATGTATTCTCCGGAGCGTCGCTGACAGAGCGTCGCCGCCGCGCCACCGTCGCCAGCGCCGCCAGGCTTTGGTCGCTTGATCGCAAGCCGTTAGATCCAAATCCAATGTGTAGAATTAGATGACTTAACGAAGGGGTACGGAACAGATCTGGCCGTGCGATCTAAGTTAGATCTGACGGTCCATGCTAGTTGATCTGCGCGAATCAGTATCAACCAATCAGAGAGCGCCACGTGGCTTGTCCTTTGTTTTAAAAACAGAATTTAGATCTAATAGATGTTTAAACTTGTAAAATTCATAACTTTTGATTCCCACATCCAAATTTGACAAATTTTATATCATTGGAATCAGGAGAGAAAATCCTTTCTGTTTATGCAATGTGTTTAATGTTTTGCCTTTGTTAAAATGATTGTTTTTACAGAAACATTTGTAGGCATAATTTGTGTATAGTAATTAATTGAAAAATGTTATGTTATTCAAATAAAGTTTATTTGGCATGTTTTGAACTTGTTTATGATTCAGTACTGTGCACTTTTCTTGTTTGGTGTAGGAAATCATCACATGGCTTTTTGCATGCATTCATATATTTTTGCTTGTTTATATTTTGTATGTGATTTGGTGCCATTATTTTATGTGTAGATTTTGGTGCAAATAGTGATTGTGATTGTGAAGATTGTTGCTAATCCCCAAACTACCAAGGGAAAGTGGTTCTTCATGATTTTATTCCAATGTTTTTCAACTATGCACTAGAAATATTTTGCTAGACTTGCATGAATATTTTGATCTATATGCTATGTTTGGGAAATCCTAGTAGTTGTAGAATTGCAAGAAATTTCTAAGTTGAGATGCTTATAAATGCCATGCTTAGCCTAGCTAGTAGCAACCAAGGGTGGTTATATATTCATGCTGTGAGAAAATATTTCTAAGTCTTTGGACTTGTGTTTTTGCTTAATAAAACAACTAAGTGAATGAAACACCTAGGTGGAATGGAAAGAATGGTTTGTGTTGAGTGGTTACACAAGGCCCATGTCTATGGTTTACCTTGTGTATCTCAATTGTGGAAAGCCACCCAGGAACAAAGGGATTTGAGATGCCAAATGTTAAGAAGCTTCTAGTGCAGCCACATGGCATTATGGGCTCTGCCTGGATCATATAGGTTGCAATATCTTAGCCATTTGGGCAGTTGGTGGTAGTGGGATGATAGGTTTAAGCGCGTCCATTTGGTCTACGGGAAGGCTTCTGGAAGGTCCTGTCTTGGTGAAAATCAAGTCTTGTGGGGAAAGTGCACAACCTCTGCAGATGGAAGAATCTAAGTACTTAGCCATGTCCCTGGTATTGGACAACTTGAGCATCAAGACATGGAAGCTATCAAGAATCTCCTCATCCCAAATTTCTAAGTTAAAACTTGTGGTTGAACAAGGGTGAAGGTTCACCAATTTCTATTGGTGGTTCCTTGGGAAAGTTTTGTCAAAGAAAAACTTAGTGTTTTCAACTGATAGGTAAAACCTATGTTGAGCAAAGCAAGCCTAAGCTACACTTAGCCAAAATGCATATAGTATCTAGACTACTAAAATTCTACTAAGGTATCACTTGCCAATACTATTCCAATGTATTGACCAACAGTGGCTGTAACTTGTGATGTTGCAGGTTATTCTGATGATGATTAGGGGTTATGAGTCTACACTCAACTTGCTTGCCTGTGGGACATGAAGATGAAGACTTATTTATCTTATTATATATTTGAACTCTTGTATTAGGCATGTGGCCATGGAGTTGTAAAAGACTATGTTTGTCTCTGGAATGATATGTAATAATGACCTTTGTTTCTGTGTACTTCATCTTAAACTGTGGATGCTAGCATTGATCTAGGGACTAGCATTGCAATCACAGGGATCCTTACCTATATATAGGGAGGGATCTTACAGATGGTATCAGAGCAGTGTGTTTCCTGTAGGATTATGACCCTAGGATTGGAAACCACTAAGGAAAATTTTCAACAACTTCCACACTTGTCTTTTCTTCTCGTAAACTTTTCTAATCTTCTTTCTCATCTCTATTTTGTAGATGAACTCCATCAACGAAGCCGTGAGGAAAGGAACACTCATGACTATGACTTTGGAATGTGAGACAGAGTTCCCCAAGGCTCTCAAGGACCTCATGGTTTCCATGGGAATACATGGTGCAGCTGTGTACAAAGGTTTTCCTGTGATGGATGAAGGAGTTGAGTACTGGTGGGTGCAACTTCACTTGTATAAAAACAAGGAAGACAACCACAAGGACTCAGGATTCTGCATGGTCACCAACTCAGTGATGCACACCACATTCTTTGATTCAGCAAGGGATGCAGCTTGGAAGGCCATCAAAGAACTTGGTGATAGAATCAAGTGCAGAATGCTCAACACCCAGAATGACCTTAGGGAAGAAAAGAAGCATACCCAAGAGTTAGAGTCTACCAACCAACGACTAAGAGAGGACATCATAGACTTAGCAATGGAGTCATTGATCAGGATCGACAGATTGCCTCTAGGGATGCCTTGTTAGCCAACTTAGCAAGTGAGATGGGATTGTAACGTACTTCGTTAGTTGGACCACCACAGTTATCTTTATATTTTCCAAAAATGTTGTTTAAAATAAGTTGAACCTTGGATGCTTGTAATGGATTTATGTATGCTATGACTTGTGTGTTTTGATTTCCAAAGATATGCATGTGATGCCTTGTCTTGTGATCTATCTTTAATTGTGTTGATTCTAACTTCTTCTATCTTATAAAATAGATGCCTAATGTTACTATTAGCATGGCTGAAGAGTTCAAGGTAACTCGTTTTGGCACTCGTCTTATTGAGCTCACTAGTTTGCTCAATCTCCCACTTCCTACCATCATGATGCTTCCCCTCACCAAGTTCGAGAGGAAGCACCTTTGGGGCTTCAAGGTTACTCAGCCAGGACGCCAGACTGAGCCAGCCACGGAGGCCATCACCTTCAAGCTCATGCATGATGACAAGGAGAGAGGCCTAGAGGTAGTCATGCAGGATTTTCTTGGACGTTTGCTAGGGAGACACTCTCGGGAGATTAGAGGTACTCATTGCCACGCCTTCGGTAGACGTGATGAGGATGGTGAGGCCATTGACTTCGAGGATACTGCTAGAGAGACGGCAGAGCCGGATCGTCTATACCTCCAAGACTTAGAGGTTCTTCTTAGGTACCTAGATACTGATAGGACCAACATCATGCTTAGCAATGATGAACTCCAGGTGCAGCTTCGAGAGAAGGACAAGCTCTTCGCGGAGCAAGATGAGATAGTCAAAGAAATGGAGGCCAAGTTTGAGAGTCAGGATAGAAAGTTCAAGAGTCAAGAGAAGAGAGTCCAAGATAGGAACAAGAGGATTCGAGACATGACTGTAGAACTAGAGGCCAAGGACTTCGAGCTCGAGCATCAGCAGGTGGTGATTGAGAGACTTCGTTCACAGAAGAGGGCTCTGAAAGCCAAAGTGGAGACCTTGACCACCAATGTCGAGGAGTACAAGACCTCTATGGAGAATGCAGGTCTTACACTTGTTGATGAGGAGGTTGATGCAGAGGAGTAGTGATGACTACTCATTTACCTTTATTTACCATGCTTTTGCTTATTGAGTCGCAATGACCATCCAACATGTGGATGGCTTGCTATTGGTGTGTTTACTTTTAAAAACTTGTTATCTTTGTTGTTGAACTTTTACTACTATGATGCATGTTTGGTGATTGTTTATGTGATGTATTGTGCATGATAGCATCTATGGGTATCTCATTCTTATCTCTATTGAAAACCACAGATGCCTCCCCGACGTGCCAATCCCAACCCTAACAACAACAACAATATCACCCCCGAGATGCAGCAGATGATGACAGCTCAGACGCAGATGATGCAAATGATGACCACGTTCATACAGAATCAGAACAACAACAACAACAACAACAATAATAACAACAACAACAACAATCAGAACAACCCACCGGGTTTTTACATGCTTACGAGATTCTTAAGACTGAGGCCAGCAAAGTTCTCAGGAACTACTGGTCCTATGGTGGCCAATGATTGGCTACGCTCTGTGAACAAGGACTTGGTAACTGTTGGCTGTACTGATGAAGAGAAGGTCAGATTTGCAGCACACTTGTTGGAAGGACCAGCAGCCACTTGGTGGGATAACTTCTAGATCACCACTCCCATTGCGGATGTGACATGGGCTATCTTTGAAGATGGTTTCCGTACTGCTCACATCTCATCCGGAGTGATGAGTTTGAAGAAGAAGGAATTTCATAACTTGAAGCAGCGCCACCGCAGCGTGGCAGAGTATATTGAGGAGTTCAACAATCTGGCGCGTTATGCACCGGATGAGGTTGACACTGATGCTAATAGGAAGGAGAAGTTCCTCGAAGGATTGAACGATGAACTGAACCTGCAGCTATCTGTGGCCTATGTTCCCACTTATCAGTCTCTTTGTGACAAGGCTGCTATTTTGGAGAGCAAGATGAAACAGGTTGAAAGCAGGAAGAGGAAGCGTTCTGACAAGCACAGCTCGGGATCGTCTCACAAGCGTTCCCATTATGATGATAGTGGGAATTCTGGATCCCACAAGCATGGGAAGTACAACAAGCACCACAACCACAACCGTCATCATGACAACAAGCACCACCGTAGTCATGACAATGACAAGTATAAGAATCACAAGATTGGATATAAGAGCCACCACAATGGAAGTGGAAGTGGTAGTGGAAGCCAGCCTGTCAAGAAGGATCTTAGTCAGGTTGAATGTTTCAAGTGCAAGAAGATGTGGCATTAGGCAAATGAATGCCCAGAAAAGAAAGTTGAAGGACCCAACAAGCCCAACCCTTTTCAAAAGGGACAGGTGAACCACATCAATGTGGAAGAGATCTATGAGGAACCTGATGCTGTGGTTGGTAAGTTCAAACTCAATTCTATTCCATCACTTGTTATTTTTTATACTGGTGCATTACATTCATTCATATCAAAAGCATTTGTTGATAGAAATGGGTTTCCAACTGAAAACATTGGGTGTCCAATAAAAGTAAGTTCTCTAGGTGGAGATATGATAGTGAGTCTTGGATGCCGGGATCTAGTAATAGAGTTTGGAAAGCATAAGTTTCCAGTGAGTCTGATAATCCTAGATTCCCAAGGACTGGATGTAATTTTGGGAATGGATTGGATGACCAAGTATGAAGGAGTACTAGATTGTGCCAATCGAACTGTTGCACTCACAACCCTGGAAAAGAAACGGATTAGATTCAAGTCTAATTTTGAATCGAAAGGGAGTAAGATTAATTCTCTTAAGGTGGTTAGCATAGACAGTGTGCCAATTGTGAGTGAATATCCGGATGTGTTTCCGGAAGAATTGCCGGGAATGCCACCAGATAGAGATGTGGAGTTTCTTATTGATTTGCTACCAGGATCTGGACCAATAGCAAAAAGACCGTATAAGATGTCAGTTGATGAGTTGAAAGAACTCAAGAAACAACTTGGAGAACAGTTGCAGAAAGGATTTATTCAACCAAGTTCTTCATCTTGGGGAGCACCAGTTTTGTTTGTGGAAAAGAAGGATAGGAGTCAAGGGTTATGCATAGATTACCGCTCACTCAATGAGGTGACTATCAAGAACAAATACCCTTTGACTAGAATCAATGACTTGTTTGATCAGCTAGAAGGAGCCTGTGTGTTCTCAAAAATTGATCTCCGATCAGGATATTTCCAGCTCAAAATAAGGGAACAAGACATACCTAAGACAACTTTCACCACTAGGTATGGATTGTATGAGTACACCGTGATGCCTTTTGGTTTGACCAATGCCCCAGCTCATTTCATGAACATGATGAACAAGGTGTTCATGGAGTTCCTTAACAAGTTTGTTGTCGTATTCATTAATGACATTTTGATCTACTCCAAGAGCAAAGAAGAGCATGAAGGACATTTACGTTTGATACTTGAGAAGCTTAGAGAGCATAAGCTGTATGCCAAATTCAGCAAGTGTGAGTTTTGGTTGAATGAAGTCGGATTTCTTGGACACGTTGTGTCAGGAGATGGTGTAGCAGTTGATCCTGCTAAAGTTTCAGCTGTAACTGAATGGAAATCTCCTAAGTCAGTGAAAGAGATTCATAGTTTCCTTGGCTTGGCAGGATACTACAGAAGGTTCATTGAGAATTTCTCCAAGATAGCTAAGCCAATGACAGATTTACTAAAGAAAGACAAGAAATTTGCTTGGTCTGAAGGATGTGAACTCAGTTTCCAAGAGTTGAAGAAGAGGCTAGTGACAGCACCAGTCTTATGTCTGCCAGATTTGGAAAAGGATTTCCAAGTGTATTGTGATGCATCTCATCATGGATTAGGTGCAGTACTTATGCAAGAAGGGAAAGTTGTGGCTTATGCCTCGAGACAACTCAAAACTCATGAAGTAAATTACCCTACTCATGATTTAGAGTTAGCCTCTGTTGTCCATGCACTCAAAACATGGAGACATTACCTTTTGGGAAAGCGATGTGAAGTGTTCACAGATCACAAGAGTTTGAAGTATATCTTCACCCAGAAAGAGATTAACATGAGACAAAGAAGATGGCTAGAACTCATCAAGGACTATGACTTGAGTTTCCAATACCACCCCGGTAAAGCAAATGTTGTAGCGGATGCTCTAATCCGTAAGGTTTTTGTGAATGGCCTTACTAAGGGAGAATTGCCAGATGATCTGTGTGCCCAATTTAGAGATCTCAGATTGGAGATTGTGCCAGAAGGACATCTCATGTCATTGGATGTTCAACCCACTTTGTTGGACAAAATCAAAGAATCCCAAAAGACGGATAAAGAAATTGAAGAGATTAAGAAAAAGATTGGCAAGGGAAAAGCCAAAGGATTCCATGAAGATGAACAGGGTTCTTTATGGCATAGAAAGCGTATCTGTGTTCCACAAGATCCGGAACTTCGGAAACTGATTTTGAGCACACAACTCACCATATTCCATTCATCCGGGTAACACCAAAATGTACATGGATATGAAAGAAAGATTTTGGTGGAATAATCTCAAGAAGGACATCGCCGAACACATTGCTTTGTGTGATGTATGTAGTAGAGTGAAAGCGGAACATCAGAAACCAGCAGGATTGTTACAACCACTACCTATTCCTGATTGGAAGTGGGACAAGATTGGCATGGATTTCATTACCGGATTGCCAAGGACACGGTCAGGATATGACTCTATTTGGGTAGTAGTGGATCGCTTAACTAAAGTGGCTCATTTCATACCCGTGAAGACAACCTATAGAAGTGCTAAGTTAGCAAAGATCTACATGAGCAGGATTATATGTCTGCATGGAGTACCCAAGAGTATTGTGTCTGATAGGGGAACTCAATTAACTTCTCATTTTTGGAGGCAATTACATGAGTCATTGGGAACGAGGTTGGAATTCAGCACCGCTTTTCATCCTCAGACTGATGGACAAACAGAAAGGACCAACCAGATTCTTGAAGATATGTTGAGAGCATGTGCTCTAGACTATGGAGCTAGTTGGGATGAAAGTCTGCCTTACGCAGAATTCTCTTACAATAACAGCTATCAAGCCAGTATTGAGATGGCACCATTTGAGTTTCTCTATGGGAGAAAGTGTACCACCCCATTACTATGGAATGGTGTGGGAGAAAGAAGTGTGTTCGGACCAGAACTAATCAAAGAGGCTGAAGAGAAAGTCAAACTAGTTAAGGACAGATTGAAGATAGCACAGTCCCGACAGAAGAGCTACGTAGATACTAAGCATAGAGAAGTCACCGATGAAGTGGGTGATAGAGCTTATCTTAGAGTGTCACCACTTCGTGGAGTGAAGAGATTTGGAGTCAAAGGAAAATTGGCCCCAAGATATGTTGGACCATTCAAGATTCTGAGTTGTAAAGGAGAAGTAGCTTATGAGATTGAATTTCCAGAATCATTGTCTGCTGTTCACAATGTGTTTCATGTAAGTCAGCGAAAGAAATGCCACCCGGAAATGGAAGAGACTTCTTTGAAGGATATCATACCTTTGGAGGAGGTTCAATTGGAAAGTGATCTCACTAATGTGGAGAAACCCATCAAGATTCTTGAGACTGCAGAAAGAGTTACTCGGACTAAGACTATCAAATTCTGCAAAGTTCAATGGAACTATCATTCCGAAGAAGAAGCAACATGGGAAAGAGAAGATGATCCAGCATACCACTTCATGTGTAACATCCCTAAAATCATGTTTTCAAAGATTGCACATCATTCATGCATGCATAGCATTTAGGGATCATTTTCCAACTCATTTCAAGAAAACAGAAGCACTTAGTGCTATTATTTTATGTGAGCAAACATTAATCTAATGCCACTCTCAAATGAGAGTATAATTGTTTTAAACCAAGCTTTGTTTGCTCTCATGTTGTTTTGGTTGAATGTTAGATTTTGGACAAAAATTTACTAAACAAATATGGTTTTAAAACCATTTTTAAATCTTCAACAAACCATGTGCTAAGGCACTGTTATCTTTAAAAATCTTCAAAGGACCATGCTAGTCCAACAAGACAGCATGATTTTATACTCAAAATTATACAAGTTTCATTTTATAAAAGGCCAGAAAGTTTTGGAATTCAAATGATTTTGAATTCATATGAAAAGGTTTCCTGAAAATCAATTTAGAAGAAAGAAAAAGAGATAAGAAATAGAAAAGGGCCGGCGCCAGACTTTCAGCCCATCAGCAAACGCAGCCCCGCAAGCCCACCCGGGGTTTTTCCCTCCTTCTCTCACACGGCACAAACCCACACCGCGCTCACTGACTGGTGGACCTGAATGCCACGCGAGCATCGTCCCCGAGCCACTCACCCCCACGACCCCGTCGACGCTGCCGTTACCTCATCACTGCCGCGATTGAAGCAGGCTTAATTGCCGGTGTTTCCTCGCGAGATTCTTGCCCCTGCTCCGGCTATAATACCCCCCACTCCGCTCATTTCCCCTCACTCGGCGCACCATTTCCGCCACCAGGCTGCCCACAATCGCACTTGCACCATCGCTGTACTGAGCCACTCCGGCGGGCGATTCCGGTGAGCTCCGACCGCCCCTCTGCTTCTGGTTCATACGAGCGTGACCGCCACATCCTTGTGCATCTGCTGACACCCCTGGTTTGCCTGCTCGTGTCCCAGGTCACCGTCTTTGTTCACGCCCGCAAACACCAGAGCCGCCGCTCAACTCCGATGAGCAATAGCAGTATGAATCGAGCGCCCCTTGTCTCCCCTCTGACCCTGTCACGTTCGCCATGTCATTGTGCATCCTCTAACCCCACTGGTTCGTGCTAGGGCGATCTACATCGTCGGCAACAACACCATCTGCAAACACCCGAAGTCGCGCGCGACTCCGACGAGGTCCTGCCACCGCGTCCGTGCGCCCCTCGACAAACTACTGCCACGTTGAGCTTCCTCGTTACCGTGCGAGTCTGGTAAGCCACGCCACACACCCCAGCCCCTCCTGTATTCGCCGGAGCGTCGCTGACAGAGCGTCGCCGCCGCGCCACCATCGCCAGCGCCGCCAGGCTTTGGTCGCTTGATCGCGAGCCGTTAGATCCAAATCCAACGTGTAGAATTAGATGACTTAACGAAGGGGTACGGAATAGATCTGGCCGTGCGATCTAAGTTAGATCTGACGGTCCACGCTAGTTGATCCGCGCGAATAGGTATCAACCATTCAGAGAGCGCCGCGTGGCTAGTCCTTTGTTTTAAAAACAGAATTTAGATCTAATAGATGTTTAAACTTGTAAAATTCATAACTTTTGATTCCCACGTCCAAATTTGACAAATTTTATATCATTGGAATCAGGAGAGAAAATCCTATCTGTTTATGCTATGTGTTTAATGTTTTGCCTTTGTTAAAATGATTGTTTTTACAGAAACATTTGTAGGCATAATTTGTGTATATTTATTAATTGAAAAATGTTATGTTATTCAAATAAAGTTTATTTGGCATGTTTTGAACTTGTTGATGATTCAGTACTGTGCACTTGTCTTGTTTGGTGTAGGAAATCATCACATGGATTTTTGCATGCATTCATATATTTTTGCTTGTTTATATTTTGTATGTGATTTCGTGCCATTATTTTATGTGTAGATTTTGGTGCAAATAGTGATTGTGATTGTGAAGATTGTTGCTACTCCCCAAACTACCAAGGCAAGTGGTGCTTCATGATTTTATTCCTATGTTTTAACTATGCACTAGAAATATTTTGCTAGACTTGCATGAATATTTTGATCTATATGCTATGCTTGGGAAATCCTAGTAGTTGTAGAATTGCTAGAAATTTCTAAGTTAAGATGCTTATCAATGCCATGATTAGCCTAGCTAGTAGCAACCAAGGGTGGTTATATATTCATGCTATGAGAAAATATTTCTAAGTCTTTGGACTTGTGTTTTTGCTTAATAAAACAACTAAGTGAATGAAACACCTGGGTGGAATGGAAAGAATGGTTTGTGTTGAGTGGTTACACAAGGCCCATGTCTATGGGTTACCTTGTGTATCTCACTTGTGGAAAGCCACCCAGGAACAAAGGGATTTGAGATTCCAAATGTTAAGAAGCTTCTAGTGTAGCCACATGGCATTATGGGCTCTGCCTGGATCATATAGGTTTCAATAACTTAACCATTTGGGAATTTGGTGGTAGTGGGATGATAGGTAGGAGCGCGTCCATTTGTTCTAAGGGAAGGCTTCTGAAAGGTCCTGTCTTGGTGAAAATCAAGTCTTGTGGGGAAAGTGCACAACCTCTGCAGATGGAAGAATCTAAGTACTTAGCCATGTCCCTGGTATTGGACAACTTGAGCATCAAGACATGGAAGCTATCAAGAATCTCCTCATCCCAATTTTCTAAGTTAAAACTTGTGGTTGAAGAAGGGTGAAGGTTCACCAATTTCTATTGGTGGTTCCTTGGGAAAGTTTTGTCAAGGAAAAACTTAGTGTTTTCAACTGATAGATAAAACCTATTTTGAGCAAAGCAAGCCTAAGCTACACTTAGCCAAAATGCATATAGTATCTAGACTACTAAAATTCTACTAAGGTATCACTTGCCAATACTATTCCAATGTACTGAACCACTGTGGCTGTAACTTGTGATGTTGCAGGTTATTCTGATGATGATTAGGGGTTATGAGTCTACACTCAACATGCTTTCCTGTGGCGCATGAATATGAAGACTTATTTATCTTATTATATATTTGAACTCTTGTATTAGGCCTGTGGCCATGGAGTTGTAAAAGACTATGTTTGTCCCTGGAATGATATGTAATAATGACCTTTGTTTTTGTGTACTTCATCTTAAACTGTGGATGCTAGCATTGATCCAGGGACTAGCATTGCAATCACAGGGATCCTTACCTATATATAGGGAGGGATCTTACAGCATGTGTAGTACACTATAGTCGTTGACATGACATCCACAGAACACCGTTCTATAAATATCACATCCCTCAGAGTGGTACAATAGAAACATTGCGGGTCCATGTTACAAAGGTACACACATTATTATTATTATAATACCGGAAGTTCAAGACTTCCAAAAGATCCAAATTACAAACCAAAATATAAGATGTTCAGCGGAAATTTAAATGTAACAACTCCGACTAGGAGTGGAGCTCAACAGCTTATTTTATAGAGTTCATGTTGTTCGGCTCCGTTGGTTACTACTAACTAGACTCTTAGGTGGACTCGTTCTCATCGACACCATAACGGATCTCGTAGTCCACGCCTTCAACTCCTCCGGATAGATCAGATTCTTCGTAGAACACGTCTTTTTGGCATTCAGCTGCGTACATTGGCACGTCTTCGGAATCCTCAGAGTCTAAGCAAGGGATCAAAGGAAAGAATGAGTAACAGCATTACCCAACAAGTTCATTATATGCAAGGTGGGAAGTTTGATGCTCTATCTACCACCTCGGATTATAAATCCTTGGCACTATGCAGTTTTTGTAAATCTTTCTTCAAAGATTGATTTTATTCTGAAAAACTATGACAATCAACCTTCACAGGTTGACTAGAACTTTCATGGAGTTCCTTTCCTGCTGCGTTCATAGCTCCTTCCCGGAACAGGGAGTAACAAGTTATAGTTCTTACACTCTGCAGAGGTGCGTTTACTTTACCCATGAGAGATCAACTCCTTGTTGCACAACCGGGCGTACTTTCCCGTCCACAATTCCATGATGTGGGGCCTAGTAGTTGGTCCAAGCCAATCACTGCCCCCTTCGTGACCCCGCATGCCTCCTTGGTGTACACCATGCCCACATAATGAATTACGACAATGGTTTGTACAAACCGTTAGATGCCAGAACTATCGTGGGACTGTAACATCTCAAAAATCATGTTTCAAAACTCATGCATATCATCCATGCATACATGATCATTTAGGGCTCCATTTCAAAACCATTTCAAAAACAGGAGCACCTGATGCTCATTATTTTATGTGAGCAACTATTAAACTAATGCCACTCTAAATTGAAGAGTTTATTTGTTTTAAACCAAGCCTTGCTTGCTCTCTTGTTACTTTGTTTGATTGTTGGAGTTCAGTAAAAATTTACAAAACAAATATGATTCAAAAACCATTTCCAAAACTTATTCAAATCATGTGCTATAGCATTGTTTATTTTGTTTAATCAAAGGACCAAGCTAGTACAGAGAGACCACATGTTTTTATGCCCAGAAATATGAGTGTTACACTCTACAAAACTCCAGAAAAGATTTGAATTCATCTGGCTTTTGAAATCATTTGAAAAAGGTTCCTGGAAATTCAAACAAAAAAAGAAAAAGACTAAAGAAATAAGAAAAGGTCGGCGCCAGACTTTTAGCCCATCAGTGAAACCAGCCCACTAAGCCCCGGGGTTTTCTCCTCGCTCTCTCACATGCACACACTCGACCCCGCGCTCACTGACCACTGGCCCCATCGCCACGCCGTCATCTTCCTCCCAGAAACAACGCGATGAACACGTCGCCGCCCGTTTCTTCCCCCGCCTATGCCATGATTTTAAACCTCTTAATTGGCGATGAATGCGTGCATGATCTCCACCCCAGCTCTGGCTATAAGATCCCCTCCTCTCTCCGCTCATTTCCCCTCACTCAGCGCAGACACCACGCCACCAGGCTGCCTGTAATCGTGCCCACACCGCCGCACCACCGACGACCTCCGGCGACCAATTCCGGTGAGCATCGTCCACCCCTTTGTCGCTGCTTCATGCGAGTATGCTCTACATGTACTTGCGCATCTTCTCATGCCTTTCTTTTTCTCTGTACCATCCTAGAACGTCGTCACCGTCCACCACTGGAAGCAACCGAAGCTCGGCTCAACTCCGACGACCTCCAGTGGTAATTTACGACCACCCCTTTCCCTCTCGTTGACACCTGCATGACTAGCATCATCTTGCGCATCTGACCCACCGCTTCTTTTGCCTTGGCATGATCTGCATCCTCGCCAACGTCGACGAACAGAAGCATCCGTCGCGAGGGACTTCTCCGACAAGCAATCCACGATGACCCCGAGCGCCCCTTCGCCAACTGAGCACACGTCGAGCATCTCCTCGTCACGGCGATTCTGGTGAGCATCCTCACACCTCCCCGTGCGACCTAGTTTGCTGGCAAGCTTGCAGCCCGAGCGCGCCGCCACCTGTCGCCGCCGCTAGCGCCGCCAGTTTAGGGTTAGCTGCTTAGGGCCGTTCGATTTAGATCCAGTGGACGCGATAGATCCATCACCGAAGAGGTATGATTAGATCTGAGCCGCAGATGTTATGTAAGATTTGACGGTGCGCGAGCACGATCCAGCCCGAACCGGTACCAGCCAATTAGAAAGCGCCGCATGGCACGAGTTTTGTTTTAAAAGTTTGAATTAGATCTATTAGATGTTTAAACTTGTTTAATTCATAACTTTTGAATGCCACGTCCAAATTTGACAAATTTTATATCAATGGAATCAGGAGAGAAAATATTTTCCATCTATGCAATGTGTTTAATGTTTTGACTCTGTTAAAATGGTTGTTTTTATAGAAACATGAGTAGGCCTATTTTCTGTATAATAATTATTTGGGAAATGTTTTAATGTTCAAATAAAGTTTGTTTGGCAAGTTTTGTACTTGTTTATGTTTCAGTACTGTGCACTTGTCTTGTTTGGTGTAGAGAATCATCACATGGCATTATGCATGCATCCATATATTTTTGCTAGTATTTATTTTGTATGTGATTTTGGTGCTATTATTTTATGTGTAGATTTTGGTGCAAATAGTGATTGTGATTCTGAGGATTGTAGCTACTCTCCAAACTACCAAGGCAAGTGGTGCTTCATGATTTATTCCTATGTTTTTCAACTTTGCATTAGAAATATTTTGCTAGTCTTGCATGGTTATTTTGATCTATATGCTATGCTTGGGAAATCCTAGTAGTTGTAGAATTGCTAGAAATATTTCTAAGTCTTATCAATGCCATGCTTAGCCTAGCTAGTAGCAACCAAGGGTGGTTATATGTTCATGCTATGAATAAATATTTCTAAGTCTTTGGACTATGTTTTTTCTTAATAAAACAACTAAGTGAATGAAACACCTGGGTGGAATGGATGGGTTATGTTGAGTGGTTACACAAGGCCCATTTCTATGTCTTGCCTTGTGTATATCACTTGTGGAAAGCCACCCAGGAACAAATGGATTTGAGAGGCCAAATGTTAAGAAGCTTCTAGTGCAGCCACTTGGCAATATGGGCTCTGCCTGGATCATATAGGTTGCCATAACTTAGCCATTTGGACAGTTGGTGGTAGTGGTATGATAGGTTGGAGCGCGTCCATTTGGTCTAAGGGAAGGCTTCTGAAAGGTCCTGTCTTGGTGAAAATCAAGTCTTGTGGGGAAAGTGCACAACCTCTGTAGATGGAAGAATCTAAGTACTTAGCCATGTCCCTGGTATTGGACAACTTGAGCATCAAGACATGGAAGCTATCAAGAATCTCCTCATCCCAATTTCTAAGTAAAAACTTGTGGTTGAACAAGGGTGAAGGACCCCAATGTCTATTGGTGGTTCCTTGGGAAAGATTTTGACAAAGAAAAACTTAGTGTTTTCAACTAACAGGAAAAACCTATTTTGAGAAAAGCAAGCCTAAGTTACACCTAGCCAAAATGCATATAGTATTTATTCTACCAATATTCTACTAAGGTATCACTTGCCAATACTATTCCAATGTATTGACCCACTGTGGCTGTAACTTGTGATGTTGCGGGTTATTCTGATGATTAGGAGTCATGAGTCTACATTCAACATGCTTTCCTGTGGCACATGAGGATGAAGACTTATTTATCTTATTATAAATGAACTCTTGTATTAGGCCTGTGGCCATGGAGTTTGTAAAAGACTATGTTTGTCTCTGGAATGATATGTAATAATGACCTTTGTTTCTGTGTACTTCATCTTAAACTGTGGATGCTAGCATTGATCCTGGGACTAGCATTGCAATCACAGGGATCCTTACCTTTATAAAGGGAGGGATCTTACAGATGGTATCAGAGCACTGTGTTGCCTGTAGGATTATGACCCTAGGATTGGAAAGCACTAAGGAAATTTTTTCAACAACTTCCACACTTGTCTTATTCTTCTAGTAAACTTTTGTAATCTTCTTTTCTCATCTCGTTTGATAGAAGGATGCATTGTTAGCCTTTAGATTAGAAAGTGAAAGATGAATTGAGCCATATTAGTTGGACCACCACACTCATCATTATATTTCCAAAATTTTGACTAAGTTATATTGAAACTAGGTTGCTCGTATTATGTATGTCATGATTTGAGTGTTGCTTACTAATGATATGCATGGATGCTTTGTCTTGTGATTTAACTTTAATTGTATTGATCCTCACTTTTTTCTATCTTATAAAATAGATGCCTAATGTTACTATCAGCACGGCTGAAGAGTTCAAGGGAACTCGTTTTGGCACTCGTATTATTGAGCTCACTAGTCTGCTCAATCTCCCTCTTCCTACTATCATGATGCTTCCCCTCACCAAGTTTGAGAGGAAAGACCTTTGGGGCTTCAAGGTTAATCAGCCAGGACGCCAGACTGAGCCAGCCACGGAATCCATCATCTTCAAGCTCATGCATGATGACAAGGAGAGAGGCCTAGAGGTAGTCATGCAGGATTTGATTGGACGTTTACTAGGGAGACACTCTCGAGAGGTTTGAGGTACTCACTTCCACACCTTTGGTAGACGTGATGATGATGGTGAGGCCATTGACTTTGAGGATACTTCGAGAGAGACGGCAGAGCCGATTCGCCTATACCTCCAGGAGTTAGAGGTTCTTCTTAGGCACATAGACACTGATAGGACCAACGTCATGCTTAGCAATGGCGAAATCCAGGTGCAGCTTCGTGAGAAGGACAAGCTCCTTGCGGAGCAAGATGAGATAGTCAAAGAGATGGAGGACAAGTTTGAGAGTCAGGATAGAAAGTTCAAGAGTCAGGAGAAGCGAGTCCAAGATAGGAACAAGAGGATTCGAGACATGACTGCAGAACTAGAGGCCAAGGACTTCGAGCTCGAGAATCAGCAGACTGTGATTGAGAGGCTTCGTGCATAGAAGAGGGCTCTCAAAGCCAAAGTAGAGACCTTGACCACCAATGTCTAGGAATACAAGACCTCTCTGGAGAATGCATGTCTTACATTTGTTGAAGAGGAGGTGATGCAGAGGAGTAGTGATGACTACTCATTTACCTTTATTTATCATGTCTTTGATTATTGAGTCGCAATGACCATCCAACATGTGGATGGCTTGCTATTGGTGTGTTTACTTTTCCAGAAACTTGTTGTCTGTGTTGTTGAACCTTTACTACTATGATGCATGATTGTGATTTGTTATGTGATGTATTGTGCATGTTAGCATCTATGGGTATCTCATTTTTATCCTTATTGAAACCCATAGATGCCTCCCCGACGTGCCAATCCCAACCCCAACAACAACAACATCACCCCTAAGATGCAGCATATGATGACAACTCAGACTCAGTTGATGCAAATGATGACCACGTTCATCCAGAATCAGAACAACAATAACAACAATAATAATAATAACAACAACAACAATCAGAACAACCCACCGGGTTTTGACATGCTTACCAGGTTCTTAAGGCTAAGGCCAGCAAAGTTCTCAGGAACTACTGATCCTATGGTGGCCAATGATTGGCTACGCTCTGTGAACAAGGCCTTGGTAACTGTTGGCTGTACTGATAAAGAGAAAGTCAGATTTGTAGCTCACTTGTTGGAAGGACCAACAGCCACTTGGTGGGATAACTTCCAGATCACCACTCCCATTTAGGATGTGACATGGGCTATCTTTGAAGATGGTTTCAGTACTACTCACATCTCATCCGGAGTGATGAGTTCCATAACTTGAAGCAGCGCCACCGCAGCGTGGCTGAATATATTGAGGAGTTCAACAATCTGGCGCGATATGCACCGGATGAAGTTGACACTGATGCTAAGAGGAAGGAAAAGTTCCTTGAAGGGTTGAATGATGAATTGAACCTGCAGTTAGCTATGGCCTATGTTCCCACATATCAGTCTCTCTGTGACAAGGCTGCTATTTTGGAGAGCAAGATGAAACAAGTTGAAAGCAGGAAGAGAAAGCACTCTGACAAGCACAACTCGGGATCGTCTCACAAGCGTTCCCATTATGATGATAGTGGGACTTCTGGATCCCACAAGCATGGGAAATTCAACAAGCACCACAACCACAACCGTTATCATGACAACAAGCACAACCGTAGTCATGACAACGATAAGTACAAGAATCACAAGGGTGGATATAAGAACCACCACAATGGAAGTGGAAGTGGCAGTGGAAGACAACCTATCAAGAAGGATCTTAGTCAGGTTGTGTCGGGGATATAACCCCAGATACCCTAGAGTTGAGGTATAAAGAGACCTTAACAGACTAATAAATATCTGTATGAAAGAATATGGAGATATAAAGAGGATACATCAAAATATACAAGGCATGAAGAGAGAAATCTAACCTGGAAAAAGAAAAAAGAGTAAAGGGAGACCCGGGCCTAACTAAATAAAAGTCGGCCTGGTTCAGTACACTCCAGGACGAATTAGGCCATCCTGGGCCAAATTGATCGAGTATGCAGATAAGGGCCGAGTTCTCCTCCCAGGGTAGGCCGATAGAGCCTAATTCGGCCCACCGCAGGCCTGCACCAATCCTCCTTGCCGAACTCCACCACCACGCCTCGCTCCCGCTGTCTCCTGCCAGTGCTATGACGCTCCTGCGCCAAGCTCCCTCATCGCCACCTCGCCACCCCGAAGTCGCCCGGGTGGGCCGACTAAGGGAAATTCGGCCCACCGTGGGGCCGCGTCTCCCTACCACGCTGAGCCACATCAAGCTCCCCGGGTGGGCTGGCGTCTGCTTCGACCCGGCCAGCCCACCACGGGCCGACACACCTCTTCCGGCTGGGCCTTTCCTAGTTCACCTAGGCCGAATTGGGCAGACCCAGGCTGGGCTATTTCCTTCACCTGGGCCAAGGTTGATGACCCGGTTGGGCTGCAGCTTCACCCGGATGGGCCGGACTGACCCCAAGGATAATTCGGTTTCTCTTTCCCTTATCCTCTGGGCCGAATCAACTAACAACTGGTCCGGATCAGCAGGACCCAGGCCGAGTTCACCCTTTAGATTTATCATCTGGGCCGAGTTAATTCGACCTAGACACCTCATTATTTATCTCCAGGTACCTCCACGGTCTCCCCAAGAGCACGCCATCGGATCAAGACAATCCGTGCCAGTCTTGAGACGCCCATGGCTCCGACTTGCACATGGGCATATGGAATATGCCTTTGGCATCAAGAATATGCTAAGGAATATGCCATGGCATCTCCAAAGATGCCAAGGCATATGCTGGGCATCTTAGAAGATGCCAGGAATATGCTACACGGATGCCAAGCGTGGGGAACAAGCTTTGTCCCCTGGGCTCCCCTTTATAAGGAGCACCAGGGGGATCGTTCAGAGGGAGGCCCCGAAGGGCTCCTCCCCTCTCTGCTCAATAGGAGCTCTCCTTCTTCTTCTTCCTCCACTCTCACAGAGAGATCTAGATAGAGGCATAGGAGATACAGCTCAAGGAGCATGATTGTAGCCACAAGTATGGCAAGATTATAAGAGATTAGATGTAGAGGAAGATGTGTTATCTCCACATGAGAGCCTCAATCCTAGATACATTGTATTTCTCTTTGTTCATACGAGTGCGGTCTTCACTGCATCATCCCTCCCGGGATTCCTCCACGTCGGATCGGCCCCAACTTTAGCCTACCCATGGCATATGCCGTGATACCACCACGATATTTGGCGCCCACCGTGGGGCCACTTAGTGGCGTTGGTTGGGTTTCCATCCGGACGGGAGCATCTTCATCAACTTTTTCCTCATAGAGCTCATTCAGCTCCCCCAAGCGAAAAGAGAACAGAGAGGTAAGCGCAGAGGCTCTCCAAGTATGACTCATCAAGGCAGGTAAGACTCAGCGAGAAGGACTCAAACACTTCTCCAAGTATACTGTAAGTACCAGATAACTCAGCCACCAACACTCGATCCTTCTGTAACATCCCTAAAATCATGTTTCAAACTCATGCATATCATCCGTGCATCCATGATCATATGAATTTTATTTCAAACAAATCATTTCAAAACAGAAGCTTTTATGCTTATCATTTCATGTAAGTTGCTCTAGCCATAGTGCTACCTTTCAATAAGAAGAGTGCTTGATTTGTTCAGTAAGGTTTGAATTCAAACTTTGGCACCATCAAAAGTTTGAACAAAGTTTCAAAACAAAATAAATAAAATAAAACCAATACCATGCATATTATATATATCATAAAGGCTTGGTTTTATTTTTATTTTCATTCTGATCAAGGTGTTTTGATTGAACAGAAGTGTTTGACACACATTTGAGTGCAAGGTTTGCAGTATAAAAACCTAGCGAATATTTGAATTCAAACTCATTTGATTTGGATTTAAAAATCATTTCAGAAAATCAAAACAGAAAAAGAAAAGGAGAAAAGAAATAGAAAAAGGCCAGCGCTACCTATCTGGCCCAACTGCGGATCCAGCCCAGTTAGCCCACCCGGGTTCCCCCTCTCTCTTTTCTCACTCGCAGACAAACCCACTGAGCAACTGACGCCAGGACCCCACCCCCTCACTGTTTAACTCGCTGACAAGTGGACCCCGCGACCACGTCGTCTTCGTCGTCAATCACGCGCGGCCGCGACGCTCTCTCCGTCGTTACCTCGCCGCAATCAGTACACGCTTAATTGCCATTGATACGCCGCGCGATCCTCGCCCCCTCTCTGGCTATAAGACCCCCTCTCCACCGCGGCCATTTCCCCTCACCTAGCACCACCTCTACGCCCCTAGGCTGCCCGCAATTGCCCTTGCGCCGCCGTAGAGAGAGTGACTCCAGTGACGAATATCGGTAAGCATAGACCGCCCCTCTGCCTCTAATTCAAACCACCGTGACCAGCATGATCTTGCGCACCTGCTAATTCCCTCCGTTTGCTTTCTCATGACCCAGAGCGACGTCCTCGTTCTCACCCGCGAGCACCTGAGCCGCCGCTTGACTCTGACGTGCGATTCAGGTAAGATAAGACCGCCCCTTGCCTTCCCTTTGGTACTGTCTTGATCGACAAGACCTTGCGCATCTTTTGAACCACCTGGCTTGTGCTAGGACGATGCAGAACCTCGGCAACGTCCTCGACAGCAAGCAACAGACGCCGCCCGCAACTTCGACGAGCTCCAGCGACCAACTCCGTGCGCCCCTTACCAAGCCGTCGCTAGGTTGAGCATCAGCGCATCGTCACGTTTCTGGTAAGCACCTCCGACGACCCCAGAGCCGCCTGTAGCACCGCGACGCCGTAGGCAGAGCTCGCTGCCGCCAGTAGCCACCGCCCAGCTATGGTCGTTTGATCACTTATCGAAGCGTGTGAGATTAGTTCACTTATCGAAGCGTTACGAGCAGATCTGGGCCGTGCAGATTGTGTTGATCTAACGGCTCACAGACGCGATCCTGAGCGAAGCGGTACGGGCCAACCGGAATAAGACGCGTGGCAGCAGTTTAGGTTTAAAAACAGAATTTGAATCTATTAGATGTTTGAATTTGTTTTGGCTATAACTTTTGATCCCCATGTTAGAATTTGACAAATTTTATATCATTGGATTAGGAGAGCAAGCCCTTTCTAAATATGCAATTTGTTTCATGTTTTGCTTCTGTTAAAAGAGTTTTATTTGCAGAAACTTGTGTAGGGCTAATTTGAGTATATGAATTGTTTAGGAAATGATTTAAGGTTTAAATAATTGTTGTTTGGCAAGTTTTAAACTTGTTATGAACCAGCACTGTACACTTGCTTTGTTGAGTTTTAAAAATCATCACATGTCATGTTGCATGCATTCATATATTTTTGTTTGTATATGTTTTATATGTCATTTGTGGCTATGATTCTTTGTGTAGATTTTGGTGCTAGTGATTGTGATTGTGAGGAGTGTAGCTACTCTCCAAACTACCAAGGCAAGTGGTGCTTCATGAATATTTTTATCCCTATGTTTTCTACTAAGCATTAGAAATATTTTGTTAGTCTTGCATGCTATATTTTGCTCATATGCCATGTTGGGAAATCCTAGTAGTTGTAGAATTGCTAGAAACTTTCTAAGTTAAGATACTTATCTATGCCATGCTTAGACTAGCTAGTAGCAACCAAGGGTTGGTAAAGTATACATGCTATGATAAAATATTTCTAAGTCTTTGGACTTGTGTTTTGCCTAATAAAACAACTAAGTTAATGAAACACCTGGGTGGAATGGAAGGAATGGTTTATGTTGAGTGGTTACACAAGGCCCATTTCTATGGTTTACCTTGTGTATCTCACTTGTGGAAAGCCACCCAGGAACAAAGAGATTTTAGAGGCCAAGTGTTAAGAAGCTTCTAGTGCAGCCACTTGGCAATATGGGCTCTGCCTGGATCACATAGGTTGCTAGAACTTAGCCATTTGGACAGTTGGTGGTAGTGGGATGATAGGTTGGAACGCGTCCATTTGGTCTAAGGGAAGGCTTCTGAAAGGTCCTGTCTTGGTGAAAATCAAGTCTGGTGGGGAAAGTGCACAACCTCTGCAGATGGAAGAATCTAAGTACTTAGCCATGTCCCTGGAAAAGGACAACTTGAGCATCAATACATGGAAGCTATCAAGAATCTCCTCATCCCAATTTCTAAGTATAAACTTGTGGGTGAACAAGGGTGAAGGACCTCAATGTCTATTGGTGGTTCCTTGGGAAAAGTTTTGACAAAGAAAAACTTAGTGATTTCAACTAATAGGCAAAACCTATTTTGAGCAAAGCAAGCCAAGCTACACTTAGCCAAATTGCATATAATATCTAGTCCACCTAAATTATACTAAGGTATCACTTGCCAATACTATTCCAATGTATTGACCCACTGTGGCTGTAACTTGTGATGTTGCAGGTTACTCTGATGAGGATTAGGAGTCATGAGTCTACACTCAACATGTTTGCCTATGGCACATGAAGATGAAGACTTTTATTTATTTACTTATTCAAACTCTTGTACTAGGCCTGTGGCCTTGGAGTTGTAAAGACTATGTTTGTCTCTGGGATGACTGTAATAATGACCTTTGTTTCTGTGTACTTCATCTTAAACTGTGGATGCTAGCATTGATCCAGGGACTAGAATTGCAATCACAGGGATCCTTTTCCTTTATAAAGGAGGGATCTTACAGATGGTATCAGAGCACTGTGTTGCCTGTAGGATTATGACCCTAGGATAGGAAACCACTAAGGAAATTTTTTCAACAACTTCTACACTTGTCTATTCTTCTCGTAAACTTTTCTAATCTTCTTTCTCATCTATATTTGTAGATGAACTCCATCAACGAAGCCGTAAGGAAGGGACCACTCATGACAATGACTTTGGAGTGTGAGACAGAATTCCCCAAGGCTCTCAAGGACCTCATGGTTGTAATGGAAATACATGGTGCATCTATGGACAAAGTCTTTCCTATGATGGATGAAGGAGTTGAGTACTGGTTGGTGCAACTTCACTTGTATAAAAACAAGGAAGACAACCACAAGGAAAAGGGATTCTGCATGTTCACCAATTCAGTGGTGCACACTACATTCTTTGATTCAGCAAAGGATGCAGCTTGGAGGACCATCAAGGAACTTGGTGAAAGAGTCAAGTGCAGAATGCTCAACCTCCAAAATGACCTGAAGGAAGAGAAGAAATATACCCAAGAGTTGGAGGCTACCAACCAAACCTTAATAGGAGACATTATAGACTTAGTGATGGAGTCTTGTGAGCAAGATAGACTGATTGCTTCTAGAAACATTATGTTAGCCAACAGATCCAGTGAGATAGGATTGTAAACGTACTTCGTTAGTTGGACCACCATTTATCACCTTATTTTCCAAATGTTGCTTAAAATAAGTTGAACCTTGGTTGTTGTAATGGATCCATGTATGCCATGACTTGTGTGTTTTGATTTCCAAAGATATGCATGTGATGTTTTGCCTTGTGTTTTATCCTAGTTGTGTTGTTCTAACTTTTTCTATCTTATAAATAGATTCCTAATGTTACCATCAGCACTGTTGAGGAGTTCCAGGGAACTCGCTTTGGTCCTCGTATTGTTGAGCTTACTACTTTGCTCAATCTCCCTCTTCCTACCATCATGGTGCTTCCCCTCACCAAGTTTGAGAGGAAAGACCTTTGGGGTTTCAAGGTCAATCAGCCCGGACGCCAGAATGAGCCCACCATGGAGGCTATCATCTTCAAGCTCATGCACGATGACAAGGAGAGAGGCCTTGAGGTAGTCATGCAGGATCTAATAGGACGTCTACTAGGGAGACACTCCTGACAGGTTAGAGGTACTCACTTCAATGTCTTCGGTAGACGTGATGAGGATGGAGAGGCCATCGACTTCGAGGACACTTTGAGGGATACAGCAGAGCCGATTCGTCTATACCTCCAGGACTTAGAGGCTCTCATTAGGCACGTGGACACTGATAGGACCAACGTCATGCTCAACAATGACGAACTCCAGGTGCAGCTTCGCGAGAAGGACAAGCTCTTCGCGGAGCAAGATGAGATAGTCAAGGAGATGGAGGCAAAGTTCGAGAGCCAAGACAGAAAGTTCAAGAGTCAGGAGAAGCGAGTCCAGGATAGGAACAAGAGGATTCGGGACATGACTGAAGAACTGCAGACCAAGGACTTCGAGCTCGAGCATCAGTAGACGGTGATTGAGAGGCTTCGTTCCCAGAAGAGGGCTCTCAAAGCCAAGGTAGAGACCTTGACTGCCAATGTCGAGGAATACAAGACCGCTATGGAGAATGCAGGTCTTACCTTTGTCGAGGAGGAGGTTGATGCCGAGGGGTAGAGTTGACTACTCATTTATCATTTATTATCATACTTGTTGTTGGGAACTTGTTATTTGACCATCCAACATGTGGATGGCTTGTTAGTTGTGTGTGTTTTACTTTGCAAACTTGTTATCTGGTTGTTGAACCTTTATCATTATGTTGCATGCTTTGTGATTGGTTATGTGATGTAATGTGCATGTTAGCATCTATGGGTATCTCATTCTTATCTCTATTGAACAAACCACAGATGCCTCCTCGTCGTGCCAATCCCAACCCCAATAACAACAACATCACTCCTGAGATGCAACAAATGATGACAGCTCAGACTCAGCTGATGCAAATGATGACGACATTCATCCAGAACCAAAACAACAACAATAACAACAACAACAACAACCCACCGGGTTTTGACATGCTTACCAGGTTCTTGAGATCGAGGCCAGCAAAGTTCTCAGGAACAACTGATCCCATGGTGGCCAACGATTGGCTATGCTCTGTGAACAAGTACTTGGTAACTGTGGGCTGTACTGATGCAGAAAAGGTCAGATTCGCACCACATTTGTTGGAAGGACCAGCCGCCACTTGGTGGGATAACTTCCAGATCACCACTCCCATAGAAGATGTGACATGGGCTATCTTCGAGGATGGCTTTCGTACTGCTCATATCTCATCTGGAGTGATGAGTCTAAAAAAGAAAGAGTTCCATAATCTGAAGCAGCGCCACCGCATCATAGCTGAATATATTGAGGAGTTCAACAATCTGGCACGTTACGCACCGGATGAAGTTGACACTGATGCTAAGAGGAAGGAAAAGTTCCTTGAAGGGCTGAATGATGAACTGAACTTGCAGCTATCAGTGGCCTATGTTCCCACTTATCAGTCTCTCTGTGATAAGGCTGTTATTTTGGAGAGCAAAATGAAGCAAGTTGAAAGCAGGAAGAGAAAGCACTCAGACAAGCACAGCTCGGGATCGTCTCACAAGCGTTCCCATTATGATGATAGCGGAAGCTCAGGATCCCACAATCATGGGAAATTCAACAAGCACCACAACCACAACCGTCATGACAACAAGCATCACCGTAGTCATGACAATGACAAGTACAAGAACCACAAGGGTGGATATAAGAGCCACCACAGTGGTAATGGAAGTGGCAGTGGAAGCCAGCCTGTCAAGAAAGACATTAGTCAGGTTGAATGCTTCAAGTGCAAGAAGATGGGGCATTATGCAAATGAATGCCCATAAAAGAAAGTTGAAGGACCCAACAAGCCCAACCCTTTTCAGAAGGGACAAGTGAACCACATCAATGTGTAGGAAATTTATGAGGAGCCTGATGCTGTTGCTGGTAAGTTCAAACTCAATTCTGTTCCAGCATTTGTTCTATTTGATACTGGTGCATCTCATTAATTCATATCAAGAGCATTTGTTGAAAGAAATGAACTACCGGTAGAGACTATTGGGTGTCCTATAAAAGTAAGTTCTCCTGGCGGAGAAATGATAGTGAATTCAGGATGTCATGATCTAGTCATAGAGTTTGGGAAGTATAAGTTTCCCATTAACTTGATAATTCTAAACTCCCAAGGATTGGATGTCATTTTGGGAATGGACTGGATGACTAAGCACAAGGGAGTGATAGATTGTGCCAACCATACTGTCTCACTCACAACTCCAGAAAATAAAACGATCAGATTCAAGACCAACTTTGAAGCAAGAAGGAGTATGCTAAATTCTCTTAAGGGGGTTAGCATAGACAGTGTGCCAATTGTGAGTGAATATCCGGATGTGTTTCCGGAAGAATTGCCAGGAATGCCACCAGATAGAGATGTAGAGTTCCTTATTGATTTGCTACCAGGATCTGGATCAATAGCAAAGAGACCATACAAGATGTCAGTGGATGAACTAAAAGAACTCAAGAAACAACTTGGAGAACAGTTACAGAGAGTATTTATTCAACCAAGTTCTTCATCTTGGGGAGCCCCAGTTTTGTTCGTGGAGAAGAAAGATAGAAGTCAAAGGTTATGCATTGATTACTGTTCACTCAATGAGGTGACCATCAGGAACAAATATCCTTTGCCTAGAATCAATGACTTGTTTGATCAGTTAGAAGGAGCTTGTGTGTTCTCAAAGATTGATCTCCGGTCAGGTTATTTCCAACTCAAGATAAGGGAGCAAGACATACCTAAGACAGCTTTCACCACAAGGTATGGATTGTATGAATATACCGTGATGCCTTTTGGTTTTACCAATGCACCAGCATACTTCATGAATATGATGAACAAGGTGTTCATGGAATTCCTTGATAAGTTTGTTGTCGTTTTCATCGATGACATTTTAATCTACTCTAAGAGCAAAGAAGAGCATGAAGGAAATTTGCGTTTGATACTTGAGAAGCTTAGAGAGCATAAACTGTATGCAAATTCAGCAAGTGTGAATTCTGGCTAAATGAAGTTGGATTTCTTGGACACATTGTGTCAGGAGATGGTGTAGCTGTTGATCCTGCTAAAGTTTCAGCTGTAACTGAGTGGGAATCTCCCAAGTCAGTGAAGGAAGTTCGTAGTTTCCTCGGCTTAGCAGGTTACTACCGAAGATTCCTTGAGAATTTCTCCAAGGTAGCTAAGCCTATGACAGAGTTGCTAAAGAAGGACAAGAAATTTGCTTGGTCTGAAGGTTGTGAACTCAGTTTTCAGGAATTGAAGAAAAGACTTGTGACAGCACCAGTCTTGTGTTTGCCAGATTTGGAAAAAGATTTCCAAGTTTATTGTGATGCATCTCATCATGGTTTGGGTGCTGTACTTATGCAAGAAGGAAAAGTTGTGGCTTATGCCTCGAGACAACTCAAAACTCATGAAGTGAACTACCGTACTCATGATTTGGAGTTAGATTCTGTTGTCCATGCACTCAAATCATGGAGACACTACCTTTTGGGAAATCGATGTGAAGTGTTCACAGATCACAAGAGTTTGAAGTATATCTTCACCCAGAAGGAAATTAATATGAGACAAATAAGATGGATAGAACTCATCAAGGACTAGGACTTGAGTTTGCAATACCACCCCGGTAAAGCAAATGTTGTAGCGGATGCTTTAAGCCGTAAGGTTTTTGTGAATGGCCTTACCAAGGGAGAATTGCCGGATGATTTGTGTGCCCAATTTAGAGATCTCAGATTGGAGATTGTGCCTGAAGGACACCTCATGTCTTTGGATGTTCAACCCACTTTGTTGGACAAGATCAAGGAAGACCAGAAGACTGATAAGGAAATTGAAGAGATTAAGGAAAATATTGGCAAAGGAAAAGCCAGAGGATTCCATGAAGACGAACAGGGTACTTTATGGCATGGGAAACGTATCTGTGTTCCACAAGATCCGGAGCTTCAGAAACTGATTTTGCAAGAAGCACACAACTCATCGTATTCCATTCATCCGGGTAACACTAAAATGTACATTAACATGAAGGAAATATTTTGGTGGAATAATCTCAAGAAAGACATCGCCGAACATATTGCTTTGTGTGATGTGTGTAGTAGAGTGAAAGCGGAACATCAGAAACCAGCAGGTTTGCTTCAACCACTACCTATTCCTGATTGGAAGTGGGACAAGATTGGTATGGATTTCATTACCGGATTACCAAGGACCCGGTCAGGATATGATTCTATTTGGGTTGTAGTGGATCGTCTAACTAAAGTGGCTCATTTCATACCCGTGAAGACAACCTATACAAGTGCTAAGTTGGCCAAAATCTATATGAGTAGAATTGTATGTCTACATGGAGTGACCAAGAGTATTGTGTCTGATAGGGGAACTCAATTCACTTCTCATTTTTGGAGACAGCTACATGAGTCATTAGGAACGAGATTGGAATTCAACACTGCTTTTCATCCTCAAACTGATGGACAGACAGAAAGAACTAATCAGATTCTTGAAGACATGTTGAGGGCATGTGCCCTAGACTATGGAGCCAGTTGGGATGAAAGTCTGCCTTACGCAGAATTTTCTTATAACAACAGCTATCAAGCCAACATTGAGATGGCACCATTTGAGTTTCTCTATGGGAGAAAATGTACCACCCCATTGTTATGGAATGGTGTGGGAGAGAGAAGTTTGTTCGGACCAGAACTTATCAAAGAAGCCGAAGAGAAGGTCAAGTTGGTTAAGGATAGATTGAAGATAGCACAGTTACGACAGAAAAGCTACGCGGATCCTAAGCGTAGAGAGGTCACCTACGAATTTGGTGATAGAGCTTATCTTAGAGTGTCACCACTTCGTGGAGTGAAGAGGTTCGGAGTCAAAGGAAAGTTGGCCCCAAGGTATGTTGGACCATTCAAGATTCTGAGTCGAAAATTAGAAGTAGCTTATGAAATTGAATTGCCAGAGTCTTCGTCAGCTGTTCATAATGTGTTTCATGTGAGTCAGCTTAAAAAATGTCATCCAGAAATGGAAGAAACTTCTTTGAAGGATACTATACCTTTGGAGGAGGTACAATTGGAAAGTGATCTTACTTACGAGGAGAAGCCTATCAAGATTCTTGAGACTGCAGAAAGAGTCACACGGACTAAGACTATCAAGTTTTGCAAAGTACAGTGGAACCATCATTCCGAAGAGGAAGCAACATGGGAAAGAGAAGATGATCTTCGGAAAGACCACCCTCACCTATTTGCTAGACAATCCGAATCTCGAGGGCGAGATTCACCTTAAGGGGGTTATATTTGTAACATCCCTAAAATCATGTTTCAAACTCATGCATATCATCCATGCATCCATGATCATATGAATTTCATTTCAAACAAATCATTTCAAAACAGAAGCTTTTATGCTTATCATTTCATGTAAGTTGCTCTAGCCATAGTGCTATCTTTCAATAAGAAGAGTGCTTGATTTGTTCAGTAAGGTTTGAATTCAAACTTTGGCACCATCAAAAGTTTGAACAAAGTTTCAAAACAAAATAAATAAAATAAAACCAATACCATGCCTATTATATATATCATAAAGGCTTGGTTTTATTTTTATTTTCATTCTGATCAAGGTGTTTTGATTGAACAGAAGTGTTTGACACACATTTGAGTGCAAGGTTTGCAGTATAAAAACCTAGAGAAGATTTGAATTCAAACTCATTTGATTTGGATTTGAAAATCATTTCAGAAAATCAAAACAGAAAAAGAAAAGGAGAAAAGAAATAGAAAAAGGCCAGCGCTACCTATCTGGCCCAACTGCGGATCCAGCCCAGTTAGCCCACCCGGGTTCCCCCTCTCTCTTTTCTCACTCGCAGACAAACCCACTGAGAAACTGACGCCAGGACCCCACCCCCTCGCTGTTTAACTCGCTGACAAGTGGAACCTGCGACCACGTCATCTTCGTCGTCAATCACGCGCGGCCTCGACGCTCGCTCCGCCGTTACCTCGCCGCAATCAGTACGCGCTTAATTGCCATTGATACGCCGCGCGATCCTCGCCCCTGCTCTGGCTATAAGACCCCCTCTGCACCGCGGCCATTTCCCCTCACCTAGCGCCACCTCTACGCCCCCAGGCTGCCCGCAATTGCCCTTGCGCCGCCGCAGACAGAGTGACTCCGACGGCGAATCTCGGTAAACACAGACCGCCCCTCTACCTCTAGTTCAAACCACCGTGAAAAGCATGATCTTGCGCACCTGCTAATGCCCTCCGTTTGCTTTCTCATGACCCAGAGCGACGTCCTCGTTCTCACCCGCGAGCACCTGAGCCGCCGCTCGACTCCGACGTGCGATTCAGGTAAGATAAGACCGCCCCTTGCCTTCCCTTTGGTACTGTCTTGATCGCCAGGACCTTGCGCATCTTCTGAACCATCTGGCTTGTGCTAGGACGACGCAGAACCTCGGCAACGTCCTCGACAGCAAGCAACAGACGCCGCCCGCAACTTCGATGAGCTCCAGCGACCAACTCCGTGCGCCCCTTACCAAGTCGTCGCCAGGTTGAGCATCAGCGCATCGTCACGTTTCTGGTAAGCACCTCCGACGACCCCAGAGCCGGCTGTAGCACCGCGCCGCCGTAGGCAGAGGTCGCCGCCGCCAGTAGCCACCACCAGCGCCGCCCAGCTATGGTCGTTTGATCCAGAACCGCTGGATCTGGATCCAGCGTGTGAGATTAGATCACTTATCGAAGAGTTACGAGCAGATCTGGGCCGTGCAGATTATGTTGATCTAACGGCTCACAGACGCGATCCTGAGCGAAGCAGTACGGGCCAATCAGAATAAGACGCGTGGCAGCAGTTTAGGTTTAAAAACAGAATTTGAATCTATTAGATGTTTGAATTTGTTTTGGCTATAACTTTTGATCCCCACGTTAGAATTTGACAAATTTTATATCAATGGAATCAGGAGAACAAGCCCTTTCTAAATATGCAATGTGTTTAATGTTTTGCTTCTGTTAAAATGGTTTTATTTGCAGAAACTTGTGTAGGGCTAATTTGAGTATATGAATTGTTTAGGAAATGATTTAAGGTTTAAATAATTGTTGTTTGGCAAGTTTTAAACTTGTTATGAACCAGTACTGTACACTTGCTTTGTTGAGTTTGACAAATCATCACATATCATGTTGCATGCATTCATATATTTTTGTTTGTATATGTTTCGTATGTGATTTGTGGCTATGATTCTTTGTGTAGATTTTGGTGCTAGTGATTGTGATTGTGAGGAGTGTAGCTACTCTCCAAACTACCAAGGCAAGTGGTGCTTCATGAATATTTTTATCCCTATGTTTTCTACTAAGCATTAGAAATATTTTGTTAGTCTTGCATGCTATATTTTGCTCATATGTCATGTTGGGAAATCCTAGTAGTTGTAGAATTGCTAGAAACTTTCTAAGTTAAGATACTTATCTATGCCATGCTTAGCCTAGCTAGTAGCAACCAAGGGTTGGTAAAGTATACATGCTATGATAAAATATTTCTAAGTCTTTGGACTTGTGTTTTGCCTAATAAAACAACTAAGTTAATGAAACACCTGGGTGGAATGGAAGGAATGGTTTATGTTGAGTGGTTACACAAGGCCCATTTCTATGGTTTACCTTGTGTATCTCACTTGTGGAAAGCCACCCAGGAACAAAGAGATTTTAGAGGCCAAGTGTTAAGAAGCTTCTAGTGCAGCCACTTGGCAATATGGGCTCTGCCTGGATCACATAGGTTGCTAGAACTTAGCCATTTGGAGAGTTGGTGGTAGTGGGATGATAGGTTGGAACGCGTCCATTTGGTCTAAGGGAAGGCTTCTGAAAGGTCCTGTCTTGGTGAAAATCAAGTCTGGTGGGGAAAGTGCACAACCTCTGCAGATGGAAGAATCTAAGTACATAGCCATGTCCCTGGAAAAGGACAACTTGAGCATCAAGACATGGAAGCTATCAAGAATATCCTCATCCCAATTTCTAAGTATAAACTTGTGGGTGAACAAGGGTGAAGGACCTCAATGTCTATTGGTGGTTCCTTGGGAAAAGTTTTGACAAAGAAAAACTTAGTGATTTCAACTAATAGGCAAAACCTATTTTGAGCAAATCAAGCCAAGCTACACTTATCCAAATTGCATATAATATCTAGTCCACCTAAATTATACTAAGGTATCACTTGCCAATACTATTCCAATGTATGGACCCACCGTGGCTTTAACTTGTGATGTTGCAGGTTACTCTGATGAGGATTAGGAGTCATGAGTCTACACTCAACATGTTTGCCTGTGGCACATGAAGATGAAGACTTTTATATATTTACTTATTCAAACTCTTGTACTAGGCCTGTGGCATTGGAGTTGCAAAGACTATGTTTGTCTCTGGAATGAATGTAATAATGACCTTTGTTTCTGTGTACTTCATCTTAAACTGTGGATGCTAGCATTGATATAGGGACTAGCATTGCAATCACAGGGATCCTTTTCCTTTATAAAGGAGAGATCTTACACCTTCACCTCGGGGAGAAAATAACTTAACCCGAGGACTAGCCAACGTATCCGTAGAGTCACCTTTAGATTGAGAGAACATTATGTTAATTCGGATAGAATTTGAGTCAGCTTATTTATGCTTTAGATTGATCCTTTAACTCAGCTCACCAGCCAGCTTATTAATGACTCAGATAGAATTTGAGTTAGTTTATTTATGCTCTGGATTAACCTTTAATTCAGCTCACAAGCTTATTGATGATTTAGATAGAATTTGAGTCAGTTTATTTATGCTCTGGATTAACCTTTAATTCAGCTCACAAGCTTATTGATGATTCAGATAGAATTTGAGTTAGTTTATTTATGCTTTGGATTAACCTTTAACTCAGCTCAGTACCTTATCTCTGATTCGGACTAACATTTGATTCAGCTTGCCAGGGTATATTATAATTCAGATTTGTATTCGGACTTGGCGTACTAGCTCATCTCTAGTTCGGACTAAAGTTTGATTCAGCTCGGTTAGGTTGTATCTCGGATTGATATTTCAGTATCTTGCCAGGTTATCTCGTATCTCGGATGACTATTTGCCACCTTATCATATCTCGAATCTATATCTCATATCAACATCTCGAATCAGATCTATCAGCGATTAGCCCTATTATCATATCCCAAAACTTAATCTCGGATCCATATCAGAGGAAAATTGACATCGTCTCATCGGATCAAATTATATCTTGGCAAACAGATGACTCGGATTTGAGTCAAGTAACTCGGATTTAAGTCATGTAACTCGGACTTTGATCCAGGTAACTCAGATTCGAGGGATAAGTCAAATATGAGTAAAGTAACTCGGATTTGAGTCATGTAACTCGGATTTGAGTCATATAAATCGGATTTTGAGCCAGGTAACTTAGATTCGAGACATAAAACGAATTTGAGTAAAGTAACTCAGATTTGGAATCAGATGACTCGGATTTGAGTCATATACCTCGGATTTGAGTCAGATGGCTCAGATTTGAGATGTAAGTCAAAATTGAGTAAAGTAACTCGGATTTGAAATCAGATAACTCGGATTTGAGTCATATACCTCGGATTTGAGTCAGATGACTCAGATTTGAGATGTAAGTCAAAATTGAGTAAAGTAACTCGGATTTGAGTCATATACCTCGGATTTGAGTCAGATGACTCAGATTTGAGATATAAGTCAAGATTGAGTAAAGTAACTCGGATTTGGAATCAGATGACTCGGATTTGAGTCATATACCTCGGATTTGAGTCAGATGACTCAGATTTGATATGTAAGTCAAAATTGAGTAAAGTAACTCGGATTTGGAATCAGATGACTCGGATTTGAGTCATATACCTCGGATTTGAGTCAGATGACTCAGATTTGAGATGTAAGTCAAAATTGAGTAAAGTAACTCGGATTGAGATAACTTGGATTTGAGTCATATAACTCGGATTTGAGTCAGATGACTCAGATTTGAGATGTAAGTCGAAATTGAGTAAAGTAACTCGGATTTGGAATCAGATGACTCGAATTTAAGTCATATACCTCGGATTTGAGTTAGATAACTCAAATTCAGGACATTAGTCAATTTTGAGTAAATTAACTCGGATTTGGAAACAGACGACTCAAAATTAAAACATACCCAAAGAGGTTAAAAGACCAGTGCCAAAAATGGCCAGAAGTCACAATTTACCCAAAGAGGTTAAAAGACCAGTGCCAAAAATGGCCATAAGTCATGACTTGCCCAAAGAGGTTAAAAGACCAGTGCTAATAATGGCCAGAAGTCACAAGTTACCCAAAGAGGTTAAAAGACCAGTGCCAAAAATGGCCAGAAGTCATGACTTACCCAAAGAGGTTAAAAGACCAGTGCTAATAATGGCCAGAAGTCATGACTTACCCAAAGAGGTTAAAATACCAGTGCTAATAATGGCCAGGAGTCACAAGTTACCCGAAGAGGTTAAAAGACCAGTGCCTAAAATGGCAGGAACTCATAACTTACCCAAAGAGGTTAAAAGACTGGTGCCTAAAATGGCCAGAAGTCATAATTTACCCAAAGAGGTTAATAGACCAATGCCAAAAATGGCTAGAAGTCACAACTTACCCAAAGTGTTAGATGGCAGACGCCCATGAAGGCCAAGTATCGAGACCCACCAAGAGGGGTTAACAACCAAAACCCATGGAGAAAATATGTTATGTTCTACCCAAAAGAAGTATGAGATGAAGAAATATATGAAGAGGAAAAAATAAGTCGGAAAACAACTCTGGGAATATTTAATATAAAGTCTATGCGCGACTCTATGAATCCCACATAGACTCGGGGACTAATGTCGGGGATATAACCCCAGATACCCCAGAGTTGAGGTATAAAGAGACCTTAACAGACTAATAAATATATGTATGAAAGAATATGGAGATATAAAGAGGATACATCAAAATATACAAGGCATGAAGAGAGAAATCTAACCTGGAAAAAGGGAAAAGAGTAAAGGGAGACCCGGGCCGAACTAAATAAAAGTCGGCCTGGTTCAGTACACTCCAGGGCGAATTAGGCCATCCTGGGCCGAATTGATCGAGTATGCAGATAAGGGCCGAGTTCTCCTCCCATGGTGGGCCGATAGAGCCTAATTCGGCCCACCGCAGGCCTGCACCAATCCTCCTTGCCGGACTCCACCACCACGCCTCGCTCCTGCTGTCTCCTGCCAGTGCTATGACGCTCCCGCGCCAAGCTCCCTCATCGCCACCTCGCCACCCCGAAGTCGCCCGGGTGGGCCGACTAAGGGAAATTCGGCCCACCGCGGGGCCGCGTCTCCCTACCACGCTGAGCCACATCAAGCTCCCCGGGTGGGCTGGCGTCTGCTTCGACCCGGCCAGCCCACCACGGGCCAACACACCTCTTCCAGCTGGGCCTTTCCCAGTTCACCTAGGACGAATTGGGCAGACCCAGGCTGGGCTATTTCCTTCACCTGGGCCGAGGTTGATGACTCAGCTGGGCTGCAGCTTCACCCAGCTGGGCCGGACTGACCCCAAGGATAATTCGGTTGCTCTTTCCCTTATCCTCTGGGCCGAATCAACTAACAACTGGGCCGGATCAGCAGGAGCCAGGCCGAGTTCACCCTTCAGATTTATCATCTCGGCCGAGTTAATTCGACCTAGACACCTCATTATTTATCTCCAGGTACCTCCACTGTCTCCCCAGGAGCACGCCATCGGATCAAGACAATTCGTGCCAGTCTTGGGATGCCCATGGCTCAGACTTGCACATGGGCATATGGAATATGCCCTTGGCATCAAGAATATGCTAAGGAATATGCCATGGCATCTCCAAAGATGCCAAGGCATATGCTGAGCATCTAAGAAGATGCCAGGAATATGCTACACGGATGCCAAGCGTGGGGAACAAGCTTTGTCCCTTGGGATCCCCTTTATAAGGAGCACCAGGGGATCGTTCAGAGGGAGGCCCCGAAGGTCTCCTCCCCTCTCTGCTCAATAGGAGCTCTCCTTCTTCTTATTCCTCCACTCTCACAGAGAGATCTAGATAGAGGCTAGGAGATACAGCTCAAGGAGCATGATTATATCCACAAGTATGGCAAGATTATAAGAGATTAGATGTAGAGGAAGATGTGTTATCTCCACATGAGAGCCTCAATCCTAGATACATTGTATTTCTCTTTGTTCAGACGAGTGCGGTCTTCACTGCATCATCCCTCCCCGGATTCCTCCACGTCCATCGGGCCCAACTTTAGCCTACCCATGGCATATGCCGTGATACCACCACGATAGGTTGAATGTTTCAAGTGCAAGAAGATGGGGCATTATGCAAATGAAGGCATAGAAAAGAAAGTTGAAGGACCCAATAAGCCCAACCCTTTACAGAAAGGGCAAGTGAACCGCATCAATGTAGAGGAAATCTATGAAGAGCCAGATGCTGTGGCTGGTAAGTTCAAACTCAATTCTATTCCAGCATTTGTTCTTTTTGATACTGGAGCATCGCATTCATTCATATCAAAAGCATTTGTTGATAGAAATGGATTTTCAACTGAAAACATTGGGTGTCCAATAAAAGTAAGTTCTCCAGGTGGAGATATGATAGTAAGTCTTGGATGCCGGGATCTAGTGATAGAGTTTGGAAAACATAAGTTTCCAGTGAGTCTGATAATCCTAGATTCCCAAGGACTGGATGTAATTTTGGGAATGGATTGGATGACCAAGTATGAAGGAGTACTAGATTGTGCCAATCGTACTGTTGCACTCACAACCCCGGAAAATAAACGGATTAGATTCAAGTCTAACTTTGAATCAAAAGGGAGTAAGCTAAATTCTCTTAAGGGGGTTAGCATAGACAGTGTGCCAATTGTGAGTGAATATCCGGATGTGTTTCCGGAAGAATTGCCGGGAATGCCACCAGATAGAGATGTGGAGTTTCTTATTGATTTGCTACCAGGATCTGAACCAATATCAAAAAGACCGTACAAGATGTTAGTTGATGAGTTGAAGGAACTCAAGAAACAACTTGGAGAACAGTTGCAGAAAGGTTTTATCCAACCAAGTTCTCCATCTCGGGGAGCACCAGTTTTGTTTGAGGAAAAGAAAGATAGAAGTCAAAGTCTATGCATCGATTACCGTTCACTCAATGAGGTGACTATCAAGAACAAATACCCTTTGCCAAGAATCAATGACTTGTTTGATCAGTTAGAAGGAGCTTGTGTGTTCTCAAAGATTGATCTCCGGTCAGGTTACTTCCAGCTCAAGATAAGAGAACAAGACATACCTAAGACAGCTTTCACCACAAGGTATGTATCGTATGAGTATACCGTGATGCCATTTGGTTTGACCAATGCACCAGCTTATTTCATGAATATGATGAACAAAGGGTTCATGGAATTTCTTGATAAGTTTGTTGTCGTTTTCATCGATGACATTTTGATCTACTCCAAGAGCAAAGAGGAGCATGAAGGACATTTACGTTTGATACTTGAGAAGCTTAGAGAGCATAAGCTGTATGCCAAATTCAGCAAGTGTGAATTTTTGTCAAATGAAGTTGGTTTTCTTGGACATGTTGTGTCAGGGGATGGTGTAGCAGTTGATCCTACTAAATTTTCAGCTGTAACTGAATGGGAATCTCCCAAGTCAGTGAAAGAGGTTCGTAGTTTCCTTGGCTTAGCAGGTTACTACAGAAGGTTCATTGAGAATTTCTCCAAGGTAGCTAAACCTATGACAAAATTGCTAAAGAAAGACAAGAAATTTGCTTGGTCTGAAGGTTGTGAACTCAGTTTTCAAGAATTGAAGAAGAGACTAGTGACAGCACCAGTCTTATGTTTGCCAGATTTGGAGAAAGATTTCCAAGTGTATTGTGATGCATCTCATCATGGATTAGGTGCAATACTTATGCAAGAAGGGAAAGTTGTGGCTTATGCCTCGAGACAACTCAAAACTCATAAGGTAAACTACCCCACTCATGATTTAGAGTTAGCCTCTGTTGTCCATGCACTCAAAACATGGAGACATTACCTTTTGGGAAAACAATGTGAGGTGTTCACAGATCACAAGAGTTTGAAGTATATCTTCACTTAGAAAGAAATTAACATGAGACAAAGAAGATGGCTAGAACTCATCATGGACTATGACTTAAGTTTGCAATACCGCCCCGGTAAAGCAAATGTTGTAGTGGATGATCTAAGCCGTAAGGTTTTTGTGAATGGCCTTACTAAATTAGAATTGCCAGATGATCTGTGTGTCCAATTTAGAGATCTCAGATTGGAGATTGTGCCTGAAGGACATCTCATGTCATTGAATGTTCAACCCACTTTGTTGGACAAGATCAAAGAAGCCCAAAAGACAGATAAGGAAATTGAAGAGATTAAGGAAAAATTGGCAAGGGAAAAGCCAAAGGATTCCATGAAGACGAATAGGGTACTTTATGGCATGGGAAACGTATCTGAGTTCCACAAGATCCGGAGCTTCGGAAACTGATATTACAAGAAGCACACAAGTCACCATATTCTATTCATCCGGGTAACACCAAAATGTACATGGATATGAAGGAAAGATTTTGGTGGAATAATCTCAAGAAGGACATCGCCGAAAATATTGCTTTGTGTGATGTATGTAGTAGAGTGAAAGCGGAACATCAGAAACCATCAGGATTGTTACAACCACTACCTATTCCTGATTGGAAGTGGGACAAGATTGGTATGGATTTCATTACCGGATTGCCAAGGACCCGGTCAGGATATGATTCTATTTGGGTAGTAGTGGATCGCTTGACTAAAGTGGCTCATTTCATACCCGTGAAGACAACTTATACAAGTGCTAAGTTAGCCAAGATCTATATGAGTAGAATTGTATGTCTACATGGAGTACCCAAAAGTATTGTGTCTGATAGGGGAACTCAATTCACTTCTCATTTTTGGAGGCAACTACATGAGTCATTGGGAACGAGGTCCAATTGGAAAGTGATCTCACTTATGAGGACAAGCCTATCAAGATTCTTGAGACTGCAAAAAGAGTTATTCGGACTAAGACTATCAAATTCTGCAAAGTTTAATGGAATCATCATTCCGAAGAAGAATCAACATGGGAAAGAGAAGATGATCTTCGGAAAGACCACCCTCACCTATTTGCTAGCCAATCCGAATCTCGAAAGCGAGATTCACCTTAAGGGGGTTAGATTTGTAACATCCCAAATATTATGTTTCAAAACTCATGCATATCATCCATGCATCCATGATAATTTAGGGCTCCATTTCAAAACCATTTCAAAAACAGGAGCATCTGATGCTCATTATTTTATGTGAGCAACTATTAAACTAATGTCACTCTCAATTGAAGAGTTTATTTGTTTTAAACCAAGCCTTGCTTGCTCTCTTGTTACTTTGTTTGATTGTTGGAGTTTGGTAAAAATTTACAAAACAAATATGATTCAAAAACCATTTCCAAAACATATTCAAATCATGTGCTATAGCACTGTTTATTTTGTTTAATCAAAGGACCAAGCTAGTACAGAGAGACCACATGTTTTTATGCCCAGAAATATGAGTGTTACACTCTACAAAAATTCAGAAAAGATTTGAATTCATTTGGCTTTTGAAATCATTTGAAAAGGTTCCTGGAAATTCAAACAGAATAAGAAAAAGACTAAAGAAATAAGAAAAGGCCGGCGCCAGACTTTTAGCCCATCAGCGAAACCAGCCCACTAAGCCCACCCGGGGTTTTCTCCTCGCTCTCTCACGCGCACGCACTCGACCCCGCGCTCAATGACCAATGGCCCCATCGCCACGTCGTCATCGTCCTCCCAGAAACAGCGCGATGAACACGTCGCCGCCCGTTTCTTCCCCCGCCTCTGTCATGATTTTAAACCTCTTAATTGGCAATGAATGCGTGCGTGATCTCCGCCCCAGCTCCGGCTATAATATCCCCTCCTCTCTCCGCTCGTTTCCCCTCAATCAGCGCAGACACCACGCCACCCGGCTGCCCGTAATCGTGCCCACACCGCCGCAGCACCGACGACCTCTAGCGACCAATTCCGGTGAGCATCGTCCATCGCTTTGTCTCTGCTTCATGCGAGCATGCTCTACATGTCCTTGCGCATCTTCTCATGCCTTTCTTTTTCTCTGTACCATCCTAGAACGTCGTCACCGTCCTGAAGGGAATATACCCGAGAGGCAATAATAAAGTGGTTATTATTGTATTCCTTGTTGATGATAAATGTTTATTTTGCATGCTATAATTGTATTAATACGAAAACGTTAATACATGTGTGTTTAATAAACAAACAGAAAGTTCCTAGTTATGCCTCTCTTATAAACTAGCTCGTTGATTAACAAGATGATCATGGTTTCCTGATCATGGACATTGGATGTTGTTAATAACGGGATCACAACATTAGTGTAATGGGGTGATGAACATTCATCCGATGTATAGCATTACGATCAAATTCATTGAGTTTATATTGCTATAACAACTTACGAAGTGATCCTAATCCTTAGACCATGAGATCATGTCAATCACTAACACCGGAAGAGTTTCTTGATAACATCAAACGTCACTCCGTAACTGGGTGATTATAAAGATGGCTCCAGAACTACTAAAGTGTTATGTTGAGACCCATGGATCAAGAGTGGAATTTGTTCATCCCGATGACAGATAGATATGCTCTGGGCCCTCTCGGTGATATCACATTGATTAGCTTTCAAGTAAGTGATTTGATCACTAGAATTTTATATCACGGGAACGAGAAAAGAGTGCATGTCGGTAACGAGATCAAACTAGGTATGGAGATACCGATGATCAAATCTCGGACATGTAATATATCGTGAAACAAAGGGATTAAGATACTTGCGTAAAAGGTTCACACGATCACAGAAGTCATCGTTGAATGTGTGGGAGTCAGTACGGATCTCCAGGTCCCGCTGCTGATTATTGATCGGAGAGGGGTCTCGATCATGTCTGAATTATTCGCGAACCGTAGGGTGACACACTTAAGGGATCCCGACACCATTCGGAGCAAATGATATGCCAGATAAAGAAAAAGGAAAGCGCAGGAATTTATTTCACTAGACACCGAAACTGTTTCGGTTGAAATTACTGAAACTGGTTCTGCATGTGAAATTGAAATGTTGTAAGGGGTTTTATGTGAATGTTTGTTAATTAAAGTAATTAACAAAATTCTGAATAAATAAATAAAAGAGTTTTATTTAAATGAGAGCTTGCATTAAATTTGGTAGAAATTTAATGCATGTGAGTGGATTTTTGAGTGGAGGCTTTTTAATGGGAGTGGAGGCTTTTCATTTTGAGAGGGAGCTCCACCCACATGAATGTGGAAGAGGTGGGGGCAGCCCCCATGGCTGGGCGCCATGCCCCTTGGGTGCCCCCCTCTCCCCTATAAAAGGCCCCCCTCTCCTCCTCTCAAAGCACACCTCCTCGCGAAGGATCTCTCTCCCCCCTTTAGAATTCCCCATGGTCTCGGATCAGCGAGATACATGTTCCCGGTGGCTTTTTCTGGAAGGATTTATTGCTTCCGCTGCTTCGCTGGAGCGAGGGCGCGGAGGTTGTCGGGGTACCCGTACGTGTGTGCGATCACGGATGCACCACTTCTTTGAGGTGCTGGACTTGATCGTGCTGGACCGGCTGGACCAGATGGACTTCATCACGATCTTGAGATCGGCAAGCGTTTGTCTACATCATCCACGAGTACAACCTCGTTAACGCTATTCGGTCTTCGAGGGTATGTATTCTATGGATGTATATCCACCCGTTGCTTGTATCTAGTAGACAGATCTTGGTACATAGATGTTCCCATCGTAGGAAAATTTTTGTTTTCTATGCTGCGAACCCTACAGTGGTATCAGAGCCGGATCTATGTGTAGATACTTTGCACGGGTAGTACACATATGAGTATGTGGGCGATGATGATCATTTTATTGCTTCTTAGTTGTACTTTGGATACTGGTGGCATAGTGGGATGAAGCGGCCCGGACAAACTTTACATGTCCTCGCACATGAGACCTGTTCCACGCTTGACATGCAACTAGTTTTGCATAAGTGGCTAGCGGGTGTCTGTCTCTCCTACTATAGTCAATATATAATTTGCAACGAGTTGTCAACAATTTGGTTATCCTCGTTGTGGTTCATGTTCGTAGGTAAGAACGGTTCTATCTTCGAAAGCCCTAAACCACGTAAAACTTGCAATGGATAAATTAGAGGCGTCTAGTTTAGATTGTTGCTGGGCTAGTGTTATGATATGGTGATGTTGTAAGTAGAAGTATGAGATGATACTCTTACAACACACATAGCGTGTAAGTTCCATAGACCTTGTCCTTACACATAAAGGTGTGATAGTGATCATACCACGGTGCACATGATGGAGATCATATGCGGGAACCATATCACTTCACTTACAAACATGTGATGTTTGATTGCATCTTATATTGCTTGTTTGGCATTTTATTAGCATAATAATATGATCCCTCGTTTAGATATCAAGATAAAAATGTGTTCTTCCTTAAGTATGCATCGATAATGTTTCGTCGCTTCAAGACATCACGTGATGATCGGGTGTACTTGAATCTACGAGCATATCTCGGGTGTAAGACAGTTACACACGCGAATACTAAGGTTCTTACTTGGCGAGCCTAGCATGTACAAACATGGCCTCGGAACACGGACCGAAAGGTTAAGCATGAGTCATATGTTTTGATATGATGACCATATGGATGCTCGCCTTTGAAGCTACGCCGACTCACGTGATGATCGGACTTGGTGTAGTGGATTTGGTTCATGTAATCACCAAAAAGACACGAGGGATGTCGTTTTTGAGTGGGAGTTCATTTCTAATTTGGATTAGTAGAACTCAATTTATCATAAATTAAATCAAAGTGAATTTGCATAATTTTTTGTAGTCATTGGCATTCGTTCACCACCTTATGCATAGTTGTAATTGAGATAATAGAACTATAGAATTCTGGATATATACTTTACAAACTGGTATCGTATTGTGTTGAGTGTCAATCTAAAGTTTAAAGTCCTATTGCAAACTTTCAGCAAACTCTATTTACTCCGTGAAATTTAATAGTTGGTATTAAATCGAGAGTAACAATTCCAGTGTTAGTATCTTAAGTATCATGTTTACCTCTATGATTCTTGATTGTTTTAATATCAAGTTTATCTAGGAGCTGAAAGAATTGTTTTAGAAACCATCATGTGTGGCAGATATAACGATATCTAAAACAATGTTTTGGTTGCAATATGATAGAGTATAATATATGTTCTCATATTGGATGAGAATTTACAAAGGTTGGAGATGCTAGACATCCTAATCATCCAAAAGGGTTTTGGAAAGCAACATTATACTCACGATTCTCCTTTATAAGCTAAAGTAGCTTGATCATGAAAGTCGTCATGATAAGGATGAATAGAAGATGTATGTAAAGTGTTTACTACACTAAAAGATTACTAAAGAATGGATTTTGAAAGAATACCGATCATTTTGATGATGGTGATCTACTTCAAAGTGCAAGTCCAAAGGTATTATTATTTGAATATACACGCTTTGGACTATGTGTCATGTATATGGCTCCACTTTTGATGTTGATAGATTCTTTTAAAAAGGAAAAGGAAATGCTGAAAGAGAATCTATAAAATATATTTGGCAGAAAAGAAAAGACTGGAAATATCCAGTTTAGGTATATAGATGATATACATGTTATGGTTGTATTCTTTGCTTGTTAAATAATGTGGTTCTTGGGTATTGGATACCGAATTGGTTGGTATGAAATTTCATACGGAACAACGCAATTCATGAACCACAATGGCCTAAGTAACTAGCAAGAGAATATGTGATGTTGTTCATCGAAAACAAACAAACCGTTGTTTGTATTTCTCGTTGACATCAAAGCTTGACTTCAAGATTTGCTTTAATAATTGTTATTTAAATCAGGTATTATGAGAACAAAGGTTGTTCAAATAATTACCGTATTCCATATAAGATGGATGATTTACAAATCTAGTTGGAGAAATCACATCCATAAAACCTAATGCTAAAATGTCGCAAGACAAATGATTGAAAGATCACTTATGAAGTGACATCGTTGTTTAAATTATATTGGAAAGAAAACATGAAGAATCTCCATATCCATGGATTTTTTGGAGTCTTTGATTTGATCAAGTGCGCTTGTAAGACTTTCCTCGGGATAATTAAAACTTCGTTCAAAGGCCAAAGAAGAACGATCGACTAAATTATTGGAATTTATACATATCGATGTATGTAGTCCATTATGTATAGTCGTAAGCGATGGATTTCAACTTCATATGCTCTCTCCGGATTTTTGAGTGAATATTCACTTAATGAGAAAGAAGATGAAATATTTGAAAAATGTTTCAAAGACTTTCAAGATGAAGTGGAAAATCATTGTAACAAGAAAAATAAATGAATTATGATTTGATCATAAAGGGATTTGTTTGAGTTACAAGTGTAACAAGAAAATAAATGAATTATGATTTTATCATAAAGGGATTTATTTGAGTTGCAAGTTTAGCAAAACACCTAGATTTACATATCCCGAAACACCATAGGAATATGGAGTGTTTGAGATTTGTAATGAAACCTTGTTTGACATGGTTGGGTCAAAGGTGTTATTTATAAAACTGCCATTATGTTTTAAAAGATTAAAGCTTTAGAGACTTTCGCTTTTACACTGAAAAGAGCTCCATATTGATCCGTTGAAATGACACCATGGAAGTTATGGTTTGGGGTAAAACCCAAGTTGTCATTTCTTAAATTTTGGTATGCTAAACATAAGTAAGATGTTTACAACCGAAGTCGGATGAGCATGTCTTTGTAGGTTATTTCGAATAACAATTGGTTATTCCTCCATAACACCGAGGACAAAGGGGTTTGTCGCTTGAAATATGAAGTTTCTTGAAGAAGGAATTTTTCATAAATGTTAAGTGGGAGGACAATAGAACTTTGATAAGGTTAATGAACCTTAGCTATATGTGCTGAGTTGCGCAGCGCCGGAAATTGTTCCGAAGGCTGCCATAATGCTCATAGCTTATGTGCCTCAAAGGTTGTGGTCACGGAGATCTAAGTTCCTATTGAACCAAGTAGGTCGGTTAAACAATCAAATGCTAAGATTTGAGAGTAAACCATTATTGTTTGACAATGATGAACCGAATACATACAAAGAAGCGATGATGGGCCCTGACTCCGTCAAATGGCTTGAAGCCATAAAACCCGTGATAGTTCCATACACGAGAAATCAAGTTTTGAACTTGGAAGACCCTCCGGAAAGGTGTAAAAACCTATCGGTCGTATTTGGATCTATAAAGAAACAGACATGGATGTTTCACATCTATGAAATAGTCGACATGTCGGTAAAGTATTTTACGACAATGTTCAAGGAGTTGACTATGACAAGATTTGATCTTTTGATATTTAGTCTGGACGGATTAAAGTAGCAACCACTACATATAATTTGTTATATGGTAGATGAATAAACAAAACAAAGTTCTTCTAATAGAATGGTTACCTAGGACGTGTACATGACACGGTCCAAAGGGTTTTGTTAAATTCAAAGGATGCTAAAAATGGCATGCAAACTTCAATGGTTGAAGTAAGCATCGCGGAGTTGGAATCTTCACCGTGATGAAAAAGGAGTTTTCATCAGGAGACAATGAAGATACTTGCATTTGCAAGAAATTAAGTGGGAGCACTGAGACATATTTCTAAAACACTATGTGGAGGACATATTGTTGATTAGAAATGATGTATCTTTTATTGACAAAGGTTAAGAATTTTATTTTGATGAAAGACTTAGGCAAAACCCGAATATTTATCATGAATGTCTATAGTGGATAGACGGTGACGCTAATATGGTTGGGCCAAACGTACATATATGAGATATTGAAGGAGTTCAATATAGAAACAACAAGAAACGGTTCTTGTCGCATGGAAAGGAATTGAATCAAGATTCAAGTGTATCGACACTTGATAAGTGAAACAAGATTCAAGTGCTTTGACACTTGATGAGTGAAATCACGAGAATTTTTTGATCAATCATACCATGATATGTACACATCCAGATATGTCCTATGCTCTAAGTGTTATGAGCATATACCAGAATGAATCATAAAATGATCATTGGACGATAGTGAGAATATTCTTATAATCTTTTGGAAGAACTAATAATATATTTGTGTAGAGGTGACAAACAATTACAAATAGTTCATTGTAAAGCGTTACATTGATACTAGTTTTGTCACAAGATACAAATTAAGTTTATCTCAATTTAAACTATGGGTGGCACAATGTAATAGAAAGGAGATTCCATGATGGATTTGGATGAATTCCAAAGTTAAGACATTGTGACGGATACTACAACAAAAGGCTAAGTATATGACTGCTATAGTAGCAGCAAAGGAGGGAATTTGTGTCAAGTAGTTTGTTATCAAACTAAGGTGTGGTTCGCAACGGGCTAACACTAAAGATATATTGTATGACAATAGTATCGACATGATTTAACCCCAAGGAACTAAAGGTCTCACCGAAATACCAAATTTATACAATGCCATCTCATTGGAGAATGAGTGATGCGTGAAGACGCAAAGACATGCAAATACACATGGACCTGAAGCGTCAGATCCGTAGATTATGTTAACCACTTGCAATTGCGTATATGGAACATCGGAAAGGCATAAGTGTTCAATACGCAAAGTTCTCATACTATATTATTGTCTCTAGTGCAAGTGGGAGACTGAAGGGAATATGCCCGAGAGGCAATAATAAAGTGGTTATTATCGTATTACTTGTTTATGATAAATGTTTATTTTGCATGCTATAATTGTATTAATACGGAAACGTTAATACATGTGTGTTTAATAAACAAACAGAATGTTCCTAGTTATTCCTCTCTTATAAACTAGCTCGTTGATTAACAAGATGATCAAGGTTTCCTGATCATGGACATTGGATGTTGTTAATAACGGGATCACAACATTAGTGTAATGGTGTGATGAACATTCATCCGAAGTATAGCATTACGATCAAATTCATTGAAATTATATTGCTATAACAACTTACGAAGTGATCCTAATCCTTAGACCATGAGATCATGTCAATCACTAACACCGGAAGAGTTTCTTGATAACATCAAACGTCACTCCGTAACTGGGTGATTATAAATATGGCTTCAGAACTACTAAAGTGTTATGTTGAGACCCATGGATCAAGAGTGGAATTTGTTCATCCCGATGACGGATAGATATGCTCTGGGCCCTCTCGGTGATATCACATTGATTATCTTGCAAGCAAGTGATTTTATCACTAGAATGTTATATCACGGGAACGAGAAAAGAGTGCATGTCGGTAACGAGATCAAACTAGGTATGGAGATACCGATGATCGAATCTCGGACATGTAATATATCATGAAACAAAGGGATTAAGATACTAGCATAAAAGGTTCACACGATCACAGAAGTCATCGTTGAATGTGTGGGAGTCAGTACGGATCTCCAGGTCCCGCTGCTGATTATTGATCGGAGAGGGGTCTCGATCATGTCTGCATTATTCGCGAACCGTAGGGTGACACACTTAAGGGATCCCGACACCATTCGGAGCAAATGATATGCCAGAGAAAGAAAAAGGAAAGCGCAGGAATTTATTTCACTAGACACCGGAACTGTTTCGGTTGAAATTACTGAAACTGGTTCTGCATGTGAAATTGAAATGTTGTAAGGGGTTTTATGTGAATGTTTGTTAATTAGAGTAATTAAAAAAATTCTGAATAAATAAATAAAAGATTTTTATTTAAATGAGAGCTTGCATTAAATTTGGTGGAAATTTAATGCATGTGAGTGGATTTTTGAGTGGAGGCTTTTTAATGGGAGTGGAGGCTTTTCATTTTGAGTGGGAGCTCCACCCACATGAATGTGGAAGAGGTGGGGCAGCCCCCATGGCTGGGTGCCATGCCCCTTGGGTGCCCCCCCTCTCCCCTATAAAAGGCCCCCCTCTCCTCCTCTCAAAGCACACCTCCTCGCGAAGGATCTCTCTCCCCCCTTCAGAATTTTCCCATGGTCTCGGATCAGCGAGATACATGTTCCCGGTGGCTTTTTCTGGAAGGATTTGTTGCGTCCACTGCTTCGCTGGAGCGAGGGCGCGGAGGTTGTCGGGGTACCCGTACGTGTGTGTGATCACGGATGCACCACTTCTTTGAGGTGCTGGACTTGATCGTGCTGGACCGGCTGGACCAGATGGACTTCATCACGATCTTGAGATCGGCAAGCGTTCGTCTACATCATCCATGAGTACAACCTTGTTAACGCTATTCAGTCTTCGAGGGTATGTATTCTATGGATGTATATCCACCCGTTGCTTGTATCTAGTAGATAGATCTTGGTACATAGATGTTCCCATCGTAGGAAATTTTTTGTTTTCTATGCTGCGAACCCTACACGTCCACCACTGGAAGCAACCGAAGCTCGGCTCAACTCCGACGACCTCCAGTGGTAATTTCTGACCACCCTTTCCCTCTCGTTGACACCCGCGTGACTAGCATCGTCTTGCACATCTGACCCACCGCTTCTTTTGCCTTGGCATGATCTGCATCCTCGCCAACGTCGACGAACAGAAGCATCCGTCGCCAGGGACTTCTCTGACGAGCAATCCACGACGACCCTGAGCGCCCCTTCGCCAACCGAGCACACGTCGAGCATCTCCTCGTCACGGCGATTCTGGTGAGCATCCTCACACCTTCCCGCGCGACCTTGTTCGCCGGCAAGCTTGCAGCCAGAGCGCGCCGCCGCCTGTCGCCGCCGCTAGCGCCGCCAATTTAGGGTTAGCTGCTTAGGGCCGTTCGATTTAGATCCAGTGGACACGATAGATCCATCACCGAAGAGGTACGATTAGATCTAATCCGCAGATGTTAAGTAAGATCTGACGATGCGTGAGCACGATCTAGCCCGAACCGGTACCAGCCAATTAGAAAGCGCCGCGTGGCACGAGTTTTGTTTTAAAAGTTTGAATTAGATCTATTAGATGTTTAAACTTGTTTAATTCATAACTTTTGGATGCCACGTCCAAATTTGACAAATTTTATATCAATGGAATCAGGAGAGAAAATCGTTTCCATCTATGCAATGTGTTTAATGTTTTGCCTCTGTTAAAATGGTTGTTTTTATAGAACCATGAGTAGGCCTATTTTGTGTATAATAATTATTTGGGAAATGTTTTAATGTTCAAATAAAGTTTGTTTGGAAACTTTTGTACTTGTTTCTGTTTCAGTACTGTGCACTTGTCTTGTTTGGTGTAGAGAAAGTTTTGTAATTGTTTCTGTTTCAGTACTGTGCACTTGTCTTGTTTGGTGTAGAGAATCATCACATGGCATTATCAAGGAAAAAATACCGTGCTATTTCTTTTAGCGTGGCCCTTCTTCAAACGCTATGCAAGTTATAGCGTGCTAATAGCGCGCTATTTTTCAAAATAGCGTGTGTAAAATTATTAAAAATTAAGGTGTAGGATGTATTACTAGTAATACATGCAGAACCAATTAACTAGTATTGGCCAAATGAAAAAGTTTGCTTGACATCCGGTGCAGGACAAGTTAGAGGACAAGACCTGCGTTAGGTCAGCTCACTTGTCGAGAACTTGAGGTGTGTGTCCTCCTAGTGCTTCACTGTGTCTGATGGACTTGTCAAGCAGAGAGGCGGCTGACCGACTGGACCTGGAGGAGACGGGCGTTGTAGTCTGTCAACAGCCGTCACCATCATGTGGGGAGGGAGAACTGAGGAATAGGGTTGAGTTGACATAGATTTCGATGTAGAGTGTTGGGCGTGGTGGAGTCATGGGCTCAATAGGCTTATGGGGTGGCGCTATATTCATAGATTTTTTAGCAACGCTATTGCGTTGTGACGTTATACCGTATTTAGCGTCGATAAAGAGTAATTAGCGTCATAGCGAGCAGATTTCGCATAGCGTAGCTTTCATGTCCCAAATATGCTATAGCGCGCTATTTTTTTCCATGGGCATTATGCATGCATCAGTATATTTTTTCTTGTATTTATTTCGTATGTGATTTTGGTGCTATTATTTTATGTGTATATTTTGGTGCAAATAGTGATTGTGATTGTGAGGATTGTAGCTACTCTCCAAACTACCAAGGCAAGTGGTGCTTCATGATTTATTCCTATGTTTTTCAACTTTGCATTAGAAATATTTTGCTAGTCTTGCATGGTTATTTTGATCTATATGCTATGCTTGGGAAATCCTATTAGTTGTAGAATTGCTAGAAATATTTCTAAGTCTTATCAATGCCATGCTTAGCCTAGCTAGTAGCAACCAAGGGTGGTTATATGTTCATGCTATGAATAAATATTTCTAAGTCTTTGTACTATGTTTTTGCTTAATAAAACAACTAAGCACCTGGGTGGAATGGAAAGAATGGATTATGTTGAGTGGTTACCTTGTGTATCTCACTTGTGGAAAGCCACCCAGGAACAAAGGGATTTGAGAGGCCAAATGTTAAGAAGCTTCTAGTGCAGCCACTTGGCAATATGGGCTCTGCCTGGATCATATAGGTTGCCATAACTTAGCCATTTGGACAGTTGGTGGTAGTGGTATGATAGGTTGGAGCGCGTCCATTTGGTCTAAGGGAAGGCTTCTAAAAGGTCCTGTCTTGGTGAAAATCAAGTCTTGTGGGGAAAGTGCACAACCTCTGCGGATGGAAGAATCTAAGTACTTAGCCATGTCCCTGGTATTGGACAACTTGAGCATCAAGACATGGAAGCTATCAAGAATCTCCTCATCCCAATTTCTAAGTAAAAACTTGTGGTTGAACAAGGGTGAAGGACCCCAATGTCTATTGGTGGTTCCTTGGGAAAGATTTTGACAAAGAAAAACTTAGTTTTTTCAACTAATAGGAAAAACCTATTTTGAGCAAAGCAAGCCTAAGTTACACCTAGCCAAAATGCATATAGTATTTATTCTACCAATATTCTACTAAGGTATCACTTGCCAATACTATTCCAATGTATTGACCCACTGTGGCTGTAACTTGTGATGTTGCGGGTTATTCTGATGATGATTAAGAGTCATGAGTCTACACTCAACATGCTTGCCTGTGGCACATGAGGATGAAGACTTATTTATCTTATTATAAATTTGAACTCTTGTATTAGGCCTATGGCCATGGAGTTTGTAAAAGACTATGTTTGTCTCTGGAATGATATGTAATAATGACCTTTGTTTTTGTGTACTTCATCTTAAACTGTGGATGCTAGCATTGATCCAGGGACTAGCATTGCAATCACAGGGATCCTTACCTTTATAAAGGGAGGGATCTTACAGGGACGTTGAGGGTTCCCACCCATATGCTGCATATCCTCTACGAATTACCAATTAATATGCACGCTACGAGGATAACAGCCACGTCCTGCACATCCGGCTTTATGCGAGAGGAAGAAGATACAGATGACTTCTCTGTCCCATTCCAAATCTCATGGCTAACGCGTAATATACGACGCTAGAATCACTGATGTGAGGGGTTATTAAGTTCCTACTTGATCATCATTATTGCAATTAGAACTCTAAGTTCTATTTCTCCATCATATCACCACTTAGGATGATATCCATAATTTCTTTATTTGGGAAAATAATATTTTCTTTCTTTTATAGCATATGTGATAACACACAATTTGCAAATACTTTGATAAAGACTCTTCAAAGGATATGAGCAAGTGATGAACTTGCCTTGTGATGGCAAGGTAGTGGAGTCTGATGCTTGCACTAGACCTTGAGATTCTAGTTCTACAAAAACATCATTATTGCCCGGTAAGGACAATATTTAAAGAAGAAAAATGATTATGCAAGTAATGTAATGCATTATTTGAATTTGTATGCATTTATCCCAAAAAGTTTCTTTTTGAGTAATAAGGGCTTATAAATATTTTTTTAATATTTTATAACATATATTGAATTATTTTATTTTATTTCCCTTTATTTGACTTTTATTGATTTAATAATTATTTTAGGAATAATTAATTATACCTTAATTTTATTACTAACTATTTATTTAGTATTTTTCAAAAATACTATAATATTAATAAATGATGAAGGTGCTTTTTATTTATTTTTATCACCTTTCAATAATTTTGTAAAATTCCATAAGGTATATTTAAATTACAAAATTCTTATAAAAATTTGAATATCCAAAATTTGATATCTTATTTTATTTGTATAAAATGGATTATTGTGAATCCAAAAATATTTTATTTATAATTTTTGGACTATTATTGTATTTTCTAAAATTTTATTAAGTCTAGGGGTATTTTGGTCTTTTCCTTTTTATTTAAACAGGCCTGAAAGAATTTCTGGGCTGGTTTATCTGTATTGGGCCATGTTGGCCCATTAGTACTAAACAAAAGAGCCACCCCGAAGGGTCTGGCCTAGCTCGGCCCATTCCTCACTGCCTCTCTCTCTCTCGCGAGTTCATCTTCTCCTCCTCTAACCCCGACCCTATGGCTGGCGATGCCGCCACCGACGATTCCCGCCGCCATCGGCCGTGCTGGTCGCAGCCGTGGTGCATTAGGGGGTTGTCGACGATGGCCGTTCGTTCTATCCAACTGGATTCGAGCCTAGGGCTCTCTTGCGATGGATCAATGTCGTCCCAAATCCTAGGGTTTGGGGGATTTGCATGGATTCAAGTGCAGCTGTGGTCGTCATGTGTTGAGGTAATGCTCTGCACCTCCAGGCGTGATCAGGGTTGTTGTCGTGGCGCCGTGCGGGTTGTAGCGCCCCCTCTGGGGTGCTCCCCATGCCGCCATGGCCGTCGGCCCCTCTGCTTCCTCTTCTATCCTTCAGCGAGGACCTATGGTGAGTTTGATTTCCCTCTCCTGATGATCTCTGTGATTGTTGATTTGATGCTAGATGTTAGCAGTGTCTTCTCTGGCTACTGTCTGATTCAGATTAGGATGATTATCCTTTTAGGGTTTCTGTGATGTGCTTATTCATGTACTGGAGGAATTGATTCATGTTTAGATGGTTTGTACCCATACTGAATGCTTATTGGCCCGAGGCTTGTTGGTTGATCTGATGTATGGTGTTTCTGGTGGCTTATTTGATGATTTGATGCTTGGATTGCATCTGATTCAGATAATGTGGTTGTATGGGAACCATGCCTGGTAAAGCTAATGATCTGATAGCTTTCCACTATTTATTTGATTCATGGTCATGATTATGATAAGATACAGCTACTGTTCTAGTGCTGTAAGCTTGGAAATTAATATGTGGATTGAGATCCTCATGATCTCAAACAGTGAAGTGTATTATGGGAATATTCTATTTATGATTCCTTTTTTTAACAGGAAAATGATTAGTTAGTTGATTTTCTGAATCTATGATGATTTACTGATGTTCCTGATTCATATTGAATTGTTCTTGTGACACCATCATGTATGGCACGCAAGTTTAATTCTAAATCATGGATTTGGTTAGTTGATGCTTGAGACAATCTTGGCTTTGAAAACTAGAGATGCTCATATCTGAATTCCCTATGACCAATGATGTTGGTCTGAGGCTTAGGGATTCAAATCTTATCTAGTTGGTTCATCTAGATAGTCCTGGTAGTAGTACCGGCTATTCTTTATTGAATCATGGCTTGGAAAAATGATAGAGAGCTTGATCAATCTATGGATCCCAAATATTTGTTTCTAAGGTGCTACTCTTCCTTTAGAGGTGTGCCTAGAAATATATCATAGGTATATATATATGATTGAATTGTATAATATGGTTTAACAACCAGAGCAAGGATGTTGCTTTGAGCTCTGGTTGGATTCTGGTGCTTTGTTGTTTGCCTTTAGATCTTCAGGAATCCCTAAAATGGATTCACCCCACTTGGGTGTCTTCTGAGGGTTTGTTTTGTAAAACAACACATGCCTTTCTCTAAATAACATGATTAGATCATGTGAAGGTTTTATGAAACTCACCACAAAAGCTGATATTTGTGGAGTAAATTGGTGATAATCTTGATCTGGTTTTGCTGGACTTCTTTGCTTGATATGGAGCTAGAACTGCTCCTCCTAGCTCCTGGGCTTCGCCTTGCTGTCCACCTTGTTCATCCCCCTCCTTATGTCACCATCCTGTTGATGTTTGGGTTAATCTGGTGGTTGGTTTGGCTGCTGTTCTTGGTTTACTTGCTGTTCACCCTGGCTGTGCTGTGGTGTGGTGTGGTAATGCCCTGGGGTGCTTCCCCACAGCTGTGCTCTGGTTTTGTTTGATTTGGCTGTGCTTGTTGTTGGGGATATGATATATGGGTATCCTCATAGCATGTCTCTTATCCGACTAACCCGGGTGGCCCATAGTCGGTAGCATGTCCTATGGCCTGTTGGGCAGCCCAGTTAGGTGGATCCAGAAGGGAGGCCCATTCCAGATAAAGGAAGGCTACGGTGGAGTCACCAGCGTACCCGGATCCTTGGAGTGCAAGACACATAAGACTAGTAATAGACGGTGTAGAACTCTGTAACCTGTCCAGCTAGGACTTTTCCCTATAACCCTAGGACCTGGCGACTATATAAGTCAGTCCTATGGGAGACTTTAGGGCACAATCATAGACAACCCAGTATCGTTTTACATACACCTCGCATAGTGAACCTAATCTCTGTAACTCGGAGTATTGCCATTATAGTGATTTATAGCAGGAGTAGCATTCCGCCAGCGTTGTCGGATCTGAACCTGGGTAAGCTGTGTTACCTCGTACCCGTCAACTGTCCGCCTTACCCCACGTCTCTAAACACACACTATGAGGACCCCTCCATGGCGTACTCGTCGGCAATACCACAACAGTTGGCGCCCACCGTGGGGCAAGAGGCGCTTCAGGCTCTTCAGCGGGCGAGGACCAAGATCTTCGCGGGAATCGGCGAAACCGTAGCCATCGGTCGCGTTCTCTTCTCCGGCAACGTTCCGATCATCCCTCCCGACGAGTTCTGGATCTCGGCGAAGACGAACCCTACGCGGTGTTCGATCGTTCCTATCGGAGACATCCACCTTTTCATCGGCGAAACCGACTCGGGCACTAATTCCCTGGGAGTCGGAGGAGCATCAAGACCCGCACGGACCGCCTACGGGCAAGATATGTTCGCGGAAGGATCGATGTCGGATCTCTCCTCGGAGTTTGCCGGAAAAGATCTGAAAAATTCAAGACCCACCCAAACCTCCCCTGTGCAGGATATAAAGGTGGAAGATCACTGCAAATCCGCCGGCTTTGCCCGTGCGTCTGGACAGCAGATATCCAAGTTCGTCGGCGTGGTTACCATCTTCGATCTGGCACGCTGCGTTCAGAGAGAGGGCGAAAACCCCCGCGACTACCTCGTCAGGTGGCTTCGTATACGGGACGACCTGGCCAATTACCATAATGATGATGCCATCTATCACTTTGTAGAAGGACTGGACCACGGCACGCTTCTCCGACATTCTCTAAGACGGCAACAGGCGTTAGGATGCCTCACCTTCGAAGGCATGGTGAACAGCGTCAACAACTACGTGGAGGCTGAAGTGGCAGCTCAGACAGCGCTTGCGCTCATTGACGAAGCACCTCCGATTCAGCCACCACCACCGCCTCCGGCCGCCATCGTCGCAGCAGCGCCACCACCTCCAGTCATCGTCGAGGCCGTTGCACCTCCACCGCCCGTCATCGAGGAAGTCCTGGCACCCTCCGACTCTGTCATTGACACTCTTTATGCTGATTTCAGTGCACATTCCGAGGAGATAGACTTCAGTTCAAAAGAGCTAGACTCCGCCATGCAGGAGATGGAGGAGGAGTACTCGCGCGACGAGCAAGCTAATAACACCGTCATGTCTCGAGGGGTGTTCATCACCATCGGGACAGCGATGGGTGAAGACCAGCCCGGGCAAGCTCTGCCTACGGCGCTGGATAAGGGGAAGGGTCCACTTATTGCTGCTGACGACGATCGCGCAAGAGTCATGCCTCCTCTGCCTAATCCAGTGCAGCAGCCGCAGGAACTCGGCACCGGTCCGAGCAACAACAACACCGCAAACTTGCCGCCTCCAGCATCTACGTCGGCAACATCCCATGTTACTCCAGCTGATAGAGTGATGTACGGCAACCTCCTCGTTGATCCACTAACTGTTGATCATATCCGGAGAGTGACTCAGCTTGATGAGAAGCGCCAGCAACTGCTGGAGGAAGCGCAAGCCATCACGGAGCAAGGCGCTAAACTAGATCGAGATCTGGTCAACGCGCAGAAGTCCATAGAAAAAGCTAGAGCAACGGAGGTCGAGTACAAGACTCTGCTCCAGCAGCAGAAGGCTAAGAAGGCTCCGGCTCGTGTCATCAACGATCCTGGTGTACGGCGCAACCTAGGATGGGCTCCCTCGAAGACGGCACAAGCCAAGCCATACATTGACAGTGAAGGCAAGCAGGTGATGCCCACCCCACTCCTTAACCTCGCTGTCGCCAAGACCCTTCTGGAGCAGGATAGATCGCCTGAGGCAGTGGACCAGGTCTATGACCTAGTGGCCAAGGCGGTAAAGCAACAGGAAAAGGCCACCTCTCAGAGGCTTGAGTCTGACCCAGTGCTCTGCCGATCTAGCCAGTACAAACCACCAAGGGACAGATCTCCTCAGGATGTCGGATCGCGGACGGGTTCATCAAAACGAAGACGGAGGAATGCGCGCTACATGAAGGATGCTATCCCCATATCCCCCCGACGTCAGGAAGACTACAAGGCTCACCATCGTATGGATATGGCCCCACCAAAGCAGTGTGGCATCGTCATCCGCGACAACACGAAGCAGACCCGTCATGACGGAAAGCACAACGAAGGACATAAGAGGAGGTCGCGCCATGACCCTCCGCGTCCGACAAGCAACCGCGACAGGTGTGAAGCGTCGCAGGTGGGTAACAGCAAGAAAGCTAACCCACCGCCACCTCCGCCTCTGTCGCCGCCAAGCAGTCACCATGACGGAGGGGGTCCGCGTCGTTCATGCAGCCCATCCGCTGTTGACAAAAAGAAGAAGAACCCGGAGCCGTACGATGCATGTTCGCGGATTGATAAGATCCACGAGGCCTGGGAAGGCCCATACCTAGGACCACGTTGCTTTGGACCTGCAATACGGTCCGCAGCTTACCCCAAAGGATTCCGGATCGACAAGACCATCAAGCCCTATGACGGCACCGCCAAGCCTGCCACATGGTTGCAGTACTACAGCAACGCGTTGGAGATTGCTGGAGGCAACCCCAACGTCACCGTCAAGTACCTCCCGTTTGGCGGGCACGGCCTATCAATGGATCGACGACTTGCCGGAGAAATCTATCTACAACTGGCTGGACATGCAAGAAGCATTCACCAAGAACTTTGAGGGTACATACAAGCGTCGTTGCACGGTGGGCGATCTACATCGGTGCATGCAAGAGGAAGACGAGACATCTCGCGCCTACCTCTCCCGCTGGCTGGATATGAAGAATTCCTATGCAGGAGTGCACGCCCAGACCGCCATGGCCGCCTTCAACGATGGGTTGGAAAGAGGCACGTTACTCCGACATAAGCTAAAGCGCTTGCAGGACAATCATCAGCTTGACTTGAATCAGATGATTTAGTTAGCTAGTGAGTTCGCAGCTGCCGACGACGATGCTCGTGGCTCTTTGCCGGCAACGGCCGTCCCAACTCAGGCTCGGAGGAACAGCAGTACAAAGCGGAAAACCGCTCCAGAAGAAAAGCAATCTACCGATATGGTCGCAATGACTTTTGCAGGACGAGGAGAAGGAGGACAACGTGGCCGAGGAAGAGGAGCAGGCCGTGGGCAGAAGCGAGGAAGTGAAACCAACTTGGCGTTGCTCCACGTTCCCCAAACCTACGAAGAGTACCGCGATATGCCGTGCCTCGTACACCTCGACGCCAACGGCAAGGCCACCCATACCAATCGACACTGCAAGCTCGTCAACGACCTCAAGGAAGACTCGGAGTCCGGCTATAAGCGAAGTCGGAAGAATAGACCGCGAGGCAAGGGCAAGGGGAAGAAGAAGGAGGAGGAGTCCAAGGATTCATGTGACATGGACGAGGACGTTTACCCCAAGCACGCCGCCAAGAGCGACGACAAGGGCAAGAACTCTTTCGCAAAGAAGGCCCCAGACTACCACACTTTCCTTGGCACCCCCACCATTCGACAACAGAAGACCTCTCTAAGGATCCTGATGGCTACTCTCCCCCCTGTTCCCCAATACCTGCGCTGCTCGGAGGTTCCAATCACTTGGGACATGACGGACCACCCAGACCTTGTGCCCACAGAGAACCAGTACGCCATGGTCATCAACCCACCGATTGACGGCATGGAGTTCACCAAGTGCATGGTGGATAGTGGAATCAGCACCAACATCATGTACCTGGATACACTGCAGAAAATGAACTTGACGGAGGAAAACCTACGGCGGACTATCACCGTGTTCCATGGCGTAGTTCCTGGACGGAAGGCTCGGTCCCTTGGGTGCATTACACTTCAGGTAGCCTTTGGCGACGTTAATAATTACCGCCAAGAGCGCATGACCTTTGAGGTGGTCCCCTTCAAGAGCGTGTACCACGTCATAATCAGCCATGACATATTCCACACGTTCATGGCCAAGCCATGCTTTGTCTACAACAAGCTCAGGATACCTGGACCAAACGGTATCATCACCGTATCCGGAAGCTTTACCAAGGCAAGGGACTGCCAGATCAATGAAGCAGCTGTTCCAGAAGCTGTCCTCTACAGCGAAGAATTCAAGGAGATCCAGAGCAAGGTCAATGAAACAGAGATGCCCGCGTCGAAGAATCAAATCTCCGACTCCGCTCTTGCGTTCAAGGCCGCCATCGAGACCAAGCCGGTGGAACTTGTGGTAGGCGATGCCTCCAAGAACGTCGCCATTGGGACGAACCTGGATCCCAAATACGAAAGCGCGCTCGTCGAGTTTCTCCGTGAGAATAGGGACATCTTTGCCTAGCAACCTGCCGACATGAAAGGTGTACCTAGGGAACTTGCCGAGCACAGCTTAAACATAGATCCAAAATGTAAACCAGTGAAACAACCTCTACGACGCTTCGGAGATGAGAAGAGACGAGCCATTGGAAAAGAGATAGCTAGGTTACTTAAGGCTGAGTTTATCCGAGAAGTCCTTCACACCCGATGGGTGGCCAATCCTGTACTTGTCCCCAAAAAGGGAACCAATGAATTAACAATGTGCGTTGATTACACTGGCTTGAACAAAGCATGTCCCAATGATCTGTTTGCTTTGCCTCGCATTGACCAAGTCATTGACTCGACGGCTGGCTCGGAACTTTTTTGTTTTCTCGATGCATACTCAGGATACCACCAGATCAAGATGAGGAAGTCGGACCAATTGGCCACTTCGTTCACTACCCCGTACGTCACGTTTTGCTATGTCACGATGCAGTTTGGGCTAAAAAACGCTGGTGCTACCTACCAGCGGACAATGCAACATTGCCTTCACGACCAAATTGGTCGGAACGTTCACGCCTATGTGGACGATATCGCGGTGATGTCTAAAAAATCAAATGACTTAATCTCCGACTTAAAAGAAACCTTTGATAATCTCCGGAAATACAACATGATGCTCAACCCTAAGAAGTGTGTCTTCGGGGTTCCAGCCGGCAAACTGTTGGGCTTCATCATTTCCCAGCGCGGAATCGAGGTCAACCCGGAGAAAATCAAAGCCATCTTAAACATAAACCGTCCAACATGCCTAAAGGACATCCAACGACTAACAGGTTGTGTTGCAGCAGTTAGTCGGCTCATCAGCCGACTTGGAGAGAAGGCTCTGCCACTGTACAAGATGCTGAAGAAGGCAGAAAAATTCACATAGACGGACAAGGTAGATGCAGAATTGAAGTAGCTCAAGGATATTCTTTCCTCAGCGCCCATCCTTGCAGCACCCGAGCCTGGCGAGCCCCTGTTAATTTACATGGCGGCAACCAACCGGGTTATCAGCATCGTCGTCGTGGTAGAGCGCAAGGAACCAGGCTATGAGCATGGAGTTCAACGACCAGTTTACTATGTAAGCGAGGTCTTGACGGAGTCCAAGAAGTGTTACCCGCACTACCAAAAGATAGCTTATGGAGTATTCCTTGCTTCTCGGAAGTTGAGGCATTACTTTCAGGAGCACCCAATCACAGTAGTGAGAAAGACTCCACTGTCCGATATTATCAACAACAACGACGCTACAGGAAGGGTCGTGAAGTGGGGCATTGAACTTGCTGCCTTCGAGATCACTTACAAAAGACGCGACGCTATCAAGTCACAAGCCTTGGCGGATTTTATTGCAGATTGGACGGAGATTCCAGATGCCACTCCGTTGCTAGAACCAGAGTACTGGGTGATGCACTTTGACGGATCAAAGCTTCTCAACGGCTCGGGGGCTGGTGTATTGCTACAGTCACCAAAAGGAGACAAGCTACACTACGTTCTGCAGATCCACTTCGAGGCTACAAACAACATGGCGGAGTATAGAGCACTCATTCACAGACTGCGTGTAGCCAAGGATATTGGCATCAAGCGCATATTTTGCTGTGGAGATTCCGACTTGGTTACCCAGCAGGTGGCTGGCACCTGGAATGCGCGGAACCCTATGATGGCGGCATATCGCAACTAAGTGGACGAGATAGCCAAGAGCTTCTTGGTCTACGAAGTCAAGTATGTGCCTAGGGAGAAAAACGAGGCGGCTGATTTATTGTCTAAACTTGGATCAGGGCGCAAGCAAATTCCGCCAGGAGTTTTCCTAGAGCATCTATGCACACCATCCGTGAAGGGCGACGACATCGACAACCCGGATAGAGCTGACTCTTTCATCAACATGGTGACAAGGATCCCTCCGGCTTGGACAAAACCGTTCATGGAATATCTCGAACACGGAACTTTGCCCGACGACGAGGTCGACAGGCGGCAAATAGTACGGCGAGCAAAGGGTTATACCATAATCAATGGGCAACTCTACAAAAGGAGCACTATTGGTGTATACCTAAAGTGTGTTTCCCAGCTAGAAGGTATGTAAATCCTACGCGAAATCCATCTCGGAGATTGCGGGAATCACGCCGCTCCTCGATCGTTGGTCGCGAAAGCCTTCCGGCAAGGATTCTACTGGCTGACCGCGAAGGCGGACGCTGACAAGCTGGTTGAGACGTGCACATGATGCCAGTATTATGCCCGACAACCACATGTTCCTGCTGAAGAATTGCAAACAATACCAATAACTTGGCCGTTTGCAGTCTAGGGGCTAGACATGGTGGGGCCGTTGCAAACAGCACCGTGTGGGTTTACGCATCTGCTTGTAGCAGTTGATAAATTCACCAAATGGATAGAAGCTAAACCCATTAGAAAGCTTGATGGGGCAACTGCCCTTAGATTTGTCCGGGATCTAGTGGTGAGATTTTGTCTCCCACATAGCATCATCACCGACAATGGAAGCAACTTGTCACTCAGAGAAGTGGAGGCCTATTGCTGGGACAAAGGCATCCGACTTGACCTTGCATCTGTGGCACACCCACAATCCAATGGTAAAGTTGAGCGAGCCAATGGATTAATTCTGCAGGGAATCAAGCCACGTCTTGAGGCACCGCTACATAGAGCAGCTGGAGCCTGGGCGGAAGAATTGCCATCTGTGCTGTGGAGTTTACGAACTACACCCAACAGATCCACCAGCTACACTCCCTATTTCATGTTATATGGAGCAGAAGCCATCCTACCTTCCGACATCCTCCACGATGCACCAAGAGTTGCCGCCTACGACGAAGATGATGCTGAAGAATCCAGACGCCTAGATGTGGACCTTCTCGAGGAGGAGCGCGTTTTGGCATGCCAAAGATCTGCCATCTACCAGCAGAAGCTACGCAGCTACCATAGTCGCCGCGTCTGGCATCGCTCGTTCAAAGAGGGGGATTTAGTGCTCCGACTTAAGCAGAAGAAGTCGCACAAACTATCCCCGCCATGGGAAGGACCGTTCATCATAAGCAAGGCGCTGCTCAATGGGTCTTACTACCTTGTCGACAATCATGAGCTCAAGGATAGACCCAACGAGGATCCTAAGCGTAAGCGACGTGACCCGGATGATGACTACCCAGAGCTTGATCAGCCATGGAACATAGCACAGCTACGTCCTTTCTACACTTAACATTTTTTATCTAATCGTGTACCTCTTATATGATCAATGAAATAAAGCTCTCTGGTTCACTCATATTGCTGAGTCTTTTACCTCCTTTAGTGTTCATTTTTGGATCATATAAACCTTTATGCACAAGCTTTGCGATTGCACTTGTGAAAATTCCGCCTACGGGCGTTAGCTTAAGTTTTCTGGTCTACACTTTCTTTGTTGTTTTTATGTGGATTCTGGAGTAGTGACTTTCGGCACTCATTGTCGGCGATTTTGTGCTAAGGTTTTTGACGGTGCCATTGGGTATCATCACCTAAGCGCATGGTTCCGACAACGAGTCTTCCGACTCATGAAAGGTCAAGCATAAGAACCGAAGTAATGGATAAGCCAGCACTTGCTTAAAAAATATATACATACTGGGCATTAATTCTTAAGAAGCAGGATATGACAACCACTATTTTCCGCCTGAAGATTACATCACCAAGTTTTTTCAATGCACACTCCAAAGGTGAAACAAGAATTACAAAGTGTTTTTCACTCCTTGGGTGCAGGGGACTTAGAGACTGCATCATCACCAACTGGAGATTCACCCTCAGCATCACCACTGTGAGGAGACTCGGAGGATTCAGGGTCGGCGTTGTCAAGAAAGTTCCTGGGCACGAAGACGTCGACATCCACCAACTCGGCAACCCTGGTGTCATAACCCGCGAGTGATGCCAGGATGGCTTCGTGATCGATCTCCTTGCTGTCATCATCCACGTCGGGGATACCAGATGTCACCGTGTCGATGTCGGCACCTTCATAGTGCGCCTTCACCATGGACAACGCCATCCTTGCACCAGCCCGTGCACATGAATCTTTCCAGCTTGCGACACGCTCGGGGGCTCGGCGCAGAACATCCGAGTACTTCACCATGGAGTCCGAGGCCTTGATATAAATTTGGAGGGTCTGGGCGATCTCCTTGGCTTGGGTGATGGCGGTGTTGATGAAGTTGCCGGCAAGAATCATGCATTCCTTGTCCGAAGGAGGCGAGCGGGTTAAACCCAGGGGCGCTGAAAATTCCGACAACGATTACATGAGTTCAAAAATTCTAAGTACCCAGACTACATAGCTACAAGGCGGAGGATACTTACTGAAGATGCTGGCCTTAGCCTGCCAGACGACGTCTGCCAAGGATTCTTTCTCTTGTTGGAGGAGCTTAAACGCCTCGCTATGGCGAAGGTTTTGCTCATCGGCAGCTTGCTTCTGATCCTTTAGGATCGCAAGCTCCTCCTTCAAGCGATTGATCTCAGTGGAGGCGGAGTCCTGCAGGGATTTCATGGAATCCTCGTGCATCTTCAGCATTTGTTCCCTCTCCTTCTTAAGGATCTTGTTCTCGCTGTCCAGCTGCTGGATGTGCTTGGACTGCTCGACAATATCCTTAGCCTTGGCGACATGCTCTGCAAGTCGGAGAAAACAAAGTACATAGTGAGTACTCGAAGAAGGAAGGCACAAAAGTTAGACGGAAATGCGCAAAAAGAAAACAAACTCTTGTTTTTGATGATCTGTTCCTTCAAGATGGCGGTTTTACCCTTTTCAGCTTCAAGGTCCGCGCACATCTTCAGGTACTTATCATTGGCCATGCCCCTCCGAGCATTCTCGTTCTGTGGAAACAAATACAAAGTCAAGTCGTTGTTCAGTCTACTTGGAGCCCCTAGTCGGAGATTTTCCATCTAGGTGCTCGGGGGATACAGCGAGAGTTTTTAACTTAGCAATATTCTTAGCTTTTATTTAAGCATCTAGTCGGAGCTAATTCAGTTCTCAACTAGAAGCTTGGGGGCTACAATATAAAGATTTAACTCGGAAAATGCTTAGCTTTTCTTTAAGTATCTAGTCGGAACTAATTCAGTTACAACTAGAGGCTTGGGGGCGACAGCACTTAAAATTATGAACACTGTGTATGCTACTCTTAAAGCATCTAGTCGGAATAATTCATTCCATCTAAATGCTTGGGGGCTACAGTGAGAGTTTTTTCTAACTTAGTCACTCTTAGAGCATATAGATGCAAAGCCAATGGTTTTCTGTCTACATCCTCGGGGGCTACAGTGGGATACTCATATGAATTGCAAAAGGTAAAGTAAAACTTACAAGTGCGATGATCTTGAGGTTTGTAGCACTCTCGGCCAGCAGCTTGCCAAAGGAAACGTTGTTACTTTGCAAGATGTCCGCTTGACGGAGTAGCTCCTCAAGACCGCACATCGGAGATGACGGCACTCCTCCAGGAACCATAGTTGTGCTACCCAGCGTAAGCACCGGGAAGATAATATTCGGCAATTCGAGGGGTTTCTAGGGAGTAGAGGCGCCGCCTTCGGCAGAAGTACCAGCACCCACCACCGCCTTGCCGCTACTGATGACATCCTTAGCCAGAGCTTCAGCCATTTGAAGAGCAGCACTCTCCTGCGTCACCTTCTCGCCGACAATTGCGAGTTCGGTAGAGGTGCCAGAATCCACTTCCATGGCGGAAGGGCCTGGTGCCTCCTGGGCTTGGGACTTGTCGGAGCGGAGGAGGGCTTGACGGCAGGAGTAGCAGGGGCGATGGCGGGGGAAGAGTCGCGATGCAACATACCTTTGATATTTCTAGAAGCCCCAAGAGTCTTGGAGGACTTCTTGAGGCTGGTTGTGGCTTTCTTCCTGAAACGTGCAAAATGCATAAGTACAGGAATAAGACAGATAAACAAGACAATGTCGGAGAATAAGAAGCTTACACTAGGGGGGCGCTTTGGCAAACATCCCGGTGGATTTCTTCTTTTCCGCCTCCAGGGCGGCAGTACTCTTTTTGGAGGCTCCACCCTCCGTCTTCTTTTTCTTACCTCCGTCGGCAGCGTCAGAGGTGGAGCTCTTCCGCTTTCGCGCCAACGGGACATCATCGTCGGATACAACCTTGACTTCCTTCATCTTGGGATCATAGATTTGGGTGGCCAGGTTGCCCTCCTCTAGATCGCTAAGCTCTCAAGTGAGAAATCATTGTGTTAGACAAGATGGTATTAGCAAGACGGAAAAACTGGAGCAATGTCATACACGGAAAATAAATGTCTACCTTTGGGCACTTTCCGTCTACGAACATGTCGTAGGTGAGGGTGAAGCCACGCTTCTTGTCCTTCACCTTGACGACGTCCTTAAGGCGGAACTTGACGGAGTCGCTCGAGAAGTTGTCCTCGGAGATCCGGAGGGTATCCCTTCGGTCGCCGGTGTATTCGTGCATAAGCTTCGTACGGTGCTGCAGAGGTTGCATCCGCCTGATGAACCAGCACATGGCTAGGTCCAAGCCGGTCAGACCCGTCTCTACAAACCATTCGATCCGCCTTATTGCTCGAGAAGCGTTGAGGTCGGAGGGAAGGGAGGCATGGGACCTCCATGTGGGGACTTCGGCGGCGGCTCCGTCCACAAAGTCCAGGTACGTTACTTCTCGGCCCGACAAAGGAATGTCGGGGCCATAGAAGTACGTCCGCTGCCAATTTTTGCAGGACTTGTAGCCGACGATGTCGGGGAACCGCCGGCCAGGACAGATCTTGAAGCTTATGGTGCCGCAGTTTCTAAGCTCCTCCTTGTTGTGTCCGGCTTCACGTTTGACGGTGAAGAAGTACACAAACAAATCTAACCTAGGCCTAATCCCTAGGTAACCCTCACAAAGTGCCACGAAGTTGCTAAGCACTAGGATACTATTGGGGGAAAGGTTGTGGGGTTGGACCTTGAAGTGATTCAAGATGGACAGGAAGTGGGAGATGGGCAGAGAAACGCCGCGTACCAATTGCGCCTTGAGGTATACTTTCTCTCCGTCTTGGGGAGAGGGGGTCACCTCGCCGGCCGGCGCCGCCCGCCAGGTGAGCCCCTCCGTCGCAGGGAGGTAACCCTCAACGACCATCTCTTGGAGGTCGCGGCCGGTGACGTCCGAGCCACGCTAGTCGCCTTTGTGCGAGTCTGGCTCCTCTTCCAGGGGCTCCAGCGCCGCCAGGTTATGGTCGCCGCCGGTGGTTTCTATCACCGCTGATGCGAGGATGACCAGGCCCTCTGGGGGCACGAGGACGGAGCTCGCCGGCTTCGCCGCGGCTTCGCTCGACGCCGCCATTGACGGGGATGAGCTGTTGCTGGCCATGGAGGAAGGAAAGAACGCGACTGGTGCAGGCAAGAGGCTAGGGTTTCTTGAGGTTTTCGCAGAGAGCTCGAGGAGGCGCGCGGCTGGAGGAAGAAGACGATGACGCAGGAGAATGGGGTGAAAAAGTGGCAAGTGTCCCACGGCCGCTATTTATCTCTCTCTGCGTCAAGATTCGTGCAGCTAATCGGACGGTTGCCGCGTAGACGACGTGTTCGTGAACGTGCGCGGTAATTTCGCCACGTCTCCAATCGTCACCGCCAACGGTTCGTATCGCTCGCGCGGGAAAATCTTTGCAGGGTTCTTTGGGAGGACTATAAGATGTTGCTTGACGATTTGCCGACATCCATCTAGACGGAGCATTCCATGAGAAGAGGCAAGACGGCGCAAGATCTCGGAGTTCTCCGGGGGCTACTGTTGGGGATATGCTATATGGGTATCCTCATAGCATGTCTCTTATCCGACTAACCCGGGTGGCCCATAGTCGGTAGCATGTCCTATGGCCTGCTGGGCGGCCCAGTTAGGTGGATCTAGAAGGGAGGACCATGCCAGATAAAGGAAGGCTACGGTGGAGTCACCAGCATACCCGGAGCCTTGGAGTGCAAGAGACACAAGACTAGTAATAGACGGTGTAGAACTCTGTAACCTGTCCGGCTAGGACTTTTCCCTGTAACCCTAGGACCTGGCGACTATATAAGTCGGGCCTATGGGAGCCTTTAGGGCACAATCATAGACAACCTAGTATCGTTTTACATACACCTCGCACAGTGAACCTAATCTCTGTAACTCGGCGTATTGCCATTATAGTGATTTATAGCAGGAGTAGGATTCCGCCACCGTTGTGGGATCTGAACCTGGGTAAGCTGTGTTACCTCGTACCCGTCAACCGTCCGCTTTACCCCACGTCTCTAAACACGCACTATGAGGACCCCTCCATGGCGTACTCGTCGGCAATACCACGACACTTGTGTAGTCGACAGCACACCCTTGCATGCTTGTGTGTGTGCATCCTGTGTTCCTGCTATGCACATATGGATAGGTTCAGAAGATTTGATCTTACTGTTACCAATCTACTTTTACCTTGGCTGGTGAACTGATCCCTTTTGGTTGTCCTTTGCATTCTGGCTGTGAATTGATGAAAGATGAAATCTTTCATATTGGTGAAACTTGCCCCTCTTTAATATTTCTCAATGATGAGATTGTCAAGTGCACCTCACTGACATATCTGAGAGAAATACATACTAACACTAATCTTGTTTTATTTCTTTTTAATCCTTGTTTTGCAGGTTCAAAGATAAAGATGAAGATTTAGTTTAGGTTTTTATATACAGGATAGTTAGTAGATGTAATTTTCTTAATCCTTTGTAAAAAATTTATAGTTCATGTAATCTTTATTTTATTCAATTGTAATAAAGATGATGTTATTATCAATAAAGAAGATTCTTATTCTTTATTCTATTGTATCTTGTTTATGTCTTTATAATATGAAAATGAATTTCATAACTTCTATTGTTTTGAGATTTAAGTTGTACTACCTATATCTTAATTAACTTACGATTCAAATCTTATATCTAAATCATTTAAATTATTATTCAAACACTTAAGTTTTTTAAATTCAAACCCTTTCAAAAACACATAATTCTTTTAAGATCACATCAAAGTTTATAACAATCCTACTTTAAGTCTAAACCTAATCTTAAAGTAAGAAAGAAACATTGATCACTTAAGATTTTATTTGGCGAAAATTTTACCCACTTTTTCACAAATATATGCATGCAACAATACATAATCCTAAATCTACCCTTCGTTAGGTTCCTAAATGCTGGGATGTTATAGTAACAGCAAGAAGGCTCACCCACCTCCACCTCCACCTCCGTCACCACCTAGCAGTCACCATGGCGGAGGAGGACAGTGTCGTTCACGCAGCCCATCCCCTGTTGACAAGAAGAAGAAGAAGAAGAACCCGGAGCCATACGATGCACGTTCGCAGATCGACAAGATCCACGATGCCCGGGAAGGACCATACCTGGGACCACGTTGCTTTGGACCTGCAATACGGTCCACAACTTACCCCAAAGGTTTCCGGATCGACAAGACGATCAAGCCCTATGACGGCACCGCCAAGCCAGCCACATGGTTGCACGACTACAGCAACGCGGTGGAGATTGCCGGAGGCAACCCAACGTCACCGTCAAGTACCTCCCGTTAATGTTGGCGGGCACGGCCTGTCAATGGATCGACGACTTGCCGGATAAATCCATCTGCAATTGGTTGGACATGCAAGAAGCGTTCACCAAGAACTTTTCAGGGTACATACACACGTCCCTGCACTATTGGCGATCTACAACGGTGCGTGCAAGAGAAAGACGAGACATCTCGCACCTACCTCTCCCGCTGGCTGGACATGAAGAATTTCTACGCAGGAGTGCATGCTCAGACCGCCATGGCTGCATTCATCGATGGGTTGGAAAGGGCCATGTTGCTCCGACATAAGCTGAAGAGCTTGCAGGACAATCACTAGCTTGACTTGAACTAGATGATTCAGTTGGCTAGTGAGTTCGCAGATGCTGACGACGATGCTCGCGGCTCCTTGTCGGCAACGGCCGTTCCAACTCAAGCTCGGAGGAATAGGAGTACAAAGCGGAAAACCGCTCCAGAAGAAAATCAATCTACCGACATGGTCGCCATGACTTTTGCAGGACGAGGTGATTGCAGACAACATGGCCGAGGACAAGGAGCTGGTCGTGGGCAGCAACGAGGAAGTGAAACTACCTTGGCGCCACTCTGCGTTCCCCAAACCTACAAGGAGTACCGCGATATGATGTGCCTCGTACACCTCGATGTCAACGGCAAGGCCACCATACCAATCGACACTGCAAGTTCGTCAACGACCTCAAGAAAGACTCGGAGTCCAGCTACAAGCGAATTCAGAAGAACATACCGCGAGGCAAGGGGAAGAAGAAAGAGGAGGAGTCCAAGGATTCAAGTGACATGGACAAGGATGTTGACCCCAAGAACGCAGCCAAGAGCGACGACAAGGGCAAGAACCCCTTCATGAAGAAGGCGCCAGTCTACCACACTTTCCTTGGCACCCCCGCCGTCCGACAACAAAAAACTTCTATGAGGATCCTGATGGCTACTCTACCCCCAGTTCCCCAGTACCTGCGCTGGTCGGAGGTTCCAATCACTTGGGACAGGACGGACCACCCAGACCTTATTCCTACGGAGAACCAATACGCCATGGTCATCAACCCCTTGATTGACAGCGTGGAGTTCACCAAGTGTATGGTGGATAGTGGAAGCAACATCAACATCATGTACCTGGATACACTGCAGAAGATGAACTTGACGGACGCAAACCTAAGCCGGACCAACACCATCTTCCACGGCGTAGTTCTTGGTCGGGAGGCTCGGTCCCTTGGGTGCATTACACTTCAGGTTGCCTTTGGCGATGTTAACAATTACCGCCAAGAGCGCATGACCTTTGAGGTGGTCCCCATCAAGAGCGTGTACCACGTCATATTCGGCCGTGACATATTCCACGCGTTCATGGCCAAGCCATACTTCGTCTACAACAAACTCAAGATACTCGGACCAAACAGTGTCATCACCATATCCGGAAGCTTTACCAAGGCAAGGGACTACGAGATTAACAAAGCAGCCTTCGCAGAAGCTATCCTCTATAGCGAAGAATTCAAAGAGATCCAGAGCAAGGTCGATGACTCAGAGATGCCCGCGTCAAAGAAGAATATCTCCGACTCCGCTCCTGCATTCAAGGCCGCCATCGAGACCAAGCCGGCGGAACTTGTGGTAGGCGATGCCTCCAAGGTCACCGCCATTGGGACGAACCTGGATCCCAAATAGGAAAGCGCGCTCATCGAGTTCCTCCATGGAATAGGGACATCTTTGCCTGGCAACCTGCCGACATGAAAGGTGTACCGAGGGAACTTGCCGAGCACAGATTAAACATTGATCCAAAATGCAAACCAGTGAAACAACCTCTACGACGCTTCGGAGACGATAAGAGACGCGCCATTGGCAAAGAGATATCTAGGTTACTTAAGGCTAGATTTATCCGGGAAGTCCTTCACACCTGATGGGTGGCCAATCCTGTACTTGTCCCCAAAAAGGGAACCAAAGAATTAAGAATATGCGTTGATAACACCGGCTTGAACAAAGCATGTCCCAAAGATCCGTTTGCTTTGCCTCGCATTGACCAAGTCATTGACTCGATGGCTGGCTTGGAACTTTTGTGTTTTCTCGATGCATACTGAGGATACCACCAGATCAAGATGAGGAAGTCGGACCAATTGGCCACTTTGTTCACTACCCCATATGGCACGTTTTGCTATGTCACGATGCCCTTTGAGCTGAAAAACGCAAGTGCTACGTACCAGCGGACAATGCAATGTTGCCTTCACGACCAAATTGGTCGGAACATCCATGCCTATGTGGACGATATCGTGGTGATGTCTAAAAAGTCAAATGACTTAATCTCTTACTTAAAAGAAACCTTTGATAATCTCCGGTAATACAACATGATGCCCAACCCTAAGAAGTGCGTCGTCGGGGTTCTAGCCGGCAAATTGTTGGGTTTCATCATTTCCCAGCGTGGAATCGAGGTGAACCCGGAGAAAATCAAGGCCATCTTAAACATAAACCGTCCGACATGCCTAAAGGACATTCAATGACTAACATGTTGTGTTGCAGCAGTTAGTCGGTTTGTCAGCAGACTTGGAGAAAAGGCTCTGACACTGTATAAGTTGCTGAAAAAGGCGTACAAATTCACGTGGACAGACGAAGCAAATCCAGCATTGAAGCAGCTCAAGGAGATTCTTTCCTTAGCGCCCATCCTTGCAGCACCCGAGCCTAGAGAACCCCTGTTAATCTACTTGGCGGCAACCAACCGGGTAATCAACATCGTCGTCGTGGTAGAGCGGAAGGAACCAGGCTATGAGAACGGAGTTCAACGACCAGTTTACTATGTAAGCGAGGTCTTGATGGAGTCCAAGCAGCGTTACCCGCACTACCAGAAGTTAGCTTATGGAGTATTCCTTGCTTCTCGGAAGTTGAGGCATTACTTTTAGGAGCACCCAATCACAGTGGTGAGCAAGACTCCACTATCCGACATTATCAACAATAGCGACGCTACAGGAAGGGTCGTGAAGTGGGGCATTGAACTTGCCGCCTTCGAGATCACCTACAAGAGACGCGACGCTATCAAGTCACAAGCCTTGGCGGATTTTGTTGCAGATTGGACGGAGATGCCAGATGCTACTCCGTTGCCGAAACCAGAGTACTGGGTGATGCACTTTGACGGATCAAAGCTGCTCAACGGCTCGGGGGCTAGTGTATTGCTACAGTCACCAACAGGAGACAAGCTACACTACGTTCTGCAGATCCACTTCGAGGCTACAAACAACATGTGGGAGTATGAAGCACTCATTCATGCACTACATGTAGCCAAGGATATTGGCATCAAGCGCATAGTTTGCTGTGGATATTCCGACTTGGTTCCCCAGCAGGTGGCTGGCACCTGGAACGCGCGGAACCCTATGATGGCGGCATATCAAGACGAAGTGGACGAGATAACCAAAAGCTTCTTGGGATATGGAGTCAAGTATGTACCTAGCGAGCAAAACGAGGCGGCTGATCTGCTATCTAAGCTTGGATCAGGGTGCAAAATAATTCCGCTAGGAGTTTTACTAGAGCATCTACGTACACCATCCGTGAAGGGAGCCGACATCGACAACCCGGATAGAGCTGACTCTTTCGTCATCATGGTGACAAAGGTTCCTCCGGCTTGGACAAAACCGTTCATGGAATATCTAGAACACGGAACTTTGCCTGACGACAAGGTCGAAAGACGGCAAATAGTTCGACGAGCAAAGGGTTATACCATAATCAATGGACAACTCTACAAAAGGAGAACTACTGGTGTATACCTTAAGTGTGTCTCTCATCTAGAAGGTATGGAAATCCTATGCGAAATCCATCCCGGAGATTGCGGGCATCACGCCGCTCCTCAATCGTTGGTCGCGAAAGCCTTACGGCAAGGATTCTACTGGCTGACCGCGAAGGCGAACGCCGACAAGCTGGTTGAGACATGCATGGGATGCCAGTATTATGCCCGACAACCACATATTCCTGCTAAAGAATTGCGAACAATACCAATAACTTGGCTGTTTGCAGTCTGGGGGCTAGACATGGTGGGACCGTTACAGACGGCACCATGTGGGTTTAGAAGCTAAACCCATTAGAAAGCTTGATGGGGAAACTGCCCTCAAGTTTGTCCGGGATCTAGTGGTGAGATTTGGTCTCCCACATAGCATTATCACTGACAATGGCAGCAACTTATCACTCGGAGAAGTGGAGGCTTATTGTTGGGAGAAGGGCATCCGACTTGACCTTGCATCTGTGGCACACCCACAATCCAACGGTCAGGTTGAGCGAGCCAATGGATTAATTCTGCAGGGAATCAAGCAACGTATTGAGGCACCGCTACATAGAGCAGCTGGAGCCTGGGCGGAAGAATTGCCATCTGTGCTGTGGAGTTTATGAACTACACCCAACAGATCCACCGGCTACACCCTTACTTCATGGTATTTGGAGCAGAAGCCATCCTACCTTCCGACATACTTCACGATGCACCAAGAGTTGCCGCCTACGACGAAGATGACACTGAAGAATCCAGACGCCTAGATGTGGACCTTCTCGAGGAGGAGCGTGTTTTCGCATGCCAAAGATCCGCCATCTACCAGTAGAAGCTGCGCCGCTACCATAGTCGCCGCGTTCGGCATCGCTCGTTTAAATAGGGGGATTTGGTGCTCCGACTTAAGCAGAAGAAGTCACACAAATTATCCCCGCCATGGGAAGGTCTGTTCATCATAAGCAAGGCACTGCACAATGGGTCTTACTACCTCATTGACAATCGTGAACTGAAGGATAGACCCAACGAGGATCATAACCGTAAGCGACGTGACCCGGATGATGACTACCCGAAGCTTGATCGGCCATGGAACATAGCACAGCTACGTCCATTTTACACTTAGCATTTTTTATCTAATTGTGTACCTCTTATATGATCAATGAAATAAATCTCTCTGGTTCACTCATATTTCTGAGTCTTTTACCTCCTTTAGTGTTCATTTTTGGATCATGTAAAACCTTTATAAACAAGTTTTGCGATTGCACTTGTGAAAATTCTGCATGCGGACGTTAGCTTAAATTTTCTGGTCTACACGTTCTTTGTCGTTTTTATGTGGATTCTGGAGTAGTGACTTTTGGCACTTATTGTCAGAGATTTTTTGCTTAGGTTATTGACGGTGCCATTGGTCATCATCACCTAAGCGCATGGTTCCGACAACGAGTCTTCCGAATCACGAAAAGTCAAGCATAAGAACCAAAGTAATGGATAAACCAGCACTTGCTTAAAAATATATATACATGCTAGAAACTGATTCTTAAGTAGCAGGACATTCAACATTGTTTTCCGCCTTAAGTTAAATACATAGTTTTTCCGCATGCGCATCAAAGGTGAAACAAATATTACAAGATTGTTTTTCATTCCTTTGGCGCAGGCGACTTGGAAGCAGCATCATCGGCAGCAGGAGAACCACCCTCGAAGTCGGCAGTGTGAAGGGACTCATAGGAGCGTTGGTTGCCGCTATCGATGGTATTCATCGGCACGAAGACGTTGACATCGACTAACTCAGCAACTCTGGTGTCATATCCCGCGAGTGACGACAAGATGGATGCGTGATTAATCTCTTTGCCATCATCATCTACTTCGGGAATGCCAGAGGTCACCGTGTCAATGTCGGCATCTTCGTAGTGTGCCTTCACCATGGATAGCGCCATCCTTGCGCCAGCCCGTGCACATGAAGCTTTCCAGCTTGTGATACGCTCGGGGGCTCGGCGCAGGATATCCGAGTACTTCTCCACAGAGTCCGATGACTTGATGTTGATTTGGAGGGGCTTGGCAATCTCTTTTGCTTGCGTGATGGCGGTGTTGATGAAGTTGCTGGCAAGAACCATGCATTCCTTTGCTGGAGGAGGAGAACGGGTTAAACCCATAGGAGCTACAAATTCCGACAAGGAGCGCATGAGTTCAAAAATTCAGAGTATCCATACTACAGAAATCCAAGACGGAGAATCACTTACTGAAGATGCTAGGCTCAGCTTGCCATAGGGTATCCGCCAAGGAGTCCTTTTCTTCTTGGAGGAGCTTGTATGCCTCATGGTTGCGTTGATTCTGCTCATCGGCAGCTTTCTTCTGATCTCTTAATATTGAGATCTCCTCCTTCAAGCGGTTCATCTCCTCGGTGGCGGAGTCCTGCAGGGATTTCATGGATTCTTCATGCATCTTCAGCATGTACTTCCTCTCCTACTTAAGGATCTTGTTCTCGCTATCCAGCTCCTGAATATGCTTGGATTGCTCGACAATGTCCTTAGCCTTGGCAATGGTTTCTGCAAGTCGGAGAAAGCAAAGTACACAGTGAGTACTCGGATAATGTGGGCACAAAACCAAGTCGGAATGCGAAAAAGAAAACAGACCCTTGCTCTTGGTGATATGTTCCTTCAAGAAGGCAGTTTTACCCTTTTCAGCTTCCAAGTCTGCGCGCATCTTCTGATACTTGTCGTTGGCCATGCCCCTCCGAGCATTCTCGTTCCGTGGAAAAAAGGAAAAAGTTAAACGTTGTTTGGTTTGCTTGGAGCATCTAGCCAGAAAAATTCCACCTAGACGCTCGGGGGCTACAGCGAGAGTTTTGAACTTATCAATATGATTAGTATTTCTTTAAGCATCTAGTCGGAACTAATTCAGTTTTCGATTAGAAGCTTGGGGGCTACAGTATAAAGATTTTAACTCGGATATAAGCTTATCTTTTCTTTAAGCATCTAGTTGGAACTAATTCAGTTACAACTAGAGGCTTGGGGGCTATAGTATTGAAATTTATATACTGCGTATGCTACTCTTAAAAGCATCTAGTCGTAATAATTCATTCCACCTATATGCTTGGGGGATACAGTGAGAAGTTTTCTAGCTTAGTCACTCTTAGAGCATCTAGACGAAAAGACCTATGGTTTTCCGTCTACATCCTCAGGGGCTACAGTGGGATACTCATATGAAATGCAAAAGGCAAGTAAAACTTACAAGTGCAATGACCTGTAGCTTGCCAAAGGATACGATGTTTCCTTGCAAGATCTCTGCTTGTCAAAGGAGCTCCTCTAGACCGCACGTCGGAGATTTCGGCGCCGCACCTAGAACCAGAGCAGTGCTACCCGGTGTAAGTACCGGGTAGACTATCTTCGGATACTCTATGGTTTTCTTGGGTGCGGGGGCGCCGCCTACGGCAGAAGCACCTTCTTCCACCACCGCCTTACCGCCACCGATGGCATCCTTAGTCGGAGCTTCAGTCATTTGGTGGGCGGCACTCTCCTGCGTCGCCTGCTCGCCGACAACAGCGACCTCGGTAGAGGCACCTGAGTCCACTTCCATGGCGGAAGGGCCAGATGCCTCCTTAGTTTGTGAGCTTGTCGGGGCAGACGAGGGCTTGACAGAGGGAGTGACAGGGGCGATGGCGGGAGATGCATCGTGATGCAGCATGTCCTTAATGGTTCTAGAAGCCCCCAATGTTTTGGAGGTCTTCTTCAAGTTGGCCGTGGCTTTCTTCCTGAAACGTGCAAAATGCATAAGTACAGGAGCAAGACAGATAAATAGACAATATCGGAGGAAAAGAATCTTACACAAGTGGGGGTGCTTTGGCAAAGGGGATCCCAGTAGTCTTTCTTTTCTCCTCCTCCAGGGCGTTGGTACTCTTCTTGGAGGCTCCACCCTCTGTCTTCTTCTTCCTGCCTCTGTCGGCAACATCAGAGGTGGAGCTCTTCCGCTTTCGTGCCAATGGAGCATCGTCGTCGGACACAACCGTGACTTCCTTCATCTTTGAATCATAGATTTGGGCAGCCATGCTGTCCTCCTCTAGATCGCTAAGCTGTTAAGTGAGAAGTCACCGTGTTAGATGATATGGTAATGGCTAGACGGAATAACTGGAGTATATTTCATACACGGAAGATAAACAGTTACCTTTGGGCACTTGCTGTATATGAACATGTCGTAGGTGATGGTGAAGCCACGTCACTTGTCCTTCACCTTGACGATGTCCTTAAGACGGAGCTTGACGGAGTCGCTCGAGAAATTGTCCACGGAGATGCGGAGGCTATCCCTTCTATCGCTGGTATACTCGTGCATCAGCTTTGCGCGGTGCTGCAGAGGTTGGATTCGCCTGATGAACCAGCACATGGCTAGGTCGAAGCTGGTCAAACCCATCTCTATGAACCACTCTATCCTCCTGATGGCACGGGAAGCGTCGAGGTCGGAGGGAAGGGATGCTTGGGATCTCCATGTCGAAGTTTCGGCGTCGGCTCCATCGACGAAGTCCGGGTACGTTACTTCTCGGCCGGACAGAGGGATATCTGGGCCGTAGAAGTAAGTACGCTGCTAGTTCTTGCAGGACTCGTGGCCGACTATGTCGAGGAACCGCCGGCCAGGACGGATCTTGAAGCTTATGGTGCCGCAATTTATAAGTTCGTCCTTACTGGCTCCGGCTTCACGCTTGACGATGAAGAAATACACGAAGAGATCTAGCCTAGGCTTAATCCCTAAGTAAACCTCGCATAGCGCCGCGTTTTTGCTAAGCGCTAGGATGCTATTGGGAGAGAGGTTTTGGGGCTGGACTCGATAGTGGTTCAAGACGGAAAGGAAGAAGTTAGAGATGGGCGGGGAGACGCCGCGTACCAGTTGGGCTTTGAGGTACACATTTTCTCCGGCTTGGGGAGAAGGTGTCACCTCGCCAGCCGGCGCTGCCCGCCAGGCTAGCCCCTCCGTCGCTGCCCGCCAGGCGAGCCCCTCCGTCGCAGGGAGGTATCCCTCGGCGATCAGTTCCTTGATATCACGGTCCGTGATGTCCGAACCGCGCCAATCGCCTTTGTGGGAGTCAAGCTCCTCCTCCAGCTGCTCCAGCGCCGCTGGATTATGGTCGCCGCCGGTGGACTCGACCACCGCCGAGACGGGGATGACCAGGACTTCTGGGGGCACATCGATGGAGCTCGCCGTCTTCGTCGCATCTTCGCCCGACGCCGCCATGGAAGGGGAAGAGCTGCTGCTGGCCATTGAGTGAGTTCAGAGGTGACTGGTGAGAATTTGAGCTAGGTTTTTTCGCGAAGATTGCGCGGAGAGCTCGAGGGGGCGCTCACTGGAGGAAGAAGACGATGCGAGGAGATAATGAGGTGAAAAGTAAAAAGTTCCTGTAACATCCCTAAAATCATGTTTTCAAAGATTGCACCTCATTCATGCATGCATATTATTTAGGGATCATTTTCCAACTCATTTCAAGAAAACAGAAGCACTTAGTGCTATTATTTTATGTGAGCAAACATTAATCTAATGCCACTCTCAAATGAGAGTATAATTGTTTTAAACCAAGCTTTGTTTGCTCTCATGTTGTTTTGGTTGAATGTTGGAGTTTGGACAAAAAATTACAAAACAAATATGGTTTTAAAACCATTTTTAAATCTTCAGCAAACCATGTGCTAAGGCACTGTTATCTTTAAAAATCTTCAAAGGACCATGCTAGTCCAACAAGACAGCATGATTTATAACTCAAAATTATACAAGTTCCATTTTATAAAAGGCCAGAAAGGTTTGGAATTCAAATGATTTTGAATTCATATTAAAAGGTTTCCTGAAAATCAATTTAGAAAAAGGAAAAAGAGATAAGAAATAGAAAAGGGCCGGCGCCAGACTTTCAGCCCATCAGCAAACGCCGCCCAGCAAGCCCACCCGGGGTTTTTCCCTCCTTCTCTCACGCGGCACATACCCACCCCGCGCTCACTGACTGGTGGACCTGAATGCCACGCGAGCATCGTCCCCGAGCCACTCACCCCCACGACCCCGTCGACGCCGCCGTTACCTCATCACTGCCACGATTGAAGCATGCTTAATTGCCGGAGTTTCCTCGCGAGATTCTCGCCCCTGCTCCGTCTATAAGACCCCCTCCCCCCTCCGCTCATTTCCCCTCACTCGGAGCACCATTTCTGCCACCAGGCTGCCCAAAATCGCACTTGCACCACCGCTGTACCGAGCCACTCCGGCGGGCGATTTCGGTGAGCTCAGACCGCCCCTCTGCTTCTGGTTCATACGAGTGTGACCGCCACATCCTTGTGCATCTGCTGACACCCCTGGTTTGCCTGCTAGTGACCCAGGTCGCCGTATTTGTTCACGCCCGCAAGCACCAGAGCCGCCGCTCAACTCCGACGAGCAATAGCGGTATGAATCGAGCGCTTCTTGTCTCCTCTCTGACCCTATCACGTTCGCCACGTCTTTGTGCATCCTCTAACCCCACTGGTTCATGCTAGGGCGATCTACATCATCGGCAACAACACCATCTGCAAGCACCCAAAGCCGCACGCAACTCCGACGAGGTCCTGCCGCCGCGTCCGTGCACCCCTCGACAAACTACTGCCACGTTGAGCTTCCTCGTTACCGTGCGAGTCTGGTAAGCCACACCACACACCCCAGCCCCTCCTGTATTCGCCGGAGCGTCGCTGACAGAGCGTCGCCGCCGCGCCACCGTCGCCAGCGCCGCCAGGCTTTGGTCGCTTGGTCGCGAGCCGTTAGATCCAAATCCAACGTGTAGAATTAGATGACTTAACGAAGGGGTATGGAACAGATCTGGCCATGCGATCTAAGTTAGATATGACGGTGCACGCTAGTTGATCCGCGCGAATTGGTATCAACCAATCAGAGAGCGCCGCGTGGCTAGTCCTTTGTTTTAAAAACAGAATTTAGATCTAATAGATGTTTAAACTTGTAAAATTCATAACTTTTGATTCCCACGTCCAAATTTGACAAATTTTATATCATTGGAATCAGGAGAGAAAATCCTTTCTGTTTACGCAATGTGTTTAATGTTTTCCTTTGTTAAAATGATTGTTTTAACAGAAACATTTGTAGGCATAATTTATGTATAGTAATTAATTGAAAAAATGTTATGTTTTTCAAATAAAGTTTATTTGGCATGTTTTGAACTTGTTTATGATTCAGTACTGTGCACTTGTCTTTTTTGGTGTAGGAAATCATCACATGGCTTTTTGCATGCATTCATATATTTTTGCTTGTTTATATTTTGTATGTGATTTGGTGCCATTATTTTATGTGTAGATTTTGGTGCAAATAGTGATTGTGATTGTGAAGATTGTTTCTACTCCCCAAACTACCAAGGCAAGTGGTGCTTCATGATTTTATTCCTATGTTTTTCAACTATGCACTAGAAATGTTTTGCTAGACTTGCATGAATATTTTGATCTATATGCTATGCTTGGGAAATCCTAGTAGTTGTAGAATTGCTAGAAATTTCTAAGTTAAGATTCTTATCAATGCCATGCTTAGCCTAGCTAGTAGCAACCAAGGGTGGTTATATATTCATGCTATGAGAAAATATTTCTAAGTCTTTGGACTTGTGTTTTTGCTTAATAAAACAACTAAGTGAATGAAACACCTGGGTGGAATGGAAAGAATGGTTTGTGTTGAGTGGTTACACAAGGCTCATGTCTATGGTTTACCTTGTGTATCTCACTTGTGGAAAGCCACCCAGGAACAAAGGGATTTGAGATGCCAAATGTTAAGAAGCTTCTAGTGCAGCCACATGGCATTATGGGCTCTGCCTGGATCATATAGGTTACAATAACTTAGCCATTTGGACAGTTGGTGGTAGTGGGATGATAGGTTGGAGCGCGTCCATTTGGTCTAAGGAAGGCTTCTGAAAGGTCCTATCTTGGTGAAAATCAAGTCTTGTGGGGAAAGTGCACAACCTCTGCAGATGGAAGAATCTAAGTACTTAGCCATGTCCCTGGTATTGGACAACTTGAGCATCAAGACATGGAAGCTATCAAGAATCTCCTCATCCCAAATTTCTAAGTTAAAACTTGTGGTTGAAGAAGGGTGAAGGTTCACCAATTTCTATTGGTGGTTCCTTGGGAAAGTTTTGTCAAAGAAAAACTTAGTGTTTTCAACTGATAGGTAAAACCTATTTTGAGCAAAGCAAGCCTAAGCTACACTTATCCAAAATGCATATAGTATCTAGACTACTAAAATTCTACTAAGGTATCACTTGCCAATACTATTCCAATGTATTGACCCACTGTGGCTGTAACTTGTGATGTTGCAGGTTATTCTAATGATGATTAGGGGTTATGAGTCTACACTCAACATGCTTGCCTGTGGCACATGGAGATGAAGACTTATTTATCTTATTATATATTTGAACTCTTGTATGAGGCCTTTGGCCATGGAGTTGTAAAAGACTATGTTTGTCTCTGGAATGATATGTAATAATGACCTTTGTTTCTGTGTACTTCATGTTAAACTGTGGATGCTAGCATTGATCGAGGGACTAGCATTGCAATCACAGGGATCCTTACCTATATATAGGGAGGGATCTTACAGATGGTATCAGAGCATTGTGTTGCATGTAGGATTATGACCCTAGGATTGGAAACCACTACGGAAAATTTTCAACAACTTCCACACTTGTCTTTTCTTCTGGTAAACTTTTCTAATCTTCTTTCTCATCTCTATTTGTAGATGAACTCCATCAACGAATCCGTGAGGAAGGGACCACTCATGACTATGACTTTGGAATGTGAGACAGAGTTTCCCAAGGCTCTCGAGGACCTCATGGTTGCCATGGGAATACATGGTGCAGCTGTGTACAAAGGTTTTCCTGTGATGGATGAAGGAGTTGAGTACCGGTGGGTGCAACTTCACTTGTATAAAAACAAGGAAGATAACCACAAGGACTCAAGATTCTGCATGGTCACCAACTTAGTGATGCACAGCACATTCTTTGATTCAGCAAGGGATGCATCTTGGAAGGCCATCAAAGAACTTGGTGATAGAATCAAGTGCAGAATGCTCAACACCCAGAATGACCTTAGGGAAGAAAAGAAGCATACCCAAGAGTTAGAGGCTACCAACCAACGTCTAAGATAGGGCATCATAGACTTAGCAATGGAGTCATGTGATCAGGATCGACAGATTGCCTCTAGGGATGCCTTGTTAGCTAACTTAGCAAGTGAGATGGGATTGTAACGTACTTCGTTAGTTGGACCACCACACTTATCTTTATATTTTCCAAAAATGTTGTTTAAAATAAGTTGAACCTTGGATGCTTGTAATGGATTTATGTATGCTATGACTTGTGTGTTTTGATTTCCAAAGATATGCATGTGATGCCTTGTCTTGTGATCTATCTTTAATTCTGTTGATTCTAACTTCTTCTATCTTATAAAATAGATGCCTAATGTTACTATCAGCACGGCTGAAGAGTTCAAGGGAACTCGTTTTGGCACTCGTCTTATTGAGCTCACTAGTTTGCTCAATCTCCCACTTCCTACCATCATGATGCTTCCCCTCACCAAGTTCAAGAGGAAGGACCTTTGGGGCTTCAAGGTTACTCAGCCAGGACGCCAGACTGAGCCAGCCACGGAGGCCATCACCTTCAAGCTCATGCATGCTGACAAGGAGAGAGGCCTAGAGGTAGTCATGTAGGATTTTCTTGGACGTTTGCTAGGGAGACACTCTTGGGAGATTAGAGGTACTCATTTCCACGCCTTCGGTAGACGTGATGAGGATGGTGAGTCCATTGACTTCGAGGATACTGCTAGAGAGACGGCAGAGCCGGTTCGTGTATACCTCCAGGACTTAGAGGTTCTTCTTAGGCACCTAGATACTGATAGGACCAACGTCATTCTTAGCAATGACGAACTCCAGGTGCAGCTTCGAGAGAAGGACAAGCTCTTCGCGGAGCAAGATGAGATAGTCAAAGAAATGGAGGCCAAGTTTGAGAGTCAGGATAGAAAGTTCAGGAGTCAAGAGAAGAGAGTCCAAGATAGGAACAAGAGGATTCGAGACATGACTGCAGAACTAGAGGCCAAGGACTCCGAGCTCGAGCATCAGCAGGTGGTGATTGAGAGACTTCGTTCACAGAAGACGGCTCTCAAAGCCAAAGTGGAGACCTTGACCACCAATGTCGAGGAGTACAAGACCGCTATGGAGAATGCAGGTCTTACACTTGTTGATGAGGAGGTTGATGCAGAGGAGTAGTGATTACTACTCATTTACCTTTATTTACCATGCTTTTGATTATTGAGTCGTAATGACCATCCAACATGTGGATGGCTTGCTATTGGTGTGTTTACTTTTCAAAACTTTGTTATCTGTGTTGTTGAACTTTTACTACTATGATGCATGTTTGGTGATTGTTTATGTGATGTATTGTGCATGATAGCATCTATGGGTATCTCATTCTTATCTCTATTGAAAACCACAGATGCCTCCCCGACGTGCCAATCCCAACCGTAACAACAACAACAATATCACCCCCGAGATACAGCAGATGATGATTGCTCAGACGCAGCTGATGCAAATGATGACCACGTTCATACAGAATCAGAACAACAACAACAACAACAACAACAACAATAACAACAACAACAACAACAACAACAACAACAACAACAACAACAACAACAACAACAACAACAACAACAACAACAATAACAACAACAACAACAACAATCAGAACAACCCACCAGGTTTTGACATGCTTACCAGATTCTTAAGACTGAGGCCAGCAAAGTTCTCAGGAACTACTGATCCTATGGTGGCCAATGATTGGCTACGCTCACTGAACAAGGACTTGGTAACTGTTGGCTATACTGATGAAGAGAAGGTCAGATTTGCAGCACACTTGTTGGAAGCACTACTAGGAAAATGGTCGTTTGTGGCGCACCTGAAAGGCCCATCCGTGGCGCACCTGTAGTGCGCCACGGGCCTTGCGCTACGGCTATCTCTCAGCCGTGGCGCACTGCCTAGTGCGCCACGGTTGTGTAGAGATAGGCGTAGCGCACCACCTAGTGCGCCACAGAAGTTTGGCATGGTGCGCTACCCCTTGGATCTTCTATGGCGCACTACCCAGTGCGCCACTAAACATCCATGGTGCGCTTTAGGTGTAGTGCGCCACAGAAGGTAGAACATGTGCGCCACAGATGTATTTTTTGTTTTTTTTTTAATTTCCAAGCCAGATTATATGCAATACAGATTATATACAATATTACAGCAGATATACACACACAGATACAAGATATACAATTATATATATAAATACTCGATATGAAAAACAAGATTAAAACAAATACATATAGATAAGTCTCATACATGAATACATAGTCCAAGTTACATTGTTTTGATCATGTTACAAAGTAGTAGTTGGTGACATGCGAATACATGTGTCGATCGAACAAGTTAGAGCTCGGAAGCTCGCCTAGACATCTAAACTAGCTAGCTAGACACAAACGCGGGATAAATAACCAAAGAAGATAAGCATGATCACCGCCGCGACGAAGGTGTAGGTCTTCATCCGGTTCCTTGTCCTAACTCCCGCTAGATAGCGCGTGTATCTATCTTCCGCCTCCGCCATAGTGTTGTACCCTTTGTAGCTATTGCCGCTGAAACGGTGCACCTGTCTCCGGCAGTCTTCCCAATCATCGTAGACTCCGGGAACCCGTCCCTTGTACACGACGTACCACGTCATCTACAAGTTGACAATAATAACTAACCGGTGATTGAAAAAACATGTATAATTAAAGTCGCATATGAAGATACACTTATAGAAAGTACTCTTAAATCAAAAAGAGCAAACTCAAAAAGCATGCCTCATATATAACTAGCTAGGTCGTTGGACACAGGAATTGCTTATGACGGGACCGTTAGCCAAGTAGGATGCACAATTCCTGGACTTGTGCATATCACAAGGCTAACAATCCCGTCATAGCACATTCACATATATATTGTGCCACGACATTTCAATCATCGGCATATTCTCGAAAAAGACAAAAATAACTCGAAAAGCATGCCTCATATATAACTAGCTAGGTCGTTGGACACAGGAATTGCTTATGACGGGACTGTTAGCCAAGTAGGATGCACAATTCCTGGACTTGTGCATATCACAAGGCTAACAATCCCGTCATAGCACATTCACATATATATTGTGCCACGACATTTCAATCATCGGCATATTCTCGAAAAAGACAAAAATAACTCGAAAAGCATGACTCATATATAACTAGCTAGGTCGTTGGACACAGGAATTGCTTATGACGGGACTGCTAGCCAAGTAGGATGCACAATTCCTTGACTTGTGCATATCACAAGGCTAACAATCCCGTCATAGCACATTCACATATATATTGTGCCACGACATTTCAATCATCGGCATATTCTCGAAAAAGACAAAAATAACTCGAAAAGCATGCCTCATATATAACTAGCTAGGTCGTTGGACACAGGAATTGCTTATGACGCGACTGCTAGCCAAGTAGGATGCACAATTCCTGGACTTGTGCATATCACAAGGCTAACAATCCCGTCATAGCACATTCACATATATATTGTGCCACGACATTTCAATCATCGGCATATTCTCGAAAAAGACAAAAATAACTCGAAAAGCATGCCTCATATATAACTAGCTAGGTCGTTGGACACAGGAATTGCTTATGACGGGACTGTCAGCCAAGTAGGATGCACAATTCCTGGACTTGTGCATATCACAAGGCTGACAATCCCGTCATAGCACATTCACATATATATTGTGCCACGACATTTCAATCATCGGCATATTCTCGAAAAAGACAAAAATAACTCGAAAAGCATGCCTCATATATAACTAGCTAGGTCGTTGGACACAGGAATTGCTTATGACGGGACTGTCAGCCAAGTAGGATGCACAATTCCTGGACTTGTGCATATCACAAGGCTGACAATCCCGTCATAGCACATTCACATATATATTGTGCCACGACATTTCAATCATCGGCATATTCTCGAAAAAGACAAAAATAACTCACACTTGTCGTCCGAGAACCAAAGAGTAAGCAAAAAAACCAAAGAGTAAGCAAAAAAACCAAGCATTGATTGATATATAATAATAATAAGCAAAATAAGTAAGCGGTGATTCATAAACCTAATAAGATAAGTACACTTGTCTTCCACACACACACAAAGGTCATCTATAGTTTGCAACTACAACTAGGCCAACATCAAGCCTTCTGGCTCGGCTTAGGGAACGGGAGGACGCCCTGCCTCGTCATGAACTTCCTATAGTCACCCTGCATCTCTAGGCGATCTTCTATGTCACGGTTATTAGGGATATTTCCTCCGTAGAAGATCCCCCCCGAAGTCATGACATCACGAAAGATGATTGCCCCAAACTGCTGCTGGATGCGATACATCTCTTGTCTAATATCCGAATCATTGATCTTGGCCTTTGCTTCGGCCCACTGTTTGAGATGATCTGGCAGCGTAGAATTCTGCTGGTCAAGTAGGAACGCCCTCATGTGATGGAGTGCGTAGTAGGCTTCCTTCTTACTGTTTTCCGGCTGCTTCACGCAGGGGAACTCTGTTACGTGGTTGAAGACGTGCCTGCCGAACTTGACCTTCTTACGCACGAAGCTGGTGCCTTCCGTCGAGGCAAAGCCAGTGAGAGCATCATCCAGAACTTCCTTGATCTTGTCGTAGTTTTTCTTCTTTTCTAGACTCCCCGAGTCGAAATACGTGGCGTGGGAATGCTTCGGCGATAAGGAGATGAGCGTGCAGTGTTCATCTCTGCGCAAAAAATTCAAATGGAATGTGTTGAAAAAAGAATGATGATGATCTAATAAGGCAATCGACGGTGGCGACTGAATAACGACTTACTCGGGAAAGTAAGGCACGAGAATGTATTCCTTTGTCTTGTTCGCCACGAGGATTCTTTTTAGGTACGAGGCCACGATACGTCGTTCGGCGGGGGAACCCAAGCAGCCGTCACGCATGTAGTAGGGGTCCACTATAGCGATGCCCGGTGTGTTCTCTCTAATGATCTGCGTGGCCAGGCTGAGAGAAAAGAGACGGACCATGGTATAGTGCAGCGGGAATAGGTGGAACATATTGAAGATGTCCTCGAACCGCAGGAAGAACAGATCCGCGGGGGCAGTGTCGACGAAGCCCAAGCCTGGTGGCACCTTAACCACGAATACCGGGTGCGAGGGATCTTTCTCCGATAGAAGGCGTCTCTCTATCGTCAGCACGCCGTCATGCACACTCTGCAGTTCCGAACTGGCGAGCTTCCGCAAATTCTTAGGTAGCATGGGCTCACCCGCCACATGAATCCTCCACATAATACCCTCGGGTCTTGGTGGCCCGTCCCGAAACCTGATCGGATTCGTAGTTGTTGACGCCACCGGCTGGCTCGAGCTGCTAGATTTTCTTTTCCTGCCCTTTTTTCCTTTTGGAGAGCGGGCAGGCACCGCAATCTGAGCACCGGCCGCCCTATGTAGTGTGTCAGGGCTTAGAATAAAGGGCCGGTTGGTTGTATCAGTTGGCTCTGTAAAGGCGCAAGCTGGAGGCGTCTCCTGAGAACCAAACAGACGCTTGGTGATAGTGGCTTTCTCTGTGGGGCCACCAGCTAGGTCTTCTTCGTTGCCAAACTGAGTGCTGAAGAAGTGATCATTCCAGTCTTCGAAGTCCTCGGCCGGATCCTGCGCCATGTGCATATCATCAACATGATCATCCGACCCACCGCGTGGAGGTGACGGCGAGGGCGGTAAGGGGGCCTTGCCACCGCTTGTCGCTGGCACGACAGGCGGTGCTGTTGTCTGTGGCGTGATGGCCCCCTCCGTCCCCAAACGGATCATGCTCTTTGGCCATAGCATGAACAAGCCGAAGCAACTTCTGAGGACAGACGACTCTTCTTCATCCGCTCCTGGGGGTTGAATGGGAGGTTCCAGGTCGTCGCAGCCCCTTAGCACCCGACTAATTTTAACCCTGTGCACGCTATCTGGCATCGGCTTTGAGTGGAACGTGCGCTGCAAGGGTTGAACGATGGTACCCTTGGCAACATCCCTCAGCTCGTTGTTCACGTAGCATAAGAGAGTGCAAGGAACATCCGTCTGCGGAAAACATGTACGGCGTCGTCAGAGCGAGATGCCACAAGAGACGGAAGGGCTGCTTGATGGAGCGGTAATTAAAGCAATTTGTTTACCGTGATGGCGTCGAGATCGGCTAATGTCGACGCACCGCATACGGCGACGGGCGTGCAAGAGACGGAAGGGCTGCTTGATGGCGCGGTGCTGGCCGCCGGTGTATTCTCCCTACCGATGGGTGCTTGGAGCTCCGGTGCCGCCGCGACGATGGCAGGGGGGGCACCAACATGTACTCCGGCGCCGCGGTGATGGCAGGGGGAGTCACCAACACTTGCGGCGCCGCGGTGCTAGCGGGCGGAGTCATGAACACGTAGTTCGCCTGATTCGTCGGCGCCGCGTTGTTCGAGTGGCTGCTGACCATGCTTGGAATCGGGCACGGCCCTACTCGACCACCCGCACTCCAGTTCGCTATTGACTCCACCAAGGTAGGCAGGAAGGACGTAAGGGTGATTGCCAGGTTGTCTTGGACGATCTGCGGGATCCGCACCACTTGTGCCTTAAGTTCTTGAACCTCTCTGTTTTCCTCCTCGCTCCTTCCCGACGGCGCCACATGCGTCCTCGGTGGTGGACCAAAATGATCCACCCAATTCTTACCCCCGAGGCCGGCCAGACGGCTAGCCGACGACGGCTTCTTCGTAACCGGCTCTATTTTCTTGGCCCGGTTCATCGCCCTGTTAAAAGGGTTATCCCACCGGGTGGCCGCCGTCGACCCCTGGGATGAGGAACCCTGGGATCCATGACTAGCAACAATTTCCTCCTCCTGCAGAAGAAGTAACAGTGAATCATTTAGATCATCGATTAGATTGCAATCGTGTTGATCACCGGTAATTAGATTATACTTACCACAATTTCCTTGAATTCCTTCACCGCAGGATCCGCGGTGAGTTGTTTGGTTTTTGGGTCCACATGGTAACGGGCCCTGATGAAGTTTCGAACCTGCCCGGTTTCAAATTTAGCAAAGGGGTTTTCTATCCCCTTGGATCTATACTCTTCGTCCTCCTTATTCCATTTGGCCTCCGCGGTTCTGTATCCACCAGATCCGAGATGGTGATGACCTATATTCATCGCCTGCAGCACCTTTCCCCGATTACTATTGGCCAGGGCTCTTTCGGATTCACACCTCTCCTTGAACTCCCGGAACTGATCTTCGGTGATCTGCGGGTCAATCTTCTGGATCTCCTCGAGACTTTTGCCTTCTTTATAGATCTTCTTCTTTATTCGGGTTCTCCAGCTGGCCAGGGCGGTGCTCATCTTTGTGAGGGCGGATTTGTTTACTTCGTTCCCATGATAATTTGTGTTCTGATACTTAGCGGGGAACTTGTATCTGGCGTGCAGCTTCTCGAAGAGGAGTGTGCGCAAGTGGCCATTATCTTTATGCCGGAGATTCTCGGTGTTGATCGAGATGGTTGTCCGGGTGATCGCCGCCACTTGCCCACCGTACCCTTTGACGACAAGGGCGGGCTCCAAAGGAACCCCTGATGGGCTCACTTCGGTAATTTCCTCCCTGACCATGCCGACCGTGTTCGGGCGCCGGTCCTTCGGCTTCTTCTTCTTAGGAGGGTTGCTACCACTCCCTGTGCCCTCGCCGCCATCAGTGGTTTCATCGTCCGCCGTTCCTTCGGCTTCTTCCTCCACGTCTTCCATCTCATCATCCTCGATCTCCGAAGGATGGTATTCTTCATCGTCTTCTAGACGCTGGGCCGCCTCCCAGAATGTCAATTGTTTATTCGGAGGTCTGAGTTCTCCTTCAGCACTGATGCGCTTAGAACATCCAGCCTCGTCGTTGTCACACATCTTTGCACTAATAAAAAACAAATAATTGGTTAAATGCACGGAAAAATCCGGCATGACCTTTGCTAATTTTCTTAAACTAGGAGTGCCCGATTTCTGCCAAAATGGAAGTTAATCAACATTCCGGCAAAAATCGGGACTCGTTTCATACAAGAACCTGCATACACACATAATAAAGTGCTTCATATACAAGCACAAGCACAATTTCAAGGTGCTATTGTCCCAGCACAGATAGTAGCAAAACCAACACTACTCTATTTTTCCTTCCAAACCATTTCACAACCACATCCATCCAGTCCCAGCACAGTGCCACAACCATATAAACTTTTGTTATCAATTTAAGCATAGCCATATGACAGAAGCTATCTCTTTAAGCAACAATGATAACCCAATTAAAATAAATCAGGCCATAGACATGCCTAAACCCATGATATATGCTGATACATCAAGGATCAGGATATTTCACTTCCATAATATCAACTGAATCAGTTACCACACCATTGAATGGCCTGGAACTCTGAAAGTGGATTTGTGCATTGGTGTGAAGTGCGCAAACTCAACTAGATGGCCTGAAACTTTGAAAGTGGATTGAACTATGCAGCCTCTAACCTTGCTACTCTGAACCCTAAGCTTACCCTGAACCCTTGCTACTCTGAACCCTAAGCTATCTACAAGCTACATTTATCGTCGCAGTTCACAGCATCATCTGCATCAAAGGAACAAATGGTTCTTGTGCCTTGGTAATTTAACTGATCATGCATCAAAGGAACAAATGGTTCTTGTGCCTTGGTAATTTAACGATTTCTGGTTTTCCATAAGGACCAAATAAGGACCTGTGTAACAGTTGTCCATATGCACAAAAGGAAATGCACTTTCTTATACAACAGTAAAAAAAGGGAACTTGGTTTCATGAAACCTTCAGGTTACACAGGTTCATAGTTAGTGAGTGCAATGTAAACTACTGCATATCTTTGTTCTACTACTGCAATGTAAACATAGGAGACATGCATTAAAAATCACAAGTTTTACTACTGCATATCTTTGTTCTACTATTGCATTTTCATCTACTCTGAACCTAACCTAAACCTAACCTGAATCTTGCTACTCTGAACCTAACCTGAACCTAACCTGAAGCTTGCTACATAGAATGTCATTCGGTCCTCTCACTCGAAAATAGTGTTCCTCCCCCTCTTCTTCCCAACTCTTCAGATTGACTTGCAGAACAACAACTAGTACTGATCTGCCGGGACCAAGCTAGGTGTTTAGTGTTCAGCCAAGAATGGATCCATGGATCGGCAGCCAGCCTTCTCTGTACATGTTTATGAACAGCAAGTACTGAACAGCACGCATCAAGAACCAACAACACCATGGTTCTTCTTGTTCTGCCTGCTCTGTACATGTTTATGAGCTAGGACTGAACATTTCTGTTCTCTGTTTATATAGGTTGCGGTTCTTGAATCGGAGCTGCAGCGGGTGAGCGAGGAGAACCGGCGGCTGGGCGAGATGCTCAGGGAGGTGGCTACAAAGTACGAGGCCCTGCAGGGCCAGTTCACGGACTTGGTCACGGCCCATCAATCCAACGCCGGCGAGAGAGGGAGAGAGGGAGAGAGGAAGATAGGGAGAGAGAGGGGAGGTCGGCAGGAGACTCACCAGGAGGGAGCGCGGAGCTGGACGACGGCGGGCGGGCGGGCGGGCTGGCGGACGACGGCGGGTTCCTCCACGGACTCCTCCTCCTCGGACGCGCACGACTCGGGCTCCTCCTCCTCCACGCGCAGCTGGCAGGGCTCCTCCTCCTCCTCCACGTGCAGCTGGCAGGGCTCGGACGACGACGGGCGAACGACGGAGTGCGACGACGGCGGCCTCCACCTCCTGAGACGCGGCGGCTGCCCCTCCTCGGACACGGGCCTCCTCCTGAGACGCGGGCCTCCTCCTGAGACGCGGGGAGCCCTCCTCCTCAGACGCGGCGGCGGATCGAGAGCGGCGGCGGCAGATCGTGCTCGATTGGGCTGAGAGATGGAGAGATGGGGATGAGAAGTGAGCGGGGACGGTAAGAAGAAGAGGAGGCACGCGCTGTTATAACTAAACGGCCTTTAGTCCCGGTTCGTGGCTCCAACCGGGACTAAAGGTGCATTCGTCCCGGTTGGAGCCACCAACCGGGACCTATAGTCCAATTTTCAGCAGCTGAAGGGGCGCGCATGCAGGGGCCTCTTTCGTCCCGGTTGGTGGCTCTAACCGGGACGTATTCCCCTGTTTTCAAAAATTTTCAGTTATTTTCTCTCTGTTCCCGCCTTATTTTTTATTTTGGGGTTTAAATTTGTAATGTTTTTTAAATGATAATTACTTTGGAATTTAGAAAAACTTTAAACATAAAAAGTGTTTGGATTTGAATAACTAATTCGAAACCATTTTCTGTTTTGAAAAATAATTAATGTAACCATTTAAACTACGAACCATTTAAAATTAATAATGAAATAACTTATATTTTTTAAATATTAATTTGGAATTTAGAAAAACTTTAAACATAAGAAGTGTATGGATTTGAATAAATAATCCAAAACCAATTTATATTTTTAAAAAATAATTAATGTAACCATTTAAAATTAATTAACTTATATTTTTGCATATTAATTTGGAATTTAGAAAAACTTTAAACATAAAAAGTGTTTGGATTTGAATAAATAATTCAAAACCATTTTCTGTTTTAAAAAACAATTAATGTAACCATTTAAAATATGAACCATTTACAATTAAAAATGAATTAACTTATATTTTTTTAATATCAATTTGGAATTTAGAAAAACTTTAAACATAAGAAGTGTATGGATTTGAATAAATAATCCAAAACCATTTTCTATTTCTAAAAAATAATTAATGTAACCTTTTAAAATGAATTAACTTATATTTTTGAATATTAATTTGGAATTTAGAAAAACTTTAAACATAAGAAGTGTATTGATTTTTGAATATTTTTGAGATGAACCGGTTGGGCTAGCGTTTACAATATTACAATCTTTTTTGACCACGCGTTTACAATATTTTAAACAAAATAATTTGTCCATAAATATTACAATCTTTTTCGACCACGCGTTTTACAATATTTTTTGAGCTAGCGTTTTACAGTCTTTTTTCCCTTCTTTGTCGCGGTTGAATAATTTAGCCCCGGCACTTTAATGTTTCTTCTTTCGAACGGGCTACCTTTTTTGGGTAGGGTTGTCCTTTTTCTTCTTGTGATGTATGTTGCTGCATCGTAGTCGTCGTCATCTTCAATCTTTGGATCGCCGTACTGGTCGAAGTCTTGCTCATTGGCGACTCCATCCATTCCGATGATGTTCCTTTTTCCTCTCCTCACGACAACACGACTAGGCTTTGTCGGGTCGGTAATGAAAAAACATTGGTCCACTTTGGTAGCCAGTACCCACGGTTCATTTTTCGCGGCCACGTTTGCACCGGCGGCCTTGGATTTGGCTGCTTCGGGTATAACCATGGTTGTGAAATACCGGTCTTCTCTTTCGACGCTCTTTGCCCATCTGACACGGAACATCGGCACCTTTTCTCCACAGTAGTCGAGCTCCCAGATCTCCTCGATTCTTCCGTAGAATCTTTCCTTCACGTTGTCATCGGTGTAGAATTCCGACGTTACGCCTGAGTTCTGATAATCACACTTGTTGTCCTTTTCCTCCGTGTAGAATGTGTAGCCGTTGATATCATACGCCTGATAGGTCACCAGGTTTTGCATCGGTCCCTGCGACAAGGTGAATATGATCTTTTCCGTGTCAGAAGAATGCGAGCGCGGGGGATTATCAAGGAGCGTCTGCCTAAACCAACGCGTGAAATCTGAGTTGTGCTCTTTGATTATTTCTCCCTGCGTCCTCTGTATGCCCCGGTCACTGTACTTCTTCTCGATTAACCTTTTGTGCTTCTGTACCCAAGGATCGACCAGTTCTAAATGCTGTAGCGCGACGAGGTTTGCTCGATCAAAGTCTGCGCGTCGAAAATCGAAGTCTGCATGCAGTATGCGACGACCCTCTCGGTGACCAGATCCGTCGAGCTTGCCAAGGTGTCTGTTGACAGGAAGACCGACAGGGTTCTCGATGTCTAGATAATTCGTGCAGAAAGAGATGCACTCTTCGGCCAGAAAGCCCTTGGCTATGCTTCCATCTGGACGGGACCTGTTGCGAACGTATCCTTTGATGTGTCCGTTCATCCTTTCGAACGCCATCATGCTGCGGAGGAACATCGGCCCGAGTTGTACGATGTCCTCCACGACATGGACCAGCAGATGCACCATAATTTCTAATAATGCGGGTGGGAAGTAGACCTCAAGCTCACATAGTATCACCACGATCTCCTCCTGTAGCCTTCCGAGCTGATTCAAGCCAATCGACTTCCTAGAGATGACGTCGAAAAACTTGCATAGGCCAAATAACGTTTCACGGACGTGCTCGTCCATTATCCCTCTTAGTGCGACCGGAAGTACCTGCGTCATTAGCATGGCACAGTCGTGAGACTTCATGCCACTGAACCTCTGCTTCGCCTCGTCTAGGTATCTGCTTATCTTGCCCGCGTAGCCGTAAGGAAATTTGACTCCTAGAAGGCACTTGAAAAACTGTTTGATCTCATCCTGGCTTAGAGTGAAGCAAGAAGGAGGGCAGTAATATTCGTTCTTCTTGAACTTTTTACACTTCCGACGACCTCGTGTCGTCTCCGACTCATGATCATCGTCATCTTCCTGATCATCAGGAGTAGTGCGTCCTCCGTGAAGCTCCTTCCGGATACCCAAGCATATCAGGTCGTGCCTTGCTTTCGGACCATCTTTCGTCCTATCTGGCATGTTGATTATGGTGGCGACCAGACTCTCGCACACGTTTTTCGTGATATGCATGATGTCGAGGCTATGAGGCGTGCGGAGAAACTTCCAGTATGGCAACTCCCAGAAAACAGACCTTGTTTTCCATACCTTCATCAGCGGCTTGTCTTGTTGCTGCCTCTTTCGCTTCTTTCCAGGCTTAGGACAATCTTTCCAGTTTTTCAGCAACTCTTCCACTTCTTCGCTGCTCCTACGCTCTGGGATTCCTCGGGTCTCTGATTTGCCATCGAACAGGTCTCCACGTTTTCTCCATGGATCATTCTTGCCGAGCCACCTCCGGTGCGCCATGAACACGGTTTTCGATGACCCTGGATCTTTCTCTAGTTGGAGATAGCTTGTGTTATCCATGCACCTAACGCATGCGTAGAATCCTTGGATAACCTGCCCCGAGATATACCCGCAACCTGGATAGTCTTGCACCGTAGTGACCAACGCGGCTCTCATAGTGAAATAATCTTGTGCGACGGCGTCGTAAGTATTGGCTCCAGATTCACATAACGTGGCTAGCTCCTCTTTCAACAGCCCGAGATACAGATTGATGTCGGTACCAGGTTGTTTCGGCCCTTGAATTAGCATACTCATTTGTATGTACTTCTTCTTCATGCACAACCATGGAGGGAGGTTGTACATCCATACAAACACAGGCCAAGTACTGTGCGTGCTGCTCTGGCTACCGAACGGATTGAGTCCATCGGTGCTAGCACCAAGCCTGATGTTCCTCGAATCTCCACCGAATTCTGGGAATTCGAGGTCCAATGCTTTCCACTGGCTAGCATCTGAAGGGTGCGTCAGCAGCTCATCCTTTTCGGGGTCATCATCATGTCCTGGCTTCTTCCTTTCCGCATGCATCGCATGAGCTTCGCTTCCTTAGGGTCCACGAAATAGCGCTGCAGACGAGGGGTGATAGGAAAGTACCATACCACTTTTCGAGGTGCTTTCTTCCCTTTCTTGTATCGACTCACGCCGCACACCGGACATGTGGTTTTCTCCGCGTCCTCGCCCCGATAAATGATGCAATCGTTGATGCATACGTGATATCTAACGTGCGGTAGATCGAGAGGACAGACGATTTTCTTGGCATCCTCGATACTAGTTGGACATGTGTTCCCCTCCGGGAGACGATCGTGCCAGAATGCCATCATATCGTCGAAGCTTGCGTCGCTCAATTTGTGCTTTGCCTTCATCTCCATAGCCTTGAGCGTTACATTCAACCGGGTATCATCGGGCCTGCATCCTTCATACAATGGAGTAACCACGTCTTTCTCAAGTTGCGCAAGCTTGGCTTTCTCTCTAGCGGCAGCCCTGGCGTTACTCGTCTGCTTGAGAAGCAGCTCTTGCACATAAGGGTCCCGCACCCAGCCTGACGTTGTTCCATCGTCGTCTGCTCCTCCGGCATCTAGATCATCATCATCCCGGTCTGCTTCCGTACCTTCACCATCTCCAGGAGCCTCTTCATCATCTCGCCCGTTCTCGCCGTGATGATGATCATCGTCATGTTGGCCACCTTCTTCACCGTCTCCATCATCTACGCCATCGCTTATCCAACGAGTGTATCCATCCATGAAACCATGGCGGAGCAGGTGCGCCTGCAGATTCCCGGAATCTGGGTCGATCACCCAGTTGAGTTTGCATCTTCTGCACGGACATCTTATATCTGTCTTGTTATTTCGTATCATGTCGGCCGTCGCACATTTCAAAAATCTAGCCACAATGCCTTCGCTCATTATGCGGACCATTTTGCCTGCACGATGTACACGGTACAATTTTGAAGTCTATTAGAACCACATAATGAATGCATGCATGCAATGGTCGATAGAAAATTTCGGCATGACCTATCCTAAAATTAGGACCTTTGCGAAATGCCAAAGTCTTGCCAAAATGGAAATGAATCAACATTTTGGCAAAACAAATGGCAACTTGTTCACATACAAACACAAGAGAGAGAGAGACCGATCCATACACACATGAACATATCATTATCCTCTCCATACACACATGCATGAGCATCATCGATACTCTCCATATACACACACATATGACCATCGATCCTCTCCACACATACACACATCATGAGCATCGATCATCTACATACATATACACATGAACACATCCTTACATGGACAACTTACCGAGATGAGAGACCGATCGCGAGAAAGATGGAAAGGAGAGATGCGCGCGTCGACCGGAGACGGATAGATGAGAGACCGGAGACCTCCTCTATTACTTATGTAACATCCAAAGCAAGTTTTACATGCTAAAAATGGTGAATGTATGGAGAAATTGAGGTGGGAAGGAGAAGATCCCGACTAGATCTAAGGAGGAAGAAGAAGGGGAAAGTGAAGTGTGGGTGGTGGATGTGTGGGCACACATGTGCACATAAAGTGCTGCCCTAAAAGAATCGAAACATCCGTGGCGCACACGGCCCCAGTGCGCCACAGGGAGTACAAACTTCTGTGGCGCACTAGGCCGAGTGCGCCACAGATGCTCCTAGTCCCTGTGGCGCACTAGGAGGAGTGCGCCACAGAAGTTTGTGGCCGTTTCAGAGCAGAGGTGGGCATGCGCTTAGTCGTAGCGCACCATGCTCACGTGCGCCACAGATGACCCTAACAACCGTGGCGCACATGACTGTAGTGCGCTACAGAAGTTTGGCGTGTGGCCAACAGGGCCCTGGCCCACACACATCTGTGGCGCACTATGGTCATGTGCGCCACGGTTGTTCTAGTTATTAGTAGGGCACTGCCCACAGGTGAGCCACGCCTGTTTTAGCCGTGGGGCACTTCAACCATGTGAGCCACGGATGTGCTGATTACCTATAGCCGTTTTCCTAGTAGTGAAGGACCAGCAGCCACTTGGTGGGATAACTTCCAGATCACCACTCCCATTGCGGATGTGACATGGTTATCTTTTAAGATGGTTTCCGTACTGCTCACATCTCATCCGGAGTGATGAGTTTGAAGAAGAAGGAATTTCATAACTTGAAGCAGCGCCACCGCAGCGTGGCAGAGTATATTGAGGAGTTCAACAATCTGGCGAGTTATGCACCGGATGAGGTTGACACTGATGCTAAGAGGAAGGAGAAGTTCCTCGAAGGATTGAACGATGAACTAAACCTGCAGCTATCTGTGGCCTATGTTCCCACTTATCAGTCTCTTTGTGACAAGGCTGCTATTTTGGAGAGCAAGATGAAACAGGTTGAAAGCAGGAAGAGGAAGCACTCTGACAAGCACAGCTCGGGATCGTCTCACAAGCATTCCCATTATGATGATAGTGGGAATTCTGGATCCCACAAGCATGGGAAGTACAACAAGCACCACAACCACAACGTCATCATGACAACAAGCACCACTGTAGTCATGACAATGACAAGTATAAGAATCACAAGAGTGGATATAAGAGCCACCACAATGGAAGTGGAAGTGGTAGTGGAAGCCAGCCTGTCAAGAAGGATCTTACTCAGGTTGAATGTTTCAAGTGCAAGAAGATGGGGCATTATGCAAATGAATGCCCAAAAAAGAAAGTTGAAGGACCCAACAAGCCCAACCCTTTTCAAAAGGGACAGGTGAACCACATCAATGTGGAAGAGATCTATGAGGAACCTAATGCTGTGGCTGGTAAGTTCAAACTCAATTCTATTCCAGCACTTGTTCTTTTTGATACTGGTGCATCACATTCATTCATATCAAAAGCATTTGTTGATAGAAATGGGTTTCCAACTAAAAACATTGGGTGTCCAATAAAAGTAAGTTCTCCAGGTGGAGATATAATAGTGAGTCTTGGATGCCGGGATCTAGTAATAGAGTTTGGAAGGATAAGTTTCCAGTGAGTCTGATAATCCTAGATTCCCAAGGACTGGATGTAATTTTGGGAATGGATTGGATGACCAAGTATGAAGGAGTACTAGATTGTGCCAATCGAGCCGTTGCACTCACAACCCCAGAAAAGAAACGGATTAGATTCAAGTCTAATTTTGAATCGAAAGGGAGTAAGCTTAATTCTCTTAAGGGGGTTAGCATAGACAGTGTGCCAATTGTGAGTGAATATCCGGATGTGTTTCCGGAAGAATTGACGGGAATGCCACCAGATAGAGATGTGGAGTTTCTTATTGATTTGCTACCAGGATCTGGACCAAAAGCAAAAAGACCGTACAAGATGTCAGTTGATGAGTTGAAAGAACTCAAGAAACAACTTGGAGAACAGTTGCAGAAAGGATTTATTCAACCAAGTTCTTCATCTTGGGGAGCACCAGTTTTGTTTGTGGAAAAGAAGGATAGGAGTCAAAGGTTATGCATAGATTACCGCTCACTCAATGAGGTGACTATCAAGAACAAATACCCTTTGTCTAGAATCAATGACTTGTTTGATCAGCTAGAAGTAGCCTGTGTGTTCTCAAAAATTGATCTCCGATCAGGATATTTCTAGCTCAAAATAAGGGAACAAGACATACCTAAGACAACTTTCACCACTAGGTATGGATTGTATGAGTACACCGTGATGCCTTTTGGTTTGACCAATGCCCCAGCTTATTTCATGAACATGATGAACAAGGTGTTCATGGAGTTCCTTGACAAGTTTGTTGTCATATTCATTGATGACATTTTGATCTACTCCAAGAGCAAAGAAGAGCATGAAGGACATTTGCGTTTGATACTTGAGAAGCTTAGAGAGCATAAGTTGTATGCCAAATTCAGCAAGTATGAGTTTTGGTTGAATGAAGTCGGATTTCTTGGACACGTTGTGTCAGGAGATGGTGTAGCAGTTGATCCTGCTAAAGTTTCAGCTGTAACTGAATGGGAATCTCCTAAGTCAGTGAAAGAGATTCGTAGTTTCCTTGGCTTGGCAGGATACTACAGAAGGTTCATTGAGAATTTATCCATGATAGCTAAGCCAATGACAGAGTTACTAAAGAAAGACAAGAAATTTGCTTGGTCTGAAGGATGTGAACTCAGTTTCCAAGAGTTGAAGAAGAGGCTAGTGACAGCACCAGTCTTATGTCTGCCAGATTTGGAGAAGGATTTCCAAGTGTATTGTGATGCATCTCATCATGGATTAGGTGCAGTACTTATGCAAGAAGGGAAAGTTGTGGCTTATGCCTCGAGACAACTCAAAACTCATGAAGTAAATTACCCTACTCATGATTTAGAGTTAGCCTCTGTTGTACATGCACTCAAAACATGGAGACATTACCTTTTGGGAAAGCGATGTGAAGTGTTCACAGATCACAAGTGTTTGAAGTATATCTTCACCCAGAAAGAGATTAACATGATACAAAGAAGATGGCTAGACTCATCAAGGACTATGACTTGAGTTTGCAATACCACCCCGGTAAAGCAAATGTTGTAGCGGATGCTCTAAGCCGTAAGGATTTTGTGAATGGGCTTACTAAGGGAGAATTTCCAGATGATCTTTGTGCCCAATTTAGAGATCTCAGATTGGAGATTGTGCCAGAAGGACATCTCATGTCAGTGGATGTTCAACCCACTTTGTTGGACAAAATCAAAGAAGCCCAAAAGACAGATAAGGAAATTGAAGAGATTAAGGAAAAGATTGGCAAGGGAAAAGCCAAAGGATTCCATGAAGATGAACAGGGTACTTTATGGCATGGAAAACGTATCTGTGTTCCACAAGATCCGGAACTTCGGAAACTGATTTTATAGGAAGCACACAACTCACCATATTCCATTCATCCGGGTAACACCAAAATGTACATGGATACGAAAGAAAGATTTTGGTAGAATAATCTCAAGAAGGATATCGCGGAACACATTGCTTTGTGTGATGTATGTAGTAGAGTGAAAGCGGAACATCACAAACCAGCAGGATTGTTACAACCACCACCTATTCCTTATTGGAAGTGGGACAAGATTGGCATGGATTTCATTACCGGATTGCCAAGGACCTGGTCAGGATATGACTCTATTTGGGTAGTAGTGGATCGCTTAACTAAAGTGGCTCATTTCATACCCGTGAAGACAACCTATACAAGTGCTAAGTTAGCAAAGATCTACATGAGTAGGATTGTATGTCTGCATGGAGTACCCAAGAGTATTGTGTCTGATAGGGGAACTCAATTCACTTCTCATTTTTGGAGGCAATTACATGAGTCATTGGGAACGAGGTTGGAATTCAGCACCGCTTTTCATCCTCAGACTGATGGACAAACAGAAAGGACCAACCAGATTCTTGAAGATATGTTGGGAGCATGTGCTCTAGACTATGGAGCTAGTTGGGATGAAAGTCTTCCTTACGCAGAATTCTCTTATAATAACAACTATCAAGCCAGTATTGAGATGGCACCATTTGAGTTTCTCTATGGGAGAAAGTGTACCACCCCATTACTATGGAATGGTGTGGGAGAAAGAAGTTTGTTCGGACCAGAACTAATCAAAGAGGCTGAAGAGAAAGTCAAACTAGTTAATGTCACATCCCAAGATTTTCCAAATCTTGTAATGTGAAAAATAAATGAATAAAATAAAACTTTGTTTAAATTTCAGAGCCAGAAGAAAACTTTTTGAATTCAATTGGAACTTCAGACCCATTTGAATTAAAATAAACCTAAAGGGATTTAAAAAGATAAACATTTAAGGAAAAATAAAAACATTTAGAAATACTATTTTGAAACAATTAAATGAAAAGACTTGTTTTCAAATGAAGTGGAAGTTTATAAATGAATAATATTTTATAAAGCCAAATTAAACTTTGGACAAGCTTTGGAATTAGCACATTTTGTTTTGAATAAAAATAAACAAAGGTTTAATTGAAATAAAATAACAAGGAAATTAATATCAAAAATTTATTCAAATAAAAGGTCTTACCAATTTAATTGAAACATCAAAACTTATTAATTTATTTAAAACAAGTTTTCTAAGTATTTTATATTCACAAATAAAATCTACTAAAATGTTTTGACTCTATTTTTGATTTCAAGATAAATGTCTCAATAAAACAAATCCTATTGGATTTAATAATGAAAGCCTATTATGTTAATTAATAAATGAACACTAAAATAAAAGGTTATTTTGTTTTAAAACAAATTACCAAATATTATATACTTCCCAAATTAAGCCTACTATTTTTTTTTTATTTTTGAAAATACTAGGGTTCAAATAAAGATTTTTAATAATAAAATCAAACTCTATTTGATTTAATAACTAAGGTCCATTTTATTTAATTATTAATGGGCCCTAAGGTAAAAGGATTATATTATTTTAAAACAAGTTTTACAAATATTCTTTATTTCCAAATAACACCTACTAATTGGGTTTTGGAAATAATTGGATTTTAAATGAAGATTTTATTAATAAAACAAACCCTATTTTATTTAACTAATGATCCATTTATTTAATTAATAAATGGAGCTTAAAAAGATTTAAAATAATATTTTATTTTAGAATGTGAATTATGAGGTTAAGCAGAATCAAATTCATATTTGAAAAGCTTGATTTTTGGTTGAATCTTTTGAATGTGTTTGATTGTTTGAATTTCAAATCAGAAAATAGAAATAGAAAAGAAAAAGGCATTCAATATAAAAAAAATGGAACAAGCAGCCCAGTCGACAGGCCCAGCTCCAGCCCGTCTAGCCCACCTCCTCTCCCGAACCGTTTTCTTTCCCACTCAGAACGGCACCCTCCCAGCAACCGACAAGTGGACCCCCTCTCGTTTCATTTCCCACTGACCAGTGGACCTCACACCTCGCCCCTTCTTCCCCAACCGCACGACCCTTCTCGCCGGCCGTTGCAGGCGGATTAACTCCGGCGTAATACGCCTTAATCACGCAATGAATCTGCCCTTAACCACGCAAGATAAATCACCAGCATCCCCTCTCCGTTTTCCCTCCTCCTTCTTCCCCAGACACGCCCCCAGGCCGTCGCAATTCGTCCTCGAACGACTTCGTCTCCGACGAGCCCTCTCTCAAATTCCGGCCAGCACACTCTCCCTTCCGCCTCCTTGAGCACACGAGCACGCTCACCATACACTGGCGCATCCTTCTGTGGCAATCACTTGACCGCGGGTACCTCTGAGCCTCGCCAACAACAACCACCTGTACCGCCGCCGCGTCTGCCTTACTCCGGCGAGTCTTCCAGGTAACATCTGACCGCCCCCTCCCGTCTCGATGATGCACACATACTCGCCTCTCGCTTACGAACCTAACCGTACCCTCCGTTTGTCCTAGGGCGCTCTCTATCCTCACCTTCGACAACATCTGAACAGGTCCGTCGCCGTTCCCAACTCCGACGAGGGATTGCGACTACCTCTGAGCGCCCCTTGCCAAGCCAGCAGTGCCTCGAGCTTCGCCGTGACCCCCTGAGCCCGGTGAGCATGCCCTTTTTCTCTCTCGCTTCCTGTATCGCCGGAACCGTCATCGACTGGCCGCTCCGCCGCCAGCAGCCGCCGCAGCGCCACCCGTCTATGGTCGAGCAAACCACAGCCGTTAGATTTAGATCGGACGCACTGGACAGAATCACTTAACGCGAAGAGGTATGTCCTCTGGACCGCACGATTTGAGTTAGATCCAATGCACCAGAGCGTGATCCGCAGCGAACCGTTTTCGGTGAATTAGAATATGACGCGTGTCAGTGGTTTGAGTTAAAACCGATTTTTGAATCAGATTTAATTGCAAACTTGTAAATGCTATAACTTTCAAACCACACGTCCAAATTTGACAAATTTTATATCAATGGATTCAGGAGAACAAGCCCTAGCCAACCCTACCCTTAGTTTTGAAAATAGTATCTGTTAGCCTGTTTGAATTTACAGAAACATTTGTGTACTTGTTTAGAGTATGAAAATTGTTTAAAATTGATTTTAGGATTAAATCTTTTGCAAAATGGATTTGTGTGACCTTACTGACCCTAAGAACCAACCCATAGGGTTAAAAATGATTTTTGTGAAATTTAAGTTGAATTATTTAACTTAGCAATTTTTTTAGCCAAATAAACTCATTGATTTTATTATGGAAATGTTTTTGCAAGGAAAACTTTGGGAAAATGTTATGGACCAAACATACTGACCCAAAACACCAAGCCTTGCCAAGGGAAACTCCCTTGGTGAAAAACATAAAGATTTACTTTAAAAAGAACAATTTTTCACCACATAAAATATTGAATGGATTTTAAAATAAACTTTGGGCAAAAACCTCTAACCAATGACTTTGCCATTTTGGTAAATGACCAATGTGGATCTTACAAAGTTTATAAACCTAGTAGAGACCAACTTGGCAATAGAACTCTCTTTACAAGACTTAGGAACCCTTGCTTGTGTATGTGAATTATTGTTTGAATGTTGGAATGCTACTTGATACTATGCTTGTTTGAATGATTGTAGTGAAATTAACAAAGTGTGAGACTAGCAAGATCAAGGAGTGACTATCATTCCCTAAACAAAAAGGCAAGTTACACTATCATACAAAAGACCTACTATTTTCATTATACTTAGTGGATTTTATAAACATGCATAAAAATGTTTTATACTTATGCTATGCTAATCCTAATAGGATTCCCTATACACTCCTTAGAAAAATATTGAAGTTGTACATGCTTAGCCCTGCTATGTTTTGAAAAGAGATACATGTTGAGATTTTACAAAGGTTGAGAAAAGACTTGTGTTTTTACATAATAAAACAAGGACTCAATGAACCACCTAGGTGGTGGACACTTTGGATTTGGAGAAGGTGGCAACAAAAGGGAACCATGTCTATGGCAATCACTCTGTGTTGTGCTCCAAATGAAAACCACCTAGGAAACTTAGAGATTGAACATGTTTCTCCAATTGAGGCTTTCGTGTACAACCACATGCTATTATGGCTCTGGCTTAGTCAACTACACTAGGAAGACCCATACATTGTCTTTAGTTACCGGACATGGGGATCTGGAATGCTTCATGGGGGCTGAAGACAAGCTAGCAATGATGTATGGAAGGACCTTTTGGAAAGACTTCGTCACACTCTCAGTCTGCCAGTACTCCATCTTGGTGAGCACTAATCCAGTAGGCCACTGGTGGCAACAAGATGGGAATGTGTCATGTGGGTAAAGTGTACTCCTTATGCAGAAGTTAACAAAAATCTAAGTACTTAGCCGTGTCCCCGGTTATGGACAATACTGAGCAACTAAAGTTTGAACCATGGGAGATCTCGACATTCCAACTTCTAATATAAAAACTTGATGCACTTGGGGTTACCAAGGAATTCAAAGAGATTTTGTTAAGCTTGTTGCACTTGGGGTTTACCAGGGTGCTCAAGAGCATGATGTACTTGGGGATACCAAGGGACTCATGGGATTTTTGACAAGGACTTGAACACTTGTGTGTCTACCAAGGAGTTCAAGGAACTTGGAAAGAAGATTTGACAAAGGACAAAACCATTTTGAAAAGATAGGATAAATGTTGCTTTATGCAAAAAGCCTTAAACTCTACTTAGCCAAATATGCATGTAATGATAGGATCCACTCATATTTACATAACAGTGAAGCTTGCCAATACAATTCAAAATGTATTGACCCTTGTGGCTGTAACTTGTAATGTTGCAGGTTGATTGTTTTATTTTATGAAGATTGTTTGATTGACTAGGACTACAAAGTCTACAACCAACATCTGCCTGTGGCACTTAGAAGATGAAGGACCCATACTTATATTTATTCCGCTGCATTGTAATGTAATAGCCAAATGAGCTATGTATGATGTAATAAAATTATGTTATTCCTGGTTATAAAGTTATAATATGACCCTTGTATCTTGATATTACATCTTAACTGTGGATGCTAGCTATTGATCCAGGGACTAGCATTGTAAAACACAGGAGGGATCTACCTTAGCAGGTTGAGGCCTCTTACAGATGGTATCAGAGCATTGTGTTGCCTGTAGGATTTGTAAACCTAGGATTGGACAAAAACCCTTAGAAAAATAGGAGTTGTACTTGTTCCAAAAACTTATTTACAAAAACACTTGTAAACTCTTTCCTCAACCATTTTGGTTTCAACTCTACCTCTCTTCTATTTCAAACTTGATGGAAAAACCTACCCCATGACCAAAGAATACACCATATACAAAGGACTTCTTCAACTTCTTCAACTCTAATGACTTCAACATCTTCAGTATATTCCCCAAGGACTTCCAACTTGAAAACTACTAAGGACCACAAGTGAGACAAGGAAATCTTACTTAAGATTTAGAGACTAAGGGAATGCAAAATGAGAAGAAACCAACAACAACTTTGAAGTATTGTGACCAAGAGCTTTTCTCAAAAGAAACCATGATCCCATACAAGAAGAAACAAGAAGGAAGGAAAGATCACAAGTAAACCATATAGATGGACCACCATAAATTAGTCAAGTCAAACCACCAACTTATGTGGTGTAAACAAAATATTTTGTTGCCTAAATATGTGCTTGAACTTGTTTGAGTGAAATGATTGTTGTGATTGCATGCACATTGCTTGAGTGAATTGTGATGTGTGTGATTAGAAATAATTCCTTAGAAAAATCTTGCCCATTCTAATCTCCCTTCAAACCCAAACAGATGACTACTCCAAAGGACTCCAAGGTTGATGACACCAACATCAACCAAGCTGATAGCTTAGGAGAGCTCTTAGCAACCCAACATCAGTTGAACCAATTGACAGCTCAGTTCCTAGCCAACAATAGTAATGAGGATCCAGCACTTCAAAAGTTTTTAGAGGAACAATCTCAACTAATGCTTAAAGTGACTAATCAAATGATTAGCATGGAAGAAAATTTTCCTAGAAGAAAGTATGATAGCAAAGATGACAAGAATGTTGTTCTAGATGGAGCCCCAGTTTGCAATATTTGTGGAGACAAGGATCATACTTCCAAGGAGCATGAAGGACAATGCCCAAATTGTGATGAAGACCATCCTGTTGGTGAATGCCCTACCTCTCAAACTACTTGCTACCTTTGTGAGGGAAGTGATCATACTCCTGGCCTATGCCCTATCTATGCCATGGTAGAACAAAGGAAACAAGAAGGATCCAAGTCTACCAAAGGAAAAGGACCACTTCTACATCCAAACAAGACAACCCAATTCAAAGGATCAAGGAAAATCAAGAAGCCCAAGCAAGACATGAGCCTTGTGCAATGTCGTAAATGTAAGGAAATGGGACACTACTCCAGTGGATGCCCAGAGAACAAGAAGAATAAAGAGATTGACCAAGTGTGGTGCAACAACTGCAAAGAACCAGGCCACTATGTAGCAACTTGCCCAAAAAGAGCAACGCAAAGAACTCAAGGACATCAATTGTTTCAACTGCAAGAATCCAGGACACTATGCAAGCAACTGTCCAGAAAGGATGAAAAACAAGTTGAACAAGCCTATGGAGAAACTCAATCTTGGCCCATGAGTCAGGCATAGGAATAAAGCAAAAGTTTGCTTAGAAAAGTTTCCAGGACCCAAGAAGGCCAATATGTAATTTTGTTTGAAAATTTTTAAGGGTGGTAGTACCCTAGTTGTTTTGAACTTGCTTGTAACCCCAGCCTTCCCAAATCTCGGGACGAGATTTATTTTAAGGGTGGTAGCCTGTCACATCCCAAGATTTTCCAAATCTTGTAATGTGAAAAATAAATGAATAAAATAAAACTTTGTTTAAATTTCAGAGCCAGAAGAAAACTTTTTGAATTCAATTGGAACTTCAGACCCATTTGAATTAAAATAAACCTAAAGGGATTTAAAAAGATAAACATTTAAGGAAAAATAAAAACATTTAGAAATACTATTTTGAAACAATTAAATGAAAAGACTTGTTTTCAAATGAAGTGGAAGTTTATAAATGAATAATATTTTATAAAGCCAAATTAAACTTTGGACAAGCTTTGGAATTAGCACATTTTGTTTTGAATAAAAATAAACAAAGGTTTAATTGAAATAAAATAACAAGGAAATTAATATCAAAAATTTATTCAAATAAAAGGTCTTACCAATTTAATTGAAACATCAAAACTTATTAATTTATTTAAAATAAGTTTTCTAAGTATTTTATATTCACAAATAAAATCTACTAAAATGTTTTGACTCTATTTTTGATTTCAAGATAAATGTCTCAATAAAACAAATCCTATTGGATTTAATAATGAAAGCCTATTATGTTAATTAATAAATGAACACTAAAATAAAAGGTTATTTTGTTTTAAAACAAATTACCAAATATTATATACTTCCCAAATTAAGCCTACTATTTTTTTTTTTTTTGAAAATACTAGGGTTCAAATAAAGATTTTTAATAATAAAATCAAACTCTATTTGATTTAATAACTAAGGTCCATTTTATTTAATTATTAATGGGCCCTAAGGTAAAAGGATTATATTATTTTAAAACAAGTTTTACAAATATTCTTTATTTCCAAATAACACCTACTAATTGGGTTTTGGAAATAATTGGATTTTAAATGAAGATTTTATTAATAAAACAAACCCTATTTTATTTAACTAATGATCCATTTATTTAATTAATAAATGGAGCTTAAAAAGATTTAAAATAATATTTTATTTTAGAATGTGAATTATGAGGTTAAGCAGAATCAAATTCATATTTGAAAAGCTTGATTTTTGGTTGAATCTTTTGAATGTGTTTGATTGTTTGAATTTCAAATCAGAAAATAGAAATAGAAAAGAAAAAGGCATTCAATATAAAAAAAAATGGAACAAGCAGCCCAGTCGACAGGCCCAGCTCCAGCCCGTCTAGCCCACCTCCTCTCCCGAACCGTTTTCTTTCCCACTCAGAATGGCACCCTCCCAGCAACCGACAAGTGGACCCCCTCTCGTTTCATTTCCCACTGACCAGTGGACCTCACACCTCGCCCCTTCTTCCCCAACCGCACGACCCTTCTCGCCGGCCGTTGCAGGCGGATTAACTCCGGTGTAATACGCCTTAATCACGCAATGAATCTGCCCTTAACCACGCAGGATAAATCACCAGCATCCCCTCTCCGTTTTCCCTCCGCCTTCTTCCCCAGACACACCCCCAGGCCGTCGCAATTCGTCCTCGAACGACTTCGTCTCCGACGAGCCCTCTCGCAAATTCCGGCCAGCACACTCTCCCTTCCGCCTCCTTGAGCACACGAGCACGCTCACCATACACTGGCGCATCCTTCGGTGGCAATCACTTGACCGCGGGTACCTCTGAGCCTCGCCAACAACAACCACCTGTACCGCCGCCGCGTCTGCCTTACTCCGGCGAGTCTTCCAGGTAACATCTGACCGCCCCCTCCCGTCTCGATGATGCACACATACTCGCCTCTCGCTTACGAACCTAACCGTACCCTCCGTTTGTCCTAGGGCGCTCTCTATCCTCACCTTCGACAACATCTGAACAGGTCCGTCGCCGTTCCCAACTCCGACGAGGGATTGCGACTACCTCTGAGCGCCCCTTGCCAAGCCAGCAGTGCCTCGAGCTTCGCCGTGACCCCCTGAGCCCGGTGAGCATGCCCTTTTTCTCTCTCGCTTCCTGTATCGCCGGAACCGTCATCGACTGGCCGCTCCGCCGCCAGCAGCCGCCGCAGCGCCACCCGTCTATGGTCGAGCAAACCACAGCCGTTAGATTTAGATCGGACGCACTGGACAGAATCACTTAACGCAAAGAGGTATGTCCTCTGGACCGCACGATTTGAGTTAGATCCAACGCACCAGAGCGTGATCCGCAGCGAACCGTTTTCGGCGAATTAGAATATGACGCGTGTCAGTGGTTTGAGTTAAAACCGATTTTTGAATCATATTTAATTGCAAACTTGTAAATGCTATAACTTTCAAACCACACGTCCAAATTTGACAAATTTTATATCAATGGATTCAGGAGAACAAGCCCTAGCCAACCCTACCCTTAGTTTTGAAAATAGTATCTGTTAGACTGTTTGAATTTACAGAAACATTTGTGTACTTGTTTAGAGTATGAAAATTGTTTAAAATTGATTTTAGGATTAAATCTTTTGCAAAATGGATTTGTGTGACCTTACTGACCCTAAGAACCAACCCATAGGGTTAAAAATGATTTTTTTGAAATTTAAGTTGAATTATTTAACTTAGCCATTTTTTTAGCCAAATAAACTCATTGATTTTATTATGGAAATGTTTTTGCAAGGAAAACTTTGGGAAAATGTTATGGACCAAACATACTGACCCAAAACACCAAGCCTTGCCAAGGGCAACTCCCTTGGTGAAAAACATAAAGATTTACTTTAAAAAGAACAATTTTTCACCACATAAAATATTGAATGGATTTTAAAATAAACTTTGGGCAAAAACCTCTAACCAATGACTTTGCCATTTTGGTAAATGACCAATGTGGATCTTACAAAGTTTATAAACCTAGTAGAGACTAACTTGGCAATAGAACTCTCTTTACAAGACTTAGGAACCCTTGCTTGTGTATGTGAATTATTGTTTGAATGTTGGAATGCTACTTGATACTATGCTTGTTTGAATGATTGTAGTGAAATTAACAAAGTGTGAGACTAGCAAGATCAAGGAGTGACTATCATTCCCTAAACAAAAAGGCAAGTTACACTATCATACAAAAGACCTACTATTTTCATTATACTTAGTGGATTTTATAAACATGCATAAAAATGTTTTATACTTATGCTATGCTAATCCTAATAGGATTCCCTATACACTCCTTAGAAAAATATTGAAGTTGTACATGCTTAGCCCTGCTATGTTTTGAAAAGAGATACATGTTGAGATTTTACAAAGGTTGAGAAAAGACTTGTGTTTTTACATAATAAAACAAGGACTCAATGAACCACCTAGGTGGTGGACACTTTGGATTTGGAGAAGGTGGCAACAAAAGGGAACCATGTCTATGGCAATCACTTTGTGTTGTGCTCCAAATGAAAACCACCTAGGAAACTTAGAGATTGAACATGTTTCTCCAATTGAGGCTTTCGTGTACAACCACATGCTATTATGGCTCTGGCTTAGTCAACTACACTAGGAAGACCCATACATTGTCTTTAGTTACCGGACATGGGGATCTGGAATGCTTCATGGGGGCTGAAGACAAGCTAGCAATGATGTATGGAAGGACCTTTTGGAAAGACTTCGTCACACTCTCAGTCTGCCAGTACTCCATCTTGGTGAGCACTAATCCAGTAGGCCACTGGTGGCAACAAGATGGGAATGTGTCATGTTGGTAAAGTGTACTCCTTCTGCAGAAGTTAACAAAAATCTAAGTACTTAGCCGTGTCCCCGGTTATGGACAATACTGAGCAACTAAAGTTTGAACCATGGGAGATCTCGACATTCCAACTTCTAATATAAAAACTTGATGCACTTGGGGTTACCAAGGAATTCAAAGAGATTTTGTTAAGCTTGTTGCACTTGGGGTTTACCAGGGTGCTCAAGAGCATGATGTACTTGGGGATACCAAGGGACTCATGGGATTTTTGACAAGGACTTGAACACTTGTGTGTCTACCAAGGAGTTCAAGGAACTTGGAAAGAAGATTTGACAAAGGACAAAACCATTTTGAAAAGATAGGATAAATGTTGCTTTATGCAAAAAGCCTTAAACTCTACTTAGCCAAATATGCATGTAATGATAGGATCCACTCATATTTACATAACAGTGAAGCTTGCCAATACAATTCAAAATGTATTGACCCTTGTGGCTGTAACTTGTAATGTTGCAGGTTGATTGTTTTATTTTATGAAGATTGTTTGATTGACTAGGACTACAAAGTCTACAACCAACATCTGCCTGTGGCACTTAGAAGATGAAGGACCCATACTTATATTTATTCCGCTGCATTGTAATGTAATAGCAAAATGAGCTATGTATGATGTAATAAAATTATGTTATTCCTGGTTATAAAGTTATAATATGACCCTTGTATCTTGATATTACATCTTAACTGTGGATGCTAGCTATTGATCCAGGGACTAGCATTGTAAAACACAGGAGGGATCTACCTTAGCAGGTTGAGGCCTCTTACAGTTAAGGACAGATTGAAGATAGCACAGTCCCGACAGAAGAGCTACGCAGATCCTAAGCATAGAGAAGTCACCTATGAAGTGGGTGGTAGAGCTTATCTTAGAGTGTCACCACTTCGTGGAGTGAAGAGATTTGGAGTCAAAGGAAAATTGGCCCCAAGATATGTTGGACCATTCAAGATTCTGAGTCGTAAAGGAGAAGTAGCTTATGAGATTGAATTGCCAGAATCATTGTCAGCTGTTCACAATGTGTTTCATGTAAGTCAGCTAAAGAAATGCCATCCAGAAATGGAAGAGACTTCTTTGAAGGATACCATACCTTTGGAGGAGGTTCAATTGGAAAGTGATCTCACTTATGAGGAGAAACCTATCAAGATTCTTGCGACTACAGAAAGAGTTACTCGGACTAAGACTATCAAATTCTGCAAAGTTTAATGGAATCATCATTCCGAAGAAGAAGCAACATGGGTAAGGGAAGATGATCTTCGGAAAGACCACCCTCACCTATTTGCTAGCCAACCCGAATCTCGAGGGCGAGATTCACCTTAAGGGGGTTATATTTGTAACATCCCTAAAATCATGTTTTCAAAGATTGCACATCATTCATGCATGCATATCATTTAGGGATCATTTCGAACTCATTTCAAGAAAACAGAAGCACTTAGTGCTATTATTTTATGTGAGCAAACATTAATATAATGCCACTCTCAAATGAGAGTATAATTATTTTAAACCAAGCTTTGTTTGCTCTCATGTTGTTTTGGTTGAATGTTGGAGTTTGGACAAAAATTTACAAAACAAATATGGTTTTAAAACCATTTTTAAATCTTCAGCAAACCATGTGCTAAGGCACTGTTATCTTTAAAAATCTTCAAAGGACCATGCTAGTCCAACAAGACAGCATGATTTTATACTCAAAATTATGCAAGTTTCATTTTATAAAAGGCCACAAAGGTTTGGAATTCAAATGATTTTGAATTCATATGAAAAGGTTTCCTGAATATAAATTTTAGAAAAAAGAAAAAGAGATAAGAAATAGAAAAGGGTCGGCGCCAGACTTTCATCCCATTAGCAAACGCAGCCCAGCAAGCCCACCCGGGGTTTTTCCCTCCTTCTCTCACGTGGCACAGACCCACCCCGCGCTCACTGACTGGTGGACCCGAATGCCACGCGAGCATCGTCCCCGAGCCACTCACCCCCACGACCCCATCGACGCCGCCGTTACCTCATCACTGCCGCGATTGAAGCAGGATTAATTGCTGGCGTTTCCTCGCGAGATTCTCGCCCCTGCTCCGGCTACAAGATCCCCTCCCCTCTCCGCTCATTTCCCCTCACTCGGCGCAACATTTCCGTCACCAGGCTTCCCACAATCGCACTTGCACCACCGCTATACCGAGCCACTCCGGCAGGCGATTCCAGTGAGCTCCGACCGCCCCTCTGCTTCTGGTTCATATGAGCGTGACCGCCACATCCTTGTGCATCTTCTGACACCCCTGGTTTGCCTGCTCGTGACCCAGGTCGCCGTCTTCGTTCACGCCCGCAAACACCAGAGCCGCCGCTCAACTCCGACGAGCAATAGCGGTATGAATCGAGCGCCCCTTGTCTCCTCTCTGACCCTCTCATGTTCGCCACGTCTTTGTGCATCCTCTAACCCCACAGGTTCGTGCTAGGGCGATCTACATCGTCGGCAACAACACCATCTGCAAGCACCCGAAGCCGCGCGCAACTCCGACGAGGTCCTGCCTCCGCGTCCGTGCGCCCCTCGACAAACTACTGCCACGTTGAGCTTCCTCGTTACCGTGCGAGTCTGGTAAGCCATGCCACACACCCCAGCCCCTCCTGTATTAACCGGAGCGTCGCTGACAGAGCGTCGCCGCCGCGCCACCTTCTCCAGTGCCGCCAGGCTTCGGTCGCTTGATCGCGAGCCGTTAGATCCAAATCCAACGTGTAGAATTAGATGACTTAACGAAGGGGTACGGAACAGATCTGGCCGTGCGATCTAAGTTAGATCTGACGGTCCACGCTAGTTGATCCGCGCGAATCGGTATCAACCAATCAGAGAGCGCCGCGTGGCTAGTCCTTTGTTTTAAAAACAGAATTTAGATCTAATAGATGTTTAAACTTGTAAAATTCATAACTTTTGATTCCCACATCCAAATTTGACAAATTTTATATCATTGGAATCAGGAGAGAAAATTCTTTCTGTTTATGAAATGTGTTTAATTTTTTGCCTTTGTTAAAATGATTGTTTTTACAGAAACATTTGTAGGCATAATTTGTGTACAGTAATTAATTGAAAAATGTTATGTTATTCAAATAAAGTTTATTTGGCATGTTTTGAACTTGTTTATGATTCAGTATTGTGCACTTGTCTTGTTTGGTGTAGGAAATCATCACATGGCTTTTTGCATGCATTCATATATTTTTGCTTGTTTATATTTTGTATGTGATTTGGTGCCATTATTTTATGTGTAGATTTTGGTGCAAATAGTGATTGTGATTTTGAAGATTGTTGCTACTCCCCAAACTACCAAGGAAAGTGGTGCTTCATGATTTTATTCCTATGTTTTTCAACTATGCACTAGAAATATTTTGCTAGACTTGCATGAATATTTTGATCTATATGCTATGCTTGGGAAATACTAGTAGTTGTAGAATTGCTAGAAATTTCTAAGTTAAGATGCTTATCAATGCCATGCTTAGCCTAGCTAGTAGCAACCAAGGGTGGTTATATATTCATGCTATGAGAAAATATTTCTAAGTCTTTGGACTTGTGTTTTTGCTTAATAAAACAACTAAGTGAATGAAACACCTGGGTGGAATGGAAAGAATGGTTTGTGCTGAGTGGTTACACAAGGCCCATGTCTATGGTTTACCTTGTGTATCTCACTTTTGGAAGGCCACCCACGAACAAAGGGATTTGAGATGCCAAATGTTAAGAAGCTTCTAGTGCAGCCGCATGGCATTATGGGCTCTGCCTGGATCATATAGGTTGCAATAACTTATCCATTTGGACAATTGGTGGTAGTGGGATGATAGGTTGGAGCGCGTCCATTTGGTCTAAGGGAAGGCTTCTCAAAGGTCCTATCTTGGTGAAAATCAAGTCTTGTGGGGAAAGTGCACAACCTCTGCAGATGGAAGAATCTAAGTACTTAGCCATGTCCCTGGTATTGGACAACTTGAGCATCAAGAAATGGAAGCTATCAAGAATCTCCTCATCCCAAATTTCTAAGTTAAAACTTGTGGTTGAACAAGGGTGAAGGTTCACCAATTTCTATTGGTGGTTCCTTGGGAAATTTTTGTCAAAGAAAAACTTAGTGTTTTCAACTGATAGGTAAAACCTATTTTGAGCAAAGCAAGCCTAAGCTACACTTAGCCAAAATGAATATAGTATCTAGACTACTAAAATTCTACTAAGGTATCACTTGCCAATACTATTCCAATGTATTGACCCACTGTGGCTGTAACTTGTGATGTTGCAGGTTATTCTGATGATGATTAGGGGTTATGAGTCTACACTCAACATGCTTGCCTGTGGCACATGAAGATGAAGACTTATTTATCTTATTATATATTTGAACTCTTGTATTAGGCATGTGGCCATGGAGTTGAAAAAGACTATGTTTGTCTCTGGAATGATATGTAATAATGACCTTTGTTTCTGTGTACTTCATCTTAAACTATGGATGCTAGCAATGATCCAGGGACTAGCATTGCAATCACAAGGATCCTTACCTATATATAGGGAGGGATCTTACAGTTCCACCGCAGTTACTATTTATGATCTCCAGCATCAAGATTCGTGCAGCTTGATCGGACGTTTTCCGCGTAGACGACGTGTGTGCGAACGTGAACGGAAATTTCGCCACGTCCCAACCGCCGCCGCCAACGGTTCGTATCGCTCGCGCGGGAAAATCGGACATGATTGCGTTCTCTGCATGTGTGAGTTACGAGGCATCGTTGACCTATGCCTACGTCGTCGTAGTTGACATAGGTAGATGAGCCGTCACATCGGAAGATTCCGGCATGGACGGATCTATTCCGGCTACGGAAGAGTTCGATGGAAGATTCAACATTTCTCCGACTTACATGTTGAAGACGGAGAAAACCTTGTAGGATTCTTTGGGAGGACTACAAGATGTTGCTTGACGATTTGCCGACATCCATCTAGACAGAGCATTCCACGTGAAGAGGCAAGATGGCGCAAGGTCTCGGAGTTCTCTGGGGGCTACTGTTGGGGATATGCTATATGGGTATCCTCATAGCATGTCTCCTATCCGGATAACCCGGGTGGCCCACAGTTGGTAGGATGGCCCATGGCCTGCTGGGCGTCCCAGTTAGATGGATCCAGAAGGGAGGCCCATGCCGGATAAAGGAAGACTACGGTTTGAGTCACCGACGTACCCGGAGCCTTGGAGTACAAGACACACAAGACTAGTAATAGACGGTGTAGGACTCTGTAACCTGTCTGGCTAGGACTTTTCCCTATAACCCTAGGACCTGGCGACTATATAAGTCGGGCCTATGGGAGCCTTTAGGGAACAACATCAGTCGATAACTTAGTCACCTCGCACAGCGAACCAATCCCTATAACTCGGCATATTTCCATTATAGTGATTTATAGCATGAGTAGGATTCCGCCACCGCAGTGGGATCTGAACCTGGGTAAGATGTGTTACCTCATACCCGTCAACCGTGCGCCTTCCCCCACGTCTCTAAACACGCATTGTGAGGTCCCCTCCATGGCGTACTCGTCGGCAATACCATGACACGAAGCATGCATATTAATTGGTAATTCGTAGAGGATATGCAACATATGGGTGGGAACCCTCAACGTCCCACGATAGTTCTGGCATCTAACGATTTGTACAAACCATTTCCGTAATCCAATATGTGGGCATGGTGTACACGAAGAAGGCATGCGAGGTCGCGAAGGGGGCAGTGATTGGCTTGGATCATCTGCTGGGCCCCACATCATGGAATTGTGGACGGGAATAAGCTGCCCGGTTGTGCAACATAGAGTTGATCTCTCATGGGTAAAGTAACGCACCTCTGCAGAGTGTAAGAACTGTAAATTGTTACTCACTGTTCCGGGAAGGAGCTACGAACGCGGCGGGAAAGGAACTCCATGAAAGTTCTGGTAAACCCGTGAAGGCTGATAGACATACACTACTAGAAAAATGCCTATTCGTGGCGCACCTGAAAAGGCCTTCCGTGGCGCACTAGCAGTGCGCCACGGGCCTCGCGCTACGGCTATCTCGTAGACGTGGCGCACTGCATGGTGCGCCACGGTTATATCGAGATAGGCGTGGAGCACTACCAGGTGTGCCACGGGTTGGGGTACAGGTGCGCCACGGATGTTTTTTTCAAAAATAAAAAAAATGCAAAAAACACCCTCATTTTGAATTACAAAAGCAATCGGGTCTGCATCGCCGCCGTCGTGTCGCCTCGCTGGAGCATGGTGGCCGTGGCCACGACCTACCACCGCAGGGAGGTGCGGGAGGCCGTGGTCGTGCTACTCCTCGCCGGCATCGAGGAAGAGAGGGAGAAGGAGGTGCGGCTGGAGAAGGGAGGAGGTCTCCGCAAGGAGAAGGAGGTCGTCGGCGGTCGTCGGAGCTCGTCGTCACTCTTCGTGACTGCAAGGAGGAGGAGGCCGCAAGGAAGGAGGTTGTCGCCGTCGTGACTGCAAGGAGGAGGAGAAGGTCGCCGCCGCCATCGTCAGTGCAAGGGAAGGATGAGAAGGAAAGGAGGAGGAGAGAGAAGAGAGAAGGAAAAGGAGGAGGAGAAGAGAGAAGGAAAAGGAGGAGGGAGGAGAATGAAAAGGAGAAGAGGGAGGGAATAGGGGTAGGTGGGCGGGGTGGGGATTCGAAATTTGAATCCCGCCCAAGCTTATCCGTGGCGCACTAGGTGGTGGTGCGCTACGGGTAAGTCGCCCTCTATTTTTTTTCTGCAGGAAAAAACGGTCTTTTGACCGTAACTTTTTACTCTTTTCGAATTTTGAAAATCTAAAAAATCGCTAAACAACCAGATGCGAAATCTCGTTCTCGTCATTTTGGTATATTATACGATTTTTTCAATATCGTATGCAAAAGTTACGGCCTTTTTACCGTGGCATGACTTTTTTTGCAGATAAAGTCGAAACTCATGTTTATTAATTTTACTAGAAGATATACCACATTACCTACCTAAATATGAAAGGATTTAATTTTTTGAAGTGTTTATCATTTTCTTTTATTTTTTGCAAAGCCTAAAAAGGAGATCCACGGGGGGGGGGGGGGGGGGTGGAGTTGGTGCAGAATAGTTAGGCGTAGGGCACTAGGGCAAGGTGACCTACTACTAAGTTTATACATCCGTGGCGCACATGCCATAGTGCGCCACGGATGTGTCTGGCCGTTTCACAGCAGAGAAGGGCATGCGCTTAGGCATAGCGCACCCCCTCCATATGCGCTACGGTTGACACTAACAACCGTAGCGCACCTACCCTATGTGCTCTACGGATGTTTGGCGTGCGACCAACAGGGCCCTAGCCCACACATATCTGTGGCGCACTATGGTCATGTGCGCCACGGTTGTTCTAGTTACTAGTAGGGCACTTCCCATAGGTGAGCCACGCCTGTTTTAGCCGTGGGGCACTTCAACCATGTGAGCCACAGATGTGCTGATTACCTATAGCCATTTTCCTAGTAGTGATAGCTTTTCAGAATAAAAGCAACCTTTGAAGAAATGTTTATGAAAACTTGCATTGCCTATGACCTATGGTCTGTGGATGTAGTTATAGTGCATCAAACACTCCTTTTCTAGTGAATTTGCTGAGTACACTCGTACTCAAAGTATCTTCTTAACCCTTGCTAGATTCTGAAGCCGGAATAGACAACATCCACATCAAGTTATGCTCCAGGACTCGTCATCCAAAGCCAAAGCTCTTCAATGAAGTCAAGGAAGTCAACATATACATCAACTCAAGTGAAGATGGAATTAATGATTAGATAGAAATATAATCTCTAGTCAAGAACCTAATTCTACAGAGTATTGCAATAGCAGCAATGCCAACCCTTTATTTAAAATACTAGTCTTAATAGTATACTAGTTCTTGCGTTGTTCATCTTTGATTCTTCTCCGTAAGAAGTTCTTTATCTCTCTTTAACCTAGAGTGTTCTCTGGATCTTGTGTAAAGAGTGAGTTGTAACCTTAAGCCATGTTTTGGACCCGCTGTGTTTCTGTTGTGCCATTCTAAGGGATGTAATACTAGTGTTATGTCCATGACTATAGTATACTACATCATGAAGTGGTATGCTGGGTCACCGCACCAATTCTCACCACTATTTCCCGGACAAACCTAAGGGTAGTTGCCCCATCAAGCTTTCTAATGGGTTTAGCTTATATCCATTTGGTGAATTTATCAACTGCTACTAGCAGATGCGTAAACCCACATGGTTCCGTATGCAACGGACCAACCATGTCCAGCCCCCAGACTGCAAACGGCCAGGTTATTGGTATTATTCGCAATTCTTCAGCTAGAACATGTGGTTGTCGGGCATAATACTGGCATCCCATGCATGTCTCAACCAGCTTGTCGGCGTCCGCCTTCGCGGTCAGCCAGTAGAATCCTTGCCAGAAGTCTTTGGAGACCAACGATCGAGGAGCGGCGTGATGCCCACAATCTCCAAGATGGATCTCATGAAGGATTTTGATACCTTCTTGCTGGGAGATACAATTGAGGTATACACGAATGGTGTTTCTTTTGTAGAGTTGTCCATTTATTATGGTATAGCCCATTGCTCGACGTACTATTTGCCGTCTTTCGACTTTGTCGTCTAGCAAAGTTTCGTGTACGAGATAGTCCATGAATGGTTTTGTCCAAGCTGGAGGGACCTTTGTCACTATGTGAACGAAAGAGTGCACTCTATCCGGGTTGTCGGTGTCCGCTCCCTTCACGGATGGTGTCCGTAGATGCTCCAGAAAAAAGCCAGGCGGAATTTGTTTGCTCCCTGATCCAAGCTTTGACAGTAGATCAGTCGCCTCATTTTGCTCCCTTGGGACATACTTGACTTTGTAGCCCAAGAAGATCTTGGCTGTATCGTCCACTCGTCGCGATATGCCGCCATCATAGGGTTCCGCGTGTTCTAGGTACTAGCCACCTGCTGAGCAACCAAGTCCGAATCTCCACAGCAAACTATGCGCTTGATGCCAATATCCTTGGCTACGCTTAGTCCATGAATGAGTGCTTCATACTCCACCATGTTGTTCGTAGCCTCGAAGTGGATCTACAGAACGTAGTGTAGCTTTTCCCCGGTTGGTGACTGTAACAGTACACCAGCCCCCGAGCCATTGAGTATCTTTGATCTGTCAAAGTGCATCACCCAGTATTCTGGCTCTGGTATATGGGTAGCATCTGGCATCTCCGTCCAATCTGCGATAAAATCCGCCAAGGCCTGTGACTTGATAGCGTCGTGTCTCTTGTAGGTGATCTCGAAGGCGGGAAGTTCAATGCCCCACTTCACGACCTTTCCTATAGCGTCGTTGTTGTTGATGATGTCGGACAGTGGAGTCTTGCTCACAACTGTGATAGGGTGCTCCTGGAAGTAGTGCCTTAGCTTCCGAGAAACAAGGAACACTAATACGTCAAAAACGTATCTACTTTCTCGAACACTTTGCTATTGTTTCTCCTCTAAACTTGTGTGATCTGGATACAACTAACACGGACTGACGCTATTTTCAGCAGAATTACTTTGGTGTCTTGTTTTTGTGCAGAAAATCAACTATCAGGAAAAATCCCGGAAAATATGCCAAAAATTATATTTCACCAGAAGATCCACGGAGCCACAAGAAGAGACGGAGGGGAGGCCTGGGGGCCCAGACCCACCCCAGGCGCGGGCCCACCACTGGTCGCGCCTGGAGGGGGTGCATCCTTCCCAGGAAGCTCCTCGGCCTCCCTCTGCGCCTATAAGTTCCCTTTCGACCTAAAAACCTGGGGTGTTCGATTGTTTTCCAGAAAGATTTCCGCTCCGCCGCCACCACCAGAAACCAAGATTCGGATCCAGAAACTCTGTTCTGGCACCCTGCCGGGACGGGGAATTTGGAGAGGATCATCGCCATCGTCATCAGCAACGCATCTCCATCAACCACCGATGTTTCCCTCATCCATGAGTGAGTAATCCACGTTGTAGGATTGGGGATGGTAGGGATTGGATGAGTTCTATCATGTAATCAAATATGATTGTTAGGGCATAGTGCCTAGTATCTCTTATGATATTTGACTTTGTTGCAACTTGTTGTGCTTAATGCTTGTCACTAGGGCCCGAGTGCCATGATCTCAAATCTGAACTTATTATTGAATCATTATGATAGTATTGTTTATGATCTTATCTGCAAGTTGTGTACACATATCATTATCCGGATCCAAAGGCCCCAAAGTGACAATAATTGGGACAATTGGAGGGGATGGCTGTGGTGTGAGGATGACATGTGTTCACGGAGTGTTAATGCTTTGCTCCGGTGCTCTATTAAAAGGAGCACCTTAATTGCCAGTAGTTCCCTAGAGACTCTAGTTAGAAAAGTTAATACCAACTGATATATCTTTGCATATGGATGATAAGTCAACTACTGTTCCTGTTGGTATATGTGAGGATGTTCCTGTTCAAGTAGCTCATAATCGCATGGTTTTAACTGATTTTGTTGTGCTTGAAATACCTGAACATGATAATATGTCTATTATTCTTGGGAGACCTTTTCTTAATACTGCAGGTGCTGTCATCAATTGTAATCAAGGAAAAGTAACATTCAATATTAATGATAAAGACAACACTCTCTATTTCCCCAAGAAGGTTCTTAAGAGCTATTGCTTGAATTCCATTGAAAATATTGAGAGCATCAAGGTTGGAGAAATATATTGTCCCATTCCACAAGAAAATTTTGAAACTATTATGATTGGGACCATTGCTATCAAACTTGAGGTAACATAATTACTTAGTGAAATACAAAGTTTTGTCACATTTAAGATTGTTTTAGTAATAGGACTTGATCAACCTTGTTAACAAAAGGATTTTAATGAACAAAACAATGTTTTCACTGTGATTATTCCTTGCTTTCTTTTGCTTTTCTCCTTCCTAGTCTTTGCTTTAGCTTTAGTTTTGCTAGTTGTTTGCTTGTTTGAGTTTCTTAGAGCTCCTGTAGTTTGGATTTTGGTTTGATATTGCTTCTTCTGAAAAAACTGTTTCTGCGAGAAAATCAATTTTCATACCCTAAAAATTGGCCAAAAAAAAGTTTCCCGAAAAATCCCAGAAATTTCAAAATAAATTTTTCCTCGAAAAAAGGGGCAGAGAGGTGCCTGAAGTGACCCAAGGGGCCACCCCAGGACCCCACACCCATGGTAGGCGTGGCCTACCAGGAGGTGGCGCCTAGGGGGGGTCTGGCCCACCTGGGCCCCTCCATGCTGCCTCCTCAAAGCCATCTTCTTTCTATATCTCCCGAAAAACAATGGAAAACTTGCTCAAGCTCGAGTTCTTGCTGTTCTTGCTCACGATTTTCGATCTCCTTGTTCAGCCCATCTCAAGTGCTGATTATTGGAGGGATTGCTCCTTGGTATGTGCCTCCTTCACTTGTCCAATTAGATTTGTGATTGGTAGATTGTATCTTGAGTATTTTGCTGCTATAGGTGTCAGGTTGTTTGAGCTTGCATGCTTTTTCTATGATTTGAAACTTTATTTTGATGCGTGTGTAGTCCTCTAGCAAGTTCCTATAGTGGTTGCTCATCATTTATCAATTTAGAAATCACTTGGTTTGATGGTTGTCTAAAAATTTCAGCAAGGAAGATGAGTGCTTATCCACTAAACCAATATGACTTGAGGGTGCATGAGACAATGAAGGTTCATCGTGAGGAGGTAGTTTTTCCTTCCATTTATCCATGCCATGAATTTATGAGAGCTATGTGGATCCTCCAAGATTTCCAAACTATGGTCACAAATGCAGGGCTGGAATAATTTGTTGAAGGTGAACCATTCCAATATGTTAAGCTAACCATGGCTTTTGTGTAGGACTTCCGATTCACTTGGTCTACTTCTAATCCCATGGTCCATTACAAAATATATAATATATCTGTCGACCTGCCTTTCGCCGATTTCTGTGCAGCAATTGGAGTACCTTAGTGGGGATCTTGTGAGAAGATCAAGGAAAGGCCCAAGTCACTTATTGATTTGTATGCTGAGATTTGCCAAAGTTTCGACTTCTCAAAGGAAAGTGGTAAAATTCGGAACATTTAGCTCCCAACTATTAGATACTTTGCTTATTTCATTACCAAGTGTGTTCTTTCTAGAAAGATTGCTAGAAAGTTATCTTATTTTGATCTAGCTTTTATTGCAGCTGCTCTGAATAGGAATAGAACTTATAGCCTGGGTGCTCTGATAGCTCACCGTCTCACCGCTAACCATGAGAAGGGCGGAATTTGTGGAGGTCTCATTGCTTCTAGGTTGCTAGCTTTCCATGGTTTAGAGCCTCACTTTTTAGATTATCGGTTTCCCATTGAGAGGCTTGATACTGAATCCATGATTCAGCATGGTTTTTTTCCTTGGGGGCTAACATAAGAAGTCTACCGTATGAATTGTATTTTGTCCAGCAAGGACGGAGAAAGGGTAGGACTGAGAAAATAGTTTATTTGCCTGCACCTGCTTTGTTTAATTTTGATAACAGGCAAGGATGGTCGCTCGCGGAGGAAGAGGTTGACACTTATGTGGCGGAGCTCCCCCAGCAAGAGGAGAATGTTGAAGAGGATACCAAAGACGATTCGGTTCAGCCCTCCAACTTGGGAGAGTCTTCATACGAGCATCCCTCATTTGATTGGGACGCGTCTTCTTCTTCATCGCAGATGCCGGACTATGATCATTCCTATGATGACCCACCAGCTTGGAGTTACTACCCGCGCTATTGAGCCCCACTTAGTCCAAAAGCCTAAGCTTGGGGGGAGGTATACCGACATCGCACTCATATATATATCATGTTCGGTCGGTTCTTTGTATATCCATTGTTTTCGCTTTCTTTTTGGTTCTTGTTGCTTCTTTCTCAAAAACACAAAAATACCAAAAATATTTTCGTTGATTCTCTTGGTTTGTTTCTTTGCGTTTTGCTTTGGTTTGCCTTAAAAGAAAAATCCAGAAGGATTTTGCTTTGTTTGCTTTACTTTGTTTTTTTCTTGTTTGTTTTGTTTTTCTTTGTTTGCTTGTTTCTAAAAAAATCGAAAACACCAAAAATATTTGTTGTTCTTCTTTGGTTTTGTGAGTTCTTTGCAGGGTTCAGCCGTTCTCAGTGGATTTTGGTTTCATGTTATCATTCAAGTCACACAAGTGAAGGGAAATAATGAAGATTAAGACAACTCGAGGAGTGGTAAGAGGCTGGTAACGAACTCTATTTGTTTCATTTTTGTACATATACGCATCATTGTGAGCATGCTTAGCCTGTTTGTGCAAGGTGTATGTCATTATGGATGCTTAGTAGTTCTTGCTTGTCTGTGATTAGCTCCAGCTTGCTAATAGTTTGTAGCATGTCATATGAATGTTTGCTTGCATTGTTTTATTCATACTTTGGTATGATATTGTGGTATCATCCTCTGACTGTTCATGTGAATCGACTTGGCACATGTTGACACGTCGGAAACGTATCTATAATTTTTGATGCTTCATGCTTGTTTAGTATCTACTTTGCTTTACTTGTCTACACTTTGAGGTGCTTTTTACATGTTTTGTGGTACTAACCTACTAACAAGTTGCAACAGTGCCAGATGCCTGTTTTTTGCTGTTTTTGGTTTCAGAAAAGTTAGTAAAGAAATATTATCGGAATTGGACGGGACAAACGTCAAAGTCAATTACTTTTCGTGGGGAACAAGAAGTCCAGAGGGGAGCCTGAGGGGCCATCCAAGGGGGGAAGACCCACCCTAGGCGCGGGTGGGCCCTAGCCCACGCCTGGCTAGGGTTTGCCTACCCTGGTCGCCTCCTTGGCCTCCCCCTTCGCGTATAAGAAGCACCCGATGCAGAAACTCTGAGTACCCGATCAAATATCCATGAATTTCGGGGCGGATCTGAAGTTCCCTTCTCCTATAAGAATCCCCCGATGTTAGATCAGGGGGATCTGAACTTCTTCCCGGCACCCTGCCGGAGGGGAGATCATCCCGGAGGCCTTCTCTCCGGTATGATATGTGATTAGTTCCACCTTGGACTATGGGTCCATGTAGTAGCTAGATGGTTGTATCTCCTCCTTTGTGCTTTCATGTATAGATCTTGTGAGCTCCGTTCATGATCAAGATCTAATCTATTTGTAATCATGCATGTTGTGTTTGCGGGGATCCGATGGATATTGAGATTATTATGTTGGTTTGATTAATGGTCTTGTCTTTATGATTCTATCATGTTTGTGTTGTTTGTGATCTTGCATGCTCTCCGTTGCTAGTGGTTATCTTGGCCAAGTAGTTGCTAGTGACTCCAAGAGGGAGTATTTATGCTCGATAGTGGGTTCATGCCTCTAGTTTCCAAGGGAAGTGACAATAATATCTTTGGTTGTAGACGTGATGTTGCTACTAGGGAGAAAACAACAGTCTCTTGTTCATGGAACATGTGGACTGTTTACCTTACACACTTTGCTTACAGCAGTTGTCTAATGCTTGCAACTTAATACTGGAGGGGGTTCGGATGATAACCTGAAGGTGGACTTCTAGTCATAGATGCAGTTGGATGGCGGTCTAGGTATCTTGTTATATTGCCCAATCGAATCTCATAGGATATTTCTGACTAGTAATTGCATTGTTATGCCTTGCTCAGTTCCTGTCAATTGCCCTGCTATAATTTGTTTACCCTTCATGCCATGTTGTTTATATAAGGAGAGCACCTATAGTGAATTATGGACCCCGTTCCAATATTTACCATCAATACATCCTCCACTGTTACTTGTTTACTTCCTGCAAACCATTACCTTCCACACCATACGTTTAATCCTTTGTTACAGCAACTGGTGAGCTTGACAACCTCACTGATTCGTTGGGGCAAAGTCTTGAGTTTGTGTTGTGCAGGTGTCCACGTTGCCAGCAACACCTGTGTGACGTTTCCTTCCTCCTACTAGTTCGATAACCTCGGTCTCTACTGAGGGAAGACTTGTTGCTGTGCTGCTTCATACCTTGCTCTTGGGGTTTCCAACGAAGCGCTCCTACATCAACCGAGGCGCCATCACATGCTCACACATGCACATGACTAATCAATAGTCAATAAGCCTCAATGATTTATTTTGCCTCGGAGTTCTTGTATCACTTTCATGCCATAATTAGTCATGTTTTGTTGCAAGCATGATTATGACAGTTATCGCTCTCTCGTTTGTCGCTCCCTCTCTATTGCTAGCCTTCACTTGCACTGAGTATGTGCTCTACCTGTGCTTATAACTCCCCAACACCAATATTGCCAGCTGTGTCCACCATACCTACGTATTAGCATCATTTGCTACTTCAGTGCATATTCTATATGCCGTGTTTTCTTCCAAAATAAAATGTTTGTCTGTTTTGAGAAAGTTAGTTAGTAAAGCTCTCCCGAACTTGATGGGACACTTTATTCCTTACACTTAATAATCTTAAACCATTGTGACTAGTCCATCAAAGTTATATGCTTGCAAATTATATGCTCGGAGTCAGCAGAACCGTGATGTCACGGGGAACGTTTTCAACATCTTTTAGATATATCTATATCTAGTTGATACTTTGCTCTTTTGTTTGCGTATTTCAACAATGCGAAATGAAAGGGGGACTTGTAAGTCCATGGAGTTTGTATTCTTTGTTAGAGAAACGCCTGGGCTGCTAGCCTAAGCCATGCCTAATCATGGTGGAAACTTGCAGCATCACCATAGCGAGTCATTTATGAAGCATCCTAAATAAAAAAACTATGCATATAGTAAATAAAAAGATTGCTGAGATGCTCATTGTCTGCTTGCCTTGTCATTTTGGTTATGGGAAAGCTCTTGTACCATATGCAAGGGGTACCCCGTTGGCGGTTCTCAATGATATGCAAATACTTACAATGACAAGAACTTGCCTGGACCAAAAGTTGAGTAGTATGCGGAGTGGCCCTCGCACTCAAGGGACTTGGGATTTCCAGTCTATGGTCTGTCAAGCATATAATTCAGAGTGGACCTCACTTTCACCTTAACCACATAAAGATGCTTATGATAGGGGCAATGAGAGCTCAAAGCTAATGAGTACCTTCCTTTCAGCATTTGGAAGCCTTTCAAACCTTTCAAAAACCGTTTTCACCACCTTGTTAAGTCACCACTTATTCTATCAGTACCTCCTTGAGAGCATAGTTTTCATTCTTGTGTTTGTTCCAAAACTTGGTTAATTATGTCATGACTTTGTTGCTTGTATCTCTGATATCTTTATCTCTAGTCTTCACTTGAACTTTAGAGGTGCCTTGGCGTTTATATTGTGCTCTTCAAAAAAAGGCAAGTGAGATACCACTCTATCATACTTTATTATGAGCATTGCAATGTTGCTTATATTTATGTTTCATGCTACTTATTATTATTGAGTTGGTTTCTCTTCATAGCTTGCAATAACTATTGAGTAGATTTAGTTGCATACTCTTTATTATGAATTGTCTAAGCATCCACTCCTGTGCTAAGAATATTTACATGATATGAAGCAATGTGTTCGTGAAAGTTCTTTTATTGCACTCAGTTTTCAACTGAATTTCTTGAGGACAAGCAATAAGCTAAGCTTGGGGGGAGTTGATATGTCCAAAACGTATCTACTTTCTCAAACACTTTGCTATTGTTTCTCCTCTAAACTTGTGTGATCTGGATACAACTAACAAGACTGACACTGTTTTCGGCAGAATTACTTTGGTGTCTTGTTTTTGTGCAGAAAAATCAACTATCAGGTAAAATCCCAGAAAATATGCCAAAAATTATATTTCACCAGAAGATCCACGGATCCAGAAGAAGAGACAGAGGGGAGGCCTGGGGGCCCAGACCCACCCTAGGCGCGGGCCTACCACTGGCCGCGCCTGGAGGGGGTGCAGCCTCCCCAGGCAGCTCCTCGGCCTCCCTCTGCGCCTATAAGTTGCCTTTCAACCAAAAAACTGGGGGGGGGGGGTGTGATAGTTTTCAAGAAAGAGTTCCGCTCCACCGCCGCCACCAAAAACCAAGATTAGGATCCAGAAACTCCATTCTGGCACCCTGCCGGGACGAGGAATTTGGAGAGGATCATTGCCATCGTCATCACCAATGCATCTCCATCAACCACCGATGTTTCCCTCATCCATGAGTGAGTAATACCCCGCCGTAGTCTTGGGGATGGTAGGGATTGGATGAGTTCTATCATATAATCAAATATGATTGTTAGGGCATAGTGCCTAGTATCTCTTGTGATATTTGACTTTGTTGCAACTTGTTGTGCTTAATGCTTGTCACTAGGGCCCGAGTGCTATGATCTCATATCTGAACTTATTATTGAATCATTATGATAGTATTGTTTGTGCTCTTATCTGCAAGTTGTGTACACATATCATTGTCCGGATACAAAGGACCCAAAGTGACAATAAATTGGGACAATCGGAGGGGATGGCTGTGGTGTGAGGATCACATGTGCTCACAGAGTGTTAATGCTTTGCTCTAGTGCTCTGTTAAAAGGAGCACCTTAATTTCCATTAGATCCCTAGAGGCCCTGCTGCCACGGGCTGGCTAGACAGAAGATGTTGTGCATGTTATCATTGCGAGCATGTATGACTATATTTGGAGCACATGCCTAGGATTGTTTAGTCCTTCGATGCTTGATATTATTTATCTGCAATCCCCTAGGTCTTGAAGTTACATGTTAAGACTCGTCGATGCAACACCCGTCCATCCATCCCTATGCCTACCGCACTCGAATCCCACTGTTACTGTTACTGTTACTATTGCTACTATTTCACTGCTGCTGTTACTACTGCTGTTGCTTTGCTGTTGCTACTACAAACTGTTGCTACTGATAAACTTCTGTGAGCAAGAACTATTTCTAGGTGCAGCTGAATTGACAACTCAGATGTTAAGGCTTGCAAGTATTCTTTGGCTCCCCTTGTGTCGAATCAATAAATTGGGTAATAATACCCGCGAAGACTGTTGCGATCCCCTGCACTTGTGGGTCATCAAACACACCATAAGATAGCTTTTGGTAGTGCGGGTAATATTGCTTGGACTCTGTCAAGACCTTGCTTACATAGTAAACTGGTCGTTGAACTCCATACTCATGCCCTGGTTCTTTCCTCTCTACCACGACGACGATGCTGATTACCCGATTGGTGGCCGCCATGTAAATTAACATAGGCTCCATAGGCTCGGGCGCTGCAAGGATATGCACCAAGGAAAGTATCTCCTTTAGCTGCTTCAATGTTGCATCTGCTTCGTCCTTCCACGTAAATTTTTCCGCCGTCTTCAGCAATTTGTACAGCAGCAGAGCCTTCTCTCCAAGTCGGCTGACGACCGACTAACTGCTGCAATGCGGCCTGTTAGCCATTGTATGTTCTTTAGGCATGTAGGATGGTTTATGTTTATGATGGCCTTTATTTTCTCCAGGTTGACCTCGATTCCATGCTGGGAAAAGATAAAGCCCAAAAATTTGCCAGCAGGAACCCCGAAGATGCACTTCTTTGGGTTAAGCATCATGTTGTATTTCTGGAGATTATCAAAGGTTTCTTTTAAGTCAGAGATTAAGTCATTTGACTTTTTAGACATCACCGCTATATCGCCCACATAGGCGTGAACGTTCCGACCAATTTGATCGTGTAGGCAACATTGCATTGTCCGCTGGTACGTAGCACCCGCGTTTTTCAGCCCAAACGGTATCGTGACATAGCAAAACGTGTCGTAAGGTGTGGTGAACAAAGTGGCCAATTGGTCTGAATTCCTCACCTTAATCTCTTGGTATCCTGAGTATGCATCGAGAAAACACAAAAGCTCCGAGCCAGCCGTCGAGTTAATGACTTGGTCAATGCGAGGCATAGCAAACGGATCTTTGGGACATGCTTTGTTCAAGACGATGTAATCAACGCACATTCTTAATTCTTTGGTTCCCTTTTTGGGGACAAGTACAGGATTGGCCACCCATCGGGTGTTAAGGACTTCTCAGGTAAAACTAGCCTTAAGTAACCTAGCTATCTCTTTGCCTATGGCGCGTCTCTTCTCGTCTCCGAAGCATCGTAGAGGTTGTTTCACCCGTTTACATTTTGGATCAATATTCAAGCTATGCTCGGCAAGTTCCCTAGGTAGGTTTCCAGGAAAAGATGTCCCTATTCTCAAGGAGGAACTCGATGATCGCGCTTTCCTATTTGGGTCTAGGTTCGTCCCAATGGCGGTGGTCTTGGAGGAATCGCCTGCCACAAGTTCCACCGTCTTGGTCTCGATGGCGGCCTTGAATGCTGGGGCGGAGTCATAAATCTGCTTCTTCGACGCAGGCATCTCTGAGGCATCGACCTTGCTCTGGATCTCCTTGAATTCTTCGTTGTAGAGGACAGCTTTCGCAAAGGCTGCTTCTCCAATCTCGCAGTCCCTTGCCTTGGTAAAGCTTCCGGATACGATGATGACACCGTTTGGTCTGGGTATCTTGAGCCTGTTGTAGATGAAGCATGGCTTGGCCATGAAGGCGTGGAAGATGTCGCGTCCGAATATGACATGGTACACGTCTTGAAGGGGACCATCTCGAAGGTCATGCGTTCTTGGCGGTAATTATTGACATCGCCAAAAGCGACCTGAAGTGTGATGCACCCAAGGGACCGAGCCTCCCGACCAGGAACTACGCCATGGAAGATGGTGCTGGTCCGCCTTAGGTTTGCCTCCGTCAAGTTCATCTTGTGCAGCGTATCCATGTACATGATGTTGATGTTGCTTCCACTATCCACCATACATTTGGTGAACTCTTTGCCGTCAATTAGGGGATTGATGACCATAGCGTACTGGTTCTCCGTAGGGATGAGGTATGGGTGATCCTTCATGTCCCAAGTGATTGGAATCTCTGACCAGCGCAGGAAATGGGGAACTGGGGTAGAGTAGCCATTAGTATCCTCATGGAGGTTTTCTATTGTCGGATAGTGGGGGTGCCAAGGAAAGTGTGGAATACGGTCGCCTTCTTCTCGAAGGGATTCTTTCCCTTGCCATCTCTCTTGGCGGCGTGCTTGGGGTCAACATCCTCATCCATGTCACTTGAATCCTTAGACTCCTCTTCCTTCTTCTTCCCCTTGCCCTTGCCTCGTGGTCTATTCTTCCGACTTTGCTTGTAGCCGGACTCTGGGTCCTCCTTGAGCTTGATGACGAACTTGTAATGGCGATTGGTGTGAGTGGACTTTCCTTTGGCGTCGAGGTGTACGAGGCACGACATATCGCGGTACTCCTCGTAGGTTTGGGGAACGCGGAGCGCTACCGAGGTTGTTTCACTACCTCGCTGCTGCCCACAGCCAGCCCCCGTCCTCGTCCATGCTGTCCGCCATCACCTCATCCTGCAAATGTCATGGCGACCATGTCGGAGGTTTACTTTTCTTCTGGTGGGCTCTTCCGCTTGGTTCAGCTGTTCCTCCGAGCTTGAGTTGGAACAGCCGTTGCCGGCAGGGAGCCGCAAGCATCATCATCGGCAGCCGCGAACTCACTAGCCAGCTGGATCATCTGGTTGAGATCTAGCTGGTGATTGTCCTGCAGGCGCTTCAACTTATGTCGGAGCAACGTGCCCTTTCCAACCCATCGATGAAGGCGGCCATGGCGGTCTGGGCGTGCACTCCTGCGCATGAATTCTTGATATCCATCCAGCGGGAGAGGTAGGCGCGAGATGTCTCGTCTTTCTCCTGCACGCACCGCTGTAGATCGCCAACAGTACAGGGATGCTTGTACGTACCCTCGAAGTTCTTAGTGAACGCTTCTTGCATGTCTAATCAGTTGCAGATGGATTTCTCCGGTAAGTCATCGATCCATTGTCGGTCTATGCCCGCCAGCATCAGTGGGAGGTACTTAACAGCGATGTTGGGGTTACCCCCGGCGATCTGTACCGTGTTGTTGTAATACTGCAACCATGTAGCTGGCTTGGTGGTGCCGTCATAGGGCTTGATGGTCTTGTTAATCCAGAAACCCTTGGGGTAAGTTGCGGTCCGTATCACAGGTCCAAAGCAACGTGGTCCCAGGTATCGTCCTTCCCGGGCCTCATGAATCTTGTCCAGGCGTGAACGTGCGTCGTATGGCTCCGGGCTTCTTTTCTTCTTCTTGCCATCAGGGGATGGGATACGTGAACGACGTGGGCCTCCTCCGCCATGGTGGCTGCTAGGTGGAGACGGAGGCGGAGGTGGTGGTGGGTTAGCCTTCTTTCTATTACCCTCCTGTGATGCCTCGCGCTTGTCATGGTTGTTTTTCGGACGCGGAAGGTCATGGCGCGACCTGCTCTTGTGTCCTTGGTTGCGCTCCCCATCATGATGGGTTTGCTCTGTGTTGTCGCGGATGACGATGCCGCTCTTCCTTGGCGGTGGCATATCCGTACGACGGTGAGCCTTGGGGTCTTCGCGATGTCGGGGAGACCGGGGCGATGGAGATGTGCGACGAGGTTGAGCCTTGCCTCCATGGTCGAAGGATATGGGGGTGGCGTATTTCCTGTTGCGTGCATCCCTTCGTGCTCGTTCTGATGAACCCGTCTGGGATCCGACATCATGAGGAGATCGGTCCCTTGGCGGCTTAGGCTGGCTAGACTAGCAAAACGCTGGGTTAGACTCGAGCCTCTGAGAGGTGGCTTTTTCCTGCTATTTCACCGCCTTGGCTACAAAGTCATAGACCTGTTCCACAGCTGCGGGTGATCTATCCTGCTCCAGAAGGGTTTTGGCGATGGCGAGGTTAAGAAGAGGAGTGGGCATCACCTGCCTGCCTTCGCTGTCAATGTATGGCTTTGATTGTGGCGGCTTTGAGGGGGCCCATCCTAGGTTTCGCCATACACCAGATCATTGATAACGCGAGCCGGAGCTTTCTTAGCCTTCTGCTGCTGGAGCAGAATCTTGTTCTCGGCCTCCATGGCTCTAGCTTTCTCTATTGACTTCTACATGTTGTCCTGATATCTGTCCAACTTTGCGCCTTTCTCCACGATGGCCTGCGCTTCCTCCAGCAGCTGCTGGCGCTTCTCGTCAAGCTCGACTACGCTCCAAATATGTGCTACAGTCATGGGCTCCACGAGGAGGTTGCCGTACATCACTATCAGCTGGAGTAATTTGGGCAGCAGCAGACGTAGATGCCAGAGGTGGCGGGTTTGCGGTGTTGTTTGTTGCTCGGACCGATGTTGAGTTCCTGCGGCTGCTACACTGGGTTAGGCAGAGGGGGCATAACCTTTGCGCGATCATTGTCGGCAGCAACAGGTGGTCCCTTCTCCTTGTCCAGCGCTTTAGGAGGAGCTTGTCCAGGTTGATATTCATCCATCATGGTCCCAATGGCGATAAACACCTCTCGGGATGTGACGGCCTTGTCGTCCTGCTCGTCGCATTGGAAATCCTCCTCCATCTCCTGCATAGCAGAGTCCAGCTCCTCCGGGCTGAAGTCTATCTCTCGAGTCAGCGCTGATGTCGGCATAGAGCGCGTCAAGAACAGAGTCGGAGCGTCTCGGGGCTTCCTCGATGATGGGAGGTGGTGGTGTGACAGCGGCGATGATGACTGGAGGTGGTGGTGCCACTGCAGCGACGACGATCGGAGGCGGTGGCGGTGGCGCAACGACGACAACCAGAGGCGGTGGTGGTGGCTGAGGCGGAGGTGCACTGTCAAAAAGCGCAAGCGCTCTCTGGGCTGCCTCCTCCGCCTCCACGTAGTTGTTGACAGTGTTCACCATGCCTTCGAAGGTGAGGCGTCCTGAAACCTGCTACAGCCTAGGCGTATGTTGGAGAAGTGTTCCTTGGTCCAGTCCTTCCACAAAGTGATACATGGCATCGTCATTGGGGTAATGTGCCAGGTCGGCTCATATACGGAGCCACCTAGATAGGTAATTGTGGGGGTTTTCACCCTCTCTCTGAATGCAACGCGCCAGATCGAAGATAGTCACCATGCTGACGAACTTGGATCTCTGCTGTCTAGACGCACAGGCGAAGCCGGCGGACTTGCAGTGATCTTCCACCATTATATCCTGCACAGGGGTGGTTTGGGCGGGCCTTGAATTTTTCCGATCGTTGCCGGCAAACTCCGAAGCTAGATCCGACTTTGATCCTTCCGCGAACGTATCCTGCCCGTAGGCGGTCCGTGCGGGTCTTGATGCTCCTCTGACTCCCAGGGAACTAGTGCCCGAGTCAGTTTCGCCGATGAACAGGTGGATGTCTCTGATGGTGACTGTCACATCCCAATTTTTTTCCAAATTTTGTAATGTGAAAAATAAATAAACAAAATAAATAATTGTTGAAATTTAGGGTGAAAAGAAACTTTTTGCTTCTAAATGGAAACTTAAAATCCCATCTTGAACAAACTTGAGTAATGTTTGAATCCAACCAAATTCAAATCAAGTGAAATGCATTCTTCATGAATGCATCTTGAAATTTAAACACTTGGAAAATAAACCCAAACCCTAAAACCCTAATGGAAGGAAAACATTTCCAAGTTATATCTAAGCCTATGGATTGGATCCATATAAAAATTGTTCAAACAAACATTTCAAAATGATCAAGAATAACAAATAGAAATATTATAAAACCATATGATTTGGTTTCACTTAAATTAGGGCCATAGATAAAATGTTATGAATTTAATAAGATAAGGAAATTGAATTTCCAAAGCTAATAAAGCACCTATCTAAAAATCCATACCAAATGGTGAGTAAATAATCCTAAAGAGAATTAAAAGGATAAAACAAATACTAAATAAAATTATACAAATTGGAATCGCCAAGTTTGGATCTATAAATAAAAAGATATGGATTTTATAAGATAAAGAGAGAAATATTAAATGAGTAATATTTAAAGACCAAATTAAATCTTGGCCTAATCCATAAGCAAATGGAATGAATATAATCCAAATCCAAATAAAATAAAAGAATAAAGAATTTTCCAAATAAAATAATATGGCATTAACCAAATTCTATTCCATTGGATTAAGACAAATTCCCTAATAAGAATGATTAATTAAATCATGGGAAAATAGTATTTGGAATTTACCCAAGTGGAATAAAAGTTATTTAATTAACTTAAATGGAATCAAGGAAATCACCTAAATAAAATTTATGGAATTAAAACTATAATTGAGTTCATTGGAATAAAGACAAATACCCAAATTAAGTGATTAATAAATCATATTAAAAATATTCCAAACACCCTAATAAATGAATAAAACTTAATGAAAAGGTTTTGTGAAAAATTGAAATTAAATAAGGGTTAAAAATATATTTGATCTTATTTGAATTTAAAGCAAGGGCTTTGTTTTAAATAACTAATATACCCTAAAAAGAATAAAAGAAATATTCTAAATTTGGCTTTAAAATGTATTAATAAACAGTATTTGAATATACACAAAGTTTGGATGAAGTTTGAGTTAAATAGTTGCTTGAAATAATTAAACAAAATCAAAACAGAATAATGGGAATGGAAAAAGAAAAAGTTTCTGTATAAAAAAAATGAATCAAGGCCAGCCCAGCTAGTCCGGCCCATCTAGCCCAACTAACCGCTCTCCCTGAAAAAATTTTCTCACTGCAGATTAGACCCACACAGTCGCTGACTGCTAGGTCCCACTCTTCCTCTCTCTCTCTCACCGTTCCTACCGTTACTTCCCCGGCTTAATTCCGCGATAAAGACTCAGAAATCGACGCTCGCGACCACGCTCGATTGATAGCATGCTTCTCTTCTCCATTTCCCCCCAACCAGCGTCGCCAGAGAGCCACTAGGCTGCTCCAATTTCGTTTCGCACCACCGCAGCCTCCGGCGAGCTTCGCGAATGATTCCGGCCACCCTCCATCGCCCCTTGCCTCCCCGACCCCACTGGAGTTCTCGCCAACACCAGGCGTACCTGCCAGTAATTGTAGCTCGCTCGCGCATGCCCTGGACACTCGCCTCCGTCTTCAATACAACGTCACCGCCGTCCGCAAACACTCCAGTGAGTTTTATCGCTTAAACCAGCGCGCGCCTCGACTAGATATTCATGCCAAGTAGTTCGTCTGTGCCTTGTGAACCTCCAGGTGCTCGCCAATCAACCACGAGCGATCTACAACCTCGTCTCCGACCACGACAATGTGTGCCCGATGCTGTCTTGAACTCCGGCGAGGAATCACCGGTGATTCCGAGCACCCCTTCAACAGACAAGGACACGTTGAGCATCAGTGAAGCACGGCAATCTCGGTGATCCCCTCCCCTGTCTCTTTTGCTTCCTGCATCGCCGGCAACCTCGCTTACCGAGCGCGCCGCCGCCAGTCGCCGCCGCCAGCGCCGCTAGTGAATGGCCAGTGCTTGTGCGCCGTAGGATTTAGATCCAATGCACATGATAGAACATAAACGAAGAGGTACATTTCGATCTGAACCGTACGTTGCAGCTTATATCCAACGCCTTGCATCGCTTGATCCACCCGAACCGGTACCGACGAATCAAAACACGACGCGTGGCCTAGAGCTGTTATAAAAACCAGAAAATGTTCTATTAGTTATTCAAACTTGCAAAATTCATAACTTTCAATCCACACGTCCAAATTTTGAAAATTTTATATCAATGGAATCAGAAGACCAAGTACTTTCCAATCATGCACTTTGTTTAGTAAATTGCTTCTGGTAAAATGGTTGTTTTTGCAGAAACTTGTGTAGGCATAATTTGAATATAAAATTCTTTCTAAAATTATTTTTGTGATAAAATCTTTGGGCAAATGTATTTTTTGAACCTACTGACCATCTAAACCAACTTGTAGTTAAAAAAACATATTTTGTGAAGCAAAAGAATAAATCTTTGATTTAGAACATTTCTAGTCAAATAAAAATAATGTTTATATATTAAAAATGCTTTTGGAGGAAACCCTTTGGGAAAATGTTTTGATTTAAACTCTCTGACCCTGAACACAAAGTTTTATGATTTAAAAATATATTTTGTGGACCCTATAAAAATTATTGCTTTGCTAAAGGCATTTTCAACCACATAAAATATTGATTTGGTTCAAAAATGGTTTATATGTAAAATCTTTTGCAAATGATTTTGCCACTTATATAAAATGACCAATAGGTGTTTTAGAATGTTTATAACATGTTAGAAACCACTTTTCCAAATAAAACAACCTTGGCACGCTTGCATCCATTGTTATGTTTTTATTATTTTATGTGTTGTTTGCTTGAATGGTAGATTGAATTCTTGCTTGCTTGATTTAATTGTAGTGGAATTTGAAGAGTGTGATCATTGAAAGATCAAGGAGTGAACTTATATTATCTACCAAAAAGGAAAGTGATGATTCATACTTTTGTCCCATTATTTTCACTATGCATTAGTGATATTTCTAAAGTAGGACTTGCATGGAATTTTTGCTAAGTGTAAACTATGCCATGGGTAATCCTAGTAGATGAAACCTTAGTAGAAATTTCATAAGTTAAGATTCCTATTACTATAATTCTTAGCTTAGCTAGTAGAAAACAAGGGTGGAATATATTCATACTATGGAATATTTCTAAGTCAAGGACTTGTGTTTTGTTTAATAAAACAACTAAGTGAATGAATCACCTGGGTGGAATGGAAGGAATGGTTTGTGTTGAGTGGTTACACAAGGCCCATTTCTATGGTTTAGATTGTGTATCTCACTTTTGGATGGCCACCCAGGAACAAAGAGATTTGAGATGTCAAATGTTGAGAAGCTTCAAGTGTAGCCACTTGGCATTATGGGCTCTGCCTGGATCATATAGGTTGCAATAACTTAGCCACATGCACAGTTGGTGGTAGGGGATCGATAGGTTGGAGCGCGTCCATTCTGGTCTAAGGGAAGGCTTCTGAAAGATCTTGTCTTGGTGAAACCAAGTCTTGTGGGGAAAGTGCACCACCTCTGCAGAGTGTAAAATCTAAGTACTTAGCCATGTCCCTGGTAAAGGACAATTTGAGCATCAATACATGGAAGCTATCAACAATCTCCTCAACCCAATTTCTAAGTTAAAATCTTGTGGTTGTACAAGGGTTAAAGGATCACCAATTTCTATTGGGATATGCCTTGGGTGATTTTGAAAAGCAAAAGCTTAGTGTTTTCAAATGATAAGGAAAAATATATTTTGAGCAAAGCAAGCCTAAGCTCCACTTAGCCAAATGCATATAGATGATAGACTCCATTGTACTACCATAGTAACACTTGCCAATACAATTCAAATGTATTGACCCTTGTGGCTGTAACTTATTATGTTGCAGATTTGTTTGATGTTAGTGAAGTGTGTTGATTAGGATTACAAGTCTACAACCAACATGATTGCCTGTGGCACTTTGAAGATGAAGGACCCCATGCTATATTTATTTCTGCTGCATTGTAATGAGATAGCCATATGAGCTATGTAAGATGTAATAAATTATTTTATTCCTGGTTATAAAGTTGTATTATGACCTTTGTTCTTGATATTCATCTTAACTGTGGATGCTAGCTATTGATCCAGGGACTAGCATTGTAAACACATGGATCTCTACCTTATTAAAGGTTGGGACCTCTACAGATGGTATCAGAGCACTGTGTTGCCTGTAGGATTTGTAACCCTAGGATTGGACAAAACCCCTTAGAAAAGTAGGAGTTGTATTTGTTTCAAAACTTATTTACAAACAATCTTGTAAAATCTTTCCTCAACAATTTTGGTTTTGATTCTACATCTTGTCTATTTCAACTTGATGGATAAAACCTCCACCATGACCAAAGACTTCAACTTTATTTTCACCAAGGGCTTCAACTTTGGATATCACTAAGGACTACAAGTGAGACAAGACATATTGCTCAAGACCTGAAGACTAAGGAAACACAACTTAGAAGGAACCATCATCACCTTTGAAGGTTTGTGACCAAGACACAAGAATTCTCCAAGGATACAAAGATCTTGTTAAAAAAGAAACACCTAAGAAGGATGGAATGATCTCAAGTGAACCATGTAGTTGGACCACCATATTTAGTTTAAATCAAACCCACCAACTTTTGTGGTGTAGCAAAAATATTTTGTTGCCTAAAAATATGCTTGAAACTTGTTGTTTGAGTGGAATGTTTGCTTGTGATTGCTTGCACATTTCTTGTGTGAATTGTGATGTGTGTGATTATAATTAATTCCTTATAAATCTTTTGCCTATTCTAATCCCAATCCAACCCAAACAGATGACTACTCCAAGAAACTTCAACATCAAGAATGGTGACAACAACAACCAAGAGATGCACATGAGAGAACTCATAATAACCCAAACCCAGTAGAACCAAGTGACAACTCAGATTTTAGCCAACTACAATGAGTTATACCCAACCATGCAAAAGTTTTTGGAAACCCAAACCCAATTGTTGCAAAGGATGACAAACCAAATGATCAACATGGGAGACAACCTTTCCCAAGGGTTTGTGACAACAAGGATGTCAAGGATGATATTCTAGAAGGAACTCAAGCTTGCAATATTTATGGAGACAAGGATCACACTTCCAAAGAGCATGAAGATTAGTGCCCCAATTGTGAAGAGAAACATCCACCTAATCAATGCCCCACATGTCAAGCTACTTGTTTCCTATGTGAAGGAAATAATCATGTCCCTATCCAATGCCCCATCTATTCCTAGTTCAACAAAGGAAACAAGATAGAGTGCATCAACAGTTTGTAAACCCTCATGAAGGAACAATTTCTGCCAAGAAAGATGAAGGCAAAGTCAAAACCATGCATCATCAGGCCAAATCCAAAGTGACCACAAAGTGTTGCTACTCTTGTGAAGAAGAAGGTCATATCTCTAGTAACTGCCCCAAGAGGAGAGAAATATTTCCCACCTTTGTGGTGAAATATGAAGATCATGCACTAGAAGAACTCCTAGCTTTGGAGAGACCCAAGAAGAAGAAGAAATGCCCCAACCCTAGCAAGAAGGATATTACCCAAGAGCAATGTTACACTTGGAAAGAGATGGAACACTATGCCAATGAATGCCCAGAAAAGAAGAAGAACCAAGGAAACAAACAAGAGGCAATGATACCAAAGGAAAAGAAAGATATCAGCCAAGTGATGTGTTTCAAATGCAAAGAACTAGGCCATTATGCAAACAAGTGCCAAGAGAAGATACATCAAGATCCCAAGTAAACCAAGATGTAATCTAGTTGGAAAATTTTAAGTGTAGTAGTACCCTAGTTGCCTTGAAGCCAATTTGTAACCCTATCTTTCCCAAATCTCGGGACGAGATTTATTTTAAGGGTGGTAGCATGTCACATCCCAAAAATTTTCCAAATTTTGTAATGTGAAAAATAAATAAACAAAATAAATAATTGTTGAAATTTAGGGTGAAAAGAAACTTTTTGCTTCTAAATGGAAACTTAAAATCCCATCTTGAAAAAACTTGAGTAATGTTTGAATCCAACCAAATTCAAATCAAGTGAAATGCATTCTTCATAAATGCATCTTGAAATTTAAACACTTTGAAAATAAACCCAAACCCTAAAACCCTAATGGAAGGAAAACATTTCCAAGTTATATCTAAGCCTATGGATTGGATCCATATAAAAATTGGTCAAACAAACATTTCAAAATGATCAAGAATAACAAATAGAAATATTATAAAACCATATGAATTGGTTTCACTTAAATTAGAGCCATAGATAAAATCTTATGAATTTAATAAGATAAGGAAATTGAATTTCCAAAGCTAATAAAGCACCTAGCTAAAAATCCATACCAAATGGTGAGTAAATAATCCTAAAGAGAATTAAAAGGATAAAACAAATACTAAATAAAATTATACAAATTGGAATCACCAAGTTTGGATCTATAAATAAAAAGATATGGATTTTATAAGATAAAGAGAGAAATATTAAATGAGGAATATTTAAAGACCAAATTAAATCTTGGCCTAATCCATAAGAAAATGGAATGAATATAATCCAAATCCAAATAAAATAAAAGAATAATGAATTTTCCAAATAAAATAATATGGCATTAACCAAATTCTATTCCATTGGATTAAGACAAATTCCCTAATAAGAATGATTAATTAAATCATGGGAAAATAGTATTTGGATTTACCCAAGTGGAATAAAAGTTATTTAATTAACTTAAATGGAATCAAGGAAATCACCTAAATAAAATTTATGGAATTAAAACTATAATTGATTTCATTGGAATAAAGACAAATACCCAAATTAAGTGATTAATAAATCATATTAAAAATATTCCAATTAATTCAAAGTGAATTATTTGACACCCTAATTATTTTACTGAAAAGGTTTTGTGAAAAATTGAAATTAAATAAGGGTTAAAAATATATTTGATCTTATTTGAATTTAAAGCAAGGGCTTTGTTTTAAATAACTAATATGCCCTAAAAATAATAAAATAAATATTCTAAATTTGGCTTTAAAATGTATTAATAAACAGTATTTGAATATACACAAAGTTTGGATGAAGTTTGAGTTCAAATAGTTGTTTGAAATAATTAAACAAAATCAAAACAGAATAATGGGAATGGAAAAAGAAAAAGTTTCTGTATAAAAAAATGAATCAAGGCCAGCCCAGCTAGTCCGGCCCATCTAGCCCAACTAACCCCTCTCCCTGAAACGTTTTTCTCACCGCAGATCAGACCCACACAGTCGCTGACTGCTAGGTCCCACTCTTCCTCTCTCTCTCTCACTATCAACCAGACCCCACCCCCGGTCTTCTTCCTCACCCCGCCGGTGACCACGCCTCACCGGCCATTCCTGCCATTACTTCCCCGGCTTAATTCCGCAATAAAGACTCAGCAATCAACGCTCGCGACCATGCTCGATTGATAGACTGCTTCTCCTCTCCATTTCCCTCCAACCAGCGTCTCTAGAGAGCCACAGGGCTGCTTCAATTTCGTTTCGCACCACCGCAGCCTCCGGCGAACTTCGCGAACGATTCCGGCCACCCTCCATCGCCCCTTGCGTCCTCGACCCCACTGGAGTGCTCGCCAGCACCAGGCGTACCTGCCAGTAACCGTAGCTCGCTCGCGCACGCCCTGGACACTCGCCTCCGTCTTCAACAGAACGTCACCGCCGTCCGTAAACACTCCGGTGAGTTTTATCACTTAAACCAGCACGCGCCTCGACTAGAGATTCATGCCAACTAGTTCGCATGTGCCTTGTGAACCTCCAGGTGCTCGCCAATCAACCGCGCGTGATCTACAACCTCATCTCTGACCACGATAATGCGTGCCCAACACTGTATTGAACTCCGGCGAGGAATCACCGGTGATTCAGAGCGCCCCTTTAACAGACAAGGACACGTTGAGCATCAGCGAAGCACGGCGATCTCGGTGAGCCCCTCCTCTGTATCTTTTGCTTCCTGCATCACCGGCAACCTCGCTTGCCGAGCGCGCCGCCTCCAGTCGCCGTCGCTAGCGCCGCTAGTGAATGGCTAGTGCTTGTGCGCCGTAGGATTTAGATACAATACACACGATAGAACATAAATGAAGAGGTACGTTTTGATCTGAACCGTACGTTGCATCTTAGATCCAACGCCTCGCATCGCTTGATCCACCCGAACCGGTACCGATGAATCAAAACACGACGCGTGGCCTAGAGCTGTTATAAAAACTAGAAAATGTTCTATTAGTTATTCAAACTTGCAAAATTCATAACTTTCAATCCACATGTCCAAATTTTGCAAATTTTATATCAATGGAATCAGCAGACCAATTAATTTCCAATAATGCACTTTTTTGAGTAAATTGCTTCTGGTAAAATGGTTGTTTTTGCAGAAACTTGTGTAGGCATAATTTGAATAGAAAATTCTTTCTAAAATTATTTTTGTGATAAAACCTTTGGGAAAATGGATTGTTTGAACCTACTGACCATCTAAACCAACTTGTGGTTTCAAAAACATATTTTGTGAAGCAAAAGAATAAATCTTTGATTTAGAACATTTCTAGTCAAATAAAAATAATGTTTATATATTAAAAATGCTTTTGGAGGAAACCCTTTGGGAAAATGTTTTGATTTAAACTCTCTGACCCTAAACACAAAGTTTTATGATTTAAAAATATATTTTTTCGACCCTATAAAAATTATTGCTTTGCTGAAGGCATTTTCAACCACATAAAATATTGATTTGGTTCAAAAATGGTTTATAAGTGAAATCTTTTGCAAATGATTTTGACACTTATATAAAATGACCAATAGGTGTTTTAGAATGTTTATAACATGTTATAAACCACTTTTCCAAATAAAACAACCTTAGCATGCTTGCATGCATTGTTTTGTTTTTATTATTTTATGTGTTGTTTGCTTGAATGGTAGATTGAATTATTGCTTGCTTGATTTAATTGTAGTGGAATTTGAAGAGTGTGATCATTGCAAGATCAAGGAGTGAACTTATATTCTCTACCAAAAAGGCAAGTGATGCTTCATACTTTTGTCCCATTATTTTCACTATGCATTAGTGATATTTCTAAAGTAGGACTCGCATGGAATTTTTGCTAAGTGTAAACTATTCCATGGGAAATCCTAGTAGATGAAACCTTAGTAGAAATTTACTAAGTTAAGATTCCTACTACTATCATGCTTAGATTAGCTAGTAGAAAACATGGGTGGAATATATTCATACTATGGAATATTTCTAAGTCAAGGACTTGTGTTTTGTTTAATAAAACAACTAAGTGAATGAATCACCTGGGTGGAATGGACGGAATGGTTTGTGTTGAGTGGTTACACAAGGCCCATTTCTATGGTTTACCTTGTGTATCTCACTTGTGGATAGCCACCCAGGAACAAAGAGATTTGAGATGTCAAATGTTGAGAAGCTTCAAGTGCAGCCACTTGGCATTATGGGCTCTGCTTGGATCATATAGGTTGCAATAACTTAGCCAAATGGACAGTTGGTGGTAGGGGATTGATAGGTTGGAGCGCGTCCATTCTGGTCTAAGGGAAGGCTTCTGAAAGATCTTGTCTTGGTGAAACCAAGTCTTGTGGGGAAAGTGCACCACCTCTGTAGAGTGTAAAATCTAAGTACTTAGCCATGTCCCTGGTAAAGGACAATTTGAGCATCAAGACATGGAAGCTATCAAGAATCTCCTCATCCCAATTTCTAAGTTAAAATCTTGTGGTTGAACAAGGGTTAAAAGATCACCAATTTCTATTGGGAGATGCCTTGGGTGATTTTCATAAGCAAAAGCTTAGTGTTTTAAAATGATAAGGAAAAATCTATTTTGAGCAAAGCAAGCCTAAGATCCACTTAGCCAAATGCATATAGATGATAGACTCCACTGTACTACCATAGTATCACTTGCCAATACAATTCAAATGTATTGACCCTTGTGGCTGTAACTTATTATGTTGCAGGTTTGTTTGATGTTAGTGAAGTGTGTTGATTAGGATTACAAGTCTACAACCAACATGATTGCTTGTGGCACTTTGAAGATGAAGGACCCCATGCTATAGTTATTTCTGCTGCATTGTAATGAGATAGCCATATGAGCTATGTAAGATGTAATAAATTATTTTATTCCTGGTTATAAAGTTGTATTATGACCTTTGTTCTTGATATTCATCTTAACTGTGGATGCTAGCTATTGATCCAGGGAATAGCATTGTAAACACGGGGATCTCTACCTTATTAAAGGTTGGGACCTCTACAGTGACGATCAAGCATCGAGTAGGGTTCGTCATTGCCGGGATCCAGAACTCGTCGTGAGGGACGATCGGAACGTTGCCAGAGAAGAGAACGCGACCGATAGCTATGGTTTCGCATTCCCGCAAAGATCTTGGTCCTCGCCCGTTGTAGAGCCTGAAGCGCCTCTTGCCCCACGGTGGGCGCCAACTGTCGTGGTATTGCCAATAAGTACGGCATGGAGAGGTCCTCATAGTGCGTATTTAGAGACGTGGGGTAAGGCGGAAGGTTGGCGGGTATGAGGTAACACAGCTTACCCAGGTTCAGATCCCATGAAGCTGGCTGAATCCTACTCCTGCTATAAATCACTATAATGGCAATACGTCAAGTTACAGGGATTGGTTCGCTGTGCGAGGTGTATGTCAATTGGTGCCCTAAAGGCTCCCATAGGCCCGACTTATATAGTCGCCAGGTCCTAGGGTTACAGGCAAAGTCCTAGACAGACAGGTTACAGATTCCTACACGGTATACAACTAGTCTAACGTGTCTTGCACTCCAAGGCTCCGGGTACGTCGGTGACTCCTTCGTAGTCTTCCTTTATCCAGCATGGGCCTCCCTTCTAGATCCATCTAACTGGGCCGCCCAGCAGGCCATAGGCCATGCTACCAACTATGGGCCACCCGGGTTATCCGGATAAGAGACATGCTATGAGGATACCCATATAGCATATCCCCAACAATCACCCCCGCTAGATCCCTCGCCCAGGTCAAGCTGCCCTGGTGCTCGAGGCGCAGATCAGAGGATTCAAAATGAGTCGCATCTTCATGGACGACGGCAGCGACATCAACCTGATGTTCGTCAGCACCCTCGCAGCAATGCGGATCCCGCTGTGCAGCCTGGAACTATCCGACACAACATTCCACGACATAGTCCCAAGGAAGGGCATATAACCCTTGGGAAAGATATGGCTCGACGTCATCTTCGGCCAACCTGAAAACTTCAGGCGCGAGCGGCTGGAGTTCGAAGTGGTGGACTGGCCATCACAGTACCACGCCATCCTCGGGCGCGTGGCATTCGCAAGATTCCTGGCAGTACCGCACTACGCATACCTGCTACTGAAGATGCCAGGACCCAGGGGAGTCATCACCATCCAGGGAAGCTTCACCCGATACGATCACTATGACAGAGACTTCAACAGAATCTCCCAGTCGTTCGGTATGTAGGAGGAGCTCACGAGGCTTCGAGAGTTGATTGACAACAGGGCACCCCAAGTCTCTAGGAAAAATGCACCCGACATGTCGTTAGACTCACGGTCAACACGAAAAAGGTGCAGGTCCACCCGACAGATGCCTCCAAAACGGCGCTGATTACCAATGACCTCAACCACGCATAGGAAAGCGCGCTCATTGAATTCCTCTATGAGCGCTAGGAAATCTTCGCCTGGTGTCCTGCAGAGATGCCAGGAGTTCCCAGGGAATTCGCCGAGCATGCACTCAATGTGTTTTCGGACGCGAATCCCGTTAAACAATCCATCCGACGATTGTCCAAACCAAGAGATGAAGCCGTTGGAATCAAAGTCAACAGACTGCTTGACGCCAACTTCATCCGGGAAATCAAGGAGAGCGAGTGGCTGGCCAACACCGTGCTAGTCCCCAAAAAGGACACGGACATCCTGCGGATGTGCTTGGACTTCACGTCGCTCAACAAGTACTGTCCCAAGGAACGCTTCCCTCTACCGCGGATCGATCAGATCATCAATTCGACTGCAGGATGCGAGAAACTCTCTTTCCTTGATGCCTACTCAGGCTACAACCAGATTCGACTGAAGGTCGAAGACCAGGAGAAAACGGCGTTCATCACGCCGTTCGGAGTATTCTGCTACAATACCATGCCCTTCGAGCTGAAGAACGCAGGTGCCACGTACCAAAGGTGCATGCAGGCGTGCCTGAAAAACTAGATCGGTCGCAACATCCAAGTCTATGTCGACGACATAGTAATCAAGACTAGGGAAGCCAACACATAGATTGACGATCTCCGCGAGACGTTCGATAACCTTGATCACTATAAGATAAAGCTGAACCCAGAAAAGTGTGCCTTTGGCATCCCATCTAGCCAATTACTCGGCTACTTCATCTCTTAGCGAGGGATCGAGGCGAACCCGAAGAAAATCCGGGCCATACTGACCATGGAGAAGCCGAAGAACCTTAAGGGTGTCCAACAACTAGCTGGGCGCATCGCGGCGCTAAGTAGGTTCATCAGTCGCATGGGTGAGAAGGCCCTGCCTTTCTACCAACTGTTGCACAAAGCTGACAAGTTCGAGTGGACACCCGAAGAAGAGGACGCATTCAAAGACCTCAAGCGGCTGCTCTCCACCTCTCCTGTCCTCGTCACGCCAAAGGAGCACGAGACTCTGCTACTATACATTGCAGCCACGCATCAGGTGGTAAGCACCGTACTCGTTGTTGAACGACCCGAAGATGGCAATACTCATGGGGTCCAACGCCCAATCTACTACCTCAGCGAGGTACTGACCCCGACAAAGCAGAGGAACCGTCACTACCAGAAGCTCGCCTACAGCGTATTCATGACGGCTCGTCGGCTAAGCCATTACTTCCAGGAGCATCATATAATGGTCATCAATGAGGTGCCACTGTCCAACATTCTGAACAACCCCGAATCTACAGGACGCGTACCCCTGTGGGGCATCGAGCTGTCCCCTCTAGACATAGTCTACGAGCGGCACAAGGCCATCAAATCTCAGGTGCTACCTGACTTCCTCGTCCACTGGATGGAGCTCCAGCTGCCGGACACTCCGGACATGACGCAATCATGGACGATGCACTTCGATGGCTCCAAGCATAAGGCTGGAGAAGGAGCTAGCGTCATACTGACGTCCCCTCAAGGCTACAAGATGAAATACGTCCTTCGGATGAAATTTCGCGCTTCCAACAATGTTGACGAATACGAGGCCCTCATCCATGGCATGAGGATGACCAAGATCTGCGGAGCAACACGCCTAGTCATCTATGGCAACTCGAACCTTGACGTCCAGCAGATAATGAACGAGTGCGACGCTCACAGCTCCAACATGATCGCGTACCTCGCGCTCTACAATTCACTCGAAGGAGACTTCGACGGCTGCAATCTTCGGAACGTTGGAAGGGAAAGCAACGATGAAGCCGATAGACTCACAAACATCGGCTCCACCTGCGCACGGGTGCCACCAGGTGTGTTCCTCGAACAAATCTATGTGCCCTCTATCAAAAGGAAATTCCCCAAGGGATCACCCGAAGAAGCGGATCACTCGGGGGCTGCGCCACCCGAAGGACATGAAGGACCCAGAAAGCTCGACACCGAGGCCGAGCTAGTCAGCCTGGTATAGGTCATGGCGATTGAAGAGACGTGGACACAGCCGTACCTTCGGTACCTGATAAACAAAGAGTTGTCTGATGACCCGAAACATGCTCGGCGCATATCTCGTCGGTCCAAGGCCTTCACCATCATCCTCGCCATGATGCTCAAGGAAGGACGGCGCCCTCGGAGTTGGCGGGGTAGATGCATCCGAAGATTTGCTCCGCGGGTGCTTTCGGGTCTGTCCTCGCTCGCCTCAGGAGCATCCGCAGTTGGCGACTAAGCCGAAGGAAGCTCAAACTCTGAGTCCACCTCCTCTTTGTCTGGCACCTCCTTAAAATTCTCAGGCAGAGGAGGCATAGACCCCGTAACCTTGAGGCGTTGCAAGCAAAAAACGAAAACAACATGAGAAACTGTAACAAACAACAAACACCCGCAAAGGCGCAACGCGCAAGAACAAACATCACCCTCGAAGCCCCTTTATTGGCGCTGAGAGGGGGGTCAGCGACTCCCTCGGAAGGTCCTCACCAGCCTTGTACTTCAGCAGGGGATGTAGGACCCTATCAAGGTCACCCGAAGATAACTCTTCGGATGACACCCTTGTCGGATCACTGGATCCGGCGTAGAGAAACATCGGGTGCTCCCTGGCCTGGAGCGGTTGCACCCGGCGTTTGAGAAAGGTGCGGATGATATCGACACTGTTGCCCTCCTTGCCTGGCACCAGCTGAAGAGCCTCCACTCGCTGGTAGAGCCTCTCCACCTCCTCAACTTCGCCCTCCAAGATGTGGTTTTTCCACCATCTCTTTGGGACGATATTCTTCTCGGAGTCAAAGGGGGAAAGCCCAAAATGCTGACCATCCAGCTTGACACCGCGGATGTAAAACCACTTACGACGCCAACACTGGATGGAATCACAAATAGATAAGGAGAAAAATTGGACAAAAGGACGAAGAGAGATGATGCAGCCGCCAAGAGGATAGACTACGCCGGTGCCGGACTGCCTCTTCACGGAATAGAGCTTCTGAAAGAGGCCAAAGTGTGGCTCGATATCGAGCCAGCACTCGCAAAGCGTAATGAAGCAAGCGATATTGAGAAGAGAATTGGGAGACAGATGATGAATCTGAATCCCATAGAAGAAAAGAAGTCCACGAAGGAAATCGTGGATAGGAAGGGAAAGACCGCGAAGAATGAAGGCAACGAACATCACCCGAAACCCTACGGGTGGGCGGGGGATTACCTTATCACCAGGAATTTTGACGTCCTCCTTGTTTTGTGGGATCAACACCGCATCGCACAGCTTGCGCAGATCGGTGTCACGCACCTCCGTGCGCCTCAACTTCTCGTCAGTGGTGCGAGCAGTAGCTGCAACCTTCTTGCCGCTGGCGGCGGCACTCCAGCCAGCTCCAGCAGTACCCTTCCTTGATTTGCCCATCACGCGGCGGTGAGTGCGGCGGTGAGCACGGAGAAATGAAGAAGGAAACGACCAGAGAACGTCCAGTGCTCGCAAGAGAGGCAGTGCTCATGAAAATGGAGGCAATGGAGAAAGCAAATGGCAAGGGGTGAAACAGAATCACTGTTTCCCTACGGTTATAAAAGACAAGGACGATAAACAAGAGCCATCGATCCAGAATCCCTAAGGCGCAAGCAAGATCTAACCCTACACGTGTCAGCACGGCAACGAACCGTCACTAGCATGCTGTCCACTATGCACGGAAACCGAGGAGACGCCGTAATTCTCGCCAGGCCACGCATAACTAGTCAACTCCAAGTCAGGAAGTCGGACCCACGTTTGTCCTGTCGCGTCATCTCTGGTGCCGCAGATGGTTGAGATCACCGATTGTCAGTACTGATGTCATCAAAACCAATCTAGCAACGGTTGGAAATCTTCGGCTGACAAATCTAGTACTCAATCGAATCTATGATTCAAGCAACTACTCGGGGGCTACTCCTATCAGGAGCGCTGGCTGCGCACCTAAGAGATGATTAAGGTACTGCACCTCTAAACTATCTTCGAGTCCCACGTCGAGTCTACAACTAAGGACTCAGGGGCTACTCCCATAGGGAGGATTGAACAAGCATCCGAAAAAATTGTGTCCTTCGGACCGGAACTTTAACAACTTAACTAAAGTCTTTGCTCGAGTCTGCGACTCGAAAAGACACTCGAGGGCTACTCCCATAGGGAGCGCTGGTCGCGCACCCTATGAATTTTTTGACTGAGATCCTTCAGATCAAAATACAAACTTTTTCTGGCAACTTTTCCCAAACAAACGCTAAGTGATTAACATTCTCCTTGGCCACCCGAAACACCTCTGTGGTGATAACATTTCGGATGCTGTGTCTATGACGCAAGGATAAGACCTACAGATATCATCTGATGGCATGGTAGCGCACCTGACTGCACTCTTCCAGTAAAATACTGTATCAACAGACACGATGAAAAATCCTGACGAACGTGTTGGGTACATCACTTAAAAACCACTGGGATTCAGCTCCTATAAGACCTCAACGGCCTGAGTCGAATTACGCCAGCATATGTTCCTGATTCGAGTCCAGGGACTCGAGTCTGAAGATTATCGTGTTGTTTTGTCCTATGATAGTTAACTGACACTGATCCGTCGGGAGAGTCACTCACACGCATCAACGATCCCTGCAAACTAAATCATTTTCTCTTTAAAACAGGTCCAAACTGCACCCGAAATATTGAAGAGTCCTCAGCCGAATCTACGATTCGACTGAACTCTCGGGGCCTACTGACATGGTTATACCCCACGGTAACACAGCATTGGCATACCTAGTCCGGGCCAAGGAAGGCCCATGACAAGATACGCGGCCTGCGGAGATTTCAGGTGGCCCAAGCCCATGACGTCTTTGGATCCTTAGAGAGCAAGACTAGAATAGATAGAATTTTGAAGGGGGAAAACCCTAATCTGTAACCGACTCGACCTACGCCTGAGACCTTCCTATCTATATAAATCCTAGGAGGGCATGGCGAGGAGGCCTCTTTAACTCACCTCATACGCACCTCACGTCAGATTGCATTTGCGCACCCCAGTAATCCGGTTCCGCCGTAATCAAGCAGACAAGCAGGAGTAGGGTTTTCCCTCCGGGGCTTGAACCTGGGTAAACCTCGTATCCCCGTGTTGCTTGTCTGTTAACCGTTCCGCGATCTCTAGCATTCCCATCTTCTCCAAAACCCAAGTCCTTAACAATGGGCATTGATGAAATCGAACCTCGTCAGCAGTGCTGCTAGAAAATGATCATCCACTAGCATTTGTGTAAGGCATTGGGTTCAAGGACACGTGGCCGATTGTAACATCCCAAAAATATTAAACTTAGATCATCAAACTCTAATCATCAAAATTAGGGTTAACAAAAACTTTTCCAACTAAAAATATGAAAGCATTCATATGTGTGTGTATTCAAAATTTTGGATTCTTTTGAATTGCCATGGTTCTATGTTTCTTTGCGTGTAAAATGATTCTTAGGTGAAATAAGCATCATCTAAACAATCCCCAAACTTTTCCCAAAGACAAACAACTCAAAATAAACAAATGAAGTGACTGGTCATTTTTGCCAAATTAACTCTCATGCCTACTTTAGCTATCCCTAGTTTTCAAAACTTAACAGAAACATTTGTGGATCTTTGCACCCCTTGTTAGTACTCATAATAAGGTACCAAGGCCCACTTTGTGATCATCCAAAAACATTCAAATGCTAAGTTTAAACGACAGTTTAAAATTGAATCTATCTCATATGGGAAGATCCCACTATTTCAAAAACCACTCAAACAAGCTCAATTTTCAAAACCCAAGCACCCACAGAATCCTCAACACATGCCTAGAACACCCACCAAAAATATTTTCAAAATTCAAAAGTAAGTTTCTTGCGGCCATTTCATCAAACAACTTGCAGACTCAAATCGAACAAATCACAAACACTATTGTGTTCAGTAAATTGGGCCTAACTTGGTCCCTCTCTGGTTGCAACTAGTCTTTAGTAGATCATCTAGCTCAATTGTAAACATCTAGCACCACTATGAGCTAGCCTTGCCATCAATGGTGAGCAGGCCGAGCCACACCATGCCACCCCATTGTCGCCGGCCAGATAGCAGCCACCGTAGCCTTGCCAACCTTGTCTTGGAGGTAGCCAGCACCTCACCGCTGCCCACTGTCCCCTCCCCAAGCAAGTGCAAGCCGTGGACCACCAGGAATGCCACGCGCCCAGTGCCACTGCGACATGCCGAGCCCGCCCCAGAGCGCCGTACCCGGCACGTGTGCACACGCCGCCCCTCGACCGCAGCTCGTGCCTACCGCTTAGCCATGAACCCAGTAACACGCCAGACACCCCCGTTCGCCGTCCCGTGACTCATAGCCACCGCTCGCTGTCGAAGACACCGCATCTTCCGCGCACAGCACCGCACGTTCCCGACCGATTTCCACCGCCCCTAAGCGCGCATTTAAGCTCTAGAGCATCGCCAGGAGACCGCCCGTCGATCGCCAACCTCAGCCATGCCGCTAGCCGCCCGTAGCCATGTTGCAGCCGTCGTCTGCCCATCCCTCTCGGTCTCGCCGTCGAGACTATAAAAGGAGGCCATCCCCAGCCATTTGAAGCACACCATTCCACTCCCCTCACCTCACTGATCATTCCACCCTCTAGCCGGAGCACGAGGAGCAGCAGCTCGCCGGAATTGCGCCGGAGCAGGCCACCTCTAGAGAAGAAGGGAGCCGTTGATTTCGACAACCCTCGAAGCTGCCTCGACCATCCCTGAGCTCGCCGTTGACCACTCGTTCGTTTGCCCGCCTCGTCGTCGTCGCTGGAGCCCTGATATGCATCCTATGCACCCCCACTGAGCCGCTAGGGTTCGAGCTCGCCGGTGACATGTTCATTGTCGACGACGATCCCCAGCCATCGATCTTCCTTCTAATCCAACGACCCACACAGCCTCATACCGCTTCATGTGTTATGAGCCACTAACTGGTGGAACCCACCTGTCAGCTGAGCCTCACGCTGCGGAGTGACACTGGGCGGGCCCATTAACCTTTCCCGCGGAGCCCAACCGTTTAAATTTAGATTTTTCAATTTTAATTCAAACTCAGTTCTGTTCCTAGATTTAAAAATCAACCCAGCTCGATTTAGTGAACCAAAATACATGAAACTAATTTGGTTAGAAAGGTACTGAAATGCTTAATCCTAGCCCGTTGGATTCAAATCATTTGGATCTGTAGATCAACCTTGGTAAAAATAACAAGTCAGAAGCTTTTCTACATTCAACCATTTTTCAAAATTCAACCATAATAGCTTTTGAGTTGATTCCAACTCTCAAAAATCACATTTGATCATAGCTTTCAGAATATATAAAAACATATGGGTTACTTACAGAAATAATGTTCAAGTAATAAAAGAATGCCACATAGGCATTTCTAGTCACTCTATTTAATTAAAATAAAAAGGTTAAACCTTATTAAATGTGACACCACTTTAAATCACATTCCCATGTATTGAAATATGTGGTGATGACATGTGTCAACATGATCCCATGTTTGAGTTGGAGAATATTAAATCTTAAGTAGTTTTTCAATGAGTAGAAATTACTTTTCTCAAATTAAAATAAATAAGACAAAAGCTTTAATCTTGTAATGTTAGTGATGATACTAGATCATCTATAGTACACCTTGGTGTGATGATTGAAAATAGTTAAGTATTTTTTTGTGATTGTGTACCTCATATTTATTTATAGACGCTAGTACCGACCAAGGATACGAGGAGGAAGGAGGATACTACGAGGAAGAAGCCGAGGAGAACTTCAACCACTGCTCTGCACAAGGCAAGCTAACACTTGCAATTATGAAAGTTAGATAACCTATGCAATGCACTAAGCATATTTGGTTGGACACATTTGATGATACCCAATCCTAGTTTTACTTGCAAGCTTTCTACTTTATTTCTTTATCAAAGCTTTCTCTTAGAGTTTACTTAAGTGACTTGTAGATTCTAGGAAGATAATTGAAGGTTGCATAAAGAGCATTAAATTCGGCCTAAGCTAGATAATCTTGATGTCATCCTAAGGCATGAGATTGAAATTAATTAATCTCCACTTGTTTACCACCCCTCATTAGTATTTAACCCCACGTGTAGATGCTAGTGCTAAGCATAAAACTTGATCAACTTTAGATGGGAATACTTGGTGAAAATGGTTATGAAAACCTTGGAATGATGAGTCATTCTACTGAAATGTTTTGACATGTGTTTCCGAACACCAGATGATTTTGATGATGAAAATGTTGAGGCATGAGCCTTAGCCCTTTATAAAATTGATGGTTGTCTGGATGCGATACCATTCTAATTTTACCGTACAACCACAATACCCGAAAATTGGGTAGGGCTTGACTAGAAATTTATATACCTTAGTATGGGTTCCCTCACGGCCAAGGTCTGAGCTGAGGCTACCTTGTGAAGATTGTCCACCCGTGCAGTACCCAAGATGACAGTTGGTCATGGTTGGGAGGTCAAACTCACAGGAGAGGTGCTTATACTAGGGCATGTAATTGAAAGGTTAGGATTGATTATCCACATACTGAGTATGGTGAATTCAGGATTTGTTCCTGATGGATGTATCGAATGTTGTGGTGAAAGTGTACAATCTCTGCAGAGTGTCAAACTATTCGAATAGCCGCATCCGCGGTTATGGACAGTTGGAGTGGCCATACTGTTCCCCCGTCAGATGTTATCAAAACGACTTGTGAAATGAATTGAGACTTTGACTTGACCACAACAAAGTTGTGATATGAAATTCAAGTTCCCACTTAGGCGTTATAAAATTTCAACTAGCTTTCTTTGCTTCTGAACTTAGTAGAGGTAAATCTTGCTTTTTGCAAAACAACCCTAGAGCTTAGTGTCCTACTACAAAAACCCCTTAACTTGTTAGTAGTAGTTTGCGAGTACTTAAAGAGTACTCATGGCTTTGTCCTTGGCCCCGTCCCGTGTGGAGAATGCCCCCCTTACGGCACGGCTTAGTCTGTTATTTTCTTTTGTCAGAGTGGATTCGGACCTGGCTATTCCCGTGGCCATACTATGAAGAGGAGTACCAGGATGATGGACCACAGGAAGGTTACGACAACTAGGATCATCTCCCATCATAAGCATTGCCTGTGACCCCGAAGATGGAGCTTCGCCTACGCTACCTTTATTATTACGTTATTCTGCTACTTGAGTTGTATTAAGAACTGGATCATGAGATCCTTATTTGTGTAAGACCTTATGTATGGTTTGTAATGGATGATGTACTGTGATATCCAAATCTGTTATGTCTCGCAAAAATGGTAATCATGGGATTGCGATGTATGGCATAACAGGCATCTGGGATTAAAAATCCGGGTGTTGACAAGTTGGTATCAGAGCCATCCTGACCATAGGAGACCCTAGTTAGACTAGACGTTTGAATCAAAAAGTTAGTTTCAAAACCAAAGGAAGCAAGTAGTTACAAAAACTTATTCCCATTCTTATCACTTTGATTCTTTCATAAAAGTTCATGTTCCTCAAAAACTCTTACAAAATACATAAAATTTGACACACTTGATCACTCTACTAACTTACTCATCATATATTCTTATAGATGGACGTGAAGTACAACAAGTTTTATCAGTTGGGGAATGGAGGAGACCTCATCTTTGAGCGGGATTTGGACCAGCTTTCGGAACTTCTGGAGCATCCGCACCCCGAGTTCTTCGGAGCTCAGCTCAATGATCAGGAAGGAGAAGATCGACAGTGGCTAGTTGTTGCAAGTCTCCGAGGAAAGATTAAACCTCCCACTGCCGAAGGAATTCAGTTCACCTTAAGAGAGAACAACTGGCTCGATGGACTTGCCCGAGCCATGCAGGAAGCTCTTGCCCGTCTGTGTGGGCAGAGTATCAACCAGATCAAGGGTACCCGCTTTGAGTTTTGTCCAAGGCGTGATGCAATTGGACAGCCACTGGAAGCCCCATATCACCACGAGCTGAAGACCCAGTTGGACCACCTTAGCTTCATGATGTATGATCGTCAGCAAGAACTGGACAATGCCCGTGACTACTTCAACCACAAGTCCGCCATCAACAAGACAAAGGATCAGACCATCGCCATGCTAGCGAAGGACCGCAAGTCTCGCCGCCGTCAGCTTGACAAGAAGGAGCGCATCATTGCCCGTCTTCGCCAACGTATCTCGGATTTGGAGGAGACCATCCACGAGAGAGACATGCATTTGGAGGAAAGGGAGAATGCCGAAGAAGACCTTCGTGGATACCCCTACTCCTATCTCAGCGATGATGATGATTTTCTGGAGGATCAGGCCATGGACTTCTTCACCGATGAGGAGGATTTCGCCTTCATCAATGACGATGAGGATGATGAGGATGACGACTACACAGAATCCAAGGAGTAGTAGCACTTGAGCGCCAGCGTAGTGAGTTGTATTTGGTCCCACTGTATCGTAGTTTCCAGAATGGTTCTTAAAACCATCTGTTTTCCTTTGTTGTGGTGTGTGTTGTATCGTGTGCTATGAATGAACGAATGAAAAGAAAGTTGCTAGAAAATCTGAAGCAAACCTTAAAAACTTTTCAAAGTCCCTGAACCTTAGAAATTTCCCTCTTTTCTCATGATCTATCTCAATCTTTAGATGCCTCGCGGAGGAAGTGGTTCATCCCCAGACCCGATGTTGCAGATCTTGCAAATGTTGGTTTCTGACCGCGAAGCTGAAAGAGCCAAACGTCCAGCCAACTTAGCCACCCTTCAGCGGATAGCTTAGCTGGCCCACAACAATCAAGGCCAAGGAAATCAGGACAACCATGGATCTAAGCTCAAGAATTTCCAGAACACCAACCCACCTGTTTTCACTAAGTCGGAAGAACCCCTAGATGCATATGATTGGATGCAAACCATGGAAAACAACCTGGAAGTCTCCAGAGTGGAAGCTAACGAGAAAGTTCTGTTCGCCACCCACTATCTAGCCGGAGATGCAAGAGCATGGTGGAACAGTGTTCGTGCAATGACCGAAGGACAGATGATGACCTGGGAGGAATTCAAGGTAAAGTAGTGGATGAGAGATGAATTCAGAGAACTGAAGCAAGGAAGGATGACCGTAGTGGAATACCGTGACAAATTCTTGTCATTAGCTAGGTATGCCCCGGGTGAGATCGACACTGAAGCCAAGAAGAAAGAAAGATTGTTGAATGGTCTGCACGATGAGATGTAGACGATATTGGTCAATATCCCCTTTGCTGATATTGAAGCCCTAGTCGACTCTGCCATTCAGATGGAAGGAAAGATCAACCAAGCCAATGAGAACCGCAAGCGCCGCATGATGCATCAGCCAGGAACCCATCATACCCCAAAGTATCGCCCCAACCCATCTCCAGGATTTGCCCCGAGAACCAACAGACCCCCAATGAACCATCCGACCTATCCCAACCGTGGAAACCCAAGGCCCGGAGGGAATCACAACAACCCCAGCAACTCTAAGAATTTCAACCGTGCACCACCCAAGTTCAACAACAACAATGCTGCCGCCAACACCAACACTGCCCCGAGGATTGGAAGCAATGTTGTGCCTGTTGCAGCAAAGGACAAGTTACAAGTGACTTGTTATGACTGTGGAAATAAGGGTCACTATTCCAATGTGTGCCCCAAGAAGAATGTCGCAGCTCAACAACAACGTCGTGTTCAGCCCGGAAGAAGGTTTTCCCCAGGGAATTCGCTCAATCGCAAAGGACGTCTTTTTCTCATGCATGCTGAAGAAGCCCAGGAAGCGCCAGATGTCGTGCTGGGTATGTTTTCTGTTAATTCAGTACTTGCAAGAGTGTTGTTTGATTCTGGTGCATCGCACTCATTTGTCACCAAAGAATTTGCATGCACTAGTAAGATTCAACCAACCAAACTGAAGCATGTTATGATTGTTCAAATCCCCAGTTCCACCACCAAAGCTAGGCAAATTTGCAAAGCCGTCCCTATCCGAATCCATGGCATAGATTTTTATGCTAATCTGATAGTAGTCGGAACTAAAGGTTTGGAAGTAGTACTAGGAATGGATTGGATGTCCAAACATAAATGATTAATTGACTTTGCCAAGAAAGCCATAACCATGACCAATACAGCCGGAGTATCCGCCGAGCATGTATCTGAAACCTTACCTCGTCAATTCAAGTGCAACAAGAGTATAGCCCAATCTACCATTGACCAAGTCTGGATAGTCTGTGAATACCCCGATGTATTTCCAGATGTTTTGCCCGGTATGCCCCTAGATCGGGATATTGAGTTTATCATTGATCTAATCCCCGAAACAGGACCCATAGCCCAGAGACCATATAGTATGAACCCATCTGAACTAGCAGAACTGAAGAAGCAACTGGATGCCATGTTGGAAATTGGATTGATTCAACCAAGTGCGTCACCATGGAGATCACCTGTTCTGTTCGTGGACAAGAAAGATGGAGGTAACCGTTTGTGTATGGATTATCAGAAGTTGAATGATGTCACTATCAAGAACAAATACCCGTTGCCCAAGATAGAAGATTTATTTGATCAGTTGACCGGGAACAAAGTGTTTTCTAAGATTGATCTTAGAACTGGCTATCATCAACTCAAGATTCGCGCAGAGGATATTCCCAAGACTGCCTTTACCACTAGATATGGATTATACGAGTATACCGTCATGTCTTTTGGATTATCCAATGCCCCCGCTTATTTCATGAATCTCATGAATAAGATTTTTATGGACTTCCTGGATAAGTTTGTCGTTGTCTTCATCGATGACATTCTGATTTATTCTAAATCAGAAGAAGAACATGAGCTACACCGAAGGACCATTCTTGGAACCCTTAGAGAGCATCAGTTGTATGCCAAGTTTAGCAAATGTGAATTCTGGTTACAGGAGGTAGGATTCCTCGGTCACATTGTATCAGCCAAAGGAATTGCCACTGACCCTACAAAGGTGAAAGATGTCGAAGATTGGCAAGCCCGAACCACTCAAACCCAAGTTCGTGCATTTCTCGGATTGGCGGGATACTACTGCAAATTCGTAGAAGGATTCTCGAGTATCGCCAAGCCCATGAACCAATTGCTGAAGAAGGACAAGAAGTTTGAATGGACAGACAAATGTGAAGCGAGTTTTCAAGAACTCAGGAGAAGATTGATTTCAGCCCCAATCTTAATCATGCCGGATATCACGAAGCCCTTTGACGTGTATTGTGATTCATCCAAGATCGGTCTCGGATGTGTGCTAATGCAAGAAGGAAAAGTTATATCCTATCTATCCCGACAAATGAAACAACATGACCAAAACAACCCAACCCATGACCTCGAGCTCGTAGCCGTAGTTTTAGCCCTGAAGACATGGAGGCACTACCTGATGGGAAACCGTTGTGAGATTTATTCGGATCACACGAGCCTGAAGTATATATTCACTCAGAAGGAGCTGAATATGAGACAGAGAAGATGGATTGAGCTAATCAAGGATTACGATCTGGACATTCACTATCACCCCGGAAAAGCCTATGTGGTAGCAGATGCCCTTAGCAGATTGCCGTGCCGCTTGAACTCCATGATTTTGAAGGAGAAACCAAGTCTGCACAAAGAGATGGAAGATTTCCGAATGGAATTAGTAAGTGAAGGATTTTTGGCTAGCATAGAACTTCAACCCACTTTGATCAGCCAAATCAAGGAGGCGCAGAAAAGAAATGCTAGTATCGAAGGAATCAAGCGTCATATCGGTACAGGCAAAGTACCCTGATTTACCGAAGACGAAGGAGTTCTATGGTACAAAGGACGCCTTTGTGTACCAGCAGATTCTGAGTTGAAAGAAGTTATTCTGAAGGAAGCTCATGATACTCTTTATTCTATCCACCCCGGAGGAACGAAGATGTATCGAGATTTGAAAGAGCAATTTTGGTGGCATAAGATGAAGAGAGGAATCGAAATCTATATCGCCAAGTGTGATATATGTCAGAGAGTCAAGGCGGGACATCAAAGACCCGCAGGATTGTTGCAACCATTGCAGATTCCAGAATGGAAATGGGATTCCGTTGGAATGGACTTTATCACTGGACTACCTACTTCTAGTAGGGGAAATAACTCTATCTGGGTCATAGTGGAAAGATTGTCCAAAGTTGCCCATTTCTTACCAGTCAAGACCACATATCAGAGTTCGAAGCTAGCGGAGTTATACATCGCTAGAATCATCAGTTTGCACGAAGTCCCCAAGAACATCATATCGGATCGAGGAACTTAGTTTACCTCGAGATTCTGGAAGAAAGTCCAAGAAGGTTTAGGAACCCGACTAGATTTCAGCACAGCTTATCACCCTCATACCGACGGATAAACGGAGCGAGTAAATCAAATACTCGAAGATATATTGAGAGCATGTGTGTTAGAGTATGGATCTAAATGGGAAGACTGTCTGCCGTTTGCAGAATTTTCATACAACAACAGTTATCAAGCTAGTTTGCAAATGGCCCCATTTGAATTCATGTATGAAAGGAAGTGTCGCACCCCTTTGAACTGGTCAGAAGTAGGAGAGAGTCAGATTTTTGGACCCGACATCCTACGAGAAGCAGAAGAGAAGGTTCACAAGATTCGTGAGCACCTCAAGACCGCTCAGTCAAGACAGAAGAGTTACGCCGACAAGAGATGTCCAGATCTCGCCTTCAACATCGGAGAGTTCGTGTATCTGAAAGTGTCGCCATTGAAAGGAATGCAGCGTTTCCAACTGAAAGGAAAGTTAGCCCCCAGATATATCGGCCCCTTAAAGATTCTGAACCGTCGAGGAGAAGTATTGTATCAATTGGAACTACCAGAAGAGATGCCAGCCGTGCAAAATGTGTTCCATATCTCATTACTTCGCAAGTGCCTCGAAGTTCCGGAGAAGACTGAAGTGTTCAAGAACATTGATCACCGGACCATAGAAATCAACGATGACCTAACCTATCTCGAAGTACCCATCCGTATTTTAGAAGAAGCTTTTAGAACTACCAAAACCCGAAGCATCAAGTTTCTCAAGATTCAGTGGAGAAACCACACAGAAGAGGAAGCTACCTGGGAGCGCGAAGATCACATCAGGACGGAGTTTCCCGATCTCTTCAAATCCTAGGTAATCTTTTTCGTCCTTTTTCAAATCGCGGGACGAGATTTCGTTTAAGGGGGTAAGGTTTGTAACATCCCAGAAATATTAAACTTGGATCATCAAACTCTAATCATCAAAATTAGGGTTAACAAAAACTTTTCCAACTAAAAATATGAAAGCATTCATATGTGTGTGTATTCAAAATTTGGATTCTTTTGAATTGCCATGGTTTTGTATTTCTATGCTTATAAAATGATTCTTAGGTTAAATAAACATCATCTAAATAATCCCCAAACTTTTCCAAAAGACAAACAACTCAAAATAAACAAATGAAGTGAATGGTCATTTTTGCCAAATTAACTCTGATGCCTACTTTAGCTATCCCTAGTTTTCAAAACTTAACAGAAACATTTGTATATCTTTGCACCCCTTGTTAGTACTCATAATAAGGTACCAAGGCCCACTTTGTGATCATCCAAAAACAATCAAATGCTAAGTTTAAATGACAGTTTAAAATTGAATCTATCTCATATGGGAAGATCCCACTATTTCAAAAACCACTCAAACAAGCTCAATTTTCAAAACCCAAGCACCCACAGAATCCTCAACACATGCCTAGCACACCCACCAAAAATCTTTTCAAAATTAAAAAGTAAGTTTCTTGCGGCCATTTCATCAAACACCTTGCAGACTCAAATCAAACAAATCACAAACACTATTGTGTGCAGTAAATTGGGCCTAACTTGTTCCCTCTCTGGTTGCAACTAGTCTTTTGTAGATCATCTAGCTCAATTGTAAACATCTAGCACTACTGTGAGCTAGCCTTGCCATCGATGGTGAGCAGGCCGAGCCACACCATGCCACCCCATTGTTGCCGGCTAGATAGCAGCCACCCTAGCCTTGCCAACCTTGTCTGTGAGGTAGTCAGCACCTCTCCGCCGTCCACTGTCCCCTCCCCAAGCCAATGCAAGCCGTGGACTACCAGGAACGCCGTGCGCCCAGTGCCACTTCGACATGACGAGCCCGCCCCACAGCGCCGCACCCGGCACGCGTGAACATGCCGCCCATCGCCCGCAGCTCGTGCCTACCGCTTCGCCTTGATCCCAGGAACACGCCAGGCACCCCCGTTCGCCGCCCCGTGCCTCACAGCCACTGCTCGCCGTCGAAGACGCCGCCTCTGCCACGCAGAGCACCGCACATTCCCGACCGATTGCCACCACCCCTAAGCGCGCATTTAAGCTCTAGAGCATCGCCAAGAGACCGCCCGTCGATCGCCAACCTCAGCCATGCCGCTAGCCGTTCGTAGCGATGTCGCCACCGTCGCCTGCCCATCCCTCTCGGTCTCGCCGTCGAGACTAAAAGGAGGCCACCCCCAGCCATTTGAATCACACCATTCCACTCCCCTAGCCGGAGCACGAGGAGCAGCAACTCGCCGGAATTGCGCCGGAGCAGGCCGCCTCTTGAGAAGAAGGGAGCCGTTGATTTCGACCACCCCTGGAGCTGCCTCGACCATCCCTGAGCTCGCCATCGACCACTCATTCATTTGCCCGCCTCGCCATCGTCGCTGGAGACCTGGTATGCCCCCTATGCACCCCCATTGAGCCACTAGGGTTCGAGCTCGCCGGTGACATGTTCATCGTCGACGACGATCCCCAGCCATCGATCTTCCTTCTAATCCAACGACCCACACAGCCCCGTACCGCTTCGCGTGTTATGAGCCACTGACTGGTGGAACAACCCTGTCAGCTGAGCCCCGCGCTGCGGAGTGACACTGGGCCATCCCATTAACCTTTCCCGCGCAGCCCAACCGTTTGAATTTAGTTTTTTCTATTTTAATTCAAACTCAGTTCTGTTCCTAGATTTAAAAATCAACCCAGCTCGATTTATTGAACCAAAATACATGAAACTAATTTTGTTAGAAAGGTACTAAAATGCTTAATCCAAGCCCGTTGGATTCAAATCATTTGGATCTGTAGATCAACCTTGGTAAAAATAACAAGTTAGAAGCTTTTCTACATTCAAACATTTTTCAAAATTCAACCATAATAGCTTTTGAGTTGATTCTAACTCTCAAAAATCACATTTGATCATACCTTTTAGAATATATAAAAACATATGGGTTTACTTATAGAAATAATGTTCAAGTAATAAAAGAATGTCACATAGGCATTTCTAGTCACTCTATTTAATTAAAATAAAAAGGTTAAACCTTATCAAATTGTAACACCACTTTAAATCACATTCCCATGTACTGAAATATGTGGTGATGACATGTGTCAACATGATCCCATGTTTGAGTTGGAGAATATTAAATCTTAAGTAGTTTTTCAATGAGTAGAAATTACTTTTCTCACATTAAAATAAATAAGACAAAAGCTTTAATCTTGTAATGTTAGTGATGATACTAGATCATCTATAGTACACCTTGGTGTGATGATTGAAAACTGTTAAGTATTGTTTGGTGATTGTGTACCTCGTATTTATTTATAGACCCTAGTACCGACCAAGGATACGAGGAGGAAGGAGGATACTACGAGGAAGAAGCCGAGGAGAACTTCAACCACTACTCTGCACAAGGCAAGCTAACACTTGCAATTATGAAAGTTAGATAACCTATGCAATGCACTAAGCATGTTTGGTTGGACACATTTGATGATACTCAATCCTAGTTTTACTTGCAAGCTTTCTACTTCTTTATCAAAGCTTTCTCTTAGAGTTTACTTAAGTGACTTGTAGATTCTAGGAAGATAATTGAAGGTTGCATAAAGAGCATTAAATTTGGCCTAAGCTAGATAATCTTGATGTCATCCCAAGGCATGAGATTGAACTTAATTAATCTCCACTTTTTTACCACCCCTTATTAGTATTTAACCCCACTTGTAGATGCTACTGCTAAGCATAAAACTTGATCAAATTTAGATGGGAATACTTGGTGAAAATGGTTATGAAAACCTTGGAATGATGAATCATTCTACTGAAATGTTTTGACATGTGTTTTCGAACACCAGATGATTTTGATGATGAAAATGTTGAGGCATGAGCCTTAGCCCTTTATAAAACTGATGGTTGTCTGGATGCGATACCATTCCAAGTTTACCGTACAACCACAATACCCAAAAATTGGGTAGGGCTTGACTTGAAATTTATATACCTTAGTATGGGTTCCCTCACGGCCAAGGTCTGAGCTGAGGCTACCTTGTGAAGATTGTACACCTGTGCAGTACCCAAGATGACAGTTGGTCATGGTTGGGAGGCCAAACTCATAGGAGAAGTGCTTATACTAGGGCATGTAATTAAAAGGTTAGGATTGATTATCCGCATACTGAGTATGGTGAATTCAGGATTTGTTCCTGGCGGATGTATCGAATGTTGTGGTGAAAGTGTACAATCTCTGCAGAGTGTCAAACTATTCGAATAGCCGCGTCCGCGGTTATGGACAGTTGGAGTGGCCATACCGTTCCCCCGTCAGATGTTTTCAAAACGACTTGTGAAATGAATTGAGACTTTGACTTGACCACAACAAAGTTGTGATATGAAATTCAATTTCCCACTTAGGCGTTATAAAATTTCAACTAGCTTTCTTTGCTTCTGAACTTAGTAGAGGTAAATCTGGCTTTTTACAAAACAACCCTAGAGCTTAGTGTCCTACTATAAAAAACCCTTAACTTGTTAGTAGTAGTTTGCGAGTACTTAAAGAGTACTCATGGCTTTGTCCCTAACTATTCCCGTGGCCAGACGATGAAGAGGAGTACCGAGATGATGGACCACAGGAAGGTTACGACAACTAGGATCATCTCCCATGATCAGCATTGCCTGTGACCCCGAAGATGGAGCTTCGCCTACGCTACCTTTGTTATTACGTTATTCCGCTGCTTGAGTTGTATTAAGAAATGGATCATGAGATCCTTATTTGTGTAAGACCTTACGTATGGTTTGTAATGGATGATGTACTGTGTTATCCAAATCTGTTATGTCTCGTAAAAATGGTAATCCCGGGATTGCGATGTATGGCATAACAGGCATCTGGGATTAAAAATCCGGGTGTTAACACCTATCAACTTATGAAAAAGAGTATATGGCTATTTTGTTAGCTGTGCAACAATGGATAGCTTATCTGTAGCACAGTGAGTTCCTCATCAAAACTGATCATGCTAGTCTAGGACATCTGACTGATCAACGTCTTCACACACCATGAAAGCATAAAGTCTTTGCTAAATTGATGGGTTTGCATTATCGAATTGCATATAATAAAGGCTCTAAAAATAGAGTCGCTGACGCTCTATCCCGTCGCCCCATCCAGATTTAGAAATCTTTGCTATCTCTCATGCTCAGCCTGCATGGATCCTGGCCATTCTTGATGCATATCAGCTGGATGCTATAGCTTGACAGCTGCTGCAACGATTATCCTTCAGCAAGGAGCCCAATGATTCTTACACATTGCACGTCAGAATTTTGTGCAAGAAAGGTCGTATCTGGATTCCGGCTAACATTGAGTTACAACAACATATCATTCGTGAATTACATGCCAGCCCAATTGGAGGCCATTCAGGTATTCCTATTACCCTCCGCCGATTGAAACAATTATTTGCCTGGAAAGGCATGGGCAAAACTGTTCATGAGTTTTTCCGTCAGTGCCCCATTTGTCATCAAGCTAAGTCGGATCGTGCTAAATATCCTGGCCTTCTTCAGCCTTTGCTAGTTCCTCGTGCATCTTGGCAAGTGATATCCATGGATTTCATCGAAAGTCTTCCTCGATCTGGCAGGTACAATTGTATATTGGTTGTTGTGGACAAGCTTAGTAGATATGCCCACCTTTTGCCTCTTTCACATCCCTTCTCGGCTGCTGGAGTCGCAGCTGTTTTCATGGACAGTGTATATAAGCTTCATGGTCCACCTAAGAAAATCATCTCGGATCATGATCGTATTTTCAACAGTTTATTTTGGCAGCAACTGGTTGCTTCTACTGGTACGAATCTGAAGATGAGCTCCTCATATCACTCAGAAACTGATGGTCAAACTGAGCGCGTCAAGCAATGTCTCGAGGGTTATCTCAGATGCTTTGCTCATGCATGTCCCACCAAATGGATTTAGTGGTTGTCCCTCGCTGAGTACTAGTACAATACTAGCCTGCATTCAGCCTTGGGTACTTATCCTTTTGAAGTACTATACGGGTGTGCTACTCGATAGTTTGGCATTACTGCTGATAGTACTTGCTCAATCCCTGATCTACAAACTTGGTTGACAGAGAGACAGTTAATGCAAGACCTACTTCGTCAGCATTTGGAACATGTGAGACAACATATGAAACACCAAGTAGACAAAAATCATGCGAGAGATCATTCTTGTTGGTGATATTGTCTTTCTCAAGCTCCAACCATATGTGCAATCATCCGTGTGGCTGCCCGTACACACAACAAATTACTCTTTTAGTACTATGGTCCGTATGAGGTTGTAGAACGAGTGGGAGAAGTTGCCTATCGACTTGCCTTACCTGAGAGCAGTCGAATTCATCCAGTGATCCACGTCTCCCAACTGAAAAAGGCTATTGGTGCTCATGTTCAGGTACAATCTCGTTTGCCCTCTTGTCTTGATATGCTACAGGTTCCTGCACGGCAACAAGAACCTACTCCCTCTGTTTTAAAATATAACATGTTTTAGCTTTGTGAAGAAAATGTATCTAGACTTGTTTTAGTATATAGGTTCACTCAACTTTAGGGTGAATCTACACACTAAAAAAAGTCTAGATTCATTTTATTTACAAACCTACTAAAACATCTTATATTTTAAAACGGAGGGAGTACTACAGTCAACCAAGCACTGATTCAACGGTCCGGACAACCTGAAGCATTGGCCACTTGGGAGGACTACGATGATCTGAAGCGCCGTTTTTCTCGTGCACCGGCTCGGGGACAAGCCGGCTGTCAAGGGAGGGAGAGTGTTAACGATAAAAGTCCGCAAGCAGAGGGAGGAGTGAGCAAGGAAGGAGAGCACTCGCTATGCCATCAAGGACCGGACTCGTTGATGACTTGTCCTCACGGGACTGGCCAGCTATATAAGGACCATGTCGACAAGGAAATAGTGGCGGTTGACTAGAGGCTTCGGCCATGTATTCTGTAACGCTAGCTTTCCTATTATGAACTCCTTCTGATGGCTTGGACTGTATTCGAATTCTGAACACGTTTCTCATTAGCAAGCAATAGATTCTCAAATATACTGGCTCAGTCGATCTGTGCTGTTAACACTTGGGGTTGTCGTGCATGCGCGAGCTCACCTCCCAACCCCTGTTGGGCGCTCTCACTTGGCCACGGCGGGCAAGGGGATACAGATGGGCCAGGTCCTAGAACTTGGGGCGGGAAGATTTGGGGCCTTCAAGGTCTCGTTCAACCGGTTGGAGGAGGTGGAGCTCTCTGGTGGTTGAAGATTGGCGCTGCCCTCCAATACCTGGGGATCTGGTTTATGCCAGCGAGGCACCGAATCTATGAAATTTTGCCCAGATCTAACTTGTCGTGGTTGTTGGATTTGTTACTTGCATGGTACGAGGAACTTGGCGACGATGGGATTGGCCGTGCAGTGCGAGGTCGCCGAGAGCCCGTGACACACGTGATGTAGGGAGAGCATGGGCCGCAGATCCTCTATTCTGCGCTGCCCCGCTGCTCAGGATGCAGCTGGACACGTCCGCGACGTCCGTTGCAACAAATGCATCAGCCGTATCAGCTAGTTCATCTGTCTGCGGCGTCCGTATAAACTAGTTCACCTATCCACGGCTTCCGCCGGCCACCTGCGGACACGGCGATGTAGTACACTAGCTAGCTTGAATACAGTATATACGCGGACTAATAGCAGCGGCTGCTATGCATGCATGCAAACTTTTTGTAACTGAAGTAGTTAAACTAACGAGGAACGAGCGGGGCGCTGGTGTGGCGGACGGTGTTGCTCTGCTCCGTTTCTTTGCTCTGGTGGCAAGTTGCAGGATACACTCAGCATACACGGACTGCGGACGGATCAAGAGCTGAGCGGAGAGAGTCCGTCAAGCCGTTTAGTTGGCACGGCCCGTCCGTAAATCCGTTTAGGCTATTTACACGGCGCGGACGAGATGGACTCGCGGGCCGCTGCTGGCGTGGGTGCTACTCGTGTGGTCGAAATTGAAACATCGGGAGAGCAGCCTACCAGTGGTCGGCTGGTCGCACGTACGATCGCGAGGAGGAGCATGCCTGCGTCCTCCTAGCGGTGGGGAGAGAACGGTGATAGAGAGGGGAGTGGGAGGGGAGACTTGCATATTTACCATGTTTTACCTAGACTTTGCATATTTGTCATGTTTTACATTGCTCTTTCTTCGCTTTTGCTCATTTTTTAATTTATTTATCCTGAAAAACATTGTCAAGATATTTCTTGACAAACTCTTAAAATCTTTACTTGGCTAGATCGCAAGAACTAACTAGTTAATCGATTAGTTGGCACTAGTAGAAAACGGACCTTTGGTCCAGAGCATTAGTCCCGGTTCTGGCACAAACCGGGACTAATGCCCTGGTCCCAATGGCTAGAAACGGCCGCAGGGACCAGAAGACATTAGTCCCGGTTCGTATGTGAACTTTAGCCCCGTTTCGTTTAACAAACCGGAGATAAAGGGTCTGACGCTGGAAAAGAGCAGATGCGTGGACCTTTAGCCCTGGTTTGTTTCTCAAACCGGGACTAAAGTCCCCAACTATATCTTCTTCCCCTTCCCAGCCAGAGCCATTTCAAGATCACACAATCATTCCTCTCAAAATTCTCCCCTCAATCTCGAGTTCTTCCCCATTTTGCTCAAGATTTGTGAAGATTTTTTGGCTATAGATTTTGTGTGGGTTCTATCTCTGTATATTTGGTTAATTTGGCACATATAATTCTCGAAATTCATTTGATTCATCGAAGCACATAGATACATGAGTTCATCCTATATACATATCTTGGTTTGATACGTTGTCTTGAAATCCGGTCGGTTCACAGTGCATCATGTCACCGTCGAGTAACAAAATATTCTTCTTTCTTCTACCTGTCGTCACAAAATCCATTGAAACAAAAATAAGTACCAAAACTATGAAGACACACATATATATATGGTGGCGCCCTAACTTTCATCGGCCAGTTAAGCAAGAAATTAAGAACAAAAACATGAACACACCAAGGAGCTACCAAATTAAATTAGGGAGTGCCTCTATGGCGATCTCCTTGAAGATGTCTGAGGACGAGGCATCCTAAGACAATTTCGAGAAGCTCTGCCATAGTGGTGTCCCTGCTCTCGCACACCATCTTTCAGTTCATATCTTTTCTAGCTAAATTAGTATGCTGGTGGAGCTAACTAATTTCACATATTAGGGAGTGACTCTACGGCGAGCTCCTCGAAGATGTCTGAGGACGAGGTCCTAAGACATCTTTGAGAAGCTCCGCCGTAGTGGTGTCCCTGGTCTCGCACACGATCTTCCTTGCAGTTGATAGTTCACAAGGAAGCCTATTTATAGATTAAGCAGCACAACATAGTGTCGACACTCATGACATAATGTCGACACTCACCCCTGTCATATTGTCGCCACCCACTGAAATAGTGTCGCCACTCACTGGCATAGTGTCCACTCACGACATATAGGGTCGTCACCCACTTTTAGTCCTGATTGGAGACACCATTCGGGACTAAACGGGCTCATGTCGGCCCCAGCCTGCCGCAACCCCTTTAGTCCCGGTTGGTGTGTCCAACCGGGACTAAAGATATAGTAGAAAGTTTTTTAAATCGGTGCTTGTTTGATGTATACGATGTGTTCTTTTATTTTTAGACTAGTACTACTCTTAGCATCGTGATTTTGTTTGATGAACTTATAAAATGCAGATGAGACGACAATGGATGTACGCTGACCGAATCTCTGACAAGTTCATTAAAGGCGTGCGTTCTTTTCTCGTTGTGGCAGAGGCAAACAAGGAGAATGGTTTTATCTGTTGTCCATGTGGTGAGTGTCGGAATCAGAAGGAATACTCTTCCTCAAGAGTCCTTCATGGCCACTTGTTTCGGTTTGGTTTCATGTCTGGCTATAATGTTTGGACCAAGCACGGAGAAAGAGGGGTTATGATGGAAGACAACAAAGATGAAGAGAATGATGACAGCTATCCTATGTCCCCTGAATACGGTGGTACTACAATGGAAGACAATGATGAAGAAGAAGCAGAAGAACATGCATCATATGAGCCAGATGATGATCTTGGTCGGGCCATTGCTGATGCAAAGGGAGAATGTGATAGCGAAAGGGAGAGGTTGAAATTTGAGAAGATGTTAGTTGATCACAACAAATTGTTGTACCCCAATTGCGAAGATGGCCACAAAAAGCTAGGCAGCACACTAGAATTGCTGAAATGGAAGGCAGAGGTCGGTGTGCCTGACAAGGGATTTGAAAAGTTGTTGAAGATAATGAAGAAGCTGCTTCCAAAGGATAATGAACTGCCCGCCAGTACTTACGAAGCAAAGAAGGTTGTCTGCCCTCTAGGATTAGAGGTACAGAAGATACATGCATGCATTAATGACTGCATCCTCTATCGCGGTGAGCAGTACGAGAATTTGGATGCATGCCCGGTATGCACTGCATTGTGGTATATGATCCCACGAGATGACCCTGGTGATGTTGAGGGGGAGCGCACGAGGAAGAGGGTTCCCGCCAAGGTGATTTGGTATGCTCCTATAATACCATGGCTGAAACGTTTGTTCAGAAATGAAGAGCATGCCAAATTGTTGTGATGGCACAAAGAAGACCGTAAGAAGGACGAGATGTTGAGACACCCCGCTGATGGGTCGGAGTGGAGAAAAATTGAGAGAAAGTACCCGGATGGCATGAATCCCTTTGGGGAGCAGAGCTACAGTCATACCACATGGCCTGTGAATTTGTGTATGTATAACCTTCCTCCTTGGTTGTGCATGAAGCGGAAGTTCATTATGATGCCAGTGCTCATCAAAGGCCCGAAGCAACCCGGCAACGACATTGATGTATACCTAAGGCCATTAGTTGAAGAACTTTTACAGCTATGGCACGGACAAGGTGTACGTGTGTGGGATGAGCACAAACGTGAGGAATTTAACCTACGGGCATTGTTGTTCGTAACCATCAATGATTGGCCTGCTCTTAGTAATATTTCAGGACAGACAAACAAGGGATACAATGCATGCACACACTGTTTAGATGACACTGAAAGTATTTATTTGGATAAGTGCAAGAAGAATGTGTACCTAGGGAATCGTCGTTTTCTTCCGCCCACACATTCCGTAAGAAGGAAAGGCAAGCATTTCAATGGTGAAGCAGATCACCGGTGTAAGCATGTCCGTCGTACTGGTGATGATGTATTTGATATGGTGAAGGATTTAAAAGTAATCTTTGGAAAGGGTCCTGGCGGACAGTCCGTTCCGAAGGAAGCTGGCGGACACGCACCCATGTGGAAGAAGAAATCTATATTTTGGGAGCTACCCTATTGGAAAGTCTTAGAGGTACGCTCTGCAATCGACGTGATGCACCTGACGAAGAATGTTTGCGTGATACTGCTAGGCTTCTTGGGCGTGTATGGAAATAATAAAGATACACTAGAAGCACGACAGGACCAACAACGTATGAAAGACCGAGAAGGCAGGCATCCAGAGTTGTTTCAAGGTACTGCCAGCTACGCTCTTACCAAGGAAGAGAAGGAAATATTTTTTGAATGCCTGAGTAGTATCAAGGTTCCTTCTAGTTTCTCGTCCAATATAAAGGGAATAATAAATATGGCAGAGAAAAAATTCCAGAACCTGATGTCTCATGACTGCCATGTGCTTATGACGCAGTTGCTTCCGGTTGCTTTGAGGGGGCTTCTTCCGGAAAATGTTAGAGTACCCATTGTGAAGCTATGTTCGTTCCTCAATGCAATTTCTCAGAAGGTAATCTATCCAGAAATTCTACCAGGGTTACAAAAAGATGTGGTCCAGTGTCTTGTCAGTTTTGAGTTGGTGTTCCCACCATCCTTCTTCAACATAATGACGCACCTTCTAGTTCACCTTGACGAGGTTTGATCTCATGAATGCCCATTGTTATGGACTTGGGTTTTGGAGAAGATGGGCATGCTGGAGATCATGGAACGGTTAGCAAACAAGCAACACGGGGACACAAGGTTTACCCAGGTTCAGACCCCCGGAGGGAAAACCCTACTCCTTCTTGTCTGCTCTTGATTACGGTGGAACCGAAGGTTACAGGGGTGCGCAGATGCAATCTGGTGTGGAGGTGTGTATGCGAAAGTATGAGGAGAAGATCTAGGTCGTGCCCTCCTGGCCTTTATATAGGCTTAGGCAGGTCCCAGACATAGACCTAGTCGGCTACAAGTTCTAGGGTTTTACCCCTTTGAATTTCCTATCTACACTAGTCTTGCTCTCCAAGGATCCGAAGGCGTCATGGGCCTTGGCCACCCGAAAGTCTTCATGGGCCGACGTATATATGTCGTGGGCCTTCCTTGGGCTGGACCAGGTATGCTGAGACCATGTACCCGTGGGGTATAACCATGTCAGTAGCCCCCGAGTGTTCACTCGAATCGTAGATTCGGCTGGGGACTCTGCAATCTTCCGGGTACAACTATGTATTTCAATAGTTCATGTGCAGGGATTGTTGATGCGTGTGCCTGACTCACCCGACGGATCAGGGTCAGTTAACTGTCTTAGGAAGAAACAACACGATCTTCTTCAGGTTGGATTCCCTCAACTCGAACCCGGAACATATGCTGGCGTAATTCGACTTAGGCCGCGGAGGACTTATAGGAGTGGAATTCCAGTGAATTTAATTGATGTACCCAACGCGTCCGTCGGGATTTTTCATCGCACCTGTTAGCACGGGTTTTTACTAGCAGAGCGCAGTCGTGTGCGTTACCAGGCCATCAGATGATATATATAGGTCTTATCTTTGTGTCGCAGACACAGCATCCGAATTTTTATCACCACGGAGGTGTTTCGGGTGGTCAAGGAGAACGTTGCTCACTTATCGTTTAGTTGGGGCAGAGTTGCCGAAAAGTTTTTGCATGCGGATCCGAAGGATAGCAGTCAAATAATTCATAGGGTGCGCGACCAGCGCTCCCTATGGGAGTAGCCCCCGAGTGTCTGTTCGAGTCGTAGACTCGAGCGGAGACTTTAATTCAGACGTTGTTCAGTTGTAAGTCCGTAGGACACACAAATATTCGGATGATTAAATCCGTCCTCCCTATGGGAGTAGCCCCCGAGTCCGTAGTGGAGTTGTAGACTCGACGGAGGACTCAAAGTAATAGTTCGCTTCCATTCATCTTTCGGGTGCGCGGCCAGCGCTCCTGATAAGAGTAGCCCCCAAGTAATTGGTCGAATCGTAGATTCGAGTGAGTACTCTTAGCTTTGAAGCCGAAGAAATTGTAGCTGTTGCTAGTGTAGCTTTTGATGACGTCAGTGCTGACGATCGATGACCTCAAGCGTCTGCTGCGTCAGAGATGACTTGACTGGACGAACATGGGTCCCACTGTCTGACCTTGAATTGACCGGTCACGCGCGGCGTGGAGATAATTACAGCGTCGCCTCGATTTCCGCGCGTAGTGGACGGCGTGTTAGCGACGATTCGTTGTGATGCTGACACGTGTATGACCAGATCCTGCCGTTGGCATTAGGTCTTCTCGATGGACGGCTGTCGTGCATCGTCTTCGTCTTTATAATCATTGAGGAAAACTTCATTTTGTTTTCACCGCATCTATTCTTTCTTTCACTGCTTCCTTGTGTGCTGAGAGCTCTTGCTGCGCGCTGGAATATTCCTTCACATTTCCTTCTTCCATCCTGTTCTCTCTCCGCCGGCGCCGCCGTACCGCGATGGGGAAGCCGAAGAAGTCATCGTTTGCGGTTGGTACCAGCGCCGCTAGAGGGAAGAAAAGTGCCACCGCTACCCGTGTCACCGACGGTGGCTGGCGGCGATCGGAGACGCGGGAGAGTGATCTCCGCAAGCTTCGCGAGCGGGGCCTGATCCCGCAGGATAGGGAGGCCGTTAAACTCCCAGGCAATGAGGTAATCCCCCGTCCCCCCGTTGGGTATTGGGTTATGTTCCTTGCCTTTGTCATTCGCGGATTTTCCTTCCCAGTCCACGACTTCCTTCGTGGACTGCTTTTTCTGTACGGTGTCCAATTGCACTATCTTTCCCCCAATTCTCTTCTTCACATTGCTTGTTTTATCACTTTCTGCGAGTGCTGGATCGGTATTGAGCCGCACTTTGGCGTCTTCCGGGAACTTTATTCCGTGAAGAGGCAATCTGGTTCGGATGGTGTTTATCCCATTGGGGTTGCATCATCTCCCTCAAGCCCAATCTGCTTTTATTTTATTTTTCCATGTCCGAATCTGTCCAGTACTGGCGGAGGAGATGGTTTTATATCCGCGACTCCGTAGTACCTGGGCAAGATTTTGGTCTTGTTCCTTTCGACCCCTCCCAAAAGATTGAGCCGAAAAGGTCTTGGAAAAACAAAATCTTGGATGGCGAGGTGGCGGAGATAGAGGCTCTCTATCATCGGGTGGAGGATCTCCAGTTGATTCCGGAGAAGGAAGTGAACGGTGTGGATATCATCCGCACCTTTCTCGAGCATCGGGTGCAGCCACTCTAGGCTAGGGCGCACCCGATGTTACTTTATGCTGGCCGGCGTGATCCGACGAGAGTTTCGGCTGAGAAATTCTCCCAGGGAAATCTCGACAGGGCTCTTCGTTTGCTGCTAAAGTTCAAGGCTGGAGAGGATATCCCGGGGAAGTCGCTGACTCCTCCGTTTTCTTCTTCGCTTCCTGTTCCACAGGTGTAGATCTGTGCGCGTAGCGCTATTTTTCGACTGCATTGTATTTGTGTGTGTTTGCTAACAAATTGTTCTTCTCTTGTGCAGAGCTTCAAAGTGCCGGGTATGTCGCCTCCGTTACCCGAAGTATATCCGGATGCTCCGGATAATGATGTGGTGGATTCCATGTCTGAACTGCCATCGACGCGATCTCCGGCTGAAGATGCCAATGAGTCGAGCGAGGACCACACTCGCAAACGATCGCGGAGCTCCAGCGATTCTTCGGATGCTTCGACTCCTCCGACTCCTAGGAATCCTCTGTGTTTTGAGCGTCATAGTGATGGGCATGGAGGCTCTTCCTCTCCTATTTCTGCTCTTCCTATGCGGGCTGTAGCGCCGCACCCGCCAGCGAAGCGGAAGAAGGAAGAAAAGAAGGAAGAGAAGAAGGAAGAGAAGAAAGAGGAGAAGAGGGTCCGAAGGACCCCTCCTGTCTTCAACCTGAGCGAGCTTGACTCGTAAGTTTCATCTGCACTGCGTTTTCTTTATTGTTTACTTTGTTCTTGTACTAATTTGTTCGTGTGCAGGCACTCTTCCAATGACTCCTCTAGCGATGGTGCTCGGGAGATGATGGGGGAGTCGAAAGTCGCGTCTCCTCCTCCTCAGACGGTGGCAACTTCTGAGGGCGCTGCTCCGAACCCTCCTCTGCGGGAGGTTCAGGTGGTTGCGCCTCATAATTTTGCTAGCGGACCTTCGACGTCGCCGTCGGATCATGTAAGTCTCCTGCCACGGGGGGAGCCCCCGAGCGTTTGTAAAAGAGTTTTCTTGTTTTGTTCTTCGAGTCTCGGGGGGATCCCCCGAGCGTTTTCGTGTGTGTATTTTTCTTTTGTTCTTCTTTGTTGGGCGTAGCCCCCGAGTCCTTTTTCTGACTGGTAGGTCTTCTTCCTGCAGCCTTTTGTGCAGGATGCCAAGCGACTGGTGCAGGAGCACCTGGTGCTGGAGGCCAGCCTCAAACAGCTTCAAGGTACTGCTATGCCTTTGATGTTTGCTTCTTCGTGTATTCTTCTCCTGTTATCTGACACCTGTATTTTTTTGGATGTAGAGGAGCATAACACCTCCCTTCGTGAGATCGATGTTCTCAAAAAGAGCCTTGGTCAAGCGGAGAAGAAGGCTGAGGTCGCCATTGGTGCGAAGGAGCGCCTCGAGCTGGAGCTGGCTACTGCGGCTGAGGCTAAGGAGCGCCTGCAGCGGGAGGCCACGGACCGCGAGGAGCAGCTTTCCACTGCTGCGACTGCGCGTGAAAGAGAGGTGGCTGGCAAGCTCATGACGGCTGCCAAGGCTGTTTCGGGTGAGTATCTTCACTTGTATTTTCTTGTCTTTCTTCTACGGAGTTTTTGTTCATTTCTTCTCTTTATTGTCGCAGATGCCGCTGGCATCGAGTTTGACCGCGGTGCTCTGAAGCATGGGAGTGCTCTAGATGATGCTACTGCAGCGGTCGAAGATCGCTGCAGCACCGTCATCAGCTCACTTGCCAAGGCCAAGGAGGTCCTTGGCCGCTTCTACAGGGAGCTTGTCCCCAAGGGTGCGGCCCTTGATGATGCTGACGCCCTGGCGGAGGCACTGTCAGCCGAAGCGCCTGCGGCGTACAAGCACAAGCAGAAGGGCATCGGCGCATCTGTCGGGCTGGCGATGGCTTTAGCGGCTGGAGCGGAGCTGGACCTTCCCCAGATCACCTCTCGGATGCCGACAACTGCGGATGGATCCGAGGTAGCCTTCGCTACCTATTCTACTCGCTGTAAGCGATATGGGCCAAAGCTGATTGATCTGCTGGCCGAGTACGCACTACGGCAGTAGGGGGAAGCCAAGGCGAGGCAGTCCGGCTTCGAGGCTACTCAGGGTGTCACATCTTAGGTGTTGTAGCTGTAGGATAGCTTTGGTTTTCTTTTGTTGTAATTATGTTGATGATCAAATCCTTGTGCCACGTAGTGGCCTTTTATGCACTAAATGAATTTTGTTGAGATGTGTTCTCCTCCGTCTGAGTGTTCATGTTTTTTGCCTTTCTGCTGCTCTAGGGTCCTTCGGGTGCTGATCCTGTTGACGCCTCGCCTGCCGCGCGGCTGCGGCCATCCTTGGATGATTCGTCGCAACTTGCTTTCCTTCGAGACCGTGTTCGTAGTCTCGAGAAGGAGTTGCTTGGGGTGCGTGGCCATGCCGACGTTTGGAAGTCCAAGGCGGATCGTGGTTCGGCCAGAGAAGAGTACTTGATGGCGGAATTGCTTCAACTGTCTGAGCAGCTTCAATGTAAGTTTTTTCGAGCTGCTGCTCATTTCTTCGGATGCGACTGCTGGCCTTGCATCTTACTTTTGTGCGAGTATCGCAGGTGCTAACCTTGCTCCAAGGGAGGAGAAAGAGCGTGTTGTTGTTCGGGTCAATTGTTTGACTTAACAGGACATGGAAGCTGGCGGGTTCTTCTGGATGGATCGCAACCGTGCATGGCTCTGGCAACGGTGCAGGATCGCGTTCACCAAGTATCGCGGGTGCTTCGTCAAGTGCAGACTTCACTCTCGTTGGTTCTGCATGTGATGTTTCCCCTGGATGCTGTGCCAACAACCCTGTCCGGTCTTCCGTCTAGATTTCGAAGCGTGACTCGTGTTCAGGAATTGGTGAGGCAGCAGCTCGTTGCAGGTGTGAAGGCTGCGTTGTCCCTTGTTAGGCTGCATCGTCCTGATGTAGATCTGTCTGTTGTAGCGGCTGGGCCACCTTTTCGGCCGGATGGTGGCGAGTGGGATATGCGTCCGCATTATGCTGTTGTAAGGCAGTATGCCGAGCAGGTCGTAGATTTGTTTGAGCAGCGTGCTCAAGTTATTCTTCAGAATAGGTAGTACCTGTAAAAGAGATATATGTAAAATTTGTATATTTCGACTGGCATGTTGTGCCCTTTGTTATAAAGGTTTGGTTGTTGTTTGAACACGTCGTGCTTTATTTGAGTACGTGTCCTTTTCGTGAGCCTGACGTTGTCAGCTACTCAGGTGTACACGTGTTATCCTCAGTCGATGAAATCATGAGGTGGGGGGGAGCCCCCGAGTGCGTTTGTAGCATGAAGTAAAGTTGCAAATAGCGAACGAAATTTTGGGGCGAGACACTTAGCTTTATTTATATCGTAATGGAGGAAGTACATTGTTCGACTGAATAGCCTTGGCTGAAAAGCCTTATTGAAAGTAAAGGGGTAGGTAGCTAGGGGTAGAATCGTCGCAAGTGTGCGATGTTCCATGGGTTAGAGTATGCGACTCCAGACTCCACGTGCTTGAGGCGATAGGCGCCACCTGGGATGACTTCAGTGATGATGTAGGGCCCTTCCCATGGTGACTCGAATTTCTTCGGTCGCTCTTGCTTGAGTCGCAAGACGAGGTCTCCTTCGACGAAGGACCTTGGGCGCAGCCGGCGGCTGTGGTAGTTACGGAGACTCTGCTGGTACACCGTTGATCGAGCTGCCGCTATGTCTCTTGCCTCGTCGAGTGTGTCGACGGCGTCTTCGAGTGCAGCCGTGGATTCGGCTTCGCTGTAAGCGACGACCTGCGAGGCCTAGTGGCGTACTTCGGCTGGTAGCACGGCTTCGGCTCCATGCACCATGAAGAACGGCGTGTAGCCGGTGGAGCTGTTTGGCGTGGTGCGCAAACTCCATAGGACGGATGGTAGCTCTTCCGTCCAGGCTCCGGCCTTTTGTTCGAGTAGGCTCATGAGGCACTTCTTGATGCCAGCGCCGATTAGGCCGTTGGCCTTTTCGACCTGCCCATTCGTTTGCGGGTGAGCCACTGAGGCGTATGTGATGTTGATCCCTAGGCCTTCGCAGAAGTCTTGGAATTCTTTGGAGATGAAGTTCGATCCATTGCCGGTGATGATGCTGTGCGGTACGCCGAACCTGTAGACAATTGATTCGAAGAACTTGACGGCGGTCTTGCCCTTTTGGTTGGTGACCGGCATGGCTTCGACCCACTTGGTGAATTTGTCGACTGCGACCAGGAGGTAGACGTGTCCCCCTTTCGAGGACTTTGGCAGTTTGCCGATCATGTCGAGGCCCCATTGAGCAAAGGGCCAGACTATAGGTATGGGTCTGAGCTCTGACCCGGGTGCGTGTGGTTTGTCGGCGAACCTTTGGCACCCGCTGCATCTTCGGACGATGTCCTTTGCATCGCTCATGGCCATTGGCCAGTAGAATCCAGCTCATAGAGCTTTGCCGACAAGGGAGCGGCTGCCTGCGTGATGGCCGCAGATGCCCTCGTGGATGTCTTGGAGGATGGTTTTCCCGTCACCGATGGTGATGCACCTTTGTAGTACACCCGTAATACTGCGCTTGTACAGCTCGCCATTGATGATGGTGAAAGCTTTTGACCGACGAGATATGCGTCGGGCATCCGTCGGGCTGTCAGGCAGTTCTCCGTTTATCAAGAACTAGATGTACGGTCGCATCCAAGTTTCTTCGACTGCCATGACCTGCATCAGGTTGACCATAGCGACCTCTGTGTCCAGTTTCTCGGGTCCTTCGTGTCCTTCGGGCAGCGTAGCCCCCGAGTGTTGTGCTTCTTCGGGTGATCCCTTAGGGAATTTCCGCTTGATGGATGGCACGCAGATCTATTCGAGGAACACACCTGGTGGCACCTTTGTGCAGGTGGAGCCGATGTTGGCGAGTCTGTCGGCTTCCTCGTTGCTTTCTCTTCCAACGTGCCGAAGCTCACAGTCGTCGAATTCTCCTTCGAGTGCGTTGTAGAGTGTGCGGTACGCGATCATGTTTTTGGCGTGTGCGTCGCACTCGTTCATCGTCTACTGGACGACGAGGTTGGAGTCACCGTAGACGACCAGGCATGTTGCGCCGCAGATCTTTGCCATCCTCATGCCGTGGATGAGGGCTTCGTATTCGGCCTCGTTGTTGGAAGCTCGGAATTTCATCCGGAGGACGTACTTCATCTGGTCGCCCTGCGGGGAGGTCAGTATGACCCCGGCTCCTGCTCCAGCTTCACGCTTGGAGCCGTCGAAGTGCATCGTCCATGACTGCGACATGTCTGGGGTGTCTTGCAGCTGCAGCTCCATCCAATGTACAAGGAAATCCGGGAGGACTTGAGACTTGATTGCGAGTCGCTTCTCGTAGACGATGTCTAGGGGTGACAACTCGATGCCCCATAGAGCCACGCGTCCTGTGGCCTCTGGGTTATTTAGGATGCTGTTCAGGGGTGCCTCATTGACGACCATCACCTGGTGCTCCTGGAAGTAATGGCTCAGCCATCGAGTCGTCATGAACACGTCGTAGGCGAGTTTCTGGTAGTGAGGGTACCTCTGCTTTGTTGGCGTCAGTACCTCGCTGAAGTAGTAGATTGGGCGTTGGACCCCATGGGTCTTGCCTTCTTCGGGTCGTTCGACCACTAGCACGGTGCTGACCACCTGGTGTGTGCCTGCTATGTACAGCAGCAGAGGCTCGCGCTCCTTTGGCGTGACCAAAATGGGCGAGGTGGAGAGTAGCCGTTTGAGACTTTCAAACGTATCGTCGTCTTCGGGCGTCCACTCAAATTTATCTGCCTTGCGTAGCAGCTGGTAGAATGGTAGGGCCTTCTCGCCCATGCGGCTAATGAATCTGCTCAACTCCGCTATTCGTCCTGCGAGCTGCTAGACACCCTTGAGGTTTTTCGGCTTCTCCATTGCCATGATGGCCCTGATTTTCTTCGGGTTCGCCTCGATCCCTCGCTGAGAGATGAAGTACCCAAGTAGCTGGCCCGATGGGACGCCGAAAGCGCACTTTTCGGGGTTGAGCTTGATCCTGTAGCGATCGAGGTTATCGAACGTCTCGCGAAGATTGTCGATGAGCGTTCTTGCCTCCCTGGTTTTGATGACTATGTCGTCGACATAGACTTGGACGTTGCGACCGATCTGGTCCTTGAGGCATGCCTGCATGCATCGCTGGTACGTGGCACCTTCGTTCTTTAGCCCGAAGGGCATTGTGTTGTAGCAGAACACTCTGAACGGTGTAATAAACGCCGTTTTCTCTTGATCTTCAACCTTCAGTCGAATCTGGTTGTAGCCTGAGTAGGCGTCGAGGAAGGAGAGTTTCTCACATCCTGCGGTCGAATCGATGATCTGGTCGATCCGAGGAAGAGGGAAGTGGTCCTTTGGGCAGTGCTTGTTCAGCGACGTGAAGTCCACGCACATCCACAGGATATCTATGTCTTTCTTGGGAACCATCACTGTATTTGCGAGCCACTCGCTTTCTTTGATCTCCCTGATGAAGTCTGCGGCGACTAGCCTGTTTATTTCCTTCCCAATGGCTTCGGCCCGAGGCTCGGACACTCTCCGGATGGACTGCTTGACGGGCTTGGTGTCTGGAAAGACATTGAGTGCGTGCTCGGCGAATTCCCTGGGAACTCGAATTGGTTTCCCAGCGCTCACGGAGGAATTCGAAGAGCGCGCTCACGGAGGAATTCGACGAGCGCGCTTTCCTATGCGGGGCTGAGGTCCTTGGCGATCAGTGTCGTCTTGGAGGCATCCGTCGGATGGACCTGCACCTTCTTTGTGTTAACGGTGGAGTCGAAGGACATGTCAGGTGCGTTTTGTCGTGGGACTGGGGGTGCCCCATTGTCCGTCACCTCACGGAGCCTTACGAGCTCCTCCTGCATGCCGAATGATTGGGAGATTCTGTTGAAATCACTGTCGCATTGGTCCGATCGGGTGAAGCTCCCGTGGATTGTGATGACACCCTTCGGTCCTGGCATCTTGAGTAGCAGGTATGCGTAGTGTGGGACAGCCAAGAACCTTGCGAATGCTACACGCGCGAGGATGGCGTGGTATTGTGATGGACAGTCCACCACTTCGAATTTGAGCCGTTCGAGTCGGAAATTGTCCGGCTTGCCGAAGATGACGTCGAGCCATATTTTGCCCAGGGGGAATATGCCCTTTCTTGGGACAATGCCGTGGAACGTTGTGTCTGATTGTTCCAGGCTGCACTGCGGGATCCGCATTGCTGCTAGAGTACTTGCGAACATCAAGTTGATGCCGCTGCCGCTGTCCATGAAGACGCGGCTCATCTCGAAACTTCCGATCTGCGCCTCTAGCACCAGGGCAGCATGACCTGGGCGAGGGATCTGGCAAGGGTGATCCGAATGACTAAACGTGATGCAGGACTCCGATCCGCTGAGGTACTCAGGGATGGCGGGTGGAGTTACCACGGCCAGGTTGATCTGTCGGGTGATTTTCTTCTGAACCCTATTCGTGGGGCGCCCCTTCTGGATCATCAGAGCTCCTTTCGGCGGGGATACCCATTCCCAGCGTTGTTCTGTGCTGGTGCGACTGGTTGGTTCGGGCCTCCTACAGGTGGCGGTGGAGGAGCTCCATGCGCTATCTCACCTGGCGCGGGTGCGTTCCCGAATCCAGGAAGTGGAGATTGCTGCCTCATCTGGACCATGCTTTCGCTGAGTTTCTGGAACTCGCGGCAGTCCTTGAGCATGTGGCTTGCCTTCTTCTTGCCATCCTGCTTGTCGATGTAGAAGTGGATGGTGCATGGACCCGAAAGTTTTTCGTATGCTGAGGGTCCGTTATCGCGGTCGCGGCGCTGCCACGACTGTGCTGGGCGTCCTCCATCGCGGAAGTTTCCTCCGCGGTATCCTCCGCTGTTGCGGTTGGTGTCGTTGCGGCGATCGGCGTAGCCGGCCGCGACCATGTTGGGTCCATTGCGATCGTCGTAGACGCGCGATCTTCTCTTGCTACGGCGCTCTCGTCGTCGGCCGTAGTCGTCCTCTTCTTCCGATTGTGCTCGGTGGATCGAATCTTCGCCGTCAGCCCACCTGTTGGCGATGTCCATGAGGTGGTCGAGTGTTTTGGGCTTGACGCGCCCGAGTTCCTCCTTGAAGTCTTGGCGCTTGACGCCGTTCCTGAAGGCGTCGATGGCTCTCTCTTCAGAGATGTGCGCTGCGGAGTTCTTGGTGTTGGACCAGCGTAGTATGTACGAGCGAATGGATTCGCCTGTTCGTTGAGTGCAGGCCCACGACTCTTCGATTGAGGTAGGCCTCTTGCTGGTGCCCTTGAAGTTTTGGATGAAGCTGTAAGCTAGCTCCTCCCAGCTTCGGATGGACCCTGAAGATAGGCTGCTAAGCCAGATCAGTGCTACGCCTATCAGCTGCAGCTGAAGGCATTGCATGGCGGTCTCCTTGTTTCCACCGTGCAATTTGACGGATGACAAGTGGTCGCCGAGCCATGCCTTTGGGTCTTGTGTGCCGTTGAACTTCGGAGTATCCGAAGGAAGTTTGAAATTTCGCGGCATCTTTGTTCGTCGAACAGATCTGCTAAAGCATCGGGCCCCGCATAGTTCTCCTTCGTCTTCGTCCATCTCGGATTCAGACGAGCATGCGCGCTTGGCTCGCGCTTTGTCGATTTTGTGCTGTGTGAGCGCGTCTCTGGCGTCATAGTCGCGGTTCTGATGGCGCGAACTCTTCTTCCTTCGAGGAAGGTCATGTTCCTCTTCTTCGGATGAAGGGGTGGGGCTGCGGTCGAACCTGACCGGAGCTTTCTTCTTCGGCTCCGTGGGAGATTCCTGGTGGAGCGCGGCTCCGACGAGTCCGAGTCTGGTGAGTGCGGACTTGTGCATGGCTCTTTTCGGGTCCCCCTCCGGAGGTGGGTGGGCCGCGAGGTACGCAGTGGCTGCCATGATCGCAGCCTGCGGCGTTCTCGGGATGACGTTGCCGTCGGCATCCATCTCCATGAATGATGTGTGGAGGGTTCGAGTCACCTCACGGCGCTCCTTGGGATCCATGTTCTCCATCCGAGAGCGGTGCTTATTGCCTTGGTTGTCGTTCGAGCTGGAGCCAATGCCCATGGCGGAGAGCGTGGCTCGTCGCGCGCTGGACTCTGAGGCTGCTTGCTTGTGTTTGTCAAGCACCTCCTGCATCTTGACCTGCTTCTTGTGCTCCTCGATCAGGAGCAGATGGTAGGCCATCAGCATATCCCGGGAGGAGTCTGCAGGCAGGACTATGTTGCCCACCACGGAGTTGCGTGCCTGGGCCCATCCTTCTTTACTAAGGCGGATGACATGGACGTTGTTGTCCCCTTCGGGTGGGGGGGACTGGCTTCTTCTGTTCCCGCCGTTTCAATCTGACGGGTTAGGTGTCGGGTTGGGCGGTGGGTTGGGTGTTTGCTGATCCACGTCACCATGTATGACTACGGCGCATTGGTAGCGCTCGTAGATTGGTCCGCTGCTACCGCAATTTTCAGATCCGGAACCGTAGGTCCCTTCATCCGATGGCGGATCGCACAGATCGGAGTTGCAGCTGCTGTTGTCGTAGGAATCATCTGTTGATGATGTTGTGCGTAGCACCGGGTGTGGGGTCCATGAAGCGGGCCTGATTGATGGTAGGAGCACCCGCTCAGGGAGGCGGAGAGTGCTAGTTTGCCCCACCTGGAAGCAGAAGCTCCCGAACAGGATCTCGAGTCCGTTGCCTACGGGCTCGAAGTCCTTCATGGTGACCGGTGAGTGGGCGGTGAAGTCGAAAGCGCCGAAGAGGAGGTGACACTCCGTCGCCGCAGAGTTGTAGATCGATCGGGTTGGGACCGTCACGATCGCACAATCAGCGCCCCTAGTTCCCACAGACGGCGCCAATTGACGAGGTTTGATCTCATCAATGCCCATTGTTATGGACTTGGGTTTTGGAGAAGATGGGGATGCTGGAGATCGTGGAACGGTTAGCAAACAAGCAACACGGGGACACAAGGTTTACCCAGGTTCAGGCCCCCGGAGGGAAAACCCTACTCCTGCTTGTCTGCTCTTGATTACGGCGGAACCGAAGGTTACAGGGGTGCGCAGATGCAATCTGGCGTGGAGGTGTGTATGCGAAAGTATGAGGAGAAGATCTAGGTCGTGCCCTCCTGGTCTTTATATAGGCTTAGGCAGGTCCCGGACATAGACCTAGTCAGTTACAAGTTCTAGGGTTTTACCCCTTTGAATTTCCTATCTACTCTAGTCTTGCTCTCCAAGGATCCGAAGGCGTCATGGGCCTTGGCCACCCGAAAGTCTTCATGGGCCGGCGTATATTTGCCGTGGGCCTTCCTTGGGCTGGACCAGGTATGCTGAGACCATGTACCCATGGGGTATAACCATGTCACACCTAGTCGAAGAGATTACCATTCTCGGTCCTGTATTTCTACACAATATGTTCCCCTTTGAGAGATTCATTTGAGTCTTAAAGAAATATGTCCATAACCGTGTGAGGCCAGAAGGAAGCATCTCCAAGGGATATGGAACAGAGGAGGTCATTGAGTTTTGTGTTGACTTTACTCCTGACCTTAAGCCGATCGGTGTACCAGAATCACGGCATGAAGGGAGACTTAGTGGAAAAGGCACGCTAGGAAAGAAAGCAAAGATATGTATGGATGGACATTCTTTCACTAAAGCACACTATACAATTCTGCAAAGTTCCACCTTGTTGGCTCCATATATCTAGGTACACAAGAATATTGTACGCTCGAACTACCCGGGGCAGTCTGACAGGTTGATTAGAGATGAACACGTAAAGACTTTCGGCGGTTTGTTGCAGACACATCTCATGAATGACACCACTGTTGGAGATCAGTTGTACTTGTTGGCCCAAGCATATCGCTAAATAAGGAAGATGCTCCATGGTTACGGACAAGAAGAGAACCAAAACACTAGATGTGGATGTTGGTGATATAATGTATTAAATCTTTTGTGAATTAATCCTATTTTTCATTTGTTGAAGGAAGATGCTCCATGGTTAATAAAGGAATTTCTGAGATTGCTGTAGGCAGGTACCAAAACTGTAGACTAGGTAACACTTAGACATTTATTAATATTAAAAACCGGGACAAACCGGGACTAGCTAACACTAAGGACTAAAGCCACCCCCTTTAGTCATAATCATGCCTAGTCCTATAGTACACAGCTTCAGGGTCTTCTTCGTCATTGTCATCATCATCGTCATCGTCACCTGCCACTCCAGAGATCCTCAGCCCAACCATGGCATATACCGGGGGCACCTGCCACTTCGGCCTCGGATTCACGGCGGGCGGGGGAGGAATCTCCTGGAAGACGATGCCACTACCGCCGGGAGGGGGAGGGACCTTCTTGTGGCTCTATGGCGGGTAGACTTGTGGGCACCGCAGGCGAGGATGGTCTCCCCCGGCGATGTAGCGCATCACGCCGATGATAGTATGGTTCGCCCTCCACAGACGCCGACCGGCTTCATTGTGGTTCATCGGGGGCGGGCCATCACCCTCGTACCTTGCGAGCTCCCTTTCCTGTCGGTTACCAAAGAAGGCATTCTAGGAGTGATAGTTGTCGGGATCCCACTGGGGATCCACCCGCTGCTCCGGCGTGAGCTCGTGGTAGAAGTGGTTCGTGATGGCCGCCAGTCTGGCGGAGCCTTGAGGCACAGGAGGGACAGGAACCCCTCCAGCGCTCAGCATCCAGCCGGCGGCCGGCCGGTAGCCCGGCGGGCAAGGGTAGTTGGAGGCCCACAACTCCTGGGTCTCCTCGAGGGTCAGAATGGCCCAGTAGGCACTGTCCATAGTTGTGAGAGAGGAAGGTGCGGATGTATGGATAGCCATGGCGTGGTCGGCCTATATATAGATGGAAAGTGCTGGAAAACATGGCGGGAAATGGTGGGATATGGCGGGAAATATCTTTAGTCCTGGTTAGTGGCTACAACAGGGACTAAAAGCACCGTTCAGAGGGAAAGGGCGGGAAAACATGGCGAGAAGCGGTGGGATATGGCGGGAAATATCTTTAGTCCCGGTTAGTGGCTACAACCGGGACTAAAAGCACCGTTCAGAGGGAAACGGCGGGAAAACATGGCGGGAAGCGGTGGGATATGGCGGGAAATATCTTTAGTCCTAGTTTCATGGCTTTCGGTCCAAGAGACGGATGTTATGCGTTGAATCGTGGCATAGTTTGTGATACGGTGCCCATATTGTGCATGCATGTGTATATTGGGATGTAGAACAATGTTGCAGGAGGAAGTTTTCCTTTTCGTCGCTCGGAAAAGCCATTTTCCATTTTTCGAACGCAAAAAGACGGGTCGTTTTATGAAGCAGCCACCAAAATGCAGTTACAGAATGCTACCATCCCATTTTTCTAAAATAGTAGACCACGTTACGTGAACTATATCCCAACCGGGGGATCTCAAATCTTTCTGTCCTTCCCGGGTGAAAAAGTCAAATGTCTGCCGAATCAGGAGGAAGTGGGTCTGTTTTGAACTACAGGTACATGATCTAACGTCCGTGATTTTTTGAAAAAAATCATTTTTAGACTCACAATATGTTGTTTTTTCAGAGATCCAATACAAGTTCTAACATTCTCATCCCCTATCTTCACGCACACCGTTTTGACCTAAGTTCGAAACGGCAAAAAATTCAAAACGGGCATAAAAAATTCAAAAAAGGTCCGAACAATGTAAATCCTTCGCGTGGTGTGATATTATGTGACATAGTTGCAAAGAAAAATATCAAACTTGGTATACTGATTACGTCTCCAAAAAACCTTCACAAAATGACCTATCATGTTCGAGGTTTCATGGCTTTCGGTCCAAGAGACGGATGTTATGTGTTCAATCGCGACATAGTTTGTGATACGATGCCCATATTGTGCATGCATGTGTATATTGGGATGTAGAACAATGTTGCAGGAGGAAGTTTTCATTTTCGTCGCTCGGAAAAGCCATTTTCCATTTTCCGAGCGCAAAAAGACGGGTCGTTTTGTGAAGCAGCCACCAAAATGCAGTTACAGAATGGTACCATCCCATTTTTATAAAATAGAGGACCACGTTACGTGAACTATATCCCAACCGGGGGATCTCAAACTTTTGTGTCCTTCCCGGGTGAAAAAGTCAAATGTCTGCCGAATCGGTAGGAAGTGGGTCTGTTTTGAACTACAGGTACATGATCTAACGTCCGTGATTTTTTGAAAAAATCATTTTTAGACTCACAATATGTCATTTTTTTAGATATCCAATGCAAGTTCTAACATTCTCATCCCCTATCTTCACGCACGCTGTTTTGACCTAAGTTCGAAACGGCAAAAAATTCAAGACGGGCATAAAAAATTCAAAAAAGGTCCGAACAATGTAAATCCTTCGCGTGGTGTGATATTATGTGACATAGTTGCAAGGAAAAATATCAAACTTGGTATACTGATTACGTCTCCAAAAAACCTTCACAAAATGACCTATCATGTTCGAGGTTTCATGGCTTTCGGTCCAAGAGACGGATGTTATGTGTTGAATCGCGGCATAGTTTGTGATACGGTGCCCATATTGTGCATGCATGTGTATATTGGGATGTAGAACAATGTTGCAGGAGGAAGTTTTCCTTTTCGTCGCTCGAAAAGCCATTTTCCATTTTCCGAGCGCAAAAAGACGGGTCGTTTTGTGAAGCAGCCACCAAAATGCAGTTACAGAATGCTACCATCCCATTTTTCTAAAATAGTAGACCACAATACGTGAACTATATCCCAACCGAGGGATCTCAAACCTTTCTGTCCTTCCCGGGTGAAAAAGTCAAATGTCTGCCAAATCGGTAGGAAGTGGGTCCGGTTTGAACTACAGGTACATGATCTAACGTCCGTGATTTTTTGAAAAAATCATATTTAGACTCACAATATGTCGTTTTTTTAGAGATACAATGCAAGTTCTAACATTCTCATCCCCTATCTTCACGCACGCTGTTTTGACCTAAGTTCGAAACGGCAAAAAATTCAAAACGGGCATAAAAAATTCAAAAAAGGTCCGAACAATGTAAATCCTTCGCGTGGTGTGATATTATGTGACATAGTTGCAAGGAAAAATACCAAACTTGGTATACTGATTATGTCTCCAAAAAACCTTCACAAAATGACCTATCATGTTCGAGGTTTCATGGCTTTCTTTCCAAGAGATGGATGTTATGTGTTGAATCGCGACATAGTTTGTGATACGGTGCCCATATTGTGCATGTATGTGTATATTGGGATGTAGAACAATGTTGCAGGAGGAAGTTTTCCTTTTTGTCGCTCGGAAAAGCCATTTTCCATTTTACGAGCGTAAAAAGACGGGTCGTTTTGTGAAGCAGCCACCAAAATGCAGTTACAGAATGCTACCATACCATTTTTCTAAAATAGTAGACCACGTTACGTGAACTATATCCCAACCGGGGGATCTCAAACCTTTCTGTCCTTCCCGGGTGAAAAAGACAAATGTCTGCCAAATCGGTAGGAAGTGGGTCTGGTTTGAACTACAGGTACATGATCTAACGTCCGTGATTTTTTGAAAAAATCATTTTTAGACTCACAATATGTCATTTTTTCAGAGATCCAATGCAAGTTCTAACATTCTCATCCCCTATCTTCACGCACGCCGTTTTGACCTAAGTTCGAAACGGCAAAAACTTCAAAACGGGCATAAAAATTCAAAAAAGGTCCGAATAATGTAAATCCTTCGCGTGGTGTGATATTATGTGACATAGTTGCAAGGAAAAATATCAAACTTGTTATACTGATTATGTCTCCAAAAAACCTTCACAAAAAGATCTATCATGTTCGAGGTTTCATGGCTATCGGTCCAAGACACGGATGTTATGTGTTGAATCGCGGCATAGTTTGTGATACGGTGCCCATATTGTGCATGCATGTGTATATTGGGATGTAGAACAATGTTGCAGGAGGAAGTTTTCCTTTCGTCGCTCGGAAAAGCCATTTTCCATTTTCCGAGCGCAAAAAGACAGGTCGTTTTGTGAAGCAGCCACCAAAATGCAGTTACAGAATGCTACCATCCCATTTTTATAAAATAGTAGACCACGTTAGGTGAACTATATCCCAACCGGGGGATCTCAAACCTTTATGTCCTTCCCAGTTGAAAAAGACAAATGTCTACTGAATCGATAGGAAGTGGGTCCGGTTTGAACTACAGGTACATGATCTAACGTCCGTGATTTTAAAAAAAAAATCATTTCTAGACTCACAATATGTCGTTTTTTCAGAGATCCAATGCAAGTTCTAACATTCTCATCCCCTATCTTCACGCACGCCGTTTTGACCTAAGTTCGAAGCGGCAAAAAATTCAAAACGGGCATAAAATATTCAAAAAAGGTCCGAACAATGTAAATCCTTCGCGTGGTGTGATATTATGTGACATAGTTGCAAGGAAAAATATCAAACTTGGTATACTGATTATGTCTCCAAAAAACCTTCACAAAATGATCTATCATGTTCAAGGTTTCATGGCTTTCGGTCCAAGAGACGGATGTTATGTGTTGAATCGCGGCATAGTTTGTGATACGGTGCCTATATTGTGCATGCATGTGTATATCGGGATGTAGAACAATGTTGCAGGAGGAAGTTTTTCTTTTCGTCGCTTGGAAAAGCCATTTTCCATTTTCCGAGCGCAAAAAGACGGGTTGTTTTGTGAAGCAGCCACCAAAATGCAGTTACAGAATGCTACCATCCCATTTTTCTAAAATAGTAGACCACGTTACGTGAACTATATCCCAACCGGGGGATCTCAAACCTTTATGTCCTTCCCGGGTGAAAAAGACAAATGTCTGCCGAATTGGTAGGAAGTGGGTCCGGTTTGAACTACAGGTACATGATCTAACGTCCGTGATTTTTTGAAAAAAATCATTTTTAGACTCACAATATGTCGTTTTTTCAGAGATCCAATGCAAGTTCTAACAATCTCATCCCCTATCTTCACGCACGCCGTTTTGTCCTAAGTTCGAAACGGCAAAAAATTCAAAATGGGCATAAAAAATTCAAAAAAGGTCCGAACAATGTAAATCCTTCGCGTGGTGTGATATTATGTGACATAGTTGCAAGGAAAAATATCAAACTTGGTATACTGATTATGTCTCCAAAACACCTTCACAAAATGACCTATCATTTTCGAGGTTTCATGGCTTTTGGTCCAAGAGACGGATGTTATGTGTTGAATCGCGGCATAGTTTGTGATACGGTGCCCATATTGTACATGCATGTGTATATTGGGATGTAGAACAATGTTGCAGGAGGAAGTTTTTCTTTTCGTCGCTCGGAAAAGCCATTTTCCATTTTCCGAGCGCAAAAAGACGGGTCGTTTTGTGAAGTAGCCACCAAAATGCAGTTACAGAATGCTACCATCCCATTTTTATAAAATAGTAGACCACGTTAGGTGAACTATATCCCAACGGGGGATCTCAAACCTTTCTGTCCTTTCCGGGTGAAAAAGACAAATGTCTGCCGAATCGGTAGGAAGTGGGTCCGGTTTGAACTACAGGTACATGATCTAACGTCCGTGATTTTTTGAAAAAATCATTTTTAGACTCACAATATGTCGTTTTTTCAGAGATCCAATGCAAGTTCTAACATTCTCATCCCCTATCTTCACGCACGCTGTTTTTACCTATGTTCGAAGCGGCAAAAAATTCAAAACGGGCATAAAAAATTCAAAAAAGGTCCGAACAATGTAAATCCTTCGCGTGGTGTGATATTATGTGACATAGTTGTAAAGAAAAATATCAAACTTGGTATACTGATTATGTCTCCAAAAAACCTTCACAAAATGACCTATCATGTTCGAGGTTTCATGGCTTTCGGTCCAAGAGACGGATGTTATGTGTTGAATCGTGGCATAGTTTGTGATATGGTGCCCATATTGTGCATGCATGTGTATATTGGGATGTAGAACAATGTTGCAGGAGGAAGTTTTCCTTTTCGTCGCTCGAAAAGCCATTTTCCATTTTCCGAGCGCAAAAAGACGGGTCGTTTTGTGAAGCAGCCACCAAAATGCAGTTACAGAATGCTACCATCCCATTTTTATAAAATAGTAGACCACGTTACGTGAACTATATCCCAACCGGGGGATCTCAAACCTTTCTGTCCTTCCCGGGTGAAAATGTCAAATGTCTGCCGAATCGGCAGGAAGTGGGTCTGTTTTGAACTACACGTACATGATCTAACGTCCGTGATTTTTTGAAAAAATCATTTTTAGACTCACAATATGTCGTTTTTTCAGAGATCCAATGCAAGTTCTAACATTCTCATCCCCTATCTTCACGGACGCCGTTTTGACCTAAGTTCGAAGCGGCAAAAATTTTAAAACGGGCATAAAAAATTCAAAAAATGTCCGAACAATGTAAATCATCTGCGTGGTGTGATATTATGGGACATAGTTGCAAAGAAAAATATCAAACTTGGTATACTGATTACGTCTCCAAAAAAACCTTCACAAAATGACCTATCATGTTTGAGGTTTCATGGCTTTCGGTCCAAGAGACGGATGTTATGTGTTCAATCGCGACATAGTTTGTGATACGGTGCCCATATTGTGCATGCATGTGTATATTGGGATGTAGAACATTGTTGCAGGAGGAAGTTTTCATTTTTGTCGCTCGGAAAAGCCATTTTCCATTTTCCGAGCGCAAAAAGACGGGTCGTTTTGTGAAGCGGCCACCAAAATGCAGTTACAGAATGCTACCATCCCATTTTTATAAAATAGAGGACCACGTTAGGTGAACTATATCCCAACCGGGGGATCTCAAACCTTTCTTTCCTTCCCGGGTGAAAAAGACAAATGTCTGCCGAATCGGTACGAAGTGGGTCCGGTTTGAACTACAGGTACATGATCTAACGTCCGTGATTTTTTGAAAAAATCATTTCTAGACTCACAATATGTCGTTTTTTCAGAGATCCAATGCAAGTTCTAACATTCTCATCCCCTATATTCACGAACGCCGTTTTGACCTAAGTTCGAAACGGCAAAAAATTCAAAACGGGCATAAAATATTCAAAAAAGGCCCGAACAATGTAAATCCTTCGCGTGGTGTGATATTATGTGACATAGTTGCAAGGAAAAATATCAAACTTGGTATACTGATTATGTCTCCAAAAAACCTTCACAAAATGATCTATCATGTTCAAGGTTTCATGGCTTTCGGTCTAAGAGACGGATGTTATATGTTGAATCGCGGCATAGTTTGTGATACGGTGCCCATATTGTGCATGTATGTGTATATTGGGATGTAGAACAATGTTGCAGGAGGAAGTTTTTCTTTTTGTCGCTCGGAAAAGCCATTTTCCATTTTCCGAGCGCAAAAAGACGGGTCGTTTTGTGAAGCAGCCACCAAAATGCAGTTACAGAATTCTACCATCCCATTTTTCTAAATAGTAGACCACGTTACGTGAAATATATCTCAACCGGGGGATCTCAAACCTTTCTGTCCTTCCCGGGTGAAAAAGACAAATGTCTGCCGAATCGGCACGAACTGGGTCCGGTTTGAACTATAGGTACATGATCTAACGTCCGTGATTTTTTGAAAAAAATCATTTTTAGACTCACAATATGTCGTTTTTTCAGAGATCCAATGCAAGTTCTAACATTCTCATCCCCTATCTTCACGCACAACGTTTTGACCTAAGTTCGAAACGGCAAAAAATTCAAAACGGGCATAAAAAATTCAAAAAAGGTCCGAACAATGTAAATCCTTCGCGTGGTGTGATATTATGTGACATAGTTGCAAGGAAAAATATCAAACTTGGTATACTGATTATGTCTCCAAAACACCTTCACAAAATGACCTATCATTTTCGAGGTTTCATGGCTTTCGGTCCAAGAGACGGATGTTATGTGTTGAATCGCGGCATAGTTTGTGATACGGTGCCCATATTGTGCATGCATGTGTATATTGGGATGTAGAACAATGTTGCAGGAGGAAGTTTTCCTTTTCGTCGCTCGGAAAAGCCATTTTCCATTTTCCGAGCGTAAAAAGACGGGTCGTTTTGTGAAGCAGCCACCAAAATGCAGTTACAGAATGCTACCATCCCATTTTTCTAAAATATTAGACCACATTACGTGAACTATATCCCAACCGAGGGATCTCAGACCTTTCTGTCCTTTTCGGGTGAAAAAGACAAATGTCTACTGAATCGGTAGGAAGTGGGTCCGGTTTGAACTAAAGGTACATGATCTAACGTCCGTGATTTTTTGAAAAAATCATTTTTAGACTCACAATATGTCGTTTTTTCAAAGATCCAATGCAATTTCTAACATTATCATCCCCTATCTTCACGCACGCCGTTTTGACCTAAGTTCGAAACGGCAAAAAATTCAAAACGGGCATAAAAAATTCAAAAAGGTTTTAAAAAAAATTTTGAAAAAGGTTTTAAAAAAGGTTTTGAAAAAGATTTTAGAATTTTTTTTAAAAATGTTTTTAAAAAAGATTTTTAAACAAGGTTTTTAAAAAAGGTTTTTAAAAAAGGTTTTGAAGAAGGTTTTTAAAAAGGTTTTTTGTTTCTAAAAAGATTTTAAACAGGCATATAATAATTAATTTAAAAAAAGGTTTTAAAAAGGTTTTGAAAAAGCTTTTAAAAAAGGACCTTTAGCCCCGGTTTGAACTACGCGGCGCCCCGAAAAAGCCCCGGTTGGTAGCACAAACCGGGGCTAAAGGGGGTGGGTATTAATACCCACCCCGTGCGCCCCGGTTCGTGCACCGAACCGGAGCGCACAGATCGACCACGCCGTCGCCGTCTTCCTCCTCGCGCCGCGCCTTCTCGCCGCCGCGCCGCCAACCACCGCCCCACGCCCCTCCTCGCGCTGCCCCATCTCGTGCCGCCCCTCCCCCGCGCCGCTCGAGCCAGTGCCACCCGCTTCCGTGTCGACCGCGCCCGTGCCGTCCCACTCCGGCGCGCCGCCCCTTCCCCAGCACGCCAACGACGACCGCCCGCGCCGCCCGCGTCGTCCCCGGAGCCCACCGCGCCGCCCGCACCGTCCACCACCACCGGAACCGCCCCTCCCCGCACGGTAAGCTCTAGTTTAATTTAGTAGTACATGTTAATTTTGTTAGTGTTAATTTTGTTAGTGTTAATTAGTTAGTGTATATAATTTTGTTAGTGTATTTTAGGGTTAATTAGTTAGGGTTATTTTAGGGTTAATTAGTTAGTAAGTTTAGTGTAATTGTTTCTTAGATATTTTAGTTAGTGTTTAATATATTTTGTTTTGTTAGTGTAATTTAGTTAGTGTAATATAGTTAGTGAATTTATTTAGTAACTTTAGTGTAATTGTTTTGTTAGATATTTTAGTTAGTGAATTTTTCCTAGTTAGTGAATTTTAGGATTTTAGTTAGTGTTTAATATAGTTTATTTTAGTTAGTGAATTTAGTTAGTGTTTAATATAGTTTATTTTAGTTGATACTATTTATTTTCATCATGTTTAAAGTATATAGGTTTAATTTAGTGTTTAGGAATATGCCGATTCCTCATCCTCGTTCACTCGGCGTGACCCCCGGAGCGCTACTAGACAGTGTCACCGGGCATCCACGGGGCTGGGCTCCGCCGGGCTGGCACTGGGAGGTGCTACCAGCCGGGGGACGTCGTCTCGTGAGGAATCCGGGTGTCGTCATCGACCCAGATCTTCTATGGTGGCGGACGAGTGGTCCAGGTGCGATGCAGAGGGAGCCGGCCCCCGACGAGGTGGTACAACGTCGTGTCAGGGAGGAGGACGAGCACGCCTGATGCTACATGCACATTTTAGGAGTCCGGGACGCCATTACCTGGCAGCTTCTTCAGGCACCTTACCCGAGATATTCTCCGGTGATGGTTCCTACACTTTGGGTGCACACCTCCCGCGGCTTAGTAGTCCGGCTCGACGTCTTCGCTGAGCTAGCTAGATGTGTAATAGGGTTGTATTGTTGTTTAATTGGTACTTTATTGTTGTACTAGCTAGATTATTCGAGATGTATTGTTGTTTAACTGGTACTTTATCTTTATTTATCGCATTGTTTAAGCTGGATTACTTTATCTTCCTTTATTTTATCGCATTAAGCAAAATGGTTTTATCTTTCTTCTGTATTAGTTAAGTTATGGACGGTAGAGACAACGAAGAGCACATCTTGTACAACATGATAGATGAGGGTACAGGAGGTTACAATTATGATGGAGCAGACGATGATGGAGATGATGATGGCTCCCAATACCTCAACTTGGATGAAGCCGACAGAAGAGACGACTATGACGAATTCTTTGGTGGAGACGACGGTGGAACTGATGGTGGAGACACCACCATAGCAAAGACCGGCGAGGCCTCTGCTGATCACAAGCTAGTAGATGCATTAGTTGATTCATATATATATATATGTACTAACGACTGTTTCTTCTCTTAGACCTCCGCATCGGGCGAATCTTCTGCAAGGAAACGAGGCCCGACCAAAAAGTTGGCCGACGGTATGCATTTCACCATTGATCTAGTGTCTGAGTTCGGCGAACCTTTGGAGCCGAGAGAGGCCGCAAGTGTATTTGTATACCAATGCGGAGCGATAGTCAGGGACGCCATCCCGATCACTACTCAAAAGTGGAATAAGCGAGGAAAGAAAAGTGATCGAGTTGGAGAAACTTTTGTCGATGACAGAGCCAAAGACGGTCTTTGGAATTCACTCATGGCACACTTCTCTCTGCCTGAATTGGACACTCCTGAACTCACTGAGGCATTGAGGTTGCAAGTCAGAAAGTGGGCCCTGAAGAAGATGGGCGGACTGTTCAAGGACTGGAAGAAAAGATTGTACAACAACTTTGCCAAGAAGGGTCTGACTCCGCCATTCACTGGCCCGCTGGAGAAGCAGTGGGATAAGTGGGCCCCATTTGTGACATATAAGGAATCAGAAGCAGCTACGGTCAAGTCGGAAAAGAATAAGTTAAATGCAGCCAAAAAGAAATATCACCATACTATGGGGACAGGTGGCTATAAGACGGCCGTGCCTAAGTGGACAAAAACCGAGAAAGAAATGCGTCAAAAAGGGGTCACGCCAGCTACAAAAAATTGGCTCCTTGGGCATGGGGGGTCGTATGACACTCAAACCGGGGAGATTATTGTTACAAAGGAGGCCATTACTAAACTCAAAGATGAACTTGTTAAAGTGATACAACTGAGAAAAGATGGAAAGTTCATTCCCGACAGAGAGAACGATGAGCTGACATATGCCCTCGAGAATCCTGAAAAATTCGGATGAACACGAGGCTTTGGCCCATATGTTCCATGGAAGACAGGGTTTCCCGCTAACATCGACACTTATAGAAGCCGATCCAGAAAAACGAACCGGTAGAAGGCGGAGGAGGCAGCGCGGTTGGAGGCGGTTGAAAAAAGAAACGAGGAATTTCAAGCCATGTTCAAGCTGCAACAGGAGCAGATTAATGAACTTAGAGTACTGGCCCGACAACAAGATCCTGCGTTAGACAGTCCGGTTGGCCCATCTCAGCAGAGAAGCAGCGTGGCTTCCACGGAGGTACAAGCTAATAATCCAATGCTGATGGACAATAATGCAACGATGGTTCGCTACCCCGTGGATGAAGTCGAGGCAAGGACAGCTTGTGAGCTACATGTCACACTGAAGAAAATTTCTATGAAGGTGGCACTCGGCTTTGCTTTACCTTGTCCACCGGAAGCAACCTACCATGGAAGTCAGATTCCAGCTGGCTATGCTCGTGTCGGTGTGGATGAAGTTGAACTAACATGTCGATCACTTGAGCTTGACATCCCTGCAAGCGAAGGGGAGAAAACACTTGGAGAAGTGGAGGGTGGGATCATTCTTTGGAAAAAACAACACATCGTGTTTCCAGGCTGGGCGCCAAGGAAATCTTCTCCTCCGAGAAGCAATCCATCACCTCCAAGGCCACCATCACTTCCGAGTCCACCGTCTCCACCAAGAAACAATAGTCCACCCCTTCCTGAGAGGGATCGCAGCGCGACTGCATCTCCATCTCCGGCGCCTCCGCCTCCACCCACTGAATCAAAGGGAAGAAAGCGGAAGAATAACACCGCTACGTCGAGGGAGACCCGATGCCGAAAACGACAAGATCCCCTACCAAGAGTACCGCCGTCTCCTCCCAAGTTAGCTTATCACCGGACTGATGAGGAAAGCACGGTGATCTCCCGGGCCGAAGTGAAGGCCCATTTTGCACCAAAACAACCCGATCCACATGTGCTAGTTGATCCAAAAGTCAAGAAGAACCTCAAGGCATTCCTTGAGCAACCACCCCAACATGTGTTAAATAGGAAAGATGACTATACACGCTGTCTTACGAACACACTAAAAGAGAAGTCATCAAGCAGTACTGCAAGTGGGAGAAAATCAAAAGAAGTTGCCCAGCTCGGCAAACAGGCAAAACAATCCATTGCCCCGCTCAAGGTGTTACTCTAGCCCACACAAGGTGGAATAGATATGGAAATAACTATTAAATTAGACAAGGAGTGTAACGTGCCGGTCGAAGCACTTCTAGCCGGCGGAGATAATGTCCCCAAGGGACCAATAGCACGGAAATTTGTCTACGGGGAGCCTCTGGTCAGCGATGAGGTATTCGATGATCTGCCAACACATATGCGACTGTTATATATCTGGTACTTGAAAGTCACAAAGGAAGGGCGACAATTTATCCTATGTAAAGTTGGAGAGGAGTACTTCCGTCCAGACGAGATCTCCATTGAACTTTGTGAACTATTTCAGTTATTCAACCTAGACGCCCTCGACAAGTCCCTCCTCAGCATATATTGTCTGTAAGTAATTAAGTCACTAACTCAGCTCGTTCAATTCATTTCCTGTCGTTATCCTCACTATATCTCCTTCTGTATGCTATTATATATCCAGAATGAAGATTCAAGAATGTAGAAGAAAGTCAATCTACAGCACTGGGTTCGTTGACCCAAATAGAGTAAATGGACATACGCTAATAAATAACCTCGAGGAAACAGAGCATAACTTGCTAATGTTTTTAATGGAGCAACATTACAAGACACAAATACTATTTCCTTACAACTATGGGTAAGAGTCTTACTGTCCTGTACACATTCAATTTTTGTTTACTCGATGTTAAGTGTATATAAACGATCGCAGCTTCCACTGGATTCTTCTAAACATTGACGTTGACCGTGCAAAAGTTGAAATCTCGGACTCGTTAAAGAAGCCGATGGAAGACTACCGCAGCATAATTGATTGCCTCCAAAAGTAATTTCAATCACTATATTTGTCTCTTTCGTTCATTCTCTGAGATGTAAACTAATTAATAACTCATTCATTTCTTTTTTGCCGGACAGGGTTTGGAAAAGGTTCACGAAGGAGGTTCAGGGTGAATGGCGTGAGGAGCTTACTTTTCGTACGGTCCCGGTAAGTAGTACGAGAGCTAGGGGACTAATTTATGTGGATATTACAATTATCATTCTTACAATTATCATGCTTGATTATTATATGATTGAATTATATTCTCGATCGGAAAGTGTGCGACGCAGCCACAGGGGACTAACTTATGTCGATAGTACGTATGTGAGTTCATTCGTGGGTGTATGGAGTAGGACACAGACTTTCTTCAAGTACGTAAACAATATATTCAAAATTTATTCTATACCGTAGTTTTTGTTGAGTTCCGTTCATAATGATCTACTTCTTTATATATAGTTAGATGCGATACGGGATAAGCTCCTACCACATGAACGCCTACTAGCAATTCAAGAGGAGTTGTCGGGATTTTTGCTCAGGAACGTCATAAACTCAAAAGGAGAGTACAACGTAGATAGACCTTCGTGTAATCGTGGATAGACACAAAATGGCAGTATCTGTTGTAATGATGATCTTGGTGTAAATCAATTAGACGAGCTCTAGTCTCGGTTGTGTATATATTTATATGTATTTATATTATCGTGAGTAAAATTATATTATATATGCATCAATGTATACAACATGTAGTAGCGTAGAATAATATGTATATGAAAACACAAAATGAAAAATAATCAAACACAAAAAAGGAAAACCCTAAAACCCTAAACCCCACCTCCTGCCGCGGCAGCAGTTTGGTGCAAAATGCTGCCGCGGCAGAAGAACTTTAGTCCCGGTTTTCCTCTAGCCCAGCGCGCACAGAGCGGCCACGTGGAGACAATCTAGTCCCGGTTTGTAACAGAACCGGGACTAAAGGCCTAACCTTTGGTCCCGATACGTTAGTCCCGGATTGCAATCCAGGACTAAAGCCTCTTACAAACCGGGACTAGTGTCCTGTTTTCTACTAGTGTGGGCCTGATCTCCCGGATCATACTTGTCCTCTAGTTTGTTCGGCAGGGGACAGGTGGATTAGCCGCCGATGACCATAGATGACGACTCCAGCGACCACGGGCGGAGCGGCCACGGTCAGCGAGCACGGACAACGTACCCCCAAAAGGATCTACGTAAACAATTCATCTCCCATGAATTTTCCCTTTTTTGGTACTGAGTTGAGGCACATGCATGCGGAAGACATTGTTTTCCATTGATCGAGGTCCGCAACAAATTCTGTTAAACAAATCCCCTCTCATCAACAATCTGTATGTGCATTAGAAACACATTGTATGATTAAACAGAAACACATTTATTACAGGGTTTACGTTACTATATCCATGACAACGAAACACATTGTATGATAAATCAGAAACAAGCTATACATTCGGAGCTGGGAAATAAAACCTTATCACATAAGATATTTTGCCAACTCTTTTGGAGTTAGATAGGTGTACTGGGAATATTAGCCATGGGGTAGATACCAACCTAGAATCTAAAAATAAATGGTGAATAGTATATTGTACCATAGCTTCAGGTTATATGGGAAGGTAGACAACAGACTTAATAATTGGTTAGTTCCTTATGTTTGCTCCGCTTTACAAGATGGATTCATGTGTAAGCTCATGATGTTTAATGTATTTCTTGCTTCAACAAGTCAATACAGTAACTGAGTTCCCTGTGATGCAGGTCAACAATGTCATGGAAATTGTTCAATTCATTGATGGAAGTAGTTTAATCGATAGAGTCATTGACTGGTCCCAGATTAAGATAGCTCCTATGAATGAAGATGAAATTGATATTCATATAGCAGAAGTGAACATGTGCATGATGGTTGGAATTAATGGTGAATCTGAGCATCGGCGAGCTGAATTACAGTACAAGAAACATGTCCTTTTACAACGGTCGATTTTCGTTGTTGAAGGTCCATTTTTCGTGGTTAAAAAGACTTCCACGACGATGCCTTTTGTGGTAGAAGCCCCGTCACAAATGAATCTATCACGTTTTTTTTCAACCGTGGCGGATCGCACCCTTCAGCCATGAAAAGTCGTTTCATCGTAGATCTGTTCGTCAGCCGCGTTGACTGCTGACATCATGCAAACTGCCACGTGGCCAACGTCGTTAACGGCCAGTTAGCGCAGTTAACTGTCAACGAAACCATGGTAAAAACCATGCCTAGCCAAGGCCTGATCATTATTAAGTGGGCCGGCCCGTTAAAAGAGCCCAATAGTATCACGGCCTGTTACTGTTCCTCCTGCACTGTTACAAATGGACCCACTAGTGGTGCCAGCTGTGGCCCATAAACTTTCGGGTCCGTTACTTTTTCGACCTACACTGTTTAAAATGGAATCATTTGTAAGACCTATAAAATATCGTGTGCTTTACTATTCCTCCTTATCGTGTTTGAAATGGATCCGTTTGGCCATCCCGCTTTCGCACGTAACCTTTCTGGCCCGTTACTGTATAGTCTCGTACAGTTCAAAATAGGTTCATTTATGTAAGCCGCTGCGTCCCATAAACTTTCGGGCCCATTACTGTTCAGGCCCATAGACGACCTACTCATATTCTGACATGTTACTGTTCTGGCCTGGTAAGTTTCTCGGCCTATTATTGTTCTGACCTAGTGAAAATTCGGCATGTTTCTCTTCTGGTATGCTATGACCTTGACCTTTTCTGGCCTGGCCTAATACTGTTCTGGCCTGTACTATTTTTGGCTCTTTAAGGTTCTGGTCATTTACTATTCTGGTATGTTACTATTTTCTGACCGTTACTATTTTGGCATATTACTGTTTTGGTCTATACTGTTTCGACCTATTACTATTTTGGTCGGTTACTATTTCGGCCTGTCAACGTTATAGCCTACTACTGTTACTAAGCACGCTTGTGGGCCGGCTCCATTACTTTTACGATCTTTTATAGTTTCCGCATTTCTGGAGCTCATTATGATATCATAAAAGCTGTATAACTTGTGAGCATTTTTTATTATTCATCATCGGCGTAATACAAGACGGACAAATACAAAGCACAATAATGTACCCTAATCGACCTAGCTAGCGCAGGTATCTTACCGCCTACCGCTATGTGTGGATGGCGTCAACTAAATTCCTACATGGCCTATGCGGTTTATCTAGATATTACATCAAATGAAAACTACTTAAAATTATTACATATTGTCAACTCAAGGGAAAGAAAATTCAGCATTTCAGTTGACAATCGAGTTGATAGCAGTTCTCAATTTGCTTTCTCCATCTATCACCTGCATCTCCCTTTTGAATGACATCTACTGTAACATCCCAAAAATATTAAACTTGGATCATCAAACTCTAATCATCAAAATTAGGGTTAACAAAAAACTTTTCCAATTAAAACTATCAAAGCATTCATATGTGTGTGTATTCAAAATTTGGATTCTTTTGAATTTCATTGGTTCTGTGTTTCTTTGCTTGCAAAATGATTCTTAGGTGAAATAAACATCATCTAAACAATCCCCACACTTTTCCCAAAGACAAACAAATCAAAACAAACAAATAAAGTGAATTGGCCAAATTAACTCCCATGCCTACTTTGGATATCTCTAACTTTCAGAACTTAACAAAAACATGTATGGATCTTTGCACCTATTGATAGTACTCATAACAAGGTACCAAGGACCACTTTGTGATCATCCAAAAACATTTAAATTCTTAGATTAAAAGACAGTTGAAAATTGAATCTATTTCATATGGGAAGATCCCACTATTTCAAAAACCACTCAAACCAGCTCAATTTTCAAAACCCAAGCATCCACATAATCCTCAACACATGCCTAGCACACCCACCAAAAATCTTTTCAAAATTCAAAACTAAAGTTCATGCGGCCATTTTATCAAAAACTTGGCAGGCAAATTTAAAATAAATCAAATTCACTGTTTTTAATAGTGTTTTGGTCCTAACTGGTTCCCTCTCTAGCTCACAGCACCCTTAGTAGATCATCTAGCTCCTTTAACTATCCTTAGAATCACTGTAAGCAAGCCTAGCCATCAATGGTGAGCATGCCGAGAGCGCGCCAGTGCGCCACCCTCGACACACGCCCATAGACCGCGCGCCACCCTCGCCGCGTGCACGCGTGATCTCCACCACCCCAGCAACCCCGCAGACATGCCCGTTCACCACCGCGCGGACCACGCGCACTGTGCGCCATCAAAACCCCGTCGGGAACGCTCCGAACGCTGAAGCGTTCCGACCAATCAGCACCGCCCCACGCCTCTCCACCACGCCGATGAGCTTCTCCAGGGAGGAAATCACCGCCCCTACCGTCGCCCACGCCGATAGCCTTTTGTGCCGTCAACCACGACAAGCTCAGCCCGCGCCCGTTGGTCCCCTCTTGCCATTATAAATAGAGGCCTCCCCCGCTTGATTTCTTCACACCATTCCACTCCCCTCTCACCCAGAACCACCCCACCTCACTCCCGGAGCAGGGCGAGCAGTGCACCGCCGGAATTTCACCGGAGCCCGCCGCTGCTGGAGAAGAAGGAAGCCATCGATTGGAGCCGCCCCAGGAGGAGCTGCCGGTGCCAGGAGAATCGTCGTTGTTGACTTCGTCGTTTGCCCCCATCGCCGACCCTCGCCTGAGCCCCGGTGAGCCTCCCACGACCCCCACCTGCCGCGTTAGGGTTCTGTCTCGCCGGCGCTGCCCGACGTGGACGATGAGCCATAGCCGTTCGATTAGACTTAGATCGTGCGGCCAAGATCACCCCATACCGCTTCGTGTGTTATGAGCCACTGACTGGTGGAACCCCCCTGTCAGCTGGGGAGTGAAACTGGGCCGACCCATTAAACCTTCCCGCGCAGCCCAAGCGTTTGAATTTAGATTTTTCTATTTTCATTCAAACTCAGTTCTGTACCTCGTTTCAAAAATCAACCCAGCTCGATTCAGTGAACCAAATTGAATGAAACCAATTTTGTTAGAAAGATATTGCAAATGCTTAATCCAAGCCCGTTGGATTCAAATCATTTGGATCTGTAAATCGCCCTTGGTAAAAATAACAAGTCAGAAGCTTTTCTGCATTCAAACTTTTTTCAAATTTAAACTATAATAGCTTTTGAGTTGATTCCAACTCTCAAAAATCACATTTGATCATACCTTTCATAATATATAAAAATATATGGGTTTACTTACAGAAATAATGTTCAAGTAATAAAAGAATGCCACATAGGCATTTCTAGTCACTTATTTTATTTAAAATAAAAAGGTTAAACCTTATTAAATTGTGACACCACTTTAAATCACATTCTCATGTACTGAAATATGTGGTGATGACATGTGTCAACATGATCCCATGTTTGAGTTGGAGAATATTAAATCTTAAGTAGTTTTTCAATGAGTAGAAATTACTTTTCTAAAAATAAAATAAATAAGACAAATGCTTTAATCTGGTAATGTTAGTGATGATGCTAGATCATCTATAGAACCCTTTTGTGTGATGATTGCAAGTAGTTAAGTATTGTTTGGTGATTGTGTACCTCGTATTTATTTATAGACGCTAGTATCAACCAAGGATACGAGGAGGAAGGAGGATACTACGAAGAAGAAGCCGAGGAGAACTTCAACCACTGCTCTGCACAAGGCAAGCTAACACTTGCAATTATGAAAGTTAGATCACCTATGCAATTCACTAATCATGCTTGGTTGGACACATTTGATGATACCCAATCCTAGTTTTACTTACAAGCTTTATACTTTATTTCTTTATCAAAGCTATTTCTTAGAGTTTATTTAAGTGACTTGTAGATTCTAGGAAGATACTTGAAGGTTGCGTAAAGAGCATTAAATTTGGTCTAAGCTAGATAATCTTGATGTCATCCTAAGGCATGAGATGGTACTTAGTTAAAACTCCACTTGTTTACCACCCCTCATTAGTACTCACCCCACTTGTAGATGCTAGTGCTAAGCATAAAACTTGATCAATTTTAGATGGGAATACTTGGTGGAAAATGGTTATGAAAACCTTAGAATGATGAGTCATTCTACTGAGATGTTTTGACATGTGTTTTCGAACACCAGATGATTTTGGTGATGAAAATGTTGAGGCATGAGCCTTAGCCCTTTTCAAAACTGATGGTTGTCTGGATGCGATACCATTCCAGTTTTACTGTACAACCACAATACCCGAAAATTGGGTAGGGCTTGACTGGAAACTTATATACCTTAGTATGGGTTCCCTCACGACCAAGGTCTGAGCTGAGGCTACCTTGTGAAGATTGTCCACCTATGTAGTACCCAAGATGACAGTTGGTCATGGTTGGGAAGCCAAACTCACAGGAGAGGTGCTTATTCTAGGGCATGTAATTGAAAGGTTAGGATTGATTATCCGCATACTGAGTATGGTAAATTCAGGATTTGTTCCTAACGTATGTATCGAATGTTGTGGTGAAAGTGTATAATCTCTGCAGAGTGTCAAACTATTCGAATAGCCGCGTCCGCGGTTATGGACAGTTGGAGTGGCCATACTGTTCCCCTGTCAGATGTTTTCAAAATGAATTGTGAAATGAATTGTGAACTTGACTTGACCACAACAGAGTTGTGACATGAGATACAAGTTCCCACTTAGGTGATATAAAATTATCCACTAGCATTCTTTGCTCCAGAGCTTAGTAGAGGTAAATCTGGATTTTTGCAAAACAACCCTAGAGCTTAGTGTCCTACTACAAAGACCCCCTTCACTTGTTAGTATTAGTTTGCGAGTACTTAAAGAGTACCCATGGCTTTGTCACTAGCTATTCCCGTGGCCAGACTATGAAGTGGAGTACCAGGATGATGGACCACAGGAAGGTTACGATAACTAGGATCACCTCCCATCGTCAGCATTGCCTGTGACCCCGAAGATGGAGCTTCGCCTACGCTACCTTTATTATTATGTATTTCCGCTGCTTGAATTGTATTAAGAACTGGATCATGAGATTCTTATTTGTCTAAGACCTTATGTATGGTTTGTAATGGATGATGTACTGTGGTATCCAATTCTGGTATGTCTCGCAAAAATGGTAATCCTGGGATTGCGATGTATGGCATAATAGGCATCTGGGATTAAAAATCCGGGTGTTGACAAGTTGGTATCAGAGCCATCCTGACCATAGGAGACCATAGAAAACTTAGTTTCAAAACCAAAGGAAGCAAATATTTACAAAAACTTATTCCCATTCTTATCACTTTCATTCTTTCATGAAAATTCATGTTCCTCAAAAACTCTTGCAAAATACATAAAATTTGACACACTTGATCACTCTAGTAACTTACTCATCCTATATTCTTATAGATGGATGTGAACAACAAGTTTTATCAGTTGAGTAATGGAGGAGACCTTATCTTTGAGAGGGATTTGGACCAGCTTTCGTAACTTCTGGAGCGTCCGCACCCCGAGTTCTTCGGAGATCAGCTCAATGATTAAGGAGGAGAAGATCTGAAGTGGATAATTGTTGCAAGTCTCCGAGGAAAGATTGAACCTCCCACTGCTGAGGGAATTCAGTTCACCTTAAGAGAGAACAACTGGCTCGATGGACTTGCCAGGGCCATGCAGGAAGCTCTTGCCCGTCTGTGTGGGCAGAGTATCAACCAGATCAAGGGTACCCGCTTTGAGTTTTTTCCAAGGCGTGATGCTATGGGACAGCCACTAGAAGCCCCATACCACCACGAGCTGAAGACCCAATTGGACCACCTTAGCTTCATGATGTACGATCGTCAGCAGGAATTGGACAATTGCCATGACTACTCCAACCAAAAGTCCGCTATCATCAAGACGAAGGATCAGACCATCGCCATGCTAGCAAGGGATCGCAAGTCTCGCCACCGTCAGCTCGACAAAAGGAGCGCATCATTGCCCGTCTTCGCCACCGTATCTCGGATTTGTAGGAGACCATCCACGAGAGAGACATGCAACAGGAGGAAAGGGAGAATGCCGGAGAAGATCTTCGTGGAGACCCCTACTCCTATCTCAGCGATGATCATGATTTTCTGGAGGATCAGGCTATGGACTTCTTCACCGATGAGGATGATTTCGCCTTCATCGATGACGATGAGGATGATGAGGATGACGACTACACCAACTCCGAGGAGTAGTAGCACCGGAGCACTAGCGTAGTGAGTTGTATTTGGTACCACTGTATCGTAGTTTCCGGAATGGTTCTTAAAACCATCTGTTTACCTTTGTTGTGGTGTGTGTTTGTATCGTGTGCTATGAATGAATGAAAAGCAAGTTGCTATAAAATCTGAGTCAAACTTTAAAAACTTTTCAAAGTCCCTGAACCATAGAAATTTCCCTCTTTTCTCATGACCTATCTCAATCTTCAGATGCCACGCGGAGGAAGTGGTTCATCCCTGGACCCGATGTTGCAGATCCTGCAAATGTTGGTTTCTGACCGCGAAGCTGAAAGAGCCGAATGTCAAGCCAACTTAGCCACCCTTCAGCAGATAGCTCAGCTGGCCCACAACAATCAAGGCCAAGGAAATCAGGACAACCATGGATCTAAGCTCAACAATTTCCAGAATACCAACCCACCTATTTTCACTAAGTCGGAAGAGCCCCTAGACGCAGATGATTGGCTGCAAACCATGGAAAACAACCTGGAAGTCGCCGAAGTGGAAGCTAACGAGAAAGTTCTGTTCGGCACCCATTATCTAGCTGGAGATGCAAGAGCATGGTGGAACAGCGTTCGTGCAATGACCGGAGGACAGATGATCACCGTAGTGGAATACTGTGACAAATTCTTGTCATTAGCTAGGTATGCCCTGGATGAGATCGACACTGAAGCCAAGAAGAAAGAAAGATTCTTGAACGGTCTGCACGATGAGATGCAGACTGTGTTAGTCAATATCCCTTTGCTGATATTGACGCCCTTGTCGACTCTGCTATCCAGATGGAAGGAAAGATCAACCAAGCCAATGAGAACCATAAGCGTCGCATGATGCATCAACCAGGAACCCATCAGACCCCAAAGTATCGCCCTAACCCATCTGCAGGATTTGCCCCAAGAACCAACAGACACCCAATGAACCGTCCGACCTATCCCAACCGTGGAAACCCAAGGCCCAGAGGAAATCACAACAACCCCGACAACTCTAGCAATTTCAACCGTGCACCACCCATGTTCAACAACAACAATGCTGCTGCCAACACCAACACTGCCCCGAGGACTAGAAGCAATGCTATGTTTATTGCAGCAAAGGACAAGTCGCAAGTGACTTGCTATGACTTTGGAAATAAGGGTCACTACTCCAATGAGTGACCCAAGAAGAATGCCGCAGCCCCCAATGCCAATGCCCTAGCTCAGCAACAACGTTGTGTTCAGCCTGGAAGAAGGTTTGCCCTAGGGAACTCGCTCAACCGCAACGACCGTCTTTTTCTCATGCATGCTGAAGAAGCCCAGGAAGCGCCAGACGTCGTGCTGGGTATGTTTTCTGTTAATTCAGTACTTGCTCGAGTGTTGTTTGATTCTGCTGCATCGCATTCATTTGTCACCGAACAATTTGCATGCACTAGTAAGATTCAACCAACCTGTCACATCCCAAGATTTTCCAAATCTTGTAATGTGAAAATAAAATTAATAAAATAAAACTTTGTTTGATTTTCAGAGCCAGAAGAAACTTTTTGAACTCAATTGGAACTTCAAACCCATTTGAATTAAATAAAATCATAAAGGGATTCTTAAAGATAAACATTTAATAAAGGAAATTAAAATGTTTTGGAATTACTATTTTGGATCTTTTAAAATAAAAGATTTGGTATTCAAAAGAAAAGATGAATTTATAAATAAAGATTATCTTATAAAGCCAAATTAAAACCTTGGCTAAGCTTTAGAATTAGTACATTTTGTTTTGAATAAAAATAAACAAAAGATTATTTATTTAATTTAATAAGGACCTAATAATCAAATTTTATACAAATAAAAGGTTTTACCAATTTAATTGAAACATCCAAACTTGTGAAATTATTTAAAATAAGTTTTGCAAATAATTGTTATTCACAAATAAAACCTACTAAAGTGTTTTGGCTTTATATTGGTTTTCAAAATAAATATCTCAATAAAACAAATCTTATTTGATTTAATAATGAAAGTCTATTTTATTTAATGGACTCTAAAATAAAATGTTATTTTGTTTTAAAACAAGATTTCCAAATGAATTGTATTTTCAAATAAAACCTACTAATTTGATTTTGAAAATATTTAGGTTTCAAATAAAGATTTTATTAATAAAATCAAACCCTATTTGATTTAATAACTAAGGCCATTTTATTTAATTATTAATGGACCCTATAATAAAATGTTATTTTATTTTAAACAAGTATTTCAAGTATTCTTTATTTCCAAATAATACCTACTGATTTGATTTGGAGAAATATTTTGGACTTTAAATGGAGATTTATTAAATAAATCATACCATATTTGATTAAATAACTATGGTCTATTTTATATTAAATAGATCCTAAAAGGAATAAAAAATATTATTTATTTTGGAATGTTGGTTTATGTTGATAAACAGAACCAATTTCAAAGAATTGAAATGTGGTGTTTGTATGAATTTATTTGGATTGATTGAATTGTTGTTTGAAATCCAAATCAGTAAATAGAAAATAGAAAAAAACAAAGCAGACCGAAAAAATAAATAAAAGAAAACCAACCCAACCCAGCAACCCACGAAGCCCACCAGCGGCCCAGCTCTTTTTCCCTCCCCCGAACCGTTTTCTTCTCTCACTCAGAAAGTTAACCGCAAAGAGAATGACTACTGGCCCCCACCACCACTCCCTTTCTTTCACTGCCAAGCGGACCCACCCATCGCTGTTCATCGTCTTCAACCGGACTCCGTCGCCTGACCGTTGCAGTGAGTAACTCCGGCGATTGATTGCGCGTGAAGGAGACATTGAATCCTTGTAATGACCACGCCCCTTTAAACGCCAGCCACTCCTCTCCGTTTTCCCCGCCTCGATTTCGCTCTGAGCACCCTCGGCTCCGATGACCTTCCTTGCCAAAATCCGACCAGCACACACCACCCCGAGCCTCCCCGAGCACCCTGGCAGCCTCCCCACTCCCAGACCTTCCTCCCCATACCACCCATACGACAAACTTCTGAGCGCCGCCGTCTGTTTCGCCTCCGACGAGCTCCTCCGGTAAATCCAGACCACCCCGACCCCTCTCGTTCACGCACACGCCTTCTTCGTGTCCTTGCGCTCCTGACCGTGTGCCTCGTTTGTCTCCGGGTGACTCCTAGCTTCGTCTTCGACTTCGACCAGAGCCGTCCGTCGCCAGTACCAACTCCGGCGAGCAATCCCGCCCAACCCAGTGAGCCCCTTCACCCACCCGTATCACGTTGAGCATCAGCATCATCCCGCGAATCAGGTGAGCCCCTTCTCTCTCTTTCTCGCTTCTGGTAACGCCGGCGATGCCACAGCCAAGCCGCCGCCGCCGCGCGACGGAATCCACCGCCGCCAGTTCTAGGTCAACAAATTCGGACCGTTGGATCTTGATCCTGAGGCTTGGATAGAATCACTTATACGCAAAGGGGTATGCAATCTGGCCCGTGCGATGTAACTTAATCCAACGGCTTTCATTGCGTGATCCAGACGAACCGGTATTGTCCAATCACGGTGCGACGCGTGTCAGTAGTTTAGTTAAAACAGATTTTTGAAATCAGATTGATATGCAATTTTCAAACCAATGTAACTTTCAAACCACACGTCCAAATTTTGCAAGCTTTATATCAATAAATTCAGGAGAACAAGCCCTAGCCAACCCTACCCTTAGTTTAGCAAATAGTATTTGATAAATTGTTTGATTTTGCAGATTCTTTTGTGTGCTTGCTAACATTAGAAAAATCATTTAAAAATGAATTTTGAGATCAAACCTTTGCCAATTGGTTTAATGTAATCCTACTGACCCTAGGAACCAACCCTTGGTGTTAGAATTGATTTTTGTGAAATTTAAGTTGAATTATTTAACTAAGTCATTTTCTAGCCAAATAAAAAAAGAATAGTTTTATTTATGAAAATGTGTATGGAAAGAAAACTTTGAGAAAATAGTTTGGACCAAACCTACTGACCCAAGAACACCAAGTTTTGCAATAGAAACTCATTTGGTGAACCCTATAGACTAATGCCTTAATAAAAATGTTTCTACACCACATAAAATAACACTTTGTTTTGAAAATGGTTTTTAAGAGAAACCTTTTGCAAATGACTTGGCCACTTTAGGAAATGACCATTAGATGTACCCAAATGACTATGACCCACTAGGAACCACTTTTTCAAACAAAACAAAGCTTGGCATGCTTGCATGCATTTCTTTGACTTTGTTATTTATGTGTGTTGTTTTGCTTGATTGGTAGATTGAGTTTGTGCCTTGCTTGATTGATTTGTAGTGACTTGAAGAGTGTGATTGTTGCAAAGATCAAGAAGTGAACCTATACTCTACCAAAAAGGCAAGTGATGCTTCATACTTTTGTCCCATTACTTTCTCTATGCATTAGTGATTTTGCTAAGTAAACTTGCATGGATTTTGCTAAGTATAGATCTTGCTATAGGAAATCCTAGTAGATGAATCCTTAGTAGGATTTTCCTAAGTTAAAGTTTCCTAATACTACCAAGCTTAGCCTAGCTAATAGAAAACATGGGTGGAATATATATTCACACTATGGAAAAATATTATAAGTCTGAGGACTTAAGTTTTGTTTAATAAAACAACTAAGTTAATTAATCACCTGGGTGGAATGGGCTTGCTTGGTGGAGAATGGTTGAGTGGTTCACAATGCCATAGACTTGGATTGTGTATCTCACTTGTGGATGGCCACCCAGGAAACAAAGGGATTTGAGATGTCAAATGTTGAGAAGCTTCAAGTGAAACCACTTGGCAATATGGGCTCTGCCATGATCATATAGGTTGCAAGAACTTAGCCAAATGGACAGTGGGTGGTAGTGTTTGATAGGTTGGAACGCGTCCATTTTGGTCTAAGGGAAGGCTTCTGAAAGATTTTGTCTTGGGAAACCAAGTCTTGTGGGGAAAGTGCACCACCTCTGCAGAGTGTAAAATCTAAGTACTTAGCCATGTCCCTGGTAAAGGACAATTTGAGCATCAAGACATGGAAGCTATCAAGAATCTCATCATTCCAATTTCTAAATTAAAATCTTGTGGTTTGAACAAGGGATTGTTTGAATTCTTCAATCATTGATGGAAAGATGGCTTGGTACAAGGATCTTGAAATCTTTGATTGAGGGAAATGATTTTTATCAAAGCAAAAACTTAGTAATTTCAAATGTTAAGGAAAAACCTATTTTGAGCAATGCAAGCCTCAACTCCACTTAGCCAAATGCATATAGATGATAGACTCCACTATACTACCATAGTATCACTTGCCAATACAATTCAAATGTATTGACCCTTTGTGGCTGTAACTTGTATGTTGCAGGTTTGATTGATTTTAGTGAGGATTGTTTGATTAGGATTACAAAGTCTACAACCAACATCTGCCTGTGGCACTTTGAAGATGAAGGACCCATGACTATATTTATTCCGCTGCAATGAAATGTAATAGCCAAATGAGCTATGTATGATGTAATAAAATTATGTTATTCCTGGTTATAAATTTATAATATGACCCTTGTATCTTGATATTACATCTTAACTGTGGATGCTAGCTATTGATCCAGGGACTAGCATTGTAAAACACAGGAGGGATCTACCATATTGGGTAGGGACCCCTACAGATGGTATCAGAGCCAGGTTGCCTGTAGGATTTGTAAACCTAGGATTGGACAAAAACCCTTAGAAAAACAGGAGTTGTACTTGTTCCAAAAACTTATTTACAAAAACACTTGTAAAATCTTTCCTCAACAATTTTGGTTTCAACTCTACATCTCTTCTACTTCAACTTGATGGAAAAGCCTACCCCATGACCAAAGACTACACCATGTGCAAAAGACTTCTTCAACATCTTCAACTCTAATGACTTCAACATCTTCAGCATGTTCACCAAGGACTTCCAACTTGGATACTACTAAGGACTACAAGTAAGTCAAGGAAATCTTGCTCAAGATTTAGAGACTGAGGGAATGCAAAAGTTAGAGGGAACCTACATCAATTGAAGGCTTGTGACCAAGAAATTTCCCTAAGGAAACCAAGATCTCATGAAGAAGAATCAACCAAGAAGGATGGAAAGATCACAAGTGAACCATATAGATGGACCACCATATTGTAGTTAAGACAAAACCACCAACTTATGTGGTGTAACAAAAATATTTTGTTGCCTAAGTATGTGCTTGAACCTTGTTTGAGTGAAATGTTTGTTTGAGATTGCATGCACATTGTTTGTGTGAATTGTGATGTGTGTGATTAGAAATATTTCCATAAAAATATTTTGCCTATTCTAATCCCTACCCAACCCAAACAGATGTCTACTCCAAGAAACTCCAACATCAAGGTTGATGACAACCACAACCAAGAGGACAACATGAGAGAACTTATAGTAACCCAAAACCAGTTGAGCCAAGAGACAACTCAGCTTTTAGCCAATAACAATGGACTAGACCCAGCCATACAAAGAATTTTGAAACTTCAATCCCAAATGTTGCAAGGACTAGTTACTCAAATGATCAACATGAGAGAAAACTTTTCCCAAAGAACTAATGACAGCAAGGATGACAAAGATGCTAATCTAGAAGGAACCCAAGCTAGCAATATTTTCAAAGACAAGGATCATGCATCCAAGAAACAAGAAGATCAATGCCCCAAGAAGAGAGAAAGATCTCCCACCTATGAAGAACATGAACTAGAAGAACTCCTAGCTATGGAGAGACCCAAAAAGAAGAAGAAGAAATGCCCCAACCCTAACAAGAAAGATATTACTCAAGAGCAATGTTACAATTGCAAAGAGATGGGACACTATGCTAATGAATGCCCAGAAAAGAAGAAGAACCAAAGAAACAAACAAAAGGCAATGATACCAAAGGAAAAGAAAGATATCAGCCAAGTGATGTGTTTCAAATGCAAGGAACTAGGCCACTATGCAAACAATTGTCCAGAAAGGATAGAGAACAAGTTAAACAAGTCTATGAAGGATCTCAACCTTGGCCCATGAGTCAAGTAAAGAAACCAAGGACACATGCAACTGTTTACTTAGAGAGATTTTTCCCAGAAACCCAAGAAGGCCAATATGTAATTTTGTTTGAAAATTTTTAAGGGTGGTAGTACCCTAGTTGTTTTGAACTTGCTTGTAACCCCAGCCTCCCCAAATCTCGGGACGAGATTTATTTTAAGGGTGGTAGCCTGTCACATCCCAAGATTTTCCAAATCTTGTAATGTGAAAATAAAATTAATAAAATAAAACTTTGTTTGATTTTTAGAGCCAGAAGAAACTTTTTGAACTCAATTGGAACTTCAAACCCATTTGAATTAAATAAAATCATAAAGGGATTCTTAAAGATAAACATTTAATAAAGGAAATTAAAATGTTTTGGAATTACTATTTTGGATCTTTTAAAATAAAAGATTTGGTATTCAAAAGAAAAGATGAATTTATAAATAAAGATTATCTTATAAAGCCAAATTAAAACCTTGGCTAAGCTTTAGAATTAGTACATTTTGTTTTGAATAAAAATAAACAAAAGATTATTTATTTAATTTAATAAGGACCTAATAATCAAATTTTATACAAATAAAAGGTTTTACCAATTTAATTGAAACATCCAAACTTGTGAAATTATTTAAAATAAGTTTTCCAAATAATTGTTATTCACAAATAAAACCTACTAAAGTGTTTTGGCTTTATATTGGTTTTCAAAATAAATATCTCAATAAAACAAATCTTATTTGATTTAATAATGAAAGTCTATTTTATTTAATGGACTCTAAAATAAAATGTTATTTTGTTTTAAAACAAGATTTCCAAATGAATTGTATTTTCAAATAAAACCTACTAATTTGATTTTGAAAATATTTAGGTTTCAAATAAAGATTTTATTAATAAAATCAAACCCTATTTGATTTAATAACTAAGGCCATTTTATTTAATTATTAATGGACCCTATAATAAAATGTTATTTTATTTTAAACAAGTATTTCAAGTATTCTTTATTTCCAAATAATACCTACTGATTTGATTTGGAGAAATATTTTGGACTTTAAATGGAGATTTATTAAATAAATCATACCATATTTGATTAAATAACTATGGTCTATTTTATATTAAATAGATCCTAAAAGGAATAAAAAATATTATTTATTTTGGAATGTTGGTTTATGTTGATAAACAGAACCAATTTCAAAGAATTGAAATGTGGTGTTTGTATGAATTTATTTGGATTGATTGAATTGTTGTTTGAAATCCAAATCAGTAAATAGAAAATAGAAAAAAACAAAGCAGACCGAAAATAAAAATAAAAGAAAACCAACCCAACCCAGCAACCCACGAAGCCCACCAGCGGCCCAGCTCTTTTTCCCTCCCCCGAACCGTTTTCTTCTCTCACTCAGAAAGTTAACCGCAAAGAGAATGACTACTGGCCCCCACCACCACTCCCTTTCTTTCACTGCCAAGCGGACCCACCCATCGCTGTTCATCGTCTTCAACCGGACTCCGTCGCCTGACCGTTGCAGTGAGTAACTCCGGCGATTGATTGCGCGTGAAGGAGACATTGAATCCTTGTAATGACCACGCCCCTTTAAACGCCAGCCACTCCTCTCCGTTTTCCCTCTGCCTTCTTCCCCCGACACGCCCCCAGGCCGCCTCGATTTCGCTCTGAGCACCCTCGGCTCCGACGACCTTCCTTGCCAAAATCCGACCAGCACACACCACCCCGAGCCTCCCCGAGCACCCTGGCAGCCTCCCCACTCCCAGACCTTCCTCCCCATACCACCCATTTGACCGCGGGCGCCCCAGAGCCTCGGCTACGACAAACTTCTGAGCGCCGCCGTCTGTTTCGCCTCCGACGAGCTCCTCCGGTAAATCCAGACCACCCCGACCCCTCTCGTTCACGCACACGCCTTCTTCGTGTCCTTGCGCTCCTGACCGTGTGCCTCGTTTGTCTCCGGGTGACTCCTAGATTCGTCTTCGACTTCGACCAGAGCCGTCCGTCGCCAGTACCAACTCCGGCGAGCAATCCCGCCCAACCTAGAGCGCCCCTTCACCCACCCGTATCACGTTGAGCATCAGCATCATCCCGCGAATCAGGTGAGCCCCTTCTCTCTCTTTCTCGCTTCTGGTAACGCCGGCGATGCCACAGCCAAGCCGCCGCCGCCGCGCGACGGAATCCACCGCCGCCAGTTCTAGGTCAACAGATTCGGACCGTTGGATCTTGATCCTGAGGCTTGGATAGAATCACTTATACGCAAAGGGGTATGCAATCTGGCCCGTGCGATGTAACTTAATCCAACGGCTTTCATTGCGTGATCCAGACGAACCGGTATTGTCCAATCACGGTGCGACGCGTGTCAGTAGTTTAGTTAAAACAGATTTTTGAAATCAGATTGATATGCAATTTTCAAACCAATGTAACTTTCAAACCACACGTCCAAATTTTGCAAGCTTTATATCAATAAATTCAGGAGAACAAGCCCTAGCCAACCCTACCCTTAGTTTAGCAAATAGTATTTGATAAATTGTTTGATTTTGCAGATTCTTTTGTGTGCTTGCTAACATTAGAAAAATCATTTAAAAATGAATTTTGAGATCAAACCTTTGCCAATTGGTTTAATGTAATCCTACTGACCCTAGGAACCAACCCTTGGTGTTAGAATTGATTTTTGTGAAATTTAAGTTGAATTATTTAACTAAGTCATTTTCTAGCCAAATAAAAAAAGAATAGTTTTATTTATGAAAATGTGTATGGAAAGAAAACTTTGAGAAAATAGTTTGGACCAAACCTACTGACCCAAGAACACCAAGTTTTGCAATAGAAACTCATTTGGTGAACCCTATAGACTAATGCCTTAATAAAAATGTTTCTACACCACATAAAATAACACTTTGTTTTGAAAATGGTTTTTAAGAGAAACCTTTTGCAAATGACTTGGCCACTTTAGGAAATGACCATTAGATGTACCCAAATGACTATGACCCACTAGGAACCACTTTTTCAAACAAAACAAAGCTTGGCATGCTTGCATGCATTTCTTTGACTTTGTTATTTATGTGTGTTGTTTTGCTTGATTGGTAGATTGAGTTTGTGCCTTGCTTGATTGATTTGTAGTGACTTGAAGAGTGTGATTGTTGCAAAGATCAAGAAGTGAACCTATACTCTACCAAAAAGGCAAGTGATGCTTCATACTTTTGTCCCATTACTTTCTCTATGCATTAGTGATTTTGCTAAGTAAACTTGCATGGATTTTGCTAAGTATAGATCTTGCTATAGGAAATCCTAGTAGATGAATCCTTAGTAGGATTTTCCTAAGTTAAAGTTTCCTAATACTACCAAGCTTAGCCTAGCTAATAGAAAACATGGGTGGAATATATATTCACACTATGGAAAAATATTATAAGTCTGAGGACTTAAGTTTTGTTTAATAAAACAACTAAGTTAATTAATCACCTGGGTGGAATGGGCTTGCTTGGTGGAGAATGGTTGAGTGGTTCACAATGCCATAGACTTGGATTGTGTATCTCACTTGTGGATGGCCACCCAGGAAACAAAGGGATTTGAGATGTCAAATGTTGAGAAGCTTCAAGTGAAACCACTTGGCAATATGGGCTCTGCCATGATCATATAGGTTGCAAGAACTTAGCCAAATGGACAGTGGGTGGTAGTGTTTGATAGGTTGGAACGCGTCCATTTTGGTCTAAGGGAAGGCTTCTGAAAGATTTTGTCTTGGGAAACCAAGTCTTGTGGGGAAAGTGCACCACCTCTGCAGAGTGTAAAATCTAAGTACTTAGCCATGTCCCTGGTAAAGGACAATTTGAGCATCAAGACATGGAAGCTATCAAGAATCTCATCATTCCAATTTCTAAATTAAAATCTTGTGGTTTGAACAAGGGATTGTTTGAATTCTTCAATCATTGATGGAAAGATGGCTTGGTACAAGGATCTTGAAATCTTTGATTGAGGGAAATGATTTTTATCAAAGCAAAAACTTAGTAATTTCAAATGTTAAGGAAAAACCTATTTTGAGCAATGCAAGCCTCAACTCCACTTAGCCAAATGCATATAGATGATAGACTCCACTATACTACCATAGTATCACTTGCCAATACAATTCAAATGTATTGACCCTTTGTGGCTGTAACTTGTATGTTGCAGGTTTGATTGATTTTAGTGAGGATTGTTTGATTAGGATTACAAAGTCTACAACCAACATCTGCCTGTGGCACTTTGAAGATGAAGGACCCATGACTATATTTATTCCGCTGCAATGAAATGTAATAGCCAAATGAGCTATGTATGATGTAATAAAATTATGTTATTCCTGGTTATAAATTTATAATATGACCCTTGTATCTTGATATTACATCTTAACTGTGGATGCTAGCTATTGATCCAGGGACTAGCATTGTAAAACACAGGAGGGATCTACCATATTGGGTAGGGACCCCTACACAACCAAACTGAAGCATGTTATGATTGTTAAAATCCCCGGTTCCACCACCAAGGCTAGGCAAATTTGCAAAGCCATCCCCATCCGAATCCATGGCATAGATTTTTATGCTAATCTGCTAGTACTCGGAACTAAAGGTTTGGAAGTAGTACTAGGAATGGATTGGATGTCCAAACATAAAGGATTGATTGACTGTGCCAAGACAGCCATAACCATGACCGGTACCGCTGGAATATCAGTCGAGCATATATCTGAAACCTTACCCCGTCAATTCAAGTGCAACGAGAGTATAGCCCAACCTACCATTGACCAAGTCCGGATAGTCTATGAATACCCAGATGTATTTCCAGATGTTTTGCCCGTTATGCCCCCAAATCGGGATATCGAGTTTATCATTGAACTAATCCCCGGAACAGGACCCATAGCTTAGAGACCCTATAGTATGAACCCGTCTGAACTAGAAGAACTGAAGAAGCAACTAGATGCCATGTTGGAAATTGGATTGATTCAACCAAGTGCGTCACCATGGAGATCACCTGTCTTATTTGTGCACAAGAAGGATGGAGGTAACCGTTTGTGTACGGATTACCGGAAGTTGAATGATGTCACCATCAAGAACAAGTACCCGTTACCCAAGATAGAAGATTTGTTTGATCAGTTGACCGGTGCCAAAGTGTTTTCTAAGATTGAGCTTAGAACTGGCTATCATCAACTCAAGATTCGCGCAGAGGATATTCCCAAGACTACCTTTACCACCAGATATGGATTATACGAGTATACTGTCATGTCTTTTGGATTAACCAATGCCACCGCTTATTTAATGAATCTCATGAATAAGATTTTTATGGACTTCCTGGATAAGTTTGTCGTTGTTTTCATCGATGACATCCTGATTTATTCCAAATCGGAAGAAGAACATGAGCTACGCCTAAGGACCATTCTTGGAACCCTTAGAGAGCATCAGTTGTATGCCAAGTTTAGCAAATGTGAATTCTGGTTACAGGAGGTAGGATTCCTCGGCCACATTGTATCAGCTGGAGGAATTGCCGTTGACCCTGCAAAAGTGAAATATGTCGAAGATTGGCAAGCCCCAACCACTCAAACCCAAGTTCGTGCATTCCTCGGATTGGCGGGATACTACCGCAAGTTCGTAGAAGGATTCTCGAGTATTGCCGGACCCATGACCCAGTTGCTGAAGAAGGACAAGAAGTTTGAATGGACAGACAAATGTGAAGCGAGTTTTCAAGAACTCAAGAGAAGATTGATTTCAGCCCCAATCTGAATCATGCCGGATATCACGAAACCCTTCCACGTGTATTGTGATGCATCCAAGATCGGTCTCGGATGTGTGCTAATGCAAGAAGGCAAAGTTATATCTTATCTATATCGACAACTGAAGCAACATGAGCAAAATTACCCAACCCATGACCTCGAACTCGTAGCCGTAGTTCTAGCCCTGAAGACATGGAGGCATTACCTGATGGGAAACCGTTGTGAGATCTATTCGGATCACAAGAGTCTGAAGTATATATTCACTCAGAAGGAGCTGAATATGAGACAGAGAAGATGGATTGAGCTAATCAAGGATTACGACCTGGACATTCACTATCACCCTCGTAAAGCCAATGTGGTAGCAGATGCCCTTAGCAGATTGCCGTGCCGCTTGAAATCCATGATTTTGAAGGAGCAACCAAGCTTGAACAAAGAGATGGAAGATGTTCGAATGGAATTAGTAAGTGAAGGATTTTTGGCTAGCATAGAACTTCAACCCACTTTGATCAGCCAGATCAAAGAGGCGCAGAAAGGAAATGCTAGTATCGATGGAATCAAGCGTCGTATCGGTACAGGCAAAGTACCCAGATTCACCGAAGACGAAGAAGGAGTTCTGTGGTACAAAGGACGCCTTTGTGTACCAGCAGATTCTGAGTTGAAGGAAGTTATTCTGAAGGAAGCTCATGATACTCTTTATTCTATCCACCCCAGAGGAACGAAGATGTATCAAGACTTGAAAGAGCAATTTTGGTGGCATAAGATGAAGAGATAAATCGGAAGCTATATCGCCAAGTGTGACATATGTCAGCGAGTCAAGATGGGACATCAAAGACCCGCTGGATTGTTGCAACCATTGCAGATTCCGGAATGGAAATGGGATTCCGTTGGAATGGACTTGATCACCGGATTGCCTACTTCTAGTAGGGGAAATGACTCTATCTGGGTCATAGTGGGTAGGTTGTCCAAAGTCGCCCATTTCTTACCCGTCAAGACCACATATCATAGTTCGAAGCTAGCGGAGTTATACACCGCTATAATCGTCAGTTTGCATGGAGTCCCCAAGAACATCGTATCGGATTGAGGAACTCAGTTTACCTCGAGATTCTGGAAGAAAGTCCAAGAAGGTTTAGGAACCCGCCTCGATTTCAGCACCGCGTATCACCCTCAGACCGATGGACAAACGGAGTGAGTAAATCAAATACTCGAAATATGCTGAGAGCATATGTGTTGGAATATGGATCTAAGTGGGAAGACTGTCTATCGTTTGCAGAATTTTCATACAACAACAGTTATCAAGCTAGTTTGCAAATGTCCCCATTTGAATTCATGTATGGAAGGAAGTGCCTCACCCCTTTGAACTGGTCGGAAGTAGGAGAGAGTCAGATTTTCGGACCTGACATCCTACGAGAAGCAGAAGAGAAGGTTCACAAGATTCGTGAACACCTCAAGACAGCCCAGTCCAGACAGAAGAGTTACGCCGACAAGAGACGTCGAGACCTCGCCTTCAACATAGGAGATTTTGTGTATCTGAAAGTGTCGCCACTGAAAGGAATGCAGCGTTTCCAATTGAAAGGGAAGTTAGCCCCCAGATATATCGGACCCTTCAAGATTCTGAACCGTCGAGGAGAAGTGTCGTATCAATTGGAACTACCTGAAGAGATGTCAGCCGTGTACAATGTGTTCCATATCTCATCACTTCGCAAGTGCCTCGAAGTTCCAGAGAAGACTGAAGTGTTCAAGAATATCGATGACCAGACCATAGAGATCAATGATGACCTGACTTATCCCGAAGTACCCATCCATATTTTGGAGGAAGCTTTCAGAACTACCAAAACTCGGAGCATCAAGTTTCTCAAGTTTCAGTGGAGCAACCACACGGAAGAGGAAGCTACCTAGGAGCGCGAAGATCACATCAGGACGGAGTTTCCCGATCTCTTCAAATCCTACGTAATCTTTTTCGTCCTTTTTCAAATCTCGGGACGAGATTTTGTTTAAGGGGGGAAGGTTTGTAACATCCCAAAAATATTAAACTTGGATCATCAAACTCTAATCATCAAAATTAGGGTTAACAAAAAGACTTTTCCAATTAAAACTATGAAAGCATTCATATGTGTGTGTATTCAAAATTTGGATTCTTTTGAATTGCATTGGTTCTGTGTTTATTTGCTTGAAAAATGATTCTTAGGTGAAATAAACATCATCTAAACAATCCCCACACTTTTCCCAAAGACAAACAAATCAAAACAAACAAATAGAGTGAATGGTCACTTTGGCCAAATTAACTCCCATGCCTACTTTGGCTATCTCTAACTTTCAGAACTTAACAGAAACATGTATGGATCTTTGCACCCCTTGATAGTACTCATAACAACGTACCAAGTCCCACCTTGTGATCATCCAAAAACATTAAAATGCTTAGTTTAAAAGACAGTTGAAAATTGAATCTATTTCATATGGGAAGATCCCACTATTTCAAAAACCACTCAAACCAGCTCAATTTTCCAAACCCAAGCATCCACAGAATCCTCAACACATGCCTAGCACACCCACCATAAATATTTTCAAAATTCAAAACAAAAGTTCATGTGGCCATTTCATCAAACACTTGGCAGGCAAATTTAAACCAAATCAAATTCACTGTTTTTAATAGTGTTTTGGGCCTAACTGGTTCCCTCTCTAGCTCAGAGCACCCTTAGTAGATCATCTAGCTCCTTTAACTATCCTTAGCATCACTTTAAGCAAGCCTAGCCATCAATGGTGAGCATGCCGAGAGCGCGCCAGTGCGCCACCGTCGACACACGCCCACAGACCACGCGCCACCCTCGCCGCGTGCATGCATGATCGCCACCACCCCAGCAACCCCGCAGACATCCCATTCGCCGTCGCGCGGACCACACGCGTTGTGCGCCATCAAAACCCCCGTCGGGCATGCTTAGAACGCCGAAGCGTTCCGACCAATCAGCAGCACCCCACGCCTCTCCACCATGTCGATGAGCTTCGCCAGGGAGCATAGCACCGCCCCCTACCATCGCCCACGCCGATAGCCCTCTGTGCTGTCAACCACGACGAGCTCAGCCCGCGCCCGTCGGTCCCCTCTCGCCACTATAAATAGAGGCCTCCCCCGCTCGATTTCTTCACACCATTCCACTCCCCACTCACCCAGAACTACCCCACCTCACTCCCAGAGCAAGGCGTGCAGCGCACCGTCGGAAATTCACCGGAGCCCGCCGCTGCTGGAGAAGAAGGAAGCCATCGATTGGAGCTGCCCCAGGAGGAGCTACCGGTGCCAGGAGAATCGCTGTCGTCGACTTCGTCGTTTGCCCCCATCGCCGACCCTCGCCTGAGCCCCGGTGAGCCTCCCATGACCCTCACCTGCCGTGTTAGGGTTCTGTCTCGCCGGCACTGCCCGACGTGGACGATGAGCCATAGCCGTTCGATTAGACATAGATCGTGCAACCGAGATCGCCCCGTACCGCTTCGCGTGTTATGAGCCACTGATTGGTAGAACCCCCTGTCAGCTGAGCCCCGCGCTGCAGAGTGACACTGGGCCGGCCCATTAAACCTTCCCGCGCAGCCCAAGCGTTTGAATTTAGATTTTTCTATTTTCATTCAAACTCAAGTCTGTACCTAGTTTCAAAAATGAACCCATCTCGATTCAGTGAACCAAATTGAATGAAAGCAATTTTGTTAGAAAGATATTGAAATGATTAATCCAAGCCCGTTGGATTCAAATCATTTGGATCTGTAAATCACCCTTGGTAAAAATAACAAGTCAGAAGCTTTTCTGCATTCAAACATTTTTCAAATTTAAACCATAATAGCTTTTGAGTTGATTCTAACTCTCAAAAATCACATTTGATCATACCTTTCAGAATATATAAAAATATATGGGTTTACTTACAGAAATAATGTTCAAGTAATAAAAGAATGCCACATAGGCATTTCTAGTCACTTATTTTGTTTAATATAAAATGTTAAACCTTATTAAATTGTGACACCACTTTAAATCACATTCTCATGTACTGAAATATGTGGTGATGACATGTGTCAACATGATCCCATGTTTGAGTTGGAGAATATTAAATCTTAAGTAGTTTTTCAATGAGTAGAAATTACTTTTCTAAAAATAAAATAAATAAGACAAATGCTTTAATCTGGTAATGTTAGTGATGATGCTAGATCATCTATAGAACCCTTTTGTGTGATGATTGCAAGTAGTTAAGTATTGTTTGATGATTGTGTACCTCGTATTTATTTATAGACGCTAGTACCGACCAAGGATACGAGGAGGAAGGAGGATACTACGAAGAAGAAGCCGAGGAGAACTGCAACCACTCCTCTGCACAAGGTAAGCTAACACTTGCAATTATGAAAGTTAGATCACCTATGTAATGCACTAAGCATGCTTGGTTGGACACATTTGATGATACCCAATCCTAGTTTTACTTACAAGCTTTATACTTTATTTCTTTATCAAAGCTATTTCTTAGAGTTTATTTAAGTGACTTGTAGATTCTAGGAAGATACTTGAAGGTTGCATAAAGAGCATTAAATTTTTCCTAAGATAGATAATCTTGATGTCATCCTAAGGCATGAGATGGTACTTAGTTAAAACTCCACTTTTTTACCACCCCTCATTAGTACTCACCCCACTTGTAGATGCTAGTGCTAAGCATAAAACTTGATCAATTTTAGATGGGAATACTTGGTGGAAAATGGTTATGAAAACCTTAGAATGATGATTCATTCTACTGAGATGTTTTGACATGTGTTTCCGAACACTAGATGATTTCGGTGATGAAAATGTTGAGGCATGAGCCTTAGCCCTTTTTAAAACTGATGGTTGTCTGGATGCGATACCATTCCAATTTTACCATACAACCACAATACCCGAAAATTGGGTAGGGCTTGACTGGAAACTTATATACCTTAGTATGGGTTCCCTCACGGCCAAGGTCTGAGCTAAGGCTACCTTGTGAAGATTGTCCACCTGTGTAATACCCAAGATGACAGTTGGTCATGATTGGGAGGCCAAACTCACAGGAGAGGTGCTTATACTAGGGCGTGCAATTGAAAGGTTAGGATTGATTATCCGCATACTGAGTATGGTGAATTCAGGATTTGTTCCTGACGGATGTATCGAATGTTGTGGTGAAAGTGTACAATCTCTGCAGAGTGTCAAACTATTCGAATAGCCGCGTCTGCAGTTATCGACAGTTGGAGTGGCCATACTGTTCCCCCGTCAGATTTTTTCAAAATGACTTATGAAATGAATTGAGAACTTGACTTGACATGAGATACAAGTTCCCACTTAGGTGATATAAAATTTTCAACTAGCATTCTTTGCTCCAGAGCTTAGTAGAGGTAAATCTGGCTTTTTGCAAAACAACCCTAGAGCTTAGTGTCCTACTACAAAAAACCCCTTCACTTGTTAGTATTAGTTTGCGAGTACTTAAAGAGTACTCATGGCTTTGTCCCTGGCTATCCCCGTGGCCAGACTATGAAGAGGAGTACCAGGATGATGGACCCCAGGAAGGTTACGACAACTAGGATCATCTCCCATCGTCAGCATTGCCTATGACCCCGAAGATGGAGCTTCGCCTACGCTACCTTTATTATTACGTATTTCCACTGCTTGAATTGTATTAAGAACTGGATCATGAGATCCTTACTTATGTAAGACCTTATGTATGGTTTGTAATGGATGATGTATTGTGGTATCCAATTATGTTATGTCTCGTAAAAATGGTAATCCTGGGATTGCAATGTATGGCATAACAGGCATCTGGGATTAAAAATCCGGGTGTTGACATCTACATTGGAAAACAATCTGGAGACATGATCTTGCAGCCCCCCTTTGGTGGCGATAACAATAATTGCAGTCTAAAACTAAGTAATAACAAGTTAATACATCAAACAAGGCAAACTACTCATTTAACTGATACGACATGAGCTATGAATTGGAGTTTACTACTAGTCAATGGTTCAAATATATTGACCATCACGTCAAACAAACATGAAAAGAAAGCATTAAACAAGTATGCCTACTCTGAAACGAGAAATATAACAATTTGTGTGGTTTATAATTTCATCAAATATAAACTAGCCAGGTCATATCAACAAATATATATAGAAGAATAAACCAGAATAATAAACCAAACAATGGAGTGCAGTTACTATCATAGCTAAAAATGAACAAGACATAAATTATAACGGCATCATGCAAGAACTTGTTGAGCAGGAATGCAAACCACAAATGAACAATACAATAGAGGATAGTGATGGCTCAGTTGATGTGGAGCCTGTTGGGAACCACAAGAGCAAGGTGTGAAGAAGCACAGCAGCAAGTCTTCCCTCAGTAAGAAACCGAGGTTATCAAACAAGTAGGAGGAAGGAAACATCACACATGTGTTGCAAGCAACGCGAAGACCTGCACAACAAAAACTCAAGACTTTGCCCGAACTAACAGTGAGGTTGTCAATCTCACCGGTTGCTGTAACAAAGGATTAAACGTATGATGTGGAAGGTAGTGGTTTGCAGCAAGTAAACAAGTAACAATGGAGGATGTATCAATGGTAAAGATTGGACCGGGGTCCATAGTTCACTAGAGGTGCTCTCCTTAGATAAACAACATGGCATGAAGGGTAAACAAATTACAGCAGGGCAATTGACAGGAACTGAGCAAGGCATAACAATGCAATACCAGACAAAAAAACCCTATGAGATTCGATTGGGCAATACAACAATATACATAGACTGCCATCCAACTGCGTCTATGACTAGAAGTCCACCTTCAGGTTATCATCCGAACCCCCTCCAGTATTAAGTTGCAAACAACAGACAACTTCTTTAAGCAAAGTGTGTAAGGTAAACAATCCACTTGTTCTATGAATAAGAGACCATTGTTTTCTCCCTAGTGGCAACAACACATCTACAACCGAAGAGATTTCTGTCACTTCCCTTGGAAACTAGAGGCATGAACCCACTATCGAGCATAAATACCCCCTCTTGGAGTCACTAGCAACTACTTGGCCAAGATAGCTTCTAACAACGGAGAGCATGCAAGATCACAAACAAAACAGACCAGATAGAATAATAAAGACAAAACCATTAATCAATCTGACATAGTATTCTCAATATCCATGGGATCCCCGCAAACACAACATGCATGATTACAAATAGATTAGATCTTGATCATGAACGGAGCTCACAAGATCTATACATGAAAGCACAAGGAGGAGATACAACCATCTAGCTACTACATGGACCCATAGTCCAAGGTGGAACTACTCACTCATCGTAACGTAGAACAAGGCCTCCAGGATGATCTCCCCTCTGTTAGGGTGCCGGGAAAAACTTCAGATCCCCCAAACTAGGGACGATGGTGGTAGCGGCTACAGACGGTTTCGTGGAGTTTTGATCGGGTCCCTAGGGTTTCTGCATCGGGGGATTCTTATAGGCGAGGAGGCAAGGCAGGGGGGTGCCCGGGGGCCCACACCCTGCCCATCCGCGGTGCCTGGGGGGAGGGGTGTCCACCCCATGGCACCCCTCCGTCTCATCTTCTAGATTCATGTCGCCCACGTCCAATTCCGAAAATATTGATTTTTTGCCGTTCTGGAACAAAAAACAGAAGAAAACAGGAAACTGGCACTGTGGCAACTTGTTAATAGGTTAGTTCCACAAAAGATATAAAAAAACCTCAAAGTGTAGACAAAGCAAAGCAAAGTAGATACTAAACAAGCATGGAACATAAAAAATTATAGATACGTTTCCAACGTATCAAGCATCCCCAAGCTTAACTCCTGCTCGTCCTCGAGTAGGTAAGTGATAAAAGAATAATTTTTGAGGTGACATGCACCTTCACAATAAAGTTCAAACCATTTGCAAGCATTGAAAGCTGGGATCAAAGAACTCTAAACATGTGCATGAAAGATGGAGTTCTAACAATAAGACAAAGTAACTATGCATGCAACATGAAAGGCTACAAACAAAGATCATGAATAACATGCATTAAAAAATGTTTGTTTGTTTCACATACAGAAAACATAGCATAGTGGAAATCAGCTTGTCCCTCATAGAGTAGAAAATAGATGCATTGGACACCTTCAAAGTTCACAAGGGTGACTAGAAACAAGTAGCACAAGAACAAGTAATATCACAATATGCATCAATCAATAAGTTTTGGGACATTGCACATAGAACTAAGAATGGCAACTATGCTCTCTTAATGGTTCCTAAAAGTAGAAGGTGAATACTCAATAGTATTGTAAGAAAGGCCCTTCATAAGGGAACCAGGGATTTCAAGTTTCAAAAAGAGCTTCCAAAAATTATGGTACTTGTTAGCTTTCAGCCCTCATTGCCCCTACATGAGCATCTTGAAGTTATTAAGGATAAAGTGAAAAAACTATGGAGTATATGCTTGACAAAGTATAAGTTGGCAATGTCAAGTCCCTTGAATACGAGGGACACACCTCATGCTACTCAACTTCAGTCACTTGTAAGTTCTTGTCATTGTAAGTACATGCGTATCATAGAGAACCGCCAACGGGGTACCCCTTGCACATGGTACATGAGCTATCCCATAACCAAAATGACAAGGAAAGCAGACAATGAGCATTTCAGCAATCTTTTTATTTACTATGTGCATAGCTTTTTATTGAGGATGCTTTAGAGATAGCTCATTATGGTGATGCTGCAAGTTTCCACCATGATTAGGCATGGCTTAGGCTAGCGGCCCAAGCGTTTCTCTAACAAAAAATACATAACTCCATGGACTTACAATATCCCTCTTTATTTCACACCGGTGACATCCATAGACAAAAGAGCATGATATCAACTGTGTACAAAGTACAAGTGCAATGTTGAAAACGTTCCCCATGATAGCATGGTTCTCTAATTCCAACGTATAAGTGCAAGCATATACAACATAGACGACACAATGGTTCAAGTTTATTAGGGGCAAAGAATATAAAGTGTGCCATCAAGTTTTTGAGTGCTTTAATCACTAAGTTTTCACATAACAAAATTGTTTTTAATTGGAAGATAGCTGAAAACAAGAATATACTTGGAATGGTGTAACACACCATGCATAGGAGTTTATAGTGGACACTTTGGAATAAATGGGTTTCTTGGGAGTTGGAAGCATGAGTAGAGCTAACTCATACAAGTGTAGGCTAGCAAAAGACTGGGAGCAACCAACTAAGAGAGCAATAATGGCCATAATCATGCAGAGCGAAAAAACATTACTAATCGAAGCATATAGTGGTACTACTAGTCTTGGACTAAATGATCATAGATGCTATGGTGAATTGTCATAGTCATAACATGGTGTGAGCATGTGCCAAGTCAACCCAAACAAAGCATCAAAGGAGAATACCACAATACTATGCTTTTGCATGCTAAAACAACGCATATTTTCTTCAAGGCACACTAAGCAATCCCAATTGTTTGGAACAAGACATGCTACAGCAATAATCACTAAGCATAAGTTCAAAACAACACCTAGCATGTCATGCTAAAGTCTAAGTCACAGTCAATGCAAGCTCCTCTTGCACTTTCAAGCAGGAACTTCCTACTCCTTTCCAACACCAAGCAACTTATTTGAAACAACACAGCGGAAACGGGGGTCCAAACTACTTTATTCAAGAAAACTAAACAAACTAAGAAAAGCAAAGAAAAACTAAGACGCTCCAACAACAACACAACTTTGCATGAAACAATAAAAATGAAGTGTCTAGACAAACTTGAGTTTTTTATTGATGAAGAAGGGGATGCCTTGGGCATCCCCAAGATTTGACGCTTGTACTTCTTGGATATTTCTTGGGGTGACACTGGGGTGGCATACCCAAGCTTAAGCTTTTGCCCATTGTTCATCTCATTACATCATTCTTTCTCTACACCTGAAATTTTTCCTTCATACAAAACTTCACACAATCTTCATTAGCAACATTAGTGTATTCAAAAGATAATAGACCTTTAGGAAAAGATTTGGAACAGCAAAACTTTTCACTAAAAACACAAGCTACTGTAGTAACTCCTTCAAAAATCTCAATTCCCCAAAAAATAACTCAAAAAGGAATCAATAAGAAGCAAATGCAAATAATAGCAAAAATCTGTCAAAACAGACCAGCAGGAAGAAACCGATTTTTTCGAAAATCCTCTGTTGCTCAAATCAAAAAGTTTTGAACAAACGAAAGTTATCTAACATACTGGGGGATTTATTCGTAAATTTTCATCTCAATCCGAGTTACAGAGACTCCTCAAGAATTTTTATGGTGGAGGACAGAAATCTCTTTCGGGACAGCAACTCCCCAAATCTTACTTCCCTCTCATTAGAGGTCATTCTTGGCACAAAAAGCAAACAAAAAAGGATAAGAAGAGGTCATTAATGAATTAATAACTTCCAAGACTCAAGGAAACTCTTGGGTTATCTCCCAACAAGTACTTTCCTTTAACGCCTTTAAGTTAGGCACAAGAAGCAAGAAGAATCAAGTATTTTCAAATGAAGAATTGAGATCAATACTTGCAAAGTCTTCAACTATGAGAGGTATCTTATCCAAATGAGTCTTGGAGATCCCTTCTCATTTATCTTTGGTTTATTACTTTCATCAAAAGTATTTTTAGGAACAATCCAATCAAAATTATTTTCAAAAGCTTCATGCATTCCAACAAGCTAAAAGGGTATGGGTATCTTAATTCCTCTCTAGGCTTAGTTTTATCTGAAGTAACCACAACATCTACACTTGATCCTAGCATATTGAAATGCTCAAAGACCTTTTTGGCTTCCCTATCAACATCATGGAACTCTTTTATTAAAGTTTAAAGAATAAATTCTCTCTTTTCAGCATTCTTTTCTTTCTTTAGTTTTAGGAACAAAATTTGCATCATGGGGTTAAGGCTGACAAACCTAGCCTCCAGCATATGAACTAAAGAAGCTGCATCAATCTCATAATTAGGAGCAAGCTCTGCTATAGATTTGTCCTCAATATCCTCATGCTTGCTAACATAATTAAAGAATTCTTCAATATTATCTTTCCCAATTATGGAGCCACTACCCATTGAAAGGTTTTTCAGGGTAAAATTGGGGAGCAACATGGTGTTCTCAGCAGAGTTCATTTTGGCAAAGGTGGGCAAGCCAAAAACAGCAGTAGCAGCTAGAGCAGGAAATAATTTTTTGTGTTTTTGAATAGGGAAAGCAAACCAAACTAAACTAATTTTTTTGGAGTTTTTGAAAAGAGTCAAACAAAACCAAGCAAAATAAACTAAGCAAACTAAAAAAAAGTAAAGAGAAAGGAAGTGGAGGACTCCCCTTCTGAAGACGTCCTTATCCTCCCCAACAACGGCGCCAAAAAACCTGTTGATGGCTTAGTTGATGTGGAGCCTGTTGGGAACCCCAAGAGCAAGGTGTGAAGCAGCACAACTGCAAGTCTTCCCTCAGTAAGAAACCAAGGTTATCAAAGCAGTAGGAGGAAGGAAATGTCACACAGGTGTTGCAAGCAACGCGGAGACCTGCACAACACAAACTCAAGTAACAGTGGAGGATGTATCAATGCTAAAGATTGGCCCGGGGTCCATAGTTCACTAGAGGTGCTCTCCTTAGATAAACAACATGGCATGAAGGGTAAACAAATTATAGAAGGGCAATTGACAGGAACTGAGCAAGGCATAACAATGCAATACCAGACAAAAAAACCTATGAGATTCGATTGGGCAATACAACAATATACATAGACCGCCATCCAACTGCATCTATGACTAGAAGTCCACCTTCAGGTTATCATCCGAACCCCCTCTAGTATTAAGTTGCAAGCAATAGACAACTGCTTTAAGCAAAGTGTGTAAGGTAAACAATCTACTTGTTCTATGAACAAGAGACCATAGTTTTCTCCCTAGTGGCAACAACACATCTACAACCGAAGAGATTTCTGTCACTTCCCTTGGAAACTAGAGGCATGAACCCACTATCGAGCATAAATACCCCCTCTTGGAGTCACTAGCAACTACTTGGCCAAGATAGCTACTAACAACGGAGATCATGCAAGATCACAAACAACACAGACATGATAGAATCATAAATACAAAACCATTAATCAATCTGACATAGTAATCTCAATATCCATCGGATCCCCGCAAACACAACATGCATGATTACAAATAGATTAGATCTTGATCATGAACGGAGCTCACAAGATCTATGCATGAAAGCACAAGGAGGAGATACAACCATCTAGCTACTACATGGGTTTAGGGTTTAGGGTTTAGGGTTTAGGGTTTAGGGTTGTAGTCCAAGGTGGAACTACTCACGCATCATACCGGAGAAGAAGGCCTCCGGGATGATCTCCCCTTCGGGAGGGTGCCGGGAAGAACTTCAGATCCCCCCGATCTAGGGACGATGGTGGCGGCTGCTACAGACGGTTTCATGGAGTTTTGATTGGGTGCCTAGGGTTTCTGCATCGGAGGCTTCATATAGGCGAGGAGGCGAGGCAGGGGGTGCCCGAGGGGCCCACATCCTGCCCAGGAGCGGGCCAGGCTTGGCCACGCTTGGGGGGGTGGCCACCCCGTGGCGCCCCTCCGTCTCATCTTCTGGATTCGTGTCGCCCACGGTAAAATATTAAATTTGGCTTTTGTCCCGTCCAATTCCGAGAATATTGATTTTCTGCCTTTCTAGAACCAAAAAAAGAAGAAATAGGCAACTGGCACTGTGGCAAATTGTTAATAGGTTAGTTCCACAAAAGATATAAAAATACCTCAAAGTGTAGACAAAGCAAAGCAAAGTAGATACTAAACAAGCATGTAGGATCAAAAATTATAGATACGTTTTCAACGTATCAGATAGTTATGTTGTTGCTTAGGACGAACCAGAACCAGATACTAAATATAATGATATCGCTTGTGAATCTGTAGAACAGGACATGCAAGCATTAGACAAGTGTGCCTACAATGAAATGAGCAATCAAACAAACTATTTCTTAGAATTTCAGTAAATATAAACTAGCCAAGTTATTTCAACAAATATATATGGAAGTAGTTGTATATCCTAGAAAGCAAGAGACGTTGGTTGACTCAGAATTTGTGGTGAGATACACAATGGCATGCAGTTACTGTCATACCTAAGAATGAACCAGATAGAAAATATAATGGCATCATAATAGAACTTGCAAATCAGGAACATAAACCACAAATGAACTACACAGTAGAGGATATTTATGTTGTTGCTTAGGATGAACCAACACCAGATTAGAGATTGTAACATCCTAAAAATATTAATCAAGATTATCAAGTTCCAATCACCCAAGTTTAGGGTTAACAAAAAAAATTATTATTAAAATTAATATGAATGCATGTGTGTGTGATTAATGAACGAATGCTTGCAATGCCATGTTCGATTGCTATGAATGATAAGGATTGGTTTAGAGATGAAAACAATATCATATAGATCATTTCCAAGAAGAATCAAATGAAGAGAAAATAAAAATAAGCAATATAAGAAAATCGTTATTTTGACCCAAGTTAACCACTAGACCACTTCGAGTGTTCCTAGTCCAGGATTTCTAACATAAAAAATCCAATTCTTTTCACCCCTTGCTAGACCAAGTCAAAGTGAACCCAAGCCCACTTTACAGACCAACAGAAAAAAATTCCAAATCTATTTAAAGGACAATTCAAAATTGAATCCTTAATAGATACTAAGATGACCATTTCTCAAAAACCAACCAAGTCACTTGACCTTGCCAAACCCAAGCAACCAGATACTACCAAGCATGTGACCAGAGCACTCACCAAAATTCAGCCAAAAATGCAAATTCAAATTTCATGCGGGCATTTCATCAAACAATTGGTGAGCTCAGATCAAACTGCCTAACTTCTACTGTTTTGAGCAGTGTTTGATCAAACCATTGTCCCCAACTTACTCCCCTTGTCACCCCCAGCAACCAACACTGCATTGAACAAGCTACCCCTCTACCCCTTGCACCAGTGCCATGCCACCCGAAGCCGCCATTTCCGGCCGACCATGGACAGCACGCATGAGGATGAGCCGCGCCCGTCCCTGATGTCCAGGAGGCAGTCCACCGTCCACCGCCACCCCCTGTCCAACCCTCGAGTGTAGCCAAGACCTGGACCACTGGGAAACAGTCGCGCCCATTTTCTCTGCGCCATGCCGAGAGCGCGCCAGAGCGCCGCAGCCGACACGCCCGCACACGCCGCGCCTCGCCTTCACCGCGTGCAACTGCACTCGCCATGCCCCTAGCTACCTCCCAGACAAGACTGTTCACCGCCGCGCGACATGAAGCCCCTGTACGTCGTCTAAAACGCCATCGGTGCCACGTAGAGCGTCGACCCGTTCCGACAATTCTCGACCGCCCCTTGCCGTGCCATTAAGCCCGTGACGACCGCCAGGAGACTCCGCACCGTCCTACGCCCTTCGCCATTCTTGTAGCTCGCTGTGCCGACATTGCCAGAGGAGCCTGACCATGACTCTCTGCCCCTCTCTCCGGTGTATAAATAGAGGCCACCCCCGCCTCAATTTTTCACACCACCTCACTCCCCTCGCTCTCAGAACTACCCCTGACCTTTCCCCGGAGCAAGGTGAGCACCAGCCCGCCGGAATTTCATCTGTGTCTGTCACTGTAGAGGAGGAGCGGAGTCGTTGATTGGAGCCACCCCAGGAGCCGCCACGACCGCTGTTCGAACCGCCATCGTCGACAACGTCGTTCGCCCCCATCGCTGACCCTAGCTGGAGCCCTGGTAAGCCACCACGTACCACTACCGTCGCCGTTAGGGTTCGGTCTCATCGGAGCTGTTCGACAGAGACGACGAACCACAGCGGTAGATCCTAGTCTAATCGCATGACCCAGATTGAAACTTACAACTTCATTTAGACTGAGCCGCTGACGCCTGGACCCCCTATCAGCAGCCCGCTGCGCGCACGCTATGCAGCTGGGCCGGCCCAGTAACATTCCCGCGCATAGTCCAGTAATTCAAATAGATATTTTCCAATTTATTCAAACTCTAGTTTAGTCAGTAACTTTAAAAATCAATTCAAAGAGTTGTACTGAACCAAATTGCATGAAACCAATTTTGTTACAAAGGTATTCAAATTATCAATCCAAGCCCGTTGGATTCAAATCATTTGAAATTATAGATCATCTATAGTAAAAATAACAAGATGGAGACTTTTACACAATCAAAAAATTTTCAAAAATCAACCATAAATGCTTTTGAGTTGATTCCAACTTTCAAAAATCTCATTTGACAAGATCTAACTGAATATGTAAAAATATTTACGTTTACTTGTCGTGATCTTGGACTAGTATTAAAAGAATGCCCCATAGGCATTTCTAGTCACTTTAATTATATCAAATAAGTATTTTAAACTTTATAAAATGTGACTACCACTTTAAATCACATTCCGAAGTATTAGAATATGTGGTGATGACATGTGTCCACATGAGCCCATATTTAATTGGATAATATTAAATCTTAAGTAGTTTTCAATGAGTAGAAATTAGTTTTCTAAAATAAAATAAATAAGACTAGGTCTTTATTTCATGTGATGATTGTGATGATGCTAGATCATCTAGTGTGAACCTTTTGTTTGCTAAATATAAGTAGTTAAGTATTGTTTGGTGATTGTGTACCTCGTATTTATCTATAGACGCTAGTACCGACCATGGCTACCAGGAGGAGGACTACGAAGAAGAAGAAAAAAACTTCAACCACTGCACCAATCAAGGGAAGCTAACACTTGCAAGATAGAACTTGGCATGCTACTTATGCAAGATAACCTATGTAGTATGCATTAGGAATGCTTGGTTATGCAACCTTGATTATACCAAATCCTAGTTTGACTTGCAAGCTTTATTCTTTTATTTATTTATCAAAGTTCTTTATTACTTTTAGTTAGTGTTTTGTGATTTTTACATATAGCATAAAGAGCATAAAACTTGGCCTAAGTAGTTAGAACTAGATGTCATACTGAGGTATGAGACTAGATTTGGATAGTCACACTCGATTAGCAACCCTCATTAGTGTTTACCCTAAATTTTAGTGGCTAGTGCTAAGCATAAAAGTTGATCACTTTAGACGGGAATACTTGGTGAAAATGATTATGAAAACCTGGAATGACGAGTCATACTAATAAAATGTTTTGACATGTATTAGGAACACCAGATGATTTGATATTAAAAATGTTGAGGCATGAGCCTTAGCCCTTTATAAAAACTGATGGTTGGGTTCGGATGCGATACCATTCCAATTTTACCGTACATCCACAATACCCGAATTCGGTAGGGCTTGACTGGAAGTTTATATGTCTTAGTATGGGTTCCCTTGCGGAAGAGGTTGAGCTGAGACTACCTCGTGATGATTGTCCACCTGTGCAGTTCCCAAGATGACCGATGGTCATGGTTGGGAGGCCAAACTCATAGGGGAGGTGCCTGTACTAGGGTGTGTAATTGAAAGGTTAGGATTTATTATCCGCATACTAAGTATGATGATTCTGGGTTTGTCCCTGACAGATGTATCAAATGTTGTGGTGAAAGTGTACCACCTCTGCAGAGTATCAAACTATTCGAATAGCCGCGTCTGTGGTTATGGATAGTTGGAGTGGCCATACTGTTCCGTCGTCAGATGTTTTCAAAATGACTTGTGAAATGAACTATGATTTTGACTTGACCACAACAGGGTTGTGAACATGAAAACTAAGTTACCACTTAGGGTTGTAAAACTTTAAGTTAGTTTTCTATACTTCTATACTCAGTTAGAGATAACCTCGCTTTTTTCAAATAAACCTAGAGCTTAGGATTCCTACTCGAACTACCTTACTTGTTAGTATTAGTTTGCGAATACTTAAATAGTACTCATGGATTTGTCCCTGGCTATTCCTATGGCCATACTATGAGGAGGACTACCAGGATGATGGACCACAGGAAGTCTATGACAACTAGGATCGTCTCCCATCGCTAGCATTGCCTGTGACCCTGAAGGTGGAGCTTCGGCCACGCTACCCTTATTATTATTCCGCTGTGTTGATTTTATTAAGACTAGATCATGAGATCCTTTATTTGTAAGATCTTTATTATGGTTTGTAATGGATGATGAACTATGGTACCAATCTATTATGTCTCGCAAAAATGGTAATCCTGGTATTGCGATGTATGGCATAACAGGCATCTGGGCTTAAAAATCCGGGTGTTGACAAGTTGGTATCAGAGCCATCCTGGCCATAGGAGAGCCTAGTTAGAATGGACGCTTGAATCAAAAACTTAGTTTCAAAACCAAAGAAGTGAGTATTTATGAAAACTTATTCTCATTCTTATCACTTAGATTCTTTCAAGAAAATACATGTTCCTAAAAAATTCTTGCAATCCTACATAAAATTTGACACACTTGATCACCTCACTAACTTACTGATCCTACATTCTTATATATGGAAGTCAAGTATAACAAGTTCTACCAGTTGGGCAACGGAGGACAACTCATCTTCGAGCGTGATTTAGACCAACTCTCAGAACTTCTTGAGCACCCCTACCCTGAGTTCTTCGGATCATAGATCAATGATCATCAAGGAGGAGAACTACAATGGCTGATAGTTGCAAATCTCAGAGGAAATATGGAAGCACCCACCTTAGAGGGGATCCAATCTAGCTTAAGGGAGAACAATTGGCTAGACGGACTCGTCAGGGCTATGCAGGAAGCTCTTACCCGTCTGTGTGGGCAAAGCATCAACCAGATCAAGGGCACTTGCTTTGAGTACTATGCAAGGCGTGATGCTATCGGACAGCCATTGGAGGTGCCAGTCCATCCGGAGCTAAAGCATCAAGTGGATCATCTCGACTTCCTGTTGTATGACAGGCATAAGGAGTTGGACAATGCCCGTGCCTACACCAACCACAACTATACCATTGCAGTAAAGAAGGACCAGACCGTCGCCATCCTTGCGAAGGAGCAGAAGTCACTTGCCGTCTGCATGACAAGAATGATCGCATCATTGCTCGCCTTCATCACAAAGTGTCAGACTTTGAGGAGACCATCCATGAGCGATACATGTAGCTTGAGGAGAGGGAGAACGCATGGGAAGATATCCGTGGAGATCCCTACTCCTACCTCAGTGATGATGATGACTACCTGGAGGACCTCGACATGGACTTCCACACTAATGATGATGATTCCACCTTCATTGATGATGAAGAAGCCACCGATTCCGATGATTAGTAGCACTTGAGCACTATCGTAGGTGTGAGTTGTATCCGGTCCCACTGTATTGTAGCTTCACAGAATGTTTCTTAAAACCATCCGTTACCTTAGTGTGGTGTGTGTTTGTATTGGGTGCTATGAATGAATGAATGAAAAGAAAGTTGCTACTTGGAAAAACTAGAGTCAAACTCAAAGTTTAAAATCTTTTCAAAAATAAACCCATGAACCTTAGAAATTTCCCTCTTGTCTCATGATCTATCTCAATCTTTATATGCCTCACGGAGGAAGCAGCTCATCTCAAGACCCAATGCTGCAAATCTTGCAAATGTTGGTTGCTGACCGTGAAGCTGCAAGAGCTGAACGTCAAGCTAACTTAGCCACCCTTCAACAGATAGCTCAGATGGCCAATAATAATCAAGGCCATGGAAATCAGGACAACCATGGTTCCAAGCTCAAGAACTTTCAGAACACCAATCCCCCATAATTAGTAAGTCTGAAGAGCCATTATATGCCGATGACTGGCTGCAGACCATGGAGAACAACTTAGAAGTTGCAGGAGTGGATGCCAATGAGAAAGTACTGTTTGCCACCCATTATCTGGCAGGGGATGTAAGAGCTTGGTGGAATAGCATTCGGACCAAGAATGGAGGTCATATGATGGCTTGGGATGAATTCAAACTCAAGTTCAGCCGAACCCATGTGCCACCGGGTTTGATCCTGCGGATGAGGGATGAATTCAAGGAGCTGAAGCAGGGAAGGATGACTGTAGTAGAGTACCGTCACAGATTTTTTTCTTTGTCTAGGTATGGCCCTGATGATATTAGTACTGAAGCCAAAAAGAAGGAGAGATTCTTAAACGTTCTGCATGATGAGATGTAGACAATGTTAGTCAACATTCCCTTCGCTAACCTTGAAGGCTTAGTGGATTCTGCAATCCAGATGGAAGGCAAGATCAACCAAGCCAACGAGAATCGCAAGCGTCGAATGATGAATCAACCAGGATCCCACCATACCCCAAAGTATTGCCCCAACCCGTCTGCAGGATATGCCCCGAGAAACAATAGTGCCCCTATGACCCGTCCGAACTATCCCAACCGTGGAGGAGGAAACCCAAGGCCCGGAGGAAACCACAACAACAACCCCGACAACTCCAACAATTTCAACCATGCACCGCCCAAGCCCAACAACAACAACCCCAACATCAACAATATTGCCACAAGGACTAGAAGCAATGTCGTGCCTGTTGCAGAAAAGACAAGTCTCGGGTTATTTGTTTTGAATGCGGAGTCACGGGTCACTACTCCAACGAGTGCCCCAAGAAGCTCGCAGCAGTCACCAATTGAATGCCCCAGCTCAGCAGCAGCGCCGTGTTCAACCTGGAAGGAGATTTGCCCCAGGGAACTCACTCAACCGCAACGACCGTCTATTTCATATGAATGCTGAAGAAGCTCAGGAAGCGCCAGATGTCGTGCTGGGTATGTTTTCTGTTAAATCAGTACTTGCAAGAGTGTTGTTTGATTCAGGAGCACCGCACTCGTTTGTTACAGAAGAATTTGCATGCACTAGTAATATTCAACCAACAAAATTGAAGCATGTTATGATAGTTCAAATACCTAGTTCAACCACCAAAGCTAGACAAATTTGCAAGGCCGTACCTATCAAAATCCATGGAATATATTTTTATGCTAATCTAATAGTACTTGGAACCAAAGGTTTGGAGGTAGTACTAGGAATGGATTGGATGTCAAAACATAAAGGATTAATCGACTGTGCCAAGAAAGCCATAACCATGACTAGTACCACTGGAGTATCAGTAGAGCATGTATTTGAAACTTTGCCCCGTTAATTCAAGTGCAACAAGAGTCTAGCCCAACCAACCATTGACCAAGTCAGAGTAGTCTGTGAATAACTCGACGTATTCCCAGATATATTGCCTGGTATGCCCCTAGATCGGGATATCGAGTTTATCATTGAACTAATCCCTGGAACTAGACCCATATCTCAGAGACTTTATAGTATGAACCCGTCTGAACTAGTGGAGCTAAAGAAGCAACTGGATGCTATGCTGGAGATAAGTCTGATTCAACCAAGTGCGTCGCCATGGAGATCACCTGTTTTGTTTGTGGATAAGAAAGATGGAGGTAACCGTTTGTGTACGGATTATCAGAAGCTGAATGATGTCACCAATAAGAACAAGTACCCACTGCCGAAGATAGAAGATCTGTTTGACCAGTTGACAGGTGCCAAAGTGTTTTCTATTATTGATCTTAGAACTGGTTATCACCAACTCAAGATTCGTGCAACGGATATTCCAAAGACTGCCTTCACCACCAGATATGGATTGTATGAGTACACTGTCATGTCTTTTGGATTAACCAATTCCCCCGCTTATTTCATGAATCTCATGAATAAGATTTTTATCAACTTTCTGGATAAGTTTGTCATTGTTATCATTGATGACATTCTGATCTATTCCAAATCACAAGAAGAACATCAGCTACACCCGAGGACCATCCTTGAAATCCTTAGAGAGCATCAGTTGTATGCCAAGTTTAGCAAATGTGAGTTGTGGTTAAAGGAAGTAGGATTCTTAGGACATATCATGTTGGCAGGAGGAATTGCTGTTGATCCCGCCGAGGTTAAGGATGTTGAAGATTGGCAAGCCCCAACCACTCAAACCCAAGTTCGTGCATTTCTCGGATTAGCGGGATATTACCACAAGTTCGTAGAAGGATTCTCGAGCATCGCAAGACCCATGACCCAATTATTGAAGAAAGATAAGAAGTTTGATTGGACGAACAAATGTGAAGCAAGTTTTCAAGAGCTCAAGAAGATATTGATTTCAGCCCCAATCTTGATTATGCCGGATATCAAGAAGCCCTTTGATGTGTATTGTGACGCATCCAAGATTGGTCTCGGATGTGTGCTTATGCAAGAAGGCAAAGTCATATCCTATCTATCCCGACAACTGAAGCAACTTGAGCAGAATTACCCTACCCATGACCTCAAACTAGCAGCCGTAGTTTTAGCCTTGAAGACATGGCGGCATTACCTCATGGGTAACCGCTATAAAATTTATTTGGATCATCAGAGTCTGAAGTATATTTTCACCCAGAAGGAGCTAAATATGAGGCAAAGGAGATGGATAGAGCTAATCAAGGAGTATGACCTTAACATTCACTATCACCCTAGCAAAGCCAATGTGGTAGCAGATGCTCTTAGCAGATTGCCGTGTCGATTGAACACCATGATAAAAGAATCCCAACCAAGTTTGCATGAGGAGATGGAAAATTTCATAGTGGAGCTAGTTAGCGAAGGATTTTTGGCTAGCATAGAACTTCAACCCATTTTGATCAGTCAGATCAAGGAGGCGCAGAAAGGAAATGCTAGTATCAACGGAATCAAACGTCGTATTGTTATAGGGAAGGTACCCGGATTCACCGAAGATGAAGAAGGAGTTTTGTGGTACAAAGGACTTATCTGTGTACCAGCAGATTCAGAGTTGAAGCAAGCTATTTTGCAAGAAGCCCATGATACTCTTTATTCTATCCACCCTGGAGGAACCAAGATGTATCAGGATTTGAAGGAGCAATTTTGGTGGCATAAGATGAAGCGAGAAATCGAAAGCTACATAGCCAAATGTGATATCTGTCAGAGAGTCAAGGAAGAACATCAGATACCCGCATGACTTTTGCAACCATTGCAGATTCTGGAATGGAAATGGGATTCCGTTGGAATGGATTTTATCACTGGTTTGCCTACATCTAGTAGGGGAAATGACTCTATTTGGGTCATAGTGGATAGACTGTCTAAAGTCTCTCATTTCATACCGGTCAAGACCACTTATCAGAGTTCGAAGCTAGCAGAGTTGTACATTGATAGGATAGTCAATTTGCATGGAGTCCCCAAGAACATTGTGTCGGATCGAGGAACCTAGTTTACCTCGATATTTTGGAAGAAAGTCTAAGAAGGCTTGAGAATCAGACTGGATTTTAGCACAACTTATCACCCTCAGACTGATGGACAAACAGAGCGAGTAAACCAGATACTCGAAGATATGTTGAGATCTTGTGTGTTGGAATATGGATCAAAATGGGAGGACTGTCTGCCTTTCGCAGAATTCTCATACAACAATAGTTACCAGGCCAGTTTGCAAATGTCCCCATTTGAATTTATGTATGGAAGGAAGTGTCGTACCCCACTGAATTGGTCGGAAGTAGGAGAGAGTTAGATTCTCGGACCCAACATCCTCAGAGAAGCCGAAGAGAAAGTTCATAAGATCCGTGAGCACCTTAAGACCGCCCAATCCAGACAGAAGAGTTATGCCGACGAGAGACGTTCAGATCTAGCCTTCCTATCGGAGATTTTGTGTATCTCAAAGTATCACCCTTGAAAGGAATGCAACGTTTCCAAGTGAAAGGGAATTTAGCCCCCAGATATATTAGACCCTTCAAGATTTTGAACCGCCGAGGAGAAGTATCATATCAACTGGAACTGCCGGAGGATATGTCAGCCTTGCATAATGTGTTCCCCATCTCATTACTTCGCAAATGTCTAGAAGTCCTGGAGAAGACCGAAGTTTTCAAGAATATTGATCACACAACCATAGAGATCAACAAGGACCTAACATATCGTGAAGTACCCATTCGTATTTTCGAAGAAGCCTTCAGAACCACTGTAAGATCCCTCCTTTGTAAAGGAAAGGATCCCTGTGATTGCAATGCTAGTCCCTGGATTAATGCTAGCATCCACAGTTAAAATGAAGTACACAGAAACAAAGGTCATTATTACATATCATTCCAGAGACAAACATAGTCTTTTACAAACTCCATGCCCACGGGCCTAATACAAGAGTTCAAAATATATAATAAGATAGATAAGTCTTCATCTTCATGTGCCACAGGAAAGCATGTTGAGTGTAGACTCATGACTCCTAATCATCATCAGAATAACCTACAACATCACAAGTTACAGCCACAGTGGGTCAATACATTGGAATAGTATTGGCAAGTGATACCTTAGTAGAATATTGGTGGACTAGATACTATATGCATTTTGGCTAAGTGTAGCTTAGGCTTGCTTTGCTCAAAATAGGTTTTTCCTATTAGTTGAAAACACTAAGTTTTTCTTTGTCAAAATATTTCCCAAGGAACCACCAATAGACATTGGGGTCCTTCACCCTTGTTCAGCCTCAAGTTTTTACTTAGAAATTGGGATGAGGGGATTCTTGATAGCTTCCATGTCTTGATGCTCAAGTTGTCCAATACCAGGGACATGGCTAAGTACTTAGATTCTTCCATCTGTAGAGGTTGTGCACTTTCCCCACAAGACTTGATTTTCACCAAGACAGGACCTTTCAGAAGCCTTCCCTTAGACCAAATGGACGCGTTCCAACCTATCATCCCACTACCACCAACTTTCCAAATGGCTAAGTTATAGCAACCTATGTGATCCAGGCAGAGCCCATATTGCCAAGTGGCTGCACTAGAAGCTTCTTAACATTTGGCCTCTCAGATCCCTTTGTTCCTGGGTGGCTTTCCACAAGTGAGATACACAAGGTAAGCCATAGAAATGGGCCTTGTGTAACCACTCAACATAACCCATTCTTTCCATTCCACCCTAGGTGTTTCATTCACTTAGTTGTTTTATTAAGCAAAAACATAGTCCAAAGACTTAGAAATATTTATTCATAGTATGAATATAACCACCCTTGGTTGCTACTAGCTAGGCTAAGAATGGCATTGATAAGACTTAGAAATATTTCTAGCAATTCTACAACTACTAGGATTTCCCAAGCATAGCATATAGATCAAAATAACCATGCAAGACTAGCAAAAATATTTCTAATGCAAAGTTGAAAAACTTAGGAATAAAATCATGAAGCACCACTTGCCTTGGTAGTTTGGAGAGTAGCTACAATCCTCACAATCACAATCACTATTTGCACCAAAATCTACACATAAAATAATAACACCAAAATCACATACATAATAAATACAAGAAAAAATATATGGATGCATGCATAATGCCATGTGATGATTTTCTACACCAAACAAGACAAGTGCATAGTTCTGATTCATAAACAAGTTCAAAACTTGCCAAACAAACTTTATTTGAACATTAAAACATTTCCCAAATAATTGTTATACACAAAATAGGCCTACACATGTTTCTGTAAAAACAACCATTTTAACAGAGGCAAAAAATTAAACACATTGCATAGATGTAAAGGATTTTCTCTCCTGATTCCATTGATATAAAATTTGTCAAATTTGGACGTGGCATTCAAAAGTTATTATTTAAACAAGTTTGACATCTAATAGATCTAATTCAAACTTTTTAAAATAAATCTCGTGCCACGCGGTGCTTTCTAACTGGCTGGTACCGCTTCGCGCTGATCGCGCTTCCGAGCCATTAGATCTAACTAAAACGCGCGGCTGAGATCTATACTTACCCCTTCGGCTATGTTCTATCGTGCTCGTCTGATCTACATCGCACGGCTCTCAGCGACTGACCAACAAGTGGCGGCGCTGGCGGCGGCGACAGGCGGCGGCGCTCTCTGTCAGCGGCGGAGCCGGCAAACTAGGTCGCATGGGGAGGTGGGAGGATGCTCACCAGAATCGCCGTGACGAGGAGATGCTCAACGTGTGATCGGTTGGCGAAGGGGCGCTCGGAGTCGTCGCGGATTGCTCGTCGGAGAAGTCCCTGGCGACGGTGTTCTCTGTTGGCGACGGAGTCAACATTCTGGGCCACACTAAGACAAGAGAAGGGTACTGTTAGATGCGCAGGACACTGGGGATCTCATGCGTAAATTTAAGAGAGAAAGAGGGGAAGCTGGGACTTACGGGGAACGGTCGCCGAAGTTTGAGCAGAGGGTGGCAGAGCTCAGTCGTTGACGTTGCCGAGGCTACAGATCATGCGCGAGAAAAATGAGAGTGTCAATAGGTGCACACGGAGATGTAGAACAAGCCAGTATGAACCATAGGCAGAGGGGAGCGCAGTGCTCACCGGAATTCGACGACAAACTCGTCGGAGCAGAGGGCGTCCAGAGAGAAATTCGAGCAGCCTGGTGGCTCCGGTGAGGTGTGGTTTGGGGGAAAAGGAGGAGGGAGAATGGTGCTTAAGTAGGCGAGGACGGGGGCGTGATTTACTCGAGCATTGATCATGAATTGAAGCCGCGAATCAATCCAGAAACGGCCGAGTGATTTGGGGATGAACCAGTCGCTGGGTGGAGACGATGATGCCGTGTGGGCCGCGGTTGTCAGTGAGAGAAAAGAAGAGGGGGTGGGTCCAGACAGTCAGTGACTCTGTGGGTGTGGGTGCGAGTAAAGAAAAACGATTCGCGGGAGGGAGTTGCTAGGCTAGCTGGGTCGAGTTAGGCTGGGTTGGGCCAGATTGGCTGTTTGCTTATTTTTTTTCTCTTTACTCCTTTTCTTTTTCTGTTTGATTTTCTAGAAATGGTTTTCAAACTCTATTTCCAATCAGTTTGATTTCAAACCTTCTATGGATTTTTGTACAGTGAACTTTGTACTCAAATAAGTGTCAAACACTTATGTTTACTCAAACATACTTGGGTCATTTGAAAAATAAAATAAAACCAAGCCTTTATGAGATATAAAAATAGGCATAAATTTGGTTTTATTTCATACTTTGTTTTGAAACTTTGCTCAAGCTTTTGGAAGCACTTAAGTTTGAATTCAAAACATTACTGAATACAATAAGTACCTTTCTCAAAAGAAGGTAGCACTAAGGTTAGGGCATACTCACATAAAATAATGAGCAACATATGCTCCTGATTTTGAAATGGTTTTGAAAATGGAACCCTAAATGATCATGGATGCATGGATGATATGCATGGATTTTTAAACATGATTTTAGGGATGTTACAAATCTAACCCCCTTAAGGTGAATCTCGCCCTTGAGATTCGGGTTGGCTAGCAAATAGGTGAGGGTGGTCTTTCCGAAGATCATCTTCTCTTTCCCATGTTGCTTCTTCTTCGGAATGATGGTTCCATTGAACTTTGCAGAATTTGATAGTCTTAGTCCGTGTAACTCTTTCTGCTGTCTCAAGACTCTTGATAGGTTTCTCTTCATAGGTGAGATCACTCTCCAATTGAACCTCTTCCAAAGGTATAGTATCCTTCAAAGAATTTTCTTCCATTTCTGGATGACATTTCTTAAGCTAACTCACATGAAACACATTATGAACAGCTGAAAAAGACTCTGGCAATTCAATCTCATAAGCTACGTCTCCTTTACGACTCAGAATCTTGAATGGTCCAACATATCTTGGGGCCAATTTACCTTTGACACCAAACCTCTTCACTCCACGAAGGGGTGACACTCTAATATAAGCTCTATCACCCACTTCATAGGTGACTTCTCTACGCTTAGGATCTGCGTAGCTCTTTTGTCAGGACTGTGCAATCTTCAACCTGTCTTTAACCAGCTTGACTTTCTCTTCATCCTCTTTGATTAGTTCTGGTCCAAATAGACTTCTTTCTCCCACACCATTCCATAGTAATGGGGTGGTACACTTTCTCCCATAGAGAAACTCAAATGGTGCCATCTCAATACTGGCTTGATAGCTGTTATTGTAAGAAAATTCTGCGTAAGGCAGACTTTCATCCCAACTGGCTCCATAATATAGAGCACATGCTCTCAACATATCTTCAAGAATCTGATTGGTCCTTTCTGTCTGTCCATCAGTCTAAGGATGAAATGTAGTGCTAAATTCCAACCTCGTTCCCAATGACTCATGTAGTTGCCTCCAAAAATGAGAAGTGAACTGAGTTCCCCTATTAGACACAATACTCTTGGGTACTCCATGTAGACATACAATTCTACTCATATAGATCTTGGCTAACTTAGCACTTGTATAAGTTGTCTTCACGGGTATAAAATGAGCCACTTTAGTTAAGCGATCCACTACTACCCAAATAGAATCATATCCTGACCGGGTCCTTGGCAATGCGGTGATGAAATCCATACCAATCTTGTCCCATTTCGAATCAAGAATAGGTAGTGGTTGTAACAATCCTACTGGTTTCTGGTGCTCCTCTTTCACTCTACTACATACATCACACAAAGCAATATGTTCGGCGATGTCCTTTTTGAGATTATTCCACCAAAATCTTTCTTTCATATCCATGTACATTTTGGTGTTACCCGGATGAATGGAATATGGTGAGTTATGTGCTTCTTGTAATATCAGTTTCCGAAGCTCCGGATCTTGTGGAACACAGATACATTTTCCATGCCATAAAGTACCATGTTCGTCTTCATGAAATCCTTTGGCTTTTCCCTTGCCAATCTTTTCCTTAATCTCTTCAATTTCCTTATCCATCTTTTGGGCTTCTTTGATTTTGTCCAACAAAGTGGGTTGAACATCCAATGACATGAGATGTCCTTCAGGCACAATCTCCAATCTGAGATCTCTAAATTGGGCACACAGATCATCTGGTAATTCTCCTTTAGTAAGGCCATTCACAAAAACCTTACGGCTTAGAGCATCCGCTACAACATTTGCTTTACCGGGGTGGTTTTGCAAACTCAAGTCATAATCCTTGATGAGTTCTAGCCATCTTCTTTGTCTCATGTTAATTTCTTTTTGGGTGAAGATATACTTTAAACTCTTGTGATATGTGAACACTTCACAACGCTTTCCCAAAAGATAGTGTCTCCATGTTTTGAGTGCATGGACAACAGAGGCTAACTCTAAATCATGAGTAGGGTAGTTTACTTCATGAGTTTTGAGTTGTCTCGAGGCATAAGCCACAACTTTCCCGTCTTGCATAAGTACTGCACCTAATCCATGATGAGATGCATCACAATACACTTGGAAATCTTTCTCCAAATCTGGCAAACATAAGACTGGTGCTGTCACTAGCCTCTTCTTCAATTATTGAAAGCTGAGTTCACAACCTTCAGACCAAGCAAATTTCTTGTCTTTCTTTAGCAATTCTGTCATAGGTTTAGCTACCTTGGAAAAAAATTCAATGAACCTTCTGTAGTAACTGCTAAGCCAAGGAAACTACGAACCTCTTTCACTGACTTGGGAGATTCCCATTCAGTTACAGCTGAAACTTTAGCAGGATCAACTGCTACACCATCTCCTGACACAACGTGTCCAAGAAATCCAACTTCATTTAACCAAAATTCACACTTGCTGAATTTGGCATACAGCTTATGCTCTCTAAGCTTCTCAAGTATCAAACGTAAATGTCCTTCATGCTCCTCTTTGCTCTTGGAGTAGATCAAAATGTCATCGATGAAAACGACAACAAACTTATCAAGAAATTCCATGAACACCTTGTTCATCATATTCATGAAGTATGCTGGTGCATTGGTCAAATCAAATGGCATCACGGTATACTCATATAATCCATACCTTGTGGTGAAAGCTGTCTTAGGTATGTCTTGTTCCCTTATATTGAGCTGGAAATAACCTGACCGGAGATCAATCTTTTAGAACACACAAGCTCCTTCTAACTGATCAAACAAGTCTTTGATTCTAGGCAAAGGGTATTTGTTCTTGATAGTCACCTCATTGAGTGAACGGTAATCTATGCATAACCTTTGACTTCTATCTTTCTTTTCCACAAACAAAACTGGTGCTCCCCAAGATGAATAACTTGGTTGGATAAAACCTTTCTGTAACTGTTCTCCAAGTTGTTTCTTGAGTTCTTTCAACTCATCCACTGACATCTTGTACGGTCTCTTTGCTATTGGTCCAGATCCTGGTAGAAAATCAATAAGAAATTCCACATCTCTATCGGGTGGCATTCCCGGAAATTCTTCCGGAAACACATATGGATATTCTCTCACAATTGGCACACTGTCTATGCTAACCCCCTTAAGAGAATTTAGCTTACTCCTTTTTGATTCAAAGTTGGTCTTGAATCTGATCCTTTTGTTTTCTGGAGTTGTGAGTGTGATAGTATGGTTGGCACAATCTAGTACTCCCTTGTGCTTAGTCATCCAGTCCATTCCCAAAATAACATCCAATCCTTGGGAGTTTAGGATTATCAAGTTAACAAGAAACTTATACTTTCCAAACTCTATGACTAGATCATGACATCCTGAATTCACTATCATTTCTCCGCCAAGAGAACTTACTTTTATAGGACACCCAATAGTTTCTACCAGTAGTTCATTTCTTTCAACAAATGCTCTTGATATGAATGAATGAGATGCACCAGTATCAAAGAGAACAAATGCTGGAACATAATTGAGTTTGAACTTACCAGCAACAGCATCAGGTTCCTCATAGATTTCCTCCACATTGATGTGGTTCACTTGTCCCTTTTGAAAAGGGTTGGCTTGTTGGGTCCTTCAACTTTCTTTTCTGGGCATTCATTTGCATAATGCCCCATCTTCTTGCACTTAAAACATTCAACCTAACTAAGATCCTTCTTAACAGGCTGACTTCCACTGCCACTTCCATTTCCACTTTGGTGGATCTTATATCCACTCTTGTGATTCTTGTGCTTATCGTTGTCATGACTATGATTGTGTTGTTGTCATGATAACGGTTGTGGTTGTGGTGCTTGTTAAACTTCCCATGCTTGTGGGATCTAGAACTCCCACTGTCATCATAATGGGAACGCTTGTGAGACTGTGGGATCCAGAACTTCCCATGCTTGTGGATCCAGAACTTCCGAGTTGTGCTTGTCAGAGTGCTTTCTCTTCCTGCTTTCAACTTGTTTCATCTTGCTCTCCAAAATAGCAGCCTTGTCACAAAGAGACTTGCATGTGGGAACATAGGCCACAGCTAACTGCAGGTTCAATTCATCATTCAGCCCTTCAAGGAACTTTTCCTTCCTCTTAGCATCAGTGTCAACTTCATCCGGTACATATCAGGCCAGATTGTTGAACTCCTCAATATATTCAGCCATGCTACGGTGGCGTTGCTTCAAGTTATGGAACTCTTTCTTCTTCAAACTCATCACTCCGGATGAGATGTGAGAAGTACGGAAACCATCTTCAAAGATAGCCCATGTCACATCCTCAATGGGAGTGGTGATCTGAAAGTTATCCCACCAAGTGGCTGCTGGTCCTTCCAACAAGTGAGCTGCAAATCTGACTTTCTCTTCATCAGTACAGCCAACAGTTACCAAGTCCTTGTTCACAGAGCATAGCCAATCATTGGCCACCATAGGATCAGTAGTTCCTGAGAACTTTGCTGGCCTCAGTCTCAAGAACCTGGTAAGCATGTCAAAACCCGGTGGGTTGTTCTGATTGTTGTTGATGTTATTGTTGTTGTTGTTGTTGTTGTTGTTGTTGTTGTTGTTGTTGTTCTGATTCTGGATGAACGTAGTCATCATTTGCATCAGCTGAGTCTAAGCTGTCATCATTTGCTGCATCTCAGGAGTGATGTTGTTGTTGTTGGGGTTGGGATTGGCATGTCAGGGAGGCATCCGTGGTTTGTTCAATAGAGATAAGAATGAGATACCCATAGATGCTAACATGCACAATACATCACATAAACAATCACCAAACATGCATCATAATAATAAAAGTTCAACAACATAGACAACAAGTTTGCAAAGTAAACACACCAATAGCAAGCCATCCACATGTTGGATGGTCATTGCGACTCAATAATCAAAGACATGATAAATAAAGGAAAATGAGTAGTCATCACTACTCCTCTGCATCAACCTCCTCGTCAACAAATGTAAGACCTACATTCTCCATTGCGGTCTTGTATTCCTCGACATTGGTGGTCAAGGTCTCTACTTTGGCTTTGAGAGCCCTCTTTTGTGAACGAAGTCTCTCAATCAGAGTCTGCTGATGCTCGAGCTCGAATTCCTTGGCCTCTAGTTCTGCAGTCATGTCTCGAATCCTCTTGTTCCTATCTTGGACTCGCTTCTCTTGACTCTTGAACTTTCTATCCTAACTCTCAAACTTGGCCTCCATCTCCTTGACTATCTCATCTTGCTCCGCGAAGAGCTTGTCCTTCTCACGAAGCTGCACCTGGAGTTCGTCATTGCTAAGCATGACGTTGGGCCTATCAGTGTCTATGTGCCTAAGAAGAACCTCTAAGTCCTGGAGGTATAGGCGAATCGGCTCTGCCGTCTCTCTCGAAGTATCCTCAAAGTCAATGGCCTCACCATCATCATCACGTCTACCAAAGGTGTGGAAGTGAGTACCTCTAACCTCTCGAGAGTGTCTCCCTAGTAAACGTCCAATCAAATCCTGCATGACTACCTCTAGGCCTCTCTCCTTGTCATCATGCATGAGCTTGAAGATGATGGCCTCCGTGGCTGGCTCAGTCTGGCATCCTCGCTGATTGACCTTGAAGCCCCAAAGGTCTTTCCTCTCAAACTTGGTGAGGGGAAGCATCATGATAGTAGGAAGAGGGAGATTGAGCAGACTAGTGATCTCAATAATACGAGTGCCAAAACAAGTTCCCTTGAACTCTTCAGCCGTGCTGATAGTAACATTAGGCATCTATTTAATAAGAGAGAAAAAGTTAGAATCAACACAATTTAAGACAAATCACAAGACAAGGCATCACATGCATAACATTGTCAAGCAACACTCAAATCATGACATACATAATACAAGCAACCTAGTTTCAATATAACTTAGTCAAAATTTTGGAAATATAATGAGGAGTGTGGTGGTCCAACTAATATGGATCAATTCATCTTTCACTTTATAATCTAAAGGCTAACAATGCATCCTTCTATCAAATGATATGACAAAATAAGATTAGAAAAGTTTACTAGAAGAATAAGACAAGTGTGGAAGTTGTTGAAAAAATTTCCTTAGTGGTTTCCAATCCTAGGGTCATAATCCTATAGGCAACATAGTGCTCTGATACCATCTGTAAGATCCCTCCTTTGTAAAGGAAAGGATCCCTGTGATTGCAATGCTAGTCCCTGGATCAATGCTAGCATCCACAGTTTAAGATGAAGTACACAGAAACAAAGGTCATTACTACATATCATTCTAGAGACAAACATAGTCTTTTACAAACTCCATGGCCACAGGCCTAATACAAGAGTTCAAAATATATAATAAGATAGATAAGTCTTCATCTTCATGTGACACAGGCAAGCATGTTGAGTGTAGACTCATGACTCCTAATCATCATCAGAATAACCTGCAACATCACAAGTTACAACCACAGTGGGTCAATACATTGGAATAGTATTGGCAAGTGATACCTAGTAGAATATTGGTGGACTAGATACTATATGCATTTTGGCTAAGTGTAGCTTAGGCTTGCTTTGCTCAAATTAGGTTTTGCCTATTAGTTGAAAACACTAAGTTTTTCTTTGTCAATATCTTTCCCAAGGAACCACCAATTGACATTGGGGTCCTTCACCCTTGTTCAACCACAAGTTTTTACTTATAAATTGGGATGAGGAGATTCTTGATAGCTTCCATGTCTTGATGCTCAAGTTGTCCAATACCAGGGACATGGCTAAGTACTTAGATTCTTCCATCTGCAGAGGTTGTGCACTTTCCCCACAAGACTTGATTTTCACCAAGACAGTACCTTTCAGAAGCCTTCCCTTAGACCAAATGGACGTGTTCCAACCTATCATCCCACTACCACCAACTGTCCAAATGGCTAAGTTATAGCAACCTATGTGATCCAGGTAGAGCCCATATTGCCAAGTGGCTGCACTAGAAGCTTCTTAACATTTAGCCTCTCAAATCCCTTTGTTCCTGGGTGGTTTCCACAAGTGAGATAAACAAGGTAAGCCATATAAATGGGCCTTGTTTAACCACTCAACATAACCCATTCTTTCCATTCCACCCAGGTGTTTCATTCACTTAGTTTTTTTATTAAGCAAAAACATAGTCCAAAGACTTAGAAATATTTATTCATAGCATGAATATAACTACCCTTTGTTGCTACTAGCTAGGCTAAGCATGGCATTGATAAGACTTAGAAATATTTCTAGCAATTCTACAACTACTAGGATTTCCCAAGCATAGCATATAGATCAAAATAGCCATGCAAGACTAGCAAAAATATTTCTAATGCAAAGTTGAAAAACTTAGGAATAAAATCATGAAGCACCACTTGCCTTGGTAGTTTGGAGAGTAGCTACAATCCTCACAATCACAATCACTATTTGCACCAAAATCTACACATAAAATAATAACACCAAAATCACATACATAATAAATACAAGAAAAAATATATGGATGCATGCATAATGCCATGTGATGATTTTCTACACCAAACAAGACAAGTGCATAGTTCTGATTCATAAACAAGTTCAAAACTTTCCAAACAAACTTTATTTGAACATTAAAACATTTCCCAAATAATTGTTATACATAAAATAGGCCTACACATGTTTCTATAAAAACAACCATTTTAACAGAGGCAAAACATTAAACACATTGCATATATGGAAAGGATTTTCTCTCCTGATTCCATTTATATAAAATTTGTCAAATTTGGACGTGGCATTCAAAAGTTATGATTTAAACAAGTTTGACATCTAATAGATCTAATTCAAACTTTTAAAAACAAATCTCGTGCCACGCGGCGCTTTCTAACTGGCTGGTACCGCTTCGCGCTGGATCGCGCTTCCAAGCCATTAGATCTAACTAAAACGCGCGGATCAGATCTATACTTACCCCTTCGGCTATGTTCTATCGTGCTCGTCCGATCTACATCGCACGGCTCTCAGCGACTGACCAACAAGTGGCGGCGCTGGCGGCGGCGACAGGCGGCGGCACGCTCTGTCAGCGGCGGAGCCGGCGAACTAGGTCACGTGGGGAGGTGGGAGGATGCTCACCAGAATCGCCGTGACGTGGAGATGCTCAACGTGTGCTCGGTTGGCGAAGGGGCGCTCGGAGTCGTCGCGGATTTCTCGTCGGAGAAGTCCCTGGCGACGGTGTTCTCTGTTGGCGACGGAGTCGACGTTCTAGGCCACGCTAATACAAGAGAAGGGTTCCGTTAGATGCACAGGACACTGGGGATCTCATGCGTATCAAACATAGGAAGAGGGGAAGCTGGGACTTATGGGGAATGGTCGCCGGAGTTCGAGCAGAGGGTGGCGGAGCTCAGTCGTTGACGCTGCCGAGGCTACAGATCATACGCGAGCAAAAGGATAGTGTCAGTAGGTGCGCACGGAGATGTAGAACAATCCAGTAGGAACCATAGGCAGAGGGGAGCGCGGTGCTCACCGGAATTCGACGACGAACTCGTCGGAGCAGAGGGCGTCCAGAGAGAAATTCGAGCAGCCTGGTGGCCCCGGTGAGGTGTGGTTTGGGGGAAAAGGAGGAGGGCGGCATGGTGCTTAAGTAGGCGAGGACGGGGGCGTGATTTACTCGAGCATTGATCGTGAATTGAAGCCGCGAATCAATCCAGAAACGGCCGAGTGATTTGGGGATGAACCAGTCAATGGGTGGAGACGATGATGCCGTGTGGGCCGCGGTTTTCAGTGAGAGAAAAGAAGAGGGGGTGGGTCCAGACAGTCAGCGACTCTGTGGGTGTGGGTGCGAGTAAAGAAAAACGATTCGCGGGAGGGAGTTGCTGGGCTAGCTGGGTCGAGTTGGGCTGGGTTGGGCCAGATTGGCTGTTTGCTTATTTTTTTTCTCTTTACTCCTTTTCTTTTTCTGTTTGATTTTCTAGAAATGGTTTTCAAACTCTATTTCCAATCAGTTTGATTTCAAACCTTCTCTGGATTTTTGTACAGTGAACTTTGTACTCAAATAAGTGTCAAACACTTCTGTTTACTCAAACATACTTGGGTCATTTGAAAAAAAAACCAAGCCTTTATGAGATATAAAAATAGGCATAAATTTGGTTTTATTTCATACTTTGTTTTGAAACTTTGCTCAAGATTTTGGAAGCACTTAAGTTTGAATTCAAAACATTACTGAATACAATAAGTACCTTTCTCAAAAGAAGGTAGCACTAAGGTTAGGGCATACTCACATAAAATAATGAGCAACATATGCTCCTGATTTTGAAATGGTTTTGAAAATGGAACCCTAAATGATCATGGATGCATGGATGATATGCATGGATTTTGAAACATGATTTTAGGGATGTTACAACCACTAGGACCTAGAGTATCAAGTTTCTCAAGATCCAGTGGAGTAACCATAATAAAGAAGAAGCTACTTGGGAACGAGAATATTATATTAGGACTGAGTTTCCAGATCTCTTTAGTTCCTAGTTTTCTTTTTCTTAAATATCAGGACAAGATTTTGTTTAAGGAGGGAAGGTTTGTAACATCCCAAAAATATTAATCAAGATTATCAAGTTCCAATCACCCAAGTTTAGGGTTAACAAAATATTTATTATTAAAATTAATATGAATGCATGTGTGTGTGTGATTAATGCATGAATGCTTGCAATGCCATGTTTGATTGCTTTGAATGATAAGTATTGGTTTAGAGATGAAAACAATATCATCTAGATCATTTCCAAGAAGAATCAAATGAAGAGAAAATAGAAAATAAGCAATATAAGAAAATGGTCATTTTGACCCAAGTTAACCACTAGACCACTTTGAGTGTTCCTAGTCCAGGATTTCTAACAGGAAAAATCGAATTCTTTTCACCCCTTGTTAGACCAAGTCAAAGTGAACCCAAGCCCACTTTATAAACCAACAGAAACAAATTCCAAATCTATTTAAAGGACAACTCAAAATTGAATCCTTAATAGATACTAAGATGGACATTTCTCAAAAACCAACCAAACCACTTCACCTTGCCAAACCCAAGCAACCAGATACTACCAAGCATGTGACCAGAGCACTCACCAAAATTCAGCCAAAAATTCATATTCAAATTTCATGCGGCCATTTAATCAAACACTTGGTGAGCTCAGATCAAACTTCCTAACTTCTACTATTTTGAGAAGTATTTGATCAACCATTGTCCCTAACTTACTCCCCTTGTCACCCCTAGCACCCAACACTGCATTGAACAAGCTACCCCTATACCCCCTACACCAGTGCCATGCCACCCGAAGCCGCCGTTGCTGGCCGACCATGGACAGCACGCAGGAGGAAGCGTCGCGCCCGTCCCTGATGTCTAGGAGGTAGGCCACCGTCCACTGCCACCCTCTATCCAACCCTCAAGCGCAGCCAAGCCCTGGACCACTAGGAAACAGTCGCGCCCATTCTCTCTACGCCATGCCGAGATCGCGCCAGAGCGTCGCAGCCGAGACGTGCGCACACGCCGCGCCTCGCCTTCACCGCGTGTAACTGCACTCGTGATATGTTAAAAACGTATCTATAATTTTTAATGTTCCATGCTTATTTAGTATCCACTTTGCTATGTTTTGTCTACACTTTGAGGTATTTTTATACACTTTATGGAACTAACCTATTGACAATATGCCATAGTGCCAGTTGCCTATTTTCTTCAATTTTTGGTTCCAGAAAAGGCAGCAAATCAATATTCTCGGAATTGGACGGGACAAAAGCCAATCTTCCTATTTTTCCCGGAGCAACACGGAACCACGAAGCAGAGGTGGAGGAGGACACCAGGGTGGCCACACCCCCCTAGGAGCGGGCTAGCCCTGTTGGTGCCCACAGGGGGTGTGGGCCCCCTGGCCCTCCACTGACCTTGCCACCTTCGCCTATAAGAAGCCTCCGACCCAAAAACCCTAAACTATCGACCAAAAGCCACGAAAACATCCACATCGCCGCCGCCACCGAAGGGGAGATTCGGGGGACAGAAAGTCTCTGTTCCGACACCCTGCCGGGAAGGGGAAGGGCCCCTGGAGCATCTCCATCGATCTCCACCACCATCTCCATCGCCGTTACTCATTCCCATGATGAGGAGGGAGTAGTTCTTCCTCGAGGCTAAGGGCTCTATCGGTAGCTATGTGTTCATATCTCTCTCTCTATGCATGATCTTGTTGTGGTCATGACCTTTTAATCTAGTAGATCTACCTTGCTACTCAAGTGCTTCAATAGATCTCTACTCTCCTCATGTGTGTGAAAGTGACAGCATGCACGCCATGGTGGCACTTAGGCTAGAGTCTACATAAATACTCATCATGCTTTAATAGTGTAACATCCCAAAAAAAAAATTTGTAAATCTTGCATTGCATACATGCATTCATAAGCATTTGATCTTTTTCAAATAAATTACAAACATAAGAAACCATATTTATGCCTATTACTTATTCAAGTGAGCAAGGTTTATGTTTTATTTTCTATATGTGATTAGTATTTGATCAGTGTTGATTGGAAAATAAATACAAGGCCACACAAAAGTTTCAAAACAATTCACATTTAAAACCATTCATATGCGTATTATAATTATTTAGTTAAAGGCATGGTTTTAAACTTTATTTTCGAACCCAAACTGATTTTGAGTGTAAATAGATGTTTTACACATTCTAGGACACAAGAAATACAGAATAAAATTCTGGAAGAAATTTGAATTGAAACAGATTTGAAACACTTATTCAAATTCAAATTAGAAATCAAAAAAGAAAAAGAAAAAGAGAAAAGAAGGAAAAATAAAGCCAGTGACCTAACTAACCCAACCCACCTACTGCGCAGTAGCCAGCCCAGCAAGCCCACCCGAGAAAACCCCCTCCTATCTCTGTTTCTCACCTCGCGCGACCACACCCCTCTTGTTGACGCCTCGGACCCACCTGCCCCGTCATCATCGTCCCCAAATCACCGCGCGATGACCAGCTCCGCCGTTTCCTCCTCGCAGTGACGCCGCGTGGATTCCTCGCTTAATTCCCATTGATGCAGCACGTAATTGCCGCCCTCGCTCTGGCTACATAACCACCTCCCCACCCCGCTCCTTTCCCCTCACTCACCAACCACAGAGCGCCGCTAGGCTGTCCACAATCGAGCTCGCGCCGCCGCGGTACTTAGCATCTTCGGCAGCAAATTCCGGTGAGTCCTGACCGCTCCTGTGTCTCTGCTTCAAACAAGTGTGACCAGCATGTCCTTGTGCATCTTCTGATACCATTTGCTTGCCTTCTCATGACCCAGGACGCCGTCCCCGTTCATTTCTGCAAACAACTGAGCCGCCGCTCAACTCCGCCGATCGATTACGGTAAATATTGAGTGCCCCTTGACCCCTCTTGCATACGACTAGGTTCGCCTTGTCCTTGAGCAGCTACTGATGCCACTGGTTTGTTCTAGGACGATCCAGAGCATCGACAAAAACTTCATTTTCAAGGACCCGACGCCGCCTGCAACTCCGACGAGCTCTAGCCCCCGCTACAGCACGCCCCCACCCCAACCACGACCATGTTGAGCTTCCTCGCAGCCATGCGACGCTGGTAAGACCAACCACTACCCCTAGCCCCCTCTGGAATCGCCAGAACAACCTTGCCAGTAGCGCCGCCGCACCATTGTCGCTAGCGCCGCCCATCCATGGTCGTGTGCTCAGCAATGTTGGATCTAGATCTAACGCGTAGAAATAGATCACTTAACAAAGGGGTACAAGTGAATCTGACCCGTGCAATTTCATTTAGATCGTGCGGCTCACGTTGATCGATCCGGCCGAACCGGTACGGGCCAATCAGACACTCCCACATGTCTGGGTTTTGATTTAAATTCTGTTTTTGAATCTATTGATTATTCAAACTTGTGAATTCAATAAATTGTTATGTTTATCCAAAAAATACAAATAATATACCATTTGAATCACAAAAACAAATCCTACACTACTATGGGCTTACTTTTGTATTTTGTTTCTGTTAAAATAGAATTTTATGCAGAGACATTTATAGGCTTATCTTGTGTATACAAATTAATTGGAAAATGTTTTAAAGGACAAATAAAGTTCATTTGATAAATAAATGTTTAGTTTATTGATTAGTACTATTTTACTTGTCTTGGTTGGTTAAGAAAAATCATCACATGGCATTTTCATGCATTCATATATTTTTGTTTGATTATTTGGAATGTGAATTTGGTGCTATCATTTTATGTGTAGATTTTGGTGCTAGTGGTGATTGTGACAGTGAGGATTGTTGTTACTCCCCCAACTACCAAGGCAAGTGGTGCTTCATATTTTTATCCCAATATTTTGACTATGCATTAGTGATATTTTGTATAGGGCTTCCATGTTAATTTTTGCTAAGTATCTATATGCTATGCTTGGGAAATCCTAGTAGTTGTAGAATTGTTAGAATTTTCTCTAAGTTAAGATACTTGCTATTGCCATGCTTAGCCTAGCTAGTAGCAACCAAGGGTGGTTTATATACACATGCTATGGAAAATATTGCTAAGTCTTAGACTTGTGTTTTTGCTTAATAAAACAACTAACTAAATGAAACACCTGGGTGGAATGGTAATTGCTTGGATGGAATTTGGTTGAGTGGTTACCAGTGCCCATTGTTCAATGGTCTACCCTGTGTATCTCACTTGTGGAATGCCACCCAGGAACAAAGGGATTTGAGATGCCATATGTTAAGAAGCTTCTAGTGCAGCCACATGGCATTATGGGCTCTGCCTGGATCATATAGGTTGCAATAACTTAGCCAAATGGACAGTTGGTGGTAGAGGGTGATAGGTTTGGAACGCGTCCATTTTGGTCTAAGGGAAGGCTTCTGAAAGGTCCTGTCTTGGTGAAAATCAAGTCTTGTGGGGAAAGTGCACCACCTCTGCAGAAGGAAGAATCTAAGTACTTAGCCGTGTCCCTGAAAATGGACAATTTGAGCATCAATACATGGAAGCTATCAAGAATCTCCTCATCCCAATTTCTAAGTTAAAAACTTGTGCTTGAACAAGGGTAAAGGTGCACTAATGTCTATTGGTGGTTCCTTGGGAGTTTTAACCAAAACTTAGTGTTTTCAACTGATAGGTAAAATCTATTTTGAGCAAAGCAAGCCTAAGCTACACTTAGCCAAAATCATGTAGAAGATACATATTATTATTCTACTAAGGTATCACTTGTCAATACTATTCCAATGTATTGACCCACTGTGGCTGTAACTTGTGATGTTGCAGGTTACCCGGATGAGGATTAGGGTTATGAGTCTACACTCAACATTCTTGCCTGTGGCACATGAAGATGAAGACTTTTATTTATATTGTTAAATTAAACTCTTGTACTAGACTATGGCTATGGAGTTGTAAAATACTATGGTATCTCTGGAATGACGATGTAATAATGACCTTTGTTTCTGTGTACTTCATCTTAAACTGTGGATGCTAGCAATTGATCTAGGGACTAGCATTGTAATCATAGGGACCTTTTGCAATTGATCCAGGGAGTAGCATTGTAATCATAGGGAACTTTACCTTTATAAAGGTGGGGTCTTACAGATGGTATCAGAGCACTATGTTGCCTGTAGGATTATGACCCCAGGATTGGATTAGAAACCACTAAGGAAAAAATTTCAACACTTTGAAAAATTTCCACACTTGGATTTTTCTTCTAGTAAACTTTTCTAATCTTCTTTCTCAACTCTATTTGTAGATGAATTCCATCAACGAAGCCGTGAGGAAGGGACCAATCATGACCATGACTTTGGAGTGTGAGACTGAATTTCCCAAGGCACTCAAGAACCTTATGGTTACCATATGGGGATGCATGGTGTAGCTATGTACAAGGGATTCCCTGTGATGGATGAAGGAGAAGAGTATTGGTGGGTGCAACTTCACTTGTACAAAAACAAGGAAGACAACCACAAGGAGTCAGGATTCTGCGTGGTCACCTACTCTGAAATGCACATAACATTCTTTGACTCTACAAGAAATGCAGCTTGGAATGCCATCAAGGAGCTTGGTGATAGACTAAAGTGCAGAATGCTCAACACCCAAAATGACCTTAGAGAGGAAAAGAAGCATACCCAAGAATTAGAGACTACCAACCAACAACTAAGGGGAGAGATCATAGATTTAATATGGGAGTCTTGTGAATAACATAGACAGATGGCTACTAAGGATGCCCTGATAGCTATTTTGTCTAGTGAGTGAGAGTTGTAACGTACTTCGTTAGTTGGACCACCACACTTATCGTTTTTACTTCCAAAAATTTGTCTAAGTTATGTTGAACCTTTGATGTTTGTAATGGATTTGTGTATGCCATGACTTGTGTGTTTGTTGCAAAAAGATGTGCTTGTGATATTTTGTCTTGTGATTTTTCTCTATTGATGTTGATTCTCACTTTTCTCTATCTTCTAAAAATAGATGCCTAATGTTGTTATCAACACGGCTGAGGAGTTCAAGGGAACTCGTTTTGGTACTCGTCTCATTGAGCTCACTAGTGTGCTCAACCTTCCACTTCCTAGCATCATGACACTTCCACTCACCAAGTTAGTGACGCCAGACCTATGGGGCTTCAGAGTCACACATCCAGGACGCCAGACAGAGCCAACCACGGAGGCCATCACTTTCAAGTTGATGCATGATGACAAGGAGAAAGGCTTAGATGTAGTCATGCAGGAGTTACTTGGGTGCCTGGTAGGGAGGCACTCCACCGAGCTTAGAGGTCTGTACTTTCACCCCTTCGGGAGACGCAACCATGAGGGTGAGGATATAGAGTACGAGGATGCTTCTAGAGAGATGATGGAGCCGATTCGTCTGTACCTCCAGGACCTAGAAGGTCTTATTAAACACCTAGATACTGATAGGACCAACGTCATGCTTAGCAATGACGAGCTCCAGGTTCAGCTCCGAGAGAAAGACAAGCTCTTCGCGGAGCAAGACGAGATTGTCAAGGAAATGGAGGCCAAGTTTGAAAGCCAGGACAAGAAGTTCAAGAGCTAGGAGAAAAGAGTCCAAGACAGGAACAAGAATATCCGGGAGATGAAGGAAGAGCTAGAGGCCAAGGACTTCGAGCTTGAGCATCAGCAGGGAGTGATCGAGAGGCTTCGCTCACAGAAGAGGGATCTTAGGGCCAAGATTGAGGCCTTGACTACTAGTGTTGATGAGTACAAGACCGCCATGGAGAATGCAGGTCTTACCCTCGTTGATGTGGAGATTGATGCGGAGGAGTAGTGTAGACTACTCGATTATCTTTCATCTACCGTACTTTGATTATTGAGTCGCAATGACCATCCAACATGTGGGTGGCTTGCTATGCTGTGTTTGCTTTCACCAAAACTTGTTGTTTATGTCATTCAAATTCTATGTTATTTTGATGCTTGGTTATTGTGATTGTCTATGTGATGTTTTGTGCATGTTAAGCATCTATGGGTATCTCATTCTTATCCTTATTAAAACCATAGATGCCGCGTCGACGTGCCAACCCCAACCAAAACAACAACAACAACAATGTCACTCCCGAGATGCAGCAATTGATGACAGCACAAGAAAAACTGATGCAGATGATGACCACCTTCATGCAGAACCGGAATCAGAATAACAACAATAACAATAACAACAACAACAACCAAAATAATCCACCAGGATTTGACATGCTCACCAGATTTCTAAGACTGAGGCCTGCAAAGTTCTCGGGAACCACTGATCCAATGGTAGCCAATGACTGGTTACGCTCAGTGAATAAGGACTTAGTGACTGTCGGCTGCAATGACAAAGAGAAGGTCAGGTCTGCAGCACATCTGCTAGAACGGCCAACAGCAACCTGGCGGGACAACTTTCAGATCACCACTCCCAATGAGGATGTGACTTGGGCTATCTTTGAGGATGGATTCCGTATAGCTCACATCTCATCCGGAGTGATGAATTTGACGAAGGAGTTCCACAATCTGAAGCAGCGTCACTGCAGCGTGGCTGAATACATTGAGGAATTCAATAATCTGGCGCGTTATGCACCGGATGAAGTTGATACAGATGCCAAGAGGAAGGAGAAATTCCTCGAAGGACTGAATGACGAGTTAAATCTTGAGTTGTCTGTTGCCTATGTCCCAACCTACCAATCACTTTGTGACAAGGCTACCATCTTGGAGAACAAGATGAAACATGTTGAGAGCAGGAAGAGGAAGCATAGCTTCGATAAGCACAACTCGGGATCGTCTCACAAGGGTTCCCATCATGATGATAGTGGGAGTTCTGGATCCCACAAACATGGAAAGTACAACAACCACCACAGCCACAACCGCCATCATGACAACAAGCATCACCGCAGTCATGATAATGACAAGTATAAGAACCACAAGAGTGGACACAAGAGCAACCACAGTGGAGGTGGAAATGGTAGTGGAAGTCAGCCTACAAAGAGGGATATAGGTCAGGTTGAGTGTTTCAAGTGTAAGAAGATGGGACACTATGCAAATGAGTGCCCAGAGAAGAAGGTTGAAGGAACCACCAAGCCCAATCCCTTCCAAAAGGGACAAGTGAACCACATCAATGTGGAAGAAATATATGAGGAACCTAATGTTGTGGCTGGTAATTTCAAACTCAATTCTGTTCCAGCACTTGTTCTTTTTCATACTGGCGCATCGCATTCATTCATATCAAGAGCATTTGTTGATAGAAATGGACTTCCAGTTGAAACTATTGGGTGTCCTATAAAAGTAAGTTCTCCTGGTGGAGAAATGATAGTGAACTCAGGATGTCATGACCTAGTGATAGAATTTGGGAAGTATAAGTTTCCCGTTAATTTGATAATCCTAAATTCCCAAGGATTGGATGTAATTTTGGGAATGGATTGGATGACTAAGTACAAGGGAGTGCTAGATTGTGCCAATCATACTATCACACTCACAACCCCGAATAATAAACAGATTAGATTCAAGTCTAACTTTGAATCAAAAGGGAGTAAGCTAAATTCTCTTAAGGGGATTAGCATAGATAGTGTGCTAATTGTGAGAGAATATCCGGATGTGTTTCCGGAGGAATTGCCAGGAATGCCACCAGATAGAGATGTGGAGTTTCTGATTGACTTGCTGCCATGATCATGACCAATAGCAAAGAGACCTTACAAGATGTCAGTTGATGAGTTGAAAGAACTCAAGAAACAACTTGGAGAACAGTTGCAGAAAGGATTTATTCAACCAAGTTCTTCATCTTGGGGAGCACCAGTCTTGTTTATTGAAAATAAAGATAGAAGTCAAAGGTTATGTATAGATTATCGTTCACTCAATGAGGTGACTATCAAGAACAAGTATCCTTTGCCCAGAATCAATGACTTGTTTGATCAGTTAGAAGGAGCCCGTGTGTTATCAAAGATTGATCTCCGATCAGGCTACTTTCAACTAAAGATAAGGGAACAAGACATACCTAAGACTGCTTTCACCACTAGGTATGGATTATATGAGTACACCGTGATGCTATTTGGTTTGACCAATGCACTAGCCTACTTCATGAATATGATGAACAAGGTGTTCATGGAGTTTCTTGACAAGTTTGTTGTCATTTTCATTGATGACATTTTGATCTACTCCAAGACCAATGAAGAGCATGAAGGAAATTTGCGATTGATACTTGAGAAGCTTAGAGAGCATAAACTGTATGCCAAATTCAGCAAGTGTGAATTCTGGTTGAATGAGGTCGGATTTCTTGGACACATTGTGTCAGGAGATGGTGTAGCAGTTGATCTCGCAAAAGTGTTAGCTATAACTGAGTGGGAATCTCCTAAGTCAGTAAAAGAAGTTCGTAGTTTCCTTGGCTTGGCAGGATACTATAGAAGGTTCACTGAGAATTTCTCAAAGGTAGCTAAGCCAATGAAGGAGTTAGTTAAGAAAGACAAGAAATTTGATTGGACTGAAGGATGTGAACTCATTTCCAAGAGTTGAAGAAGAGACTAGTGACAACACCAGTCTTATGTCTGCCAGACTTGGAGAAGGATTTTCAAGTGTATTGTGATGCATCTCACTAAGGATTAGGTGCAGTTCTGATGCAAGAAGGGAAAGTTGTGGCATATGCCTCGAGACAACTCAAAACTCATGAAGTGAATTACCCTACTCATGATTTGGAGCTAGCCTCTATTGTCCATGCACTAAAAAAATGGAGACATTATCTTTGGGGAAAGCGTTGTGAAGTGTTCACAGATCACAAAAGTTTGAAGTATATCTTCACCGAGAAAGAAATAAACATGAGACAAAGGAGATGGCTAGAACTCATCAAGGACTATGACTTGAGTTTGCAATACCACCCCGGTAAAGCAAATGTTGTAGAGGATGCATTAAGCCGTAAGGTTTATGTGAATGGCCTTACTAAAGGAGAGTTGCCAGATGATGTGTGTGCCCAATTCGAAGATCTTAGATTGGAGATTGTGCTTGAAGGACATCTCATGCAATTGGATGTTCAACCCACCTTGTTGAACAAAATCAAGGAAGCCCAAAAGATGGATAAGGAAATTGAAGAGATTAAGGAAAAGGTTGCCAAGGGAAAAGCCAAAGGATTCCATGAAGACGAACAGGGTACTTTATGGTATGGAAAACATATCTATATTCCGCAAGATCCGGAGCTTCGGAAACTAATTTTACAGGAAGCACACAACTCACCATATTCCATTCATCCCGGTAACACAAAAATGTACATGGATGTGAGGGAAATATTTTGGTGGAATAATCTCAATAAGGACATCGCCGAACATATTTCTTTGTGTGATGTATGTAGCAGAGTGAAAGCGGAACATCAGAAACCAGTAGGGTTGTTACAACCATTACCTATTCCTGATTGGAAGTGGGACAATATTGGCATGGATTTCATCACTGGACTGCCAAGGACTAGATCGGGATATGATTCTATTTGGGTCGTAGTAGATCGCCTAACTAAAGTGGCTCATTTCATACCCGTGAAGACAACCTATACAAGTGCCAAGTTAGCCAAGATCTATATGAATAGGATTGTGTGTCTACATGGAGTACCTAAGAGTATTGTGTCTGATAGAGGAACTCAATTCACTTCCCATTTTTGGAGGCAACTGCATGAGTCATCCCCAGACTGATGGACAGACAAAAAGGACCAACCAGATTCTAGAGGATATGCTGAGGGCATGTGCCCTAGATTATGGAGCTAGTTGAGATGAAAGTCTGCCTTACATAGAATTCTCTTACAACAACAGCTATCAAGCCAGTATTGAGATGGCACCGTTTGAATTTCTCTATGGGAGAAAGTGTACTACACCATTGCTATGGAATGGTGTTGGAGAAAGAAACTTGTTCGAGCAAGAACTAATCAAGGAAGCTGAAGAGAAAGTCAAGTTGGTAAAGGACAGATTGAAGATAGCACAGTCCCGACAAAAGAGCTACGTAGATCCCAAGCATAGGGAAGTCACCTATGAAGTGGGTGATAGAGCTTATCTTAGAGTATCACACTTCGTGGTGTGAAGAGGTTTGGAGTCAAAGGAAAATTGGCCCCAAGATATGTTGGACCACTCAAGATTCTGAGCCGTAAAGGAGAAGTAGCATATGAGATTGAATTGCCTGAATCATTGTTTGTTGTTCACAATGTGTTTCATGTGAGTCAACTAAAGAAAAGACATCCGGAGATGGAAGAGACTTCTTTGAAGGATACTATACCTTTGGAAGAGGTCCAATTGGAAAGTGATCTCACTTATGAGGAAAAACCTGTCAAGATTCTTGATACTGCAGAAAGATTCTTGAGACTGTAGAAAGTTCAGTGGAACCATCATTCCGAAGAAGAAGCAACATGGGAAAGAGAACATGATCTTCGGAAAGACCACCCTCACCTATTTGCTAGCCAATCCGAATCTCGAGGGCGAGATTCACCTTAAGGGGATTAGATTTGTAACATCCCAAAAAAAATCATAATTTGTAAAGCTTGCATTGCATACATGCATTCATAAGCATTTGATCTTTTTCAAATAAATTACAAACATAAGAAACCATATTTATGCCTATTACTTATTCAAGTGAGGCAAGGTTTTTGTTTTATTTTCTATATGTGATTAGTATTTGATCAGTGTTGATTGGAAAATAAATACAAGGCCACACAAAAGTTTCAAAACAATTCAAATTTAAAACCATTCATATGCCTATTATAATTATTTAGTTAAAGGCATGGTTTTAAACTTTATTTTCAAACCCAAAATGATTTTGAGTGTAAATAGATGTTTTACACATCCTAGGACACAAGAAATACAGAATAAAATTCTGGAAGAAATTTGAATTGAAACAGATTTGAAACACTTATTCAAATTCAAATCATAAATCAAAATAGAAAAAGAAAAATAGAAAAGAAGAAAAAAATAAAGCCAGCGACCTAACTAACCCAACCCACCCGCGGCTCAGTAGCGAGCCCAGCAAGCCCACCATGGAAAACCCCCTCCTCTCTCTGTTTCTCACCTCGCGCGACCACACCCCTCTCGCTGATGCCTCAGACCCACCTGCCCCGTCATCATCGTCCCCAAATCACCGCGCGATGACCCGCTCCGCCGTTTCCTCCTCGTAGTGACGCCACTTTAGTTTCTCACTTAATTCCCATTGATGCAGCGCGTAATTTCCGCCATCGCTCTGGCTACATAACCACCTCCCCACCCCGTTCCTTTCCCCTCACTCACCAACCACAGAGCGCCGCTAGGCTGTCCACATTCGAGCTCGCGCCGCCGCGGTACTGAGCATCTCCGACAGCAAATTCCGGTGAGTCCTGACCGCCTGTGTGTCTCTGCTTCAAACAATTGTGACCAGCATGTCCTTGTGCATCTTCTTATACCATTTGCTTGCCTGCTCACGACTCAGGACACCGTCCCGTTCATTTCCGCAAACAACCGAGCCGCCGCTCAACTCCGGCGATCGATTACGGTAAATACTGAGTGCCCCTTGACCCCTCTTACATACGACTAGGTTCGCCTTGTCCTTGATCAGCTACTGATGCCACTGGTTTGTGCTAGGACGATCAAGAGCGTCGGCAACAACTTCATCTGCAAGGACCCGACGATGCCTGCAACTCCGACGAGCTCTAGCCCCCGCTACAGCACGCCCCCACCCCAACCACGACCAAGTTGAGCTTCCTCGCAGCCGTGCGATGCTGGTAAGACCAACCACTGCCCCTAGCCCCCTCTGGAATCGCCAGAACAATCTCGCCAGTAGCGCCTCCGCCACACCGCCATCGCTAGCGCCGCCCATCCATGGTCGTGTGCTCAGCAGTGTTGGATCTAGATCTAACGCGTAGAAATAGATCACTTAACGAAGGGGTATGAGTGAATCTGACCCGTGCGATTTCATTTAGATCGTGCGGCTCACGTTGATTAATCCAGCCGAACCGGTACGGGCCAATCAGACACGCCCACGTGTCTAGGTTTCTGATTTAAATTCTGTTTTTGAATCTATTGATTATTCAAACTTGTAAATTCAATAACTTTTGTTCTGTTTATCCAAAAAAATACAAATAATATACCATTGGAATCACAAAAACAAATCCTACACAACTATGGTCTTAGTTTTGTATTTTGTTTCTGTTAAAATTGAATTTTATTCAAAGACATTTATAGGATTATCTTGTGTATAAAAATTAATTGGAAAATGTTTTAAAGGCCAAATAAAGTTCATTTGATAAATAAATGTTTAGTTTATTGATCAGTACTGTTTTACTTGTCTTGGTTGGTTTAGAAAAATCATCACATGGCATTTGCATGCTGTAAGGTTCCCAACCTTTAATAAGGTAGAGATCCCTGTGTTTACAATGGTAGTCCCTGGATCAATAGCTAGCATCCACAGTTAAGATGTAATATCAAGAAACAAAGGTCATAATACAACTTTATAACCAGGAATAAAATAATTTATTACATCTTACATAGCTCATTTGTCTATCTCATTACAATGCAGCAGAATATAACAATAGCATGGGGTCCTTCATCTTCAAAGTCCCACAGGCAGACATGTTGGTTGTAGACTTGTAATCCTAATCATTAACCTTCACTAATATCAAACAAACCTGCAACATAACAAGTTACAGCCACAAGGGTCAATACATTTGAATTGTATTGGCAAGTGATACTATTGTAGTATAGTGGAGTCTATCATCTATATGCATTTGGCTAAGTGGAGCTTAGGCTTGCTTTGCTCAAAATATATTTTCTTTATCATTTGAAAACACTAAGTTTTTGCTTTGACAAAATCACCCAAGGAACCACCAATAGAAATTGGTGAACCTTAAACCCTTGTTCCACCACAATTTTTTAACTTAGAAATTGGGATGATGAGATTCTTGATAGCTTCCACGTCTTGATGCTCAAATTGTCCTTTGCCAGGGACATGGCTAAGTACTTAGATTTTACACTCTGCAGAGGTGGTGCACTTTCCCCATAATACTTGGTTTCACCAAGACAAGATCTTTCAGAAGCCTTCCCTTAGACCAGAATGGACGCGTTCCAACCTATCATTCCCCTACCACCAACTGTCCATTTGGCTAAGTTATTGCAACCTATATGATCCAGGCAGAGCCCATAATGCCAAGTGGCTGCACTTGAAGCTTCTCAACATTTGACATCTCAAATCTCTTTGTTCCTGGGTGGCCATCCACAAGTGATATACACAAGGTAAACCATATAAATGGGCCTTGCGAACCACTCAACACAAACAATTCCTTCCATTCCACCCAGGTGATTCATTCACTTAGTTGTTTTATTAGACAAAACACAAGTCCTCAGACTTAGAAATTTTTCCATAGTATGAATATATATTCCACCCTTGTTTTCTACTAGCTAAGCTAAGCATGATAGTAGTAGGAATCTTAACTTAGGAAATTACTAAGGTTACATCTACTAGGATTTCCCATGGCATAGTTTATACTTAGCAAAAATTCCATGCAAGTCCTACTTAGAAATATCACTAATGCATAGTGAAAATAATGGGACAAAAGTATGAAGCATCACTTGCCTTTTTGGTAGAGAGTATAGGTTCACTCTTTGATCTTGCAATGTTCACACACTTCAAAATCACTACAATTCAATCAAGCAAACAATATTTCAATCTACCATTCAAGCAATTCATCACATAAAATGATAGAAACAAAACAATGCATGTAAGCATGCAAAAGATTGTTTTATTGTAAAAATGGTTTCTAATGGGTCATAAACATTTGAAAACACCTAAGGGTCATTTTATAAAGTGGCAAAACTATTTGCAAAAGGTTTTACTTCATAAACCATTTTTAAACCAAATCATTATTTTATGTGGTGAAGAAATGCTTTTAATAAGGCAACATTCTATAGGTTTCACAAAATATGCTTTCAAACCATAAAAACTTGTGTTTAGGGTCAGAGAGTTTATTTCCAAAACATTTCTCAAAGGTTTTCTTCCAAAACCATTTTTAATAATTAAACTATATTTTTATTTGACTAGGAATGGTTTAAATCAAAGATTCATTCTTTTGTTTCACCAAATACATTTTCGAAACCACCAATTGATTCCTAGGGTCAGTAGGTTCAAAACAAACCATTTGCCAAAGATTTTATCCCAAAATCATTTTAGAACAAATTTTATATCCTAAACATGCATACACAAGTTTCTGCAAAAACAAACATTTTAACAAAAGATTTTTACCAAACGAAGTGTATGGTTGGCTAGGGCTTGTCTTTCTGAATACATTGATATAAAATTTGCAAAATTTGGACGTGTATATCAAAAGTTATAGATTTTACAAATTCTAGCATCTAATAGATCAAATCTGTTTTAATTCAAACCAACTGATCCACGTGTCTTAATTCTATTCGCCCATACCGTTTCGTCCGGATCAGCTACTCTGGCGCGTTGGATCTAAAGTAGATCGTGTGGCTCAGAAGCAAACATACCCCTTCGTTTTGTTTCTATCCTAGCCGCTGGATCTTAATCGCACGGCGCACAGCACGCTTGCCAGAGACGGGCGGCGCTGGCGACGGCAGGTGGCGGCGGCATGTCTGGCTACGGCGTCGTGGCGGTTACAGGAAGCGAGGGAGAGAAAGGTGTGGCTCACCAGGTTCGCCGTGGCACGGGGAAGCTCAAGGTGGCGTTATCTCGTCGAGGGGCGCACGGTGGTGACGGCAATCGCTCGCCGGAGCTGCGCTGCGCGTCGGGTTCGTACGGTCATCGATGGGGGCGAGTCTCTGGGACGCAAACGAGAGAAATAACGCATCAGGAAGGTGCACACGAGTTCAGAGATCGCGAGAATACTCACCAGTGAGCAAGGGGCGCACGAGGTCGGGCGTCAGTAGCTCGCCGGAGTTGCGGGGTCGTCGGTGGCGCACTGGTGAAGACGTTGCCGACGTTCTGGCACGCGCGCGAGCGACCTGTTGCTACGGGAAGGTTCGCCAGGAGGTGGGCATCATGTGAGCATGGTCGAGGAGTCAAGGGGCGGCAGGGTTCGGTCAGAATTATCGCCGGAGTGTCGTAGGACAGAGGAGCTTCGAGGGAGAAATTTGTGCAGCCTGGTGGCTCCTGGGGGAGAAGGGAGAGGGAAGCCTGGCGTTTATTACTGCGTGGTCACGGCGAGGGATTAACGCGGCATTAAGGCGTATTGACGTCGGCGTTTAATGGCAGAAATGGCGAGGAGGAAAGGGGGGCGTGGTCACCGCGGGGAGGAAGAAGATGACCTAGTGTGGGGTCGCTTGGCAGTGAGAGAGTGAGAGTGGGGATGGGGTCCACGCGTCAGTGTCGCTGCGGGTTTCTTTCTCGGTGAATAACGGTTCGTTCGGGTGAGAGGTAGAGGTGGGCTGGACTGGGCTTAACGGGCTGGGCTGTGTCCATTCCATTTTTTTTTGTTCCTGATTCTTTTTCTTTTTCTCATTTGATTTTTCTGTTTTGATTTTGAATAAGCAATTCAAACACTCATTTGAATTCAATCCTCTGCCATGTTTTGTGTAGGTTTAAATATTGATTATTATTATAATCTGAAGTCAATTTTGGAATAAAATTTTATTCCTTTTTGGGTCTTTTAATTATTTAATTAGGCCCTTGTTTTAAATCAAATAAGGTTTTTTTTTTTAAATTCAAACACCATTTAAATTTCTAAAAACCTTCCAAATCTTTTCAGTAGGTTTTTATTTGATTAATAGGGTGTCAAATAATTCATCTTGAATTATTTGGAAAGTATTTAATATGATTCATAAATCATTTGAATTGGGTATTTGTTTTATTTCCAATGGAATTAAATATGGTTTTAATTCCCTAAATTTTATTTGGAAGTTTTCTTTGATTTTAATTAATTTGAATTAAAACAACTTTTATTCCACTTGGGTAAATTCCAAAATACTATTTTCTCATGAATTATATAATTATTCTTATTAGAGATTTGTCTTTATTAAAATAGGGATAGAATGGTCAATGCCATTTTATTTTATTTTGGAATTTCTTTATCCTTTCATTTTATTTGGATTTGGATTCTATTCATTCCATTTGTTTAATGGATTGGGCCATGGTTTAATTTGGTCTTTAAGTAATTCCTTATTTAATATTTCTTTCTTCATCTTATAAAATTCATATCTTTTTATTTAGAGATCCAAACTTGGTGATTCCAATTTGTAAAATCTTATTTGATATTTATTTATCCTTTTAAATTTCTCTAGGATTAATTGCCCACCATTTGGTATGGATTTCTAGACAAGTGCTTTATTAACTTTGGAAATTTAATTTCCTTATCTTATTATATTCATAAGATTTTATTTATGGCTCCAATTTAAGTGAAACCAATTTATATGGTTTTATAATATTTCTATTTGTCATTCTTGATCATTTGTAAATGTTTGTTGACAAAATTTTATATGGATCAAATCCAAAGGCTTAGAGATAACTTGGAAATGATTTTCCTCCATTAGGGTTTAGGGTTTGGATTCATTTTCCAAGTGTTTAAATTTCCAGATGCATTTTATGAAGAATGCATTCCTCTTGATTTGAATTTAGTTAGATTAAAATGTTAACCAAATTTTGTTCAATATGGGATTTTAAGTTTCCATTTAGAAACAAAAGTTTATTTTCACCCTAAAATTCAACAATCATTTATTTTGTTTATTTATTTTTCACATTACAAGATTTGGAAAATCTTGGGATGTGACACATTCATTCATATATTTTTGTTTGATTATTTGGAATGTGAATTTGGTGCTATCATTTTATGTGTAGATTTTTGTGCTAGTGGTGATTGTGACTGTGAGGATTGTTTTTACCCCCCAACTACCAAGGCAAGTGGTGCATCTTATTTTTATCCCAATATTTTGACTATGCATTAGTGATATTTTGTATAGGGCTTGCATGTTAATTTTTTCTAAGTATCTATATGCTATGCTTGGGAAATCCTAGTAGTTGTAGAATTGTTAGAATTTTCTCTAAGTTAAGATAATTGCTATTGCCATGCTTAGACTAGCTAGTAGCAACCAAGGGTGGTTTATATACACATTCTATGGAAAATATTGCTAAGTCTTAGACTTCTGTTTTTGTTTAATAAAACAACTAAGTAAATGAAACACCTGGGTGGAATGGTAATTGCTTGGATGGATTTTGGTTTTGTGGTTACTAAGGCCCATTGTTCAATGGTCTACCCTGTGTATCTCACTTGTGGAATGCCACCCAGGAACAAAGGATTTGAGATGCCATATGTTAAGAAGCTTGTAGTGCAGCCACATGGCATTATGGGCTCTGCCTGGATCATATAGGTTGTAATAACTTAGCCAAATGGACAGTTGGTGGTAGAGGGTGATAGGTTTGGACCGCGTCCATTTTGGTCTAAGGGAAGGCTTCTGAAATGTCATGTCTTGGTGAAAATCAAGTCTTGTGGGGAAAGTGCACCACCTCTACAGAAGGAAGAATCTAAGTACTTAGCCGTGTCCCCGGAAATGAACAATTTAAGCATCAAGACATGGAAGCTATCAAGAATCTCCTCATCCCAATTTCTAAGTTAAAAACTTGTGGTTGAACAAGGGTAAAGGTTAACTAATGTCTATTGGTGGTTCCTTGGGAGTTTTGTCAAACAAAAACTTAGTGTTTTCAACTGATAGGTAAAATCTATTTTGAGCAAAGCAAGCCTAAGCTACACTTAGCCAAATTCATGTAGAAGCTAGATATTATTATTCTACTAAGGTATCACTTGCCAATACTATTCCAATGTATTGACCCACTGTGGCTGTAACTTGTAATGTTGCAGGTTACTCTGATGAGGATTAGGGTTATGAGTCTACACTCAACATGCTTGCCTGTGGCACATGAAGATGAAGACTTTTATTTATATTGTTAAATTAAAATCTTGTACTAGCCTATGGCTATGGAGTTGTAAAAGACTATGTTATCTCTGGAATGACGATGTAATAATGACCTTTGTTTCTGTGTACTTCATCTTAAACTGTGGATGCTAGCAATTGATCCAGGGACTAGCATTGTAATCACAGGGACCTTTACCTTTATAAAGGTGGGGTCTTACAAATATATCTATGTTTTCCCCACGTGTGTGACAGTTATAGCGTGCACGCGGTGTGTGGCACTTAAGCTAGATTACATATATATTCATTAGTTATATTTGGAGTTGGACGTTTCTATGAAATTGTGGTATTTGTTGGAACCATCTAGTGCTCAAGGTGACAGTGTGGGGTTATCTAGATGGGGAAGGCGCACTTTGAGGTGTGCTTTTGTAGGCCTACCGTGGATTAGATTGTCTAACCAGAGAGTAGTTAAGGGTAGTATCATGAAGAGAGGATATTTATATGAGAGAGTGTTCACTAGTGAAAGTGTGATCCCTAGGACTTGTTTATAAACACTGAAACACAGTTTGCATCTAGATCTGTTGCATGTTTGCTTGCTTCCATCCTTTTGCCTTTTGTCTTTATCTCACTGTCAAGCTATTTTCTGGCACTCACACACGTTACCCCACGTCAACAACAAGTCAGAAGCTATTTTCTGGCACCGTTACCACTTGTATTTCACTATCTCTTCGCCGAACTAGTGCACCTATACACCTGACAAGTGTATTGGGTGTGTTGGGACACAAGAGAATTCTTGTATCTTGATTGCAGGGTTGCTTGAGAGGGGATAGCTTTGACCAGTTCCTCCCTAAGTTCGATAAACCTTCGGTAATCCACTTAAGGGAAACTTGCTGCTTTTCTACAAACGTATGCACTTAGAGGCCCAACAACTGTCTACAAGAATAGAAGTGCATAGACATCAAGCTATTTTCTGGCACCGTTGCCGGGGAGGTTTTGGGATTTTACCTTTCCTCCACGCCATCAGCTTATTTTCTGGCGCCGTTGCCGGGGAGGTGAGGTAAAAAGTACTCACATCCTCCGGTGTGAGTGCTTGAAGTTATTTCCTTTAGATTCTACAGTTTTGTCTTTTTGTTTCTTGTTTTCACTAGTTAGGCTTAATGGAAAAAAAATTAGAGAGCTTTATAGTATTTATCTTGAGTTAGGACATGAAGTTTTTGAAGAGAAAATTAAAAAACCTATGGAGCTTTATTTGCATGCCAATAGCAATGTTATTAGGTTACTAATGGTATGGAATCGTCTAAGCTTGGGGAAGATAGTTTTTATGAGAAATATCTGTTTAGTTCCCCGGCTTTAGGGAAGAAAACTTGCTCTTATGATACATTATTCCCTATATGTGGTAATTCTAATGATACTTGTGATATTTTAAATCCACATACTAAAAGTGTCCCTTTTAAATAACCTATTGAAATAGTTGAACGTGTTATGAATAACTGCTATTTTGGAGATGGAACTGTCCATCCTAGTGATCATTTACACTTTATACATGAATTATGCGAGTTGTTCAAGTGTGCAAGTATTTCAATGAACCAAGTTAAGAGGAAGCTATTCCCTTTCTCACTTAGGGACAAATCAAGGGAGTGGTATGAGCTACTAGATGATCCTCATCATTTGGAGTGGAAGGAACTTGAATCCCTCTTTTACTCTAAATTTTATCCTCCTCATGAAATTCATAAAGATAGGAATTATATTTATAATTTTCACCCTCATGATGGATAAAGTACTGCCCAAGATTTGGGAAGATTGAAGTCACTAATGCTCAAATGTCCCATTCATGAGCTCCCTAGTAATATTATTATCAATAATTTTACTGCAAGGCTAAGTATTGCCCAATTTACAAGGACTATCTAGATACCTGTTCAGAGGGATCCTTCACAAGTAAGAAGGTCAAAGCTAAGTGAGATATTCTTGAAACAATTCAAAGCAATACCGAAGATTGGGATAACAACAAAGGTAAAGAACTAGGTAAAAACTATGAGTATGATTGCATTAAGTCTTTCGCTAAAACTGCTGATTTTCAAGAGCTTAGTGCTAAATATGGTCTTGATCCTCAAATTCTTGTCAGATACTATAGAGCCTTTTCTTCCCATATTAATGCTCCTAAACAAAAATGGGACATGTATCATGAACCTTTTAAAGACACTTGCATGGAAAATGGAAATGTTATTAATGATTGCAATAAACATGCTCAAACTTCTAAAAGTACTATTTCTGATAAGCATGTTAATTTTTGTGGTATGCATAGACCTTGTGAGAAGAATCAAATATAAGAATAATATTGTATCACCCACTGGAATGAAAAAACCAGAACATGGTATAAGGCTCTAAATGATCTTGGTAAAAAAATTGTGCCCTCTACCCTTTTATTTGTGAACTCTGCTATAAAGTGGGTCATTTCAATTTTCAATGCTCTGGCCATAATAGTAAGCTTTCTAATCTAATGAGTACTGCAAGCTTGTATTGTGATAACGCGATCACTGATAATCAACATGATGAACTTACATTGTTTTTGGGGTGTGAAGAGTTATCAATAAAAACTTCTTTGGTACAGATGAGTGCTTTCGGTATGAATTGCATCCTGCATGGGTGTCATCTTTATTGTGTTGATAGTTTCCTCGAGAATACTTACATACAAAATCTTATAAAAGATGATATTTTACCAAAATATGACAGGACTGATATGAGTTTTGTTCTTATTAATTAAAACGAGGAATCCTCCAAAGTTTCTTCTATTGTCTCTAACAATAAACCAGGGTATGTGGAGAAGATTCCTTTCAAGCCTCTCCCTCCTAAAGAGGAGAAGAAGTAGAATAAGAGGAGTAGAAGGAGAGAGGAAAAAGTATCTTCCCCTAAGCATGTTGCTCCTATCATATTTTTTGCTGATGAGTATGAACTAGATGATGTTCCTATGCCTGTTACCTATATTAGTGATCATGATTGGGAAAAGCACACTACTTTTGATATTGAAAATCTCTTTGACACCAATTCTGAAAATGATAATATTAATAATTGTTGTGATATTTGTGATATCCATGTTCCTTTCAATGATGATATGTTTACAAATGAACACACTTGGGAAGATAGCTATTCTATTGCTTATGATGATACTATACCTCCAATGTATGATGATTACAATGCCGAGTATGATATTTTCAGTCCACCTACTATTGAGGAGGAAATTAATTGTGATTACAATATGCCTCATATATTTGATGATTATGGTGATGAGAATAGTAATGATAGTTATTTTGTTGAATTTTCTCCCACTACAATTAATAAGAATGACTATGCTTATGTGGAGAGTAATAATCATTTTATGCATGTGGATCATAATAAGAATGTTTTATGTGATAGGTATATTGTTAATTTTATTCATGTTGCTACTGAAAGTTATTATGAGAGAGGGAAACATGGTCTTATGCATCTCAAAAATAATAAGTTTCCCCTCTTTATTTTGAAAATTTTGAAGTTGCACTTGTTTTGCTTTCCTATGCTTGTTGCTTTGTGCTTTCAAGACTTGTTTCTTTACAAGACTCCTAAGCATAGGAAGTGGGTTAAACTTAAATGTGTTTTGAATTTGCTTCTTGATGATCTCTTTTACTTCAATTCATATTTTTTATGTCAGCATATTCTCAAACTATGAAGCCTAACTTAAAGGCGTTAAAGAAAAGTACTTCTTGGGAGATAACCCAAGAGTTTTATTGAGTCTTGGAAGTTATTACTTCAGTAATGACCTCTCCTTATCCTTTTTGTTTGCTTTTTGTGCCAAGAATGACCTCTAATGAGAGGGAAGTAAGATTTGGGGAGTTGCTATCCCGAAACAGATTTATGTCCTCCACCACAAATATTTCTGTAAGTCGGATTGAGATGAAAATTTACGAATAAATCCCCCAGTATGTTAGCTAACTTTCGTTAGTTTTACACTTTTTGATTTGAGTAACATAAGGTCTTAAAAAAATCGGTTTCTACCTGCTGATCTGTTTTGACGGATTTCTACCATTATTTGCATTTGCTTCTTATTGATTCCTTTTTGGGTTCTTTTTGGAAATTGAGATTTTTAGGGAATTTCCACAATAGCTTGTGTTTTTAGTGAAAAGTTTTGCTGTTCCAAAGCTAAACCCAAGGGTCTATTACCTTTTGAATACACTAATGTTGCTAATGAAGATTGTGTGAAGTTTTGTATGAAGGAAAAATTTTAGGTGTAGAGAAAGAATGATGTAATGAGATGAAGAATGGACAAAAGCTCAAGCTTGGGGATGCCACCCCGTGTCACCCCAAGAAATATTCAAGAGGTACAAGCGTCAAAGCTTGGGGATGCCCAAGGCATCCCCTTCTTCATCAATAAAAAGCTCAGGTCTTTTTTGACACTTCGTTTTTATTGTTTCATGCACAGTTGTGTTGTCTTTGGAGCATCTTAGTTTTGTTTTGGTTTTTGTTTGCTTAGTTTGCTTGAGTAAGTTGGTTGGATCCCAGCACACTTCTTTTGGAGAGAGACACACTCTGTTTTCATTGCCTAGAGCACTCTAGTTTTCACTCTTATTGTCTTATGAGTGTTCTCTTTTTCTAGCACTATGCTTAGCCTTAGTTTTCTTGTGCTTTCAGATTAGAACTATTTAGTTCTTATTTTTGGATTTGTTAGACATTCTCACTGATCTTTCTTGATTATTATCTTTGTGAGTTGTTTCAAATAAGTCGATTGGTGTTGGAAAAAGAGTAGAAACTTTCATGCTTATAGTGGTAGAAAAGTGAGCTTGCTTTGACTGTGGCTTAGACTTTATCATGCCATGCTAGATGTTGCTTTGACCTTATGCTTAGTGATTATTTCTGTAGCATGACTTGTTCCAAACAATTTAGATTGCTTAATGTGCCTTGAAAGAATCATGCGTTGTTTTAGCATACAAAAGCATAGTATTTTGGTATTCTCCTTTGATGCTTTGTTTGGGTTGAATTGGCACATGCTCACACCATGTTATGACTATGAACAAGTCACCATAGCCTCTATGATCATTTAGTCCTTGACTTGTAGTACCACTCTATGCTTTGATTAGTAATGTTTTGTCGCTCTGCATGATTATGGCCATTATTGCTCTCTTAGTTGGTCGCTCCCAGTCTTTTGCTAGCCTCCACTTGTATGAGTAAGCTCTACTCATGAATCCAACTCCCAAGAAACCAAGTTATTCCAAAGTGTCCACTATAAATTCCTATGCATGGTGTGTTACACCATTCCAAGTATATTCTTGTTTTCATCTATATTCCAATTAAAAAGTATTTTGTTATGTGAACACTTAGTGATTAAAGCTCTCACGAACTTGATGGCACACTTTATTTTTCTTGCCCCTAATAAACTTGAACCACTGTGTCATCTAAGTTGTATATGCTTGCACTTATACGTTGGGATTAGCAGAACCATGCTGTCATGGGGAACGCTTTTAACATTGCAGTTGTACTTTGTACACAGTTGATATCATGCTCTTTTGTCTATGGATGTCGTCGGTGTGAAATAAAAAGGGAGTTTGTAAGCATATGGAGTTATGTATTTTGTGTTAGAGAAACGCTTGGGCCGCTAGCCTAAGCCATGCCTAATCATGGTGGAAACTTGTAGCATTACCATAATGAGCAATCTATGAAGCATCCTCAATAAAAACCTATGCAAATAGCAAATAAAAAGATTGCTGAGATGCTCATTGTCTGTTTGCCTTGTCATTTTGGTTATGGGATAGCTCCTGTACCATGTGCAAGGGGTACCCCGTTGGCGGTTCTTTATGATACACATGTACTTACTATGACAAGAAATTATAGGTGACTAAAGTTGAGTAGCATGAGGGAGCGTCCCTCATATTCAAGGGACATGAGATTGTCAACTTATACCTTTTCAAACATATACTCCATAGTTTTTTCACTTTAACCTTAATCACTTCAAGATGCTTATGATACGGGCAATGAGAGCTTAAACCTAACAAGTACCATAATTTTTGGAAGCTCTTTTTGAGACTTGAAATCCCTGCTTCCCTTTACGAAGGGCCTTTCTTCCACTATTATATTGAGTCTCCACCTTCTATCTTTAGGCACCAGTTAAGAGAGCATAGTTGCCATTCTTAGTTATATATGCATTGTCCCAAAACTTATTGATTGATGCATATTGTTGATATTGCTTGTTCTTGAACTATTTGTATCTATTCATCCTTACAAACTTTGAAGGTGTCATATGCATCTATTTGCTACTCTATGAGGGACAAGCTGATTGCCACTAGGCCATGTTTTCTATATGTGAAACATACAAACGTTTTTCAATGCATGTTATTCATGATCTTTTTTTGTAGCCTTTCATGTTGCATGCATATTTACTTTGTCTTATTGTTAGAACTCCATCTTTCATGCTCATGTTTAGAGTTCTTTGATCCCAGCTTTCAAAGCTTGCAAATAGTTTGATCTTGATTTTGATGGTGCATGTCACCTCAAAAATTATTCTTTTTATCACTTACCTACTCGAGGACGAACAGGAGTTAAGCTTGGGGATGCTTGATACGTTGAAAACGTATCTATATTTTTTGATGTCCCATGCTTGTTTAGTATCCACTTTGCTATGTTTTGTCTACACTTTGAGTTATTTTTATACACTTTCTAGAACTAACCTATTGACAAGATGCCATAGTGCTAGTTGCCTATTTTCTTACATTTTTTGTTCCAGAAAAGGCAGAAAATCATTATTCTCGGAATTTGACGGGACAAAAGCCAATCTTCCTATTTTTCCCGAAGCAACACGGAACCACGAAGCAGAGGTGGACGAGGACACGAGGGTGGCCGCACCCGCCTAGGCACGGGCCAGCCCTGGTGGCGCCCACAAGTGGTGTGGCCCACCTGCCCCTCCACCGACCTTGCCTCCTTTGCCTATAATAAGCCTTCGACCCAAAAACCCTAAATCATTGACCAAAAATCCACGAAAACCTCCGCAGCGCCGCTGCCACCAAAGGGGAGATTCGGGGGACAGAAAGTCTCAGTTCCGGCACCCTGCCAGGAGGGGGAAGTGCCCCCGGAGCCATCTCCATCGATCTCCACCACCATCTCCATTGCCGTTGCTGATTACCATGATTAGGAGGGAGTAGTTCTTCCTCGAGGCTAAGGGCTCTACCGGTAGCTATGTGTTCATCTCTCTCTCTCTATGCATGATCTTGTTGTGGTCATGATCTTTGTAATCTAGTAGATCTACCTTGATACTAAAGTGCTTCAATAGATCTCTGCTCTCCCCATGTGTGTGAAAGTGACAGCGTGCACGCCATGGTGGCACTTAGGCTAGAGTCTACATAAATACTCATCGTGATTTAACAGATCTATGTTTTTCCCCACGTGTGTGACAGTGACAGCATGCACGCCGTGTGTGGCACTTAAGCTAGATTACATATATATTCATGAGTTATATTTGGAGTTGGATGTTTCTATGAAATTGTGGTGTTTGTTGGAACCATCTAGCGCTCAAGGTGACAGTGTGGGGTTATCTAGATGGGGAAGGCGGACTTTGAGGTGTGCTTTTGTATGCCTGCCATGGATTAGAGTGTACAACCGTAGAGTAGTTAAGGGTAGTATCATGAAGAGAGGATATTTATATGAGAGAGTGTTCACTAGTGAAAGTGTGATCCCTAGGCCTTGTTTCTAAACATTGAAACACAGCTTGCATCTAGATCTGTTGCATGTTTGCTTGCTTCCATCCTTTTGCCATTAGTCTTTACCTCACTGTCAAGCTATTTTCTGGCACTCACACACATTACCCCACGTCAACAAGTCAGAAGCTATTTTCTGGCACCGCTACCACTTGTATTTCACTATCTCTTCGCTGAACTAGTGCACCTATACACCTGACAAGTGTATTGGGTGTGTTGGGGATACAGAGACTTCTTGTATCTTGATTGTAGGGTTGCTTGAGAGGGGATACCTTTGACCACTTCCTCCCTGAGTTCGATAAATGTAACGCCCCACTTTTAGATAATTATATATTAGGGTTTTGATTGTGCATTGCATAAGCATCATCTCTTAAAAATGCATTGAATAAAATAGAAATGAAAAAACCTAAACCCGAATCCCTCTCTTTCTATTTGAAAACAATTCAAAAGGATTTGAATATCTTGGAAAATACCAAAAAATTGGAGCCCAACTTGTTATAAGGTCCCCTGTAATTATTTTATATATTTCACAAAAGTCTCTGGTATTTTTAAAATACCTAAAACAGTATTTGAAATGGAATACAACGAGACAAACCAAAAACAGGAAATAGAAAAGGTTTTACAAAAAAATTTAGCAGCAGCAGACCCCAACCAGGCCGCAGCCCGTCCCTCTCCTCTTTTCCCGATCGCCAGCGTGCAGCAAACCGCGGCCCAAACTCGGCCCAAGCCAGCCCATACCCCTTCAGGCTTTCTTTTCCTTTCTTCCTCCTCTGTCCAGAAGGACGACGGTGAAGCTGCTCGCTATCGCAATCGTCGCCGTCCGTCCGCGCCGTGATGCACGCCTGCGCCAGGATGCACGCTACCGGCATCCACATCGTCTACAAGTACCACAGCCGCTGACGGAGATCCTTATCCCTTCCCTCTCTTCCCCATTTTCTTCTCGCCAGAACCCTAGCCTCTCGGAAACTTCAGGGCGTCGCCGTTACCGACCACCTCCCGTTCATCTGAGCACGCAACCGTGATCCTCTGCTTCTCCTCATTCGATTGCCCCTAATCATGCAAGTCGGAGAGGACCGAGGTGACATAATTGAACCCTCCGGCCCCGACGAGCTCTTCCATTCTCGCCGCCGACTCCGGCCTCCCAGCTCCTCACCGACCCTTCCATCGGCTCTGTGGTGAGTTCCTGTCCTCCTGGACCCCTTCGTCTCTCCCCTCTCGCTCCCTACTGCTCTGCCGCCAAGCATCTGCAAGCTCCCTCGTCACCGCCGCTCGCCGTTGCGTCTCCGGCGACCTCACGCTAGCGGCGCCGCCCCTATTTGGTCCAGCGCAAAGAGCTGGTTTGAATAGGCCATGATGCGCAGGCCCTCAAGCCCTCTAACACCATTCCCGCCGCTGATCTGAGACCACCGCCGTGCTGGCGTCACGCTGACATCAGCATGACGTCATTAATGTGCAGGTCAGCCCAGTCAAACCTGGGTGGGTCCCTTGTTGCCCACGTGGGGGCTGAGGTGGCGTAGGGCCCATTTTTCAGCCTCTGCGGCTAACTGATGTTACAATGTAAAAAGTTTCAGTGTTGTTTTAATAATTTGATAATTTGAATAAAACTTGTAAATTCAATATCTACTTATTTATAAGTTAGAAAAATACAAATAGTATATCAAAATGTTCAGAAAAATGAGAACTATCTAATTAAGCTATAATCATGCATTGTTAATCAACTTTCATGACAAGTATAATTAGAAGAACATAGTAACCCCTCTCATATACATCCGGAGTTTTCCCGAGTTAGGGTTTTCACCCATTGGAACCCTGTTTAAATTGTCGAGCATGTTTTAGGGTTTCATTCCAATACAATTTAACTTGTCATATCATCATCCTTGTTTGAGCATTGCATCGATGCCATGTGGTGATTGTATCCCTCTCTTTCCAATGTTTGGTTCTTCTCGGTAGAATATGATATCGAGATCAGGATCAAAGACCGAGAGCAACACCATCGAAGATCAAAGATCGACGAATAATACTTGACCAATTCTAACCAAGTCAAGTACAAGGCTCCCGGAGATCTGCTTATCGGTTATCAACTAGCAAAGGCAAGCATAGCCCCACCATGATATAATCCTATGATTTCAAAAGCATTTCAATTCCTGCCATGATGCATACAATTCTACTGTGGTCTTTTATCGATAGATAGAGTATCCTATCTATTGCATACTCCCTTTGAGCTTATATTACCTGATCCACTGCTCCTAGCATAACAAGGTTTGGCTTGTGTGCACTGCTAGAGCTATTATATGTGTTTTGCTTAGCCATTCATAGCTTTCAGTATTGGTCCATCCTGATGATGTATCAGATGCAGAAAATCTATTATGACAGGAGAACGTGATGAGATGAGATCAGTGATATGAGATTAAATATGCTAAGTCTTGTATGGGAGGCCACGGTGGGATGTGGTTTTTCTAGTCCCATGCTCGCCACCCCTAGGACCCGATGTTCTTGCCTATTGAACCAAGACGAGCGTACAACCAGACGGGGTAAATGGGGACCCCATGATTGACTAACTTGCATAGTAGATTCCATGAGTCACATAGTTCGAGTGTTCCATTCGACATACGCATTGAAAATGTTTTCGAAAGAGGGGGTGAAGGAGGTGCATTCATACAGGCAGGGAATCATGGACCGGGTTGCTTGGGGTTGATGGCGCCCCTGGTAAACCAACCTCGCCTCACATATTTAAGTACCGGCTTCAGGATTTGACCCGTTACGGCGGAACCATACTTACTGTGTGACTCATGGTCTCGGCGAAAGAAAGGTAAAGTTCATGTCCAACCACACCCTCTACCAGCACACCAAGGAAGTGTGTGAAGTGGCAATAAGAGTCGGTTGGTACGTGTGGGTAAAGTTGTACACCCCTGCAGGGCAATAATCTTTTGGAAATCCGTGTCCACGGTTATGGACGACTTTGGAACGAATGTGGGATCATAGAGAACTACAACCTAAGCATAAAACTTGGCAGAACAACGTGTGCTTAAGGATGCTTCCTCATGGGTACGAGGGGGTGATCCTAGATAAGGTTCGATGATGATTTGGTGGATATCAAGAGATGATGATCAATATTTTGGAGATGTCACTCTCTTATCCCTTTTTAAAACACTCTGATTAAACGTGCTTCTTCTCCCTCTCTTGTTTTATAAACAAAAATGTCTTTATGCAAAACAACTCCACCAGCCATAAGTCTTGCGGAGTACACCATGTACTCACCCTTTCTTTGTTGATACTTTTGGCAGAGTAAGTGTTCACCTCTAGACGAGTTCTGTACTACATCGACATCGACGAATAGCTTGGGGTTCCTGGCCGACAGCCTGGAATCTATGGGTTGGGACGTCATCATTATGCTTCAGGCCTCTTAGGCCATTTGTTAAGTTTGCTATACTTAATAGCATAATTTGCCTTCCGTTGTTTGATGTTTGTGGTTAGTGACCTCTTCTTGTAATAATTTGATTCTCTGCTCAGTTATGAGATTGCTGTAATAAATTTTTGTGTCGTAGGGTCACTACCGTGTTACTGATTCTTCACTAGCTATTCTCGAGCTCAAGGTTAAGCTTATTTCAGACGGAGGTCTGGGATTTGTTTAACCCTGATCCCGAGGGTGTCACAATAAACCTTGGGTAATCCACTTAAGGGAAACTTGCTGCTGTTCTACAAACCTTTGCATTTAGAGGCCCAACAACTGTCTACAAGAATAGAAGTGCGTAGAAATCAACTCGCCATGCCCTTAGCTACCTCCTAGAAACGACCGTTCACCGCTGCGCGACACGAAGCCCCTATATGTCGTCTAGAACACCGTCGGTGCCACTCAGAGCGTCGACCCGTTCCGACCTTTCTCGACCGCCCCTTGCCATGCCATTAAGCCCGTGACGACCGCCAGGAGACATCGCACCGTCCTATGCCCTTCGCCATGCTTGTATCTCGCTGTGCCGACGTCTCCAGAGGAGCCTGACCATGCCGCTCTACCCCTCTCGCCGGTGTATAACTAGAGGCCACCCCTGCCTCAATTCTTCACACCACCTCACTCCCCTCTCTCTCAGAACCACCCCTGACCTTTCCCTGGAGCAAGGCAAGCAACATCCCGCCGGAATTTCACTAGTGTCTGCCGCTGCAGAGGAGGAGCGGAGCTGTTGATTGGATCCACCCCAGGAGCCGCCACGACCACCGTTCGAACTACCGTTGTCGACAACGTCGTTTTCCCCATCGCTAACCCTAGCTGGAGCCCTGCTAAGAGACACCGCATACCCCCACCGTCGCCTTTAGGGTTCGGTCTCGTCGGAGCTGTTCGACGGAGACGACGAACCACAACCGTAGATCCTAGTCTAATCGCACGACCCGGATTGAAACTTACCGCTTCGTTTAGACTGAGCCGATGACGCCTGCACCCCCTGTCAGCAGCCTGCTGCGTGTGCGCTGTGCAGCTGGGCCGACCCAGTAACATTCCCGCGCGTAGCCCAGTAATTCAAATACATATTTTCTAATTTATTCAAACTATAGTTCAGTCAGTAACTTTAAAAATCAATTCAAAGATTTGTACTGAACCAAATTCCATGAAACCAATTTTGTTAGAAAGGTATTCAAATTATCAATCCAAGCCCGTTGGATTCAAACCATTTGAAATTATAGATCACCTATAGTAAAAATAACAAGACAAAGACTTTTACACATTCAAACATTTTTCAAAAACCAACCATAAATGATTTTGAATTGATTCCAACTCTCAAAAATCACATTTGACAAGATCTAACTAAATATGTAAAAATATTTAGATTTACATGTAGTGATCTTGGACTAGTATTAAAAGAATGCCCCATAGGCATTTCTAGTCACTTTAATTATGTCAAATAAGTATTTTAAACTTTATAAAATGTGACCACCACTTTAAATCACATTCTCAAGTATTAGAATATATGGTGATGACATGTCTCCACATGATCCCATATTTAATTGTTGAATATTAAATCTTAAGTAGTTTTCAATGAGTAGAAATTGCTTTTATAAAATAAAATAAATAAGACTAGGTCTTTATTTCCTGTGATGATTGTGATGATGCTAGATCATCTAGTGTGAAGCTTTGTGTGCTAAATAGAGTTAGTTAAGTATTGTTTGGTGATTGTGTACCTCATATTTATCTATAGACGCTAGTACCGACCAAGGCGACGAGGAGGAGGACTACGAAGAAGAAGAAAACTTCAACCACTACACCAATCAAGGCAAGCTAACACGTGCAAGCTAGAACTTGGCATGCTACTTATGCAAGATAACCTATGCAATATGCATTAGGCAGGCTTGGTTATAAAACCTTGATTATACCAAATCCGAGTTTGACTTGCAAGCTTTATTCTTTTATTTATTTATCAAAGTTCTTTATTACTTTTAGTGTGTGTTTGGTGAGTTTTGGAAAGATAGTCCAGGTAGAATAATGAGCATAAAACTTGGCCTAAGTAGTTAGAACTAGATGTCATACTGATGCATGGGATTAGATTTGGATAGCCACACTCAATTATCAACCCTCATTAGTGATTATCCTCAATTTTATTGGCTAGTGCTAAGCATTAAATTTGATCACTTTAGATGGGAATACTTGGATAAAATGATTATAAAAACCTTGGAATGATGATTCATTCTAATGAAATGTTTTAACATGTGTTATGAACACTAGATGATTTGATGATGAAAATGTTGAGGCATGAGCCTTAGCCCATTATAAAAACTGGTGGTTGGGTTCGGATGCGATACCATTCCAATTTTACCATACAACCATAATACCCCAATTGGGTAGGGCTTGACTAAAAGTCTATATGTCTTAGTATGGGTTCCCTTGCGGAAGAGGTTGAGCTGAGGCTACCTCGTGATGATTGTCCACCTGTGAAGTTCCCAAGATGATAGATGGTCATGGTTGGGAGGCCAAACTCATAGGGGAGGTGCCTATAATAGGGTGTGAAATTGAAAGGTTAGGATTGATTATCCGCATACTAAGTATGATGATTCAGGGTTTGTCCCTGACGGATGTATCGAATGTTGTGGTGAAAGTGTACCACCTCTGCAGAGTGTCAAACCATTCGAATAGCCGCATCCACGGTTATGGACAGTTGGAGTGGCCATACTGTTCCGTCGACAGATGTTTTCAATATGACTTGTGAAATGAACTATGATTTTGACTTGACCATAACAGGGTTGTGAACATGAAAACTAAGTTCCCACTTAGGGTTGTAAAACTTTAAGTTACTTTTCTTTACTTCTAAACTCAGTTAGATATAAACCTGGCTTTTTACAAATAAACCTATAGCTTAGGATTCCTACTCGAACTTCCTTACTTGTTAGTATTAGTTTGCGAGTACTTAAAGAGTACTCATGGCTTTGTCCCTGGATATTCCTATCGCCAGACTATGAGGAGGACTACCGGGATGATGGACAACAGGAAGTCTATGACAACTAGGATCATCTCCCATCGTCAGCATTGCCTGTGACCCTGAAGATGGAGCTTCGACCATGCTACCCTTATTATTATTCCACTGCGTTGATTGTATTAAGACTGGATCATGAGATCCTTTATTTTTAAGACCTTTATTATGGTTAATAATGGATGATGAACTATGGTACCAATCTGTTATGTCTCACAAAAATGGTAATCCTGGGATTGTGATGTATGGCATAACAGGGATCTAAGATTAGAAATTCGGGTGTTGACAGAAATATAATGACGTCTCTTGCGAACCTGTAGAAGAGGAAAAGCAAGCATTAGACAAGTGTGCCTGCAATGAAATGAGCAATCAATCAAAGTGTTTCTTATAATTTCAGAAAATATAAACTAACAAGGTTCAACAAATATATATGGAAGAAGTCGTTTATCCTAGAATGCAAGAGATACTGGGTGACCCAGAATTTTCTGTGAGCTACACAATGGTCATGCAGTTACTTTTGTAGTTAAGAATGAACGAGACAGAAATTATAATGGCATCATGCGAGAACTTGCAGAGTAGGAACGCAAACCACGGATGAACTATACAATAGAGGATAGTTATGTTGTTGTTTAGGATGAACCAGCACCATATTAGAAATATAATGGCGTCTCTTGCGAACCTATAGAAGAGGATAAGCAAGAATTAGATAAGTGTGCCTACAATGAAATGAGCAATTAATCAAAGTGTTTCTTAGAATTTCAGCAAATATAAACTTGTCAGGTCATTTCAACAAATATATATGGAAGAAGTCGTTTATCCTGGAATGCAAGAGACGTTGGGTGACCCAGAATCTGCGACGAGTTACACAATGGGCATGAAGTTACTTTTTTAGCTAGGAACCAAATATAAATTATAGGGATTTATATTTTCGTGCCCCTGGTTCGTTAGCTGTACTCACTTTTCCCCAGCCGCTTAGTTTTTCCTCACTTTTGTCCATCTCGTATTATGGAACTCTCACATCGGTCTGAAACTCGCTCTCCGTGGGGTCCCGTTAGTGTACCCTCGCCGTTACGTGCTGACAAGTGGGGCCACATTCAAGTGGGACCCATAGTGGACCCTCGCTGTTAAGTGCTGACAAGTAGGACCCCCCGTTACGTGATGACAGGTGGGGCCACGTTCAATCGGTCCCCATAGTAGGACCCCCATGGTGTGGGGCCGGCTTTTTGGGAACGCGTTTTGGGGGATGTGTTGTGGGACCATGTGGGGCGCGTATAGCAGTTACGTGTGCCCTGTCGTATAAATTAGAAGATTTATTTTTTGTTATTTTTATGATTGGCCTTTTTAAGAGCGTCTTTTCCCCTTTCTGTCACTAACAATTGTTATTTTTGCCCAAAAGGCAGCGAATCTAGAGCAGCTTCTCTCTTCATTCATGGTTCCTTTTGGTCCTCGTATTTTCCCAATATGGAAGCAAATCTAACCAATACCATAAATATGTAGATGAATAGAGCAGATGTAGATAAAATAGCTAATAAAGGATAATATAGTACGATACTTAAACCAGGTTCGATAATTAGGTTGTTCAACATCAACATCTTACAAGTTCAACACAAACAACAAAACAAAAGAAGCTGCTTTACAGGAGCAGCATCAACACAAGATCAGTGGCCCCTCATGGCCTCTGCTAGGAGGCCTCTGCCTCCTCCCTGTTGCGCTTCCTCCACTTCCTGCTGCCCAGTCGCTTGACCTTGGGCGCCTTGTGCTTGATCGGGGGCATGCTACCCTCCTCGATGGCCACCTTCTGGAGGTCGCGGAGGTGAAAACTGAGTGCCTTGTGCTGGACTCTGAAGGTGTTGGCGTTCTTTGACGGGCCGCAGGTCTTCATGTCCTCAGCATGCATCACGAGGGAGTTGAAGTCGGTGACGAGGCTCCGCGTGCAGAAGGGGCACCTGTAGATGTCGCCGGCAAAGAAGCCGTTGAACTGGCCAGACTTCAACTTCCTCAACACCTGACGAGTCTTGGTGTCCATGGACTCATCGTCGCTGTACACGTCGCTACTATCCACCTATTAAAAAAATAGTAGCATGCAATACGAACATGATTGAGATACCGTGATTATTGGGATTGATTCTTGCATAAATTAACCGATTGAGATCCCCTGGTTATTCCCAAATCCCCAAATCTCAAACCAAATCGAATACAGATCCCAACTACAGATCGGTGCTAGTACTGATCCCAACTAGGATCATTCATCGAAATACAAGATCTAACACAAGAGGATTAGATACTATAAAAATACCTAGCATCCATCTATTGAAAATACGAACAACCGAGCCCTAATAATACACGATCTAGCATCCAACGATGGGAATGGGGGAAGAACAAAGGAAGGGGAGAAAACCCTAATTACCTCCGACCATGGGTCCGCTAAGCTGGTGTCGAAGGGGTTCTCCGGCCTGATGTAATCATCGTCCCCGTAGGGGTCCCAGCCGTACGGGATCTGCAGGAGAACAGTGGGGGCCTGTACGGGGACGGGGGCCTCCTCGCCGGAGGCTACGGCTGAAGCGGGGACGGGGATGGCGGCTGCCATCAATGCCTCGACGGGGACCTATACGGGGACGGGGGCCTCCTCGTCGGCCGCCTTGGAGGCGACGATGGCCACCGCGCCGTTCTTATCCATCGCCGGTGTGGTTGGGGTTTTCTTGGGGGTTTGCGGAAGGTGATGGGACAGTGGAGATGGTTGCGTGAGTGAGTGAGCGAGGGAGAGTGAGGAGGCCTCTATAAAGGTAAAGGGAGGAGATGTTTCGTTGCACCATCGTGCACCATGTAATCGTGTGCGCTACTTCACCGTGCACGGCCACACGCGTCCGCTACCGTCCCGTGCACCGCGACACGTGTACCATGTGTCACGTTTTCCCGCTCGTGTCTAACCTTGGCCACTTAGTTGTGCTCAGTTATACCCTCGAGTGTAGCACTGGCAGTTTGGTTGTACCCAGTTTTTCCCTCCAGTACTAACACTGCCGTGTGCAATATACTCAATTTTACCCTCCGGTGGCTGGTCAACAGAGAGTCAACGAATGGGTTTTAGCTAGCTAATTGAGTCATTTTATGGTGGCATCTACCCAGAGAGTCTTATTATGTGACCTACCACTATAAAAAATGTATATAAATCAAGTTTTAACCTAAATCACCACTTCTCAAATCACCTACTATCTATGAAGGTTCATGGATTTCTACTCAAGCCTCTCCCCAAAACATCCCTCCCCAAAACATAATTTGTTTGAGTGAGGCAATAACTGTCAAACTGATGTATATTTGAATTGCAAATAGTTTGATGCATGCCAATATATATTTTATTGTATAAAAGAAGCATTTTCCATTTTTTAAATATCCTTTTGTTTTCTATTTGAACCCCTTGTCAGTTTTTCCCTTGGTTTTAAAGTTCTACTCATTTTTGTCCTTGGTTTTTAAGTTCTACTCAGTTTTCCCCTCCCTCTTAGTGACAAACTTTCACACCTGTGCTCATCTTGGCTGCTACGCTCTGATTGGTCGAGACAGTTGCCACACGGATCGTATCCACCACCCGTTGATCCTCTGTGATCTAGTAGACAAGATAACCCCTATATCTATTGGGGGCACCCTCTATCCATGCAAAATAATGTGTTTGCCACCGATGCTTTAACTCCATAAACAAATTATTTTGAATATAATTTGAAGGGGAAGTGTTCAAAGGTGTATAATTTTTGCATTATATTTCACTCCATGTCCTAAGTACGATTTCAAAGAGTTCAAAGGTGTATACTTTTTTCCATATGCAAGTTTATGCATCACTTCCCTATATTCTATGAAAATGATAATCTCTCAAGATTTTCTTAGCACAACATTATCGCGTATTAAGTGCGATTTCACAGTGTTCAAAGGTTTATAATTTCCATATATTTTTTTAATTTGAAAGTGTTCAAGAGTAGTGTCAATTATAAACACTCTTACATTAAGAGTTGTATAATTTTTTCAATTTATAAGTGTTCAAGAGTAGTCTCAATTATAAACACTCTTTTACATTAAGAGTTATATGATTTTTCAATTTGAAAGTGTTCAAGAGTAGTGTCAATTATAAACACTCTTTTACATTAAGAGTTGTATGATTTTTTCCATTTGGAAGTGTTCAAGAGTTGTGTCAATTATAAACACTCTTTTACATTAAGAGTTGTATGATTTTTTAAATTTGAAAGTGTTCAAGAGTTGTGTCAATTATAAACACTCTTTTACATTAAGAGTTGTATAATTTTTTTAAATTTGAAAGTGTTCAAGAGTTTTGTCTATTATAAACACTCTTTTACATTAAGAGTTGTATAATTATTTTAATTTGAAAGTGTTCAAGAGTTGTGTCAATTATAAACACTCTTGAACATTAAGAGTTGTATAATTTTTTTAATTTGAAAGTGAATCGCTAGCCATGCGAGAGTTGTGCGAATTATAGTTTCAGACCGCGCGAGAGTTTCATAATTATAAACACTCTTGCAAACCAACTGAATTGCCACTACTCTAGGGAATTTACAATAGATTTTAGGGAGATTTTATCTATCTCTGAGAGTTAATGAGGTTGAAACCACCGCTGGGAAGTAAAATACAGAGAGATATTGTTCACAACCATGAATTATGCTAGCACTGGATCTATCCTATTCAAAAAGCAAGGAAGTCAGTTGACCACCAGCGATTCGCGTTCAAATACTGCCAATAATCAACCCACAAAGGGGAAACGATGCTTACCCAGATGGAATCCATGCTTTAGATCCCTGCGATTCCACCCAATCTTCTCCGTGCTCGATGGTGATGGACGGTGCACCAGCCGGTGTTGCATACTATTCTGCAAAAAGGGTAGATCTAGTAGGGGTGGGATTAGAGCCGGAGGTGCAGTGGGCTCCACGGCTAGGGGGAGGGGGCGGCTCTAGGGCCGAGGACGACATAAGGTAGGAGGGTATGACGGCGGGGCAGTGGAGGGGCAGTGTGGGAGCTGTTCCAGGCTCGAGGGGAAGCGAATGGTTTGGGTGAGCGAGAATGGCCGGTCCAACGTGTCTCCATGCGGCCCCACTCTTCACCACATATGCAAGACCCGTCCCAACACGGCCCCACCCTTCACCATGTATGCAGGACCCGTCCCAACGCGGCCCCATTGGTCGAGGCCTCGTAACATAACTCTCAACACCCGACCCGCCCCAACGCGGTGTTGGGGATATGCTATATGGGTATCCTCATAGCATGTCTCTTATCCGACTAACCCGGGTGGCCCATAGTCGGTAGCATGGCCTGTGGCCTGCTGGGCGGCCCAGTTAGGTGGATCCAGAAGGGAGGCCCATGCCGGATAAAGGAAGGCTACGGTGGAGTCACCAGCATACCCGGAGCCTTGGAGTACAAGATACACAAGACTAGTGATAGACGTTGTAGGACTCTGTAACCTGTCCGTCTAGGACTTTTCCCTGTAACCCTAGGACCTGGCGACTATATAAGTCGGGCCTATGGGAGCCTTTAGGGCATCGATTGATACAACCTAGTATTGTTTTACACACACCTCGCACTGCGAACCTATCTCTCTAACTCGGCGCATTGCCATTATAGTGATTTATAGCAGGAGTAGGATTCCGCCACCGTTGTGGGATCTGAACCTGGGTAAGCTGTGTTACCTCGTACCCGTCAACCGTCCGCCTTACCCCACGTCTCTAAACACGCACTGTGAGGACCCCTTCATGGCGTACTCGTCGGCAATACCACGACAGCTGGCGCCCACCGTGGGGCAAGAGGCGCTTCAGGCTCTTTAGCTGACGAGGACCAAGGTCTTCGCGGGAATCGGCGAAACCATAGCCATCGGTCGCGTTCTCTTCTCCGGCAACATTCCGATCGTCCCTCCCGACGAGTTCTGGATCCCGGCGAAAACGAACCCTACGCGGTGTTCGATCATTCCTATCGGAGACATCCACCTCTTCATCGGCGAAACCGACTCGGGCACTAGTTCCCTGGAAGTCGGAGGAGCGTCAAGACCCGCACGGACCGCCTACGGGCAGGATACATTCGCGGAAGTATGGATGTCGGATCTCTCTTCGGAGTTTGCCGGCAAAGATGAGAAAACATCAAGACCCGCACGGACCGCCTATGGGCAGGATACGTTCGCGGAAGGATCGATGTTGGATCTCTCTTCGAAGTTTGCCGGCAAAGATCGGAAAAATTCAAGACCCACCCAAACCGCCCCTGTGCAGGATATAAAGGTGGAAGATCACTGCAAATCCACCGGATTCATCCGTGCATCTGGACAGCAGAGATCCAAGTTCGTCGGTGTGGTTACCATCTTTGATCTGGCGCGCTACATTCAGAGTGAGGGCGAAAACCCCCGCGATTACCTGTCCAGATGGCTCCGTATATGAGCCGATCTGGCCCACTACCCCAATGATGATGCCATCTATCACTTTGTGGAATGACTGGACCATGGCATGCTTCTTTGACACTCTCTAAGACGGCAACAGGCGTCAGGGCGCCTTACCTTCGAAGGCATGGTGAACACCGTCAACAACTACGCGGAGGCTGAAGCGGCAGCTTAGACAGCGGTTGCGCTCATTGACGGAGCCCCTCCGATTCAGCCACCACCACCACTGCCTCCGGCCGCCATCGTCGCAGCAGCACCACCACCTCCAGTCATCGTCGAGGCTGTTGCAACTCCATCGCCCGTCATCGAGGAAGTCCTGGCACCCTTCGACTCTGTCATTGACGCGCTTTATGCTAATTTTAGTGCAGATTCAGAGGAAATAGACTTCAGTCCAGAAGAGCTAGACTCCGCTATGCAGGAGATGGAGGAGGAGTACTCACGCGACGAGCAAGCTAATAACACTGTCATGTCTCGAGGGGTGTTCGTCACCATTGGGACAGCGATGGATGAAGATCAACCCGGGCAAGCTCCTCCTACGGCGCTGGAAAAGGGGAAGGGGCCACTTATTGCTGCCGACAATGATCGCGCAAAGGTCGTGCCTCCTCCGCCTAAACCAGCGCAGCAGCCATAGGAACTCGGCACCGGTCCGAGCAACAACAACACCGCAAACTTGCCGCCTCCAGCATCCACGTCGGCAGCAGCCCATGTTACTCCAGCTGATAGAGTGATGTACGGTAATCTCCTCGTTGAGCCACTAACCGTTGATCATATCCGGAACATGACTCAGCTTGACGAGAAGCGCCAGCAGCTGCTGGAGGAGGCGCAAGCCATCGCGGAGCAAGGCGCTAAACTAGATCGAGATCTGGTCAATGCGCAGAAGTCCATAGAGAAAGCTAGAGCAATGGAAGCCGAGTACAAGACTCTGCTGCAGCAGCAGAAGGCTAAGAAGGCTCCGGCTCGCGTCATCAACGATCCTGGTGTACGGTGCAACCTAGGATGGGCTCCCTCGAAACCGGCACAGGCCAAGACATACATTGATAGTGAAGGCAAGCAGGTGATGCCCACCCCAATCCTTAAACTCGTCGTCGCCAAGACCCTTCTGGAACATGATAGATCGCCTGAGGCAGTAGAACAGGTCTATGACCTTGTGGTCAAGGTGGTAAAGCAGCAGGAAAAGTCCACCTCTCAGAGGCTTGAGTCTGACCCAGCGCTCTGACGATCTAGCTAGTACAAACCGCCAAGGGACAGATCTCCTCAGGATGTCGGATCACAGACGGGTTCATCAGAACGAAGATGGAGGGATGCGCGCAACAGGATGGATGCTATCCCCATATCCTCCGACCACGGAGAAAAAGCCCGACCTCGTCGCCCATCGCCACCGCCCCGATCCCCCCGACGTTAGGAAGATGACAAGGCTCACCATCGTACGGATATGCCCCCTCCAAAGCAGTGTGGTATCGTCATCCGCGACAACGCGGCACAGACCCGTCATGATGAAGAGCACCACCAAGGACACAAGAGCAGGTCACACCCCGACCCTCCGCGTCCGACAAGCAACCGTGACAGACGTGAGGCGTTGCAGGAGGGTAACAGCCAGAAGGCTAACCCACCGCCACCTCCGCCTCTGTCGCCGCCAAGCAGTCACCATGGCGGAAGAGGCCCGCGTCGTTCACGCATCCCGTCCCCTGTTGACAACAAGAAGAAGAACCCGGAGCCATACGATGCACGTTCGCGGATCGATAAGATCCACGAGGCCCGGGAAGGACCATACCTGGGACCACGTCGCTTTGGACCTGCAATACGGTCCGCAACTTACCCCAAAGGTTTTCGGATAGACAAGACCATAAAACCCTATGACGGCACCGCCAAGCCCGCCACATGGTTGCAGGACTACGACAACACGGTGGAGATTGCCGGAGGCAACCCCAACGTCGCCATCAAGTACCTCCCGTTAATGTTGGCGGGTACGGCCCATCAATGGATCGACGACTTGCCGGAGAAATCCATCTACAACTGGCTGGATATGCAAGAAGCATTCACCAAGAACTTTGACGGTACATACAAGCGTCCCTGCACCGTGGGCGATCTACAGCGATGCGTGCAAGAGAAAGACGAGACATCTCGTGCCTACCTCTCCCGCTGGATGGACATGAAGAATTCCTGCGCAGGAGTACACGCTCAGACCGCTATGGCCGCCTTCATTGATGGATTGGAAAGGGGCACGTTACTCCGACATAAGCTAAAGTGCTTGCAGGACAATCATCAGCTTGACTTGAATCAGATGATTTAGTTAGCTAGTGAGTTCGCTGCTGCCGACGACGATGCTCGTGGCTCTTTGCCGGCAACGGCCATTCCAACCCAAGATCGGAGGAACAGCAGTACAAAGCGGAAAACTGCTCCAGAAGAAAAGCAATCTACCGACATGGTCGCCATGACTTTTGCAGGACGAGGAGAAGCTGGACAACATGGCCGAGGAAGGGGAGCAGGCCGCGGGCAGCAACGAGGAAGTGAAACCAACTCGGTGCCGCTCCGCGTTCCCCAAACGTACGAGGAGTACCGTGATATGCCGTGCCTCGTACACCTCGATGTCAACAGCAAGGCCACACATACCAATCGACACGGAAAGTTCGTCAACGACCTCAAGGAAGACCCGGAGTCCGGCTACAAGAGAAGTCGAAAGAACAGACCGCGAGGCAAGGGCAAGGGGAAGAAGAAGGAGGAGGAGTCCAAGGATTCAAGTGACATGGACGAGGATGTTGACCCCAAGCACGCCGCCAAGAGAGACGACAAGCGCAATAACCCCTTCGCAAAGAAGGCCCCAGTCTACCACACTTTCCTTGGCACCCCCACCGTCCGACAACAGAAGACCTCTCTAAGGATCCTAATGGCCACTCTCCCCCCAGTTCCCCAATACCTGTGCTGGTCGGAGGTTCCAATCACTTGGGACAGGACGGACCACCCAGACCTTGTGCCAACGGAGAACCAGTACGCCATGGTCATCAACCCATTGATTGACGGCGTGGAGTTCACCAAGTGCATGGTGGATAGTGGAAGCAGCATCAACATCATGTACCTGGATACACTGCAGAAGATGAACTTGACGGAGGCAAACCTAAGGTGGACCAACACCGTGTTCCATGGCGTAGTTCCTGGTCGGGAGGCTCGGTCCCTTGGGTGCATTACGCTTCAGGTAGCCTTTGGCGATGTTAATAATTACCGCCAAGAGCGCATGACCTTTGAGGTGGTCCCCTTCAAGAGCGTGTACCACGTCATATTCGGCCACGACATATTCCACACGTTCATGGCCAAGCCATGCTTCGTCTACAACAAACTCAAGATACAAAGACCAAACGGTGTCATTACCGTATCCGGAAGCTTTACTAAGGCAAGGGACTGCGAGATCAATGAAGCAGCCGTTGCAGAAGTTGTCCTCTATAGCGAAGAATTCAAGGAGATCCAGAGCAAGGTCAATGACTCAGAGATGCCCGCGTCGAAGAAGCAGATCTCCGACTCCACTCCTGCGTTCAAGGCCGCCATCGAGACCAAGCCGGTGGAACTTGTGGTAGGCGATGCCTCCAAGACCGTCGCCATTGGGATGAACCTGGATCCCAAATAGGAAAGCGCGCTCGTCGAGTTCCTCCGTGAGAATAGGGACATCTTTGCCTAGCAACCTGCCGACATGAAAGGTGTACCTAGGGAACTTGCCGAGCACAGCTTAAACATAGATCCAAAATGTAAGCCAGTGAAACAACCTCTACGATGCTTCAGAGATGAGAAGAGACGCGCCATTGGCAAAGAGATAGCTAGGTTACTTAAGGCTAAGTTTATGAGATAAGTCCTTCACACCCGATGGGTGGCCAATCCTGTACTTGTCCCCAAAAAAGGAACCAATGAATTAAGAATGTGCGTTGATTACACCGGCTTGAACAAAGCATGTCCCAAAGATCCGTTTGCTTTGCCTCGCATTGACCAAGTCATTGACTCGATGACTGGCTCGGAACTTTTGTGTTTTCTCGATGCATACTCAGGATACCACCAGATCAAGATGAGGAAGTCGGACCAATTGGCCACTTCGTTCACTACCCCATATGGCACGTTTTGCAATGTCACGATGCCCTTTGGGCTGAAAAACGCAGGTGCCACCTACCAGCGGACAATGCAATGTTGCCTTCACGACCAGATTGGTCGAAACGTTCATGCCTATGTGGACGATATCGCGGTGATGTCTAAAAAGTCAAACGACTTAATCTCCGACTTAAAAGAAACCTTTGATAATCTCTAGAGATACAACATGATGCTCAACCCTAAGAAGTGCGTCTTCGGGGTTCCAACCGGCAAATTTTTGGGCTTCATCGTTTCCCAGCGCGGAATCGAGGTCAACCCGGAAAAAATCATGGCCATCTTAAACATAAACCGTCCGACATGCCTAAAGGACATCCAATGACTAACAGGTTGTGTTGCAGCAGTTAGTCGGTTCGTCAGCCGACTTGGAGAGAAGGCTTTTCCGCTGTACAAGTTTCTGAAGAAGGCGGACAAATTCACATGGACAGACGAAGCAGGTGCAGCATTGAAGCAGATCAAGGAGGTTCTTTCCTCAGCGCCCATCCTTGCAGCACCCGAGCCTAGAGAGCCCCTGTTAATTTACATGGCGGCAACCAACCGAGTTATTAGCATCGTCGTCGTGGTAGAGCGGATGGAACCAGGCTACGAGCACGGAGTTCAATGACCAGTTTACTATGTAAGCGAGGTCTTGACGGAGTCCAAGCAGCGTTACCCGCACTACCAAAAGATAGCTTATGGAGTATTCCTTGCTTCTCGGAAGCTGAGGCATTACTTTCAGGAGCACCCAATCACATTAGTGAGCAAGACTCCACTGTCCGACATTATCAACAACAGCGACGCTATAGGAAGGGTCGCGAAGTGGGGCATTGAACTTGCTGCCTTCGAGATCACCTACAAGAGACGCGACGCTATCAAGTCACAAGCTTTGGCGGATTTTATTGCAGATTGGACGGATATGCCAGATGCTACTCCACTGCCAGAACCAGAGTATTGGGTGATGCACTTTGACGGATCAAAGCTGCTCAACGGCTTGGGGGGGGGGTACTACTACAGTCACCAAAAGGAGACAAGCTGCACTACGTTCTGCAGATCCACTTTGAGGCTACAAACAACATAGCGGAGTATGAAGCACTCATTCACAGACTGCGTGTAGCCAAGGATATTGGCATCAAGCGCATAGTTTGTTGTGGAGATTCCGACTTGGTTGCCCAGCAGGTGGCTGGCACCTGGAACGCGCGGAACCCTATGATGGCGGCATATCGCGACGAAGTGGACGAGATAGCCAAGAGCTTCTTGGGCTACGAAGTCAAGTATGTGCCTAGGGAGCAAAACGAGGCGGCTAATCTACTATCTAAACTTGGATCAGGGCGCAAGAAAATTCCGCCGGGAGTTTTCCTAGAGCATTTATGCACACCATCCGTGAAGGGCGCCGACATCGACAACCCGGATAGAGCTGATTCTTTCGTCAACATGGTGACAAAGATCCCTCCGGCTTGGACAAAACCGTTCATGGAATATCTCGAACACGGAACTTTGCCTGACGATGAGGTCGAACGACGGCAAATAGTATGACGAGCAAAGAGTTATACCATCATCAATGGGCAACTCTATAAAAGGAGCACTACTGGTGTATACCAAAAGTGCGTTTCCCAGCTAAAAGGTATGGAAATCCTGCGCGAGATCCATCTCGGAGATTGCGGGCATCATGCTGCTCCTCGATCATTGGTCGCAAAAGCCCTCCGGCAAGGATTCTACTAGCTGACCGCGAAGGCGGACGCCGACAAGCTGGTTGAGACATGCACGGGATGCCAGTATTATGCCCGACAACCACATGTTCCTGCTGAAGAATTGCGAACAATACCAATAACTTGGTCGTTTGCAGTCTGGGGGCTAGACATGGTGGGACCGTTCCAAACGGCACCGTGTGGATTTACACATCTGCTGGTAGCAGTTGACAAATTCACCAAATGGATAGAAGCTAAACACATTAGAAAGCTTGATGGGGCAACTGCCCTCAGGTTTGTCCGGGATCTAGTGGTGAGATTTGGTCTCCCACATAGCATCATCACCGACAACGGAAGCAACTTGTCACTCGGAGAAGTTGAGGCCTATTGCTGGGACAAAGGCATACGACTTGAACTTGCATCTGTGGCACACCCACAATCCAATGCTCAAGTTGAGCGAGCCAATGGATTAATTCTGCAGGGAATCAAGCCACGTCTTGAGGCACCGCTACATAGAGCAGCTGGAGCCTGGGCGGAAGAATTGACATCTGTGCTATGGAGTTTACGAACCACACCCAACTGATCCACCGGCTACACCCCTTACTTCATGGTATATGGTGCAGAAGCCATCCTACCCTCCGACATCCTCCACGATGCACCAAGAGTTGCCACCTACGACGAAGATGACGCTGAAGAATCCAGAAGCCTTGATGTGGACCTTCTCGAGGAGGAGCGCGTTCTGGCATGCCAAAGATCCGCCATCTACCAGCAGAAGCTACGCAGCTACCATAGTCGCCGCGTTCAGCATCGCTCATTTAAAGAGGGGGATTTAGTACTCCGACTTAAGCAGAAGAAGTCACACAAATTATCCCCGCCATGGGAAGGACCGTTCATCATAAGCAAGGCGCTGCTCAATGGGTCTTACTACCTTGTCGACAATCATGAGCTCAAGGATAGACCCAACGAGGATCATAAGCGTAAGCGACGTGACCCGGATGATGACTACCCGGAGCTTGATCGGCCATGGAACATAGCACAGCTATGTCCTTTCTACACTTAGCATTTTTTATCTAATCGTCTACCTCTTATATGATCAATGAAATAAAGCTTTTTGGTTCACTCATATTACTGAGTCTTTTACCTCCTTTAGTGTTCATTTTTGGATCATATAAAACCTTTATGCACAAGTCTTGCGATAGCATTTGTGAAAATTCCGCCTACAGGCGTTAGCTTAAGTTTTCTGGTCTACATATTCTTTGTTGTTTTTATGTGGATTCTCGAGTAGTGACTTTCGACACTCATTGTCGGCGATTTTGTGCTTAGGTTATTGACGGTGCCATTGGGCATCATCACCCAAGCGCATGGTTTCGACAATGAGTCTTCCGACTCACGAAAAGTCAAGCATAAGAACCAGAGTAATGGATAAGCCAGCACTTGCTTAAAAATGTATACATGCTGGGACTTAATTCTTAAGTAGCAGGATACGACAACCATTGTTTTCCGCCTTAAGAATACATCAACAAGTTTTTCCCGTGCACACTCCAGAGGTGAAACAGAAATTACAAAGTGTTTTTCATTCTTTGGGCGCATGAGACTTGGAGGCCGCATCATCGCCAGCCGTAGAATCACCCTCAACGTCGGCACTGTGATGAGACTCGGAGGAGTCCTGGGTGACATTGTCGATGAAGTTCCTGGGCACGAAGACGTCAATGTCCACCAACTCGGCAACCCTGGTGTCATAACCCGCGAGTGATGACAGGATAGCTTCATGATCGATCTTCTTGCCGTCATCATCCACGTCGGGGATACCAGACATCACCGTGTCGATGTCGGCATCTTCATAGTGTGCCTTCACCATAGACAATGCCATCCTTGCGCCAGCCCATGCGCATGAAGCTTTCCAGCTTGCGACACGCTCGAGGGCTCGGCGGAGAATCTCCGAGTACTTCGTCATGGAGTCCGAGGCCTTGATATAAATCTGGAGGGGCTTGGCAATCTCCTTGGCTTGGGCAATGGCGGTATTGATGAACTTGCAGGCAATAACCATGCATTCTTTGTCCGAAGGAGGCGAGCGGGTTAAACCCATGGGCGCTGAAAATTCCGACAAGGATTGCATGAGTTCAATAAATTCTAAGTATCCAGACTATAGAACTACAAGGCGGAGGACACTTACTGAAGATGCTGGCCTTAGCCTGCCAGATGGTGTCCGCCAAGGATTCCTTCTCTTGTTGGAGGAGCTTAAACGCTTCGTTATGACGAAGGTTTTGCTCATCAGCAGCTTGCTTCTGATCCTTTAGGATCGCAAGCTCCTCCTTCAAGCGATTGATCTCCATGGAGGCGGAGTCCTGCAGGGCCTTCATGGAATCCTCGTGCATCTTCAACATTTCTTCCCTCTCCTTCTTAAGGATCTTGTTTTCGCTGTCCAGCTGCTGGATGTGCTTGGACTGCTCGACAATATACTTGGCCTTGGCAACATGCTCTGCAAGTCGGAGAAAAAAAGTACACATTGAGTACTCGGAGATTATGGGCACAAAAGTAAGACGGAAATGCGCAAAAAGAAAACAGACTCTTGTTTTTGATGATCTGTTCCTTCAAGATGGCAGTTTTACCCTTTTCGGCTTCAAGATCTGCGTGCATCTTCTGATACTTGTCATTGGCCATGCCCCTCCGAGCATTCTCATTGTGGAAACAAATACAAAGTTAGATCGCTTTTTGGTCTTCTTGGAGCCCCTAGTCAGAGATTCTTCATCTAGGTTCTCGGGGGCTACAGTGAGAGTTTTTAACTTATCAAAATGCTTAACTTTTCTTTAAGCATCTAGTCGGAACTAATTCAGTTACAACTAGAGGCTTGGGGGGCTACGACATTGAAAAATATAAACACTGTGTATGCTACTCTTAAAGCATCTAGTCGGAATAATTTCTTCTATCTAAATGCTTGGGGGCTACAGTGAGAGTTCTTTCTAACTTAGTCACTCTTAGAGCATATATATGCAAAACCTATGGTTTTCCGTCTACATCCTCGGGGGCTACAGTGGGATACTCATACGAAATGCAAAAGGTAAAGTAAAACTTACAAGTGCGATGATCTTGAGGTTTGTAGTGCTCTCGGCCAGCAGCTTGCCAAAGGAAATGTTGTTTCCTCGCAAAATGTCTGCTTGTCGGAGTAGATCCTCAAGACCTGACGTCGGAGATGATGACACTCCTCCAGGAACCATAGTTGTGTTACTCGGCATGAGCGCCGGGTAAACAATCTTCGGGAACTCGAAGGGTTTCTGGGGAGCAGAGGCGCCGCCTTCGGCAGAAGTACCAGCTCCCACCACTGCCTTGCCACTACCGATGGAATCCTTAGCCGGAGCTTCAGCCATTTGAAGAGCAGCACTCTCCTGCGTCGCCTGCTCGCCGACAACAGCTAGTTCGGTAGAAGCGCCAGAGTCCACTTCCATGACGGAAGGGCCTGGTGCCTCCTGGACTTGGGAGCTTGTCGGATCAGAGGAGGGCTTGACGGCAGGAGTAGCAGGGGCGATGGCGGGGGAGGAGTCGCGATGCAGCATATCTTTGATATTTCTAGAAGCCCCAAGAGTCTTGGAGGACTTCTTTGAGGCTGGTTGTGGCTTTCTTCCTGAAACGTGCAAAATGCATAAGTATAGGAATAAGACAGATAAATGATACGATGTCGGAGAATAAGAGGCTTACACTAGGGGGCGCTTTGGCAAACATCCCGGTGGCTTTCTTCTTTTCTGCCTCCAGGGCGGCAGTACTCTTTTTGGAGGCTCCACCCTCCGTCTTCTTCTTCTTACCTCCGTCGGCAGCGTCAGAGATGGAGCTCTTCCGCTTTCACGCCAACGGGGCATCGTTGTCGGACACGACCGTAACTTCCTTCATCTTTGGATCGTAGATTTGGGCAGCCAGGTTGTCCTCATCTAGATCGCTAAGCTGTTAAGTAAGAAATCACCGTGTTAGTTAAGATGGCTATGATAAGATGGAGAAACTGGAGCAATGTCATACATGGAAAATAAATACCTACCTTTGGGCACTTGCCGTCTACGTGCATGTCGCAGGTGATGGTGAAGCCACGCTTCTTATCCTTCACCTTGACGATGTCCTTCAGACGGAGCTTGACGGAGTCGCTCGAGAAATTATCCACGGAGATCCGAAGGGAATCCTTTCGATCGTCCGTGTACTCGTGCATGAACTTCGCGCAGTGCTGCAGGGGTTGGATTCGCCTGACTTGGGGAGAAGGTGTCACCTCGCCGGTCGGCGCTGCCCGCCAGGCAAGCCCCTCCGTCGCAGGGAGGTAGACCTCGGTGACCATCTCTTGGATGTCGCGGCCGGTGATGTCCGAGCCGCGCCAATTTCCCTTGTGCGAGTCTGGTTCCTCTTCTAGAGGCTCCAGCGCCGCCAGATTATGGTCACCGCCGGTGGTTCCAATCACCGCCGACGCCGTGATAACCAGGCCCTCGGGGGCAGGACGACGGAGCTCGCCGGCTTCGCCGTGGCTTCGCTCGACGCCGCCATCAACAGGGACGAGCTGCTGCTGGCCATGGAGGATTGGGAGGGCACGACTGGTGCAGAGAGAGAGGCTAGGGTTTCTTCGAGGTTTTCCGTGGAGGGCTCGAGGAGGCGTGCGGCTGGAGGAAGAAGATGATGACGCGAGAGAATGAGGTGAAAAAGTGGCAAGTGTCCCATGGTTACTATTTATCTTACTCTGCGTCAAGATTCGTGCAGCTAATCGGACGGTTGCCCCGTAGATGACGTGTTCGTGGACGTGCGCGGTAATTTCGCCACGTCTCCAACCGCCGCCGCCAACGGTTCGTACCGCTCGCACGGGAAAATCAGATATGATTGCGTTCTCTGCATGTGTGAGTTACGAGGCATCACTGACCTACAGCCTACATCGTCATAACTGACATGGTAGATGAGCCGTCACATCAAAGATTCCGGCATGGACGGATTTAATCCGACGACGGAAACGTACAATGGAAGATTCAACATTTCTCTGACTTACTCATAGAAGATGAAGAAACCTTTGCAGGGTTCTTTGGGAGGACTACAAGATGTTGCTTGACGATTTGCCGACATCCATCTAGACGGAGCATTCCATGGGAAGAGGAAAGACGGCGCAAGATCTCGGAGTTCTCCGGGGGCTACTGTTGGATATATGCTATATGGGTATCCTCATAGCATCTCTCTTATCCGACTAACCCGTGTGGTCCATAGTCGGTAGCATGGCCTGTGGCCTGCTGGGCGGCCCAGTTAGGTGGATCCAGAAGGGAGGCCCATGCCGGATAAAGGAAGGCTACGGTGGAGTCACCAGCGTACCCGGAGCCTTGGAGTACAAGATACACAAGACTAGTGATAGACGGTGTAGGACTCTGTAACCTGTCCGGCTAGGACTTTTGCTTGTAACCCTAGGACCTGGCGACTATATAAGTCGGGCCTATGTGAGCCTTTAGGGCATCAATTGATACAACCTAGTATCGTTTTACACACACCTCGCACTATGAACCTATCTCTGTAACTCGGCGTATTTCCATTATAGTGATTTATAGCAGGAGTAGGATTCCGCCACCATTGTGGGATCTGAACCTAGGTAAGATGTGTTACCTCGTACCCGTCAACCGTCCGCCTTACCCCATGTCTCTAAACACGCACTTTGAGGACCCCTCCATGGCGTACTCGTCGGCAATACCACGACACGCGGTCCCACCAATCAGCATGTAACAGTCAACATTTGACCTGACGACATCCCTCCGTCTGAGCGCCCGCGAGGGTTTATTAACATGGCGAGGGGAAAAGTGAGGAAAAGTTAAGCAACTGGGGAAAAGTGAGTACAACTAACGAACCAAGGGCACAAAAATAGAAATCCCTGAATTATAAAGGCATCATAAGAGAACTTGTAGAGCAAGAATGCAAGCTACGAATGAACTATGCATACAGTAGAGGATAGTTATGTCCCTCCTTATGACGAAACATTAGATATAAAATATAATGACATTGCTTGTGAACCTGTAGAACAGGACAAACAAGCATTACACAAGTGTGCCTACAAATGAATTGAGCAATCGAACAGAGTGTTTCCTAGAATTTCAGCAAATATAAACTAGCCAGGTCATTTTAGCAAATATATATAGAAGCAGTAGTATATCCTGAAATGCAAGAGACGTCGGGTGACTCGGAATTTGTGGTGAGCTACACGTACAATGGGCATGCAGTTACTTCCGTAGCTAAGAATGAACGAGATAGAAATTATAATGGCATCATGCGAGAACTTATAGAGAAGGAACACAAACCACAAATGAACTATAGAGTAGAGGATAGTTATGTCATTGCTTAGAATGAACCAGCACCAGATAAGGAAAAAATGACATCGCACTTGTGAAACTATAGAACAGGTTGTGCAAACAAACATGTTCAGTGTTCCCTTTTGAGCTCTATGCAAAGAAAAAAATAGTCAACATTGCATCTTTTAAAGATCCAGATAGGAACAACAAAATTATAATCGAACTAGTACGATGAGTTTAAACGGGTACTACAGGATAGCAGAACAATGCCAGGGTACTAGATACCGTCAGGTCTACACCGGTGAAGTGGCTCCGGTACGGTTGGGTAGCTTTTGGCAGTGGGAAAGTAGAGCTTGAGCGGTCAACGATGCCATTGGCGCGGTCAGCGAGACATCAACTTTGGTGCAGTGGTAGAGAGACTCGGTGAATTAGATCCGGTGGGGTGGGCGTCGGTGAAGCGGCTCTGTGACGGTGCATGAGACCACAACTCAAGTGGATCAGGCCGCCGTGGATTTTCCACCAACCGGTGCGCGCGGTGGTCATGGAGCTGAGGGCGTGGGAGAGGAGCTTGGCATTTTTGGGAGGGCCAGCGGGAAAAACTGCACAAATCGGGACAATGAAGGTGAAAAGAAAAATAATTATGATCGTGCTCCCATGCTACCGACTATAGCTTTCCCATAGTGTGTCTGAACAATGGGTAGAATGGTAATTTTAAAGCCAAAAGTTTTTGAAACAGAGGGGCGCAAAATGCTTCAAGGTTGGTGTGTGATTTTGCCGCTCGATTAATATTTTGAATTTGGCTAGCGTGCATATACTAATACAAAAAAGGTAGTAGACCATACGCTATCTATCCAGGAATTCAAGGCCGAGAGTCACATCAACTGATCATCCATTTCCATATTTTTGCAAAAAACTTGGATACCTTCGATTCTCATGGCGTAGGCAGTAAATTTTGCTGCCTAACTGAGTTTTTTTAATTTGGCTAGCATCCAAGTAATAATAGAAAAATGGTACTACCTAGGTGGGAGATTTTCCACCAATTGTTTGAAACCGAGTGGCGCGAAATGTTTCGGGGTCGGTGGGTTATTTTTTCGCTTGATTACGATTTTGAATTTGGATGCCAACCAAGTTTTAATAGAAAAAAGGTTGTGTAGACCGTACGCCATCTGGGAAGGAATTTAAGGCGCGAGTCATATCCACCGATGCCTTCGATTCAAATGGGATAGGCGGTAGGTTTTAGCAGCCGACTGTGATTTTTAATTTGCATATTGTCCAAAGAATAATTTTAAAAAATAGGTCGTTCTCTCTCTATTTCAGGAATCCAAGTCGGGGCAACAAATAAATATCTGAAGTAGCTTTGATTCAACAATAGTACTAGCTTTGTTTATCATAAATGTCTGATGTGGGTACTCAATATAACACAGTTTTGTTGTCACGTTGTCGAAGGCAATTATATATCTGGACTTTATTGTTGGCCAGTACAAAAGGCCCCATATGAGAGTTGTTGGCATGTGATCAATCTTAGGCAGCATCTCAGCATGTTCAATCCAGTTCTCCTATTTTCCAAACTCTGATGAGTACCACTGGACCAGTGCTTGGTTACCATTGGTTATTATCCAAACAACCCAGAAATTGCTGCAACTGTATGGAGACAATTGCCCATGGTTTCTAGAATAGAGAATTGTCCAGCTGTCATGCTCACGTCTCTGCAAATGTGTGGTTGTGGTATTACTGTTTCACTTCCACTAATTAGATCCCAGGCCATTATCATGTTAGACCCTTGTGGACAATGAAGTATCACCCTACCATTACGGCATCCGAGTACATAGGGTTTGTAGGATTTATGTGGTTCCACTAGGCTGTTCAGCTTCTTGAAGATGAATTGGTCAATATTATGATCTATTATGAATCAAACGTCCTCAAAGGTATTGGTGAAAAATACAAGTAATGACATTCCTCTGTTATGTGACAGGGTTAGCCTTTTGAAATCGTTGCTTCCCATGAAGTCCAACCAATGTTTTTGGGTGACTGATGCCCTTAGTATGCAGTATGGGTGCAGAGGTAGCCTGACAAGAATTTGACCGACTACATCGCTTGGCAAGTCGTTGATTGTTGCATATGTTCTTCCACTAAAGCTGGTATGATGATGCAAATAGCACAAGTGCATCATCGGAATCAAGTAAACTGCACAAGGCACAATGCACAACCCTAAAAAAGAAGACTTCTGATTCAATAGGCCCCTGAAGGAAATGAAAAAAAGTTCAAGCGCGATCAAGGGCTGGGATGGGCGGATACCCCTTCGCGCCTGGGGGTAGGATTAGCATAAAGAAATGTTAGATCGCGCGTGTAGAGCCCGCCAAAGCCCGTACATGCCCAAAGCGGATTAGTACGCGCGTATTCTGCGACGCGACATGGATTACCGTCGTCCAACTCAGCTGTCTGACGTGGCAACACATCTACGCAAAAAAAACACCTCTACATGGTTTGTTGGGCCGCATTTCTTTTCCCGCCGGTGGGCCGTTTGTGTTGCACGCGCCGATAACAACGGGGGCTCGCGATACATCGGGAAGGCGCATCCCCCTCACCTTCGACGCGGTGCACGTCTGACACCACCCGCAGGAATGTGTCATCATGACGCGTGCAGGGACGCGTGCACTGTTGTATCAGCGCCAAAGTGAATTGTCAATCGACTTAATGGAGCATCCAATCGGTCGCATCGTTGCAGTTCTCTGCCTGCCACGTGTGCATAAAACTTCTTTGAGAAGGCAGATCGCATTGTAGGGGAGAGTACGGTGGGGTGCATAAGACTGGTCTGCCTAGCCTTTTTGACTATCTACCTCCACTAGTCACTAGCGCCCTCCTCCCTTTCTTCTTCCTCCTGCTCATCCCGCTCCTACTCCCTCCCTATGTGCAGCCATGGATCCCTCTCGGAAGCGTGCCGCGGCGACAATGCGCGAGGAGAGAAAAGATAGAACTCGCCGCACCGCTTTACACACTGAAGAGTCACAACATATGCTCATGGCTATGCCCGTAGGCGAGGGATCCTCCTGGTAGGTCATGTACTTCTTCTCCTTAATAGTGTTATCCAGAATTCTTCTTCTCCTTAATCATCACATACTTCTCTTTCTTCAGAGCCGTCGGATCACCGGCAGACATGTCCCCCCCAGATCCCCAAAACAGCGAGGTAAACAATATACGATGGGGTTTTTGCGAGTAGGATTTGGGGTTTTTGCTCCTGGATCTTTTCCACACCGCCCATTTCTACATAAAGCTGGTGTGCTATAATGACACGTTACTGTTGTTCCCGTTCCGTGATAGGACTGAAACCACGTATTCTTTGTCCCAGGAAAAGAAGCCAAAACTCATCAATAATGTGGATGCTTGGCTTAATGCACGAATAAGAAGCCACATGGAGAAAATGCAAACACAAGAACTGGAATTAGAACAACTCAAATTAGCTATGAATACCGTTACTAAGGAGCGCGACGAGCTGAAAAGGGACAACGCTGCCTGGAAGAAACTGCATAAGAAGATCCAAGCCTCGAGCCGACTAAATACATCCATCAACGAGGGGCTCTCGAAGGATAATGCGAGGCTAAAACATGATAATGTCAATCTCCGTGTCGAGAACATGAACCTGCTTCGGAAGCTCGAGGCTTCGCTCAGTGAGCAGGTCAAGATCAGGCGGGACATGCTCGTACGTCGCCTACGACTTGAAGAGATTGAGGATGAAAACCAGCAGATCCTCGCCAGGCTACGACTATAATGTAGCAGACTTTCCTTGGTGCCACTCTGCTGAATTGAACTATGTGTTTCTATTTTGCAACTGTAAACTGAACTATCCGAACAATGAGTTGCAACGGGAGACACCTTTTGCGCAGTCTGAAAACTATCTGCTTTCCTGTTGTTCCTATCTACTGTCGCCGTCATGTTGGACAAGTGTCAATTTTGTTGTAAGAAAAACTTAAACTTAGATATTACACACACTCAACCGTGCATTAAAATTCAAATTAGGTATTCCAAACTCAACTTCAAATAGTTGCAAAAGGAGGTAGCCACGATCGGAAAATAGTGGGTGGGCCACTAGTGGGGGTCCACAGAGAGAGAGAGAGTGAGTTTCGTAAAAAAGAGAGAGAGATTTTTTTTGACACAGAAAAGAGAGAGATTGTTGGCGAATGGGGCCACCGAGCGCGTGAGAACCGTGCATGTACCATAGGCATGTTCGAGGCGCACCGTGCACGTGTGAACTATGTAGTACCGTACTACCGCATGTCCGCGGTGCACTGTGCGAGCAAGTGTGCATGCGTATGTTGCTGAACCGTACACGTGTGAACTGCGGGAGCACGAAACGTCGGCGTATCACCATATAGAGCCCATCCCTCTGTCTCTCTCCGCCTCCCCTCATTCACTCCATCACGCCACCACTTCCCAACACCCCTAGGCCCCTACCCACTACCCTTCCCCACTCCTCTCTCCGCCGACCAGGAAAAAACCCTCTCCCCTTCCGCTTCCGCTGCACTTCCCATTCCGGCGATGGAGCACCCATCTGACGCTGTTGCCGTAGCGAAGGAGAAGGCCGCGAAGCTGGCGTTATCCACGGAGGAGGTGGCCAGAGCCGCGGAGGAGGCGGCCAGAGCCGCGACGGAGGCACAAAATGCCGCAAGGGCTTTAATCACAGCCGCAGTGGATGCGAAAGATGAAGCGGAGGCCATTGCTGAAGGCCGGCCGATCGGTCCCTCATCGGCTCCCACCGCTATCAGTACTTGTGCGTACAATCTTGGGAAGCATCCGCATGATGACAACGAGGAGGTCGAGCTCATCATGTCGCCGCCGGCCTTTGACGAGAACATCGTCGGCGACGAGGAGGAGGTAATTTCTAATTAATGGATTATCTGCTTGGGGCCTAGGGTTTTCGCTTAGCGTCAGATTCGTTTGTTATCTGTTAAGATTGGGGCCTAGGGTTTTCACTTAGCGTCAGATTCGTTTGTTATCTGTTAAGGTTGGGGCCTAGGGTTTTCACTTAGCGTCAGATTCGTTTGTCATCTATTACGATTGATGTGTCATTAATGGATCTCTGGATTATTGCTATCTAGGCTTCGATTATGGACATAATCGATTAATATTTGTGGATCTATGGATTATTGCTCGCTAGGGTTCGATTATGGACAGGATAGATTAATATTTGTGGATCTGTGGATTGTTGTTTTCATTTCTATGGATTAATGCTAGCTTATTGACCGACGGAAGTGGTTTATCTACTTGATCCCTTGATTACTTTCTGTTATTGCTAGCTGGAGACTGTTATATGTTGCTTCCTTTATTAAGCATTCAATTTTAGTTACAGTTTCTACATATTTGCTTCACATGTGTATTTTGTATATTTCAGCAGGCTACTGATGATGTTGACAACGATGCCCACTCGTGTCAAAGGAAGACCAGGGACACTCTCAAAAAGCTTAAAGCGGGGAGGTTCGACCGGTTCTGTAGTGAACCCTCGACTGATGGCATGAATAGCTGCCCCTTCTGCAAAAGGAGCATAAAGATGGACTTCCAAAGCATCTTGTAGCATGCTGAAGGCTGTGGATCTGGCCGTATCAAAGTTGGGGAAACTGTCAATGTCCACGGCTTCACGGCCAATCACATGGCCTATGGCATCTTCCTCAGGAATAAACTGAACCGAGCTATCGAGGCCGGTTGTGTGCCTGCTCCCAAGCCCAAGCCACCGAAGGTTCCGTGTATGGGCAGCAGGAAGTAGAGGAAGCGGTACGAGAAGGAGCGGGACCGGGAGGAGGCGGCGAGGAGGCAGTGATGTAATAATGTGCCTGTTTGTGTGTGCGGCTGCTGCTGGTTTAAGCAGCATGCTTTTGTTTGAACTGTGTTTATGTTGGCTGCTTAGCAGCATTTGTGTCGAACCTCTGCCTTGTCAAGTTTGTGTTGAACCTTGCTTAATTAGTTGCTTGTTATGTTTATACATTTTAGATGCTTAATTAGTTTGTGTTGAACCTTGCTTAATTAGTTTCTTGTTATGTTTCTAAATTCTAGATGCTTACTATCTACATTTGTTTTTGTACATGCTGGTGTGTGGTGGGATTTCCTATTTTGGAAAGGTTCAAGGGAAATAGTTAAGGAATTGAGAAATAGATGCTGGTATAGATTTGCTACCAAATTGAACAAAAAGGAATGAATGAGGTGAGCCTGGCAGAGGTAGACAAAGTAAGAAAGCAGGAAGGGGGAGAGGGAAAGGGAGGGTTCTTTGATTTGTTGCCAAATTGGGCTGGCCGGTTGCGTTTCCCTATTGTAGCCTTATTTTGCTCTTCTTTCCTTTTTCATATAGTTTTTTATTTACAAACAAGAATGTTTTGTCTCACCTGAACCTCTTTTTCCAAAAAATGACAAATCTACAAAAAGACTGTTTTGTCTCACCTGACCCTCTTTCCTTCACGAAATAACCTCAAATTTTTTTACACATTCTTAAATACGCAGACTTAGCCCAGCCCAGATCCTGTTCCTGTGCCCGTGTTATCGCTGAAGCAGCTGCTTTCTTATTTGGGCCGGCTCAACCGCGCCCAGCAGACGCGAGCAGGTATGACGGCGTAGACGCGTTAGGTATTTACTATTTAGTCACTCCACGGTCGCCTCCGCCCACGACTCGCCTCCTATCCCTCCTCACATGAGCGCCTCCACATGACAACAACCTCAAAAATTCCATCGAGGACCGCCTCTAGTATTCAACGCCTGCGACGATGCAGGTTCATGGATCATAGATTCATGGATCAGGTATGTTTTCACCAACTCCTATATGAAAATCTAGAATGAGTGATATACAGAGATTTCGTCAGATCTAGAGGAAATACGATCAATTTTTAAAAATGCATGACGATCATAATTGTGTAGATCGGATCTACATATGAACTAGTACAATAACACTCTATTATATGTTAGCACTGAAAGCATGTCGTGTCAGATCTATATGTATTATTAAGAAAATTGGACTTCCTCTGTTTCAAAATATAATATGTTTTAGTTTTGTGAACAAAATATATCTAGATTTAATTTAGTGTGTGGATTCACTTCAAACTTGAGTGAACCTACATACTAAAAGAAGTCTAGATACATTTCTTTTAAAAAACTAAATCATCTTATATTTTAAAACGGAGGGAGTATAATCTAATGGACACTACTCGGTGCTTTGGAATATCATGCATGTTTATGAACATGCAAACCGTGTTCAAGTATCTAAAATAAGAGGTGGTAGAATATAGATTACTTTATTCTAAAAAGTTTGTATACATGGCACTTTCTGGTTAGGTGGAGGAGTATGCTCGCACTCGTCATGTTCGTGCCGCTCTTAAGTTGCATAAACCTATGCATATAAGAGGTATATAATGTAAAATTAAAAAAATCAATGCAGTTATAATATTGTTGTTTATGTATGTATTTGTTACATGCAGGTCCCGGAATAAAGTTCGAGAAAAAATTGAATGTTTCTGTCATTATGGCAACCGTGAAGCGATGGATGATTTCGAAATTAATGTACTAAAGTATGGAGTTGATAAGAACCTCCCAAAAAGACCATTTTATGTATGCACCATAAATAAATCAAACACCTTGAAAGGAAAAACAAAAATGGTATAACTTTTGAACTAGTAATAATTTTTCAAAATTGTACATTACTACTATTAGATACTGACATTTGTATGTATATATTGGTGTAATCTATATGCAGTACTTTTCGAGGAGCTTCACCATAGAGCATATTGTTCCATATATTGAACTACCAGCAAACATTCAAGTATTTTGGAACAATATGGAAGTTGCAAAAGTTAAAATGGTGATGACCAAGTCAAACACTAGAGGCAAACTGAAATGTGGAGGTGCCATGATAATTCACGGTGGATGGAGGTTGTGAACAAGTTTGATATGAGAGCTGGTGACATATTTTTGTTTTGGTTCCATGGTAGCTCGGCTGGCCTCAAGCTCCTTATTAATCGTCTGTGAAATCAACATGCAGACCATGCAATGTTGGCATGTGTTCATAATTGCCACAAAGTGTTTCTAGCCAACTTAGTAATCACTAAGTTGATGAATTCAAAGTCCTTCGAAGGAGTTTCTATCCAAGGCTATAGATCTCTATAGGTTGGCTAGATAGTCCTTCATCAACTTAGTGCTTATGTGATGATAGAATAGTACTGTAATTTATAAGTTAGAATAGTACTAAATCAACCAAATAAAACAACAAAGTGCTAACCTGAAGAAATTGAAACTCTGTCAGACTAACACCTAAACTGAAGCCGAGTGCATCGAGCGTGGCGTCCAACTTCGCGTTCCAGGCTCTACCCTATAGGCGCCTGACGGAGTCCGTAGAGTGGCTTGTGCAGGCCCATCGCCTAGCGCCCCTGGCCAGCAGACCCACCCGTGGTGCGCGGCGAGCGCCAGCAGGAGCCGCACGGACTCCAGCCGTGCAACGGGCCCAAAGGAATCATCTTATAATGCTACCGTCGTTAACTAAGCAATACAAGATGCATAAAATGATTAACATCACATGCAATTCATAATATGTGATATGATATGGCCTTTCTTCTTTGTGCTTCCAATCTCCATCTTCAAGCACGAACATGATCTCCATCATCACCGGCATTGCATCAAGGTCAATGACGCTGCTCCATGGTTGTCGTCCACCAGCTTCAACTATTACAACTACTTTGAATAGACACGCGGGTCTTAACAGAATTTAAAGACAACCATATGGCTCCTGCCGGTTGCCAACTTACAATAAGGAACATTGCATACATCAAATATAATCACAATCATGGCCATATCACATCACTGCACACCCCTGCAAAACAAATTTAGACGCCTCTACTTTCTTTGCATATTTTACGTGGTTTGGGGCTTTCAATAAGTGTCGTTCTAACTTACGAACAAGAACCACAACATTGATACTAGTATTTTCAATCACCCGTTGTAAATTGGATCTTAACTATGTTGGGAGAAACAGGCACCCGCAAAGCCACTTATGCAATACAAGTTGCATGTCAAGCGTGGAGCAAGTCTCATGAACGATATCATGTAAGGTTAGCCCGGGCCGCTTCATCCCACCATCCCGCAAGATGCAAAGTACACAAGAAGCAATCGACAATAAAAGCATCAACTCCCACAATGACCATTGTGTTCTACTCGTGCAACAGATCTACATATAGACACGGCTCTGATACCACTGTAGGGGTTCGTAGCATAGAAAACAAAAAATTTCTACCGCATGCACACAAACAAGCCAAGATCTATCTACTAGATTGTAGCAACGAGTCGATAGAGGAACTCACCCTCGAAGATTCCAAAGCGGTTAACGAGAGCAGATTCTCGTGGGTGATGTAGTCGTACACTTCCGATATCAAGATCGCGTAGACGATCCTTCCGGCGCTGCGTTCCGGCAGCGCTTCCGCAGTCGGTCACACGTTCGGTACTCGACGAAGACCTTCCTCTCCCTTGTTCCAGCAGGCAGCGGAGGTTGTAGCACGCTCCTCGTGATTCCGGCAGCACGACGGCGTGGTATCGGAAGTAGAGGGGAGATCTCGCAGGGCTTCGCCTTAAGCCGGAGCGAGTATGGTGGACTATGAGAGAGCCTTGGTGATCTAGGGTTTAGACACACCAATTAGAAGGGGCTAAAACGGCGGCTAGAGCAATTAGAAGCTCTAAACTCGGCGGCTTGGGAGAAAACCCTAGGCTGCGGCTAGGGTTTAGGTTTAGAGGGAGGCAACTTGTGTGCTAGGAGGGGCAGCCCTGCCCCTCCTTATATAGGTGGAGGGAGGCGTGAAAGGGGAGGGGAGTCCCTCCCCAACTCGGCCTCCAAGGCAGCCGGCGGTGGAGGGGAGGAACTCTCCTCCAAGTAGGTTTCCTACTTCCCCTCCACCTTCCAAAATAGCCGTTTGACTTTTCAAATTGGCGTTTGACTTTTCAAACTAGGATTTGATTAAACCCTTTATTTTGTACAGCGATGACACCTAGTACATAATGCAATCATTCCAACTTGTAATGACACATTCATGTACCCTTCCCCTCCGGAGTGCCGGACATTCCAGAACCTTCAAGAACATTCCCGATGAAAACACCGGAACCATTCTCCAACTCCGAAACAGGACTTTACTTATATGAATCTTATTCTCTAGACCATTCCGGATCTCCTCGTGATATCCCGGATCCCATCCGAGACTCCGAACAACATTCGGTCTCTTACTCATCATTCCATAACTACTCAAACAACGTCGAATCCTTAAGTGTGTCTCCCTACGGTTCGTGAATTATGCGGACACGATCGAGACACTTCTCCGATCAATAACCAATAGAGGAATCTGGAAATTCATATGGCTCCCACATATTTCTACGATTACTTTGCGATCGAATGAACCACTTACATACGATACCAATTTCCCTTTGTCTCACGATAGTTTACTTATCCGAGGTTATGATCGTCGGTATCTCTGCATACCTAGTTCAACCTCGTTACTGATAAGTACTCTTTTCTCGTTCCCGTGATATGTGATCCCTTGTGAGCCAGTCACATGCTTGCAAGCTAAATGGATGACATTCCACCGAGAGGGCCCAGAGTATATCTATCTGTCATATGGATGGACAAATCCCACTCTTGATCCATGTGTCTCAACCAATACTTTCCGAACACTCAATGCCACCTTTATAGCCACCCTGTTACAGTGTGGTATTTGATGTCATCAAAGCATCCTTCCGGTGATGGTGATAAGCATGATCTCATGGTCGAAGGAATTAGGTTACTATGTATCAGAAAGCTTATAGCAAATGAACTATATTAAATGACTTGATCTTTATGCTACGCTTATCTATAGGAGTATGTCCATCACATCATTCTCCTAATGATATGACCCTGTTGTTAATAACATCTCTATGTTCATGATCAGGAAACCATGATCATATATTAACCAACAAGCTAGTTTAACAAGAGGCTTTACTAGGGACTCTTTTATGTTTACAAATCATACAAGTATTAATGTTTCCGGTTAATACAATTATAGCATGGTATGTAAACATTTATCATAAGTATGAAGATATGATAATAACCTACTTTATTATTGCCTCTTGGGCATATCTCCAACAGTCTCCCACTTGCACTAGAGTCAATAATCTAGTTTCAAACCTTTGTGTTTTCAACACCTATGGCTATCCGGTGTTGTATGTACACGATTGCTAGTGGTCAACTGATCTCCGGATCTGACACTTCCAGGTCCATGTGTAATTGCATGTCTTTGCGTCCCTACGCATCACTCATTCTCTAATGAGATGGCTTTGTATAAATTTGGTCCTTTGGTGAGACCTTGCTCCACAAAGGACTTCTTCTCTTCTTTCTTCACAAAGGACTTGTAGGTCCATTGCTCCACATCAACATCTGAACTAGAAAAGTACTACACAATCAAGAAAACAACAAAATAGTTAGTACTTGCTAGTTAATACAACAACAACTACTTTTGTGCATGTCTAAATGCACTAGAACAGCTTCAAAGAAAAAACCTTCTCATCGGGCCACAGGGAGAGTACATCATAGACAGCACCTGCGTATGGTGCCTGCTAGAAATATTTAAAACAGTAATTATTAAAAGCATTCAATATAAGTAAATGAACAACACTAGCAAAAATTTATAGCATAACAATTAAAGGTTCACAAATCTGATAATTAAACTAACAATGGTTAAGTAGTACATCAATGCTATTTATGCTGCATGCCATTAAATTACAAGGATTATGCAATTATGTTACATGTACATAATTGCACCATAATTATGCAACCTTTGTTCTATCATACATATAATCAAATTTTCCTATTACTACAACTTGCCAACATAACTGCTGCACAATTCGACCATCTCACTATGGCAACATCACTACTAGTTGATCCATAAAAGAAAGATTTCACAAAGGGCAACATCATTCAATATGATTAACTAATATATCAAATATATTTATTCTAGATGACAATAAATAACAAGGATTATGCACTTATGTTACATAAAAATAAAATACAACAAATGCAAACTTTCTTCTATCAAATATATGACCCAATCTTCTATTACTTAAACATGGCAACAACACATCAACAATCCCAACATCACACCATGGAAAAATCACTACTACATGATCCATGAAAGAAATATTCCAAAACAGGAGACATCATTTAATAAAGAAACATTTAACTGCTTCAACATGTTCAAGGATTAGAACATTTAAAACTCTATAGACCTTTTCAGGATATAGCATTGCCTCCATCAACTAAATTTGATGCCCATACATGTTATTGCCTTAGATAGTCAGGAACCAATGTTTAAAACTTGCAAAATTGAAGAGGCAGCTAACATAAGTCTACAAGTATTGCAACCACAGAAACAAGGTAACGTAAAAGGCTAAGATTATTCTATTAATTTTCATAGAGTAGAGGTATAAACAACACAAACCACCAGGGTGTTCAATAACAGATCATGAAGACGATCTGACTGAACTTTCAGGACAACTCTCCAGTTCAAGTGTCCAAAAACAGCCGCCAGGGTCTACTCAGTATGCTAATACAGTTTAGAGCATGCAGCCATTTACCATTTGATCATCGTGCGAAATAAAGGAAAAATGATAAACTGATATTGCACTATACTAACTACTTAAACTACACTGAATATCATATCTTAGGGACATCCCTCGCAGCTAAGCATTCATTTAATAGAACTAGTCTAAGATATGATCATACAAGTTCAGGAAAAAAACTACAACAAAAATATGCACGCAACATAGTGTAATTTCATAGTTAATCATCCCGAATAATCCGATGCACTGAACTGTTTCCTAGGGCTAGATATATGCTGCAACAAATAACTTTCCTTGAAATATATAAATCCCTAAAAAAATCTACACTAGGAATCAACAGAACCAAGCTTCCATCCAAATAATCCCTAACAGATGTCAATCCCTAATAATGATATAGCTAAATCTACAGAACCGAGATTCCATCCAAACAATCTAAAGAGGGAAAACGGAAGTTAGCAGAAAAAACCTCTTACATGCATCGCAGCAACCTCCTGAGGCTGCACTGGCGACAGATCCTCCCCGGTGCCGAGCACCACGTTCAGATCTAGCCTCTCCACCTCGCCGACCTCCGCATCCAGCATCTCCTCCTCTCCCAGAGCCGCATAGGCCAAAGCGGCCGTACCACCACCGCCACTGCCATGGCGCTCGACCTCGTCGAATACATCTGGGCGGGTCACGGCTCCCATCCCCACCCTAGCAGAACCACCCGCATCGGCTCCATAGCCCACTCCCGCCATCACCGGAGTCGAAATCGCGCGGAGCAGGACGACACCCAGGCCGGAAGCGGAGGAGACGACGACGTGAGGTAGGGTTTCTCACTCCTTTCAGTGTTAGGTGAGACAAAAGGGAGGAGGGGAAATGGTGGGGATCTGGCGACGCGGAGCGGCCGAGAGGGCTCTTATACGTCCCGTCGATTCGTTCCGCTGACGTCACTGGCGCACGTGACGTCCACCTCATACTACCAACATTGCATGGACTCTAGACCAAGTTTCACTTTCATCAACTTGTGGTTGTATGTGTGAACACTTGGTCAACATGATCCCACATAGTAGTTGTTACTCTCCCAGTCCCAATTTAGGTTGCATATAAGATTTTATCAAAGTCAAACTGTATAATGTTTGACCAAATAGTTTGATACAACTATAAACTAATACGGTGCCAAAATAATATTATTAGAATTGTCTTGAATTATATTTTCATAATATATACATTTTATATCACACGTATTTATATTATTTTGTATATTCTTGGTCAAACTTTGCAAAGTTTGACTTGCACGCAAAATTATGCGCAACATAATATGGGATGGAGGGAGTAGATCAAAGTTGATGAAGGTGTTTCCAGACAGCTCAAATAGGTCTATATTGCATAATATGTTGGCATGGGCCCACATCTACCACAAGTGTGTGTCATGGCTTGGCATAGCATTCCCATACTTAGATGTATGAACTGGGTGGGATCATGGACATGTGCTGATCCACACAACCACAGGTTGATGAAGGAGTTTCTAGCCAACCAAGAGAGGTCTATAGCCCATGTAATTTTTGCATGGGTCCAAATTTGCCACAAAGTGTCTCATCATTTCTTGGCATAGAATGTTATACTAAGATATATAAACTGGGAAGGATCATGCTATCCCACTGATGCCTCATGCAACCACAAGTTCATAAAGGTGTTTCAAGACAGCTTAGATAGGTCTAGATCCCATGCAATGTTGTTATGGACCCACATCTGCCACAAGTGTCTGTCATGGATTGGCATAGCACTCTCGTACTGACATGTATCAACTGGGTGGGATCATATTGGCAGAGTGCTTAGCCACACAACCACAAGTTGATCAAGGAGTTTTTAGCCAACCCAGATAGGTCTATAGCATATGCAATGTTTGCATGGGCCCACCTTTGCCACAAAGTGTATCATCATGTCTTGGCATATAAGTGTTATAATAAGATCTTTCAACTAGGAAGGATCATGTTATCCAAGTGATTACTCATGCAATGACAAGTTGATGAAGGTGTTTCTAGACAACTAAGATAGGCCTAGATCCCATGCAATGTTGGCATGGGCCCACATCTTCCACAAGTGTGTGTCATGGCTTGGCATAGAATTTTCATACTTAGATGTATGAACTTTATGGGATCATGTTGGCCAAGTGCTGATCCACACAACCACAATTTGATGAAGGTAGCTAACCAAGAGATTTCTATAGCCCATGCAATGTTTGCATGGGCCCACCTTTGCCACAAAGTGTCTCATCATGTCTTGGCATATAAGTGTTATAATAAGATCTTTCAACTAAGAAGGATCATGTTATCCAATTGATGACTCATGCAACCACAAGTTGATGAAGGAGTTTCTAGATAGCTTAGATAGGTCTACATCCCATGCAATGTTGGCATGTGCCCACACCTGCCACAAGTGTGTGTCATGGTTTGGCATAACACTCTCATACCTAGATGTATCAACTAGGTTGCCAAGTGCCGAGCCACACAACTACAAGTTTATGAAGTACATTCAACCCAACCCAGAGAGGTCTATAGCCCATGCAATATTTCCATGGGACCACATTTGCGACAAAGTGTCTCATCATGTCTTGGTATAGCACTCTTATAGTTATATGTATCAACTGGGTAGGATCATGATGTCCAAGTGATGAGTCATGCAACCACAAGTTGATGAAGGTGTTTCTAGACCTATTAGATAGGTCTACATCCCATGCAATGTTTCCATGGGACCACATATGCCATAAAGTTTTGTTAGGGCTTGACATAGAACTCTCATACTTACATGTATCAACTGAGTGGGATCATGTTGGCCAAGTGATGAGCTACACGATCACAAGTTGATTAAGGAGTTTCTAGCCAACCAAGAGAGTTCTATAGCCCATGCAATGTTTGTCTCATCATTTCTAAGATATATCAACTGGAAAGGATCATTCTATCCAAGTGATGTCCCATGCAATATTGGCACGGGACCACATTTGCCTCAAAGTCTCTCATCATCTCTTGGCATAACAGTCTTTTACTTATATATATCAACTAGGTAGGATCATGTTGTCCAAGTGATTACTCAAACAACTATAAGTAGATGAAGGTGTTTCTAGACAGCTCAGATAGGTTTATATCCCATGTAATGTTGGCATGGGACCATATTTGCCACAAGTGTGTGCCATGGCTTGGAATACAATTCATATAATTAGATGTATCAACTGGGTGGGATCATGTTGGCCAAGTGTTGAGCCACACAACCACAAGTTGATGAAGGAGCCAACCAAAAGAGGTCTATAGCCCATGCAACTTTTGCATGGGTCCACATTTGCCACAAAGTGTCTCATCATTTCTAAGATATATCAACTGGGAAGGATCATGCTATCCAAGTGATATCTCATACAACCACAAGTTCATGAAGGTGTTTATAGATATCTCACATAGGTTTAGATCCATGCAATGTTGGCATGGGCACACATATGCCACAAGTGTGTGTCATGGCTTGGCATAGCACTCTCATACTTAGATGTATCAACTGTGTGGGATCATGTTGGCAAAGTTCTCAGCAACACAACCACAAGATGATGGAGTTTCTAGCCAACCAGATTGGTCTATATCCATGCAATGTTTGTATGTGCCCATATTTGCCACAAAGTATCTCATCATGTATTGACATAACAGTGTTGTACTTAGATCTATCAAATAGGTAGGATCATGATATCCAAGTGATGACTTATACAACCACAAGTTGATGAAGGTGTTTCTAGACAGCCTATGTAGGTATAGATCCCATGCAATGTTGGCATGGGCCCACATCTGCCACAAGTGTGTGTCATGGCTTGGCATAACACTCTCATACTTAGATGTATCAACTGGGTGGGATCATGTTGGCCAACTGCTGAGTCACACAACCACAAGTTGATGCTGGTGTTTCTAGCCAACCCATAGAGGTCTATAGCCAATGCAATGTTGGCATGGGCCCACATCTACCACAAAGTGGCTCATCATGTCTTGGCATAGCAGTGTTATATTAATATCTATCAACTAGGTAGGATAATGTTGTCCAAAGTGATGACTCATACAACCACAAGTTGATGAAGGTATTTCTAGACAGCTGAGATAGGTCTAGATCTGCCACAAGTGTGCTATGCCTTTGGATGATGCACACTTGTAGCACGTATAACACCATGCCAACATTGCATGGGTTGTTGACCTATGGGAGTTATCTATGAACACCTTCATCATCTTTGTGGTTGTATGAGTCAACGCTTGGTCAACATGATCCCACCTAGTTGTTACATCAAACTATACAACTACTATGCCAAATCATGACATTGATTCTAAGTATAAAAGTGGTATGCCCATGGAATGATGCACACTTGTGCCTCATATAGGCTCATATATCCCAACATTGCATTGGGCTCCAGACCCATGTGAGTTGACTAGAAACACCATCATCAATTTGTTGTAGTTTGAGTAAAAACTTGCTATGCCGTGGTATGATGCACACTTGATGCTACACTTATATATATGTGTATGCCTATGCATAGTTGTTCATGTGTTTTCGGTGCTCAATTTTAATTTCATTAATTTACAATGTAAGATGCATCGATAATTGGAAGTATGAAAAACCCGTGATGCATATTCCATATGACACTCCTATTGTTTGAATTTGAATTAAAGAAAACGAGACCTAAATGGTCAACTTATTGTAGTAAACTAATATAATTCTGCTGAAGATTTCAGGTAATTTATATTTAAAGTATGTTCAATCCCATACATGAAAAATTGTGTGATAGAAATTGGAAGCGGGCGCTAGATAACGGGCTAGCCTAGTAACCCTGCTGCTCTGGTCATGCTGTTTCGCGCATCATACGCGTACGCGACGTTTATGGCGTACGTGGTGGTGGAGGAGTGACGTGGGCAAACCGAAACGACACCACGTATAAAAGGGTTCATCGGCTGATTCGTCTCCTTTTCCCCACCCATTTACCCCCAAAGCGGGAGGAAGAAAACCCTTGTCTCACTCTATCGACTCTAGCCCTCCCACTCAATTCTTCTCCCTCTCCCAGCACATTCTTCGACTCCGCCAGCGATGAAGGCGGGGAGCAGCGCAGCCGACGCGGCCGCTGCTACCATGGACAAGAAGCGCGCCGTCACCGGCATAGATGCGGTGAAGGGGGTTGGCGGTTCCCACGGAAGTACGGTTGGTGGTGCGGCCAAGTTGGCCGGTTTCGTCGCGGCGGCGCCGGATCAGGACGAGAAGGAGAATGTGGCGGTCGTTGAGGCAGACGTGCTGGATCTGGGCGCAAAGCATGACTCCGACGAGAATATGGTGGTGAAGGCCCAGCAGCTTGCGGTGGTGCATCTATGTGTTTTCTTTAACCTTCACTTCTCATTTTTTTAGTACTTATAACTAGGGTTTGATTTTTAGGGTTGATTCTTAGGATTTGAATGTTAGTACGAGGTTGGTGTAGTACTTCGTTCAGTGGTCAGCACCTTTTGGGGGCATTGAAGAGTAGATGGACACACTCTGTGCATCGTTTATAGCACTTTGCAGAGAGGATCATAGATATTTAATGTTTATAGTTTGAAGAATTATGTGTATGATAAAATTTCTCTAGATTGAATGCTGGAATTCATTAGTGCATAATGACAATATACATCTTAGACAACTGATAAGTTATAATATTTATGTGCGATATAAAAAATATAATTTATGATATCTAATCATTCAGAAAAAGTGTACACATGTTAATAAATTATTCATCTCTGGACATTACTAAAGATGAATATAAATGCATCATGTTTACACAGTCTAAGTGTACCACACAAAATTATATATGTTAGGAGCTCTAAATTTGTTCCTTTTATCCAGAGCTTAAATGTTTGATTTTGCATCAAATGATACTGCAAATTTATGTGTCTGAAATTAAGTATGTGTGTTCTTTGACAAGTTTTATATGTATGAAATTATTATTTTCAGTCTTGTACTATTTGCCGAGGGAGCATGTGCTTCAGGGTGTAGTTTTGTTCATGCATTGTTTATATTCTAGTTGCTGATCTACTATATAATTATTACCTGTGATCACCAACAAATAGACTGTAAGAGACCCTGACCACAAACAAATAGACTTATTTTTATAATCTTGTGGCTGATCAACTATATAATGATTCTTGCAAACAATTATACATGCCAAGATTTTATTTATCATTTATTGAAACACTGGTATCTGTTGTGAACTATGCACTGGAATTTATCAAATTGCTCCCATTATTTATAGTATTGAGTTTGAACTTTAGCATCATGGAATAGGTTGGCAGTTGCATCTTATATGTTGTCATATATCTTTTTCTCTCTTGGTCATTTGCCAAGTGGACCATAGTGAGTTCTGTTTTATTTTTTGTGTACCTTAAACTGTGCATGAATACTAATTGAATGGTTATGTACCATCTAAGTGTGTCTCATTTAGATGGAAAGTTGGTGCTGCATTTGCAGAAGGATAGGGCCCTTTTTTTGCTTGTTTTTGCAATAGACATATGCAAATCTAAGACACCTTGTAATCAGTACATAGACGTGACAGTAGTATGTAATATGTGAAGATTGCTCCCCTCTTTTGGGGTTCTTTATGTTCTTGAAAGTGTTTTACAACCTTTTGTAATCTGTCTGACATGTTAAAATTACAATACTGCGTTTTATTTGAATTACAAGGTTGTGTAGGTTTAAACTTGATAATCATATGGAGACAATTAGAAAACTTAATTATGTTTTACAATACCCTATTATCCGGTAGAATCCTAATGATAACATCAGAACCTATTGTCATGTGCTATGGAATCTGAAGTCAAATTCCAATACTTTTAAAACAGGGCTTTAAATTGAATTGTTGCTGGTTTAGTGGAACCTGACAATGCATTGAGAGATGAGGATTTCATTTCCTTCCATTGCCTTAATCCATATTTTCAGATAGTATTTGAACTTAGAAGTTTTTTCTCATTATTATTTATATTATAACCAGCCAATTATTTTGCTTTCCATAATTACCTCTTTTCAAATTAGATCATGTGAGCTGAAGTGTTGTTTATTTATTCAAACAGGAAGGGGGGCCAGCAGAAGATGTGCAGAAGAGGAAGTTTCACCTTGGGTACTCCTCCAGCAGAGACGAGTCGGCGAGTTTTATGACAAATGTATAGACTGAAAGAGGCCTTGATCAAAGTATAATCTTGCCAGCAATTATACATGCCAAGCTTTTCTTTTTCATTTATTTCCCACATTTACATAGTCATTTATTCAAACACTGGCATCTTTTGTGAAGAAGGAACTAGATTTTATCAAATTAATTGAATGGTTATCTACTAGGTGTGTCTCATTTAGATGGAAAGCTGGTGTTCCATTTGCAATAGGATAGGCCCTTTATTTTGCTTGTTTTTGCAATAGACAATATGCAAATAAAAGACACCTTGTTGAAAAGGATACAGATGCCGCCTAGAGGGGGGTGAATAGGCGGTTTAAAACTTTTACGAGATGGGCTTAACAAAGGCGGAATAAAACTAGCATTTACTTTGTCAAGCACAAAACCTATATAAACTACGGTTCACCTATGTACACCAACAACTTATGCTAAGCAAAACAATCAACTATGTGATAGCTAGATATAAGAATTCAAGCACGAAGGCTATCACAAAGTAAAGTGCATAAGTAAATAGCTCGGGTATAGAGATAACCGAGGCACGCGGAGAAAATGATTTATTACCGAGTTCCTCCCATAAAGAGAGTATGTCTCGTTGGAGAGGGGGTGGTATCAAACCACCTACGCCACAAAAGGCCTCCCTTACTCTGTGATGAATCTCACCCCAATGGGATCGATCTACACTTCCACTATCGGTGCACTTGTCGGTGGCAACCGGAACCTCTCACAAGGTTGGGGAACTTCTCCACAACTTAATTGGAGGCTCCCAACAAACGCCACCAAGGCCACAACCTGCAACACCAACAAACCGTCTAGGGTTCCAAAACCCAAGAGTAAAAAGCTTCTGAACTTTCACTCACCAAGTAGTCCGAGGAGAACACAAACCGATGCACCAAATGCAATGGCAAGAAAACGGGAAGTGCTCAAATCCTTATCTCCCAAATTCCACAAAAGCTACAAAATCTAGTGAGAGAATAAGAGAGGAAGAACACAAGAGAAAATCCACAAAAGAAATCCCAAGATCTAGATCCCAATATGTTCCCCTCACACAGAGGAGAGATGGATTGGTGGAGTTGTAGATCTAGATCTCCCCTTTCAAATCCCCCAAAAAGATTCAAGAAATATGGGAGGGATTAAGAGTATTTGCAAGCTCTTGAAGGTCAAAACAATGGAGGAGAGAGAGAATGCAAGCAACAGACCTAAGGAGGAAGAAGGGGTCTATTTATACCCCTTTCCAACGAAATATGACCGTTTGGGACCTTCCAGGTCGGATAATCCGCCCTCCCCTGGATATTCCGGGTTCCCCAGGCCAAAAAAATGGCTAAGGACTTCGCGGCGCAACCCTCAGTATAGGAACAGCAAATTGGCTGGATAATCCGCCCCCATGGCCGGATAATCCGCCCCCTGAAAATTGGTAGGAACAGCAAAACTGAAACCATCATAACTTTTGCATTCGGACTCCGATTTTGATGATCTTGGGCTCGTTTCGAAGATAGTAACGAGCTCTACAAGATAATGCAGGGAACCATCATAGTCAAGAAAGTAAGGATAGAACCAAATGATTAAAGGTTTAACCTATCTATAAAAGACAAATTGGTAAAACCTCCAATAACGAAAACATAATAATGAATGCATATGAAATCCGTTTTCGATGAACTTGAGCTTGTTATAGAGATTGACACAAGATCTAAATCCTCTCATGGATAAGAACCAAATAATAACCAAGAAATAGGATGCCAAGTAAGCAAAGGTTTGAGCTCTCACCGAGGGATATGATCAAGTTACTCACTCGAGAGCCCCTCTTGGTAGTACGGTTATCTATCCTATAAATTGGTCTCCCCAACTAACACCACAAGACCGGTAAGAAAAAAACCCTATCAAGATCAAAACTTTGCCTTGTATATTCCACACCTCAAGATGGAGCACCTTTCTTGATTGCACTAGCATAGGCTCAACTTCTACTTGACCAATCTCTAGATCATTCCTTGAAACCTTGATCAACACTTGATCTTCTTCACTTTATTCTATTCCAACCTTGAAGCCACCAAATGGTTCAAGCATTGTATATGGACAAATCCTACAAGTAATACTCAATGCAAACATAAGTCCATAAAACATTGTCATTAATTACCAAAACCACACATGGGGGCACACATGTTCTTTCAATCTCCCCCATTTTGGTAATTGATGACAATCCTTTGAGAGGGTTTATATAATCAACTTAACAAATAAAAATGGTTGCGCCAATATCAAATACTACACAAGTATGTGATGTTGGTTGTAAGATCCCTCCCTGTATAAAGGTAAGGATCCCTGTGATTGCAATGCTAGTCCCTGGATCAATGCTAGCATCCACAGTTTAAGATGAAATACACAGAAACAAAGGTCATTATTACATATCATTTCAGAGACAAACATAGTCTTTTACAAACTCCATGGCCACAGGCCTAATACAAGAGTTCAAATTTATAATAAGATAAATAAGTCTTCATCCTCATGTGCCACAGGCAAGCATGTTGAGTGTAGACTGATGACTCCTAATCATCATCAGAATAACCTGCAACATCACAAGTTACAGCTACAGTGGGTCAATACATTGGAATAGTATTGGCAAGTGATACCTTAGTAGAATATTGGTAGAATAAATACTATATGCATTTTGGCTAGGTGTAACGTAGGCTTGCTTTTCTCAAAATAGGTTTTTCCTATTAGTTGAAAACACTAAGTTTTTCTTTGTCAAAATCTTTCCCAAGGAACCACCAATAGACATTGTGGTCCTTCATCCTTGTTCAACCACAAGTTTTTACTTAGAAATTGGGATGAGGATATTCTTGATAGCTTCCATGTATTGATGCTCAAGTTGTCCAATACTAGGGACATGGATAAGTACTTAGATTCTTCCATCTGCAGAGGTTGTGCACTTTCCCCACAAGACTTGATTTTCACCAAGACAGGACCTTTCAGAAGCCTTCCCTTAGAACTAATGGACGCTCTCCAACCTATCATCCCACTACCACCAACTGTCCAAGTGGCTGCACTAGAAGCTTCTTAACATTTGGCCTCTCAAATCCCTTTGTTCCTGGGTGGCTTTCCACAAGTGAGATACACAAGGTAAGCCATAGAAATGGGCCTTGTGTAACCACTCAACATAACCCATTCTTTCCATTCCACCCAGGTGTTTCATTCACTTAGTTGTTATATTAAGCAAAAACATAGTCCAAAGACTTAGAAATATTTATTCATAGCATGAACATATAACCACCCTTGGTTGCTACTAGCTAGGCTAAGCATGGCATTGATAAGACTTAGAAATATTTCTAGCAATTCTATAACTACTAGGATTTCCCAAGCATAGCATATAGATCTAAATATCCATGCAAGACTAGCAAAATATTTCTAATGCAAAGTTGACAAACATAGGAATACATAATGAAGCACCACTTGCCTTGGTAGTTTGGAGAGTAGCTACAATCCTCACAATCACAATCACTATTTGCACCAAAATCTACACATAAAATAATCGCACCAAAATCACATACAAAATAAATACAAGCAAAAATATATGGATGCATGCATAATGCCATGTGATGATTCTCTACACCAAACAAGACAAGTGCACAGTACTGAAACATAAACAAGTACAAAACTTGCCAAACAAACTTTATTTGAACATTAAAACATTTCCCAAATAATTATTATACACAAAATAGGCCTACACATGTTTCTGTAAAAACAACCATTTTAACAGAGGCAAAACATTAAACACATTTCATAGATGGAAAGGATTTTCTATCCTTATTCCATTGATATAAAATTTGTCAAATTTGGACGTGGCATTCAAAAGCTATGAATTAAACAAGTTTAAACATCTAATAGATCTAATTCAAACTTTTAAAACAAATCTCGTGCCACGCGGCGCTTTCTAATTGGCTGGTACCGGTTCGGGCTGGATCGTGCTCGCGCACCGTCAGATCTTACTTAACATCTGCGGCTCAGATCTAATCGTACCACTTCGGTGATGGATCTATCGCGTCCAGTGGATCTAAATCGAACGGCCCTAAGCTAACCCTAAACTGGCGGCGCTAGCGGCGGCGACAGGCGGCGGCGCGCTCTGGATGCAAGCTTGCCGGTGAACTAGGTCGCGCGGGGAGGTGTGAGGATGCTCACCAGAATCGCCGTGACGAGGAGATGCTCGACGTGTGCTCGGTTGGCGAATGGGCGCTCGGGGTCGTCGTGGATTGCTCGTCGGAGAAGTCTCTGGCGACAGATGCTTCTGTTCGTCGATGTTGGCGAGGATGCAGATCATGCCAAGGCAAAAGAAGCGATGGGTCAGATGCGCAAGACGATGCTAGTCACGCGGGTGTCAACGAGAGGGAAAGGGGTGGTCGGAAATTACCACTGGAGGTCGTCGGAGTTGAGACGAGCTTCGGTTGCTTCTAGTGGTGGACGGTGACGACGTTCTAGGATGGTACAGATAAAAAGAAAGGCATGAGAAGATGCGCAAGGAAATGTCGATCATGCTCGCATGAAGCAGAGACAAAGGGGTGGACGATGCTCACCGGAATTGGTCGCCGGAGGTCGTCGGTGATGCGGCGGTGTGGGCACGATTACGGGCAGCCTGGTGGCGTGGTGTCTGCGATGAGTGAGGTGAAACGAGCGGAGAGAGGAGGGGATCTTATAGCTAGAGCTGGGGCGGAGATCACACACGCATTCATCGCCAATTAAAAGGTTTAAAATCGCGGCAGAGGCGGGGGAAGAAATGGGCGGCGACGTGTTCATCGCGCTGTTTCTGGGAGGACGATGACGACGTGGCGATGGGGCCACTGGTCAGTGAGCGCGGGGTCGAGTGGATGCACGTGAGAGAGCGAGGAGAAAACCCCGGGTGGGCTTAGTGGGCTGGTTTCGCTGATGGGCTAAAAGTCTGGCGTCGGCCTTTTCTTATTTCTTTAGTCTTTTTCTTTTTCTGTTTGAATTTCCAGGAACCTTTTTCAAATGATTTCAAAAGCCAAATGAATTCAAATCTTTTCTGGATTTTTGTAGAGTGTAACACTCATATTTATGGGCATAAAAACATCTGGTCTCTCTGTACTAGCTTGGTCCTTTGATTAAACAAAATAAACAGTGCTATAGCACATGATTTGAATAAGTTTTGGAAATGGTTTTTGAATCATATTTGTTTTGTAAATTTTTACCAAACTCCAACAATCAAACAAAGTAACAAGAGAGCAAGCAAGGCTTGGTTTAAAACAAATAAACTCTTCAATTGAGAGTGGCATTAGTTTAATAGTTGCTCACATAAAATAATGAGCATTAGATGCTCCTGTTTTTGAAATGGTTTTGAAATGGAGCCGTAAATGATCATGGATGCATGGATGATATGCATGAATTTTGAAACATGATTTTTGGGATGTTACATTGGTACACCCATAATACTGTTGGTGGAGTGTCCTCTATATATTCAACATGCAAAGCAACAACAAAGATGCAAGCGCATGAGAGGCAAATGCTTAAGAACAAACTCAAGGCATAAAACCAACTTCTCTTAAACCCTCCAAAACTTCTCCCCCATTGGCATTGATTGCCAAAATGGGTGAATAGTTCTAAACGACCAATATAGTGAGAATTCCTCCAAAGGTGTGCATTTGAAACAAATTTATTATGATAAAACATTTACACATATCTAATCATGAATACTTAGGAGGAGGTCAAACTATATTGAGGATCAAAAGATTGAATAAAAAATAACAAGATGAAGAAGCATCAACAAATGATGTGAGCAATCAAAAGATTCAGAAAACCACTTGACAAAAGGAACATAGCAAATGAAAGATTGATAATATTATAAGATCGAAAATATATTGTTCTAAATAATATGAGGAGGCTCCCCAAGTTTTGTGCACAAATTATAATTTGTATTTGAATACAATATGGACAAACATGGCATCCTCACTCCCTCGATATTATTTAAAACACAACGATGTACAAAAGAGCATATACCAAGGCATAAAACTTGCAATAAACAAATGGTTGAGCAATGAGTAAGAGACAACATAATAGCAGGCTCAACCACAAGGATGTGTGAGAGGTATGACAAAGCATATTATAAGACTAGTACAAGGATGACCACTGCGTATCAACGTAGTCTTCAATGAGTTATATTGCTTTGTATGACCATACAACACACATGAAACAAACAAGACATCAAAAATAGAGTTGTAACAAGTATCATGTATATGAGTTTCTAAGTAGACAATCTCACAAAGATATTGATCCACAAAGAAACATGCACACACAAGTTAGACACTAAAATAAACAGAGCAAGATATCCAAAATGAAGTCATGACAATACAACACTAAGATCTTTGCTTGATAGCATGGCCAAAATGCTCAATTTTATCTTATTGTATATTGATGAAATTCAACCACAAACATATCAAATACATAAAATTCATGCCAAGATGCAATCTACCAAATGTTGGAAGATGATATGTATGCATGAGTAAGAGATACTTGTTACCGAGATATCATTGGTGTGATGAAGTAGATAGGAGCTCGTTGATCATTCCAGCTTGTCTCTAATTTTCATTGAGTCAACACTTCTTCCTTATGAAAGAGACAAGCATCCAATGTACCTAAAACAAAATTCAAGTACAATATGGTCCCCAAACTTATTGGGTCCAAAGTAGTTAGACAACTACAATACATAGGAGAGACTCCACATAAATATGTGCATATTGATATGAAATTGAATTCCATGAACATCTTAGCCAATTAGGATTTGGTGGAGTGTCCCCTACATATTGGATCAAGGAAAGCAAGCATGCCATAATATATATATAGTAAATATGCATGCACATGACTTTCAAGAACCAAAGGAGATACAATATGAACAAAACACCAAGTAAACCAAGAAGGCACACCAAAGTGTGACACGACAAAAGGTTGTTCAAACTATATCAAAAACCAAATCAACACATGGTAGACCACACAAGTCCAACAAATGAACTAGACAAAAACCAAAGAGAGAGAGATGGACAAAAACACAAATTCTCAAGGGTTTATCTCATTCTAAAAGGTAAAAATAATAATAATAAAGGAATGAGACAAATCCAACTCCCCAAAAGATCAAGGTTTAAACAACCACACCAAACTCTCAACACTTTTAAAGATGGCACAAAGTACCCCAAAAAATCTTCCAAAGACACAAAACACGATATGGATCAAACACATGTTGTGAAGAGGCATAAAAGGAGTGCTCTAAATGATATAGGAGAGCTCCCCCATGATTAGTGCATTATTTAAGATTTTGCATTTGAATACAAAATGCACACACATAGGATCATAATCTCTACCTACATCAAAAAAATAGAGAATTAAACAATTTCAAGTTAAATAAATATCCATAAGAGGCAAGGAAGACATGAGAGTCAACAAAAAGGATTTTCTTGGCAAACGATAGGGTAAACATAAACAAAAGACATATTGAAAATGATCAAAAATAACTACCACCTATTATAGTACCGAAAGTCCAAGGACAAAGGATATGCAATTATTTTCGGGTGGTAGTTTGCAAATATATCCAAGATCATATTCACGACAAGAGGCAAGAAGATCCAACATGAGATAACCAATGGTCATTATATAATTTGAATTTCTCATGAGTATTGTACCACATAGATACTAGATAATATCCCAATTTAAATGCTAGGTGGTATTCCTCATGTACACACATTTTTAGGATTGTGGAATGCCTAAGCATAACACTCCCCCAAAATGGGATAGTCCATTAATCTCTCACAAGAGCCAAATAAGATACCAAATATAATCAAGTAAGGCTCAACACAAGAAACACACATACATGGTGTGCCACCTAATCATACACAAATAAGCTTGATACCTCAAGGTAATTAAGTGGAAAGCACAACATGTACAAAAGCATGGAAGATACAAAACCAACACATGCACAAGGAGGCGAGTAACTTTCAATGTAAAGAGTTTAGCATATGTTACCGCAAGGAGGAACATTGGATATATAATAGAATCATGATAATCCAAATGGTTTGGCTTGAAAATAATAATTGATGAAGATCCCTCAATTCTTCATAATGTAGCCAAGTCTCCAATGCCCTCCACAACACACCTATTGATCAAGTTTCGGCTTGTTGGTACCCAACGAATTTGGGTCCTAAGAAGTTAGTCACAATAGGCTTGGCAACCCAAATGGTTCTTTTCTTGAACCCACATTGAGCACCAAAAAATTTGGCAAACACATTGCCAGCCTCATCCTTACAAAGAGAATAAGCATCATCAATAATGATAGGGTTGTACCAATAGTGCACGAGGAAGAAATGTGCCCCTTCTCATGGAATATGTAGCAAGTTCTTCTCTTGCCATATTTCTTCTTAGGTGAAGCCACAACTGGAGGAAGAGCTCGATTAGTCCTCTTAGGAAGAGGCCCGTCAATGACTTGAGGTGGGGTTTGAGGCCGCTTCCCTTGTTGCTTCACACTAAGAGGATTTTTCTTCAATGGGCAAGATCTAACATGGTGCCCTTCTTCCTTGCACTTGTAGCAAACAATGTTGGCCGGTTTCTTGACTTGAACTTGGCCATTTTTCTTGTTTCCCTTATGCTTCAACTTGATAGTGGACTTGTTCTTGACACTGGAGTTGAATCCAAGCCCACTCTTGTCATTGGGGGATTTTTGCACACTCAAGATTTTGTTAAGTGCGGCCTTCCCTTGATGACCCTTTTTCAAGTCATTCTTCAAAAAAGTGACTTGATCCTTGAGCTCTTTGATTTCCTCTACATGGTTAGTTTCAACAAAAGTACTAGAGGAAGTAGATGCTACATTGTTAGAGCAACAAGGCACGGAATGTAATTCATCACGAGATATAGCATGGTTGTGAGAGGATGAATTACAAGGACTAGCACATGGCAATATAACATTTGGAGTAGATATAATGCTAATGTCCACATGAGGCCCACTAGATGTTACCTTTGACACGATGGCCTCATGAGCTAACTTTAGCCTACCATGAGAGAGTAGAAGATCCTCATGCGAGCTTGAGAGCTTAACATGGATTTCTTCTAATTTCCCATAGTTTCTAGTTAGCAAAGCAAGTTGAGCCTTTAGCTCAACATTCTCCTTGAAAATAGATGCTTCACAAGAAATAGAGTTAGTAGCACAAGCATCATTATTAATTGCAAGAGGTGAGTGCAACTTTGAAAGCTCTTTTGAGTAAAAGGCTTTAAGTTGCTCATGTGACTCGGTGAGTTTGATGAGCTCACCCTTTATGACCCTAGAGCCATTTTTCAGGTGCTCATAATCCTCAAGGATTTTAGCATAAGCAACTTGAATCTCATCATTTTTACTTTTGAGATCACTTGCCACCTCAAGATCTCTATCATGAGATTCCTTTACTCTAGACAACTCTAAAGCAAAGGTCTCCTCAAGAGATTCCTTAGTGGTTTGTTCCTCTTCAAGATCTTTATTTAGGTTTGCAATTATATTAGCATACTCACGCTCAAGACTACCCATTTTATCAAAGTTGTTATCATGAACCTCAATTTGTGTTTCTAACTTATCAATATGTTCCTTGCTCTTAATAGCAAAGTCCAAGATTTCAACAAATTTAGAGCATGCAATATTGTTCTTAACAAGGGAACGATAAACAATCTCACCCTTTTCATATAAATCATCAATATCAAGCTCTTCTTCCACATTATCCACATCCTCCTCATCACAAGAGGTAATGGGTTCCAAAGTAGGAGTTACCTTTGAATCCCTAGCCATAAGGCATAGTTGGGTACCGGAAGAAGGTGAAGACGAGATTGCATTTGTGGCTTCATTCAAAACCTTGTCTTGGCCCATAGAATCTTCGGTTTCCTCTACATGGTTAGCAACACAAGCACTAGAGGAAATAGAAGCATTTTTATCATGGCAACAAGAAAACACAAGCATATCATCATGAGGTTTATTCAAGTCATTTCTACATGATATGCAAGGACTATTAACACAAGCATGTAAGAAGTTTGTATTGCTAGAAGTGTTAAAGTCCAAAGATAGATCATTGCAACTAGATAGAGATGATGGATTATAAATAGTAAGCACACTATCCAAATTTCAATTTCTATCACCACTCACCATATCATTACCTTGTGAAAAATCACATGTTGGTGAAGTGGTAGAAGATGAGAACTCATCTTGACCGGAAGTGGAAGTAACACAATCATCCTCAACAATATTGGACACAACATATTTATCATGAAGTTTTGTCCATAACTCATGAGCGCTCCAAAAAGGAATGATTGAAGAGGTAACTACATAGCTCAAAGCATTAACAAGAATATTAGAAGCTTGAGCATAGAGATATAAGTTTTTCTCATCCTCACAAGATAGATTTTTGAAATCCATAGGAGGAGAAAAACTTATATCTACAATACGCGCCAAATTTGGGTCCATGTCCCGAAAATGAATAAGCATTCGAGTTTTCCATATATCATAATTTGTGCCATCGAATAAGAACATGTCATTGTGCACTAATCCCCTAGCCAACATCTTTACTCTCAAGGCGGTGAAGCCTAAAATGAGAAACCGAGCACTGATACCAATTGAAAAGGATACAGATGCCGCCTAGAGGGGGGGTGAATAGGCGGTTTAAACCTTTTACGAGATGGGCTTAACAAAGGCGGAATAAAACTAGCATTTACTTTGTCAAGCACAAAACCTATATAAACTACGGTTCACCTATGTGCACCAACAACTTATGCTAAGAAAAACAATCAACTATGTGTTAGCTAGATATAAGAATTCAAGCACGAAGGCTATCACAAAGTAAAGTGCATAAGTAAATAGCTCGGGTATAGAGATAACCGAGGCACGCGGAGACGATGATTTATTACCGAGTTCCTCCCATAAAGAGAGTACGTCTCGTTGGAGAGGGGGTGGTATCAAACCACCTACGACACAAAAGGCCTCCCTTATTCTCCGGTGAATCTCACTCCAATGGGATCGATCCACACTTCCACTATCGGTGCACTTGTCGGTGGCAACCGGAACCTCTCACAAGGTTGGGGCACTTCTCCACAACTTAATTGGAGGCTCTCAACAAACGCCACCAAGGCCACAACCTGCAACACCAACAAACCGTCTAGGGTTCCAAGAACCCAAGAGTAAAAAGCTTCTAAACTTTCACTCACCAAGTCCTCCGAGGAGAACACAAACCGATGCACCAAATGCAATGGCAAGAACACGGGAAGTGCTCAAATCCTTATCTCCCAAATTCCACAAAAGCTACAAAAGCTAGTGGGAGAATAAGAGAGGAAGAACACAAGAGGAAATCCACAAAAGAAATCCCAAGATCTAGATCCCAATATGTTCCCCTCACATAGAGGAGAGATGGATTGGTGGAGTTGTAGATCTAGATCTCCCCTTTCCAATCCCCCAAAAAGATTCAAGAAATATGGGAGGGATTAAGAGTATTTGCAAGCTCTTGAAGGTCAAAACAATGGAGGAGAGAGAGAATGCAAGCAACAGACCTAAGGAGGAAGAAGCGGTCTATTTATACCCCTTCCCAACGAAATATGACCGTTTGGGACCTTCCAGGCCGGATAATCTGCCCCTCCCCCGGATATTCCGTGTTCCCCAGGCCAAAGAAAATGGCTAAGGATTTCGCGGAGCAACCCTCAGTATAGGGGCGGATATTTGGGGCGGATAATCCGCCCCCATGGCCGGATAATCCGCCCCCATTGCCGGATAATCCGCCCCCTAAAAACTGGCAGGAACAGCAAAACTGAAACCATCATAACTTTTGCATTCGGACTCCGATTTTGATGATCTTGGGCTCGTTTCGAAGATAGTAACGAGCTCTACAAGATAATTCAGGGAACCATCATAGTCAAGCAAGTAATGATAGAACCAAATGATTAAAGGTTTAACCTATCTATAAAGTACAAATCGGTAAAACCTCCAATGTCGACAACATAATAATGAATGCATATGAAATCCGTTTTCGATGAACTTGAGCTTGTTATAGAGATTGACACAAGATCTAAATCCTCTCATGGATAAGAACCAAATAATAACCAAGAAATAGGATGCCAAGGAAGCAAAGGTTTGAGCTCTCACCGAGGGATATGATCAAGTTACTCACTCGAGAGCCCCTCTTGATAGTACGGTTATCTATCCTATAAACTGGTCTCCCCAACTAGCACCCCAAGACCGGTAAGAAAGAAACCCTATCAAGAGCAAACCTTTGCCTTGTATATTCCACACCTCAAGATGGAGCACCTTTCTTGATTGCACTAGCATAGGCTCAACTTCTACTTGACCAATCTCCAAGATCATTCCTTGAAACCTTGATCAACACTTGATCTTCTTCACTTTATTCTTATTCCAACGTTGAAGCCACCAAATGGCTCAAGCATTGTCTATGGACAAATCCTACAAGTAAAACTCAATGCAAACATAAGTCCATAAAACATTGTCATTAATTACCAAAACCACACATGGGGGCACACATGTTCTTTCACTTGTCATTAGTACATAGATGTGACAATAATAATATGTGAAGATTGCTCCCCTCTTTTGTGGTTCTTTATGTTCTTGAAAGTGTTTTACAACCTTTTATAATATTTCTGATGTGTTAACATTACAAAACTGAGTTTTATTTGAATTACAATCTTGTGTAGGTCGAAAATTGATAAGCATACAGAGATGAGTAGTGCTTAGATATACATGACAATTTTAAATTGACAGTTCATTTTCATCATAGTAGATGATTTCATTTCCTTCCATTTCCTTAATCCATAATCAGTTATTTCTGGATGGAGGGAGTACCTCTTTTCAAACTTATTATACTCTTGCTCCTTTGAGCTAAAGAGTTGTTTATTTATTCAAACAGGAAGGGGAGCCAGCAGAAGGTGGGTACAAGAGGAAGGTGCACTTTGCGTACTCCTCCGACAGAGACGAGTCGGTAATTTTTCTGACAGATGTATAGACTAAGAGAGGCCCTGATATAAGTAGAATCTTGCCAGCAATTATACATGTCAAGCTTTTATTTTTCATTTATTGCCCAGCTTTTATTTGTCATTTATTCAAACACTGGAATCTGTTCTAAACAACACACTGCAATTTATCAAATATTAAATGGTGTCTCATTTAGATGGAAAGTTGTTGGGGTTCGTAGCATGGAAAACAAAAAATTTCTACCGCATACAAACAAACAAGCCAAGATCTATCTACTAGATTGTCACATCCCAAGATTTTCCAAATCTTGTAATGTGAAAATAAATTAATAAAATAAAACTTTGTTTGATTTTCAGAGCCAGAAGAAACTTTTTGAACTCAATTGGAACTTCAAACCCATTTGAATTAAATAAAATTATAAAGGGATTCTTAAGGATAAACATTTAATAAAGGAAATTAAAATGTTTTGGAATTACTATTTTGGATCTTTTAATAAAAGGATTTGATATTCAAAAGAAAAGATGGATTTACAAATAAGGGTTATTTTATAAAACCAAAATAAAACTTGGACAAGCTTTGGAAAATAAAACATTTTATTTTAAACAGAATAATAAAGGTTTATTTAAAAATAATAAAGGATTATTTAAATAAAATAATAAGGATTTAATATCCAACTTTATTTGATAAAAAAAGGGTTTTACCATTTTAATTACAACATCAAAACTTATTAAATTGTTTAAAATAGGTTTTCCAAGTAATTCATATTTTCTAATAAAACCCACTAAAGTGTTTTGGCTTTATTTTTAAAATAAATTTCTCAAATAAAATAAATCCTATTTGAATTAGTAATGAAAGCCTATTATATTAATTAATAATGGACACTAAAATAAAAGGTTATTTTGTTTTAAAATAAATTTCCAAATATTATATATTTCCCAAATTTAACCTACTAAATTGATTTTGAAAATATTTGGATTTTAAATGAAGATTTTATTAATAAAATCAAACCTTATTTGATTAATAAACCTTGGCCCATTTTACTTAACTAATATTGGACTCTTTAAGCAAAAATGATTATTTTGTTTTAAAACAATCTCCAAGTATTCTTTGTGTACAAATGAGACCTACTGGTTTGGTTTGGGAAAATATTTTGGAATTTAAATGGAGATTTATTAAATAAATCATACCATATTTGATTAAATAACTATGGTCTATTTTATATTAATAGATCCTAAAAAAGAATAAAAATATTATTTATTTTGGAATGTTGGTTTATGTTGATAAACAGAACGAAGTTCAAAGAATTGAAATGTGGTGTTTGTATGAATTTATTTGGATTAATTGAATTGTTGTTTGAAATACAAATCAGGAAATAGAAATAGAAAAAGAAAAAGACTTAGACAGAAAAAAAATAGAACAGCCCAAACAAATCTGGCCCAACAGCCCAACTCGCAGCCCACCTCCTCTCCACCCCGAACCGTTTTCTTCACCAACTGAAACAACCCGCAAGCCTCTGACAAGTGGACCCCCCCTCATTTCTTTTCCCCACTGACCAGTGGACCCCTTCCACTGTTCATCTTTCTCACCCACCCCACGACTGCTTCTTCCTTCCCTCGCCACCGTTGCTGCCGTTGCTTCCTCGATTGAATGCGCCTTATTGCAGCATTAATCCCTCGCTGCAGTCACACTGTCTTAATCGCCCACGCCCTCTCCTCCATTCCCCTCTTTCACCACTCCTTCTCCGCCCCGAGGCTGCCACAATTCGACCCAAGAGCTTCCTCTGACTCCGACGACTTCCACTACCGATTCCGGCTGCTACACGCCCCCCCCTTGCTCTCTGGCACACCCAAACTTTCTCCCCACCTCCAGGCGAACCTCCCCATAGCACCAGCTTGCCCGCACATGACCTACAACCTTGACTCTGTCCACGTCTGAGCGCCACCGGCGATAAGCTCAACTCCGGTGAGCCATAGCCGACGACTTCGTGCGCCCCTTGCTCACTGATGAGTGTTTTCGCGAACCTTGGACTCATGGGTATCTTCCTGATGCGTTGTATCTCTCGCTTGCGCCCCAGACGCTCGCCTCCGACGACATCTGGCCGCGCCCGAGGTGAAGCGCAACTCCGGCGAGAGATTACCAACACGTCCGTGCGCCCCCTGTCTCCCCAAGAGCACGTTGAGCATCAGCATCATCCCGCGAATCAGGTGAGCCCCTTCTCTCTCTTTCTCGCTTCTGGTAACGCCGGCGATGCCACAGCCAAGCCGCCGCCGCCGCGCGACGGAATCCACCGCCGCCAGTTCTAGGTCAACAGATTCGGACCGTTGGATCTTGATCCTGAGGCTTGGATAGAATCACTTATACGCAAAGGGGTATGCAATCTGGCCCATGCGATGTAACTTAATCCAACGGCTTTCATTGCGTGATCCAGACGAACCGGTATTGTCCAATCACGGTGCGACGCGTGTCAGTAGTTTAGTTAAAACAAATTTTTGAAATCAGATTGATATGCAATTTTCAAACCAATGTAACTTTCAAACCACACGTCCAAATTTGGCAAACTTTATATCAATAAATTCAGGAGAACAAGCCCTAGCCAACCCTACCCTTAGTTTAGCAAATAGTATTTGATAAATTGTTTGATTTTGCAGATTCTTTTGTGTGCTTGCTAACATTAGAAAAATCATTTAAAAATGAATTTTGAGATCAAACCTTTGCCAATTGGTTTAATGTAATCCTACTGACCCTAGGAACCAACCCTTGGTGTTAGAATTGATTTTTGTGAAATTTAAGTTGAATTATTTAACTAAGTCATTTTCTAGCCAAATAAAAAAAGAATAGTTTTATTTATGAAAATGTGTATGGAAAGAAAACTTTGAGAAAATAGTTTGGACCAAACCTACTGACCCAAGAACACCAAGTTTTGCAATAGAAACTCATTTGGTGAACCCTATAGACTAATGCCTTAATAAAAATGTTTCTACACCACATAAAATAACACTTTGTTTTGAAAATGGTTTTTAAGAGAAACCTTTTGCAAATGACTTGGCCACTTTAGGAAATGACCATTAGATGTACCCAAATGACTATGACCCACTAGGAACCACTTTTTCAAACAAAACAAAGCTTGGCATGCTTGCATGCATTTCTTTGACTTTGTTATTTATGTGTGTTGTTTTGCTTGATTGGTAGATTGAGTTTGTGCCTTGCTTGATTGATTTGTAGTGACTTGAAGAGTGTGATTGTTGCAAAGATCAAGAAGTGAACCTATACTCTACCAAAAAGGCAAGTGATGCTTCATACTTTTGTCCCATTACTTTCTCTATGCATTAGTGATTTTGCTAAGTAAACTTGCATGGATTTTGCTAAGTATAGATCTTGCTATAGGAAATCCTAGTAGATGAATCCTTAGTAGGATTTTCCTAAGTTAAAGTTTCCTAATACTACCAAGCTTAGCCGAGCTAATAGAAAACATGGGTGGAATATATATTCACACTATGGAAAAATATTATAAGTCTGAGGACTTAAGTTTTGTTTAATAAAACAACTAAGTTAATTAATCACCTGGGTGGAGTGGGCTTGCTTGGTGGAGAATGGTTGAGTGGTTCACAATGCCATAGACTTGGATTGTGTATCTCACTTGTGGATGGCCACCCAGGAAACAAAGGGATTTGAGATGTCAAATGTTGAGAAGCTTCAAGTGCAACCACTTGGCAATATGGGCTCTGCCATGATCATATAGGTTGCAAGAACTTAGCCAAATGGACAGTGGGTGGTAGTGTTTGATAGGTTGGAACGCGTCCATTTTGGTCTAAGGGAAGGCTTCTGAAAGATTTTGTCTTGGGAAACCAAGTCTTGTGGGGAAAGTGCACCACCTCTGCAGAGTGTAAAATCTAAGTACTTAGCCATGTCCCTGGTAAAGGACAATTTGAGCATCAAGACATGGAAGCTATCAAGAATCTCATCATTCCAATTTCTAAATTAAAATCTTGTGGTTTGAACAAGGGATTGTTTGAATTCTTCAATCATTGATGGAGAGATGGCTTGGTACAAGGATCTTGAAATCTTTGATTGAGGAAAATGATTTTGTCAAGCAAAAACTTAGTATTTTCAAATGTTAAGGAAAAATCTATTTTGAGCAATGCAAGCCTGAGCTCCACTTAGCCAAATGCATATAGATGATAGACTCCACCATAATACCATAGTATCACTTGCCAATACAATTCAAATGTATTGACCCTTTGTGGCTGTAACTTGTATGTTGCAGGTTTGATTGTTCCTAGAGAAGATTGATTGTTTAGGATTACAAAGTCTACAACCAACATCTGCCTGTGGCATTTTAAAGATGAAGGAATCCATGATTATTATTATTCCGCTGCAATGTAATGTAATAACCATATGAGCTATGTAAGATGTAATATATTTATGTTATTCCTGGTTATAAAGTTATATTATGACCTTTGTTTCTTGATATTACATCTTAACTGTGGATGCTAGCTATTGATCCAGGGACTAGCATTGTAAACACAGGAGGCTCTATCTTATCTAAGATTGGGACCTCTTACAGATGTTATCAGAGCATTGTGTTGCCTGTAGGATTTGTAAACCTAGGATTGGACAAAAACCCTTAGAAAAACAGGAGTTGTACTTGTTCCAAAAACTTATTTACAAAAACACTTGTAAAATCTTTCCTCAACAATTTTGGTTTCAACTCTACATCTCTTCTACTTCAACTTGATGGAAAAGCCTACCCCATGACCAAAGACTACACCATGTGCAAAAGACTTGTAGGGGTTCCCAATCTTAGATAAGATTGATCCCTCCTGTGTTTTACAATGGTAGTCCCTGGATCAATAGCTAGCATCCACAGTTTAGATGTAATATCAAGAAACAAAGGTCATATTATAACTTTATAACCAGGAATAACATAATTTTATTACATCAATACATAGCTCATTTGGCTATTACATTACATTGCAGCGGAATAATTATAATCATGGGGTCCTTCATCTTCAAAGTGCCACAGGCAGATGTTGGTTGTAGACTTTGTAATCCTAATCAAACAATCTTCACTAAAATCAATCAAACCTGCAACATACAAGTTACCGCCACAAAGGGTCAATACATTTGAATTGTATTGGCAAGTGATACTATGGTAGTATAGTGGAGTCTATCAACTATATGCATTTGGCTAAGTGGAGTTGAGGCTTGCATTGCTCAAAATAGATTTTTCTTATCATTTTGAAAATACTAAGTTTTTGCTTGACAAAATCATTTTCCTCAATCAAAGATTTCAAGATCCTTGTACCAAGCCATCCCTCCATCAATGATTGAAGAATTCAAACAACCCTTGTTCAAACCACAAGATTTTAACTTTAGAAATTTGAATGATGAGATTCTTGATTGCTTCCATGTCTTGATGCTCAAATTGTCCTTTACCAGGGACATGGCTAAGTACTTAGATTTTACACTCTTGCAGAGGTGGTGCACTTTCCCCACAAGACTTGGTTTCCCAAGACAAGATCTTTCAGAAGCCTTCCCTTAGACCAAAATGGACGCGCTCCAACCTATCAAACACTACCACCCACTGTCCATATGGCTAAGTTCTTGCAACCTATATGATCATGGCAGAGCCCATATTGCCAAGTGGTTGCACTTGAAGCTTCTCAACATTTGACATCTCAAATCCCTTTGTTCCTGGGTGGCATACCACAAGTGAGATACACAAGGTCAACCATAAACATGGGCCTTGTGAACCACTCAACCAATCTCCACCAAGCAAGCCCATTCCACCCAGGGGATTCATTAACTTAGTTGTTTTATTAAACAAAAACATAAGTCCTCAGACTTAGAGATTTTTTCATAGTGTGAATATATTTTCCACCCATGTTTTCTATTAGCTAGGCTAAGCTTGATAGTAATAGGAATCTTAACTTAGGAAAATCCTACTAAGGATTCATCTACTAGGTTTTACTATAGCCAGGTCTATACTTAGCATAAATTTCATGCAAGTTTTACTTAGCAAAATCACTAATGCATAGTGAAAGTAATGGGACAAAAAGTATGAAGCATCACTTGCCTTTTTGGTAGAGTATAGGTTCACTTCTTGATCTTTGCAACAATCACACTCTTCAAGTCACTACAAATCAACCAAGCAAGGTACAAACTCAATCTACCAATCAAGCAAAACAACACACATAAATAACATAGTCAAAGAAATGCATGCAAGCATGCCATGCTTTGTTTTGTTTGAAAAAGTGGTTCCTAGTGGGTCATAGATATTTGGGTACATCTAATGGTCATTTCCTAAAGTGGCCAAGTCATTTGCTAAAGGTTTCACTTTAAAACCATTTTCAAAACAAAGTGTTATTTTATGTGGTGTAGAAATATTTTTACTAAGGCATTAGTCCATAGGGTTCACCAAATGAGTTGCTATTGCAAAACTTGGTGTTTTGGTCAGTAGGTTTTGTCCAAACCATCTACTCAAAGTTTTCTTCCTTTAAACATTTCCATAATAAAATCACTAATTTTATTTGGCTAAAAATGGACTAAACTAATTAATCCATTCCAAACTTTTCCAAATTCATTTTCCAAACCATGGGTTGGTTCCTAGGGTCAGTAGGGTCACAATAAACCAATTGGCAAAGGTTTGATCTCAAAATTCATTTTTAAATGATTTTTCTAATGTTAGCAAGCACACAAAAGAATCTGCAAAATCAAACAATTTATCAAATACTATTTGTTAAACTAAGGGTAGGGTTGGCTAGGGCTTGCTCTCCTGAATTCATTGATATAAAGTTTGCAAAATTTGGACGTGTGGTTTGAAAGTTACAGGGGTTTGAAGTTTGCAATTCAATCTGATTCAAACATCTGATTTAAATCAAACACTGGACACGCGTCCTATTCTAATTCGCCGGTACCGCTTCGCGTGGATTGACAGATAGGGGCCGTTGGATTTTAGTTGCATCGCACGGTCCAGAGATGTTACTTACCCCTTCACTCTTGTTCTATTCTAGTCGTCAGATCCAGATCGGATGGCTACGAGATGTTTGCCAGGAACTGGCGGCGCGAGTTCATCGGCGAGCGGCGGAGCGACCAGTTGGCGGCGGCGCTGGCGAGGCAGGAAGCAGGAGAGGGTAAGAAGATGCTCACCAGGTTCGCTGACGCTCTCTGATGCTCAACGTGGTACGGGTGGGTGAAGGGGCGCACTGGGTTGGGCGGGATTGCTCGCCGGAGTCGATACTGGCGACGGACGGCTCTGGTCGAAGTCGAGGACGAAGCTAGGAGTCACCCGGAGACAAACGAGGCACATGGTCAGGAGCGCAAGGACACGAAGAAGGCGTGTGCGTGAACGAGAGGGGTCGGGGTGGTCTGGAATCACCTGTGGGCGTCGTCGGAGTTGAGGAAGACGGCGGCGGTACTGAAGTTTGTTGTTGGCGAGGCTCAGGGGTTCCCGTGGTTAAAGGAAAAGTGCCTGGAGGTGTTCCTGGGAGTAGAGAAGGTGTGAGATTGGTCGGGGAGAAGAGGGGCGGCGAGAGGCAGCCGGAATCGGCGTCGGAGCGTCGTCGGAGACAGGGCAGTCAAGGAGGAATCGGAATGGCCTGGAGGCATGCTCGGGGAAGAAGGAAGAGGGGAAACGTAGAGGAGAGGGAGACGAGTAAATGTGCGTGATCACTGCCGGTTTAATTCGTAGCATTAAGGAGAATTACGCTGGGGAATTCAACGGCAGAACAGGGAAGAACAGGTCGCGGGGTGGGTGAGAAAGATGAACAGTGGCGTGGGGTCGTTGTGTCAGTGGGAAAAGAGGGAGAGGGAGGGTCCATATGTCAGTGACTTGGCGGGCTGTTTCAGCGGTGAGGGAAAAAAAACGGTTCGGGGATAGGGGAGGTGGGCTGGTGGGCTTCCTGGGCCGGGGTAGTTGGGTCTGGTCCACTTTCATTTTTTTTTCTTTTATTCTGTATCCTTTTCTTTTCTTATTTCTGAATTCTGTTTTGAATTTCCAATCAAACAAATCACACTCAAATCAATTCAAACAATCATTCAGCTTGTAAATTTGAATTTGATTCTGTTTATCAACATACCCAAATTCCAGAATAATATAATAATTTTATTCTTTTTAAGATCCACTCTTTATTTATATAAAATGGGTATTTTAGTTATTTAATAATATAGGGTTTGTTTTAATTAATATAATCTTCATTTAAAATCCAACCACTTTCAAATCCAAATCAGTAGGTTTATTTGGAAATAAAGAATATTTTGATACTTGTTAAAAATAAAATAATCCTTTTTCTTTAGGGTCCATTAATAATTATATAAAATGGTCTTAGTTATTAAATCAAATAAGATTTGATTTTATTAATAAAATCTTTATTTGAAACCTAAATATTTTCAAAATCAAATTAGTAAGTTAAATTTGGGAAATATATGATATTTGGAAATTTGTTTTAAAACAAAATAACCTTTATTTTAGCATCCATTATTAATTATTATAATAGACTTTCATTATTAAATCCAATAGGATTTTTTATTAAAACTTTTATTTTGAAATCTAAAATAAAGCCAAAACACTTTAGTAGGTTTTATTAGAGAACATAAATACTTGGAAAACCTATTTTAAACAATTTAATAAGTCTTGATGTTTTAATTAAAATGGTAAAGTCCTTTATTAAATAAAATTGGATATTAAATCCTTATTAACTTATTTTAAATAAACCTTTGCTAAATTTATTTAGAATAAAATGTTTTAATTCCAAAACTTGGCCAAGTTTTAATTTGGCTTTATAAAATATTCTTTATTTATGAATTCATTCTTTTTCATTTGAAAATCAAAGCCTTTTTATTTAAAGATCAAAAATAGTAATTTTTAAAACACTTTAATTTCCTTTAATAAATTTTTATCTTTATAAATCCCTTTAGGGTTTTATTTGATTCAAATGGGTTTGAGGTTCCATTTAAATTCAAACAGTTTCTTCTGGCTCTGAAAATCAAACAAAGTTTTATTTTATTCATTTATTTTCACATTACAAGATTTGGAAAATCTTGGGATGTGACAGGCTACCACCCTTAAAATAAATCTCGTCCCGAGATTTGGGGAGGCTAGGGTTTCAAGCATGTTCAAAACAACTAGGGTACTACCACCCTTAAAAATTTTCAAACAAAAATTACACCTTGTCCTTCTTGGGATCCTGGGAAAAATCTCTCTAAGTAAACAGTTGCATGTGTCCTTGGTTTCTTTACTTGACTCATGGGTCAAGGTGGAGATCCTTCATAGACTTGTTTAACTTGTTCTCCATCCTTTCTGGACAATTGTTTGCATAGTGGCCTAGTTCCTTGCATTTGAAACATGTGACAAGGCTGAGATCTCTCATAGGCTGGTTTATCTTATGCTTCATCTTTTCTGGACAGTTGTTTGCATAATGTCCTAACTCTTTGCAGTGTTTGCACATCACTTGGCTGATATCTTTCTTTTCCTTTGGTATCATTGCCTTTTGTTTGTTTCTTTGGTTCTTCTTCTTTTCTGGGCATTCGCTGGCATAGTGTCCCATCTCTTTGCAATTGTAACACTGCAATTGGCTTATGTCTTTCTTCTTCTTGTTGGGTCTCTCCAAAGCTAGGAGTTCTTCTAGTTCATGTTCTTCATATGTGGGAGATCTTTCTCTCTTCTTGGGACATTGATCTTCATGCTCCTTGGATGCATGATCCTTGTCCCCACAAATATGGCTAGCTTGGGTTCTTTCTAGAATAACATCTTTGTCATCATTGTTGCCATTTGTTCTTTGGGAAAAGTTTTCTCTCATGTTGATCATTTGAGTAACTAGTCCTTGCAACACTTGGGATTGAAGTTTCAAAATTCTTTGTATGGCTGGGTCTAGTCCATTGTTGTTGGCTAAAAGCTGAGTTGTCTCTTGGCTCAACTGGTTTTGGGTTGCTATAAGTTCTCTCATGTTGTCTTCTTGGTTGTTGTTGTTGTCCACCTTGATGTTGGAGTCTCTTGGAGTAGTCATCTGTTTGGGTTGGGTAGGGATTAGAATGGGCAGGATATTTCTAAGGAAATATTTCTAATCACACACATCACAATTCACACAAACAATGTGCAAGCATTCACAAACAAACACTCCACTCAAACAACAAGTTTCAAGAACATTTTTAGGCAACAAAATATTTTTGTTACACCACATAAGTTGGTGGTTTTAACTTAACTGAATTATGGTGGTCCATCTATATGGTTTACTTGTGATCTTTCCTTCCTTCTTGTTTCTTCTTGTATGGGATCATGGTTTCTTTTGAGAAAAGCTCTTGGTCACAATACTTCAAAATTGTTGTTGGTTTCTTCTTATTTTGCATTCCCTCAGTCTCTAAATCTTAAGTAAGATTTCCTTGTCTCACTTGTAGTCCTTAGTAGTTTCCAGGTTGGAAGTCCTTGGGGAATATTCTGAAGATGTTGAAGTCATTAGAGTTGAAGAAGTTGAAGTCATTAGGGTTGAAGAAGTTGAAGAAGTCCTTTGTACATGGTATAGTCTTTGGCCATGGGTAGGTTTTTCCATCAAGTTGAAGTAGAAGAGAAGTAGAGTTGAAACCAAAATGGTTGAGGAAAGAGTTTACAAGTGTTTTTGTAAATAAGTTTTGGATCAAAATATAACTCCTATTTTTCTAAGGGTTTTTGTCCAATCCTAGGTTTACAAATCCTACAGGCAACACAATGCTCTGATACCATCTGTAGGGGTTCCCAATCTTAGATAAGATTGATCCCTCCTGTGTTTTACAATGGTAGTCCCTGGATCAATAGCTAGCATCCATAGTTTAGATGTAATATCAAGAAACAAAGGTCATATTATAACTTTATAACCAGGAATAACATAATTTTATTACATCAATACATAGCTCATTTGGCTATTACATTACATTGCAGCGGAATAATTATAATCATGGGGTCCTTCATCTTCAAAGTGCCACAGGCAGATGTTGGTTGTAGACTTTGTAATCCTAATCAAACAATCTTCACTAAAATCAATCAAACCTGCAACATACAAGTTACAGCCACAAAGGGTCAATACATTTGAATTGTATTGGCAAGTGATACTATGGTAGTATAGTGGAGTCTATCAACTATATGCATTTGGCTAAGTGGAGTTGAGGCTTGCATTGCTCAAAATAGATTTTTCTTATCATTTTGAAAATACTAAGTTTTTGCTTGACAAAATCATTTTCCTCAATCAAAGATTTCAAGATCCTTGTACCAAGCCATCCCTCCATCAATGATTGAAGAATTCAAACAACCCTTGTTCAAACCACAAGATTTTAACTTTAGAAATTTGAATGATGAGATTCTTGATTGCTTCCATGTCTTGATGCTCAAATTGTCCTTTACCAGGGACATGGCTAAGTACTTAGATTTTACACTCTTGCAGAGGTGGTGCACTTTCCCCACAAGACTTGGTTTCCCAAGACAAGATCTTTCAGAAGCCTTCCCTTAGACCAAAATGGACGCGCTCCAACCTATCAAACACTACCACCCACTGTCCATATGGCTAAGTTCTTGCAACCTATATGATCATGGCAGAGCCCATATTGCCAAGTGGTTGCACTTGAAGCTTCTCAACATTTGACATCTCAAATCCCTTTGTTCCTGGGTGGCATACCACAAGTGAGATACACAAGGTCAACCATAAACATGGGCCTTGTGAACCACTCAACCAATCTCCACCAAGCAAGCCCATTCCACCCAGGGGATTCATTAACTTAGTTGTTTTATTAAACAAAAACATAAGTCCTCAGACTTAGAGATTTTTCCATAGTGTGAATATATTTTCCACCCATGTTTTCTATTAGCTAGGCTAAGCTTGATAGTAATAGGAATCTTAACTTAGGAAAATCCTACTAAGGATTCATCTACTAGGTTTTACTATAGCAAGGTCTATACTTAGCATAAATTTCATGCAAGTTTTACTTAGCAAAATCACTAATGCATAGTGAAAGTAATGGGACAAAAAGTATGAAGCATCACTTGCCTTTTTGGTAGAGTATAGGTTCACTTCTTGATCTTTGCAACAATCACACTCTTCAAGTCACTACAAATCAACCAAGCAAGGTACAAACTCAATCTACCAATCAAGCAAAACAACACACATAAATAACATAGTCAAAGAAATGCATGCAAGCATGCCATGCTTTGTTTTGTTTGAAAAAGTGGTTCCTAGTGGGTCATAGATATTTGGGTACATCTAATGGTCATTTCCTAAAGTGGCCAAGTCATTTGCTAAAGGTTTCACTTTAAAACCATTTTCAAAACAAAGTGTTATTTTATGTGGTGTAGAAATATTTTTACTAAGGCATTAGTCCATAGGGTTCACCAAATGAGTTGCTATTGCAAAACTTGGTGTTTTGGTCAGTAGGTTTTGTCCAAACCATCTACTCAAAGTTTTCTTCCTTTAAACATTTCCATAATAAAATCACTAATTTTATTTGGCTAAAAATGGACTAAACTAATTAATCCATTCCAAACTTTTCCAAATTCATTTTCCAAACCATGGGTTGGTTCCTAGGGTCAGTAGGGTCACAATAAACCAATTGGCAAAGGTTTGATCTCAAAATTCATTTTTAAATGATTTTTCTAATGTTAGCAAGCACACAAAAGAATCTGCAAAATCAAACAATTTATCAAATACTATTTGTTAAACTAAGGGTAGGGTTGGCTAGGGCTTGCTCTCCTGAATTCATTGATATAAAGTTTGCAAAATTTGGACGTGTGGTTTGAAAGTTACAGGGGTTTGAAGTTTGCAATTCAATCTGATTCAAACATCTGATTTAAATCAAACACTGGACACGCGTCCTATTCTAATTCGCCGGTACCGCTTCGCGTGGATTGACAGATAGGGGCCGTTGGATTTTAGTTGCATCGCACGGTCCAGAGATGTTACTTACCCCTTCACTCTTGTTCTATTCTAGTCGTCAGATCCAGATCGGATGGCTACGAGATGTTTGCCAGGAACTGGCGGCGCGAGTTCATCAGCGAGCGGCGGAGCGACCAGTTGGCGGCGGCGCTGGCGAGGCAGGAAGCAAGAGAGGGTAAGAAGATGCTCACCAGGTTCGCTGACGCTCTCTGATGCTCAACGTGGTACGGGTGGGTGAAGGGGCGCACTGGGTTGGGCGGGATTGCTCGCCGGAGTCGATACTGGCGACGGACGGCTCTGTTCGAAGTCGAAGACGAAGCTAGGAGTCACCCGGAGACAAACGAGGCACATGGTCAGGAGCGCAAGGACACGAAGAAGGCGTGTGCGTGAACGAGAGGGGTCGGGGTGGTCTGGAATCACCTGTGGGCGTCGTCGGAGTTGAGGAAGACGGCGGCGGTACTGAAGTTTGTTGTTGGCGAGGCTCAGGGGTTCCCGTGGTTAAAGTAAAAGTGCCTGGAGGTGTTCCTGGGAGTAGAGAAGGTGTGAGATTGGTCGGGGAGAAGAGGGGCGGCGAGAGGCAGCCGGAATCGGCGTCGGAGCGTCGTCGGAGACAGGGCAGTCAAGGAGGAATCAGAATGGCCTGGAGGCATGCTCGGGGAAGAAGGAAGAGGGGAAACGTAGAGGAGAGGGAGACGAGTAAATGTGCGTGATCACTGCCGGTTTAATTCGTAGCATTAAGGAGAATTACGCTGGGGAATTCAACGGCAGAACGGGGAAGAACAGGTCGCGGGGTGGGTGAGAAAGATGAACAGTGGCGTGGGGTCGTTGTGTCAGTGGGAAAAGAGGGAGAGGGAGGGTCCATATGTCAGTGACTTGGCGGGCTGTTTCAGCGGTGAGGGAAAAAAACGGTTCGGGGATAGGGGAGGTGGGCTGGTGGGCTTCCTGGGCCGGGGTAGTTGGGTCTGGTCCACTTTCATTTTTTTTTCTTTTATTCTGTATCCTTTTCTTTTCTTATTTCTGAATTCTGTTTTGAATTTCCAATCAAACAAATCACACTCAAATCAATTCAAACAATCATTCATCTTGTAAATTTGAATTTGATTCTGTTTATCAACATACCCAAATTCCAGAATAATATAATAATTTTATTCTTTTTAAGATCCACTCTTTATTTATATAAAATGGGTATTTTAGTTATTTAATAATATAGGGTTTGTTTTAATTAATATAATCTTCATTTAAAATCCAACCACTTTCAAATCCAAATCAGTAGGTTTATTTGGAAATAAAGAATATTTTGATACTTGTTAAAAATAAAATAATCCTTTTTCTTTAGGGTCCATTAATAATTATATAAAATGGTCTTAGTTATTAAATCAAATAAGATTTGATTTTATTAATAAAATCTTTATTTGAAACCTAAATATTTTCAAAATCAAATTAGTAGGTTAAATTTGGGAAATATATGATATTTGGAAATTTGTTTTAAAACAAAATAACCTTTATTTTAGCATCCATTATTAATTATTATAATAGACTTTCATTATTAAATCCAATAGGATTTGTTTTATTAAAACTTTTATTTTGAAATCTAAAATAAAGCCAAAACACTTTAGTAGGTTTTATTAGAGAACATAAATACTTGGAAAACCTATTTTAAACAATTTAATAAGTCTTGATGTTTTAATTAAAATGGTAAAGTCCTTTATTAAATAAAATTGGATATTAAATCCTTATTAACTTATTTTAAATAAACCTTTGCTAAATTTATTTAGAATAAAATGTTTTAATTCCAAAACTTGGCCAAGTTTTAATTTGGCTTTATAAAATATTCTTTATTTATGAATTCATTCTTTTTCATTTGAAAATCAAAGCCTTTTTATTTAAAGATCAAAAATAGTAATTTTTAAAACACTTTAATTTCCTTTAATAAATTTTTATCTTTATAAATACCTTTAGGGTTTTATTTGATTCAAATGGGTTTGAGGTTCCATTTAAATTCAAAAAGTTTCTTCTGGCTCTGAAAATCAAACAAAGTTTTATTTTATTCATTTATTTTCACATTACAAGATTTGGAAAATCTTGGGATGTGACAAGACTTCTTCAACATCTTCAACTCTAATGACTTCAACATCTTCAGCATGTTCACCAAGGACTTCCAACTTGGATACTACTAAGGACTACAAGTAAGTCAAGGAAATCTTGCTCAAGATTTAGAGACTGAGGGAATGCAAAATAAGAAGGAACCATCCACAACTTTGAAGTTTGTGACCAAGGAGTTTTTCTCAAGGAAACCATGATCTCATACAAGAAGAATCATAAAGGAAGGAAAGATCACAAGTGAACCATATATATGGACCACCATAATTTAGTTAAGTCAAAACACACCAACTTATGTGGTGTAACAAAAATATTTTGTTGCCTAAGTATGTGCTTGAAACTTGTTGTTTGAATGAATTGTTTGGTTTGTGATTGCATGCACATTGCTTGAGTGAATTGTGATGTGTGTGATTAGAATTGACTCCTTAGAAATGTCTTGCCTATTCTAATCTCCCTTCAACCCAAACAGATGACTACTCCAAGAAACTCCAACATCAAGGTTGATGACAACAACAACCAAGTGGACAGCATGAAAGAGATTATAGCAACCCAAAACCAGTTGAGCCAAGAGACAACTCAGCTTTTAGCCAACAACAATGGACTAGACCCAGCCATACAAAGGATTTTGAAACTTCAATCCCAATTGTTGCAAGGATTGGTTACTCAAATGATCAACATGAGAGAAAACTTTTCCCAAAGAGCTAATGACAACAAGGATGACAAAGATGTTATTCTAGAAGGAACCCAAGCTAGCTATAATTTTAGAGACAAGAATCATGCATCCAAGGAACATGAAGATCAATGCCCCAAGAAGAGAGAAAGATCTCCCACTTATGAAGAACATGAACTAGAAGAACTCATAGCTTTGGAGAGACCCAAAAAGAAGAAGAAAGACATAAGCCAGTTGCAATGTTACAATTGCAAAGAGATGGGGCACTATGCCAATGAATGCCCAGAAAAGAAGAAGAACCAAAGAAACAAACAAGAGATAATGATACCAAAGAAGATACCAAAGGAAAAGAAAGATATCAGCCAAGTGATGTGTTTCAAATGCAAGGAACTAGGCCACTATGCAAGCAATTGTCCAGAAAAGATGAAAAACAAGTTAAACAAGTCTATGAAGGATCTCAACCTTGGCCCATGAGTCAAGTATGGAAACAAAGGACTCAATGCAAAAGTTTGCTTAGAGAAGTTTTCCAGGATCCCAGGAAGGCCAATATGTAATTTTTGTTTGAAAATTATTAAGGGTGGTAGTACCCTAGTTGTTTTGAACTTGCTAGTAACCCCAGCCTCCCCAAATCTCGGGACGAGATTTATTTTAAGGGTGGTAGCCTGTCACATCCCAAGATTTTCCAAATCTTGTAATGTGAAAATAAATTAATAAAATAAAACTTTGTTTGATTTTCAGAGCCAGAAGAAACTTTTTGAACTCAATTGGAACTTCAAACCCATTTGAATTAAATAAAATCATAAAGGGATTCTTAAGGATAAACATTTAATAAAGGAAATTAAAATGTTTTGGAATTACTATTTTGGATCTTTTAATAAAAGGATTTGATATTCAAAAGAAAAGATGGATTTACAAATAAGGGTTATTTTATAAAACCAAAATAAAACTTGGACAAGCTTTGGAAAATAAAACATTTTATTTTAAACAGAATAATAAAGGTTTATTTAAAAATAATAAAGGATTATTTAAATAAAATAATAAGGATTTAATATCCAACTTTATTTGATAAAAAAGGGTTTTACCATTTTAATTAAAACATCAAAACTTATTAAATTGTTTAAAATAGGTTTTCCAAGTAATTCATATTTTCTAATAAAACCCACTAAAGTGTTTTGGCTTTATTTTTAAAATAAATTTCTCAAATAAAATAAATCCTATTTGAATTAGTAATGAAAGCCTATTATATTAATTAATAATGGACACTAAAATAAAAGGTTATTTTGTTTTAAAATAAATTTCCAAATATTATATATTTCCCAAATTTAACCTACTAAATTGATTTTGAAAATATTTGGATTTTAAATGAAGATTTTATTAATAAAATCAAACCTTATTTGATTAATAAACCTTGGCCCATTTTACTTAACTAATATTGGACTCTTTAAGCAAAAATGATTATTTTGTTTTAAAACAATCTCCAAGTATTCTTTGTGTACAAATGAGACCTACTGGTTTGGTTTGGGAAAATATTTTGGAATTTAAATGGAGATTTATTAAATAAATCATACCATATTTGATTAAATAACTATGGTCTATTTTATATTAATAGATCCTAAAAAAGAATAAAAATATTATTTATTTTGGAATGTTGGTTTATGTTGATAAACAGAACCAAGTTCAAAGAATTGAAATGTGGTGTTTGTATGAATTTATTTGGATTAATTGAATTGTTGTTTGAAATACAAATCAGGAAATAGAAATAGAAAAAGAAAAAGACTTAGACAGAAAAAAATAGAACAGCCCAAACAAATCTGGCCCAACAGCCCAACTCGCAGCCCACCTCCTCTCCACCCCGAACCGTTTTCTTCACCAACTGAAACAACCCGCAAGCCTCTGACAAGTGGACCCCCCCTCATTTCTTTTCCCCACTGACCAGTGGACCCCTTCCACTGTTCATCTTTCTCACCCACCCCACGACTGCTTCTTCCTTCCCTCGCCACCGTTGCTGCCGTTGCTTCCTCGATTGAATGCGCCTTATTGCAGCATTAATCCCTCGCTGCAGTCACACTGTCTTAATCGCCCACGCCCTCTCCTCCATTCCCCTCTGTCACCACTCCTTCTCCGCCCCGAGGCTGCCACAATTCGACCCAAGAGCTTCCTCTGACTCCGACGACTTCCACTACCGATTCCGGCTGCTACACGCCCCCCCCCTTGCACTCTGGCACACCCAAACTTTCTCCCCACCTCCAGGCGAACCTCCCCATAGCACCAGCTTGCCCGCACATGACCTACAACCTTGACTCTGTCCACGTCTGAGCGCCACCGGCGATAAGCTCAACTCCGGTGAGCCATAGCCGACGACTTCGTGCGCCCCTTGCTCACTGATGAGTGTTTTCGCGAACCTTGGACTCATGGGTATCTTCCTGATGCGTTGTATCTCTCGCTTGCGCCCCAGATGCTCGCCTCCGACGACATCTGGCCACGCCCGAGGTGAAGCGCAACTCCGGCGAGAGATTACCAACACGTCTGTGCGCCCCCTGTCTCCCCAAGAGCACGTTGAGCATCAGCATCATCCCGCGAATCAGGTGAGCCCCTTCTCTCTCTTTCTCGCTTCTGGTAACGCCGGCGATGCCACAGCCAAGCCGCCGCCGCCGCGCGACGGAATCCACCGCCGCCAGTTCTAGGTCAACAGATTCGGACCGTTGGATCTTGATCCTGAGGCTTGGATAGAATCACTTATACGCAAAGGGGTATGCAATCTGGCCCGTGCGATGTAACTTAATCCAACGGCTTTCATTGCGTGATCCAGACGAACCGGTATTGTCCAATCACGGTGCGACGCGTGTCAGTAGTTTAGTTAAAACAGATTTTTGAAATCAGATTGATATGCAATTTTCAAACCAATGTAACTTTCAAACCACACGTCCAAATTTTGCAAGCTTTATATCAATAAATTCAGGAGAACAAGCCCTAGCCAACCCTACCCTTAGTTTAGCAAATAGTATTTGATAAATTGTTTGATTTTGCAGATTCTTTGTGTGCTTGCTAACATTAGAAAAATCATTTAAAAATGAATTTTGAGATCAAACCTTTGCCAATTGGTTTAATGTAATCCTACTGACCCTAGGAACCAACCCTTGGTGTTAGAATTGATTTTTGTGAAATTTAAGTTGAATTATTTAACTAAGTCATTTTCTAGCCAAATAAAAAAAGAATAGTTTTATTTATGAAAATGTGTATGGAAAGAAAACTTTGAGAAAATAGTTTGGACCAAACCTACTGACCCAAGAACACCAAGTTTTGCAATAGAAACTCATTTGGTGAACCCTATAGACTAATGCCTTAATAAAAATGTTTCTACACCACATAAAATAACACTTTGTTTTGAAAATGGTTTTTAAGAGAAACCTTTTGCAAATGACTTGGCCACTTTAGGAAATGACCATTAGATGTACCCAAATGACTATGACCCACTAGGAACCACTTTTTCAAACAAAACAAAGCTTGGCATGCTTGCATGCATTTCTTTGACTTTGTTATTTATGTGTGTTGTTTTGCTTGATTGGTAGATTGAGTTTGTGCCTTGCTTGATTGATTTGTAGTGACTTGAAGAGTGTGATTGTTGCAAAGATCAAGAAGTGAACCTATACTCTACCAAAAAGGCAAGTGATGCTTCATACTTTTGTCCCATTACTTTCTCTATGCATTAGTGATTTTGCTAAGTAAACTTGCATGGATTTTGCTAAGTATAGATCTTGCTATAGGAAATCCTAGTAGATGAATCCTTAGTAGGATTTTCCTAAGTTAAAGTTTCCTAATACTACCAAGCTTAGCCTAGCTAATAGAAAACATGGGTGGAATATATATTCACACTATGGAAAAATATTATAAGTCTGAGGACTTAAGTTTTGTTTAATAAAACAACTAAGTTAATTAATCACCTGGGTGGAGTGGGCTTGCTTGGTGGAGAATGGTTGAGTGGTTCACAATGCCATAGACTTGGATTGTGTATATCACTTGTGGATGGCCACCCAGGAAACAAAGGGATTTGAGATGTCAAATGTTGAGAAGCTTCAAGTGCAACCACTTGGCAATATGGGCTCTGCCATGATCATATAGGTTGCAAGAACTTAGCCAAATGGACAGGGGTGGTAGTGTTTGATAGGTTGGAACGCGTCCATTTTGGTCTAAGGGAAGGCTTCTGAAAGATTTTGTCTTGGGAAACCAAGTCTTGTGGGGAAAGTGCACCACCTCTGCAGAGTGTAAAATCTAAGTACTTAGCCATGTCCCTGGTAAAGGACAATTTGAGCATCAAGACATGGAAGCTATCAAGAATCTCATCATTCCAATTTCTAAATTAAAATCTTGTGGTTTGAACAAGGGATTGTTTGAATTCTTCAATCATTGATGGAGATATGGCTTGGTACAAGGGATTGTTTGAATTCTTCAATCATTGATGGAGATATGGCTTGGTACAAGGATCTTGAAAATGATTTTGTCAAGCAAAAACTTAGTATTTTCAAATGTTAAGGAAAAATCTATTTTGAGCAATGCAAGCCTCAGCTCCACTTAGCCAAATGCATATAGATGATAGACTCCACCATAATACCATAGTATCACTTGCCAATACAATTCAAATGTATTGACCCTTTGTGGCTGTAACTTGTATGTTGCAGGTTTGATTGTTCCTAGAGAAGATTGATTGTTTAGGATTACAAAGTCTACAACCAACATCTGCCTGTGGCATTTTAAAGATGAAGGAATCCATGATTATTATTATTCCGCTGCAATGTAATGTAATAACCATATGAGCTATGTAAGATGTAATATATTTATGTTATTCCTGGTTATAAAGTTATATTATGACCTTTGTTTCTTGATATTACATCTTAACTGTGGATGCTAGCTATTGATCCAGGGACTAGCATTGTAAACACAGGAGGCTCTATCTTATCTAAGATTGGGACCTCTTACATAGATTGTAGCAACGAGTCGATGGAATAACTCACCCTCGAAGATTCCAAAGTGTTTAACGAGAGCGGATTCTCGTGGGTGATGTAGTCGTACTCTTCCCGATCTCAAGATCGCGTAGACGATCCTTCCGGCGCTGCGTTCCGGCAGCGCTTCCACAGTCGGTCACACGTTCGGTACTCGACGAAGACCTTCCTCTCCCTTGTTCCAGCAGGCAGCGGAGGTTGTAGCACTCTCCTCGCGATTCCGGCAGCACAACGGCGTGGTACTGGAAGTAGAGGGGAGATCTCGCAGGGCTTCGCCTTAAGCCGGAGCGAGTATGGTGGACTATGAGAGAGAGCCTCGGTGATCTAGGGTTTAGACGCACCAAGGAGGAGCAAGGCCGGCGGCTAGGGTTTGCCTAGGCGGCGGCGGCTTGCCCTAGCGGCGGCGGCAACAGGATGTGGCGGCGCCGGCGGCTAGGATTAGGGTTTGCGAGGCGTGGTGTTGTGTGCTTGGAGGGGCAGCCCTGCCCCTCCTTATATAGGTGGAGGGGGCTCTCCAAGGGGAGGGGAGTCCCTCCCCAACTCGGTCTCCAAGTGGGCCGGCGGTGGAGGGAGGGAACTCCTCCCCAAGTAGGTTTCCTAATCTCCCTCCACCTCACAAAATAGCCATTTGACTTTTCAAATTGGCGTTTGACTTTTCAAACTAGGATTTTATTAAACCCTTTATTTTGTTCAGCGATGACACCTAGTACACGATGCAATCATTCCAACTTGTTATGACACATTCATGTACCCTTCCCCTCCGGAGTGCCGGACATTCCGGAACCTTCTAGAACATTCCCGATGAAAACACCGGAACTATTCTCCAACCCCGAAACAGGACTTTCCTTATATGAATCTTATTCTCTGGACCATTCCGGATCTCCTCGTGATATCCCGGATCCAATCCGAGACTCTGAACAACATTTGGTCTCTTACTCATCATTCCATAACTACTCAAACAACGTCGAATCCTTAAGTGTGTCTCCCTACGGTTCGTGAATTATGCGGACATGATCGAGACACTTCTCCGAACAATAACCAATAGAGGAATCTAGAAATTCGTATGGTTCCCACATATTTCTACGATTACTTTGCGATCGAATGAACCTCTTACATACGATACCAATTTCCCTTTGTCTCACGATAGTTTACTTATCCGAGGTTTTGATCGTCGGTATCTCTGCATACCTAGTTCAACCTCGTTACTGATACGTACTCTTTTCTCGTTCCCGTGATATGTGATCCCTTGTGAGCCAGTCACATGCTTGCAAGCTAATTGGATGACAATCCACCGAGAGGGCCCAGAGTATATCTATCCGTCATATGGATGGACAAATCCCACTCTTGATCCGTGTGTCTCAACCTATACTTTCTGAACACTCAATGCCACCTTTATAGCCACCCAGTTACGGTGTGGTGTTTGATGTCATCAAAGCATCCTTCCGGTGAAGGTGATATGCATGATCTCATGGTCGAAGGAATTAGGTTACTATGTATCAAAAATCATATAGCAATTGAACTATTAAAATGACTTGATCTTTATGCTACGCTTATCTATAGGAGTATGTCCATCATATAATTCTCCTAACGATATGATCTTGTTGTTAATAACATCTCAATGTTCATGATAGGGAAACCACAATCATTTATTAACCAACAAGCTAGTATATGAAGAGGCTTTACTAGGGACTTCAAATTAGGTTTACAAATCACACAAGTATTAATGTTTCCTTGTTAATACTATTATTATCATGAATGTAAACATTTATCATAAACACAAAGATATAATAATAACTATATTTATTATTGCCTCTAGGGCATATCTCCAACAGTCTCCCACTTGCACTAGAGTCAACTAATCTAGATTACATGGTAATATACCAAACACCCATGGCAGTTTGGTGTTGGTCATGTTTTTCCCTCGGGAGAGGTTTAGTCAACGGATCTGCCACATTCAGATCTGTGTGTACTTTGCAAATCTTTATGTCCCCATCTTGGACATGTTCTCGAATAGCGTGAAAACGTAGCTTGATGTGCTTCAGCTTCTTGTGTGACCTTGGTTCTTGGGCATTGGCTATGGCACCCATGTTATCACAGTAGATAGACATTGGGTCCAACGCACTTGGAACCACACCGAGCTCTGTAATGAACTCTTTCATCCATATTGCTTCTTGTGAAGCCTCCGAAGCAGCCATGTATTCCGATTCAGTTGAAGATCTCGCCACAACGCTTTGCTTTGCACTCCTCCAGCTAACTACTGCACCATTCAAAGTAAATACGTATCCAGATTGTGATTTTAAATCATCCGGATCGGTGTTCCAACTAGCATCGGTGCAACCATTAACAACGAGCTATTCATCACCTCCATAAGAAAAAACCATATCCTTAGTTCTTCTCAAGTACTTAAGGATGTTTTTGACCGCCGTCCAATGATCCACTCCTAGATAACTTTGATATCTGCTAGTCAAACTAACAGCATATGCGATGTTGGGTCTAGTACATAGCATGGCATACATTAGAGATCCTATGGCTGAGGCATAGGGAGTTTTACTCATCCTTTCTCTATCTTCTGCCGTTGTCGGACTTTGAGTTTTACACAAGGTCGTATTGGGCAACATGGGCAAGAACCCTTTCTTGCTATCTTCCATTCCAAACCTCTTTAGAACTTTGTCCAAATACGTACTTTGTGACAATGATATTAGGCGTCTCGATCTATCTCTATAAATCTTTATGCCTAATATATAAGCTGCTTCGCCAAGATCCTTCATTGAAAAACTATTATTCAAATATTCCTTGACACTATTAAGAAGGTCTACATCATTCCCAATCAACAATATGTTATCTACATATAGTATTAAGAATGCTACAGAGCTCCCACTCACTTTCTTGTAAATACAAGCTTCTCCATAAGTTTGTATAAAACCAAAACTTTTGATTACTTTATCAAAACGTTGATTCCAACTTCGGGATGCTTGCTTCAATCCATAGATGGACCGTTGAAGTTTGCATACCTTGTTAGCATCTTTAGGATCGACAAAACCTTTGGGTTGCATCATATACAACTCTTCATCAATGTCTCCATTGAGGAATGCTCTTTTGACATCCATCTGCCATATCTCATAATCGTAATATGCAGCGATTGCTAACATAATCCTTACAGACTTTAGCTTCGCTACAGGTGAGAAAGTCTCATCGTAGTCAACTCCTTGAATTTGTCGAAACCCTTTTGCGACAAGTCGAGCTTTATAGACAGTAACATTACCATCAGCATCTGTTTTCTTCTTGAAAATACATTTGTTCTCGACAGCCTTCCGGCCATCTGGTAAGCCCACCAAAGTCCATACTTGGTTTTCGTACATGGATCCAATCTCGGATTTCATGGCTTCTTGCCATTTATTGGAATCTGGGCTCATCATTGCATCCTCATATGTCACAGGGTCATCGGTGTTGTCCACCAACATGACACTCATAACGGGATCATACCAATCAGGAGTGGTACGAGTTCTCGTTGACCTGCGAGGCTCTATAGCAACTACAACCGAAGTTTCATGATCATCATCATTAGCTTCCTCTCTTATTGGTGCAGGCACCATAGGAACTTCTTCCGGTGATGCGCTACTCGCAAGTTCGAGAGATGGTTCGACAACCTCGTCGAGTTCTACTTTCCTTCCAGTCACTTCTTTCGAGAGAAATTCCTTCTCTAGAAAGGATCCATTCTTGGCAACGAAGATTTTGCCTTCGGATCTATGATAGAAGGTATACCCAATAGTTTCCTTTCGGTATCCTACGAAGACGCATTTTTCCGCTTTGGGTTCAAGCTAGTCCGGCTGTAACTTCTTTACATAGGCTTCGCAACCCCAAACTTTAAGGAACGACAATTTAGGTTTCTTCCCAAACCATAATTCATACGGTGTCATTTCAACGGATTTAGATGGCCCTATTTAAAGTGAATGCGGCTGTTTCTAATGCATAACCCCAAAATGATAGCGGTAAATCTGTAAGTGATAGCATAGAACGAACCATATCTAAGAGAGTTCGATTACGACGTTCGGACACACCATTACACTGTGGTGTTCCCGGCGGTGTCAATTGTGAAAGTATTCCGCATTTCTTAAAATGCTCGCCAAACTCGTAACTTAGATATTCACCTCCACGATCAGAACGTAGAAATTTAATCTTCTTGTTACGTTGATTCTCAACCTCACTTTGAAATTCCTTAAACTTCTCGAAAGTTTCGGACTTATGTTTCATGAAATAGATATACCCATATCTACTCAAGTCATCCATGAAGGTAAGAACATAACGATAACCACCGCGCGATGCTACACTCATTGGACCACACACATCGGTATGTATGATTTCCAATAAGTCCGTAGCTCGCTCCATCATACCAGAAAATGGAGTCTTAGTCATTTTACCCATCAGACATGCTTCGCATCTTTCAAGTGATTCGAAATCAAGTGATTCAAGAAGTCCATCAGAATGGAGTTTCTTCATACGCTTCACTCCAATGTGACCAAGACGACAGTGCCACATATAGGTCGAGTTATCGTTCGATTTCAAACGTTTAGCTTCAATGTTATTAATATGTGTATTTCCACTATCGAGATTCAATAAGAATAGACCATCTATCAAAGGTGCATGTGCATAAAACATATTACTCATATAAATCGAACAACCATTATTCTCGGACTTAAACAAGTAATCGTCTCGCAATAAACAAGATCCCGATATAATGTTCATGCTTAACGCAGGCACCAAATAACAATTATTTAAGTATAAAACTAATCCCGATGGTAGATGAAGAGGTAGCGTGCCGACCGCGATCACATCAACCTTTGATCCGTTTCCCACGCGCATCGTCACCTCGTTCTTCGCTAGCTTCCGTTTATTCTGCAGCACCTGTTTCGAGTTACAGATATGAGCAACCGAACCAGTATCAAATACCCAGGCACTACTACGAGTACTAGTGAGATACACATCAATAACATGTATATCGGATATACCTTTCTTCTTGATGTTGCCATTCTTCAAATCCGCCAAGTACTTTGGGCAATTCCACTTCCAGTGACCTTCTCCCTTGCAGTAAAAGCACTCAATATCAGGCTTAAGTCCAGCCTTGGTCTTCTTCTTCGGCGCGATAACTTTCTTACCACCCTTCTTGAAGTGTCCCTTTTGCTTAGACTTGCCTTTCTTGAATTTGGTGGTCTTATTGACCATCAACACTTGGTGCTCTTTCTTGATCTCCACTTCTGTAGATTTTAACATGGCGAAGAGTTCTGGCAACTGCTTGTTCATATTTTGCACATTGTAGTTCATCACAAAGTTCTTGTAACTTGGTGGTAGTGATTGGAGGACACGATAAATCCCCAAAGCATTAGGAATCACTATACCCAAGCTTTGAAGTTTGTTTGCGTGCCCAGACATCTTAAGCACATGCTCACTGACAGAGCTGCCCTCTTCCATCTTGCAGTTAAAGAACTTTTCAGAAGACTCATAGCTCTCAATTGCCGCGTGAGTCTCAAAGATCAATTTGAGATCACGGACAATATCATGTGGGTCTAAATTCTCAAACCTTTTCTGAAGCTCCGATTCTAAACCATACAAGATAGCACACTAAACTGTGGAGTACTGAGTCTTCCGAGCGAGGTAAACATTCTTTACTTCATCGGTAGCAGTATCTGCAGGTGGGTCACCCAGTGGTCCATCCAGCACATAGGTCAAATTACCAGCAGTGAGGACAATCCTAAAATTGCGGAACCAATCCGCGAAGTTGCTTCCATTGTTTTCAACTTTTCTTTCTCTAGGAACGCATTAAAATTGATGGTAGGGGCCGCCATTGATCTACAACATATTTGCAATAGTTTAGGCTAAGTTTATGACAAATTGAGTTCTAATTAATAGTTAAATTAATCTAGGTGAACTCCCACTCAAAACAATATCCCTCACATTGTTTTAGTGATCACACAAACCAAATCCACCACATCAACACTGATCATCACGAGAGTTGATGTAGCTTCAATGGCGAACAATCGACATGTTCATCATATATTACTATATGATTCATGCTTTACCTTTCAGTGATCCGTGTTCCGAGACCATGTATGTACATGCTAGGCTCGTCAAGATCAAACCTTAGCTTCCGCATGAGGAAATCTGGCTTGCTCACGTTGTATACATTTGCGTAATCTAACACACCCGATCATCACGTGGTGCTTCGAAACAACAAGATTTAGCAACGGTGCTTACTAAGGGTGAACACTTTAGAACTTGATATTCATGTGCATGAGGGATCATCTTATAATTCTACCGTCGTTAACTAAGCAATACAAGATGCATAAAGGATTAACATCACATGCAATTCATAATATGTGATATGATATGGCCTTTCTTCTTTGTGCTTCCGATCTCCATCTTCAAGCACGAACATGATCTCCATCATCACCGGCATTGCATCAAGGTCAATGATGCCGCTCCATGGTTGTCGTCCACCAGCTTCAACTATTACAACTACTTTGAATAGACACGCGGGTCTTAACAGAAATTAAAGACAACCATATGGCTCCTGCAGGTTGCCAACTTACAATAAGGAACATTGCATACATCAAATATAATCACAATCATGGCCATATCACATCACAGCACACCCCTGCAAAACAAAGTTAGACGCCTCTACTTTCTTTGCATGTTTTACGTGGTTTGGGGCTTTCAATAAGTGTCGTTCTAAATTACGAACAAGAACCACAACATTGATACTAGTATTGTCAATCACCCGATGTAAATTGAATCTTAACTATGTTGGGAGAAACAGACACCCGCAAAGCCACTTATGCAATACAAGTTGCATGTCAAGCGTGGAGAAAGTCTCATGAACGATGTCATGTAAGGTTCGCCCGGGCCGCTTCATACCACCATCCCGCAAGATGCAAAGTACACAAGAAGTAATCGACAACAAAAGCATCAACGCCCACAATGACCATTGTGTTCTACTCGTGCAACAGATCTACATATAGACACGGCTCTGATACCCCTGTTGGGGTTCGTAGCATGGAAAAAAAAAATTCTACCGCATACAAACAAACAAGCCAAGATCTATCTACTAGATTGTAGCAACGAGTCGATGGAATAACTCACCCTCGAAGATTCCAAAGTGTTTAACGAGAGCGGATTCTCGTGGGTGATGTAGTCGTACTCTTCCCGATCTCAAGATCGCGTAGACGATCCTTCCGGCGCTGCGTTCCGGCAGCGCTTCCGCAGTCGGTCACACGTTCGGTACTCGACAAAGACCTTCCTCTCCCTTGTTCCAGCAGGCAGCGGAGGTTGTAGCACTCTCCTTGCGATTCCGGCAGCACAACGGCGTGGTACCGGAAGTAGAGGGGAGATCTCGCAGGGCTTCGCCTTAAGCCGGAGCGAGTATGGTGGACTATGAGAGAGAGCCTCGGTGATCTAGGGTTTAGACGCACCAAGGAGGAGCAAGGCCGGCGGCTAGGGTTTGCCTAGGCGGCGGTGGCTTGCCCTAGCGGCGGCGGCAGCAGGAGGTGGCGGCGCCGGCGGCTAGGATTAGGGTTTGCGGGGCGTGGTGTTGTGTGCTTGGAGGGGAAGCCCTGCCCCTCCTTATATAGGTGGAGGGGACGCGCCAAGGGGAGGGGAGTTCCTCCCCAACTCGGTCTCCAAGTGGGCCGGCGGTGGAGGGAGGGAACTCCTCCCCAAGTAGGTTTCCTACTCTCCCTCCATCTCACAAAATAGCTGTTTGACTTTTCAAATTGGCGTTTGACTTTTCAAACTAGGATTTGATTAAACCCTTAATTTTGTTCAGCGATGACACCTAGTACATGATGCAATCATTCCAACTTGTTATGACACATTCATGTACCCTTCCCCTCCGGAGTGCCGGACATTCGGGAACTTTCTAGAACATTCCCGATGAAAACACCGGAACTATTCTCCAACCCCGAAACAGGACTTTCCTTATATGAATCTTATTCTCTGGACCATTCCGGATCTCCTCGTGATATCCCGGATACCATCCGAGACTCCGAACAACATTCGGTCTCTTACTCATCATTCCATAACTACTCAAACAACGTCGAATCCTTAAGTGTGTCTCCGTATGGTTCGTGAATTATGCGGACATGATCGAGACACTTCTCCGAACAATAACCAATAGAGGAATCTGGAAATTCGTATGGCTCCCACATATTTCTACGATTACTTTGCGATCGAATGAACCTCTTACATACGATACCAATTTCCCTTTGTCTCACGATAGTTTACTTATCCGAGGTTTTGATCGTCGGTATCTCTGCATACCTAGTTCAACCTCGTTACTGATAAGTACTCTTTTCTCGTTCCCGTGATATGTGATCCCTTGTTAGCCAGTCACATGCTTGCAAGCTAATTGGATGACAATCCACTGAGAGGGCCCAGAGTATATCTATCCGTCATATGGATGGACAAATCCCACTCTTGATCCATGTGTCTCAACTAATACTTTCTGAACACTCAATGCCACCTTTATAGCCACCCAGTTATGGTGTGGTGTTTGATGTCATCAAAGCATCCTTCCGGTGAAGGTGATAGGCATGATCTCATGGTCGAAGGAATTAGGTTACTATGTATCAAAAAGCATATAGCAATTGAACTATTAAAATGACTTGATCTTTATGCTACGCTTATCTATAGGAGTATGTCCATCATATCATTCTCCTAACGATATGATCTTGTTGTTAATAACATCTCAATGTTCATGATAGGGAAACCACAATCATTTATTAACCAATAAGCTAGTATTATGAAGAGGCTTTACTAGGGACTTCAAATTAGGTTTACAAATCACACAAGTATTAATGTTTCCTTGTTAATACTATTATTAGCATGAATGTAAACATTTATCATAAACACAAAGATATAATAATAACTATATTTATTATTGCCTCTAGGGCATATCTCCAACAAAAGTTGGTGTTCCATTTGTAGGAGGATAGGGCCCTTTGTTTTGCTTGTTTTTGTAATAGACAATATGCAAATCAAATACACCTTTTCATTAATACATAGATGTGACAGTAGTATATAATTTGTGAATATTGCTCCCCTCTTTTGGGGTTCTTTATGTTCTTGAAAGTGTTTTACAACCTTTGGTAATCTGTCTGATGTGTTAAAATTACAAAACTGAGTTCTATTTGAATTACAAGGCTGTGTAGGTTTAAACTAGATAAGCATACAGAGACAATTAAAAAACTTAATTTTGTTTTACAATACCCTATTATCCGGTAGAATCTTAATCATAACATCAGAACATATTGTCATGTTCTATGAAATCTGTGAAATACTTTCAGATTAGGGATTTAAATTGAATTGTTGCTGGACTAGTGGAACCTGACAATGCATTCAGAGATAAGTACTGTTTAGATATCTATCATAAAGTATTTCATTTCCTTCCACTGCCTTAATCCATAATTTCAGAAAGTATTTGAACTTAGAAGTTTTACTTCCCATTAATATTTCTATTATAACTTGCCAATTTTTTTATTTCCATAATTACCTCTTTTCAAACTTGATCATGTCAGCTGAAGTGTTGTTTATTTATTCAAACAGGAAGGGGAGCCAGCAGAAGGTGGGCAGAAGAGGAAGGTGCACCTTGGGTACTCCTCCGACAGAGACGAGTCGGTAAGTTTTCTGACAGATGTATAGACTGAAAGAGGCCCTGATCTAAGTAGAATCTTGCCAGCAATTATACATGTCAACCTTTTATTTTCCAATTATTGCCCATCTTTTATTTTTAATTTATTCAAACATTGGTATTTGTTGTGAATAAGGCACTGGAATTTATCAAATATTAATTGAATGTGAATGTACCACCTAAGTGGGTCTCATTTAGACGGAAAGTTGGTGTTGCAATTGCAAGAGGATAGGGCCCTTTGTTTTGCCTTTTTTTGCAACAGAGAATATGCAAATCAAAGATACCTTATCATCTGTATAGATGTGGTAGTAGTATGTAATATCTGTGATGATTGCTCCCCTCTTTGGGGTTCATTATCTTCTCAAAAGTATTTTACAACCGTTTGTATTCTGTCTGATGTGTTAATATTAGAAGAACTGGATTTTATTTTAATTACATGATTGTGTAGATTGAAACTTGATAAGCATATAGGGATAATTGAACTTCTTTTCATTATGATATAACTGCATTGCCAGCCATATTTTTTTTTACTAATATGTAGTACACTTGGTGGTTTTTTATTAATGAATTTGTTCTCCTCTATTCAATGCATCTGGGTTGATTTTGTTAATGTATTATCCACCAGGGGGTGAAGGAAACGGGGTACATCTCCCAGCACAGGAAGCCACAGGTCACTCAGCATGTTCTGGCCCTTCTAGGAGAAAGGACAGGTCCAGTCAATGGATTATTCCTTTTCAGGTTATTGGGAAGTATGGGCACAGAATGAATTTTCACAGTTCTGCATATAGCAAAGACTCTTCTCAGAAGAGAGTTTGAGTTTGTGCTGAACGATGCCTATGAAGCACAAGTGTTTGTGAGGGCCACTTCCACTGCTGATAATGATGTTCTTGAGAGTGCGTCTGCAAAGGAGAAAGCATTTAGTTTAGCTCACACGGTTGTCAAGATTTACAAAATTGTTGAGCTCAATCTTGTGCCAAGCAAGGAGGACAAGCTATTGAACATGCCGTTATGTACATATCCACAGGAATATGACCATCTGTTAGTTGATCGCATGCGTCAACTAAGTTACCCTACTGGATTTTCATGCTAGGGAGACCCAATTGAGAAATGGAAGAATCCTCATCTGTTAGAAACAACCATGAACATTCTTGGTGTGTCTCAGGGTACTCCAGCAGGCCTAACTAGAGTTGTTGTGAAGTAAATGTTCCGTACTGGTACTATTTGCTATCCACTCAGCGTTGTTCCATCAGATTTTAGGTTCAAACATGCTGTTGATCAAGATGGGAGCCTGTACATGAAATTTGTCGACCCTGTCAACGCTAAAGCAATGGCACAGAGGAATTACTTTGTTGATAGATTCATGATCAAGTTTTATCTTGTCAATAGTGTTACGAAGTGTATCAAGTACTTTGACAAGGCAAAGACAAACAAGGTGCATTACAGGAATCATCCCGATAACTCTTTCAAACCCATCCATACCTCGAACTGAAGAACAAGGATCATTTTCATGTTAGCAAGATGTTTTGGTTTAAGAAATTATCTATTATGTTTGTTTATGGCCACGGAAGATTTCAAACCTATATCATTATGTTCTAGCACCCTAGATCTGTACAATATAATTTCGGGTCTCACCTGCTCTACAGAATATTTGTGTGTTCATTTGTGTTGGCCCTGGGAGAATACCTTTGGCATATGTGAGGCAATATGTGCTTAGCAGAATGTGATGTGCTGAAATTGTGTACTCCCTCTGGTCCATATTAATGGACTCAACTTTATCTAAAATCGTATGTATCTAGTTATGTATTTAGACTAGATGCAATCGTATCTAGGCATAAACCAGAGGGAGTATGTTTTTTGTCAGTCCTACAAGGTGATGGTGGGAGGTGCTCTGCCCAGCCGATGATTAATTCGCATTCTATGTCCAAGATCATAATTGGTTGCACGAAAGCTTGCACTGTTCTAGGTTGTACAGATTCTTATCCCTGTTTTTTGTGTGGGCATCACATATGAGGCTACAACAGGGTGTTATTAGATGGAATTAGACGCATCTCTGGTTTCTGGTTGCACCGGCTCATGATGAATCACAGTACACGCTAATGGTAGAACTGATGCGATTGGATCCCGATGGTATATTCTCTATGTTTCAGCACTGTCACTAGTTTGCACACACGCACAGAAAGTTAACATAACAGGTTCCAGCAGGTTCTACTAATAAGTACTTTCAGCAGGGTCTTCAGTTGTTGTCTGCCCCACCATGATCAGATGCAGTCCACCATCACTATCTGGATTAAAGTCGAAGCGGATGATGTCTCCCTCTTCTATCTTGTACTCCCAAGACAGCAGAAATAGTGTATATTTTGGTCAAATTATCAGAATAAATTTAACAGAAATCATATAAATTCCGAAAATCATATAAATTCAGCAAAAATCATAGAGATTCAGGTAAGGTCATAACATGTCCCTTAGAAGGTTTCCGCACTGTATGCAACATTACATTAACATAAGGAAATGACATTCAGTAGTTGCCACTACAAGTGAAATAAGACTATATGGGAACGCGAGATGCTGGCACTCTTTTTCCCCTTTTGGCTCTTCCTGCTCGTCTTCCTCTTCTACCAGATGCTCCCCTAGGAGTATCTAGAGATCTTGCACCTGCAGTAGCTGCAGTTCTTACAGCTGGTTGAGACCTTGCAGTTGAGGGGGCAGCTACAGTTCCATGTGACGTAGGGGTAGATGGAGGGGTAGTGGCAGTTGCATCTATGCCAATCCAGCTCTTGGAGTCTGTCATACATTTATTAAACTTTCTACCTTGCCTTCTTATCTCCACAACCCATGAATCTTCCTCTTTTTTATTATTATGTGCAACGTATTCCACGTCACTCTCTGAATCTGACAGTATAATATATTTCACTTCACTGTCTTGTCCTGGAGCTACTGGATTTGGTTGCTCGTCATGCCCCGAAGCTGCTGGCATGGGATGATGATCTTGACCTAAAGATGAAAAAGCTGCACCTTGTGTACGATTCACCACTTGAGATAATACTGGTTCTGTCATTATCACATCATCTTCATCACTTTCTATTTATTCTGGTCTTTCATTGAATGATTTCTTCTGCCTCAGTGGGCAACATCTGCTTTCATACTCAGCAGGTTTAACTGCAGTTATGACAACAACATCTGGTTCTTCCTCTCCATCACTCAATTCCCACACTTCATCCTTGAAAGCACACCTGATGCTACTATGCTTACTGTCTTCCTCACCGTGGTACTCAACGTACACATCAGCCACTCTCCCAGGGCGAACATAATGAGCCATCTCGACACAGCCACTGTCATCATAGAGCAACACCAACCCATCCACAAGATCTTTCCCTGGAATAAGAAAATGTAATTTTATCGTCTCCTTCGATGCCATGTGATCTTTAACAAATCCTTTGACTTCCTGCAACGAAAGTTTTTTCCACTCTATCTCTGAAAGCGCATCATCTCCTCCAACGTAGTCCAGATTTGGCCCCACTTTGATGAACTTCCCTACGAAATGAAATCTCACCAACAAAATTTCCCTAGGGTCCATGAATTATCTGAAATAAAAGTACAATGCAATAGAATTTAGAAGATCATAGTTAAATTCAACACAAAAATCAGCAAAATCAGAAAAAATCCACCCCTTTCCGTTACCAAAACCACTCCCAACAATAGTAGCGGCAAACCCTATCAGTACTTGCACAACTACGTTGTGTAGAAGAGGAGGAGGGGTCAAGAACGTAACCTTCGTTTACCTCGAGTCGTCGCGTCCTGTCGATCGTCGCAGCCTCCATGATGAACCGCCCACCGTCTTTGCCGTCGCCAGAGAAGGTACCAGCGAATCAGGGGCCACGGAGTATATAACGTGAAGGCCGGCCCATTAGTGGCCCAAAACCTGACCTACACCATAATTTGTGCATATAAAATCGTTCACACGGGGTATATCAAAAATGCGCGATCTCGGGCATAAAACCACATGCTATCATCGCTCGTACCACTATGATGTGCTAGCATCAGTGTACTTACTCAAACATCATCATTATATAATAGTATAACAAGTACTCCCTCCGTCCAAAAATAGATGTCTCAAATTTGTCAAAATTTGGATGAATCTAGACACTATTTAGTATACAGATTCATCCAAAATTTGAAAAACTTAAGACATCTATTCTAGAACGGAGGGAGTAATAAACATGGGTAAGGTACGGTTTTCATGCCCTAAAATGTTTCCACACCATGCTCAGGTTTATTCGAAGTGCAATTTTTTGGGAATCACCATGAATGCCGTAAAGGCATCGGCTACCCGAGGCAGGTGTAAAAGCAAAGAGGAGAAAACCAGAACCTAGACAATTGAAGTTAAATGTTGATGCGTCATTCCATGTTGACTCCATGGCGGGCTCTGTTGGTGCTTTGATCCGCGACTACAAAGGTACATTTTTTGCGGCATTAACTAAATTTTTGCCTCATGTTTCATCTTCAACGATGGGAGAATCTATCGCAATGCAAGCTGGCCTGGCGCTTGCTAACTCGCTGGGATGCAACCATATCACTGCGGAGTCGGATTATACTGATGTTATCCATGCATGTACGGGCGACCAATCCTGGTGGGATGAAGCGGCAATGTGAGATTTATGCACTGTCCAAGGGAATCAAATGGTCCTGCTCATGAGCTAGCTAGGGATAGTTTTCTTAATAAGAGCTCTTGTAATTGGGTCAATGAACCCCCTAGTTTTATCCTGCAATCCCCTGTAAACAATGCAACATTGATTTGATGGGCTGCAAGTTTCAGACGTACTCTTTTTCCTTACGAGGGTACCTAAGGGGACTAGAAGGTTTTAATGAGGCGGCTTGCATGCTTAATATATGAGTTTCAAAAAAGTGCAATTTTTTAATGAATTCATTTCACACCTTCCAGCTTTACTCATAGCACTTTTAGAATGATGTATGGTAGCTTTCAGATTTATGCAAAGAATGCGAACATTGTGTGGGCTCTAGACCTATCTGAGTTGGCTAGAAACACCATCAACATGGGGTTGTATGAGTTTCTAGCCAACCAATAGAGGTCTATGGCCCATGCAATGTTTGCATGGGCCCACACCTGCCACAAGTGTCTCATCATGTCTTGGCATAGCACTCTCATAATTAGATGTATCAACTAGGTAGGATCATGTTGGCCAAGTGGTCAGTCACACAATCAAAGGTTGATGAAGGAGTTTCTAGCCAACCCAGAGAGATCTATAGCCCATGCAATGTTGACATGGGATCACATTTGCCACAAAGTGTCTCATCATGTCTTGGCATAGCAGTGTTATACTTAGATCTATCAACTAGGTAGGATCATGCTATCCAAGTGATGTCTCATACAACCACAAGTTGATGAAGGAGTTTCTAGCCAACCTAGAGATGTCTATAGCCCATGCAATATTATCTAGGGCCCACACCTACAACATGTGTTTGTCATGGCTTGACATAGCACTCTTATACTTAGCTGTATCAACTGGGTGGGATCATGTTGGCCAAGTGTCGAGGCACATAACCACAAGTTGATGAAGGAGTTTGTACCAACCCAGATAGGTCTATAGCACATGAAATGTTGGCATGGGTCCACATTTGCCGCAAAGTGTCTCATCATGTCTTGGCATAGCAATGTTATATACTGAGATCTATCAACTGGGAAAGATCATGTTATCCAAGTGATGACACATGCAACCACAAGTTGATGAAGGTGTTTCTAGAAATCTTAGATAGTTCTACATCCCATGCAATGTTGGCATGAGCCCACATCCGCCACAAGTGTGTGTCATGTCTTGGCATAACATTCTCATTCTTAGATCTATCAAGTAGGTAGGATCATGTTGGCCAAGTGCTGAGCCACACAACCACAAGTTGATGAAGGAGTTTCTAGCCAACCAAGAGACGTCTATAGCCCATGCAAACCACATTTGACACAAAGTGTATCATCAAGTCTTGGCATAGAAGTGTTATACTTAGATCTATCAACAAGGTAGGATAATGTTATCCAAGTGATGACTCATACAACCACAAGTTGATGAAGGTGTTTGTAGACAGCCCAAATAGATATAGATCCCAAGCAATATTGACATGGGCCCACATATGCCACAAGTGTGTGTCATGGCTTGGAATAGCACTGTAATACTTACATGTATCAACTAGGTGGGATCATGTTGGCCAACTGCTGAGCCACACTACCACAAGTTGATGGTATTGTTTCTAGTTAACCCAGAGAGGTCTATAGCCAATGCAATGTTGGTATGGGCCCACATTTGCCACAAAGTGTCTCATCATGTCTTGGCATATAAGTGTTATAGTAAGATCTATCAACTGGGTAGGATCATGTTGGCCAACTACTGAGTCACACAACCACAAGTTAGTGAATATGTTTCTAGACAGCTTAGATAGGTCTACATACCATGCAATGTTGGCATGGGCCCACATATGCCACAAGTGTGTGTCATGTCTTGGCATAGCATTCTCATTCTTAGATGTATCAACTGGGTGGGATCACGCTGGCCAAGTGCCGAGCCACACAACCACAAGTTGATGAAGGAGTTTCTAGCCAACCAAGAGATGTCTATAGCCCATGCAAACCACATTTGCCACAAAGTGTCTCATCATATTTTGGCATAGCAGTGCTATACTTATATCTATCAACTAGGTAGGATCTATCTAGCCCAAAGAGGTGTCTAGACCCCATGCAATGTTGGCATGGGCCCACATCTACCATAGTTGTGTGTGTCATGGCTTGGCATAGCAAAATTATAGTTAGATCTATCAAGTAGGTAGGATCATGTTGGTCAGGTGTGATGACTCATACAACAATAAGTTGGTGAAGGTGTTTCTATCCAGCCCAGTGAGGTCTAGACCCCATGTAATGTTGTCATGGCCACACATTTTCCACAAGTGTGTGTCATGGCCTGGCATAGCACTCTTATAGCTAGATCTATCAAGTGGGTGGGATCATGTTGGTCAGTGTAGTGACTCACACAGCCACTAAGTTGATGATGGTGTTTCTATCCTTCCCAGAGAGGTGTCTAGATCCCGTGCAATGTTGGCATGGGCCCACATCTACCATAGTTGTGTGTGTCATGGCTTGGCATAGCAAAAGTATAGTTAGATCTAGCAAGTAGGTAGGATCATGTTGGTCACGTGTTATGACTCATACAACAAGTTGGTGAAGGTGTTTCTATCCAGCCCAGAGAGGTCTAGACCCCATGTAATGTTGGCATGGCCACACATTTGCCACAAGTGTGTGTCATGTCCTAGCATAGCACTCTTATAGCTAGATCTAGCAAGTGGGTGGGATCATGTTGGTCAGGTGTAGTGACTCACAGAGCCACTAGGTTTATGATGGTGTTTCTAGCCAACCCAGAGAGGTCTAGATCCCATGCAATGTTGGCATGGGCACACATCTACCACAGTTGTGTGTGTCATGGCTTGGTATAGAAAAAATATAGATAGATCTAGCAAGTAGGTACGATCATGTTGGTCAGGTGTGATGACTCATACAACAAGTTGGGGAAGGTGTTTCTATCCCGCCCACAGAGGTCTAGAGACGCCATGCAATGTTGGCATGGCCCCACATCTCCCACAAGCTAGTGTGTCATGGCTTGGCATAGCACTCTTATAGCTCGATCTATCAAGTGGGTGGGATCATGTGGTTAGGTGTAGTGACTCACACAACCACTAAGTTGATGACGGAGGTTTCTAGCCAACCCAGAGAGGTCTAGATCACATGCAATGTTGGCATGGGCCCACATCTACCACAGTTGTGTGTATCATGGCTTGGCATAACAAAATTATAGTTACATCTATCAGGTGTGATGAATCATACAACAACAAGTTGGTGAAGGTGTTTCTATAAGTGTTATAATAAGATCTATTAACCGGGAAGGATCATGTTATCCAAGTGATGACTCATGCAACCACTAGTTCGTGAAGGTGTTTATAGGAAAATAATTACCCACAACAACATTGCATGGGATCTAAAATTAACCAATCTGAGTTGTCTAGAAACAACTGACCAACTTGTAGTAGTATGAGCCAACACTTGCTCAAACATGATCCCACCTAGTTGTTAATTCTAATTAACTAAATAACTGCTATGATGCACACTTGTACCTCAAATAGCCTCAACCCAACATTGCATGGGCTCTAGACTAATCTGAGTTGGCTAGAAACCCTTTCGCATTTTGCCTTTGTAATTGGTGTCTTATTTGCCATAAAATGTAACATTTGGAATATTGAAATAATAAGGTATACCATAGTTTTTATCTCGATTGCGATTTGTAGAAAACAGTTGGATCGGACCAATCTATCTAATACTCAAAGAATTTTGGTGTGCATGAATAAACAACCATCTAAACAATTTAGTGTGCATGAACACGAACCAAAACTACATCTCACGAAGTAGCAGACACTCGTAAGGCATATATATAGATTAAACGAGGTTCCATCACAAACGACAAAATAACACCAGTTTCTGCAACAAATAGTTTCAACGATAACAACTAAAATTTATAGGGGACTAAAGCATTGGTAGCACAATCAAATCTTGGCCTTAGGATCGGCGTCGAGGGGCACCATATCAGTGTTGACATACTTGAGATTCTTGTGTATGTTCATGCTTTTGTTGTCCCTGGCCTCCTTGTCATCTCCCATGTTGTCATACTCCTGGATTTATTAAATACGAAGAAGTGAGAAAATTAATTTACATGAAATATAAATTCAAGCTTTCAAAAATTATTATCGTCATGAATAAAATCATATGTAAGAATTTGAATTATAAGATAAAACGGGCATGCATCTCATCTTGGAAATACATCGATTGGTATGTAACATGCATCCGAGAATTTTGAAAATATAAGATAAAGGGTATGCATCAAATATGGAATCATCATATTGGTACTAATCTACATTAAGAAAAGTGTGCATCTAATCAACTTGCATGCATCTGATATGGTTACTACTAAGTGCATTACATAGGCTGGTCCTAGTGGGAGTATCATAGCTAGTATCATGCATGCCATGTTGGCAAAAATCTGATGTGGCACAACAATTAATGAAGAAAGAGATTGTTAGAGTGTCATAGGTAGATACCGTATCATAGCACGTAAAACTAGAAAATCCTTATATAAATAATTCTTGTACACAATTTTGTATTGAGATTCTATAAATCATTAAATATAGTACTGGTATGATACCATGCATGATACTAGTAGCATGATACTACCACTACACAATAAAGATATGCCTTCATGAAAACAAGTGCAATAACTTTGATTACAAATTCATGGTTACGATCTACAAAAATCAGTTGGTACTTAATCATGTTGATTATAAAATTAGTATTCTATCATTATTAATAATTAAGTAATCTGATTAGATATGAATAAAATTAATAACTCGCAGATCGAATCAATATACAATACAATGAAACCACCAACCCTATGCCTAGATCTTAGGCGCCTGATGTCATCCTAATATTTCTGCTAAAATTTCAGTTGTAACCTAGTTACAACTCATAATATTTGTACTAATTCTTAGTTGCATCCTAGTTGCAACTCATTAAATTCTCAGTTACACCCTAGTTGCAACTCATGTGTAACTTTCACTTTCCACGAATCACGAGGTAAATCGAACGGTGAAAGAGGCGACTAAGACCTAAGAAGTTCTCAGGCGCCCGAGAACTAGAAAAACCGAAAATAAAATATGGCTAAATCAACTTGGTGGCAGATCAAATCAATCTGCAGCGAGAGCAAAACATACGAACAGTAATCAACTAACACTCTAACAGAAAAACAACTTGTACTCGTCAGTGAACTTAACCTTGAACTTGTAGCATTCTCTGGGACCTCAAAGGTGGGCGACGTTTGCATCCGGGTACACCTCGTAGTCCTCCTCAACGTTTGCATCCGGGTCGTAGTCCTCCTCCTTGAAATCGAATATTTCCATGCGCTTCGCCTTCTTCTCATCCCGATCTGCCGAGGGAGCCACGACATCGTCCTTCACCTAATCCTCGTGGTCACCGACGACCGTTGCGTCGGAAGCCGGAGCAATTACGGCGGGGCTAGGAGAGTCCGGACTGCTCGGAGCAGCAGCGCTGACCCGTACAACCACGAACACCGCAAGGGCATCCTCTGATCCTCCACTTGGCTGCAGCCCCGGCTCATCACCACGGACTCGCTTCATGGCGTACGAAGGGAGGAGGGTGGTATCGTAGTGTGTAGTCCTGTGGCCTGAGGAATTAGGGTTTTATCTCGACAAATGTGAGCGCTGGGCTGGGCCAACCGCGTGCCCTACCGCTGGTACCTGGTAGCACCTCAGGGCATCTCCACCGGGCTGACGCATCCCGTCCCAACGAACTCGTTCACCGGGCCGACGCATACTGTCTGTGCATCTCCACCGGGCCGACGCATTTTACATCGTACAGCTCGTCCTGCCCGTTGGTGCCGCTGGCCCACCCGTGAGCCACCGCGGTGTTGATTCAGATGCGCGTAGAGGCACCGATTCAGATGCAACCGCTGACCGGCGGCAGCCTACGCCATCAATGGCGACGATACTACACACTGACTGCCTAGACACTTCAATGTTGTATCCTCGGCCTCCACGCCATCATCCGATGCCGGCCCTTTTTAACTGGCCGTCCGTGGCCATTTTCTCCCCACAGAACCACATCCTCTCGTCCTTCTCCTTTTCGTTCTCCACTACCTGTAGCTAGCCATGGCCGGTGGCGCTGGATCGACGGGAGGGTGCAGCGGCCATGGACATCGAGGGAGGCGTGGAGGACGCGGCCAAATCACCTCGCCACCATGCTCTCCCTCACCGTCGTCGTCGCCTGAATATTTCGACCCAGGCGCCCAGTTCGCCATGGCCATCCACCTCGGCATGCCGCGTGACAGGCAGCTCCTGCCCCACGGGTTCGTGTCGCTGATTGAAGACGAGCCGCCCCTGCTCGCCATGCTGCGGGCAACCGGCTTCAGGACAGGCAGGTACCCAGTCGACCTGCAGTCCGACCACCTCGGCCAGATGTACCTCGGCAACGGCTGGGAGCGCTTCGCCCGCTCGCACAAGATCGAAGCGGGCAACATCCTCATCTTGAGGTACGACGGCGAAGGAAAGTTTGGCGTCAGCGTCTTCGACCACACCATGTGCCGTCGCTACTACCACTTCGACTCCTCCTCCAACTCCGATGAGTAGGCTAGGCTGTATGATGATGTTTCTTTTGGTTTACTAATGTTAGTATTGATGTTGAAACAGCCGTTCGGTGGTCCGGAGACTTCTTTTCTTCCTCTCTGAACCCTCCTGTTTCCCTCGTCCACCTCCAAGTCTTGGGCCTTCAGGCCCCTCCCCGCTCCTCTCCGGCGATGGCCAGCGTCGAGTCGGGTGAGGGTCCCTCGCTTATACAGAAGTAGAGTAGGCTTTTCTGGTTTTCCCCTTGTGGAGTTTGCCACTATGGCGTCTAAGGGTAGGACGGCGATCTCCGGCAGCCAGATCCGCTGCGTCCTGTGCTTCTTCTGGTTCGCTAAGCTCCATCGGTGGCAGGTGGTGTGGGTGGCGAGCTGGAGAGGCCCTGGCATCCCTCTCAGTAAGGCTTATTTTCTGCTTCTTCAACCTCTAGTGGAGGCCCTCTTGCGTCTCAGCCATGGCAAGATTCGACGCGCCTACGTCAAGTGGTTTCATCCCCGATTCAAGCGCTGTCGGCCACGGCGTCGAGCACGCCATTGTTTCCGGTGGAGAAGGACCTGGTGGATCTGATTGCTTTTTCTTATTTTTATGCAAGGTCCTTTTTGTAAAAGTCCAAGGCACGGGTGTATTTTTGTTTATCTCTAAGGCACTGCTTGTAATTGTACCCACGTATTAATGCAGCCGTGACGCGGGCGCGGTTGTAGGAGTTGGGCGCCTGCACGCCGAGTCTTACTTTTTTCTTCTATCCTATATTTTTATTATTTTTTATATTTAAAAATTTAAACAAAATAGCTATTTTAAAATTTTGAATTTTTTCAAATAAATTACATATTCTTGACAGGCACCAGTGGTATAGAATGTGAAAAATTTTTGGTATCATTTGATGAACATCGAAAAACTGAAAAATTTACGAACTACCCTTTTGGTCTCACCTAGGCTTTTCCTAGCAATGTGTTTTTATCAACTTACTAGTTGTGTGTCACTACACCTGATTATCATGATCCCACCCACTTTATAGATCTAAGAGTGCTATGCCAATCCATGACATACACTTGTGGCAGATGTGGGGCCATGCCAACATTGCATGGGATCTAGACATGTCTGAAATAGATAAAAACATGATCCTACCTACTTGATAGATCTAAATATAAATTTGCTATGCCAAGCCATGACACACACTTGTGGCAGATGTAGGCACATGCCAACATTGTATGGGCTATAGAGCTCTCTGGGTTGGCTAGAAACACCATCATGAACCTAGTGTTTGTGTGCCTCACCCAACATGATGCCACACTGTTGATAGATCTTATAGTATAACACTACTATGCCAAGCCATGACACACAAGCTGTGGTTGATGTGGGGCCATGCCAACATTGCATGGGCTATAGACCTCTCTGGGTTGCCTAGAAACACCATCATCAATCTAGTGGTTGTGTGAGTCGCTACACTTAACCAACATGATCCCACCCACTTGATAGGTCTAAGTATAAGAGTGTTATGTCAAGCCATGACAGACACCTGTGGCAGATGTGGGGCCATGCCAACATTGCATGAGATGTAGTCATGTAGACCTCTCTTGGCTGGATAGAAACACCTTCACCCTTTAATTAAATATGAATCTCTAGTTGGTATTGTCATCCTTTCTAATTATTCTACATAGCTAATCATATGTGCAAATTAGGTAGTTCATTAATCTTGTTTTGAGTTCCAATATGGTCCTAGCGATCTTGTTGTGTTGAAATATTGAGACAATGTGGAGTGTCCAAAATGTACACAATTTGGCTAGAAAAGTTAAGCAAAATATTGGTAAAATATGGTCTATTCAAAAAATATTAGAGAATTGTTTCTAAAAATTAGTTGAATTGTTAATCTAAAATAAAAAATATTGGAAAATTTTGAATTCCCTTTGTTTGCTTAATTCTAGAATCTTCTATGATGTATTCGATTTTTAACTAGATAATATCGTTTGCTTAACTAAATATAGACTCAATGCTTCTTGGATATAATTACTTTTTTGTGCTTAACCAATTTTAATACAACATAATGATGATATGTCACACTCAGTAGTTTGTCAATGTCTCAAGCGCACAACTAAATATAGTAAAACAAAAGCACATGAAACGCAACTAAGCCTGCCGTTTAGGGCGGATGCGCGTCAGCCGTTTAACAGACCGGACCAACAGTGGCCCAGCCATGCGTGTCGGGTTTTGCCAAATACCTAGTCTCCATTCCTCCCCGAACAAACGATCCATCTTTGTGACACGGCGCCGCGCAGCGCCGTCATCGTTCTACTGTCGCAGACGTCGTCCGTGCTTCCATAGAAAGATAACTGCTCTCTCGCGGTAGATTTACCCGCCACACTCGTCGTCAACAAGGATGGCTGGCACCAAAGAGGTACCATACATGCTTGGTCTCTTCCTACCACTAAATTTCTCCCAATTAATATTACTGATCAGATCTATATTCTATCGTAGTGTCCCACTTGTTTTGACATAAATGGTTTGTGCGGCCGTGGGGATATCTACATGACCAACTTTGATTTGACGTTTCAAGATGGATTTGTGGACACCACGGTATTCATCTACCAACGAGTATATCATGTTGTTTATTTCTTTCTTATTATGTGTTTGGCATTTTTTGATTGTTTATTTGAGTCATTAATGCATGACCTGCATGTAATTTTTGAAGTTTTATGTGCATGTTTGATATTAAGAGTAATTTCTCTTTTTAGTCGTGTTAATGTCTTGGAACTCAATATAAATTTGATGAAGTCTAGTATTATGAAAAGTTCGAAGACAATAAACTGTATGATTATGGTTTGCACTGAATGGATCTTAGCTCTTACTGTTAAAAAACATCAAGATAAGTGACTCTTACTACAGGCATATATATGATTTCATGACTCTTAGACCTTCTTTGACGTGGTAATCTAATTTTAATCACATATGTGTTGTTAGGTCGTCCCGTGCTACGTGAGAGCATGTTTCCTTATGCCATATTTTGTGCGAAAGGACGACACAGAGAGTTTCACTACTGTTCTAAGGACCAAGGAGGACTTCGAATTTGATGTTGATGTCACAAACCAACCAGGTCTAACCTACATTAGTGGCAGAGCATGGAAGGAAGTTGCAATAATATACAATATTCAAGTTGGCCAGAAAATGTACTTCATTGTGAACACCAAAGATCCTTGGAATCGTGTCACAACTGGGAACCTTCCAGTCACCCATCCAAGTAGTGTTCCAAGATAATTCATCTTGTACCAATAATATCATATTTTAGTGTAATCATTTTTACATTTAATTTTCTCAAATCATAAATTGCAGAATATTTCCGACTCTCGCCTGAAAGACGTGGCATTGTTGACTCTATCAAGGCCACCAACGGAATCAAGATAAATTGGAGGATGATGAATACAATCATAGAAACTGTAGATACTTTGGACTACAGGCTATCACATTATTATGTTGGAGATTATGTACCAGGATCAACTGTAGCAATGGTCCATACCCTAAACTGTCGCAGCCAAACCAAACACCTGGTAATTATTAGCAACCTGTTTCTTTCTTTTTAAGTTTATTGTGAATGTTAAACTGGTCTTATTTGGTACTCCCTCCGTTCACTAATATAAGATACTCCACCGTTCAGAAATATAAAACATTTTAGCTTTGTGAAAAGAATGTATCTAGATGTATTTTAGTGTATAGGTTCACTCTGAATATATACTCCCTCTGTCCTAAAATAGATGTCTCAAATTTGTCAAAATGTGGATGAATCTATACACTATTTAGTAGATGAATTCATTCAAGATTTGAAATACCTAAGACATCTATTCTTGGACGGAGGGAGTACAAAAGTTGTCTAGACAAATTTGTTTCACAAAGCTCGCTCTAACACGTCTTATATTTCTAAACGGAGGGAGTATTAGTGAACGGAAAGGATTATATTTAGTGAATGCATGTATGGAGTATCATTTCTGTTCCATTCCAAGTTTAACTAACAACTTCTTCTGGTGTCGTGCTACTTTATTTTTAAATCAGAAAATCCCAAAATGTCTTGTCCCAAATAGATGGACAAAGAAGGTGGTATGACCATTGTGTGTTATCCTCACACAATGGTGCAGGGGTCATACACCATTTCAAACAAGGATGGCCGTCTCTGTTTGAGTAGCTAGAAGAATTTCATGGACAAGGAGCCTACACTTGGATTGGGTGTCAAGATGTTGTTCTTACTGTACCAAGCCTATAAAGGAGCTTACTTGTTTGTTACCCGTTTTCCTGATGATGCCATGTAGTTATTTTCATATCGAATGTTGCACTTGCTCTGTTAGTGGACACCCGAATTATGTTATCCTATTTTCGTACCGGTTTTAATTTTTTAAGCCTACACGATATAGGTTCATACATCTACGTGAATGCTCGATTATTAAGTTCAAAATGCCATGTATACAAATAATTCTCCATACCGACATACTCCGTTCCAAAATTTAAGACGTTTTAGTTTTGTGATATGAATGTAAACGGAACGGAGGGACTATGAAGTACGGAAGTAGAAAATAGGGATAAATAGAAGAAAAAGAAAAGGAAAATAATAAAATCGTATCTAGGCCCATTGTATAGCGCTAGCAGATGAGCGGAGTGGAGAGGAGATGGGCCAACTCGTCAGCTGCCTACAAGGCGGCCCATGAGTCTGCCGATGGAAGCGTCACGCGGCGGCCTTTCCGGCTCAACATTAGTTTTCTATAAAATGCATAAATAGGTTTACTCGTCCCACCGCCGCGCCTATCATCTCCTCTCGCCGCCGCCCCACGTCCATCTTCTCTCGACGTCTCTGCTCCCGTTCGTGACGTCGATCCGCCACCGTCCGTGGGCCCTAGACTCGCTATTGCTCGTACGTTTACATTAAATTTGTAGGCTAGCTCTGATTTCATTGTCTGGATGAACTACATAGTATACAATATATTAATTGTGTAGCTGATTTATGTAGATCTTTCACTGTACATTATTTGTATTTGTTGAACATGTGCATGACTGATGTTTTTGACGTGTGTACTAGTGTATGACGTGTGTAATGGATTTATATGATTATGTTATTGTTTTAGGAGACATGGCGTTGTGCGGAAAATGCAAGAGTGTGAGCGACTCCTTGACCTCGGGGTTATTATTTAGTGTCTTTATGCATAAAGAGTTTGAAGATTCATTGGTACGAAACACACTATTTTTCCTTGCACTATTGCTATCTTGTAACCTTTGTTGGCGGCGCTCTACCTTTTTTAAACGTGTGTATATTCGGTTAATTGTGCATAGATTATTCCGTGCAATGCAAGGTTCATGTTCAATGAATATGTAGAAAAGAAGACTAGTGTGCGCTTTCTAGCACTTGGGAGTGCATATGACGTTGATGTGGTGAAAGATAAGGCTTTGACCCGCATGGGTGGTGATGGATGGAAAGAATTCATTAGACAGAACCATGTGTTTGGGGGATATCAAATTATTGTGTTTTCGTTGGGAGGAAAAACACCCAGTATCAGTATTGTCTATTTCAGCGGTGGCGAGAAAGACCCGTATGACTCTACCATCATCTCCCAAGTATGCGAACTGAGCAAAGATGAGCATGGGCACCTCTTAAATATTATACATGCAGGAAGTACTATTCTTGGGGTCCCATTAGTAAACCGTTTAACATGCACCAATCTTGCGAAACACAACATGGTATGTTATCCTCGTACTCCCTCCGTCTCAAAATAGATGTCTCAGTTTTGTCAAAAATTGTCAAAATTTGGACGAATCTAGACACAATTTAGTATATATATTCATCCAAATTTAAACCTAAGACATCTATTTTGAGACGGAGGGGGTAGTTATAATTATGTTATTCCTCCTTATATGTGCATAACTTGTGGCAATCGTCTCACATCGTTACTCTTTTGATTTCATCATCCACGACGACATCACAGAAACTACCTAAAAAATTTGTTGCCGGCCTTAACATTCCCGAGGAAGGCTTGGTTGGGCTGCGGGTTGGAGATTTCGAAGTCAGCAACATTTCCTACACGATTGACAACGATGGTCGGCTGATATTCAACAAAAAGTCATGGAGGGATTTCCATACGAAAGAAGATGATCTACAAGTTGGACAAGCCTTGCTCATTACTCCTAGGAGCACAAAACAAGTTGGCCTGAACATTATGTTTATCATCGACATCATCTAGCTCCTTGTTTCTTAAGATCGATGTTTATTCGTTTGTAGCTGTCCTGGAACAATTATTTATCTATTTTGCCGCCATATGTAAGAACATTATTATTCCGACGAGTTGACATTATTGGCCTAGCGATGTATACATCTTTAATATTCTCCCTTCGAACCTAGCAATGCATACATTTTTAATATTCTCTTCAAATATTCCTAATGTGTTACTATGTAACATTGTAATTCCAAATTTATTCATAGCATTATTGGCCTAGCGATGTATACATCGTGATTATGTAAGTAACTTTCGATGCACTAATAATAAATACTTTCGATGCATGAAGCCACGTGTAGACCCACTCATGCACTGGTTAGCCACTCACAGTGGTTGTTTGGATACGGAAGATTAGCTCCTAGTTTTTGTAAAACGAGTTTTAAGCTGATTTTTAGGAAAACCAGTTTTGCCAAAATTTCAGTTAAGAATAGGCACACCGAAATCCATGTTTGGTTTAGGAAATTGTAAAACTTGTTTTTGGATGGAGGCAGATACACGAGACTGACATGAAAATTAATGGCGACAGTGATGCACATAGACATGAGAGAATTAACAGCGACAAAGCTTTGTAGAGCAGCAGAAAGACTCTCAAGGCGGCCACCGCCGTGAACACCAGCGCGCCGGCAGCAACGCTAATGCATATGTCGTTGACACACCTACACGATTGCATCCCGGAGCACCGGCAAGCCTGGACATGATGGAGACCCCGGAGAAATTCACGATGCAGCTTTCCTGGTTTGTGGCAGCGCGTCCGTGGAGACGGTCTCTTAGAACTCATCGTCCTTCTCAAGCAACACCATGTTCCCGGCGTCAGCGTGAGCTCTGCGTCCGGCGGCGGCGCGTTCGATAACGGTGTCGCTGGTGCATAACTCGTCTTCCTCCCCATGTTCCTCGTCAGCATGAGCTCTTCGTCCAGCGATGTCTTTGCATCGGCCTTGCCTGGCCAGCTCGCCATGTACGTCTGCCTATGAAGTCTCCAGCCAAGGGTCGTCCGACGAACTTGGAGATAAACTTCTGTGTACTCTCTGCTGCTTGTTCCTTCATGTAACCACCGAAATAATGATACACGACACCGCGTTGCCCAGTTTTGTGTAATCGTGTTTTAAGAACAACGGTTAATAGTCGTTTTGGCCAAAACGCAGCCCATTTTGGGGGCCGAAGCCAAACAGAGTTTTAGTCTGTTACACAGTTACGCGAGGATAAGGGAAACGAGTTCTCTCAAATGACGTATCCAAACAAGGCCTACTCTTTAGAAGCATACATAGAAATGATTTCCTGATTGCACAACTGGCTCGAGACAGGCCGACCGGCATACAGGCTGTCCTAAACCCTAAACCCCACAGGGCCCACCCAACCACCACGCACACACCCCACGTTATATGTGCGCACAAAGAGGCACATCTTATCAGAGGGATTTTCTTGTTCGATCGCCTCGACTCCGCCCACCTCGACGCTGCCCATCGCCGCCAACGACAAGATTTGAATTTTTTTCGTCCTGCCCTACATGAGAGCTATATCGAGGACACACCGTTTCTTTTTGAGGAGCTAAATAATCGCAGCACACGCACTATCGTTGCAGGTATTTTTGTAGGCACTGTGGATTTATCATACAGTATTACTAGTTCTAAGTTCAGCAGAACTTCAATTAGAGCTCGATCCATATGGATCCGTTTGTTTAGTCGTTAGATTTTCCGCCCAAGGGTAGTCGCCATTATGTCGAAGAATTGTTAGTGGATCTTCGCTAGGAATTCTAGTTGTTGGGCTCTGTTTGACGGCGGGAAATCGTTTGGCATGATGTTGCCTATTAATTCTTCTATAATTTTCTTGGTTAATTGTTTCTGTGTTAGACATCGCATCTCAGGCCTACATGCGGTGTTGAGATACAATTTAGCTGGTTTGGTGTTTAAAAACGAATGATGTAGAAGTCCCTTTTGAATAAAACAAGACGTTTGATTCTCCTGTTGTTATTCAATTTAGCAGGTTATGTGTAATATTGTTCATATATGTTTGCAATAAAAGGTCTATAAACACATGCACTACAGAAAAACTATGTGTGTAAACTCTTTATTTGTAATTGTATATATGTGTAAACATATTTAAAATGAAGTATATGTGTAGACATTTTTATACGCAATTGCACATGCAAAGATTTGTAATTATATTTGTATGTGTAAGTATATTTGTAATTGTATATATGTGTAAACAAGTTCAAAATCCCGCTCTCGATTTATCGATAGTTAGGCGCGTCTAGAGACTTACCTTACATGGTGTAGTATAATGTACTCTTAGTGTTATCTATCTTAGTCTATGTGTGTTATGAATAGTATTATTTCTTCGGATGCCAACAAAACACCTAAATAAATATATTTATTTTTTAACAGAATGGACGAAAATCGGAGAAATGTGTTGTGTTGTTGAGAAGTGGTGTCATTTCATGAAAAGTATGACACCGGCACAACGTGCCAAAATTAGAGAAACCGACTTGCAGTGCATGCTTCAGATTCCCCCAGTGAAGTCAAGATGTTTGGTGATCAAATTTATGACAGAAAAATTTGATCCAAAGATAGAAAAATTTAATGTACGCAAGAACGATGGTGAAATATCCCTTACGTGAGTGGACGTTGAGTGCATCTATGGTTTAAAAAATCATGGATTGAATATAACGGACATTCTTTATGTGGAAGCTAATGACGCAAAGAACCGTATACCTGATAGCTTTGTAAGCAAAAAGATAGGTAATCTTGTAATTGATGACCTAATCACCGACGTCATCAAGGATAAAGTCGCGGATGACGACTTTATCCGCAAGGTGGTTCTGGTTCTGATTGGGACAGTCCTTGCCCCACAGAACCAGATGATCGTCCCAAAATGATACTATGCACTAGTAGAAGATGTGGGACGCATTAAAAAGCTGAATTTTAATGAGTATGTACGAACATACCTCATGGCTAGCCTAAAACAAGTAGGCAACGCTTATGAAGCGACGCAATGGCCGACAGGCAGCACCATCTTGTTACAGGTAAATTCCATTCTCAACTTACATACTTCCTCCGATTCAAACTAATTGACTTGGTTTTGTCTAGATTCGGATATATCTAGCACTAAAACATGTCTAGATACATCCAAATCTTGACAAATCTGAGTTAAATAATTTGAATCGGAGGGAGTATATAATTATCTACAATACATTTTTCTTTGTTTTAATCTAATTTTGTTGTGATATTTGAAGTATCTGTACTATGAGAAGATACTCCTAGATGGCGCCGAGTATACATCCAGAAGGCCATTGATGAGGAACTGGACGGAAGATGTAGCTTCGGCGAGAGACGCCTTAGAATTAAAGGGCCGTTCTTTGGGGAAGGTACGTAAATACAAGTGATATCGTGGCTTATTTTTTGTTCTGATAACGGTTCCAGGTTGTCAATATTAATTGGTTTATATACAGATATCTTGAAGATTGACGATGAAATAAATCAAAATCATCGAGAAGAGGTTCTCGATACACCCGAAATTGCATCTGGTAAGAAACGTAGTAGAGGGTCCTATAGGAAGAAGAAAGGAGGTTCTACAGCCAGCAAGGCTAAAGGAATGAGAGAAGTCGTGTTGGAACAGATGACGAAGAAACTAACAGAGCATATTGATAGAACAATTGAAGAAACCTTTCATAGAAAGATGGAGGTCTTCTCAGAAGCTTGTGCTAAGGTGATACACCCTATGTGTCATCTAATCTGAGTTAAACAAATGCTTTTTTTTAAACATGACATGATGATTCATTCATTTTCAATCTTTCAAAAACTTCTTGTTATGATGAACTCGGCAGGAGTCGCGTACAGACCTTCTAAAGAAAAAATGTCTAATAATGACAATGAAGAGGAGGAGGTAGAGAAGGAGGTAGAGAAGGAGGTAGAGAATGGTAAAGGAATCTCCTCTACTAACACCAAATATACGCCAAAAGATATCATGGACCGTCCAGACACCCCAGAAAGTAACTCCTTTGACATTGCACAGGACTCTAATTTAAAGAAGGATTCAAATAGTAAGGAGAAAGAGGTTGAAGGTGACATATTCATGTTACCCACAGACAAGAAGGAAAGAAATGCTACTAATGCTTGCCACACCGCACCATCGAAACTCGGCAGCACCCAAGCATCACCAATACTAATTGATGGTAGGGGTCCTTCACCGACGTGACCGGACCCAGAGCCGATTCCATTAGAAGCATTCATAGCTGCATTGAAAAAGGGGCGGGGAGGAAAAAAGGTGAGGTAGGAGACACTCTGTCGAATGGCTCATCTGACTCATTTAATAGCCTATATACCATTGGCGAGAAGCGCAAGCTCAGGTCGGCGTACAAAAAGGGTAAAAAACCAAAAAATGATTTTAGAAAAGGTAGTGCAACATCATTGAATTGCATGGTTGTGCATGTATTAAACTAAAACAGTTACATGCACGTATTAAATATTTGTTTCTGTGTATGCAGGTCTTTTCAAAAACCCAGAAGTCCTGGACGGTTTGGCACCGCAACAAATAGATGCTGCAGTGTTATACGTTGAAACAACAAAAAATAATAAAGATTTTAGGAGTCTACGTGTCTATGATAACAAGGGCAACACTCAGGTCCCTGCAAACCACATTAGTGAGATCCTTGATAAAGTATGGCTGGGTGACAATGTAAGTCCAAGTACCACGGTTTTGTTATTTTATGAAATTAAGAAGGATCGTTTGTCACACGTTATTAAATTTTTCTGTAGGTTTTAGGTGCTTAGATTGCAGAATTGTATCTTCGACTGGGGGATGACCGAAAATTGTGCCCTGCGTATAGGGCAAATGATCTAATACGTACTCCACTAAGAAGAAAAACTAGATCTCAGCATAAGAAAGAGACCTTCGAAAAAATTCATAAATGGCTTATGATATATCAAGATGCTTTGAAAGATGCATGGAAGAATACTTTCGTGCTGATAAGGTAAGTACTGTTTGTACAACAAAATGCAGGTTATAAACCAGATTATGTAATGTGATAACACTTGTCTCTTTTTGGTAGGCATATTTCGTGTTGAATATAAACGATTGCCACTGGTGCTGTGTCGTCCTGAATAGACCAAAGAAGATATTTCAAGTGCTCGACTCGCTGTTTGAATTTAAAAGGGTCCAGAAAAATGTCGAAGCTCTGGTATGTTTTTGCTCTATACATTTAGCGACGATATGGTTACTCCAAGCATTACACTAAACCTCTCTGTTTCATAGAGAGAGCAAATTTCGAAAGACATACAAGTGGCTAACAAATTTACGGATTGTAAGTTTGATGATGTTTCCAATTGGGAGATCGTAAGCTGCGAAATATGACGGTAAAATGATGCGTGAGTTTCTTGTTGAACTAATGTCATTTCTTTTGATGTGTTAGTACTGTTATTCAAATTTAGATTCGTTATGATCAAAAACTCGTGTGGAATGTTCGTGCTACGCTGTATGGAGCACTTTGACGGAGATAAATTCACAGATGTAGTCTCACAGGTATTCAAAATTTCTATTTGGCATTTGCATATTTATATACACTAGCATGTGACCTTATTAACCTTGCTAATATTTTGTTACGGGAAAGGATAAATGATTCTAGGAGACGTACTGTTGCAGAAATTATTCTGTCGAAGACAAACAAACTCGAAAAGGTAAAAAGCAGAGTTCTTGAGATCGCGGAGCTGCTGGCAGATTCTTGAAAACTCAAGAAACAAAAATTCCTACTACCGATTCCCTGGCGAATGTTGGTATACCATTAAACAATTTTCGCAAAGTTGGGTTGTTTGATTACTAAATAGTTCGTGCATGGCGCTGTGTTTTCGTCAGAAGAATGTTTCATCACTGTGGTGTTGTCGTTTTTCTTAATTTACGATTGTAATGTAAAGTTTGGGTTAGTTGTTTATGTTCGCCAATTTGTGGATTTGATGAGCAATGTCCATAGGCCTAAATTACATTATACAGTTTCAAAATATAAGAGTTTTAAGCTTTGTGAAGCAAATGTATCTAGACTTGTTTTAGGATGTTGGTTCACTCAACTTTGGGGTGAATCTAGATTCATTTTCTTTAGAAACCTGAAACTTCTTATATTTTGTAGTGTAAGTGCATACCAAACTTTGTTAGCATGTATAGTGTTTGATGCGTATGCCGCGCTCATGTGGCATCTCGTCCTGATGCAGCCACCGGCCCTAAACATCACGGGACCCACCACATATTCACCTCATCATTACCTTTAGAAAAGGGGGAAACAGGAACCCGAGCCGCCATTGTCTTCCATTTCTTTCTCGTTCTTCTTCGGGTGCCTTTCTTCAATCCCGCAACACCAGCGATAGATGCCAAACTCCAGTAGAACCTTCGGCCCCTCATGGCCGCGGTATGAGGCAGTGCAGATGACGAGGTGCCCTGACTGCCCACGCATCGCGCCACTGAAACGATTGGTCACTAAGAACAAGGAAAATGGCAACTGTGGGCGCGAATTTGTGAAATGCGAGAGCAAGCCAGAGGAGGGGAAGGTTAGATCTGAGTTCTTCAAGTCAATTTGTTGATTTCGTTTGCCAATTTTGGTTCTTCCCCGGATTTGAGATTTGAATCAGGGTTCATCTACCCATCCGATTTCAGGATCTGAAGAATTGTAGGCACTTTGAGTGGATGGATGAGTACATTGAGAGGATTAAACTAGAGGCCGCAGTTGATCGGAAGGGGGCGCATCGATTGAGCTCAATTACCCTCATAAGGTCGAGAGCTTGGGCTCTCAAATCGTTGCTACGACGGGTGATCCAGAAGTTAAGGGAGAACTGAAGAAACTCAACAAGCAGTTAAGGAAGATTATCGATCTGAACAAGCAGGCGAACATGATGAATGCTGTATTTTATTTTTGTATTGTTGCTCTTGGGTTGGTCTATCTGCTGATTATTAAGCAGTAGACACTGTAATAAGTGTATCAGTTAGCTTCCTCATGCGTCGCACGCTCTGAATAAAAAGCATCACGAATTTTCCCAAGTTTTCTTCGTTTGCTTCTCTTTATGCACATGTTCATGTAACAAAATACTCCCTCTGTCACAAAATAGATGTCTTAGGTTTTTCAAAATTTGGATGAATCTATATACTAAATAGTGTCTAGATTCATTCAATTTTTGACATATTTGAGACATCTATTTTGAGACAGAGGGAGTAGATAAAAACATTTTGTATGCTGGTTCTTGCTTTTCATACATGGCTTGGCAATATCACTCTTATACTTAGATGTATCAACTTGGTGGGATCATGTTGGCCAAGTGTCGAGTCACAAAACCACAAATTGATTATGGTGTTTCTAGCCAACCGAGAGAGGTCATCATAATTTCTTGGCATATAGTGTTATACTAAGATCTATTAACTAGGTAGGTATTTCTCAAAAAATAATTAACTAGGTAGGATTATGTTGGCCAAGTGTTGACTCATTTACAACAACAAGTTGATGAAGGAGTTTCTAGCCAGCAGATGAAATGTTGGCATGCGCGCCCACATTTGGCGCAAAGTGTCTCATCATGTCTAGGCATAGCAGTCTTATACTTAGATCTGTAAAGTAGGTAGGACCATGTTGGCCAAGTGTTGACTCATATGCTACAAGTGTGCGTCATAGCACTCTTATTCCAATAATACAACCGGCTTGCTGTCTATAAGGTTATTTATAATCAGCTTATAGTCAAGTAGTACAATAGTTATCTTCAAAGATCTACTACTTTATACATATATGGACCACTCACATACTCACAAAGTGCCTAAAAGCACGTGCAAGAGATGGCTATTGCATAAGAGCCCATCTCTCTTCTCTCACCTCTTCTCTCTCATCCAACTAAGAAAATCAATACTAGTTTAACTCTTATAGTCAGCTGACTAAAATTTACTGTACTTTCTCTTAGATATCAACTCGTTAGGATCACGTTGGCCAAGTGTTGAGTCACACAACCACAAGTTGATGAAGGATTCTCTAGCCAACCCAAAGAAGCCTATAGCATTGGAGTGAATCTACGTGATGAATTGACCCCACCTGTCCAGGGCCGGTCCTGAGATTTCAGGGCCCCGGGGCGAAACTAAAATTTTGGGCCTTCTTCCTAATTTTTTTTATATACAAGAATGAAATGAAAAAGAATAAATACTTCAAGTATACCCATTTGCAATATTCATAGAAAAATGACAATGTTTACATATTACCTTCAAAAAATCTCCGTGTATTCCTAGAAGCGAAGTCGGTGATAATAAAATCAATATGAATCTCGTCCAATAACTTCTCCATGCCGGATCAATAATAACCACACTAATTGGTTCCTCATCAATACTAGCAAATTTTGTAAGAGATGAATCAAATGCGATATCATGATCACTTACATTGTTATTACCCGCGTTGATGTCAGCGTTCTCCTCTGTACCGATATCATCCTCTAGATCAATATTACTATGTTACTCAGCAAGAACTACTACCTCCCTTTCGGTTTACAAGTCTTGCGCGTACTTCTATGTCGCCAAATTGAGCAACTTAGTATCAGGTATATATTATAAAATGTATATCATCAAAAACTTTAGACTTTGTATTTTACTTTTCTTAGCACCGGAATAAGGTGCCATAACCAATTAACTACACTAAAAATATAAAGAAGAACAACTATTAGAACAAAAATTAGGGGCAACATTAGACTGTAGAAGACTGAGATCATAAATTAAGAATTCAAACCTATAGACGCTGAACGGCCAAAGCGAGACGAGAAATAGGCCACAGACAGAGGTAGAGGGCGAGGGGGTGATAGGCGACGATCGGCCGATAGGTGGCGGCTTGCTTCTTTCTGCGTGCGGACCTTCCTACAATCGACAACGCAGTGTTGAATCGAGGTTGAGGCAGGAACCGGGGTGCAGCGTGCCTTTATACGATACAATCAGAGAGGATAGCTGATCTAATCACAGGTTAGGAACATGATGCTGTGATGGACTCCAAATTTAAAATGTATGTGTATGTCCAGCAAATTAGAGCGCTCAATCTAGCCCAATGGAAAACTCAAAATTGCTATTTTTTATCTTTTCTAAGATCTATTATAGCCTATATATGCAGCACATAACTGGGGAGGGCCCCCCAAAATTTTAGGCCCGGGGCGGCTGCCCCTCCGGTCCCCCCCCAAGGGCCGGCCCTGCACCTGTCAGCGCGGTTAGCCGACGTCCTTATACATTACAAGAAAAGAAAATTGCCAGTTCCTCGACTGCATAGTGGCCTAGTGGCAGTTCCTGCCGTCTCCTCGCCTCCTTGTTCCGGCGCAGTGCTTCCCTCTTTGACTCATCCTATCCTTGTTCTTCTCCTCATCATATCCTGATCTTCTTTATTCCTCGATAGGAAGGCATGGCGAGCAGCCGACTGAAGGTGAACTGGTCCGGTCTCCCGGCCGACGGACCACTTGCCAAGATCGGTGAATCCTTCCTAGAGAACGAGGAGTACGTCGATGCCTACGCTGCTTGTCGGAGAGTCTATGGAGATTGGTGCCGCACGTTAAAAGAACCCGAGTTCCATCTCAACAACTGGATCCTGGTATATCACACACTTCTAGACGTCGGCGACTTCACATTCCTCAACCTCGCCACAGGTCGTTGCTTCACGACGAATCTAATGAAAGTTCAGCGCAGGTTAACAATTCATCCGATCTAACATTCATTTGTTATTATACAAAGTTATTCTTAAACATGCATGTTTAATTATGTAGGTTCTTAAACATGCATGTTCTTGAACATTCTTAAGCAAAGTTTAATTGTATAGGTTCACTCATTTAGGATATATATATCTAGTACATTTTGAAATATCTAGAACCTCTGTCTTATATTAGTGAACAAAGAGAGTATTTTCCATTGTACATATATCTTAGGGCTAACTGTTCTCTTCATCAAAAGGTTCTACTTTTTTTTGACACAAATGAAAAGGTTCTACTTCATCGGTGTTTATCGTGGGGTCGTCGTTATTGCTCAGAGGGAAGAGCCGCACAAGATCCGCCTTCTGAACCCACTCACCCATAAGTCTTGTGGCATTTGTAGCCGTCACTAAGTCCCCCATAATGGTGTTTGTTTCCACACATTATGAGAATTCTATTGCTTGGGCCGATGAGGCCACCCCGACAGGGGATTTCAATGGAGTATTTGGAGAAGGAATTTATCCGTCGTCCGATGTGCACGTGCGATGCATGACCCCGTTCCGTGGTGAAGTGTATGCAGTACAGGATGGTGGAGACATCATGTCGACCAACATCCAGGTGGAGTAGCGCGCGAGCACAGTCAAGATGGCCAGAATAATTTTAGGTCCAGTCTTTGAAGAGATACGCGGAGTCTACAAGTTCTACCTTGTGGAGTCAGAAGGTGATCTGCTTCTTGTGTTGGGTGGGGTTTTCGCCGAAGGTCAACCGGTGCTTTACCGGGTGGACACGGAGAAACGATGTCTCGAGGCTGTAGGTGACATTGGCAGCCGTGACTTCTTCGTTCATTTTAACCGGTCGATCTCCGTCGACACTAGAGTGCACCCTAGTACAGTCCTAGCCGGTTGCATCTACTATGCGGATCTTTCTTATATCAGAGCGTATAATCATGATCTTAAGGCCTGGGATGGGGTACCAAGACCTGTAGATGGCTTTGGTTAACATGATCTAGAAATTTTGCCGAGGCCTTACCGTCTCGACCAGATACTGGCAGCACATTGCAGACGGCGGGAGTTCAATGAATTTCTCCTGCAGGACACGGGAGCGAAGGCCGATGAAATATATAGGGCTGAATAGCCTAGGATATTTGCTCGATCGCTAGCGTGTTCAGATATTTTCGAAGTAAAAATTTGCAATGTATTTATTTTTAGTACTTTCAGAATTCAGTGTGGTAGCTTTCAGAATTCTGTGTGGCGGCTTTCATAATTATGTGTAAGTACTATCTTTCAGCTTTACTCATAGAACTCAAGTTGTGATTACTGATTCAGAGTCTCACCTGTCGTGGTTTTTTGCCTTAGTTTGTAAGAAGCACCTGAAATTAAAAAAAATCAAGAAATAGTGGAACTAAGTTGATGATGGTGTTTCTAGCCATGATGTTCGTAAATTTGACCTAGCCATGATGCTTGTGGCAATTATGGACCCACAACAACATTGCATGGGATGTAAAATTAACCAATCTGAGTTATCTAGAAACAACTGACCAACTTGTAGAAGTATGAGCCAACACTTGCTCAAGCATGACCCCACCTAGTTATACTTAGATCTATCAAGTAGGTAGGATCATGTTGCTCAAAAAAAAGAAGGAAACGAATCCCTCTCAAATTTGGCTAAAGTTTATGTTTTTTGATGTTTTATACGAAAGGAACTTGCACCTTTTATGGTTAAAAAATATATATGATAACTAATTTTTGTTTTGTGTATAACATTACCTCCATTTGAAGAAACAAGAAGCATAATTAAGTCAATGGAAAAAAAATACATTGTCATATAACTTTGAGATTAAATAACCTTATTTTCCTAGTAGAGTAGTTATTCACGGGCAAGCACTCTTTTTTAAATGGTTATTCTTGTGTTAAATAAAATGAGTTGTCTCAATCATTGTATCAACTAGCTAAGTTAGTTTGCACGAACTATAACCACATAGATAAAAATAATATTATAGTAGCATTACATAAACCCATCCACCGATGGGCACACGATACAAATGCACACAGCTTATATAATACAAACTAACTTACAACTAGAAAAACAGAAAAACAACGAGAGGCATCTTCCCGGGCGCCGCATCTTCCCTCCTTGGCTCCTCCTTGCGGGGTAGGGGCTCGCCCCTCACTCGTCGTCATCCTTCGGCATGCGGTAGGGGAGGGTGTGCATGTTGCCTGGGGAGGGGAAGATGGAACGGAAGTCGGTGAAGATGTTGTAGGTTGTTAATGCGATGAATTCGCATCCACACCAGAAAGCCTGCCCGAGGAGCGCGAACGCGTCTAATGGGTTGGTGAAGTGCACGGACAGGGCGATCTCCAAGTCGGTTTTGCCGTCGTAGTACCTCTCCAGCCTGAACATGCGTGGTGATCCCCTAGGGAGGTGGCGGTAGCGGCAAAGAGGAAGAAATGCGCTAGTTCCTTCGGCCCCCTCCACCTCGAGATCGCCCACACACACAGTTCATTCTCATCGATGACACCGCCGTACTGCCGCTCGGGCGTGGTGGGTCGGCGACGGAAGGTGGGGCAGTTGAATTGCATGGTTGCGGCTAGCGGGTGACGGCTGAAGAAGATGCGGTGGCGGGCTGGCGGCTGAAGAGAGAGGAGGGTGAGAGAGGTGTGCGGAGATTGGGAAGAAATGGTGCCATTTTATAGGGGCGGCCGTTGCAAACCCTAGTGTGAAGAGAGAGGAGGGTGAGAGGTGTGCGGTGGCGTTTGGTCTCTGTCGAGCAGTCAAAGCCATCGCAGAGCATTCAAAGCGGCGGGACGGGTTACCCAAGCGGCGCGTGCATCGGTGAGCATCGACGGGTTATCCAAGCGGCGAGACGGTAAGGCTGCATCGGCGCGTGCCCTGCATGCTGCGACGCGGCGCGCAATAGCCAGACTGCGACGCTGATGGGTTCAATAGTCAGGCTACGACGGGCACGCTGCATGGCGCATGCATGGCAAAGGCGCTGGAAAAGAGGGCAGTGACGGGCGGCGGGCATAGAGGCATGGCTGCCATGAGCAGAGGCATAAACAGACCCGTTGGATGATGCGTGGACGGCCCAGCGGAACAAGACGCGACTCGTTGGAAGGAAAAACGCCAGCCAATCACGTCGAAGAAACTGGGCTCTCGCGAATCGCTCATGATTCCTCCTAGAAGACCATATCGCACGGCGGGAGTTTAGCGCACAGCATCAGATGAACGGTCGAGGTTGGTCGTTAGGGTTAGCTGTCGTCACATAGAATCCTTCTAGAAGAACAGATCGAACGGACCGGGTAGCACGCTAGGGTTAGATCAACGCTCCAGGTTGGTCATCAGGGTTAGCCTGGTCAACAGATGGGGTTTTGAGGGGTTTTGATCTAAGTCAATGGGGTTTTGACAACTTTGACCGTGCATAACTAATTCCCAAAAAAACGAAAAAATACAAAACCTTCGCACATAGTCATGTTATGTTACCTAGTAAGGTGGAAAAATCATAAACATGATAAAAAGAAATTTGCATGAAAAATCCTTCATAAATTGAACAACTGAGGTTACAAAGAGTTCAAAGGAGAGAGTAGAGGGTTTGGGGTTTTGAAAATGCAAAATATTAAAAACCCCACCCTAGATTCATCTTGGAGTGACTAAGAAGGATTTTAATTTTGTTTGCAATATCATGTTTTAAAGTTGTTTTATTAATCATTTCGTATAATAGCATATACTTTCAAAAATAATTTAATAATATGAAGATTAATTCAGAAAATAGTGAGATTTCGTACTAATACTGTATAGGTAGAATATATGCTAAGGACATTTATTTGGATGATTTGGACAAGGTCGAAAAATAAGATGCTTAGGAATGGGGTCGTTTCCCCTTGCTTTGGAGGCCATTTTAGCACATTTTCGGTGGCAATGAGATGTACTTCACAAAAGGACTAGGATTGATGAACTAACATGCATAATAGTACATAAAGCATTAAAACATCATAGAACAAACCAATAATCCCTAAAATATATTGAATGTTCGTCCAAATTATAATGTCAATTCAAATTCAAATTTGAATTCCGGTTCAAATTCAAATTCACATCACATAAGTTTTCACATCAAAGTACACAAACCAATAAAACAATCAAGATTACATCAATGAAATATAGGTTTTCACATCAAAGTACAACAAACATAATTCAATGGTTCCCACTCTATTTTGCTTGCCTCTTGCCGCTCGATCTCTTGTTATTTTTTTCACTGCTTGGTTCAACATGACATAATTTGTTGATGCTCCTGGTTTTCTTACTAGGACCAGTTGGCCCCCACAAATTTTGCAGCAAAACCTCCTGAACTGGTTTTGGTGGCAATTCAATAGCCAAATCAGTGATGTCGTTCAGCACAACCTCCAGAAATGTTCAGGTGGCACCTCAATAGACTCTTTTGTTGCCTCTTCGGTTTGCAAATTATCCAGAACAGGTGGCAACTCAATAGATTGCAGCACAATATGATGAAGGACATGATCTGCTTCCATTGCAACATCCACAACAGGTGGCAACTCAATAGCCTCATTTTGCCTTGTTTGATCATCAGTAAACATGATTTGCACATTTCTCTTTTTTCTGAATCCACCAAGTCTTGCCTTTTTGGTTGGCCAGCATTTTTCAACAACAAGAGGCTGAACTGGACATTTTCTCCTGAAAAACAGAATAGGTCATTTTGCAACAAAACAAAGTGAAGAAAAAATAGTAACAGTAACAAAAAAATATTGCATACTTCTTTGGCTTTTCAGGAGTGTAACGGCATTTAGAAGACCCAGTTCGGTGCCCAAGTTCCTGGCAAAGCTTGCATCTGTTCTTGTTACCTTTTTGAGGTCTTTTTGGCTTATCATCCTTTTTCCCTTTCTTACTACTCCCACCTTTCTCAAACCATGCCTTGAATATACTTTGCTTAGGCCGGCCAGCTTTTCTTTTGGTCAGTGGAGGACACATAGAAAATTCAAATTCTACTTCAGGCCATTGAGACTGGTCTGTAAGTGCTGGAATTGGAGTTGCATATGCAGCTTTGAATTTTTCTACTGAATAATATTCATGCAAATATAGGTGCATATTTAACTTTGGTTTGGAGGCCAAGAAGAGTAGGGCATGCTCACATGGCTTTCCAGTGTGTTGCCACTCCAGGCAAATGCATTCATGCACTTCAGTGTCAACAACATGTCTCCTTCCAGTTTTGGTGTCTCTAACTTCAGCACCCCACAAAGAAGATTTCTCAACTTTCAAATGTGCAAGATTTCTACTCCTGTTGACAACCTGTTGTACCACTGCTGGAAGCTTTTCCCCTTGAAGGACATCACCAATTCTTCTTCTCAATTCCCACAAGCGCATGATCATGATCCTGATTTGGTCAACCATGTCATGTACAAGCAAGTCCTTTAAATCCTTCACCTTGTTGTTAAAACTCTCTGCTAAGTTGTTGTTGATATGATCACATTTGATGGCAGTATTAAATCCTGACTGATACCATAAAAGAGAGTGATAGATTTGCAGCCATGTACCAAATTCATTCTCAATACATGCTGCCATTATCTTACCAAGATGATATGAATGTGTCTGGATAGTGTAAGATCTTGCTGCAGGCCACATGCGCCCAAATTCTTCTCCTCTGAACTTTTTGATCAAATTCATCCACATATGTCCAAAGCACTCTCTTTGCTCAGAATGGGGAAACACAGTCTTTACTGCATTTTCTAGGCCTTTGCATGCATCTGTATGAATTGCCAAAGGTGAGACTGGCCCTAAGAATCTTTTCAACTGCATCATAAACCATGTCCATGAGGCATCAGTCTCTGATTGAAACAACCCAATGGCAACGGGGAACATCCAATTATGTCCATCCAGAGCATTGCATGCTGCTAGCTGACCATTCCACTTTCCAGTTAAAAATGAAGAGTCTATGCTTAAATATGGACGACATCCAGCTTTGAAGCAATCGATGCAAGGCTTTAAAGCCATAAAAAACATAGAGAAGAACACCTTGCCTCAACACTACCAGGTGACCTTTTCTCAACATCTGCTTTGAAGTTATACAACATCCTAAAAGTATTTGCCCAATCACCATAAAATTCTTTCATTGCCCTTTGTTTTTCTTTCCACACAGTGCTATAATTCACCTTAATTGGGTAGTCCTTTTCCAAGTCTTTTTTAGCCTCTTTGTAGTAGTGTTTGGTGTCTTGGCTAAAATAGGAGTGATCTTTTCAGCAACCCAAATTTGTGATGTCATTGTTGATACTCTCTGTGAACTAGGAATGCAAGTGTGTTCAAAAGGGATTTGATTAACTCTAATTGTGCTTCCATATGGTTGGCGTCTAGCAGAAATGTACCATTTGCAAGGATTGGAGCCCCCATCAAAACCTCTACATCTAGCATAGAACTTCTTTTTATCAGTCCACTGAGTCTTGGCATCAAACTGCTTCTTGATTGCATAAGTTTTGAAACACATCCTAAAATCACCCATGCTTGGAAACCGTTTCCCTACTGCAATACCAGGGTTTTCCTTGTCATAGACAGTAACCAACTCATCATAATGTGCATCATTTACATCATCTGCAGCATTCTCCATCAGCTCTCTATCTACATCTTTATAAAATGTTCTGTTACCACCATCATCATCAGCCAAATTAGTTTCATCAGTCTTTTCCTTATCTCTGTCATCTACTGGAATGCCAAATATTTTGGCCATTTCTCTGTCAGTCATTGGTGCTATGACTAAATCAGTAGTTTCATCTAACTCCACTGAATTCCAATCAACATACATACTAGCCCTTGCATCAACACCCTGTCCTGCATCATTTCTGTCTGATAATACTATCACTTCAGTTTGTATGGGCACCATCTGCCTCTATGAGTCCCAATCATCATCTGACATTTGCGAAGCAAAATTTGAAGCCACATATACAACCATGGAATCTTATTCCAGATCGATGAGCTCAACATGAAAAGTAACCTCTTTGTTTGTCCAGCCATCTTGTCGATCAATTTCATCTACTAAATCTTCTCCATCCTCAATTCTCAAATATTCCCCCTTGCAATTTTCAAACTGTAACAATGCAACTTCCTGCTGTGGACCCCAAGGAACACTTTGCCCGATTTCCTCCACCAAATTCTTCACGGCCAATTCTTCCATTTGCTGCAGTTGCTGGGGATCAATATCTGCAAACTCAACCTCCCAACCCACAGATGTACCTCTCTCGATGTTACGTACACTACCATCACCTAGTTTCGTTTTAGATGGGAAGAACTTGAAATTGAATTGGAATTTTCTCCGCCGCTCATAATCACCCCTGTTTTGTTTGAGTGGAGGCGGGCAGAGTGAGCTAGAGGAATTGGTGATTATCCAAATGCGATCAAATAAAATCAAAAAATAGTGAGATTGACCTATTGGAAGTGCTCTCTTGCCTCTCCATCTCGATGCCCCCGATTCAGCCAACCCACCCACGGTAATCTAGCTCAGAAATCAAAAATCAGAGGGAAAGCAATTGGGTCAGATCCAAATCCAAGCGCAGGGAATGAGCTAGGGTTTCGAGATTACGCACCACCGATGGGATGCCCCTGAGCTCACACAGTCCGCCGCTGCCGAGCACACGAAGTTGACGGCGCCGCTGCCGGATTATAGCTAATCTATCAAGTGGGTGGGATCATGATGGTCAGGTGCAGTGAATCACACAGCCACTAAGTTGATGATGGTGTTTCTAGCCAACCCAGAGAGGTCTAGATCCCATGCAATTTTGGCATGGCCCCACATCTACCACAGTTGTGTGTGTCATGGCTTGGCATAGCAAAATTATAGCTAGATCTATCCAAACGTGGGGTAGTTAGGTCAACGATCATGTCCGACTACTCGAAAGAGCCACTTGTGTACCATGTTTTATCTACATTTATTCAAATGGACTCAAATTTGGCACGAGGGTTTATCACCATGTGCCTAATGATGCTACCATTGTATCTATCCATTTTGGTTTGAAATTTTTAAAAAATTTAACCAAAAAACTCAAAAACAGGCTTTCATTTGTGAAGCAAGTACCAAAACTAAAATTTGAAACCTTCTAGTTGCATGCTTGTGCGGTTTTATATCACATTGGGACCACATAAGAGTAGTTGTACTTTTAAACGCATAAGCCACACTTCAAACACGGATATTTAACCGCAGCCGTTACAAAATATCTTGTACATTGACTACAATGTTGCATACAAATAACAGGACATAACGGAATAAAAATACTAAAAGCCACCCTTGAAATAAACTTTTGGAGGCCATTCCTCCGACAATGAGTAGATCCTACCCACCTAACTTTCATTGCTTGACATCTGAATTTCAGTCATAGTTTTCATATCCATGTCGACTTCAAACAATCCAGGATCAAACCCAGTTGATAACAATACAAATCGTCCATTGCATGATGCCTTCCTCATCTGAATTTTGTAGTAATAATTTTCGAACCCTAACTTACCCTCATTATTGAAAACTTCTTCCCAGCAGTCATCCGATATCCTAGATCCAATTTTTTGAACCAAATCAACCTTAAACTCCAAAGACCACACAGTGTGGTTGCCCTCATGATGCAGAACCCATCTTTCAAGATCTCCATTGGAAAACTTAATGAACACCACCCCTCCTCCACATTTAGGATCTACCGTGTAATCATTCCAAGAGTTAACACTGAATCCCATTTCATCAGAAAATTATATTATGCAAGTCTATGATGTTAAAATGTCCAAACAAACTATATACCCGACTACATACATCATGTAGAGCTTGCCTCCAGATAAAACACCATACGGATTACGGTGAAAGACAGGAACCACAGGTGATTGTATTGGCGAACTTACTATTCTTGACCACCCCCATATTTATGAATACACACGTGAACAAACACCAGATCAGTACTGTTAAAACTTACCCCGTTGTAGTCAGAATTAAAGAGCGTAGCTGCATCTTTCTCGAAGAAAGGCAACCCTGACCACCCCCTTCCAAGTATCAACCCAAACTGCCCAAATGTGTTATCAGTGTGCTGACCCCCATTTCTTGGAATTTGCACTATATGCTCCATCTCCAAAGAACTAAAACTATTTTTTCTTGACGAGGGGCAAAACGTGTAGTAAACATCCGAATCCCCACACATGCTTCCAGCTTTAAGACCAAGGACAACACCATCTGCTGAACTCAAAATATCCGCACCTTCCCACAGTTCACTATTTAATAATGGGCATAAAGCATTAGATGAAACCTCTGTCTGATTTCCCCGTGCATAAATTAACCTAAATACTCCTGTTCTTGTTCCTGGTTTCCTGAACTGCACCAAAAAACCTAGATGTGCTGGTGTTTTTGTCGAACTAAACCAACGTTGAACAATTAGAGACCTACTAGCTGACAACCAGGCATTATTGAAAATGCTGCAACGGATCAATGCCATAGAAGTTGCAATTTCAGACTTTGTAATAATTTTTGAAACAAAATATGAGTTGCTCATCACTGAATCCACAGAAGTTTTCAATTCGACAGATATGCTGGATCTAACTCCATCTTCCAAACAAGAAACCATATGTCATATGTTTGATACAATGCCATGAATTTTTTATACCAAGGAATAGAAGCATGTCAACAAGCTTCCATCATCTACAGAATAAAAAAACAAACAACAGAACTGAAATAAAATCCCTACAAACTACAACACACTACTAAATTCCACCATCCCCCACCCGCCCAATTTGCGAAGGAAGCTGTTATTGAAGCTTCCCTTCCTAAAAGCAGTCACTTCTAAAGAACAGAAAGTATTTTAATTTTCAATTGCTCCTTTGTATAAGAAACAATTAAAGTAAAATCCTTCAGCATATCCCAAACTATAGCACGGTTCTTAAATACCCTAAGAAACAGATATACTCTGAAGACCTCTTTAGATCTACACAGAATAGACCCGTACCATACACACAATAGGAAAGCATACAAAATTTTACATATGCAGTCGGATAAATGCAATCAACATTACCAGAAGCTTGTTTTAGAAATCCATCGCCTGAAGTGTGGAAATCTCTAAATCCCAGAGAATCTTCCATGGAGACAACCTAGCCAGACCTTGGAACCTTAGGCGAAAGCACACCCTCATCCCTCTCATTCATAACGGCGTGATGTATGAGAGTTTTAGTGGAAGGATATAAGAATCAATTTGAATCTTGGAAGAGCGAATGGTTAGGGGCACCTTAGGTTAGGGTTCCAAAGGACGCAGCCATTCATCTATAGCTATCGAAATTCCTTTTGTATCCCCCAGGACCAACTTTAGCCATGCTAGAAAAACACAAGGGGGGATTTGTAGGGTTCGCAGCATAGAAAACAAAAATTTTCCTACGATGGGAACTACGTACCAAGATCTATCTACTAGATACAAACAATGGGCGGATGTATAAACGTAGAGAACATACCCTTGAAGACCGACAAAGCTTAACGAGTTCAACTCGTGGTTGATGTAGACGATCTCTTGCCGATCTCAAGACCGAGAGGAAGTCCTAGCGTCGCAAAACAGCAGCGCATCCGTGCTCGCACACACGTACGAGGCACCGAGCAACCTCCGCCTCCTCGCTCCAGCGATGCAGCGGAAGCACAACTCTTTCTTGCCGAATAGCCACTGGGAACATGTATCTCGCTAGTCCGAGACCATGGGGGATAAATTCTAGAGGGGGAGAGAGATCCTTCACGAGGAGGTGTGTGAGACAAGTGAGGAGGGGGGCTCCTTTTATAGGAGGAGGGAGGGCACCCAAGGGGTGGCCGCCGGCCATGGGGCTACCCCCTTGCCCTCCCCTCTTCATGTGGGTGGACACTCCACTCACATAATTCCTTTAAATTCCCTCCACTCAAAAAGTCCACTCAAATTCCCATTAAATTTCCACCAAATTTAATGCAAACTCTCATTTAATAAAACTCTTTTATTTTATTCAGAATTTGTCAATTACTTTAGTGACAAACATTCACAAATAACCCCTTGCTAGAATTCCATTTCACATGCATAACCACTTTATGCAATTTCACCCGAAAACCTGTTTCGGTATCTAGTGAAATAAATTCCTGCGCTTGTTTATTCTTTCGGCATGAAACTTTTGCTCCAATTGGATGTCGGTGTCTCTTAAGTGTGTCACCCTATGGTTCGTGAATAATGCGGACATGATCGAGACCCCTCTCGGATCAATAATCAGAAGCGGGATCTGGAGACCCATACTGACTCCCACACATTCAACGATGACTTTCTTGTGATCGTCGGAACCTTTTATGCTAGTATCTTAATCCCTTTGTTTCACGATATATGACATGTCCGAGATTCGATCATCGGTATCTCCATACCTAGTTTGATCTCGTTACCGACATGCACTCTTTTCTCGTTCCCGTGATATAACATTCTAGTGATCAAATCACTTGCTTGCAAGCTAATCAATGTGATATCACCGAGAGGGCCTAGAGCATATCTATCCGTCATCGGGATGAACAAATTCCACTCTCGATCCATGGGCCTCAACATAACACTTTGTTAGTTCTGAACCCACCTTTATAATCACCCTGTTACGGTGTGACGTTTGATGTTATCAAGAAACTCTTCCGGTGTTAGTGATTGACATGATCTCATGGTCTAAGGATTAGGATCACTTCATAAGTTGTTATAGCAGTATAAACTCAATGACTTTGATCGTAATGCTATACTTCGGATGAATGTTCATCACACCATTACACTAATGTTGTGATCCCGTTATTAACAACATCCAATGTCCATGATCAGGAAACCTTGATCATCTTGTTAATCAACGAGCTAGTTTATGAGAGAGGCATAACTAGGAACTTTCTGTTTTTTTATTAAACACACATGTATTAACGTTTCCGTATTAATACAATTATAGCATGCAAAATAAACATCTATCATATACTTGGAATACACATAATAAACACTTTATTATTGCCTCTCAGGGCATATTCCCTTCAGTCTCCCACTTGCACTAGAGACAATAATCTAGTTACATAGTGATAAATCTAACACCCATTGAGTTCTGGTGTTGATCATGTTTTGCTGTAGGGAGAGTTTTAGTCAATGGATCTGCTACATTGAGATCCGTATGTACTTTACAAATCTTTATATCTCCATCCTTGACATGCTCGCGGATGGAGTGAAACCGGCGCTTAATATGCTTGGAATGCTTGTGAGACCTTGGCTCTTTAGCATTGGCAATGGCACCATTGTTGTCACAATAGATGACCATTGGGTCCAACGCGTTTGTAACCACTCCTAGTTAGGATATGAACTCCTTCATCCAAACTGCTTCCTGAGCCGCTTCTGAAGCAGCAACATATTCGGCCTCCGTTGTTGATCCCGCTACCACAGGTTGTTTGGAGCTCCTCCAACTAACCGCTCCGCCATTCATGAGAAATACGTATCCGGATTGAGACTTAGAGTCATCCGGATCGGTGTCAAAGCTAGCGTCGACATAACACTTAGCGACGAGCTCTTCTTCACCTCCGTATACAAGAAACATATCCTTAGTTCTTCGCAAGTACTTAAGGATATTCTTGACCGCTATCCAGTGTTCTGAACCTGGATCCGATTGGTACCTACTAGTCAAACTAATAGCATGTGCCACATCCGGTCTCGTACATAGCATGGCGTACATTATAGAGCCTATGGCCGAAGCATAGGGGACTTTGTCCATTATCTCTCTTTCTTCCGCCGAAGCCGGACTTTGAGTCTTACTCAGTGTCTTGCCTTGCAACATAGGTAAGAACCCCTTCTTACTTCCGTCCATTTTAAACTTCTTTAAAATCTTATCAAGGTATGTACTTTGCGATAGCCCTATTAGGCGCCTAGATCTATCTCTATAGATCTTTATGCCTAATATGTATGACGCTTCACCTAGGTCCTTCATTGAAAATTTGCTGTTTAGATAACTTTTAACACTGTTTAAAAGATCTATATCATTTCCGATCAATAATATGTCATCCACATATAATATCAGAAATGCCACATTGCTCCCACTCACTTTCTTGTAAATACAAGCTTCTCCATAAGTTTGGACAAATCCAAACTCTTTGATCACCTCATCAAAGCGGAGATTCCAACTTCGTGATGCTTGCTTCAATCCATAGATGGATCGCTGAAGCTTGCACACCTTGTTAGCATCCTTAGGATCGACAAAACCCTTTGGTTGTATCATATACAACTCTTCCTCAATATTACCATTGATAAACGCGGCTTTTACATCCATCTGCCATATCTCATAATCGAAATATGCAGCAATTGCTAACATAATCCTAACTGACTTTAGCATCGCTACGGGAGAGAATGTCTCATCGTAGTCAACTCCTTGAATTTGTCGAAACCCCTTTGCAACAAGTCGAGCTTTATAGACGGTCACATTACCATCAGCATCTGTTTTCCTTTTGAAAATCCATTTGTTCTCCACGGCCTTTCGGTCGTGAGGTAAGTCCACCAAGTTCCAAACTTGATTTTCATACATGGATTCCATCTCGGATTTCATGGCTTCTAACCATTTGTTGGAATCTGGGCTCATCATCGCTTCTTCATACGTCACAGGGTCATCATTTTCTTCAACCATGAAATTCATGGCAGGATTTCCGTACAGCTCGGGAGCTGCACGCGTCCTGCTTGACCTGCGAGGTTCGGTAGTACTCTCTTTCGGAGTTTCATGATCATTATCATTAGTTCCCTCTTCAACAGGTGGAACCAACTCCGGAACAACTTCCGGCACTGCGCTACTCGCCATACTTTGAAGAGAAGGTTCAATAACCTCTTCGAGTTCTACCTTCCGACTACTCACACCTTTCGCGAGAAACTCTTTCTCTAGAAAGGATCCATTCTTGGCAACAAAAACCTTGCCCTCGGATCTGTGATAGAAGGAATACCCAATAGTTTCCTTAGGGTATCCTATGAAGGCGCATTTTTCCGCTTTGGGTTCGAGTTTATCCGGTTGAAGTTTCTTCACATAAACATCGCATCCCCAAACTTTAAGAAATGACAGCTTAGGTTTGTTTCCAAACCACAATTCATACGGTGTCTTTTGAACGGATTTAGATGGTGCCCGATTTAAAGTGAATGCAGCAGTTTCTAGTGCATAACCCCAAAATGACAACGGCAAGTCCATCAGAGACATCATAGATCGAACCATATCTAATAAAGTACGATTACGACGTTCCGACACACCATTTCTCTGTGGTGTTCCGCCATGCGTGAGTTGTGAAACAATTCCACACTCTTTCATGTGAGTGCTAAACTCGTAACTTAGATACTCACCTCCACGGTCGGACCATAGAAATTTGATCTTTCTATTACGATGATTTTCCACTTCATTCTGAAATTCCTTGAACTTTTCAAAGGTTTCAGACTTGTGTTTCATCAAGTAGATATAACCGTATCTACTCAAATCATCTGTGAAAGTAACAAAATAACGATATCCACCTCGCAACGACACACTCATTGGACCACATACATTAGAATGTATGATTTCCAATAAATCTGTCGCCCGTTCCATTGAACCGGAAAACGGCATTCTAGTCATCTTTCCCATAATACATGGCTCACATGTATCAAATGATTCATAATCAAGTGATTCCAAAAGTCCATCTGAATGGAGCTTCTTCATGCGTTTAACGCCAATATGACCTAGACGGCAGTGCCACATATATGCGGATATATCATCATTTAGTTTAATCCTTTTAGCATCAACATTATGAATATGTGTAATATTATCATCGAGATTTAAAAGAAATAAACCATTCATCATCGATGCATGACCATAAAAGATTTCATTCATATAAATGGAACAACCATTGTTCTCGGATTTAAATGAATAACCACTTCGCATCAAACACGATCCAGATACAATGTTCATGCTCAGTGCAGGCACCAGATAACAATTATTCAAGTTTATAACTAATCCCGACGGTAAATGGAGAGGCAGCGTTCCGACGGCGATCACATCAACACTTGATCCATTGCCGACACGCATCTTGACCTCACCCCTTGCTAGCGGTCGCATGTTCCGCAGCCCCTGATTCGAGTTACAAATATTAGCAACTGAACCGGTATCAAATACCCAGGTGCTACTGCGAGCACTAGTCAAGTACACATCAATAACATGTATATCATATATACCTTTGTTTGCCTTGCCGGCCTTCTTGTCTGCCAAATACTTGGGGCAGTTGCGCTTCCAGTGGCCAGTCCCCTTACAATAGTAGCACTCAGTATCAGGCTTAGGTCCAACTCGGGGTTTCTTTTCAGGCACGGCAACAGTCTTGCCGCCCTTAATACCCTTCCATTTTCCCTTCTTGTATTTCTTGAAACCAGTGTTCCTATTGATCATCAACACTTGATGTTCCTTTCTGATCTCCACTTCTACAGTTTTAAGCATTGACAGAAACTCGGGGAGAGTCTTCTTCATGCCTTGCATATTATAGTTCATCACGAAGCTCTTATAGCTAGGTGGCAGATACTGCAGAACACGATGGATGCCTAAGTCAATGGGAATCGTTATTCCCAAGGACACAAGCTTATCGGCGTAACCCGACATCTTGAGTACATGCTCACTAACGGAGTTGTGCTCTTCCATCATGCAGCTAAAGAACTTTTCTGAAGCATTGTAGCTCTCTATAGCAGCATGTGTGTCGAAAATCATTTTCAACTCACCCATTGTATCAAATGCATTGCCATTTTCGAAACGCTTTCGAAGTTCCGGCTCTAGCCCATAAAATATGCCGCAATGAACTAAGTTGTGGTCCTCCTGACGAGTCTGATAGACATTCTTCTCCTCGTCAGGGGCATCATCAAAAGGTGGGGGGCCTAACGGCGCTTCTAGCACATATTGCTTTTGTGCAGCAGAGAGGAGAATCCTCAAATTCATGGCCCATTCGGTAAAGTTGCTACCGTTCGTTGCTAGTTTCTCTTTCTCCATGAACACATTGAAATTAAAAGCAGGTGGTGCCATCTACAACAGAATTTGTAAAGTTTAGACTAAGTGTATGATAGATTGAGTTCAACTAATCCATATTATGAATGAACTCCCACTCAAAAACAACATCTGTAACTACCTCGGTGAATTACGCTCCTAGTTACAAGCCTGGATGAGCGGAAATGGTTGAAATAGTACGGTGGGGCCCAAATGCCACTCACAGGTAGACCTTTCGGCCGTCCCAACCATTTCCAAACATCGGGATAAGAACGGGCGGCGTAATCGGCAGGCGAAGGGATCAACTACATACACAAATGAGTATATATGCAAGCCACCATACAACAGTACATCAGAGCCACACCATCTAAAAGAAAGGAAATATAGCAACGCCACACGGCAAGATTCAAATATTCTAGATAGATATATAGCTTAGGATATCTCCTCATACATCACACATCAGAGTATCAGGCGGAAGCGTCAAACAAGATCCGAGTACGGATAAGAAGCAAATCGGCATAAGATGCCCCATAAATAAACACATCCCGCCCACAGATCTCAGGGATCCCCGTTCCCGGAATCTCTACACCGAATGATCGTTGCCCACATCGTCCGTCTCTTCCACCCAGTATCCATCTTGTGAGTTTACCTGTTCATCTGAATCAAACAATTTATCGTGTGAGACCCTAGGGGTACTCAGCAAGTCTTTATGCCTCTAAAGGGGACACAACCTGGGGTGACGCAATTGCAGCAAAAGATAAACCCTAACAATTCTATAGATAATCGCTAACCATCCGCCTAACCAAAGATAGACGGATGTCCGTGAATTAATAATAACAGTTATAACAGTAATATTAACAGATCCATCCTCCTCCCCGCTTACCGACGAGGAAGTGGACGAACAACCCCCATCCGTTGTCAGTTTTATTAGCCATACCATGAGAGTTGCACTATTTACTAGTCATTTACTTAGTCAAATTAAAAGCGGTACTTTAGTTATACTTGTGTATGATCGAGAAACTGTGCTCCAAGTCGTCCATAACCGCGGACACGGCTTTCAGAAAGTTTTACCCTGCAGGGGTGCACAAATAGCAACACACACTCGATCAACCTCGGAAAAACCAAATCAAAACCCAACGAGGCCTTCACGACAAAGCAATCACAAGATTCAGAAATATTTCAGGGGGCCACCCCATTAAGTACACCCGCAACAAAGTTAGCTGACTCCGAGTCGGACTTAAGGTTTCTGGGGACGGCTGTAAACGACTGGGAACCCGAAAACTCAGGCTTGTCGATACAGCAAAAACGTGTCACGATCCTAAACAGTACAGGTGTAGTACCTCGCACAATTTAAATAAAGCAGTAAAGCATGGCATAAGTACAGGATAGTAAATAAAACCTCAAACTAGTTTATGGCCCCAAGAAATAAGAATGAATCAAGCTCTGGCCCAGGGGGGTCCCATAATCCTCCCGGATGTGGATAGCGCGAATATTCAAGGAACAGGAATCAAGTACTCGGGGTCTTACGAGACACAAGTGAGCAGGAAAAACCAAATAGCAGATATTGCTCACCGGTGCCACTTTCATTAGTTATCCCATTACTACTCAGGTTAAGTTGTATAGGTACCTCGTTATCCATCAGACACTCACATACCCTACACATGCTGTTCTACGACTCGCATGGCTCAAACAACTCCTGTAGTAATGGCTCATGGGATGGAGGAGAAAGCTTCGGTGGGGTTTAAAAGTAAAGGCTATGCAATACTTGGGATTCAGTTTAATGCAATCGCGACTCAATGATGCAAGAATAAGATAGAGGCAATAGGTACTATATGTATGCAAGCATGTGGTAGTGCTTGCCTGGCAGCTCAGTTGAAGCGAGAGATGGATCTGGGTAGTGCTCCTGGATTTCTTGATATATCCCCTGCTCAGCGTCTATTCGAAGAAGAACCAAACAAACAAGGGCCAACATAAATAAAGTGCGCAAGCACATGAATGAAGTGCGACAAGCAAACAATCATGCCATGATGAATGATGCACAATTTGCATGGCAATAAAGTAGCATGGCATGGGTGAGGTGTGGAATACAAGGAATAAACATTTTATTGAGTTTTAATCATATTTTATACTCATATTAGTTGCTGTACCCATTATATTTGTATGATGCATGCTTCAATTCATATCATGGTATGCATAAACAGAAAGGTCTCGTCGAGCTGATCATTTTAGACATATTATTTGTTAAATTTAGAGTTATAGAGCAAAAGTTATTAATTTATTAAGGTCCAGGGGCATTTTCTTGTAATTTAAATCAACTTGAATTTTAAGTGTTCAAAACATAATTTGGATGGCACATTTTAAATCCTCACATTTTTCTGATTCAAAAACATATATCATATGTTTAATTTGGATTTATATTTTGAAAGTTATTTAAAAACAGAATTAAATTTGAATTTGATTTAATTTGGAAAAGATTTGAATCTAGACAGAAAAGAGGACATACTTTTTATACCCAGACTAGCTTAGCCCCTGACGCCGACGGGTGGGCCTCTCTGCTGACTGGGACACACGCACGCAGGAGAACGCTTTACACCGCCGCCTGCTCTAGCCTAAGAGTCAGACAGGTGGGACCCGCTGGCTCGTAGGCCCACTTGCCAGAGAGCTGCTGCGGGCCGACCACGTGGCTCAGGGGGGGGACTGCGGGTTGAGGATTGCAAATGCCGGGACCCTTTTTGCAAAAAGGCAACAGCCGCAGACATGTGGGGCCGGAGGGATCGCGGGTTGAGGGAAACATAAAAGGAAGGGGTTTCTTGCAAAACGGACGCCGCGCACTGTGGATCTTCCCTGAACTTCCTGACGACAGAAGGCGCGCGGCAGGCGGGGCGCGACGCAGGTTTCGAACCCGCGACCTCGCATGCGCGCGCGGCGCAGCTACCACCGCGGCACGAAGGGGTTGTTGGTAGAGGACAGAACGGTGGCTAGGTAGGGTTTGCACGACGCGAGAGCGAGCAGACGCGTGCGCTCGCCGGTGCACGCAGCCTGCTCGACGAAACGAACGTCGCCGACAGGAAACGAAGAGGGACAGGGGCATGTCTAGGGGGTTCGGGGGCTCACCGCGGGGCCGTTGGTGTGGTTGGTTCGGACAGGGGAGCTGGCGATCGACGGTGATGCAGGCGGACCGGAGCTAGGGTTTCGCGGCGGGGCAGCGTCGGTGTTCAGCGGCCTGGGGCTCCTCCTCCTCGCTGTTGTGTACCGAGGCGATGCCGGGGATCTCCTGTCCTTCCTCGACGTCCGCAACACCACGCCCGCCTCCTCGCACTGCAGGTGGACGTCGAAGCCGACGTTGGCCGGCGTTGGTTAGCCGGCGGCGAACAAGAAGAGGGGGGAGAGGCAGAGCACTGGGGCTGGATCTGGCGAGGCAGAGAGGTGGTGGGGAGTAGATAAGGAAGGGAGGAAGGGATATGAAGATGCCGTGGGGAGGTGGTAGACGAAAAAGGTGGCTCGGCCACCTTTCTCCCCTCCTCCTTCTCACGTGCTAGGTCGGGCAGGGACAGGGCATGGGGCTTCCAGGTGGGACATGGAGAGGCCGGGTAGGTAGGGGGAAGGCTCGGGCTGGAGGGCCCTCCTGGCAGGGAGAGAAAAGAGAGGGGGAGCTAGGGTTGGAGGGAGGCTCGGGTTGGGGCTTGGTTAGGATCTAGGGTTGGGGTAGAGAGAGAGGGGTAGACAGGTGGCCTGCTAGGTGAGAGGGGAGAGGCCGAGAGAGAGAGGTGGCTTGGTAGCTAGGGTTTGGGTTTCTAGAGAGAGGGGGTATGGTGATAGTTGGTGGTAGGGTGTAGGTGATTAGGATTAGGGTTTAGGATAGAGAGGAGGGTTTAGAGAGAGGTGAGGTAGGGTGCTTGGGGTTTGATGAGGAGAGAGACAAGAGAGAGAGAGGGAATGGGTGGATCATGGTGATGGTAGGGTTTAGGGGTAGAATTAGAGAGAGGGTTATGTGGTGGTAGGGTTTTTAGCAAGATCAAACAAGATCAAGCAAAAGGAGTAGAGAGAGAGATGATTGAGGATGTTAACAAGACACCAACACAAGATCAAGATGAGGGGTTTTAAATAAGAGAGAAAAGAAAGCTCACACAAGAAAGGATCCACTCTAAACCAAAGGAGAAACCAAAGGAGAAGGAATGGTGGTGCTTTGCATGGCCCATGCAATACATTAAATGCCCTGACTAAATTCTTGTGAAAACAAGGATAATATCATGGCATTATTCTTATGCATTCCCAAAAGTGGAACCAAGGCCAAGCAAAAGAATTTAGAATTGGATCCACCCAACCCACATGAGCTAGAAATAAAATCCAAAGAAAAGAATTGCAAGCTCATGGGTTATTGGAATGGTGGAAGTATAAGGTGGTGTGAAAGAAAAGGTGGTGGAGTTGGATAAAAGATATGCCCTCAACTCAACTTGGGCATTTTAACAATATATCAAGACCCAGATACAATATCAAGAGAAAAACAATTTACAATGCATATGAGAGAAGTCCCAACACAAAAAGGGTTTTATATGATGCTCAAATGCAAGGTGGCATGATGACATGAGCATGATATAATGATGATGCAACAATTATATGTAGGAAGTAGCCATTATATTACTAGACCAAGTAGCATTACAGTTGTTAGACAAATGGGATGCTACAACTCTCCCCCACTAAACAGGAATCTCGCCCCGAGATTCTAGGAAGAAGAAGAAGACTCGAAGAGGGTAGGATAGTTGGCACGGAGCTCATCTTCGCGTTCCCAAGTGGCTTCATCAACGGAATGGTGCGACCACTGCACCTTGCAGAACTTGATGGACTTGTTGCGAGTCCTTCTTTCTGCAATCTCAAGGATTTTTGTGGGGTGTTCTTGATAAGACAGGTCTTCTTGGAGATTGATTAGCTCATGGTCCACGGTCCTGCCGGGATCCTTGAAGCACTTCTTGAGTTGAGAGATGTGGAAAACATCATGGACTTTGAGTTTTTCCGGGAGCTCAAGAGCATAAGCAACTTCTCCTCTTCTTCCACGAATTTTGAAAGGACCGATGTATCTAGGAGCCAGCTTTCCTTTGATACCAAAACGGTGCGTGCCTTTCATGGGAGTGACACGAAGGTAAACGAGATCACCAGGGACATACTCCATGTCCGTGTGCTTCCTGTCATAATTGCTCTTCTGGCGACTTTGAGCAATCTTCAGATTTTCAAGGATGATGTGCACCTTCTCCTCCGCTTGAGTTACAATGTCAGGGCCAAACCATATTCTTTCACCCGCACCGACCAACCAATCGGAGTTCTGCATTTGCGGCCATAGAGAGCCTCAAATGGTGCCATCTTTAGACTTTTCTGGAAGCTGTTGTTGTAAGAGAATTCAGCATAAGGAAGACATTCTTCCCACTTCATGCCAAAAGAGATGACGCAAGCACGAAGCATATCCTCCAGAATCTGATTGATCCTTTCAACTTGTCCTTGCGACTGAGGGTGGTAAGCTGTGCTGAAGTTCAACTTTGTTCCCAAAGCATTTTGGAAACTTTCCCAGAACTTGGAAGTAAATATGCTTCCACGGTCTGAACTGATCTCAAGCGGAACCCCATACAGAGAGACAATTCTGTTGATATAGAGCTCAGCCAACTGAATTGCAGAAATTGTTTCCTTGACGGGGAAGAAGTGGGCCACTTTAGAAAGCCTGTCAATGACAACAAAGATTGCATTGTTGCCCTTCTGCGACCTTGGAAAACCAGTGATGAAGTCCATCTCTACTTTCTCCCATTTCCATTCCGGGGGTTTCAATGGCCGTAGAAGACCGAAAGGTTTCTGATGGACAGCTTTAACTCTGCGGAAGACATCACACTCTGAGACATACTTGGCACAATATCGTTTCAAACCCGGCCACCAATATTGTGTTTTCAAGTCCATGTACATCTTTGTGCTGCCAGGGTGGATAGAAAGAACAGAATCGTGTGCCTCCTTGAGAACTTGCTCTCTCAAACCCGGGTAGTTCGGAACAAACATCCGGTGTTCAAAGAAAAGCGTGCCTTGATCATCGACGTGGAAGGACTCATACTTCAGAAGCTGAAGTTTGGAGATGATCTTTTTGGTGTGCGGATCACCAAGCTGACGAGAGCGAACCTTTTCTTCCAAGAGAGGGGTTGCTAGAAGGTTCAGGAGATGCCCTTGTTCCACAATTTCAAGGTTGAGCTGACGGAATTCCTCGCACAAGAGCGGTTGTTGTTCTTCCATCATGAGGTTGTTGACGTAAGCTTTGCAGCTGAGAGCATCGACCATGACATTAGCTTTGCCCGGAGTGTAGTTGATAGTCAAATCAAAGTCATTGATTGCTTCAATCCACCTCCTCTACCGAAGGTTGAGATCAGGCTGAGTGAAGATATACTTCAGACTCTTGTGATAAGAAAAGATTTCACAACGGTTGCCCAGCAAGTATTGCCTCCATAGTTTCAAAGCAAAGACAACTGCTGCGAGCTCGAGGTCGTGTGTAGGATAGTTGATCTCATGCGTCTTCAACTGTCTAGAGGCATAAGCAACAACTTGTTTTTCTTGCATAAGGACTGCACCCAATCCTTGCAAAGAGGCGTCACAGAATATCTGGAAAGGCTTAGATGTATCCGGAGGAATCAAGACTGGTGTGGAAGTGAGCTTCTCTTTGAGTGTCTCAAAGCTTGCTTGACATGCAGGAGTCCAAAGATATTTCTTGCCTTTCTTGAGGAGATCGGTAAGAGGCTTCGCTATCTTCGAAAAGTTCTGAACGAAGCGACGGCAATAACTAGCCAAACCAAGGAAACTCCGCACTTCTTTGACATTAACAGGAGGAAGCCATTCAACAATTGTCTTTACAGTTTCCGGGTTGACTGCAATGCCCTTGGCAGAGATGACGTGACCAAGATAGGTGACTTGAGGCAACCAAAACTCACACTTTGAGAACTTTGCATACAAGCGGTTCTCACGAAGCTTGTTTAGGACACACCGAAGGTGTTCTTCATGTTCTTCCTTTGACTTAGAATAGACTAGGATGTCATCCAGATAGACCACAACGAACTTATCAAGATACTCCATGAAAACCGAGTTCATAAGCCTCGAGAATGTGGCAGGTGCGTTGGTGAGACCGAAAGACATGACCGTGTACTCATACAGGCCATAGCGGGTGGTGAAAGCTGTTTTAGGAACATCTTCCTTGCGAATCTTGATTTGATGATAACCACTTCTCAAGTCAAGCTTGGAGAATACCACAGCTCCAGCTAGCTGATCGAAGAGATCATTAATTCGCGGAAGGGGATATTTATTCTTGATGGTTTTAGCATTGAGAGCCCGATAGTCAACACAAAGTCTATCAGTCTTGTCTCGCTTCTTCACAAAGATTGTTGGGCTACCCCAAGAAGAAGTACTGTGTTGAATGAAACCCAACTTCTCTTGTTCATCAAGTTGACGTTTGAGTTCAGCCAACTCAGCAGGACCCATTTTATAAGGCCGCTTGGAGATAGGAGCCGTTCCAGGTTCAAGCTCAATTACAAACTCAACCTCACGATCCGGAGGCATACCCGGCAACTCTTCAGGAAAACATCTGGGAACTCACAGACCACCGGAACACTCTGAATAGCTTCCATAGCATCATCATTCAGAGCCGCCAAAGAGAAAAGCTGAATAGCAGGAGTCAGACTTGGAGAATAGAGTATATAACCTTCAGGAATTTTCAGAGAAACCGAGCGTTCAGCACAATCAATCACAGCTGCATTTGTCGTCAACCAATCCATGCCCAAGATGACATCAATGTCAGAATTGCCCAGAATAATTAAGGACGCCGAGAACGAAGAGCCACCAATCTCAATTTGATTGCCATGGCTGATATGAGCAGCCCTCATGTTTGAACCAGGAGATTGTACCAACAGACGACGTGACAAAGGAACCCTAGCCAGATCATGCTCTTGTGCAAACTTATACGAAACAAAAGAATGCGAAGCGCCAGAATCAAACAAAACTCGTGCAGGGACTGAGTTAACGGGAAGCATACCCATCACAACTCCAGGTGTATGCTCAGCTTGAGAGGCGGTGACACAGTTGGCACGAGCAACAGTAGACCCGGGCTTGGTGTTGATGTTGAGAGCCTGAGGTGGTGGTGCACGAACCAAAGGAGAACTTGATGCAGATCTTGGAGGTGGTGGAGGAAGAGCTTTGTTTTTCATCGGACAGTTCCAGTTTTGATGCCCAGTTTCTCCACAAGTGTAACAAACACCAGGTGGACGTGGAGCAACGTAGCCAGGGACTCCGCCAGGCGCTCCAGGGTAGTGGTGGTTGTAGCCCCTGGGAGCAGCAGTGAGGAAGTTTGGTGGCCTTGCCGTGTAGCTTGAAGGTCTTGGTGGAGCCGGGAACGACGGTGGGGTGTTAGGAACCCAGACACGACGCTTAGAAGGAGTTGACATAGCTGAAGAACTTGCTGCATCGCGGTTGTGTTTCTTTGACTCCTCAAACACTTGCTTCTTCCTGCAGAGCTGTATGCTGAAGTTCCAGAAAAGACGCCGGCCTTGCATGTGTGATTGCATATTTAATCGATGCATTGAGCCCTTGCCGGAACCTCTTTTGCTTCTTCTTGTCATCAGAGATCTCATCGCCACCATAACGAGAAAGGTTCATGAAGTTCCTGATGTAGGTATTGACATTATCATTTCCCTGCTTGAGGTTGAGAAACACTTCCTTCATCCTTTCCATGACAATTTCTGACAGGTATTGTTCTTTGAAAGCTCCAGTGAACTGTTCCCAAGTAGGCTGAAAACCAGTGCAGTTTGCCTTCAGGTAAATCTCCCACCAGAGAGCTGCATCTCCCTTCAGAAGGTGAGTGGCACACTTTACCCATTCTTGCTCAGGAACATCAGCAGTCACCAATAGCCTTGACATCTCACGCAACCAATCATCAGCATCAAGTGGTTGATCGGACACATCAAATTGGCGTGGGTTGAACTTCAGCAAGCTTTTGATGTCTCCTCGCTTGGGAGGTGGAGGTAGCGGAGCAAACTCGTTTCTCCTGACGCTTTCCTCAAAACGCTGCTGGTTCTGCTGCATTGTTGCCAAGACATTGGCGATGCTTGACAACGCGGCTCCCAGTTCAGGTTGTATGTCCTCCTCAGAACGGCGTGGTGGTTCCATCCTGTGTTTGATATAAAACACAAGTCAGTACTATAATGGAGAATAATAATAATCCAAAATAGTACCAAGATGGAATTAACCAAGATTAAAGGATACAATTTACTAAGTTGATATTAAAATATCAGCAAAGTTCAAAGCACCTAGAAGATATTAAGCATATCGCACACGACTGAAAAGGAGTGTGGTACACAACTATCAAAGAAAAATTTTCCGCAAATTTCGGCATTAAAATACCAATAGATGCGCAAAATCACTTAACAAGTCAAGATTAGTGACTCTACCAAATCAATATACAAGAGCGAATGATAAAAGTAGTGGTATGGTCGCAACTCCATCCCGCACTCAAATCATTACTCCGCACATGAATAAGTAGCACACATATCCTAACCCCTTCTTCTCAAGATGAACCTAACGATTAGTAACTACGGAAACGAACACCCCAAACAAGATAACGTCGGATAACAAAGAGTAAGACAGATCGCGGCGGTATACAACGAATCAGATAGATCGCGTCGGTTTGCAAAAGCCTGTCGGTATGGAATGTACCAACAGTTGATAACCAAAAAGGCCGATTGTGATAACAACTTGGATGCAACAGATAGACAAGGAATTACACACACACACACGCACACACACACACACACACAACCTATGGTACTACGGAAACCCAGAACACGTGAATCCTAGTTTGAACTTTTAAGAGGATTGAAAACGTTACACTTCCTTACCAGAAAAAGGGTGGGTGGGTGGGTAAGAAGAAAAGTGGAAGCAGTCCTACTCTCGCGTTTTGTTTTTCCCTAGTATACATAGCTACCAAAATATTTGCTAGACTGACAACGACCATTTGGCTGAGACCCTGAAGGTCGGGATGGCTCTGATACCAATTGTAACTACCTCGGTGAATTACGCTCCTAGTTACAAGCCTGGATGAGCGGAAATGGTTGAAATAGTACGGTGGGGCCCAAATGCCACTCACAGGTAGACCTTTCGGCCGTCCCAACCATTTCCAAACATCGGGACAAGAACGGGCGGCGTAATCGGCAGGCGAAGGGATCAACTACATACACAAATGAGTATGTATGCAAGCCACCATACAACAGTACATCAGAGCCACACCATCTAAAAGAAAGGAAACACTAGAGGAAAAAGGGCCATCCGTTCGCCACCCCTGGGAGCATTAGTCCCGGTTGCGCCACCAACCGGGACTAATGCTGGCACGCGTCCCGGTTGGAGCGGGCACGGCGCCAGGGGGCATGGGTCCCGGTTGGTAAGGGGGCATGCGTCCCGGTTGGAGCCACCAACCGGGACTAAAGGTTTGGCCACAGCCACGTGGCGTGGCACGCACCTTTAGTCCCGGTTGCTGGCTCCAACCGGGACTAAAGACCCCTTGCCCTCTATAAATGCAACGCCCCAGCCCCCTCTGCCTCCACTCTGTTTTTTCGAATGGTGTAAGGTGTGAGGGTGTGTGCTAGTTTTTTCTCATGCATGCATTGAAGGTGTTTGTTGAAATGTTTGAGTGAAAAATCCAGTTGAATTTCTCATAGAACAAAAATATAGAAGGTGTCCGAGACGCACTTGAGCTTTCTCCTCTTTATTTCCCTCGATCGAGGTTAGCAATCCTATCTTTTCTAGGTCATTGATACAATTCATGTGTCGGTGTGAATTGGTTATTTCACTATTTATGATGTCCTGTTTTTTGATAAACTTACTTATATGATGCAGATGAACGGTCGGGAATGGATGTACGGTGACCGGCGGGTAGCTGGGTATATCAAAGGCGTGGATAAATTTATCGATGTGGCTACGGCAAACAAAGAGAATGGATTTATACGTTGTCCATGTGTTCAATGTCGGAACAACAAGGAGTACTCTTCCTCGAAAATCATTCGCGGCCACCTGATTATGAAAGGTTTCATGCCCAACTATAATTGCTGGACCAAGCACGGGGAAAGAGGGGTTATGATGGAAGATGGTGAATAAGAAGATGATGATAACAACTATCATCATATGTTTCCTGAATACGGTGATACTGCTATGGAAGACAATGGAGAGGAAAAAGGTGAAGAACGGGCATCAGATGAGCCGGCTGATGAACTTGGTAGGGTCATTTCTGATGCAAAGCGAGACTGTGAAACAGAAAATGAGAAGTTGAAGTTAGAGGGCATGTTAGAAGATCACAAGAAATTGTTGTACCCAAATTGTGAAGATGGCAGCACAAAGCTCGGTACCACACTGGAATTGTTGCGATGGAAGGCAGAGTGTGGTCTAACTGACTCCTCATTTGAAAAGATGCTGAAAATAATGAAAGCGAAGTTTCCAAAACATAACGAACTTCCCGAGAGTACCTACGAAGCAAAGAAGACTCTCTGTCCTCTGGGATTAGATGTGCAAAAGATACATGCATGCATTAATGACTGCATCCTCTACCGCAGTAAGGAGTATGAGAATTTAGATAAATGCCCGGTATGCAACGCGTTGCGGTATAAGATCAGACGAGATGACCCTGGTGATGTTGAGGGAGAGCCCCTCCGGAAGAGGGTTCCTGCTAAGGTTATGTGGTATGCTCCTATAATACCAAGGTTGAAACGCATGTTCAGAAACAAAGAGCATGCCAGGTTGTTGCGATGGCACAAAGAAGACCGTAAGAAAGACGGGGAGTTGAGACACCCTGCTGATGGGTCACAGTGGAGAAAAATCGAGAGAGACTTCCCAGACTTTGCAGGTGACGCAAGGAACTTATGGTTTGGTCTAAGTACGGATGGCATGAATCCTTTTGGGGAGCAGAGCTGCAGTCACAGCACCTGGCCCGTGACTCTATGTATCTACAACCTCCCTCCTTGGTTGTGCATGAAGCGTAAGTTCATTATGATGCCAGTGCTCATCCAAGGCCCGAAGCAACCGGGCAACGACATTGATGTGTACCTTAGGCCATTAGTTGAAGAACTCTTATAGTTGTGGGGCAAACCAGGTGTACGTGCGTGGGATGAGAACAAACAGGAACCATTTAATCTACGACGGTTGTTATTCGTAACCATCAATGATTGGCCTGCTCTTAGTAACCTTTCAGGACAGACAAACAAAGGATATAAGGCATGCACCCACTGTTTAGATAAGACCGAAGGTACATATTTGCATAAATGCAAGAAGGTTGTGTACCTAGCGAATCGACGATTTCTTCCGACCAATCATCCCGTAAGAAAGAAAGGCAAGCATTTTAAAGGTGAGGCAGATCACCGGAAGAAGCCTGAACTCCCTGCTGGTGATGATGTATTTGGTATGGTCAAGGACATAGAAGTAATCTTTGGAAAGGGTCCCGTCGGTCAATCAGTTCCGAACGACGTCGCTATAGGACACGCACCCATGTGGAAGAAGAAATCTATATTTTGGGAGCTGCCATATTGGAAAGTCCTGCGTGTCCGCTCTTCAATCGACGTGATGCACGTGACGAAGAATCTCTGCGTGAACCTGCTAGGATTCCTAGGCGTGTATGGTAAGACAAAAGATACACCTGAAGCACGGGAGGACCAACAAATTATGAAAGACCCAAAGAACATGCATACAGATAACAAGACGGATAAAGGGCGTCACTTCACTCGTGCCAGCTATGCTCTTACCAAAGCAGAGAAGGAAATCTTTTTTGAAGTCCTTTACAGTATCAAGGTGCCGTCGGGCTTCTCATCTAATATAAAGGGGATAATAAATATGGCAGAGAAAAAGTTCCAAAACCTGAAGTCTCATGACTGTCACGTGATTATGACGCAGTTGCTTCCGATTGCATTGAGGGGGCTTCTACCGGAAAATGTTCGAGTACCCATTGTGAAGCTGTGTGCATTCCTCAATGCAATATCTCAGAAGGTAATCAATCCATATATTCTGCCAAGGTTACAGAAGGATGTGGTACAATGTCTTGTTAGTTTTGAATTGGTGTTCCCACCATCCTTCTTCAATATTATGACGCATATCCTGGTTCATCTAGTGGAAGAGATTGCCATTCTCGGTCCGGTATTTCTGCACAATATGTTCCCCTTTGAGAGGTTCATGGGAGTCTTAAAGAAATATGTTCATAACCGTGCTAGACCAGAAGGAAGCATCTCCAAGGGATATGGAACAGAGGAGGTCATTGAGTTTTGTGTTGACTTTATTCCTGACCTTAAGCCGATTGGTTTTTCTGACTCGCGGCATGAGGGAAGACTAAGTGGAAAAGGCACGCTGGGAAAGAAAGCAATGATATGTAGGGACGGGGATTCTTTCACTAAAGCACACTACACAGTTCTACATAATTCCACCTTGGCAGCTCCGTATATCGAGGAACACAAGAATATTGTACGCTCCAAAAACCCGGGGAAGCCTGAATCATGGATTACAGATGAACACATGAAGTCTTTCGGTGGTTGGATGCGGACACATCTCTTGAATGACACCACTGTTGGAGATCAGCTATACTTGTTGGCCGCGTCACCATCTTCTACTGTATTGAATTTCCAAGGGTACGAAATAAATGGGAATACATTCTACACGATCGCCCAAGATAAAAAGAGCACCAACCAAAATAGTGGTGTCCGCTTTGATGCAATAGACGAGAATGGACAAAAGGACACATATTATGGTTACATAGAGGAGATATGGGAACTAGACTATGGAGTCTCTTTTAAGGTCCCTTTGTTTCGCTGCAAATGGGTCAACCTGAATGGGGAAGGGGTAAAGATAGACCAGTTGTACGGAATGACAACAGTGGATCTCAACAATCTTGGTTATAGAGATGAACCATTCGTCCTAGCCAATGATGTGTCTCAGGTTTTCTATGTGAAGGACATGTCCTCCAAACCGAAAAAAAGAAAAAATATGCAAACGAATACATCATATGATGAGCCAAAGCGTCACATAGTTCTTTCAGGGAAAAGAAACATCGTGGGAATCGAGGACAAGACAGACATGTTAGAAGATTATAATAAGTTTGATGAAATTCCGCCCTTCACAGTGAAAACTGACCCAAGCATTCCGTTAAGTAAAGAAGATGCTCCATGGTTACGTCTGAAGCGGTCATAAGGAATGACATATGCCAAGAAGTTCATGCTCATATTATGTAACTCTAGTTCATGTCTTTCACGGTTTGTGGCTTGACCGAAGGATATCTTTCGCGGTTTGTGGCCTTTAGTCCCGGTTTTGTAGTCTCAGTTTTTAATATTAATAAATGTCTTGAGTGTTAGTCCCATTTTGTGGCTGGAGCGGGAGTGCCTCTATGACCAGTTTCTCGGAGATGCCGGAGGACTGGGCTCCGTCGGCATCTCCCTGAAACTGGCCGCAGTGGTGTCCCTGCTCTCGAAAACCATCTTGCAGCTTGTAACTTCACTAACTAGATCAATACGCCTCGGAGCTAACTAATTTCACATATTAGGGAGTGCCTCTATGACCAGTTTCTCGGAGATGCCGGAGGACTGGGCTCCGTCGGCATCTCCCTGAAACTGGCCGCAGTGGTGTCCCTGCTCTCGAAAACCATCTTGCAGCTTGTAACTTCACTAACTAGATCAATACGCCTAGGAGCTAACTAATTTCACATATTAGGGAGTGCCTCTATGACCAGTTTCTCGGAGATGCCGGAGGACTGGGCTCCATCGGCATCTCCCTGAAACTGGCCGCAGTGGTGTCCCTTCTCTCGAAAACCATCTTGGAGATGCCTCAAACTGGCTGGAGGACTGGACTCACAAGGATGCATATTTATAGTACAAGCAGCTCGGCATAATGTCGACACTCACGACATAATGTCGACACTCACCCCTATTATTAGTGCTGACTCATCTTTAGTCCCGGTTGGTGTCTCCAACCGGGACTAAAGGTTCATCTTTAGTCCCGGTTGGTGACACCATCCGGGACAAGGTACAAGCCGCACGACATAATGTCGACACTCACCCCTATTATTAGTGTTGTCTGGCCCACTCTGCCGCAATCCCTTTAGTCCCGGTTTGTGACTACATCCGGGACTAAATGTGTGCCGAACAATGATCATGTTTCGCAAAATACCAGACTTGGTATATTGATCATGTTTCGAAAAAACCTTCACAAAATGACCTATCATGTTCGAGGTTTCATGGCTTTCGGTCCAAATGACCGATGTTATGTGCTGAATCACGACATAGTTTGTGATGTTGTGCCCATATTATGCATGTGTGTGGACATTGGTATGTAGAACAATGTTGCAGGAGGAAGTTTTCCTTTTTGTTGCACGGAAAATCCCTTTTCCATTTTCCGAGCGCAAAAAACGGGTCGTTTTGTGAAGTAACCACCAAAATGCCGTTTCAGAATGCTACCGTCCTATTTTCCTAAAATACTAGACCACCTTACATGGACTATATCCCAACCGGTACATTAATTATTTTTTAAAAATAGAATATGTTTTTGAATTATTTATTCAAATCCATACACTTCTTATATTTAAAGTTTTCTAAATTCCAAATTAATATTCAAAAATATAAGTTAATTCATTTTAAAAGGTTACATTAATTATTTTTTAAAAATAGAATATGTTTTTGAATTATTTATTCAAATCCATACACTTCTTATATTTAAAGTTTTTCTAAATTCCAAATTAATATTCAAAAATATAAGTTAATTCATTTTAAAAGGTTACATTAATTATTTTTTAAAAATAGAATATGTTTTGAATTATTTATTCAAATCCATACACTTCTTATATTTAAAGTTTTTCTAAATTCCAAATTGATATTAAAAAAATATAAGTTAATTCATTTTTAATTGTAAATGGTTCATATTTTAAATGGTTACATTAATTATTTTTCAAAACAGAAAATGGTTTCGAATTATTTATTCAAATCCAAACACTTTTTATGTTTAAAGTTTTTCTAAATTCCAAATTAATTATCATTTAAAAAACATTACAAATTTAAACCCCAAAATAAAAAATAAGGCGGGAACAGAGAGAAAATAACTGAAAAAATTTGAAAATAGGGGAATACGTCCCGGTTGGAGCCACCAACCGGGACGGAAGAGCCCCCTGCGCGCGCGCCCCTTCACCTGCTGAAAATTGGACTATAGGTCCCGGTTGGTGGCTCCAACCGGGACGTATGCACCTTTAGTCCCGGTTGGAGCCACGAACCGGGACTAAAGGCCCTTTAGTTATAACCGTGCCTCCTCTTCTTCTTCCCTTCCCCACTCACTTCTCTGCCTCTGCCCGCGCCCTCGCCGACGACGACGCCGCCAGGCTGCCCCCGCCACCCCCGCCAGGCTGCCCCCGCCACCGCCGCGCGCTCCCCGTAGCGGATCCGTCGTCAACGCCTCCGCCTCCGGCCGCCGCCCGCGTCTCTTTCCGCGCGCCGACGACCGTGCCGCCCGCGCGTCTCCTTCCCCCGACGACCGCCGGCCGCGCCCGCGTCTCTGCTTCCCGTCGACGACGCGCCCACCGCCGCGCGTCTCCTTCCCCCACCGCCGCGCGTCAGGTACGGCGCCGCCCCTCCCTGCCTCTCTGTCCTCCTCCTCCCTCTGCTGCTGGTGGCAAAACAGAGCACCCGAATTAGATTGATTTTTTTTTGAACGGATTACGGGTGAAGAGCACCCGAAATATATTGCTGCAATAATGTCGCTGGAGTACAGGAGGCCTAAGAAATAAAAATTACACAGAGGCCCAGAAAATAAGCACCGAGGACCCTAAAAGAAACTTGAAAAAGCAATCAAGTCCACCATCTTCTTCCTCCTCCAGATCGACTTAGAAGCTCCAGTATCGGCCCGCACCTTGCCACAGGGGACGACCGACACACAGGGCGAAGCAGCGAAGGAGCGGCAGCCCTACTGCCCTTGAGTCCGACGTGTTGACGAAGCATCAGCCGCCAAGAAGCCGCCGGAGAGAAGCTCCCGGATCGAAACCGCCGCGACAGGAAGCCAACACCTACACACCACAAGCCACCACCATGGTCGCTTGGTTCCGGAGTTCCTTGAGTTAGGGTTTGCGCCCCTCGGAACCCCGATTAACTTGTCGAGCATGCTTTAGGGTTACATTCCAATGCACATTAACTTGTCGTATCATCATCATTGCTTGAGCATTGCATCGATTCCATGTGTTGATTGTTTCCCTTTCTTTCCGGTGATTTGGTTCTTCTCGGTAGAATACGATATCGAGATCGAGATCGAAGACCGAGATCAAGACCATAGATAGATCTAATTAAATCACAAGTTTAATTAGAACACCCTAGTAACCCTAACAGGTCATTCCGGAGTTCCTTGAGTTAGGGTTTGCGCCCCTCGGAACCCCGATTAACTTGTCGAGAATGCTTTAGGGTTACATTCCAATGCACATTAACTTGTCGTATCATCATCATTGCTTGAGCATTGCATCGATGCCATGTGTTGATTGTTTCCCTTTCTTTCCGGTGATTTGGTTCTTCTCGGTAGAATACGATATCGAGATTGAGATTGAAGACCGAGATCAAGACCATAGATAGATCGAAGACCTTTTGTAGCCTTATACTCATGTTCCCCTCTCATAGCCTTAGGGTTTAGGGTTTCTCTTCATTTTTATTATTGTGTACGTATATATTAGGGTTTCACCTTCGATCCGGAAAATATTCGTTAGCCGCTTTGACTTATTTGTAACTTTCTCCTTTAGCCGCTTTGACTTATTCGTTTTTCCACCTATGCAGAAAATATGGACCCACACGTCAGAGACGAAGAAAAGGAAGAGTTGATCCAAGGTGTGATCCGTGGGGAAGATAATTTAGACGTATCAACGTTTCTGAACAACTCCGGTGAGGGTGACCCTCTTTTTACCGGAGTAGACAACTTGTTTGAGGTTGAAGGTGTTGCCTTCCGCGAGGGAGAAGGCGATGCCTTGTGTAATCGAGAAGACGACCGCTCCGGCGAGGTGCATGTAATATAAATCAATTCATTAATTAATCATCTGCTATCTATATAGAAATAGTAACGACGATCTTTCTTCTTTTAGCCCTCCGGATCGAAGGAATCTACTGAAAAGAGCAGACGAGGCCCAACCAAAAAGTTGCAAGACCATGAGAGGTTTAGGATCGAAGATGTCGCTGAAGACGGCAGACCGACAGCTCCCGAAGTTGTCGCAACCAAATTTGTGGCACAATGCGGAGTTATCGTTAGGGACTTAATCCCGATCACCATTAGAAATTGGAATAGGCCTGCTAAAGCGGATGAAGAGGGAACATGTTTATTTGTCCCTAACCACGCCAAAGATTTACTGTGGAAGAGGCTCATGGTTAATTTCAAACTACCGAAGATAGAGCTGGATCCAAATGCGGAGGATCCAGTTGAGGACGCCTTACAACATGGGAGAGCCATGGAGGCTAAGGTCAGGGAGTGGGCTTTGAAGAAGATGGCCCAGTGTTTCACCAACTGGAAGAAAAGATTGCACCTTGACTATGTCGTGAAAAAGAAGACTCCCGATTTCAAGAATATTCAGTTTGAGAAGATAAAACCATTCTGGGATGAGTTTGTGGAATACAAGAAATCAGAAAAAGCTAAGAAAATGTCTGAAACGAATAAGGTGAATGCTGCTAAGAAGAAGTATCACCATACTATGGGGCAAGGTGGCTACAAGGTTGGCATTCCTAAGTGGGAGAAACTTGAGCAGGAACTGCGTGATAAAAATATCACCCCAGAGATAGACGATTGGGTAGAACGTGCAAGGAATTGGTTTTACGGGCATGGGGGCACGTTGGACTCGGAAGGGAGGTGTATATATAACATACGACATAAAGAAGACCCCTTGCCAATCGAGAGGATGAGAAAAGCAGTAAAGGCTGTTAAAGATGGGGACTTCATTCCCGATAGAGAGAATGATGAGCTCACACTCGCCCTTGGAAATAAGGAACATGATGGACGAACACGAGGCACAATAGGCTCCCAATCATGGAGGACTGGGTTTCCCGAAGAGAGGAAGAAATATCCTGATAGAAGCCGTCAGAGGAGTAAGGACAGGGCGGCAGTTGAAGCAGAAAGTCAGAAAGAGCGAATGCGTTTAATTGAAGAACGATTAAAGCAACAACAAGATGAAATTAACTCACTTAAAGAGCAAAGTACTACCGGCCCATCTCAGCAGCACACTGCATTCGATGCTACCGGCCTATCGAATAATCGAAAAAGCAGTGTGGCTTCCACCGAGGTCCCGGGTGATGACAATGGCGATGCCGATGATGCACCGACGATGGCTCCTGTTGGCTACCCAGTGGATGATATCACAGAGATGACACACTGCGAGCTACATGTCAAAGTTGTGAACATATCAATGAAGGTGGCGGTCGGCTATGCCTTACCAATTGGACCCACACCAACTTACCACAGTCGTCCGGTTCCAGAGGGCTACGCTGTTGTCGGCGTGGATGAAATCATGCCCACCTTTGAGGTTTTGGATCTTCACTACCCTGCTGGTGAAGGGGATGTGACTGTGCTGGGTGACGCAAAAAACGTCACCATTCTATGGCCGAAGGATTGTATCGTGCTTCGAAATCACACGCCAAGGCCATCTTCGCCGCCGCCTCACCCGTCTCCAGCGAGGTCGTCGCCGCCGCGGCAGCCGTCTTCGTCGCCTCACCCGGCTCCGTCGCCTCACCCGTCTCCGGTGCAGCCATCGCCGCGGGAGCCATCGCCGGCGCCTCAGGATAAAAAGCGTAAGCGTACCGCTACTGTGCGTCGTAAGCGATCGCCGAAACGTAAACAAGAGCCTCTTCCAAAAGTACCAACGGTTCCTCCCAAGAGAGCTTATGACTGTACTGAAGAGGAGACTGCGGCGATCGTTGATGCGGAAACGACAGCGTTTTTCGCTAAGCTGAGGCGGCCGAAAGAGCCAGAGTTCCCCAGCACCAAAGAAGAAAAAGCCAAAGTGTTGAAAATGCTAAAGACTCTTCATCAACCCGAGCCAAAGCTGTCATCAGACTATGAGCGTTCTATTCTCAAGTCACATGCGGCACAAAAAGCCTCGAAGAGCAGTACTGATGCAAGCGGGAAATCTGTTGCCCAGCTCGGAGAACAAGCAAAACAGACTTGCGCCCCTCTCAAGGTGATTTCTCAAACCAATGTGGGGTCGAGCAAATATGGGGCCGAAGAACAGTATGATCCAGAGGTAGTTGCACAATACGGAGAAGCTGCCGCTGCTCAAGGTATGAGTATTGCCCAGTACTTATCCCAGTTAGAGTTCTTCCCCGTGAGTGAAGTAGCATACCAATACCAGTACGGAAAACCTCTCGTCAAACCTGAGGAGGTAAACAATCTTTCAACAAAAATGCGAAGATTGCATAACTGGTACATGCATGCCACAAGTGCCAGGGCTAACTGGATAGTGCTGAGGGTTACAAAAAAGCATCATGGGAAAGATAAGGATGACATGATATCCATTGAATTTGATGAACTATTTCAATTATTCAATCAAGACGCCTTGGACAAATCGATCATGAGTGCCTATTGTCTGTAAGTACTAATTCTGTAATTAATTTAGTCTCCATCTATATTATTTTGTTTATTGCATGTATATAATCATACTTTAATATGCAGAATGAAGATTCTCGAATGCAGCAGAGGACAAATCTATGACATTGGCTTCATTGACCCATATTGGGTTCATGAAGCTAATCTCAAAATAAGCCCCCAGGATACGGAGGATAATATAGTACACGCGTTAAGGTTTCAAGAAACCAAAAGGGAAATACTATTTCCTTACAACTTCCAGTGAGTGTTATTGTCTTGTATACACTTTCTATTTCGCTTACTCGATGTTAAGTATATAATTGATAAGTTCTGCATTCGCAGGTACCACTATATTCTGTTAATCATTCAACTTGACAAAGGGCGTGTACTAGTCATGGACTCGAAACATAAACCCCTTGAGACGTGGAAGGACATGCAGATACTTCTCCAGCGGTAATTCTAATCATTACGACACTATATCGGCAACGTTCGTGAATTTTATGATATCAAGTACTTAATAACTTATTTTATTCGTTTTCTACGCCGGGCAGCGCTTGGAAACGGTTCACCAAGAAGGCTAGGGGTGTTTGGAAAGAGGAGGTTACATTTCAACCACTAGATGTAAGCACCACTAGCTATATCCGCGCATCTCTTTGATTCTAGTTTTGATACAGTTATTATCATGCTTGATTATTATTTTGATTGAACTCTGTTGTCGTAAAGTGCCTGACGCAGGGACCAGGTAACAATCTATGTGGATACTATGTATGCGAGTTCATCCGGCAGACGTGCGATGAGAAGGACAGAAATTTAGAGCAACTCCACGTATGTAAACAATTTCTATAGTTTTTAATTACAATCAAATTGTGTTTAGTTTCATATTCATATAGGCTGACTCCTTTTTTAAATCAGATCGAACGTCTACGGGACGGTCTTCTGCCAAAGGATCGCATACGAGCAATACAGGAGGAATTGGCGGGATTCTTGGATGCAGAAGTCCTAGACCCAAAAGGAGAATACTATTCGGCTGTGTATAGACAATAGGGATTGCAAAAATAGCAACTTTCAAGGAATCGGCCGGTAGCATCGAATAGCAACTTTTGTATGTAGTGCATGAACTCGATCCGTGTATTGAATGTAAAATGTTGTCATGATGATCTTGTGTAATATAAGGTTCCTTCATTGATAAGTGCAAAACACTAAATAAACAATAAAACAACTTAAATGAATTCTCTGCCGCGGCACAAAAAGTGGCGAAAGTGCTGCCGCGGCAACAAAATGTGCCAAAATGAATTCTCTGCCGCGGCAGAGAAATGGGCCAAATCTCTGCCGCGGCAGCAGGTTATTAGTCCCGGTTCATGTTACGAACCGGGACAAATGCTCCACCCCCCCTCGCGCTCTGATGCCGCCACGTGTGCCCCCCATTTGTCCCGGTTGGTGGGGCAACCGGGACTAAAGGTTAGAGCTTTAGTCCCGATTGCCCCGTCCCGGTTGGGCAACCGGGACTAATGGCCCTTACCAACCGGGACGCATGGGGCGTTCTCTACCAGTGAAATATAGCAACGCCATACGGCAAGATTCAAATATTCTAGATAGGTATATAGCTTAGGATATCTCCTCATACATCACACATCAGAGTATCAGGCGGAAGCGGCAAACAAGATCCGAGTACGGATAAGAAGCAAATCGGCATAAGATGCCCCATAAATAAACACATCCCGCCCACAGATCTCAGGGATCCCCGTTCCCGGAATCTCTACACCGAATGATCGTTGCCCACATCGTCCGTCTCTTCCACCCAGTATCCATCTTGTGAGTTTACCTGTTCATCTGAATCAAACAATTTATCGTGTGAGACCCTAGGGGTACTCAGCAAGTCTTTATGCCTCTAAAGGGGACACAACCTGGGGTGACGCAATTGCAGCAAAAAATAAACCCTAACAATTCTATAGATAATCGCTAACCATCCGCCTAACCAAAGATAGACGGATGTCCGTGAATTAATAATAACAGTTATAACAGTAATATTAACAGATCCATCCTCCTCCCCGCTTACCGACGAGGAAGCGGACGAACAACCCCCATCCGTTGTCAGTTTTATTAGCCATACCATGAGAGTTGCACTATTTACTAGTCATTTACTTTGTCAAATTAAAAGCGGTACTTTAGTTATACTTGTCTATGATCGAGAAACTGTGCTCCAAGTCGTCCATAACCGCGGACACGGCTTTCAGAAAGTTTTACCCTGCAGGGGTGCACAAATAGCAACACACACTCGATCAACCTCGGAAAAACCGAATCAAAACCCAACGAGGCCTTCACGACAAAGAAATCACAAGATTCAGAAATATTTCAGGAGGCCACCCCATTAAGTACACCCGCAACGAAGTTAGCTGACTTCGAGTCGGACTTAAGGTTTGTGGGGACGGCTGTAAACGACTGGGAACCCGAAAACTCAAGCTTGTCGATACAGCGAAAACGTGTCACGATCCTAAACAGTACAGGTGCAGTACCTCGCACAATTTAAATAAAGCAGTAAAGCATGGCATAAGTACAGGATAGTAAATAAAACCTCAAACTAGTTTGTGGCCCCAAGAAATAAGAATGAATCAAGCTCTGGCCCAGGGGGGTCCCATAATCCTCCCGGATGTGGATAGCGCGAATATTCAAGGAACAGGAATCAAGTACTCGGGGTCTTACGGGACACAAGTGAGCAGGAAAAACCAAATAGCAGATATTGCTCACCGGTGCCACTTTCATTAGTTATCCCATTACTACTCAGGTTAAGTTGTATAGGTACCTCGTTATCCATCAGACACTCACATACCCTACACATGCTGTTCTACGACTCGCATGGCTCAAACAACTCCTGTAGTAATGGCTCATGGGATGGAGGAGCAAGCTTCGGTGGGGTTTAAAAGTAAAGGCTATGCAATACTTGGGATTCAGTTTAATGCAATCGCGACTCAATGATGCAAGAATAAGATAGAGGCAATAGGTACTATATGTATGCAAGCATGTGGTAGTGCTTGCCTGGCAGCTCAGTTGAAGCGAGAGATGGATCTGGGTAGTGCTCCTGGATTTCTTGATATATCCCCTGCTCAGCGTCTATTCGAAGAAGAACCAAACAAACAAGGGCCAACATAAATAAAGTGCGCAAGCATATGAATGAAGTGCGACAAGCAAACAATCATGCCATGATGAATGATGCTCAATTTGCATGGCAATAAAGTAGCATGGCATGGGTGAGGTGTGGAATACAAGGAATAAACATTTTATTGAGTTTTAATCATATTTTATACTCATATTAGTTGCTGTACCCATTATATTTGTATGATGCATGCTTCAATTCATATCATGGTATGCATAAACAGAAAGGTCTCGTCGAGCTGATCATTTTAGACATATTATTTGTTAAATTTAGAGTTATAGAGCAAAAGTTATTAATTTATTAAGGTCCAGGGGCATTTTCTTGTAATTTAAATCAACTTGAATTTTAAGTGTTCAAAACATAATTTGGATGGAACATTTGAAATCCTCACATTTTTCTGATTCAAAAACATATATCATATGTTTAATTTGGATTTATATTTTGAAAGTTATTTTAAAACAGAATTAAATTTGAATTTGATTTAATTTGGAAAAGATTTGAATCTAGACAGAAAAGAGGACATACTTTTTATACCCAGACTAGCTTAGCCCCTGACGCCGACGGGTGGGCCTCTCTGCTGACTGGGACACACGCGCGCAGGAGAACGCTTTACACCGCCGCCTGCTCTAGCCTAAGAGTCAGACAGGTGGGACCCGCTGGCTCGTAGGCCCACTTGCTAGAGAGCTACTGCGGGCCGACCACGTGGCTCAGGGGGGGGGGACTGCGGGTTGAGGATTGCAAACGCCGGGACCCTTTTTGCAAAAAGGCAACAGCCGCAGACATGTGGGGCCGGAGGGATCGCAGGTTGAGGGAAACATAAAAGGAAGGGGTTTCTTGCAAAACGGACGCCGCGCACTGTGGATCTTCCCTGAACTTCCTGACGACAGACGGCGCGCGGCAGGCGGGACGCGACGCAGGGTTCGAACCCGCGACCTCACGTGCGCGCGCGGCGCAGCTACCACTGTGGCACGAAGGGGTTGTTGGCAGAAGACAGAACGGTGGCTAGGTAGGGTTTGCACGACACGAGAGCGAGCAGACGCGTGCGCTCGCCGGTGCACGCAGCCTGCTTGACGAAACGAACGTCGCCGACAGGAAACGAAGAGGGACAGGGCATGTCTACGGGGTTCGGGGGCTCACCGCGGGGCCGTTGGTGTGGTTGGTTCGGACAGGGGAGCTGGCGATCGACGGTGATGCAGGCGGACCGGAGCTAGGGTTTCGCGGCGGGGCGGCGTCGGTGTTCAGCGGCCTGGGGCTCCTCCTCCTCGCTGCTGTGTACCGAGGCGACGCCGGGGATCTCCTGTCCTTCCTCGACGTCCGCAACACCACGCCCGCCTCCTCGCACTGCAGGTGGACGTCGAAGCCGACGTTGGCCGGCGTTGGTTAGCCGGCGACGAACAAGAAGAGGGGGAGAGGCAGAGCACTGGGGCTGGATCTGGCGAGGCAGAGAGGTGGTGGGGAGTAGATAAGGAAGGGAGGAAGGGATAGGAAGATGCCGTGGGGAGGTGGTAGACGAAAAAGGTGGCTCAGTCACCTTTCTCCTCCTCCTTCTCACGTGCTAGGTCGGGCAGGGACAGGGCATGGGGCTTCCAGGTGGGACATGGCGAGGCCGGGTAGGTAGGGGGAAGGCTCGGGCTGGAGGGCCCTCCTGGCAGGGAGAGAAAAGAGAGGGGGAGCTAGGGTTGGAGGGAGGCTCGGGTTGGGTCTTGGTTAGGAGATAGGGTTGGGGTAGAGAGAGAGGGGTAGACAGGTGGCCTGCTAGGTGAGAGGGGAGAGGCCGAGAGAGAGAGGTGGCTTGGTAGCTAGGGTTTGGGTTTCTAGAGAGAGGGGGTATGGTGATAGTTGGTGGTAGGGTGTAGGTGATTAGGATTAGGGTTTAGGATAGAGAGGAGGGTTTAGAGAGAGGTGAGGTAGGGTGCTTGGGGTTTGATGAGGAGAGAGACAAGAGAGAGAGATGGAATGGGTGGATCATGGTGATGGTAGGGTTTAGGGGTAGAATTAGAGAGAGGGTTATGTGGTGGTAGGGTTTTTAGCAAGATCAAACAAGATCAAGCAAAAGGAGTAGAGAGAGAGATGATTGAGGATGTTAACAAGACACCAACACAAGATCAAGATGAGGGGTTTTAAATAAGAGAGAAAAGAAAGCTCACACAAGAAAGGATCCACTCTAAACCAAAGGAGAAACCAAAGGAGAAGGAATGGTGGTGCTTTGCATGGCCCATGCAATACATTAAATGCCCTGACTAAATTCTTGTGAAAACAAGGATAATATCATGGCATTATTCTTATGCATTCCCAAAAGTGGAACCAAGGCCAAGCAAAATAATTTAGAATTGGATCCACCCAACCCACATGAGCTAGAAATAAAATCCAAAGAAAAGAATTGCAAGCTCATGGGTTATTGGAATGGTGGAAGTATAAGGTGGTGTGAAAGAAAAGGTGGTGGAGTTGGATAAAAGATATGCCCTCAACTCAACTTGGGCATTTTAACAATATATCAAGACCCAGATACAATATCAAGAGACAAAACAATTTACAATGCATATGAGAGAAGTCCCAACACAAAAAGGGTTTTATATGATGCTCAAATGCAAGGTGGCATGATGACATGAGCATGATATAATGATGATGCAACAATTATATGTAGGAAGTAGCCATTATATTACTAGACCAAGTAGCATTACAGTTGTTAGACAAATGGGATGCTACAACATCCCTCGTGCCTTTTTGGTGATTACATGAACCAAATCCACTACACCAAGTCCGATCATCACGTGAGTCGGTGTAGCTTCAAAGGCGAGCATCAAATGGGCATCATATCAACTATATGACTCATGCTTAACCTTTCGGTCTGTGTTCCGAGGCCATGTCTGTACATGCTAGGCTCGCCAAGTTAGAACCTTAGTATTCGCGTGTGTAACTGTTTTACACCCGAAATATGGTCGTGGATCCAAGAACACCCGATCATCACGTGATGTCTTGGAGCGACGAAAACATAATCGGTGCATACTAAAGGAAGAACACATCCTTATCTTGATATTTAAATTAGGGATCATCTTATTATGCTAACAAAGCGCTAAACAAGCAATATAAGATGCTATCAAACATCACATGTTTATTAGTGAAATGTTATGGTTCCCGCAGATGATCTCTATCATTTGCATCATGGTATGATCACTATCATACCTATATGTGTAAATCCAAAGTATATGGAGTTTACACGCTATGTGTGTTGTAAGAGTATCATCTCATACTTCTACTTACAACACTACCATATCATAACACTAGCCCAGCAACAATCTAAACTAGACGCCTCTAATTTATCCATTGCAAGTTTTACGTGGCTTAGGGCTTTCGAGATAGAACCATTCTTACCTACGAACATGAACCACAACGAGGATAACCAAATTGTTGACAACTCGCTTGCAAAATAGATATTGACTATAGTAGGAGAGACAGACACCCGCTAGCCACTTATGCAAACTAGTTGCATGTGAAGCGTGGAACAGGTCTCATGTGCGAGGACATGTAAAGTTTGTCCGGGCCGCTTCATCCCACTATGCCACCAATATCCAAAATTACAACAAAGGAGCAACAACATGATCATCATCGCCCACATACTCATATGTGTACTACCCGTGTAAAGTATCTACGCATAGATCCGGCTCTGATACCACTGTAGGGTTCGCAGCATAGAAAACAAAAATTTTCCTACGATGGGAACTACGTACCAAGATCTATCTACTAGATACAAACAACGGGCAGATGTATATCCGTAGAGAACATACCCTTGAAGACCGACAAAGCTTAACGAGTTCAACTCGTGGTTGATGTAGACGATCTCTTGCCGATCTCAAGATCGAGAGGAAGTCCTAGCGCCGCAAAACAGCAGCGCATCCGTGCTCGCACACACGTACGAGGCACCGAGCAACCTCCTCCTCCTCTCTCCAGCGATGCAGCGGAAGCACAACTCTTTCTTGCCGAATAGCCACCGGGAACATGTATCTCGCTAGTCCGAGACCATGGGGGATAAATTCTAGAGGGGGAGAGAGATCCTTCACGAGGAGGTGTGTGAGACAAGTGAGGAGGGGGGCTCCTTTTATAGGAGGAGGGAGGGGCACCCAAGGGGTGGCCGCCGGCCATGGGGCTGCCCCCTTGCCCTCCCCTCTTCATGTGGGTGGACACTCCACTCACATAATTCCTTTAAATTCCCTCCACTCAAAAAGTCCACTCAAATTCCCATTAAATTTCCACCAAATTTAATGCAAACTCTCATTTAATAAAACTCTTTTATTTTATTCAGAATTTTGTCAATTACTTTAATGAAAAACATTCACAAATAACCCCTTGCTAGAATTCCATTTCACATGCATAACCACTTTATGCAATTTCACCCGAAAACCTGTTTCGGTATCTAGTGAAATAAATTCCTGCGCTTGTTTATTCTTTCGGCATGAAACTTTTGCTCCAATTGGATGTCGGTGTCTCTTAAGTGTGTCACCCTACGGTTCGTGAATAATGCGGACATGATCGAGACCCCTCTCGGATCAATAATCAGAAGCGGGATCTGGAGACCCATACTGACTCCCACACATTCAACGATGACTTTCTTGTGATCGTCGGAACCTTTTACGCTAGTATCTTAATCCCTTTGTTTCACGATATATTATATGTCCGAGATTCGATCATCGGTATCTCCATACCTAGTTTGATCTCGTTACCGACATGCACTCTTTTCTCGTTCCCGTGATATAACATTCTAGTGATCAAATCACTTGCTTGCAAGCTAATCAATGTGATATCACCGAGAGGGCCCAGAGCATATCTATCCGTCATCGGGATGAACAAATTCCACTCTCGATCCATGGGCCTCAACATAACACTTTTTTAGTTCTGAACCCACCTTTATAATCACCCTGTTACGGTGTGACATTTGATGTTATCAAGAAACTCTTCCGGTGTTAGTGATTGACATGATCTCATGGTCTAAGGATTAGGATCACTTCGTTAGTTGTTATAGCAATATAAACTCAATGACTTTGATTGTAATGCTATATTTCGGATGAATGTTCATCACACCATTACACTAATGTTGTGATCCCGTTATTAACAACATCCAATGTCCATGATCAGGAAACCTTGATCATCTTGTTAATCAACGAGCTAGTTTATGAGAGAGGCATAACTAGGAACTTTCTGTTTGTTTATTAAACACACATGTATTAACGTTTCTGTATTAATACAATTATAGCATGCAAAATAAACATCTATCATATACTTGGAATACACATAATAAACACTTTATTATTGCCTCTCAGGGCATATTCCCTTCAGGATTTGCAAAATAACTATGATGTGCTCTGAACTAAAGCCATCTATGAAGCTAGTTCTGACCGGCCACTACGCTGATTACTACCAAACCCAAAAAATTATACGTACGCTGAAAATCAATCTATAAAAATTACTGATCAATCAAAAAGAATATCCTTCCTGGTATATCTTAAGGGAAACAAACTCAATCCCGAAGAGAAACAAATTTAACCGTGAAACATAGAAACTTAGATTCATAGTGGATTAACTGAAGATTTTTTATATTTCCCATCTATCCAGATAGTTCAGCTTTTCCCTTTTCATATGACACCCATTTTTTAAGCACCAAATATTAGCCGAAGATATCCCATGTTGTAAAATTTATCGTTTTAAGAAAAATAGGATTAGCCGAAGATATCTCATTTTTATGACTTAATATTACATTAAAAAGTACTAGTGTTAGACCTGAATGATGCATACATTACCCCTCCCTAAATCATAACTAAGAATAGTGAAATATTCCTATTGTTTAAATTACAAATTCATAAGCCAGGTTTTGATGTATTGATGCTAGCTATATGGACTCAAATTTGGCACAAGGGTGTATCACCACGTGCCTAATGATGCTAGCATTGTATCTAGCCTAATGATGCTAGCATTGTACCCAGAGAGGTATATAGACAATGCAATGTTGGAATGGGCCCACATCTACCACAAAGTGGCTCATCATGTCTTGGCATTGTATCTAGCCTAATGATGCTAGCATTGTACCCAGAGAGGTCTAGATCCCATGCAATGTTGGCATGGCCCCACATCTACCACAGTTGTGTGTGTCATGGCTTGGCATAGCAAAAGTATAGTTAGATCTATCAAGAGGGTAGTATCATGTTGTCCAAGTAATGACTCAAACAACAACAAGTTGGTGAAAGTGTTTCTATCCAACCCAGAGAGGTCTCGATCCCATGCAATGTTGGCATGACCCCACATTTGCCACAAGTGTGTCTGATGTCTTGGCATAGCACTCTTACATCTAGATCTATCAAGTGGGTTGGATCATGTTGGTCAGGTGTAGTGACTCACACAACCACTAAGTTGATGATGGTGTTTCTAGCCAACCTAGAGAGGTATAGATCCCATGCAATGTTGGCATGGGCCCACATCTACCACCGTTATGTGTGTCATGGCTTTGCGTAGCAAAAGTATAGTTAGATCTATCAAGTAGGTAGGATCATGTTGGTCAGGTGTGATGACTCATACAACAACAAGTTGGTGAGGTGTTTCTATCTAGCCGACAGAGGTCTAGACCCCATGCAATGTTGGCATGACCACACATCTACCACAAGTGTGTGTCATGGCTTGGCATAGCACTCTTATAGCTAGATATATCAAGTGGGTGGGATCATGTTGGTCAGATGCAGTGACTCACACAGCCACTAAGTTGATGATGGTGTTTCTAGCCAACCCAGAGAGGTCTAGATCCCATGCAATGCTGGCATGGACCCACATCTACCACAGTTGTGTGTGTCATGGCTTGGCATAGCAAATTTATAGTTAGATCTATTAAGTAGGTAGGATCATGTTGGCCAACTGCTGAGTTACACAACCACAAGTTGGTGAAGGTGTTTCTAGCCACCCAGAAAGGTCTAAAGCCCATGCAAAAATTCAAATTTTGACCGGGACACCAAAAATTCAAAATAATTCAAAGTTGTGTGAAACCTTGGACACATTTAAATATTGCTTCTAGGTAGAGGATGCCATGTTTTAGCATGGAGCATGTCTCACATCACAAAGGCCTAACCCCTAGGCATCCTTACTAGACACCTTGATTTTTGGCCTAAATTTGACCGGGCCACCAAAAATTCAAAAACATTCAAATTTGTGTGAAACCTTGTACACGTGTCTTAGTTGTGTATCTAAGCATGTGTAAAAAATCCAGGTTGTTTCATGAAAGTCGAAGAAACACATTGCTAGGAAAAGAGGCCTAGGTGAGACCAAAAGGGTTGTTCGTAAATTTCTCAATTTTTCGATGTTCATCAAATGATCCCAAAAATTTTGCACATGCTATACCAACGGTGCCTGTCAAGAATATGTAATTTATTTTATAAAATTCAAAATTGTAAAATAGCTATTTTGTTCAAATTTGTAAATAGAAAATAAAAAGGAATATAGGATAGAAGAAAAAAGTAAGACTTGGCGTGCAGGCAACAAGCCAGCCCAACTCCTACTCCCGCGCCCGCATCACGGCTGCGTCCGGGCGTGAAGTAGTTTGGGTCGGCCCATCTTAATCCCGGGCATCAAACAGTAATGGGCTCTTTATGGCCCAATGGAAAACCGTAGCAGGAAGGACTGACGCGGGTTGGAGTTTAGTCCCACATCGCCGAGAGAGAAACGATTCTACCAGATTATATACCCTGCATTCATATCTTGCATGAGCTTCTCTCAACAAATCAACTATGACACATAATTCGCGTTATAGGTGTCATAATCAACTATGACACCTATAACGCGACAGATATATTCATGTTAAACATTTGTTTCTGTGTATGCAGTTCTTTTCGAAGACATAGAAGTCCTGGACGGTTTGACACCGCAACAAATAGATGCTGCAGTGTTGTACGTTGAAACAGTAAAAAATAATAAAGATTTTTGCAATGAAAGTGTCTATGATAACTAGGGAGACACTGAGGTCACTGCCAACCACAGTAGTGTGATCCTTGATATATTATGGCTGCGTAGCAATGTAAGTCCAAGTACCACGGTTTTGTTATTTTATGCAAACAAGAAGGATCGTTTGTCACACGTTATTAAATTTTTCTGTAGGTTATAGGTGCTTACATGGAAGAATTGTCTCTTCGACTGGGGGATGACCGAAACTTGTGCCCTGCATAGAGGGCAAATAGTCTAATACATACTCCACCAAAAAGAAAAACTAGATCCCAGCATAAGAAAGAAGCCTTGGACAAAATATTAGAAAAGGTGTATGATATATCAGGATGCTCTGCAAGATGCATGGAAGAATACTTTCGTGCTGATAAAGTAAGTACTGTTTGTACAAGAAAATGCAGGGTATAAACCAGATTATGTAATGTGATAACACTTGTCTATTTTTGGTAGGCATATTTCGCGTTGAATATAAACGATTGCCACTGGTGCTGTTTCGTCTTGAATAGTCCAAAGACGAAATTTCAAGTGCTCGACTCGCTGTTTGAATTTAAAAGGGTCCAGAAAATTGTCGAAGCTCTGGTATGTTTTCTCTCTATACATTTAGCGACGATATGGTTACTCCAAGCATTACACTAAACCTATTTGTTTCATAGAGAGAGCAAATTTCGAAAGACATAGAAGTGGCTAACAAATATACGGATTATAAGTTCCATGATGTTTCCAATTGGGAGATCGTAAGCTGCGAAACACCACGGCAAAATGATGTGTGATTTTCTGGTTGAACTAATGCCATTTATTTTGATGTGTTAGTACTGTTATTCAAATTTAGATTCGTTGTGATCAGAAACGCATGTGGAATGTTCGTGCTACGTTGTATGGAGCACTTTGATGGAGATAAATTCACAGATGTAGTCTCGCAGGTATTCAAAATTTCTATTTGGCATTTGCATATTTATATACCCTAGCATGTGACCTTATTAACCTTGCTAATATTTTGTTATAGGAAAGGATAAATGATTCTAGGAGACGTATTGTTGCAGAAATTATTCTGTCGAAGACAAACAAACTCTACAAGGTAAAAAGCAGAGTTCTTGAGATCGCGGAGATGCTGGTAGATTCTTGAAAACTCAAGAAGCAAAAATTCGTACTACCAATTCCCTGGCAAATGTTGGTATACCATTAAATTTTTTACGCAAAGCTGGGTTGTTTGATTGCTAAACAGTTCGCGTATGGATCTGTGTTTTTGCCAGAAGAATGTTTCATGACTGTGGTTTAATTTTGTCGTTTTGCTTAATTTACGATTGTAATGTAAAGTTTGGGTTGTTTATGTTCGCCAATTTGTGGATTTGATGAGCAATGTTCATAGGCCTAGTTGTAGTGTGTATGCTTAAAATACAACGCTCGCTAAAATAGTAATGGACCAGACATATAAATTAATGGTAATTACATTATACAGTTTCAAAATATAAGAGTTTTTAGCTTTGTGATCTAGACCTCTTTAGGTTGGCTAGAATCGCCCTCATCAACTTGTGGTTATGTGACTCATCACCTGGCCAAAATGATCAAACCCAGTTGATACATCTGAGTAAGCCATGACACACACTCATGGCAGATATGGGCCGATGCCAACATTGCATGGGATCTAGACCTCTCTACGCTGGCTAGAAACATCTTCACCAGCGTTTCTCCTCTCTCTCAAAACGGTGTGTATTTCTTTGGTATAGTCCTCGTCACAAAGGAGTAAAATGCCTTCATAGTACTTCTGGCCGTGTCTACGTGTCAAGGGATGTAGTTTTTGTTGAAAATGTTTTCCCCTTTGCTACACTTCATCAAAATTGCGGGTCGTCGTCTCCATGATGAAATTCTTTTGCTTCCTTCATACAATCCCTCCTCAGTAGAAACAACTAGGGGTGTGCATACTAATGACCAATATATATGTGCCAATTGTTCCTGTCGTTGATCCTATGCAGGCCACAACTGACACCCTGCCCACAAGCTGTACCAAACTAGTCACGCAAAATTCTACCGAAAATACTGATGACAACACATTAGATAATGAGGCTGAAGGAAACAGCGCTACAAGCCAAGAAAACACGTACTCTGAGCATGATACGGGGGTAAAATCTTCCTTGGATCCGCCCCCGAGACTCTGACGTGCCGTCACCTGGGCATATCGATCCGCGCCAGTCCCCTCACGCCACGTCCCCAAGGTCTGGGCCCTCCCTTGCGTCGTGTTCTGCACGTAACTATGGCGGCCATGGGGAGCCCGACACGTCTTCCCCGTTGTCCCCACCAACGCGTGTACGCGCGGATGTCCCGCCCAGCTCTTCCTCGTGGTTCTTTTGACGGCTTCGGGAGTGACGCCTCGCCAGGAGATCCAATCGGCACGTCGTTGAGCACTGGTGCCCAGGAATATTCTGCACCTGTACAATCTTCAGCACCAGGATCTTCTGCAGCACCTGCTGCTGACGTATATACTGCTACTGAACCCCGCACTCGACTACAAAAAAGGTACTACTACCTCCGTTCCAAAATGTAATAGCAAACTAAAACAGCTTTCTAAAAAGGTTTATATTGTGAAACGAACGAAGTATAAAGGACCGAAAAAATCGTACTAAGGGCACAATTCGGTTGGCACTGTTAACATCTACTCCCTCCATTTCAAAATATAAGATGTTTTAGCTCTATGAAGGAAATGTATCTATACTTATTTTAGTGTGTAGGTTCATTCAAGTTTGGAGTGAATCTACAAACTAAAACAAGTCTAGATACATTTGCTTCACAAATCTAAAACATCTTATATTTTGAAACAGAGGGAGTACAGGAGAACCATAAAACTTGCATGAAGCTAAAACGGATACAAACTGAAGTGTGCTATGTAAGATCCCACCAAGCACTAACAAAAATGTTATTGATTGCACCTTGTCCCACCAAGCTCTAACATGATCCCACCCAGTTGATACATCTAAGCATAAGAGTGCTATGCCAAGCCATGACACATACTTGTGGAAGATGTGGACCCATGCCAACATTGCATGAGATATAGACCTCTCTTAGCTGTCTAGAAACACTTTAACCAACTTGTGGTTGTATGCCATGTTACAACATCGACCTGGTTTCACATCATAAAAATTCACCACATTAATTTGCCACAAGCTAGTGTGTGTCATGGCTTGCAAACTCAAAATTATAGCTAGATCTAGCAAGTAGGTAGGATCATGTTGGCCAGGTGTGATGAGACATACAACAACAAGTTGGTGAAGGTGTTTCTATCCAGCCTAGAGAGGTGTCTAGACCCCATGCATGCATGCAATGTTTCCATGGCCCCACATTTTCCACAAGCTAGTGTGTGTCATGCCTTGGCATAGCACTCTTATATCTAGATCTATCAAGTGTGGGATCATGTTGGCCAGGTGTAGTGACTCACACAACCACTAAGTTGATGACGGTGGTTCTAGCCACCCCAAAGAGGTCTAGACCCCATGCAATGTTGGCATGACCCCACATTTGGCACAGGCTAGTGTGTGTCATGGCTTGGCAGACTCAAAATTATAGCTAGAGCTAGCAAGTAGGTAGGATCATGTTGGCCACCAAGAAGAAACTTGTGCCCTGCATGGAGGGCAAATGCTCTAATATGTACTCCACCAAGAAACTTGTGCCCTGCAAATGTGGGCCGATGCCAACATTGCATGGGATCTATACCTCTTTAGGTTGGCTAGAATCTCCCTAATCCACTTGTGGTTGTGTGACTCATCACCTGGCCAAAATGATCAAGTGGGTGGGATCATGTTGGCCAACTGCTAAGTCACACAACCACAAGTTGGTGAAGGTGTTTCTAGCCACCCAGAGAGGTCTCAAGCCCATGCAAAAATTCAAAATTTGACCGGGCCACCTAGAATTCAAAAAAAATCAAAATTGTGTGAAAGCTTGGACACATTTAAAATTGCTTCTAGGTAGAGGATGCCATGTTTCAGCATCGAGCATGTATCACATCACAAAGGAATAACCCCTAGGCATCCTTACTAGACACCTTAATTTTTGGCCTAAATTTGACCCGGCCACCAAAATTTAAAAAACATTCAAATTTGTGTGAAACCTTGTACATGTGTCTTACTTTGTGTATGTTAGCATGTGTAAAAAAATCTAGGTTGTTTCACGAAAGTCGAAAAAAACACATTGCTAGAAAAAGAGGCCTAGGTGAGACCAAAAGGGTTGTTTGTAAATTTCTCAATTTTTCGATGTTCATCAAATGATCCCAAAAATTTTGCACATGCTATACCAACGGTGCCTGTCAAGAATATGTAATTTATTTTATAAAATTCAAAATTGTAAAATAGCTATTTTGTTCAAATATTTAAATAGAAAATAAAAAGGAATATAGGATCGAAGAAAAAAGTAAGACTTGGCGTGCGGGCAACAAGCCAGCCCAACTCCTACTCCCGCGCCCGCGTCATGGATGCGTCCGGGCGTGAAGTAGTTTGGGGCGGCCCATCTTAATCCGGGCATCAAAAAGTAATGGGCTCTTTCGGGCCCAATGGAAAACCGTAGCGGGAAGGACTGACGCGGGTTCGAGTTTAGTCCCACATAGCCGAGCGAGAAACGATTAGACCTGCTTATATACCCTGCATTCATACATGGCACGAGCTTCTCTCAACAAATCAACGATGACACGTACTACTGTCAGTTGTCTTCCTTTTGGACTACACATGTGCCTGCATCCTGGAACAACAATGGTCTTCTAGTCGTATGCAGGTCGTTGAGCTCGAAATGTGTAGTAGCATTATTTTTCATTCCCTTTACAAGCTTGTTGTTTGTTTACTGAACATACCCATAGTAGTTTTTTGTTTTAGATTCAAAATTCAACTAATTTTTAGAAACAATTCAAAATTCATCATCTCTTGGCATAGTAGTGTTAATCTATCAAGTGGGTGGGATCATGTTATCCCAACATTGCATTAGGCTCTAGACCCATATGAGTTGATTAGAAACACCATCATCAAGTTTTTCGTGGCTTGACATAGCACTCTTATAACTAGATCTATCAAGTGGGAGGGATCATGTTGGTCAAGTGTAGTGACTCAAACAACCAGTAAGTTGATGATGGTGTTTCTAGCCAGCCCAAAGAGGTCTAGACTCCATGCAATGTTAGCATGGCCCCACATCTACCACAAGTGTGTCATGGCTTGGCGTAGCACTCTTACAGCTAGATCTATCAAGTGGGTGGGATCATGTTGGCCAAGTGTAGTGATTCACACAGTCACTAAGTTGATGATGGTGTTTATAGCCAACCTAGAGAGGTATAAATCCCATGCAATGTTAGCAAAAGTATAGTTAGATCTATCAAGTAGGTAGGGTCATGTTGGTCAGGTGTGATGACTCATACAACAAGTTGGTGAAGGTGTTTCTATCCAGCCCATAGAGGTTTAGACCCCATGCAATGTTGGCATGGCCCCACATTAGCCACAAGTTTGTGTCATGGCTTGGCATAACACTCCTATAGCTATATCTATCAAGTGGGTGGGATCATGTTGGTCAGGTGTAGAGACTCACACAGCTACTAAGTTGATGATGGTGTTTTTAGCCAACCCAGAGAGGTCTAGATCCCATGCAATGTTGGCATGGCCAAACATCTACCACAATTGTGTGTGTCATGGATTGGCATAGCAAAAGTATAGTTAGATCTATCAAGAGGGTAGGATCATGGTGTCCAAGTGATGACTCGTACAACAACAAGTTGGTGACCGTGTTTCTATCCATCCCAGAGAGGTCTAGATCCCATGCAATGTTGGCATTGCCCCACATTTGCCACAAGTGTGTCTCATGTCTTGGCATAGCACTCTTACATCTAGATCTATCAAGTGGGTGGGATCATGTTGGTCAGGTGTAGTGACTCACATAGCCACTAATTTGATGATGGTGTTTCTAGCCAACTCGGAGAGGTGTAGATCCCATGCAATGTTGGACTGGCCCCACATCTACCACAGTTGTGTGTGTCATGTCTTGGCATAACAAAATTATAGTTAGATCTATCAAGAGGGTAGGACAATGTTGTCCAAGCGATGACTCATACAACAACAAGTTGGTGAACGTGTTTCTATCCAGCCTAGAGAGGTCTAGATCCCATGCAATGTTGGAATGGCCCCACATTTGCCACAAGTGTGTCTCATGTCTTGGCATAGCACTCTTACATCTAGATCTATCAAGTGAGTAGGATCATGTTGGTCAGGTGTAGTGACTCACACAACCACTGAGTTGATGATGGTGTTTCTAACCTACTTGAAGAGGTGTAGATCCCATGCAATGTTGGCATGGGCCCACATCTACCACAGTTGTGTGTGTCATGGCTTGGCATAACAAAATTATTGTTAGATATATCAAGTAGGAGGGATCATGTTGGCCAACTGCTGAGTCACACAACCACAAGTTGGTGAAGGTGTTTCTAGCCACCCCAGAGAGGTCTCAAGCCCATGCAAAAATTCAAAATTTGATCGGGCCACCTAAAATTCGAAAAAAAATCAAAATTGTGTGAAAGCTTGGACATATTTAAAATTTCTTCTAGGTAGAGCATGCCATGTTTCAGCATGGAGCATGTATCACATCACAAAGGCCTAACCCCTAGGTATCCTTACTAGACACCTGGATTTTTGGCCTAAATTTGACCGGGCCACAAAAAATTAAAAAACATTCAAATTTGTGTGAAACCTTGTACATATGTCTTAGTTTGTGTATGTTAGCATGTGTAAAAAAATCCAGGCTGTTTCACAAAAGTCGAAAAAAACACATTGCTAGGAAAAGAGGCCTAGGTGAGACCAAAAGGGCTGTTCGTAAATTTCTCAATTTTTTGATGTTCATCAAATGATCCCAAAAATTTTGCAGATGCTATACCAGTGGTGTCTGTCAAGAATATGTAATTTATTTTATAAAATTCAAAATTGTGAAATAGCTATTTTGTTCAGATATTTAAATAGCAAATAAAAAGGAATTTAGGATCGAAGAAAAAAAGTAAGACTTGGCGTGTAGGCAACAAACCAGCCCAACTCCTACTCCCGCGCCAGCGTCACGGATGCGTCTGGGCGTGAAGTAGTTTGGGGCGGCCCATCTTAATCCCGGGCATCAAAAAGTAATGGGCTCTTTCGGGCCCAACGGAAAACCATAGCGGGAAGGACAGACGCGGATTCGAGTTTAGTCCCACATAGCCGAGCGAGAAACGATTAGATCTACTTATATACCCTGCATTCATACGTGGCATGAGCTTCTCTCAACAAATCAACGATGACACGTACTGTTGTCAGTTGTCTTCCTTTTGGACTACACATGGGCCTGCATCCTGCAACGAGTTTAGTCGTATGCAGGCCGTTGAGCTCGAAATGTGTAGTGGCATTATTTTTCATTCCCTTTACAAGCTTGTTGTTTGTTTGCTGAATATCTCCTTAGTAGTTTTTTGTTTTAGATTCAAAATTTACCTAATTTTTAGAAACAATTAAAAATTCATCATCTCTTGGCATAATAGTGTTAATCTATCAAGGGGGTGGGATCATGTTATCCCAACATTGCATTAGGCTCTAGACCCATATGAGTTGATTAGAAACACCATCATCAAGTTTGTCGTGGCTTGACATAGCACTCTTATAGCTAGATCTATCAAGTGGGAGGGATCATGTTGGTCAAGTGTAGTGACTCAAACAACCACTAATTCGATGATGGTGTTTTGTAGCATCCCATTTGTCTAACAACTGTAATGCTACTTGGTTTAATAAAAATAATGGTTACTCCCTACAAAAATTGTTGCATCATCATCTTATCATGCTCATGTCATCATTCCATCTTGCATTTGTGCATCATACCAAAACCCTTTTTGTTTTGGTTCTTATCTCATATGCATTATTATTTGTATTTGCCTCTTGATATTGTATTTGGTTCTTGATATATTGTTAAATGCCCAAGTTGAGTTGGGTGCATATCTTTTATTTGACTCCACCACCTTTCTTTCCCCACCTTATAATTCCAACATCCAATTGATATGAGCTATGCATTTTTAATTGAGGTTACCTCTAGCTCATGTGGGTTGGGTGGATCCCACTCATAATCTTTTGCTTGGCCTTACTCCATCTTTGGGGGTGCACATAAATAAGTGCCATGGGATATTATTTTGTTTTCACAAGATAAAACCTGGCATTTAATGCTCATGCATGGCCCATGCAAGCTTGAATCAACCTCCTAGGGAATGCATTAAATGTAATGCATGCCCCATGCAAAGCACCACCATTCCTTCTCTTTTGTTTTCTCTTTTGGTTTAGAGTGGATCCCTTTCTTGTGTGAGCTTTCTTTTCTCTTTCAATCTAAACCCCATCCTCTTAATCTTGTGTTTGCATCTTGTTAACACCCTCTCCACCTTTTCTCTCTCTCTATTCTTTTTGCTTGATCTTGTTGGATCTTGCTAAAAACCCTAACACCACATCCCTCTATTTTTCTTGTCTTGATCTTGTTGAGCTTGTGTGGATCATACTTGATCTACCCAAGACATCTAACCTCTCATCTCTCTACCCCTCTAGCTACCTCTAAACCTACCCCTCTAATCACCATACCTATTTGCCATCTAACCCTACAACTTACCCCTCCTTTTGTATCCATCCCACCCTTGCATGACCATGTGCTCATGTGGGTGTGCTTAAACCCTAACCCTCTCTTTAACCCCCACCCCACCTTGTGCTTGGCCATGTGATGCCATTACCATGTGTAAACATAGGCATCTCCCTTTTTCCCTCTCATCTCACCTCTCAACTAAAGCCTAAACCAAACCCTCTAATCTAAACCCTAGACCTACCTCTCTCACCCACCCAGCTCGGTTTCCACCTGACCACCCCCTCCCATGTGCTTTCCCTGACCCTCTCTCTCCAAACCCTACCCTAACCGAGCCACCCTCCTCCCCTTTGCATAAAGGTGGCCACCACCCCCATGTGCTTTCCCCCCGTCCTTATCTACCCCTTCACAACCTCTGGCCTCGCCCAGATTCCCCCAGAGGCCCTGCCTCGCCTCCCCTTCCTCCCTTATTCCTCCCCAAGCGGACCACCTCTCCACCATGCCCCTAAAACCCTAGCTTCGACCCCCTCTGCTCCCCTTCGTTCCGAGCACGCCAAGGCAAGCCAGGAGTACCCGGACCCCCCCCCCCTCTGCTTCCTCTGCTCCGCCCTGAACCGCCGGGAGCCTCTGGACCTCGCCGGAGGAGCGTCGCCGCCGCCGTGTCCGTGGGCACCAGAAGCACTCTGGCCGCCAGCCTCGTCGACGATCACCGGCCCCTCTGCCGAACCAACCCTACCGACAAGCCCCTGGTGAGCCCCTCTTCCTCCCAGACATGGCCCCTCCCTCTCTCGTGCGCCGTAGCGTCGCCGGCCGTCGTCGAGCACCTCGCGCGCACGCTCGGCCGCTCGCCGCGCGCAGACAGACATCAGCAGCAGCCTGTCCAGTCTCTGTTCGTCGTCGAAGCCCGCGCGCTGCAGCCTCTCTCCGCGCTAGCACTCCGAACGAAAGTTGTAGACCGTACTGCCCCCTCCGTCTTTTGTTTTGGCTTCATCATCTGAATCTCGCTAGGTGCGTCGCCATCGTCAACCAAAGTTCCGGCCAGATCCACCGCCGCGGCACGACGGCCAGCAGCAGACAGCGACAGCCCTGCGCGTTTTGCAAAGAAACCCTCCCCCTTTTTCCCGCCTAAACCCGCGGCCACCGACCCCACCTGACAGCGTCTGAGGGAGTTTTGCAAAAAGGGTCTTCGGGTTCCGCTGTTTCCCACCCGCGGTCCTCGGCTTGCCCACGTGTCGCACACCGGGTGGCCGCGAGCGCGTGTGGGCCTGCTGGTTCCTGGGCCCGCCTGTCAGCCTCGCTGGCTAGGTTGAGCCTCGGTGTGGAAAGGTCTGGCGCGTGCGTGTCGACCCAGTCAGTAGAGCGGCCCACTCGTCATCGTCTGGGGCTAGCTCTGGCTGGGTATAAAAAAGTTTGCCTGTTTATCTGTTTAACAAAAATAATTCCAGAAATGTTTAAATTCAAAATTCAAATCTGTTTTAAATATCTTTTAAATTATAAATCCAAATAATGCATATAATATATGTTTTGAAATCAGAAAAATGTGGGGATTTCAAATATGCCATCCAAAATATAATTTGAACATTTTAAATTCCAAGTTATTTTAAATTACATCAAAATGCCCCTAAACTTAAATAATTAATAACTTTTGTTTTATAACTCCGATTTTGACAAATGTTATGTCTAAAATGATCAGCTCGACGAGACCTTTCTGTTTATGCATTCCATGATATGAATTGAAGCATGCAACATATAAATATAAAGTATACAGCAACTTATTCGAGAGTAAAATATGAATAAAACTCAACAAAATGCTTATTCCTTGTATCCTACACCTCACCCATGCCTTGCTACTAAATTGCCATGTAAATTGTGCATCATTCATCATGGCATGATTGTTTGCTTGTCGCATTTTATTCCCATGCTCGTGTACTTTATTCATGTTGGCCCTTGTTTGTTTGGTTCTTCTTCGAATAGACGCTGAGCAGGGGATATATCAAGAAACCCAGGAGCACTACCCAGATCCTTCTCTCGCTTCAACTGAGCTGCCAGGCAAGCACTACCACATGCTTGCATACATACAGTACCTATTGCCTCTATCTTACTCTTGCATCATCGAGTCGCGATTGCATTAAACTGAATCCCAAGTATTGCATAGCCTTTACTTTTAAACCCCACCGAAGCTTGTTCCTCCATCCCATGAGCCATTACTACAGGAGTTGTTTGAGCCATGCGAGTCGTAGAACAGCATGTGTAGGGTTTGTGAGTGTCTGTTGGATAACGAGGTACCTAAAACAACTTAACCTGAGTAGTAATGGGAGAACTATTGAAAGTGGCACCGGTGGGCAATATCTGCTATTTGGTTCTTCCTGCTCACTTGTGTCCCGTAGGACCCCGAGTACTTGATTCCTGTTCCTTGATTATTCGCGCTATCCACATCCGGGAGGATTATGGGACCCCCCTGAGCCAGAGCTCGATTCATTCTTATTTCTTGGGGCCACAAACTAGTTTGAGGATTTATTTACTATCCTGTACTTATGCCATGCTTTACTGCTTTGTTCAAATTGTGCGATGGTTCGCACCTGTACTGTTTAGGATCGGGACACGTTTTCGCGGTGTCGACAAGACCGAGTTTTCGGGTTCCCAGTCGTTCACAGCCGTCCACCCAAACCTTGAGTCCGTCTCGGAGTCAGCTAACTTCGTTGCGGGTAGACTCCAAGGGGTGGCCCCCTGAAATATTTCTGAATCTTGTGATTGCTTTGTCGTGAAGGCCTCGTTGGGTTTTGATTTGGTTTTTCCGAGGTTGATCGAGTGTGTGTTGCTATTTGTGCACCCCTGCAGGGTAAAACTTTCTGAAAGCCGTGTCCGCGGTTATGGACGACTTGGAGCACAGTTTCTCGAACATAGACAAGCATAACTAAAGAACCACTTTTAATTGGACTAAGTAACTGATTAGTAAATAGTGCAATACTCATGGAATGGTTAATAAAACTGCCAATGGATGGGGGTTGTTCGTCCGCTTCCTCGTCGGTAAGCGAGGAGGCGGATGGATCTGTTGATATTACTGTTATACCTGTTGTTATTAATTCACGGACATCCGTCTATCTTTGGGTTAGGCGGATGGTTAGCGAGTATCTGTAGAATTGTTAAGGTTTATCTTTTGCTGCAATCGCGTCACCCCAGGTTGTGTCCCCTTTAGAGGCATAAAGACTTGCTGAGTACCCCTAGGGTCTCACACGATAAATTGTTTGATTCAGATGAACATGTGCACTCCCAAGACGGATACTGGGTGGAGGATACGAACGATGAGGGCAACGATCATTCGGTGTAGAGATTCCTGGAACGGGGATCCGTGAGGATCTGTGGGCGGGATGTGCTTATTTAATAGGCATCTTATGCCGATTTGCTTCTTATCCGTACTCGGACCTTGTTTGCCGCTTCCGCCTGATGCTCTGTTGTGTGATGTATGAGGAAATATCCTAAAATATAGATTTATCTAGGATATTTGAATCTTGCCGTATGGTGTTGCTACATTTCCTTTCTTTCTAGATGGTGTGGCTCTGATGTACTATTGTATGGTGGCTTGCAAACATACTCATTTGTGTATGTAGTTGATCCCTTCGCCTGCCGATTACGCCGCCCGATCTTGTCCCGATGAATTGGAAGTGGTTGGGACGGCCGAAAGGTCTACCTGTGAGTGGCATTTGGGCCCCGCAGTACTATTTCAACCACTTCTGTTCATCCAGGCTTCAATCTAGGAGCGTAATTCACCGAGGTAGTTACATGTTTCTAGCAAGCCCAGAGAGGTCTAGACCCCATGCAATGTTAGCATGGCCCCACATCTACCACAAGTGTGTCATGGCTTGGCATATCACTCTTACAGCTAGATCTATCAAGTGGGTGGGATCATGTTGGCGAGGTGTATTGATTCACACAGCCACTAAGTTGATGATGGTGTTTCTAGCCAACCTAGAGAGGTATAGATCCCAAGCAATGTTAGCAAAAGTATAGTTAGATCTATCAAGTAGGTAGGGTCATGTTGGTCAGGTGTGATGACTCATACAACAAGTTGGTGAAGGTGTTTCTATCCATCCCATAGAGGTCTAGACCCCATGCAATGTTGGCATGGCCCCACATCAGCCACAAGTTTGTGTAATGGCTTGGCATAACACTCTTATAGCTAGATCTATCAAGTGGGTGGGATCATGTTGGTCAGGTGTAGTGACTCACACAGCTACTGTTGGGGATATGCTATATGGGTATCCTTATAGCATGTCTCTTATCCGGATAACCCGGGTGGCCCATAGTCGGTAGCATGGCCTATGGCCTGCTGGGCGGCCCAGTCAGGTGGATCCAGAAGGAAGGCCCATGCCGGATAAAGGAAGGCTACGGTGGAGTCACCAACGTACCCGTAGCCTTGGAGTGCAAGATACACAAGACTAGTAATAGACGGTGTAGGACTCTGTAACCTGTCCGGCTAGGACTTTTCCCTACAACCCTAGGACCTGGCGACTATATAAGTCGGGCCTGTGGGAGCCTTTAGGGCATCGATTTATACAACCTCGCACAGCGAACCAATCCCTGTAACTCGGTGTATTTCCCTTATAGTGATTTATAGCAGGAGTAGGATTCCGCCACTGTTGTGGGATCTGAACCTGGGTAAGGTGTGTTACCTCATACCAGTCAACCGTCCGCCTTATCCCACGTATCTAAACACGCACTGTGAGGACCCCTCCATGGTGTACTCATCGGCAATACCACGACAGTTGGCGCCCACCGTGGGGCAAGAGGCGCTTCAGGCTCTTCAGCGGGCGAGGACCAAGATCTTCGGGGGAATCGGCGAAACCGTAGCCATCGGTCGCGTTCTCTTCTTCGGTAACGTTCCGATCATCCCTCCTGACGAGTTCTGGATCCCGGTGAAGACAAACCCTAGACGCTGTTCGATCGTTCCTATCAGAGAAATCCACCTCTTCATCGGCGAAACCGACTCAGGCACTATTTCCCCTGGAGTCGGAGGAGCATCAAGACCCGCACGGACCGCCTACGGGCAGGATACGTTCGCGGAAGGATCAATGTCGGATCTCTATTCGGAGTTTGCCGGCAAAGATCGGAGAGCACCAAGGCCCGCACGGACCGCCTGTGGGCAAGATACGTTCGCGGAAGGATCAATGTCGGATCTTTCTTCGGAGTTTGCCGGCAAAGATCGGAAAAATTCAAGGCCCACCCAAACCACCCCTATATAGGATATAAAGGTTGAAGATCACTGCAAATCCGTCGGCTTCATCCGTGCGTCTGGACAGCAGAGATCCAAGTTTGTCGGCGTGGTTACCATCTTCGATCTGGCGCGATGCGTTTAGAGAGAGGGCGAAAACCCCCACGACTACCTGGCCAGGTGGCTCCGTATACGAGCCGATCTAGCCCACTACCCCAATGATGATGCTATCTATCACTTCGTGGAAGGACTGGACCAAGTCACAAGCCTTGGCGGATTATGTTGCAGATTGGACGGAGATGCCAGAAGCTACTCCGTTGCCAAAACCAGAGTACTGGGTGATGCACTTTGACGGATCAAATCTATTCAACGGCTCGGGGGCTGGTGTATTGCTACAGTCACCAACAAGAGACAAGCTACACTACGTTCTGCAGATCCAATTCGAGGCTACAAACAACATGGCGGAGTATGAAGCACTCATTCACGGACTACGTGTAGCCAAGGATATTGGCATCAAGCGCATAGTTTGTTGTGGAGATTACGACTTGGTTGCCCAGCAGGTGGCTGGCACCTGGAATGCGCGGAACCCTATGATGGCGGCATATCGAGACGAAGTGGACGAGATAACCAAGAGCTTCTTGGGCTACGAAGTCAACTATGTGCCTAGGGAGCAAAATGAGGTGGCTGGTCTGCTCCCTAAGCTAGGATCAGGGCGCAAGCGAATTCCGCCAGGAGTTTTCCTAGAGCACCTGCGCACACCATCCGTGAAGGGAGCCGACATCGACAATCCGGATAGAGCTGACTCTTTCGTCAACATAGTGACTAACGTCCCTCCGGCTTGGACAAAACCGTTCATGGAATACCTCGAACACGGAACTTTGCCAGACAACGAAGTCGAAAGGCGGAAAATAGTACGACGAGCAAAGGGTTATACCATAATCTATGGGCAACTCTACAAAATGAGCACTACTGGTGTATACCTAAAGTGTGTTTCCCACCTAGAAGGTATGGAAATCCTACGCGAAATCCAGCTCGGAGATTGCGGGCATCACGCCGCTCCTTGATCGTTGGTTGCGAAAGCCTTCCGGCAAGGATTCTACTGGCTGACCGCGAAGGTGGACGCCGACAAGCTGGTTGAGACATGCATGGGATGCCAGTATTATGCCCGACAACCACATGTTCGTGCTGAAGAACTGCGAACAATACCAATAACTTGGCCGTTTGCGGTCTGGGGGCTGGACATGGTGGGACCGTTACAAACGACACCTTGTGGGTTTACGCATCTGCTTGTAGAAGTTGACAAATTCACTAAATGGATAGAAGCTAAACCCATTAGAAAGCTTGATGGGGCAACTGCCCTCAGGTTCGTCCGAGATCTAGTGGTGAGATTTGGTCTCCCACATAGCATTATCACCGACAACGGCAGCAATTTATCACTCGGAGAAGTGGAGGCATATTGCTGGGAGAAAGGCATCCGACTTGACCTTGCATCTGTGGCACACCCATAATCCAATGGTAAGGTTGAGCGAGCCAATGGATTAATTCTGTACGGAATCAAGCCACGTCTTGAGGCACCGCTACATAGAGCAGCTGGAGCCTGGGCGGAAGAATTGCCATCTGTGTTGTGAAGTTTACGAACTACACCCAACAGATCCACCAGCTACACCCCTTATTTCATGGTATATGGAGCAGAAGCCATCCTGCCCTCCGACATCCTCCACGATGCACCAAGAGTTGCTGCCTACGATGAGGATGACGCTGAAGAATCCAGACGCCTGGATGTGGACCTTCTCAAGGAGGAGCGCGTTGTGGCATGCCAAAGATCCGCCATCTACCAGCAGAAGCTACGCAGCTACCATAGTCGCCGCGTTCGGCATCGCTCGTTTAAAGAGGGGGATTTGGTGCTCCGACTTAAGCAGAAGAAGTCACACAAATTATCCTCGCCGTGGGAAGGACCGTTCATCATAAGCAAGGCGTTGCTCAATGGGTCTTACTATCTTGTTGACAATCGTGAACTAAAGGATAGACCCAACGAGGATCATAAGCGTAAGCGACGTGACCCGGATGATGACTACCCGGAGCTTGATCGGCCATGGAACATAGCACAGCTACGTCCTTTTTACACTTAGCATTTTTTATCTAATTGTGTACCTCTTATATGATCAATGAAATAAAGCTCTCTGGTTCACTCATATCCCTAAGTCTTTTACCTCCTTTAGTGTTCATTTTTGGATCATGTAAAACCTTTATGCACAAGCTTTGCGTTTGCACTTGTGAAAATTCCTCCTACGGGCGTTAGCTTAAGTTTTCTGGTCTACACGTTCTTTGTTGTTTTTATGTGGATTCTGGAGTAGTGATTTTCGGCACTTATTGTCGGCGATTTTGTACTCAGGTTATTGACGGTGCCATTGGGCATCATCACCTGAGCGCATGGTTCCGACAACGAGTCTTCCGACTCACGAAAGGTCAAGCATAAAAACCAAAGTAATGGATAAGCCTGCACTTGCTTAAAAAATATATACATGCTGGAAACTAATTCTTGAGTAGCAGGAAATAAAAACCATTGTTTTCCGCCTTAAGTTACATCATCAAGTTTTTTTTCCGCGCATACACAAAAGATGAAACAAATATTACAAAGTGTTTTTCATTCCTTGGGCGCAAGAGACTTGGAAGCAGCATCATCATCAGCCGGAGAATCACCCTCAGCGTCGGCACTATGGTGGGACTCGGAGGAATCTTGGTTGACGCTGTCGATGGTGTTCATGGGCACGAAGACGTCGATGTCCACCAACTCGGCAACTCTGGTGTCGTAACCCGCGAGTGATGACAAGATGGCTTCATGATCAATCTCTTTGCCATCATCGTCAACGTCGGGGATACCAGGTGTCACCGTGTCGATGTCAGCATCTTCGTAGTGTGCCTTCACCATAGACAGCGCCATCCTTGCGCCAGCCTGTGCACATGAAGCTTTCCAGCTTGTGATGCGCTCGAGGGCTCGGTGCAGAATCTCCGACTACTTCGCCATGGAGTCCGAGGCCTTGATGTGTATCTGGAGGGGCTTGGCAATCTCTTCGGCTTGGGTGATGGCGGTGTTGATGCAGTTGCCGGCAAGAACCATGCATTCCTTGGCTGGACGAGGCGGTCTAGTTAAACCGATAGGAGCTGCAAATTCCGACAAGGATCGCATGAGTTCAACAATTCAAATTATCCAAACTACAGAAATACAAGGCGGAAAAATCTTACTGAAGATGCTGGCATTAGCCTGCCAGAGGGTGTTCGCCAGAGATTCTTTCTCTTGCTGGAGGAGCTTATATGCCTCGCTTATATGCCAGATGGTTTTGCTCATCAGCAGCTTTCTTCTGATCTTTTAAGATTGCAAGCTCCTCCTTCAAGCGATTGATTTCCACGGAGGCGGATTCCTGCAGGGCCTTCATGGAATCCTCATGCATTTTCAGCATTTCTTCCCTCTCCTTTTTAAGGATCTTGTTCTCGCTGTCCAGCTGCTGGATGTGCTTGGACTACTCGACAATGTCCTTGGCCTTGGCAACATGTTCTGCAAAGTCAGACAAAACAAAGTACACAGTGAGTACTCGGAGAATGAAGGCACAAAACCAAGACGGAATGCGCAAAAAGAAAACAGACTCTTGTTTTTGATGATCCGTTCCTTCAAGATGGCAGTTTTACCCTTTTCGGCTTCATGATCTGCGCGCATATTTTGGTACTTGTCATTGGCCATGCCCCTCCGAGCATTCTCGTTCTGTGGAAAAAAGGAAAAAAGTTAAACCATTGTTTAGTCTACTTGGAGAATCTAGTCGGAATCTTACCACCTAGACGCTCGGGGGATACAGCGAGCATTTTTTACTTAGCAATATGCTTAGCTTTTCTTTAAGCATCTAGTTGGAGCTAATTCAGTTCTTGATTAGAAGCTTGGGGGCTACAGTATAAAGTTTTAACTCAGAAAATGCTTAGCTTTTCTTTAAGCATCTAGTCGGAACTATTTCAGTTACAACTAGAGGCTTGGGGGCTACAGTATTGAAAATTATAAACACTGCGTATGCTACTCTTAAAGCATCTAGTCGGAATAGTTTGTTCCATCTAAATTCTTGGGGGCTACGGTGAGAGTTTTTTCTAACTTAGTCACTCTTAGAGCATATAGATGCAAAACCTATGGTTTTCCGTCTACATCCTCGGGGGCTACAGTGGGATACTCATATGAAATGCAAAAAGGCAAAGTAAAACTTACAAGTGCAATAATCTTGAGGTTTGTAGCACTCTCGGCTAGCAGCTTGCCAAAGGAGATGCTATCTCCTCGCAAGATATTCGCTTGTCGGAGAAGCTCCTCAATAACGCACGTCGGAGATGACGGTACTCCTCCGGGAACCAGAGTTGTGTTACTCGGCGTGAGCGCCGGGTAAACTATCTTCAGGAACTCGAAGGGTTTCTGGGGAGCAAGGGCGCCGCCTACGGCAGAGGTACCAGCTCCCACTACTACCTTGCCGCCACCGATGGCATCCTTAGCTAGAGCTTCAGCCATTTGTTGAGCGGTGCTCTCTTGTGTCGCATGCTCTCTTGTTCCGTAGAGGCGCTAGAATCCACTTCCATGACGGAAGGGCCTGGTGCCTCCTTAGCCTGTGAGCTTGTTGGGGTAGACGAAGGCTTGACGGCAGGAGTAGCAGGGGAGATGGCGGGCGAGGCGTCGCGATGCAGCATGTCTTTGATATTTCTAGAAGCCCCCAAAGTTTTGGAGGTCTTCTTGAGGCTGGTCGTGGCTTTGTTCTTGAGACATGCAAAATGCATAAGTATAGGAACAAGACAGGTAAATAAGACGATGTCAGAGAATGAGAAGCTTACACTAATGGGGGTGCTTTGGCAAAAATACCGGTGGATCTTTTCTTTTCCGCCTCCAGGGCGGCAGTAGTCTTTTTGGAGGCTCCACCCTCCGTCTTCTTCTTCTTCTTGCCTCCGTCGGCAGCGTCAGAGGTGGAGCTCTTCCGCTTTCGCGCCAACGGGACATCGTCGTCGGACACGACCGTGACTTTCTTCATCTTTGGATCGTAGATTTGGGTAGCCAGGTTGTCCTTATCTAGATTGCTAAGCTGTTAAGTAAGAAATCACCGTGTTAGATAAGATGTTATTGGCAAGATGGAAAAACTGGAGTATATGTCGTACACGGAAAATAAATACCTACCTTTGGGCACTTGCTATCTACGAACATGTCGTAGGTGATGATGAAGCCATGCTTCTTATCCTTCACGTTAACGATGTCCTTTAGGTGGAGCTTGACGGAGTCGCTCGAGAAGTTATCCACGGAGATCCGGAGGGTATCCCTTTGATCACTTGTATACTCGTGCATGAACTTCGCGTGGTGCTGTAGAGGTTGGATTTGCCTGATGAACCAGCACATGGCTAGGTCCAAGCCGGTCAAACCCGTCTCTACGAACCATTCGATCCGCCTTATTGCGCGAGAAGCGTCGAGGTCAGAGGGAAGGGAGGCATGGGATATCCATGTGGAAACTTCAGCGGCGGCTCCATCCGCGAAGTCCGGGTACGTCACTTCTCGGCCCGCCAAAGGAATGTCGGGGCCGTAGAAGTACGTCTGTTTCCAATTCTTGCAGGACTCGTGGCCGACGATGTCGGGGAATCGCCGGCCAGGTCGAATCTTGAAGCTTATGGTTCCGCAATTCCTAAGCTCCTCCTTACTATGTCCGGCTTCACGTTTGACGGTGAAGAAGTACACGAGCAAGTCTAACCTAGGCCTAATCCCTAGGTAACCCTCGCAAAGTGCCACGAAGTTGCTAAGCACTAAGATGCTATTGGGGGAGAGGTTATGGGGTTGGACCTTGTAGTGATTCAAGACGGAGAGAAAGAAGTAGGAGATGGGCAAGGAAACGGCGCGTACCAGCTGAGCCTTAAGGTACACATTTTCTCCGACTTGGGGAGAAGGTGTCACCTCGCCGGCCGGCGCCGCCCGCCAGGCAAGACCCTCCGTCGCGGGGAGATAGCCTTCAGCGACCATCTCTTGGATGTCGCGGTCGGTGATGTCCGAGCCGCGCCAGTCGCCCTTATGCGAGTCTGGCTCCTCCTCCAGTGGTTCCTGCGCCGCCAAATTGTGGTCTTCGCCGGTGGACTCGGTCACCGCCGATGCGGGGATGAACAAGCCCTCTGGGGGCACGACGACGGAGCTCGCCGGCTTCGCCGCGGCTTCTCTCGACGCCGCCATCGACGGGGAGCGGCTGCTGCTGGCCATGAAGTGAAGGACGGGTGCGACTGACACAGATGGAAGCTAGGGTTTTCGAGGTGTGGGGACGGGTGCGGAGAGCTCGAGGAGGCGTGCGGCTGGAGGAAGAAGACGATGACGTGAGAAGATTGAGGTAAAAAGTGGAAGATGCCCCACGGTTACTATTTATCATCCTCGGCGTCAAGATTCGTGCAGCTAATCGGACGGTTGCCGCGTAGACGACGTGTTCGCGAACGTGCGCGGAAATTTCGCCACGTCTCCAACTGCTGCCGCCAACGGTTCGTATCGCTCGCGCGGGAAAATCGGATTACGTTCTCTGCATGTGTGAGTTACGAGGCGTCAGTGACCTAAGCCTACGTCGTCCTAGCTGACATGGGTAGATGAGCCTTCACATCGAAGATTCCGACATAGACGGATTCAATCCGACTACGGAAGAGTACGATGGAAGATTCAGCATTTCTCCGGCTTACAAATCGAAGACGGAGAAAACCTTGCAGGGTTCTTTGGGAGGACTCCAAGATGTTGCTTGACGATCTGCCGACATCCATCTAGACGGAGCATTCCACGTGAAGAGGCAGGACGGCGCAAGATCTCGGAGTTCTCCGGGGGCTATTGTTGGGGATATGCTATATGGGTATCCTTATAGCATGTCTCTTATCCGGCTAACCCGGGTGGCCCAAAGTCGGTAGCATGGCCTATGGCCTGCTGGGCGACCCAGTCAGGTGTATCCAGAAGGGAGGCCCATTCCGGATAAAGGAAGGTGACGGTGGAGTCACCAGCGTACCCGGAGCCTTGGAGTGCAAGATACACAAGACTAGTAATAGACGGTGTAGGACTCTGTAACCTGTCCGGCTAGGACTTTTCCCTGTAACCCCAGGACCTGGCGACTATATAATTCGGGCCTGTGGGAGCCTTTAGGGCATTGATTCATACAACCTCGCACAGCGAACCAATCCATGTAACTCGGCGTATTGCCCTTATAATTTATAGAAGGAGTAGGATTCCGCCACCGTTGTTGGATCTGAACCTAGGTAAGCTATGTTACCTCATACCCGTCAACCGTCCGCCTTACCCCACGTCTCTAAACACGCACTGTGAGGACCCATCCATGGCATACTCGTCGGCAATACCACGACAGCTACTAAGTTGATGATGGTGTTTTTAGCCAACCCAGAGAGGTCTAGATCCCATGCAATGTTGGCATGGACCAACATCTACCACAGTTGTTTGTGTCATGGCTTGGCATAGCAAAAGTATAGTTAGATCTATCAAGAGGGTAGGATCATGTTGTCCAAGTGATGACTCATACAACAACAAGTTGGTGACCGTGTTTCTATCTATCCCATAGAGGTCTAGATCCCATGCAATGTTGGAATGGCCCCACATTTGCCAAAAGTGTGTCTCATGTCTTGGCATAGCACTCTTACATCTAGATCTATCAAGTGGGTGGGATCATGTTGGTCTTTTGTAGTGACTCACACAGCCACTAAGTTGATGATGGTGTTTCTAGCCAACTCGGAGAGGTGTAGATCCCATGCAATGTTGGCATGGGCCCACATCTACCACAGTTGTGTGTGTCATGGATTGGCATAGCAAAATTATAGTTATATCTATCAAGAGGGTAGGACAATGTTGTCCAAGCGATGACTCATACAACAACAAGTTGGTGAACGTGTTTCTATCCAGCCCAGAGAGGTCTAGATCCCATGCAATGTTGGCATGGCCCCACATTTGCCACAAGTGTGTCTCATGTATTGGCATAGCACTCTTACATCTAGATCTATCAAGTTAGTGGGATCATCTTGGTCAGGTGTAGTGACTCACACAACCACTAAGTTGATGATGGTGTTTCTAACCTACTCGAAGAGGTGTAGATCCCATGCAATGTTGGCATGGGCCCACATCTAGCACAGTTGTGTGTGTCATGGCTTGGCATAACAAAATTATAGTTAGATCTATCAAGTAGGTGGGATCATGTTGGCGAACTGCTGAGTCACATAACCACAAGTTGGTAAAGGTGTTTCTAGCCACCCTAGAGAGGTCTCAAGCCCATGCAAAATTCAAAATTTGACCGGGCCACCTAAAATTCAAAAAAATAAATCAAAATTGTGTGAAAGCTTGGACATATTTAAAATTGCTTCTAGGTAGAAGGTGCCATGTTTCAGCATGGAGCTTGTATCACATCACAAAGGCCTAACCCCTAGGCATCCTTACTAGACACCTTGATTTTTGGCCTAAATTTGACCGGGCCACAAAAAATTCAAAAACATTCAAATTTGTGTGAAACCTTGTACATGTGTCTTAGTTTGTGCAATGTTGGCATGACCCCACATTTGCCACAAGTGTGTCTCATGTCTTGGCTTAGCACTCTTACATCTAGATCTATCAAGTGGGTGGCATCATGTTGGTCAGGTGTAGTGACTCACACAACCACTAAGTTGATGATGGTGTTTCTAGCCAACTCAGAGAGGTGTAGATCCCATGCAATGTTGGCATGGGCCCACATCTACCACAGTTGTGTGTGTCAAGACTTGGCATAGCAAAGTTATAGTTAGATCTATTAAGAGGGTAGGACCATGTTGTCCAAGTGATGACTCATACAACAACAAGTTGGTGAACGTGTTTCTATCCAGCCCAGAGAGGTCTAGATCCCATGCAATGTTGGAATGGCCCCACATTTGCCACAAGTATGTCTCATGTCTTGGCATAACACTCTTACATCTAGATCTATCAAGTGAGTGGGATCATGTTGGTCAGGTGCCATGACTCACACAACCACTAACTTGATGATGGTGTTTCTAACCTACTCGAAGAGGTGTAGATCCCATGCAATGTTGGCATGAGCCCACATCTACCACATTTGTGTGTGTCATGGCTTGGCATAGCAAAATTATAGTTAGATCTATCAAGTAGGTAGGATCATGTTGGCCAACTGCTGAGTTACACAACCACAAGTTGGTGAAGATGTTTCTAGCCACCCCGGAGAGGTCTGAAGCCAATGAAAAAATAGAAAATCTGACCGAGCCACCTGAAATCCAAAAAAAATATCAAAATTGTGTGAAAGCTTGGACACATTTAAAATTGCTTCTAGGTAGAGGATGCCATGTTTCAGCATGGAGCATGTATCACATCACAAAGGCCTAACTTTGACCGGGCCACCAAAAATTTAAAAACATTCAAATTTGTGTGAAACCTTGTACATGTGTCTTAGTTTCTGTATTTTAGCATGTGTAAAAATATCCAGGTTGTTTCACGGAAGTCAAAAAAACACATTGCTAGAAAAAGATCCTAAAATTGTTTCACGGAAGGGTTGTTCGTAAATTTCTCAACTTTTCGATGTTCATCAAATGATCCTAAAATTTTTGCACATGCTATACCAACGGTGCCTGTCAAGAATATGTAGTTTAGTTTATAAAAAAAATTGTAAAATAGCTACTTTGTTCAAATATTTAAATAGAAAATAAAAAGGAATATAGGATCGAAGAAAAAAGTAAGACTTCGCGTGTAGGCAACAAGCCAGCCCAACTCCTACTCCCGCGCCCGAGTCACGGCTGTGTCCGGGCATGAAGTAGTTTGGGGCGGCCCATCTTAATCCCGGTCATCAAATAGTAATGGGCTCTTTCGGGCCCAACGGAAAACCGTAGCGGGAAGGACTGATGCAGGTTGGAGTTTAGTCCCACATCACGGAGTGAGAAACAATTATACCTGCTTATATACCCTGAATTCATTAGTGGCACGAGCTTCTCTTAACAAATCAACGATGACACTTACTGCTGTCAGTTGTCTTCCTGTTGGCCTAGTGGAGGTAGATAGTCAAAAGGCTAGGCAGACCAGTCTTATGCACCCCACCGTACTCTCCCCTACTGTGCGATCTGCCTTCTCAAGTAAGTTTGGTGCACACATGGCAGGCAGAGAACTGCGACGATGCGAACGATTGGATGCTCCATTAATTCGATTGACAATTCACTTCGGCGCTGATACAACGGTGCACGCATTCCTACACGCGTCATGATGACACAGTCCTACGGGTGGTGTCAGACGTGCACCGCGTCGGAGGTGAGGGGGGTACGCCTTCCCGATGTATCGCTATTTTTTTCATTCCCTTCTGTTCTACAATAATATTTGGCATTTTGAATAAGTCTGCACGAATTTAATTACTTACCATCTCATATATACAAGCTTGTTGTTTGTTTGCTGAACATATTTTCCAATATGTTTTACATGAAAAACCTTGCTTGTGTGTCTTGGTTGGGCATAACAAAATTGTAGTTAGATCTATCAAGATCATAGGATCATATATACAGCAACAAGATGATCAAGAATTTACTAGACAACTAAGATAGGTCAAGATCGCACGCACTATTGGCATGGATTTTTACAAAGAGAGTACGTATCAGAATTACTACATGTACATAGAAAACAGCGAAATTGAAATAGGTACAACACATGATCTTTTTGAAACATAGACCATCCATTGTATTACAGGCACACCATACAACTTACACTTGCATATAATTCACAGACGACAGAGAATACAAGACCAGACCAACATGATCCATCAATCTAATCTGACGGGTAGCCGTCGTAGTAATCGTAGTGGGTGGTACCATATTCGCCATAAGGCGGCACCATCTGCAGTTCAGAATGCTCGACGATTCTGCAATACTCCGCCAGCAATCGATCGAGTTCGAAAGGACGGTCATTCATCCATAATCCTCCTACTCCATACCCATGGTCAACCCTTGGATCCTCTTCCCACGCAAGAGCCTCTAAGTTGTAAGATCTAATATGGGATAGGTCTCGATAGTAGATGTTCCCGGCCTGCACCGTGGGTACCCTGGCGCTGTCGACGCAGATGCACCGATTTTCAGCAACGAAGAGAGCACGGCTGCCAATGACTCTGACCAGCTGAAGGACACGGTTCTGTGTATCAACCCGGTAAACAATGGGCCTGCCGCCGTAGACAGGTCCACTCACAATGAACAACAGCTCCCCGTCAGTATCGACGAGGTAAACACGATTCTCCGGGTACCGGCAGCCCGGAACAGGGCCTTCGACGGTGGCATGCATCTTCAGGGTCCGTGCGGAGCACTGCATCTGGACATCTCCATGGGCAGCATCAGCCATAGTCGAGAAGACAGACCCGTATCTGTCTGCGACGAAAACATCACCGGCGTAAGAAGTCATACTCCGGAGTTCGGCGAAGTCATTCGGTGTGTACCACCCTTCACCAAATACAGGGCGACTGCCTTCCTCTGTGCCCTCATCCGCCCACCGAATGACGTTGTTCCAAAGGTTTGATGTAAAGAGCATCAACGACGGGAACATCGTCACGGTAACACAAGCCACCTGCTCGGTTGGTATCTCCACCCTGAGGCGCTTGATAGCGCCCGAGAAGGGGTTGTACAACCGTGTCTTGTACGGCTGCACCCTCTGTCCAAGCACAAGGAGGCCGCCGGTTGTGCTACCAACGTACAATTGCCTTCCAGAGACACGGAGAGGTAAACAGAGAGAGATGAGAACCAGAGATTCAGTCAAGGTAAACAGACAGAGATTCAATCAAGGTTAAAAAAGTAGATGGAGAAACAAAACTTGAAAATCATATCGTGTAAGAGGTGATTGCAAAAAAAGGATCGCACATATACAAATGAATATCAAGAAAGCACCTGCGAATAACCCGACTAATCTTCTTCTCAAGGAAGCGGCCGGTTCTCACGTTCAGCAACGAGATGGCGGCATCGTCTACCCCATACTCCGGCAAAAACTGGTGCTCTAGAACAATCCAGTTGGCTGGTATAAAGCGCTCTTCCGTGAAGCTGCGCCAGGAGCTGCAGACTGCCCGGAAGTCGTTCGTCGACAGGAAGATGTCACATATCTTTTGCACGACTCCCTCGGGGAGATCAGCCCACGGCGAATCCTGCATCTTGTTGCCGGCCATGGATGATGGTGTTCGTGTGGTCTCGGTCCCGTCGAATGACAGAGGTAGCGGTTTCAGAGACAGACCGCCGATTACTTATTGAAGAAGGCCTAGGAATGCCAAGGGAAGCGTCTGAAAATGAAACGACCGCATGCACACAACAATCGCCGATTTGGCGCGCGCGGGCTCCATCAGATGCACGAAAACTTTTTGCCGCTCCCGCGCTTTTGCGCCATCCTGTGCGCCAAACTTGCCGCGTCGACTGCCGCGCGCGCACACAACTGTCTGAAAGTTTCGTCGCCCCTGCCTCGCTCTGCCTCCCACCTCATTCCGCCTCCCGATGAGATGCCGCCCCGCCTCCGCTCGACCTCCGGCTACCGAGGCGTCCACGCGCGCTCGAGCGGCACGTTCTACGCCGAGATCCGCAGCGGCGCTGAGCGCATCGGGCTCGGCACGTTCGAGACAGCGCACGAGGCGGTGCGCGCCTACGATGCGGTCGCCTGGAGCCTCGGCCGCTCCCGTCGGACGATGAACTTCCACGATGTGTGGATGCGGGAACATGCGGAATCCCTCGCGCCACCGCCTCCGGCCGTCACGTGTGAGATACAACAGCGCCAGCGCGAGCTCGAGCAGCGGCTCGTCAAGGCGGAGCTCGACGAGCGCTTCCGCCTCGAGTGGGGGTGGCAGTTCCCGGAGGACGTCGCCGTGATGGAGTCATTCTACGAGAAAAAGGCGGCGGCGAAGGCGATGAAGAAGGCGGATCGCGAGGACCGGAGGGCGAAGTCGGCGGTGAGGAAGAAGGAGAGGAAGGAGAAGGCCGCGAGGAAGGCGAAGGAGAAGAAAAATGGCGCTGGCCCATTGACGATCGTCCTCTCCTCCTCCTCCTTCGAGTGGACATCCACTTCGGTGTCGTCGACGACTCTGGGCTCGTCGGATTTCGACTGGCATTCTGAGTAGTTTAGAGTTGTTTCAAAATTTGTAATATATTTCGTATTTTCAGTTAATTTTCCATGTTTGTTTTGATCTATTCCATAAGCAAAATATGATCTATCAACTCGATAGTATCATGCTATCAAGTGATGACTCATGCAACCACATCTTGAACTATGTCATCAAGTTTCCTCTTCTTCTTCTATGTTGTCGCTTGACTTCCTTCTATAACAGATTCCATCCTTTTTGAATATTCTGGTATACTTGTGAGTACATCACAGTAAGATGATCCAAGATGCAATACATTCAACATTCAAGATACACATATCCTAAACATACATGATGATCAACATGTTCGACTTACATTCAGTAACACATTACAGTAGAAACAACATCCTAAACAAAGTTGATACCAAGGTGCTCCTGCATATGCTCTACTTTCATCAGAATTAGAGATGCCCATCCAACATCAGCAACAAATTTGAAGTCATTCCAACCTATGGTGAAGCTGACATGTCCATGGTCCCTCTGAGGAACTGCTCTCAATCGGAGGGGACGAACTGCTCTGAGGAATTGCTCTGCTCTGAGGAACTGTTCTCGGGAACTGCTGAGTGGATGTAAATATTATGGATGTGGATGCACTAAGTAGGTGTAGGACTACTAAGTGACTAAATCAACCAACTAAAATGGCGAAGTGCTAACCTGACAAAACTGAAACTCTGTCAGACTAACACCTAAACTGAAGCCGAGCGCGTCGAGCGTGGCGTCCAACTTCGCGTTCCAGGCTCTAGCCTGTAGGTGCCTGACGGAGTCCATAGAGTGGCTTGTGCAGGCACATCGCCTAGCGCCCCTGGCCAGCAGACCCACCCACGATGCGCGGCGAGCACCAGCAGGAGCCGCACAGACTCCAGCCGTGCAACAGGCCCAAAGGCGTCCGCGATGTCGATGCCCTGCTGCTTCACATATCCCTTTTGGCAACGAGGCAAGGCGGGTGTTCGGCTGCACGATTCCGTCCATGGTGCGCTCTTTTGGTCATCGGGTGCGCCTCGTGGCGAGGCAGATGTGATGGCGGCGCGGCTTCAGCTTCGGGTGTCGGAGAGGCTAGCTAGGTGCGCAAGGATGACACTGCTGGCGACGTGTGCTCTACGGGAGCTGGTGTCGATGGAGAGCTGATGCCGGCAAGTCCTGTCCTGCCACCTCAGGTGTAGTGGTACGCAGTGGAGTTTAGTCGAGTGCACGCAGCAGTCCACCATGAACGCCATGCTCACAGGGTTGTCCTCATGCGTGCTCTAGTCCAAGCTCGCGTCCTCGACAAAGACTACGTTCCGTGTGCGTGCACACGCTTGGCTACGGGATCGTAGACACGGTAGCCCTTGGTGCCGCTCTCGTAGCTGATGAAGACCATTGGCGTGCTCCGGTCGTCCAGCTTCTTTAGGTGAGGACGCGCGCTCTTCACGTACGTGCGCGACGTAGCCGAAGCTCCGCAGATACCAAGCCTCATATGGCGTCATGCCGGTGACGCTGTGCCTGAACGCCGGGTTCAGGTTCAGCATGTAGACCGCTGTCAGCACGGTCTCACCCCATAAGTAATTTGGCATGCCCTTCGCCTTCAACATGCTTCTGGCCGCCGCTACGACCGTCTAGTTGCGCCGTGCGATCACCCCATTCTGCTGGGGTGATTACGGCGCCGTGTGGTGGCGCTTGACGCTGGTGTCGGCGCACTGTGCACAGCGAACATGGCCGACATGTGAACTCGCTGACGTGGTCCGTGCGCAGTACTCGGAGCTTGCGCCCGCTCTCCGCTCGCCGACGCTGGTGTCGGTGCACTATGCACAACTACTATGCCAAATCACGACATTGATTCTAAGTATAAAAGTGGTATGCCCATGGCATGATCCAGACTTGTGCCTCATATATCCAAACATTACATTGGGCTCTAGACCCATGGCATGATGCATATTCCATATTTCTGGCTAACTGTCTCTCCTTTTCTTCTTTCTTATAGTGGGCAAATGTGGCTAAATCAACCAACTAAAACGGCTAAGTGCTAACCTGACGAAACTGAAACTCTGACAGACTAACACCTAAACTAAAGCCGAGTGCGTCGAGCGTGGCGTCCAACTTCGCGTTCCAGGCTTTAGCCTCTAAGTGCCTGACGGAGTTCGTAGAGGGGCTAGTAAATTCTCAAGGTACACTGTTATTAATCACTGATCTGACTTTCCTTTTCACAGCCTCTAGCTTGTTTCTTCTAGACATAAGAACCGTTGCAACGGTAGGTCCTCTTGATTCTTCAATTGTTTTGTGCAGTACCACATATAAGAGTTTATAAATTGAATTATAATCATATTTATTTTTGCGACTATACAAAGGAATAGTGTACAGACCTGATCAATGTTCTTAGTCATACGATCTCCGTCCCAGTGCTCTAGACATTGCAATACCCATAATCCGCATGAGTTGCTGCCGTAAGATGAAACAAAATTCATTTACGACATCAGTAGTGAGAAAGTGATATGATTCACAAGTACTTACCCATCATCTATCTTTCCAATTTCATATTTTTTAATAGGCCAAGTATCGACGTCAGGAAATTGTTTGCGTGTAGTTTTGTTTGTCCAATATATGTCTAGTGCAATTTGTCCTTTCTGCAAAAGATTTAGTTACTGAAATGCCAAAAGATAACAAGGTTTTGATGAAAAAACTAGATAATACCAAGTCATCCACAACTGCATGCGAATAGGTTAAATTGTACTTAGGATCAAGGACTTGGAACTCCTGCTTTACGTTATGCATCACAACTGTCACATAATGTTCTTCGTGTATATTCAGAGGGAAATATGCCTACAAAATAAGATCACTAGCATGTACTATGTAGGATTCCAAATAGTTAACACCAACATAAATTTATAAAAAACACTCTTTACCTTGTCACGCGCAAAATATTCATTCAAAACCCTTCCTACAGCTCCTGGTCTTGGCACTTCTTCTACATCAAAAGTTTTCAAGTTTTTTTCATTTTGTATAATTTAATGGCTTCTTTGATAAGATAGCTTGACCTCAATGGTCTACATATGTGTTGATCATAGTCAAGACGGGGAGCCAGCTGTAGAATGTAGGCATCAAGTATCTGAAAATAATAATCGTACAATGATTGCATGTTCATACTTCCTTGTTGTAAAATAACAATAATAGGTTAGCGAATTACTTACAGCAGTACTAAGCCATTCTTTTATAAGAACATCGTTAAGATCTTTTGAAGACAAGATGGCCTCATCTGAGTTTTTGTATGCCCTTTTTACAGCTTCTTTGGGGATCTTCGCCAAAGTTGAAACATATTTGACAGCAACTTCTATTTCTGTGTTAACATAGTGTAACATTCCCCAATATCATGATGTTCAAATAATATTGCTGCATAACATTAATGAAAACACACAAGTTACCACACTGAACCATTTTGTTTGCTCAATAAAAATAAGTACTCCCTTCGGCCCATATTAATTGACTCAAATTTGTCTAAATTTGAATGAATCTAAACACTATTTAGTATATAGGTTCATCCAAATTTTGACAAATTAAAGTCAATTAATATGGATCGGAGGGAGTAATGAAATCTATAAAACATTATAAATTTCGTATTTTTTGATTTATATTTCGGTTGTTTCTGTCGCTCAAATAATGGGGAACCATACTTACTATTACCCGCGGTAGAAGTCATATGATTGTGTGCATCATTCTCCACGACACCACAAAATATCTCCCCATCTAAATCGTCCATGCTGCACGAATCATTTAGAGAATGTGTTAATGTTTCGCTATCTAAATCTACACGAGTTCCGCAAAAACCTATGTGAGCATCTTGTATGCACGACAAACAATCGATGAGACATGGAATCAGTACCTGGACGATAGATGAGAAGAGTCGGCGAAGGGTGTCACCAATGAGACACGGCGAAAGGGAGTCCTGCGAGGATGAACTGGTGAGAGGCGGCGTCGATCCTTGGAGGACACACGAGAGGGCGTGGATAAGGGAGACGACAATGTGGGAGAGCGAGGGAGGCTCGTAATGGAGGCAGCGGTGATTGGCGGCCTACCTAGGTTGAGTCGTGGGTTGTGGGACGATCGACGTGCCGATACGCCCTCCGTGATTAACTGCTGGCGTTGGGCCTCGTTGTGGGTAGTTAATTGGGCCTATAGGGTTATTACTTTTTAATGTCTTGTTTTTCCTATTTTTTATGCGTCTTTACGTATTTTTAAATTTTTTATTGTACTGTTTAATGTCTTACCATATTTATGGTTTTTCCAAATTTGATACGCACAACACGATCTTTAATTATATTTACACAGTATCAACTAAATACGATGGGAGTGTTGCCCCTGTCTTTGGAGAACTTTTAGTGCGTACAACGCAAAGGATGTGTATGGCGCACACGAATCCACCGAAGGATCACCAATATAAAGAAAGTTTTTGGATAAACCCAGATGCAAAACCAAAACATGTGTTCACGGCGAGAAACACAAATTTCGGATACGCACCCACTTGACCTATGGGAGTTGTCTATGAACACCTTCATCATCTTTGTGGTTGTATGACTCAACACTTGGTCAACGTAATCCCACCTAGTTGTTACATCAAACTATACAACTACTATGCCAAATCATGACATTGATTCTAAGTATAAAAGTGGTATGCCCATGGCATGATGCACACTTGTGCCTCATATATCCAAACATTGCATTGGGCTCTAGACCCATGGCATGATGCATATTCCATATTTCTGTCTAAGTTTCTCTCCTTTTATTCTTTCTTACAGTGGGAAAATGTGGCCATGATCCTTGTGTTCGTGCCATCCCACGAACGGATCGTCATCCGCTCGACTCGCTCCAGTTTGTAACAACAGAACCGGAGCTAGAACTGTGACTAAATCAACCAACTAAAACTTCAAAGTGCTAACCTGACGAAACTGAAACTCTGTCAGACTAACACCTAAACTGAAGCCGAGCGCGTCGAGCGCGGCGTCCAACTTCGCGTTCCAGTCTCTATCTTGTAGGTGTCTGACGGAGTCCGTAGAGTGGCTTGTGCAAGCGCATCGCCTAGCGCCCCTGGCCAGCAGACCCACCCGCGGTGCGCGACGAGCGCCAGCAGGAGCCGCACGGACTCCAGCCGTGCAACAGGCCCAAAGGCGTCCGCGACGTCGATGCCCTACTGCTTCACATATCCCTTTTGGCGAGGAGGCGAGGCGGGTGTTTGGCTACACGATGCCGTCCATGGTGTGTGCTTTTGGTCATCGGGTGCGCCTCGCGGCGAGGCAGATGTGATGGCGGCGCGACTTCAGCTTCGGGTGTCGGACGGGCTAGCTCGATGCGCGAGGATGATGCTGCCAGCGACGTGTGCTCTGCGGGAGCTGGTGTCAATGGAGAGATGATGCCGGCGAGTCCTGGCCTACCACCTCAGGTGTAGCAGTACGCAGTGGAGTCGAGTCGAGTGCACGTAGCAGTCCACCATGAATGTTGTGCTCACAGGGTTGTCCTGGCTTGCTCAAAGTTCTCTGCGTTGTGTGTGTGGGGTACTCTGTCTTTGGTATGAGAAAAGTTTATGAATTAAGGGCAACGTCTAGTTTTCTGCTACCTCCACATACCTGCATGCATAACAGTAAGGCGCAGTTAGCTATTGACAATTTCAAAGAATGTTTTGATAATGCTTTTTAGTTGTACTCAAGGAATGACTTACTGCGGATGTAGTTTGCATAATTTAGGGTTTCGTCTGTTATGACCAGCAGTATTGCATGCGCTGTACAGGTGGTTCCCCTTCTTCTTCTTCTTTTTTTGTTCATCGTATGATAGTGGTCTGCCATTTTTACTCGTGGGTGGATTAGCACCGTCAGCTCCAACTCGTTTGTTTTTCTTAGGCGCGCCGTTGGATTTAACTTTTAGTGGATCGCCAACTTGAGGTGCTTTTCCCTTGCTGCTCTATGCATCTGCATCGAAGTAGCTTGTTTGAATATTGCTGAGTCCCTTTGTCCTTTGCATTAGTCAATCGATGAATTCCTCGTATTCATGACGATACTGTTCATCATGGCATAACACTGCGAGAACTTCTTGAGATCGTACATTCAAGTCAGAAAAAATTGTCCTCTTGGTTGCACTTGACCATCCGTATCCGAACATATCGCTCTTGCGCTTCGCAGATAATCAAAATCTTGCGTTCTTTGAGAAGCGCCGATGGACACAACAAGTTGGTATTTTTTCTAGTCGCAGGTAATCCAACATGTAGAGGATGTTCTTGCAAGGTAGCCCCTTCCTAGCCATTCTTCTGTAGGAGCACTTTATAGTTTCCTCACTGTCAGGCGTGTAGGTCACGTCAAACTGCCTAGTAGGTTTATCTGCCCATATCAGAGATTAATTATTATCACTGGAATCACCTTGCGCACATTCAGCAATCTTGAGTCCATCAACTCTTTTTAGCTCCGATTGCAACATATAGAAGTTTGCTGCAGTGAATACTTTCACAGCAGCAGACTCAATATCTTTGTATTTAGTAACCGGCAAAGGTAATGGCTGTGATTCCTCGCAGTCCTGTCGCGCATCTTCCTGACGGATACGGTTAATGGCATTCTCGTAGTGCACGATCAAATCCACCAGTGTCATTTTAGAGTCAAGATGAAGGTGTAGGCATGAGTTCAAACTCTCGCTCCTCTCATTGCTTTTCATTCCGAGAAAAAAGCCATTGGCTAGATACGCGGCGGCCCACCATCTCTTCTTCTTGTACATTCTACTCAGCCACTCTTTGGTTCCCTTTGTCTGCCATTTCTTAATATAGGCGCTCCATCTCTTCTCAAAGACCTCTTCTGAGGTGCTGTAGTATATCAATGACCTGAATTCATTCAGAGAATCATGATTGAGTTGTTTTTTCATATTCTTTTCAACGTGCCACGTACATAGACGGTGCCACACATCCTTGAAGAAAATGCCAATGTCTTCCATCATTGAACCGTCTGCATCAGTGATAACCCCTTTTGGCTTCTTTTGACACATAGCTTTCAAAAATGTTTGAAGCAGCCATACATATGTTTCTATTTTCTTGTCGAAGACGATTGCGCATGCGAAAACAGTAGTTCTGCGGTGATGGTTCAACCCCACGAAAGGAATGAACGACATTCCATACTGATTCATTTTGTACGTACTGTCGAACACTAACACATCACCGAAATCCTCATAGTCCCGACGTGACTGAGAGTCACACCAAAACATGCTTTTCAAATTTCCTCCATCATCTAGCTGGTAATTGAAAAAGAATTCAGATGGCTATGCTAGCGTCACCTGATGCAATGATCTTCCTCTTCTCCCGGGAACTCATGTTGTAAAGATCCTTCGAGATGAACCCAACCTTGCTCCACCTTCCACTTTTGCTGATAAATGTTTTCATAATCTCGAACTTGCGCATCCCAGTTGCTACTAGTGACATGATTTCAGCTTTCTGGTAAGACTTGATCTTCTGATGGGACCGAAGAAACCGGACTTCATCGGGTCTAGCTAGCACATGGTTGTGCTCGTCCTTAAATTGCAGAACTTTCCAATTCCCCTTGGATTTGTTATACGACACGCTGAGATAGGCTCGACAGTGGCATCGAGACAGAGCTCATGGCCTCTTCTTGTGGTTATCCATGTGCATATACCTTTCCTCGCATTCCCCTGCCCTGGAACAAAGAAACCTCCTGTAATTAATAACTCCTTCCGAATTTCGCTTCACCCTCTGTTTCCTTATGCTAAAACCACGTTCTCTGGCGTATGCGTTGTAGTAAGCGAATGCTGCCACTTCGTTAGTGAATGTCATCTCCTTTACAATCCGATGCCTATCACGCTCATCCTGAGCATGCTGAAAATCCTTCTCTGGCATCACTGGATGCTATCTGTGCTCATGCTGTGAACTGTCTGTAACCTACACAATTAGAAGCAAAAAGAAATGTAAGTGGTGGTCATATGGTTGATCCTATATATGCCTTGTCATACAACAATAATCAACTTACATCACTCTTGAATTCAGATTTTGAACTGTCTGTAACCTACACAATTAGAAGCAAAATGAAATGTAAGTGGTGGTCATATGGTTGATCCTATATATGCCTTGTCATACAACAATAAGCATCTTACATCACTATTGAATTCAGATTTTGAACTGTCTGTAACCTACACAATTAGAAGCAAAAAGAAATGTAAGTGGTTGTCATATGGTTGATCCTATATATGCCTTGTCATACAACAATAAGCAACTTACATCACTCTTGAATTCAGATTTTGATACTTCAGGTTCCTGTGATTCTTCCGCCGCCTCTTTATCCCAGTTTTCTAAGTCCGTATCCCCAAAATAATCATGGTCACTATGAGAGAATAGTACAACCTCCAGCATTGTAGCACAAAGTCATATAACATGGCTAGTCAATTCTTATAAAAATAATGTAGCACTATACATACATCACTAATGCTTTCCGAGATAGATTCTTTTCGATGGCGATCCTTTTTACACAATCGATGTCCATCTACACAATTTAAAAAGTATGTGTATAAATTTGCATGCTCTAGGTGTGCAAATTAAAAAATAAGAAATAAACTTCACTTGACCTTATCATCCTCGGATTCGTTTTCTTCAAAGAGGTCGTTCTCAGTAAGCTCAACATCAAATAAAAACATATCTTCACAATCCGAACTTGAATCACCGTTGTGCGTAGGGATGCTCTCATTGTCACTCCCAGTTGGCATAGAGTCCTCCATCTGTTCAAGCAAAGAAAACCAAAAACGCTAATCTAATCAGTGATGTATATGTGGAGGACTCGTAGATGCAAAGATGAACCCTAAGCCGCTATGCTAAAGGTGATGGAAAGAGTGTGGGTTAGAGAGGCAGCTACTCACATCTTCCGGATGCCGGTGGCGAGATGGGACACGGGACTGGTTGATGCGGCCTGAGGATGAGAAGATCTGGATGGCCTTTGATCTGGAGATGTAGGATTGGAACGGTTATCGTCGGCGTGGACGGACACGTTGCCACCGAAGCCGGGCAGATTCGCAGGTGGAGGATTAGATCTCGGTCGATGGCCGGAGCCGGGAAAGCTCGTGTGGTTGGAGGATTAGAAGGCTGGCCGCCGGATTCACATCGCCAATACGGATCCTTCGCCGGCGCACGTCACCGCTGGAGCTAGGCAGGATGATCAAAAATTTAGGGTTAGAGCGGTGTCTGGGGAAATGGCGGCGTGATAGTTTTTGTTATCAAACCTAGAGACCTAATAATGTCGTGGCGACATGGAAATGGTTGACAACATGGCAATGAATGGTCAAATCTAATGGCATGGCGACGTGGCAATGGTTGACATCATGGCAGGCAATAGTACCTATGCGAATACGTGGGAATACGGGTCTGGACTTGGGCTTCGGGGCTACCCTCGCGCACCCTCGCGCGCCCTCCTCTGAAAACGCACGGGGACAATTCTAACCTTACAAACTTTGCAACTTTCGAGAGCCAGGGGGCCTATGGGATCAAGCCTCAAAAAAGAATTAAGTAAACACCATAATGCATCATATAATTTGATAGGAAAATTTATCATTGAAATTTTATAAACTGCACACATCTGAAAAACTACATAAAAAGTAGAGTGTGTCAACAAAATACCTAAACAACATAAGGAATCAACTAGCGTAGTACAAAAGCACCAACATGCTTCACCACATCGAAACATGATAAAGGGAATGAAGAATATTTTTTTCAGAGGTCATCGGGGAGGACAGAAAGGCCCCACCTGAATTTTCTCGTTTATCATAAAGAAGGGGAGAAAAAACGGACGCAGCCTTAGTGACTTGGTGAACCTAGGTCTCACGGTGACTTGACCCAAGATCCACCTTTCATCTTAGATTCAAGAATTGACAGTACCTCATATTTTATACTAGAAAGTAAAACTATTCGAAAAAATTAACAAAAAATCAGTAAATCATAGGATGCTAGGTTTGAATCCTGTGTACGTTTCATCCCATCCGGATCACTAGTTTGTGATTAAATCGCCTATTATATTCCTAGTACTAGTAGTTTAAACTAATATCCACTGCGTCCAGAAAAAACCCAGAGCGGAATACATAAAAGAGAGAGGGAGTCAGGGAGACAACATCCATCGCAGAACTTACAAAGCGGTCGATGAGTTGTACGCAGATGGTGCAGGCACCGCCGAAGAATGACAAGCCACAGCCTTTGACGCTGAAGAAGCACGACCACGAGCTGACGCGTTCCTAGTATCCCACGCTGCTATCGCTTTCGTAGCGGCAGCCAACATAGCCAAATTTGATCCAGCAACAGCTGACGAGGATCTCGACTGCGCCTCCACTAATTTTCAAGCATCACTCAACACTGCCCAAGACTTTGATTTAGTACAAGCATCGGCCTCCGCCTCCGCATCCGCTTCACATGTATCCCCTGGTGCTGCTTCAGCATCCACCTATGCTTTAGAAGCATCAGCCGACGCAAGAAAAGCATCCGCCAACGCTGATTTCATTTCCTTCAAAAACTACCGGCTTATTTACTTTGCAATGCCCAAAATAAATGTATTCTATCCATCAGATAGCACGTAATTTCTGGAGGTTGGGGAAATACGTACTAGTGATCGGCGACGCAGTGGTGCTCAATGGTGGAGCGACGGGGACAGTCCGGTCGAGGGAGAGCGGCCAGACGGAGAAGATGTCGATACGGTTGAGGGAGCGCTTGCTCGAAACTAAATTTCTTCCTGCTATATTTTTTTATGAACCCCGCTTTTTTAGTGGAAAACCCCGTTGTACCACAGGACTGAGGATCTCACCTTGGCGTTGCTCAGTTTCTGGCTACAGGCATCAAGTTTTGTATTCGTCTAATACAATGAATTTTTTGGTATAAAATGTTCTAGGTGGTAGAAGCCTGCCATTAAATGATATCAAGTTCTAGAGTTCAAACATCGACCTGAAATTCCACAATCTACAACTAAATATTTTGGCTTACTACCAGATACATGCTTACAAAGCACTCACAACTGGCATTGACATCATCATTAAAAGATCTCAGAAGTAAAAAAAATTGAAAGATAAAAAACCACCGCAAGTTAGAATAAGATGAATCATGTTGCCAAATATTATCACATAAAACCTGGTCCACTCCAACATATATTATGTCATAATAGTACATCAAATATATAGATTCGTCGACACCACATACCATTAGAGCAAAAAAACAAGGTTTAGTACTTGACTTAATAAACGTCATCCTCATAGGAGATCCCAAACTCTTCCAAAATGAAAGTAGAGTGGTCAATATGGTTTACAGATTTCCTCATCTTTTACAGGATCAGGACTGTATGGGCATGGAGAATCTCAAATTTTTGTTCGTCACATCTGCTTCTAGAGCCAAATTGAAAAGATTGTCATATTGTATTTGCACCTGTTCCAAGATCTAGTCGTACGCCTGGCCATTCAGGTCGTCGCCATCCACATGAGGCGACTCAGAACTAAGTTGTCAGCAACGGACTTTTTAAATTCAACAGCGACATCATGTGCAACTAAAATTGAGGTATTCCATCCTATAGTCAAATCAGCTATTTGATTAGTGGATGTCAGCACTTATTCTTTCAGGCGCCTAATTTGTTCCTCCTGGTGTTTCTTTTTCTCTTGAAGGCACGCAATCATGTGTCTATGAGCTTTGTATTTTTCTTGGAGACAGACAATTGTCCAATTCTTGTAGTGACCCAGCACCATTACGTCATGAGCGACATGAATAAGGTGAAAAATGCACATAACAAATCCAAAATTAAACCAAATTCACGTTTCAAAAAAATCCAAATTCAGCTGCACACATCATGCAAGCTCCATAGTGGTGCATCAAAATGGCAGAGAGCCAATGATGCATATTGCCCAAACATCGGATATAGAACCGACATGAGAAGAGCCGTACTTTAGGGTTTGCCTTCTTAGTTGGCACATCAGCAGTCTTGGCCTTAGTAAGTGGCAAGATATCAGAATGACTTCGTTTTTGCAAATATGATGCAACAAAAATGATATATATATTTTAGGGGATATTTTAAGGAATAAAGCGCCCTTTATCAAAAAAAAGTGTTCAGAGACAAAGCATAGGTTACTGAAATTGTAGCAAAGCAGCTACATACATCAAAACACTTGTCACTCGATAAACACGATTAATTCATGTCTTCATGCAATGCCTCCTCCACGGGTAGGACATGCGCATGATGCTAAATGAAATGCAGCAAAAGAAGTAAATTTTAGGAAAGAAAACATCAACTTCAACAATGCAAAGAAGGATATGTGCATTAATATAATGCCCAGGATTGGGCGTGTTATCCATAACCGAAAATTATAATTTAAAAAACTCAGCAATGCAGGACACCACCAAACAACAATCTTTTTATGAACGATATACAACAAATTACCTCTACATTGTTCAGCAAAGGACCGCTCTGTGAAATAAAGCTAGGGGTCAAGCTTCCCATCCTCATAAGACTCTTCTTGGTAGCATACTTTTCCTTATTTGATTGGACCTGATAACTAATTCCATGGCTACATCCATGGTGATCCTAGCTTCCTAATGTGGCATATAGATCAACTATTTCAAATATCAATCACCTAGACAACCATCTGAATGGTTGCGGACTCACCAAAGATTGCACTACTGTGATGAAGAGGTGGACGCTGCTCGGTAAAGAAAGTGCGTGACGGGGGAGGTGCACAAATGTGCAAAAAATGAAGCGATACTCATATATAGATAGATATAACAGTAACCACAAACTCCAGAAAGGCTGTGAGCAGACTGTCAACTACTTTCACCTTAATTAACATAGTGTAATTTAAAGTGGCAGTACCATGAGATGGTGAGTACCAGTAAATAAAAGGGGATTACTGAATTATTAGTGAAACCTACAGCCAGCCACCAAAAGCATCATGAGCGTGATCAATATCTAGATTCCAGACCGTGCTTGGTTAAGAACCTAATGTCCAACTCTAATTACCCAAATCTAAGAGCATCTATCCTATTCACAACCGAGCGCGGTGACTTGGAGACACCCACTAAATATGCAGCCATATCCTCGGTAGGCATCTATTGGTGCTCCTGCTCCTCCTCTTCGAGCTCATCCGCGATCTCGATCTATAAACAAAGCACCATCATCGCGCGTTGTAGAAAAAGTGAGTGGGGTAGATCGACCTAGTGGATGAACATGCAACGCTCACATTCTTAGTAGCAACCAAAGAACCCGCGACCGAAGTTTGTTCCCTTGAATGCCGTTAGGTGAAGGGGCACCAGGGCACAGTCACACGGGAGCGGGAGATCTATATCGGTAACGATGCTATACCACTCCACGTCTACCATCCATGTCGGCATATAAACCCAGGAAACATCGTCGATCAAGATAGACAGAATAGAGAAAAGGCCCAAAAGGAGAGACCTCATAAGCTAAATTTGAGAAAATAAACTGAGACCGAGAACCCTAGCAAACTTACCCTAACCCGGCCTCCTTGCGCATCAAGATCCCCCGTCGTTTGCGGGACCGGCATGACTGAATCCGTCAACATTGCTAGGAAAACGTGTGCGCCTTCAAATCCTAGCGTAGAGGCTTCATGGAGAAGGAAGAGGTAGGGGATTTGGTGCTCACATTCGCTCGTGATTAACTGGATCACTACCTGGGGCCCACGGTAGAGAGCCCGTGGGCCCCAAACATCAGTGACCTAGTTTGATTTTCATTACATGTAGTTTTGGAAAATAGAGTAAAAATCAATAAATTAACCAAAGGCCCCTATCTCTCTTTTATCGAAAATCCGCTACAAAACAGAGACGCTCACAAATGTGTATACAGACTGACCCCTATGAATGCAGACACGCACACACCCTACCCTATGAGCACCTCGGAAATATTGTGTCCTAAGACTGATCCGGGGGGCTTAAGCTTGACAAAGTAACCATAGGCACCTCACTATATATCAATAGGAACTTCGCCTCCCACCACAATCATAACCATCCTACAAAGGAAAGCGCCGAGGCTTCGGGAAGAAGGAAGGGCTAGGGGAGTCGAAGCTTACATTCGCTGGCTGCTATAGGATTTAATTGGACCACTAATAACATGGCCCCATGATAGTGATCCGATAGGACCTAGACATCACTAACCAAGTTTGAATTGCATTACAGTTACTTTTGGAAAATCGAGAAATACTTAATAGAAACCAAAGGCCCCTTGCTCTATCTCTCTTTGTGAAAACCCACTACAAAACGCAGATGCTCACAAATTCATACACACAATCACCCCTATGAACGAAAGAATGCACACCCTACCCTTATGAGCACCACCGAAAGATTTTTTCTTGAGACTGATCTTGTGGGGCTTGAGCTTGACGAAGTCACCATATATAGGCACCTCGCCATTAACGAGAACATCGCCTCCTAATGCCCTTATAACCATCCTTCAAAGCCGAGCATTGAGGATTCGTGGATAAGGAAGAGTTAGGGGAGTGAGAGCTCACATTCGTTGGCTGCTATAGGATATAACTAGACCACTAATAACGAGTCCCCATGGTAGTTAGCCAATAGGCCCGATACATTAGATCAAGCACAGCGTGAGCCATTACTATATGTGGCTAGAAATCTACTAGATTTGCTTCTAAGAGAATAAAATCGCCTCCACCATTTAGACCAGATAGGGGATCCACTCATCTGGGTGGAAATTTCCAATAAAGAAAACCTCCCATTTGATTCCCTTAGACATGGGTCTTGTACTAGACCTAGGGTCGAGAAAAACTTAGCTAGACTGACCCTTTCAAGGCATCCACTATATTGTCCACAAGCTTGTCCATAAGGAAAAAAGTAGTGGTGGCTATCAACGAGCTAAAACCTTAAGGGTCACCACCTTAGATTATGGGTAGTCCATAAGATTTACAATATTGATATCTAGTGCACATTGTAATAGAAAACAAAATTTAATCACAAGACTATTAAATGGCAGCTCATACATGTTGGGTCCTATATTATGGACAAGTTTGAGTATATACATTATGGTGCAATCAACTAGCTTATGGTATAGCAAGTGGGTACCATCTTAAAGATAGGTTTGGCCATATACATAGGTGATGCCCTCAAGTTTTAGACCTAGGTCTAGGAAGAAAATATTCTGTTTTAGACATTGATGGTTGTAAAATATAGCCATCCACACTCACATTTAAACTAGATATTATTCATAATTTTGATGAAATATCTCTCTAAACCCTAGCACTAATGCCTAATGATCAAAGGGGTATGCAATAATTTTTTTCTATTTTTCCCTGCGCAGATAATGACGTATAATGATGGGAATAACAACATTAAAGTCAAAGATATGAGATTTCCAACACGTCAAGGAAACCACGAGCTATGAAGTGGATCCAAAAGGCTTAAAGACCAACTATACGACCGGAATAAAATTCCGGCCGTATAGTTGTCATCGATTCTGTTAGGTTAAACATAAAAAATTTCGTCAAGGGACCCCTATATAAAGAGGCCTCGGGCGACAAGAAAACTCTCCTCCATCCCCATCCGTCCCCGACTCCATCTGCTTCGCTGCCGACGTCACCCTTCCATTAGATATAATCTCCAAACCCTTCTCCACCACCATAGCCATATTCTACCACTTTTAATAGTAAGACTATTTCCTACCAATCTTATGATCACTATTACAATGTTTTTGCTTGATCTCATCTCTATGTGTGAGTAATTCTCCTTGGGCTAAGGGCTTCAGCCTAGCCATGTAGCATGTGCATGCTATTTATCATAGATGGGATCATATATTAGTTTGTATGACATGATGATTATTGTACCCTCTCTTGTCTCCATCTAAGGACTTGTCAGGTAGACGAGACCCCGAGGATTGATCCAGGTATAGGGAGTGTGAGTAATGACTGATCTGCAGGATGGGAACCCAGTGACACAAAGGATTGCATGGCTGTATGTGAGGGATTTACTTGGGACTAACGGTGAAGTCATTATGCATATCATTAGTTCTCTTTCTTCTATGGATGAGACTAGTAGGTTATTGCTATAAGCGGTTGCTGAGGCAATAGCAATTATGGATGCACTACCCACATATAATTATCTTGCTCTAACAATTACATGCATACTTTATTATTATCTTTTATTTCCATCAGATGTTTTGCACAGCTACAGGTGAAACCGAAATCCCAAGGTCCTCTCTCTCCATCATCATCAACAACAAAAGATCACAAAATCTTGGTCTGATAAAAAACAAAAAGAATTCCAAAACTGTTGAAGGTCCGTTGAAGTAACTTCACTTTGCTTATTTCTTCCCGAGGATTTAATAAACTTAGGTCTACTAGGGAAAAGAAGCTATACTACATTCGTAATCTGGATCGAAGGTATCAACCCTTTTTCTAGCGCCGTTGCCGGGGAAGCAAAAGCTCCCCTGGTGTGTTCAGTAGGTGATACCTTCGATCTGGATTATAGATGTAGTATAGCTCTTTTTCCCTAGTAGACCTAGGTTTATCGAATCCCCGGGAAGTAGAAAGCAAAGTGAGATTACTTAAACGGGCCTTCGAGAGTTTTAGAATTTCTATTGCATTTTCACCAGACCAAGAGTTTATGATCTTGTTGTTGTTGTTGACAATGGAGAGAAAGGGCCTAGGGTCTTCGGTTTTCACCAGTAGCTGTGCAAAATATCTCATGGGAATAATTGATAATAATAATAAAGTACTCATGTAATTGTTAGAGCAAGATAATTATATGTGGGAAGTGCATCAATATTGTTATCACCTACGCAACCGCTTGCGGAAATAACCTACTAGTCTCATCCATAGAAGAAAGAGAACTAATGATATGCAAAGTGATGTCACCATTAATCCCAAGTAAGTTCCTCACATACAGATGTACTACCCTTTTTGTCACTAGGTTCCTATCCTGCAGATCAGTCATTACTCACACTCCCTTTACCTGGATCAATCCTCGGGGTCTTGGGTACCTAACAAGACCTTATATTGAGGAAAGAGAGGGTACTACAATCATCATGTCATAAAACTAATACATGATCCCATCTATGATAAATAACATGCACAAAAGCTACATGGCTAGGCCGAAACCCTTAGCCCAAGGAGTATTACTCACACATAGAGATGAAATCTACAATCATAAATATTGTAATAGAGATCATAGAGTTGATAGCAAATAGTCTTACAATATCGCCAATTGGAAATGAGATCTACTATTAAAAGCGGTGGAAGATGGCTATGGTGGTGGAGAAGGGTTTAAAGGTTTATATCTAGATCTATTCCTCCGGAGTGGCGGCAGGGAGAGTTTAGGGTGAAAGAAGCGAGATTTTGGAGTCGGGGGCTTATTTCTCGTCGCTTGAAGCCTCTTTATATAGGGGTCCCTTTACGAAAGTTATTCTGTTTGACCTAATGAGGTCGGTGCAAACTATACGACGACAACTATACATCAGCGACCCATATAGGTGGTCATTAAACTTGCAGATATAACTTCACGGCTCCTGGTTTATTTGGCATGTTGGAAATCTCGTATATTTGGCATTTATGTAGTGATTCCCATCATAATACGTCATTATCTGCGCAAGCAAAAATAGCAAGAAAGGTTGCATACCCCTTTGATCATTAGGCATTATTGACAGGTTTTAGAGAGATATTTCATCAAATATATGAATAATATCTAGTTTAAATGCAGACGTGGATGGCTATATTTCATAGCCATCAACCTCCCCAAGCTTAAACTTGATCGTCCTCGAGCAAGAAAACCAAAATCAAAAGGGAACTCAACATGTAAACTGAAATAACGAGATGATGATCTTACTCATGAGTGGTAGTCTCATGTTTCCTCCACTTTATTAATCTGAAAAACTTCAGCATGGATAGTGTAATGGCAAGCATATCATACGGGTTTCATGAGTCCTTATAGCGCAGAAAAATTATTGTAAGAATGTATGATTCAAAAGAGTATACTTTATTCCATGTCATGTAATTAACTCATAGGCTTGCCTTTGAACAATAAAATGTAATCATGTAAAATTAAGGGTGTGAGAATTTGTTATGAAAAACATATATACTAAAGTATCTCAATTCTCCCACATCAATAAATCAAGACTTTTCAAGCACTACTTTTCTATTCATTGTCCTACAAGAATTTCAGTTCTTAAGTAATTGAGAGCATACCAAAAAATTCATTAGTTTATCGAGCTGAGATGGACACTCGTGTCATCACTAAGGTTTTGTTCCTTTTGCATAATGATTACTCATATCAGCCAGAGGAGTGATTCCATCATGTTACAGCTACCCAGGAGTGCCAAGAATCTTACCCATTACATCATTGCTGCTACATATGTTTAATCAACTCATAGCCAAAATCTAGGAGTTTCCTCCATGAAGATCATTCGTAGTCTAGCGGAGTTGTTGGCATCCCATGAAGTTTAACACACATAAAGCTATATCATTCTTATTATTTACAAATCAAACTTTGGCATGCCCACAAAAACCGCTAAAGATTAATTAAATTGAAAAAATCTTTTCAAAGAGAGCTATCAAGTCAATCATTATTTTCTGTGGTGTTGAGTGTCTCTAGGAATAAACTTTCAAGACTAAACACTACAACACCCAAGTATTCAATATGTGAGAATTTTTCTTATTTCAATTGTTTAGCAAATTTTTAGGCAAGACTTGGTTAACTACAATAGAGGAACAAAATGTACCCAATTAAATACCCATGCAAACAAAATTTTACTACAATATAGAGACTCACTCCACCGATATAACATCTCAACATTACTACTAACTAGCATGGGTTTCTCAAACTTCAAAAGTGGGGAGTCATAAGGCATACCTATCATGTTTGGTTCCACTTATCTCTTCCCTTTTTATTTGTTTCTTGGAAACTCGAAGTCAATCACTCTCCTGCAAATCAACGAGAACTTCTAGGCAAAAAGAAAAAGAGAGAGGGAAAATAAAGATAAATGGAGAAATCGTTTTGTTGTTTTTGAGAAGGGGGATTAAAGAATACAAAATTGGCGGCAAAGCTCGGCTTGAAAATTTGAAAAAAAATAAACAACTAAGATAAAGTGTTGGGGAAACCAACACGAGTACTTATAAACTCAAATAAAAGCATAACCTCGAAAATAAGATAAAGCAAATGAAAACCAAAATATAAAATAGATAGAAAAACTCCCCAAGCTTAGGCTTTTTCAAGACCTTCAAATCACTGTGGTGGGGGGAAGAAGTTGTAACTCCAGTTCGTAAATTGTGTTGAAAGGTTACTTGTTGTTTCTCGGAGGTTGATGGCGAGATTGTGCATTCCCTCCATAGTTCCTCCAAGTTCATGGAAATCTTGATATGTAGCAAAGCGGTTTGGTGGCTGCTGCTCCTGATGATGGACTTCTTGCTCCTCCTCTTGGTCCTCATCCTCCTCCGGAATCTCCTCCTCGGGTTGGTTTTTATCAACCTGCAAGTCATAAAGCACACGTCCTTCCTTGATAGATAAAATAATGTTAGGCAAAGGAGCGGCGTAGAGACGCCCAACTCCAGCAATATGCAGATAATAAACACCACCTCTCCTAGCAAGCATTCAACAAGCCCTCAAAGTAGAGAAACTAACACGTAGCTCACCTAGAACCGGTTATAACTCACCTAGGTCGATGCCTAGAACATTGGAGAGCAGGGTGATGACGCCTCCACAAGTGATTGGTCCTTGGCTTTGGTGGGATTGGTACTCAAAGTAGCGCACAAGTATTGCGCCCAAGTGAAGTGATAAGTTATCATAATTGAAGCAGCTTTTGCGAGGACTAAGATGTCCTCCTCATTGAGTCTTGTAAACTCATTGCGCGCCTGCAAGGTGTTAGCAATAACATAGAACAAATAGTTAATAGCAGGATATTGAATATTCTTCCCCTTACTGAGTATAGAGGTAAAGCTCATTCTATTATAGCAGAGTTCAGGGGAAGGTTCCATGTTGGTAAAAGATGCACAGAGCATTAGGATCATTGTTGGGTAAACCAAATGTTGGGGATATGCTATATGGGTATCCTCATAGCATGTCTCTTATCCAACTAACCCGGGTGGCCCATAGTCGGTAGCATGGCCTATGGTCTGCGGGGCGGCCCAGTTAGGTGGATCCAGAAGGGAGGCCCATGCCGAATAAAGGAAGGCTACGGTGGAGTCACCAGCGTACCCGGAGCCTTGGAGTGCAAGATACACAAGACTAGTAATAGACGGTGTAGAACTCTGTAACCTGTCCGGCTAGGACTTTTCCCTGTAACCCTAGGATCTGACGACTATATAAGTCGGGCCTATGGGAGCCTTTAGGGCATCGTTTTACACACACCTCGCACAGCGAACGTAATCTCTGTAACTCGACGTGTTGCCATTATAGTGATTTATAGCAGGAGTAGGATTCCGCCACCGTTGTGGGATCTGAACCTAGGTAAGCTATGTTACCTCATACCCGTCATCCGTCCTCCTTACCCCACGTATCTGAACACGCACTGTGAGGACCCCTCCATGGCGTACTCGTCGGTAATACCACGACAGTTGGCGCCCACCGTGGGGCAAGAGGCGCTTCAGGCTCTTCAGCGGGCGAGGACCAAGATCTTCGCGGGAATCGGCGAAACCATAGCCATTGGTCGCGTTCTTTTCTCCGGCAACGTTCCAATCGTCCCCCCTGACGAGTTCTGGATCCCGGCAAAGATGAACCCTAGGCGATGTTCGATCGTTCCTATCGGAGACATCCACCTCTTCATCGGCGAAACCGACTCGGGCACTAGTCCCCTGGGAGTCGGAGGAGCATCAAGACCCGCACGGACCGCCTACAGGCAGGATACGTTCGCGGAAGGATCGATGTCGGATCTCTCCTCAGAGTTTGCCGGCAAAGATCGGAAAAATTCAAGACCCGCACGGACCGCCTATGGGCAGGATACGTTCGCGGAAGGATCGATGTCGGATCTCTCCTCAGAGTTTGCCGGCAAAGACCGGAAGCTTTACCAAGGCAAGGGACTGCGAGATCAATGAAGCAGCCGTTGCAGAAGCTGTCCTCTATAGCGAAGAATTCAAGGAGATCCAGAGCAAGGTCAATGACTCAGAGATGCCCGCGTCGAAGAAGCAGATCTCCGACTCCGCTCCTGCGTTCAAGGCCGCCATCGAGACCAAGCCGGTGGAACTTGTGGTAGGTGATGCCTCCAAGACCGTCGCCATTGGGACAAACCTGGATCCCAAATAGGAAAGCGCGCTCATCGACTTCCTCCGTGAGAATAGGGACATCTTTGCTTGGCAACCTGCCGACATGAAAGGTGTACCTAGGGAACTTGCCGAGCACAGCTTAAACATAGATCCAAAATGTAAACTAGTGAAACAACCTCTACGACGCTTCGGAGATGAGAAGAGACGCGCCATTGGCAAAGAGATAGCTAGGTTACTTAAGGCTGAGTTTATCTGAGAAGTCCTTCACACCCGATGGGTGGCCAATCCTGTACTTGTCCCCAAAAAGGGAACCAATGAATTAAGAATGTGCGTTGATTACACTGTCTTGAACAAAGCATGTCCCAAAGATCCGTTTGGTTTGCCTCGCATTGACCAAGTCATTGACTCGACGGCTGGCTCGGAACTTTTTTGTTTTCTCGATACATACTTAGGATACCACCAGATCAAGATGAGGAAGTCGGACCAATTGGCCACTTCATTCACTACCCCGTACGACACGTTTTGCTATGTCACGATGCCCTTTGGGCTGAAAAACGCAGGTGCTACCTACCAGTGGACAATGCAACGTTGCCTTCACGACCAAATTTGTCGGAACGTTCACGCCTATGTGGACGATATCGCGGTGATGTATAAAAAATCAAATGACTTAATCTCTGACTTAAAAGAAACCTTTGATAATCTCTGGAAATACAACATGATGCTCAACCCTAAGAAGTGCGTCTTCGGGGTTCCAGCCGGCAAACTGTTGGGCTTCATCATTTCCCAGCGCGGAATCGAGGTCAACCCGAAGAAAATCAAAGCCATCTTAAACATAAACCGTCTGACATGCCTAAAGGACATCCAACGACTAACAGGTTGTGTTGTAGCAGTTAGTCGGTTCATCAGCCGACTTGGAGAGAAGGGTCTGCCTCTGTACAAGTTGCTGAAGAAGGCGGACAAATTCACATGGACGGACGAGGCAGATGTAGCATTGAAGCAGCTCAAGGAGATTCTTTCCTCAGCACCCATCCTTGCAGCACCCGAGCATGGCGAGCCCCTGTTAATTTACATGGCGGCAACCAACCGGGTTATCAGCATCGTTATCGTGGTAGAGCGGAAGGAACCAGGCTATGAGCACGGAGTTCAACGACCAGTTTACTATGTAAGCGAGGTCTTGACGGAGTCCAAGCAACATTACCCGCACTACCAAAGATAGCTTATGGAGTATTCCTTGCTTCTCGGAAGTTGAGGCATTACTTTCAGGAGCACCCAATCACAGTAGTGAGCAAGACTCCACTGTCCGATATTATCAACAACAGCGACGCTACAGGAAGGGTCGCGAAGTGGGGCATTGAACTTGCCACCTTCGAGATCACTTACAAAAGACGCGACGCTATCAAGTCACAAGCCTTGGCGGATTTTATTGCAGATTGGACGGAGATGCCAGATGCCACTCCGTTGCTAGAACCAGAGTATTGGGTGATGCACTTTGACGGATCAAAGCTGCTCAACGGCTCGGGAGCTGGTGTATTGCTACAGTCACCAAAAGGAGACAAGCTACACTACGTTCCGCAGATCCACTTCGAGACTACAAACAACATGGCGGAGTATGAAGCACTCATTCACGGATTGCGTGTAGCCAAGGATATTGGCATCAAGCGCATAGTTTGCTGTGGAGATTCCGACTTGGTTGCCCAACAGGTGGCTGGCACCTAGAATGCGTGGAACCCTATGATGGCGGCATATCGTGACGAAGTGGACGAGATAGCCAAGAGCTTCTTGGGCCACGAAGTCAAGTATGTGCCTAGGGAGCAAAACGAGGCAGCTGATCTATTGTCTAAACTTGGATCAGGGTGCAAGAAAATTCCGCCAGGAGTTTTCCTAGAGCATCTACACACACCATCCGTGAAGGGCGCCGATATCGACAACCTGGATAGAGCTGATTCTTTCATCAACATGGTGACAAAGATCCCTCCGGCTTGGACAAAACCGTTCATGGAATATCTCGAACACGGAACTTTGCCCGACGACGAGGTCGAAAGACGGCAAATAGTACGGCGAGCAAAAGGTTATACCATAATCAATGGGCAACTCTACAAAAGGAGCACTACTGGTGTATACCTAAAGTGTGTTTCCCAGCTAGAAGGTATGGAAATCCTACGTGAAATCCATCTCGAAGATTGCGGGCATCACGCCGCTCCTCGATCATTGGTCGCGAAAGCCTTCCGGCAAGGATTCTACTGGCTGACCGCGAAGGCGGACGCCGACAAGCTGGTTGAGACGTGCACAGGATGCCAGTATTATGCCCGACAACCACATGTTCCTGTTGAAGAATTGCGAACAATACCAATAACTTGGCCGTTTGCAATCTGGGGGCTAGACATGGTGGGGCCGTTGCAAACGGCACCGTGTGGGTTTACGCATCTGCTTGTAGCAGTTGAAAAAATATCCAAATGGATAGAAGCTAAACCCATTAGAAAGCTTGATGGGGCAACTGCCCTTAGATTTGTCCGGGATCTAGTGGTGAGATTTGGTCTCCCACATAGCATCATCACCGACAATGGAAGCAACTTGTCACTCGGAGAAGTGGAGGCCTATTGCTGGGACAAAGGCATCCAACTTGACCTTGCATCTGTGGCACACCCACAATCTAATGGTCAAGTTGAGCGAGCCAATGGATTAATTCTGCAGGGAATCAAGCCACGTCTTGAGGCACCGCTACATAGAGCAGCTGGAGCCTGGGCGGAAGAATTGCCATCTGTGCTGTGGAGTTTACAAACTACACCCAACAGATCCACCGGCTACACTCCCTATTTCATGGTATATGGAGCAGAAGACATCCTACCTTCCAACATCCTCCACGATGCACCAAGAGTTGCCGCCTATGACGAAGATGATGCTGAAGAATCCAGACGCCTAGATGTGTACGTTCTCGAGGAGGAGCGCGTTTTGGCATGCCAAAAGATCCGCCATCTACCAGCAGAAGCTACGCAGCTACCATAGTCGCCGCGTTCGGCATCGCTCGTTTAAAGAGGGGGATTTAGTCCTTCGACTTAAGCAGAAGAAGTCGCAAACTCTATCCCCTGCATGGGAAGGACCGTTCATCATAACCAAGGCGCTTCTCAATGGGTCTTGCTACCTTGTCGACAATCGTGAGCTCAAGGATAGACCCAACGAGGATCATAAGCATAAGCGACGTGACCCGGATGATGACTACCCGGAGCTTGATCGGCCATGGAGCATAGCACAGCTACATCCTTTCTACACTTAGCATTTTTTATCTAATTGTGTACCTCTTATATGATCAATGAAATAAAGCTCTTTGGTTCACTCATATTGCTGAGTCTAGTACCTCCTTCAGTGTTCATTTTTGGATCATATAAACCTTTATGCACAAGCTTTGCGATTGCACTTGTGAAAATTCCGCCTACGGGTGTTAGCTTAAGTTTTCTGGTCTACACGTTCTTTGTTGTTTTTATGTGGATTCTGGAGTAGTGACTTTTGGCACTTATTGTCAGCGATTTTGTGCTAAGGTTATTGACGGTGCCATTGGGTATCATCACCTAAGCGCATGGTTCCGACAACGAGTCTTCCGACTCACAAAAAGTCAAGCATAAGAACCAGAGTAACGGATAAGCCAGCACTTTCTTAAAAAATATATACATACTGGGCATTAATTCTTAAGTAGCAGGATACGACAACCACTGTTTTCCGCCTTAAGATTACATCACCAAGTTTTTTCAATGCACACTCCAAAGGTGAAACAAGAATTACAAAGTGTTTTTCACTCCTTGGGTGCAGGGGACTTGGAGGCCACATCATCACCAGCCGGAGATTCACCCTCAGCGTCACCACTGTGAGGAGACTCGGAGGATTCAGGGTCGGCATTGTCAAGAAAGTTCCTGGGCACGAAGACGTCGACATCCACCAACTCGGCAACCCTGGTGTCATAACCCGCGAGTGATGACAGGATGGCTTCATGATCGATCACCTTGCTGTCATGATCCACGTCGGGGATACCAGATGTCACCGTGTCGATGTCGGCACCTTCATAGTGCGCCTTACCATGGACAACACAATCCTTGCGCCAGCCCGTGCACATGAAGCTTTCCAGCTTGCGACACGCTCGGGGGCTTGGCGCAGAATCTCCGAGTACTTCACCACGGAGTCAGAGGCCTTGATATAAATTTGGAGGGTCTTGGCGATCTCCTTGGCTTGGGCGATGGCGGTGTTGATGAAGTTGCTGGCAAGAATCATGCATTCCTTGTCCGAAGGAGGCGAGCGGGTTAAACCCAGGGGCGCTGAAAATTCCGACAATGATTGCATGAGTTCAAAAATTCTAAGTACCCAGACTACAGAGCTACAAGGCGGAGGATACTTACTGAAGATGCTGGCCTTAGCCTGCCAGACGACGTCCGCCAAGGATTCTTTCTCTTGTTGGAGGAGCTTAAATGCCTCGCTATGGCGAAGGTTTTGCTCATCGGCAGCTTGCTTCTGATCCTTTAGTATCGCAAGCTCCTCCTTCAACGATTGATCTCAGCGGAGGCGGAGTCCTGCAGGGCTTTCATGGAATCCTCGTGCATCTTCAGCATTCCTTCCCTCTCCTTCTTAAGGATCTTGTTCTCGCTATCCAGCTGCTGGATGTGCTTGGACTGCTCGACAATATCCTTGGCCTTGGCTACATGCTCTGCAAGTCGGAGAAAACAAAGTACACAGTGAGTACTCGAAGAAGGAAGGCACAAAAGTAAGACAGAAATGCGCAAAAAGAAAACAGACTCTTGTTTTTGATGATATGTTCCTTCAAGATGGCGGTTTTACCCTTTTCAGCTTCAAGGTCCGCGCGCATCTTCTGCTACTTATCATTGGCCATGCCCCTCCGAGCATTCTCGTTCTGTGGAAACAAATACAAAGTCAAGTCGTTGTTCAGTCTACTTGGAGCCCCTAGTCAGAGATTTTCCATCTAGGTGCTCGGGGACTAAAACGAGAGTTTTCAACTTAGCAATATGCTTAGCTTTTCTTTAAGCATCTCGTCGGAGCTAATTCAGTTCTCAACTAGAAGCTTGGGAGCTACAGTATAAAGTTTTAACTCGGAAAATGCTTAGCTTTTCTTTAAGTATCTAGTCGGAACTAATTCAGTTACAACTAGAGGCTTGGGGGAACACTGTGTATGCTACTCTTAAAGCATCTAGTCGGAATAATTCATTCCATCTAAATACTTGGGGGCTACAGTGAGAGTTTTTTCTATCTTAGTCACTCTTAGAGCATATAGATGCAAAGCCAATGGTTTTCCGTCTACATCCTCGGGGGCTACAGTGGGATACTCATATGAAATGCAAAAGGTAAAGTAAAACTTGCAAGTGTGATGATCTTGAGGTTTGTAGCACTCTCGGCCAGCAGCTTGCCAAAGGAAACGTTGTTACTTCGCAAGATGTCCGCTTGACGGAGTAGCTCCTCAAGACCGCACGTCGGAGATGATGGCACTCCTCTAGGAACCATAGTTGTGCTACCCGGCGTAAGCACCGGGAAGATAATCTTCGGCAATTCGAGGGGTTTCTGGGGAGTAGAGGCGCCGCCTTCAGCAAAAGTACCAGCACCCACCACCGCCTTGCCGCTACCGCTGGCATCCTTAGCCGGAGCTTCAGCCATTTGAAGAGCAGCACTCTCCTGCGTCGCCTGCTCACCGACAATTGCGAGTTCGGTAGAGGCGCCAGAATCCACTTCCATGGCGGAAGGGCCTGGTGCCTCCTGGGCTTGGGAGCTTGTCGGAACGGAGGAGGGCTTGACGGCAGGAGTAGCAGGGGTGATGATGGGGGAAGAGTCGCGATGCAGCACATCTTTGATATTTTTAGAAGCCCCAAGAGTCTTGGAGGACTTCTTGAGGCTGGTTGTGGCTTTCTTCTTGAAACGTGCAAAATGCATAATTACAAGAATAAGATAGATAAACAAGACAATGTCGGAGAATAAGAAGCTTACACTAGGGGGGGCGCTTTGGCAAACATCCCGGTGGCTTTCTTCTTTTCCGCCTCCAGGGCGGCAGTACTCTTTTTAGAGGCTCCACCCTCCGTCTTCTTTTTCTTGCCTCCGTCGGCAGCGTCAGAGGTGGAGCTCTTCTGCTTTCGCGCCAACGGAACATCATCGTCGGACACAACCGTGACTTCCTTCATCTTGGTATCGTAGATTTGGGCGGCCAGGTTGCCCTCCTCTAGATCGCTAAGCTGTCAAGTGAGAAAACATTGTGTTAGACAAGATGGTACTAGCAAGACGGAAAAACTGGAGCAATGTCATACACGGAAAATAAATGTCTACCTTTGGGCACTTTCCGTCTAGGAACATGTCGTAGGTGAGGGTGAAGCCACGCTTCTTGTCCTTCACCTTGACGATGTCCTTAAGGCGGAACTTGACGGAGTCTCTCGAGAAGTTGTCCTCGGAGATTCGGAGGGTATCCCTTTGGTCGCCGGTGTACTCGTGCATAAGCTTCGTACGGTTCTGCAGAGGTTGGATCCGCCTGATGAACCAGCACATGGCTAGGTCCAAGCCGGTCAGACCCATCTCTACAAACCATTCGATCCGCCTTATTGCTCAAGAAGCGTTGAGGTCGAAGGGAAGGGAGGCATGGGACCGCCATGTGGGGACTTCGGCGGGGTCTCCGTCCACAAAGTCTGGGTACATTACTTCTTGGCCCGACAAAGGAATTTCAGGGCCATAGAAGTACGTCTGCTGCCAATTTTTGCATGACTCGTGGCCGACGATGTAGGGGAACCGCCGGCCAGGACGGATCTTGAAGCTTATGGTGCCGCAGTTTCTAAGCTCCTCCTTGCTGTGTCCGGCTTCACGTTTGACGGTGAAGAAGTACACAAACAAATCTAACCTAGGCCTAATCCCTAGGTAACCCTCACAAAGTGCCGCGAAGTTGCTAAGCACTAGGATACTATTGGGGGAAAGGTTGTGGGGTTGGACCTTGAAGTGATTCAAGACAGACAGGAAGAAGTGGGAGATGGGCAGAGAAACGCCACGTACCAATTGCGCCTTGAGGTATACTTTCTCTCCGGCTTGGGGAGAGGGGGTCACCTCGCCGGCCGGCGCCGCCCGCCAGGCGAGCTCCTCCATCGCAAGGAGGTAACCCTCAGCGACCATCTCTTGGAGGTCGCGGCCGGTGATGTCCGAGCCACGCCAGTCGCCTTTGTGCGAGTCTGGCTCCTCTTCCAGGGGCTCCAGCGCCGCCAGGTTATGGTCGCCGCCGGTGGTTTCTATCACCGCCAATGCAGGGATGACCAGGCCCTCTCGGGGCACGACAACAGAGCTCGCCGGCTTCGCCGCGTCTTCGCTCGACGCCGCCGTTGATGGGGATGAGCTGCTGCTAGCCATGGAGGAGGGAGAGGACACGACTGGTGCAGGCAAGAGGCTAGGGTTTCTCGAGGTTTTCGCGGAGAGCTCGAAGAGGCGCGCGGCTGGAGGAAGAAGACGATGACGCAGGAGAATGGGGTGAAAAAGTGGCGAGTGTCCCACGGTCGCTATTTATCTTACTCTGTGTCAAGATTCGTGCAGCTAATAGGACGGTTGCCGCGTAGACGACGTATTCGTGAACGTGCGCGGTAATTTCTCCACGTCTCCAACCGTCGCCGCCAACGGTTCGTATCGCTAGCGCGATAAAAGCGGATATTATTATGTTCTCTTCATGTGTGAGTTACGAGGCATCGCTGACCTATAGCCTACGTCGCCTTAACTGACATGGTAGATGAGCCGTCCCATCGAAGATTCCGGCATAGACGGATTTAATCCGACAACGGGAGTGTACGATGGAAGATTCAGCATTTCTCCGACTTACTCATAGAAGACGGGGAAAATCTTTGCAGGGTTCTTTGGGAGGACTACAAGATGTTGCTTGACGATTTGCCGACATCCATCTAGACAGAGCATTCCACGAGAAGAGGCAAGACGGCGCAAGATCTCGGAGTTCTCCGGGGGCTACTGTTGGGGATATGCTATATGGGTATCCTCATAGCATGTCTCTTATCCGACTAACCCGGGTGGCCCATAGTCGGTAGCATGGCCTATGGCCTGCTGGGCGGCCCAGTTAGGTGGATCCAGAAGGGAGGCCCATGCCGGATAAAGGAAGGCTACAGTGGAGTCACCAGCGTACCCGGAGCCTTGGAGTGCAAGATACACGAGACTAGTAATAGACGGTGTAGAACTCTGTAACCTGTCCGGCTAGGAATTTTCCCTGTAACCCTAGGATCTGACGACTATATAAGTCAGGCCTATAGGAGACTTTAGGGCATCGTTTTACACACACCTCGCACAGCGAACCTAATCTCTGTAACTCGGCGTATTGCCATTATAGTGATTTATAGCAGGAGTAGGATTCCGCCACCGTTGTGGGATCTGAACCTAGGTAAGCTGTGTTACCTCGTACCTGTCAACCGTCCGCCTTACCCCACGTCTCTGAACACGCACTGTGAGGACCCCTCCATGGCGTACTCGTTGGCAATACCACGACACCAAAACAATTAAACCATTCATCAAGTGATAGAGAATAATCATTGTTCATTAGTCGGAAAGAAATTCTATCCTCGCCATACCATTCTTTGACGGTGCTTCTCAAAGAGCTAAGAAATTCAATGGTTAACCGACGATAGGTTGGTGCATCATTGAATACAAAGGTCTGCAGGCCAACTCTATTGCAAAGTAAATTAAAGTCATCAGAAATACCGAGTTGATTCAAAGGGGCGGGGCAAGCCCACTTGGTTGCCTTGACTTCTTGGTTTTTGATCCTGTCGAAATGATCACGATGGGCTTAGTTTTTGAATCGAATCCCCATGTGTTCCTAAGCTGTAGCCCGAGAAGAACTATCTGAGGCAAGAGCACGTGTCTGGCTCCTCGTGTTCATCTTCTAAAAACAAATAAGAAAGACAATTATAAAACTTTTTGATCGAACAGTAATAATCATTGCATAATCCTCATCATAGCACACTAAAGAATCTCCTCAACATAATAATCTAGGCAAGATAATCATGGAAATAGTTCAAATATAAGTCTCACCTTAGATTGATAATGACAATAGATCAGAGATGAATTTGCAAAAAGTAATTGGAGTATCAGAGGAGAAACATACCGTAGATCACTTGTGTGCGAGGAATTCGAACAAAATTGAGCAGGGGTGAAGATCCCTTGAGGTTTTGAGAGAGTTTGGAGGTAGAAGAGAGAAAAACGATTGTATTTTTGGTGTTTTGGGTACCTCCCCGAGCGTTTAAGTGGTCGGACGCAACTACACGATGGAAACTATATGGCAGGAACAAAGTGTTCCGACCATATAGTTGGTCTGACGACAAATTTTTTTAGGGTTTTTAATGTTTCTTCCCGGCATCTGTAACTATATGGCAACAACTATACGGTCGGAACTTTTGTTCCGTCCATATAGTTGGTCATCAAAGCTTCTGTATCCTGGGATGAAAAATTGTCGATGGGTAACATAACTATACGGACGCAACTATACGGCGGGAATTTTAATTCCCGCCGTATAGTTGGTAGTTAACCTTTCTGTACACATAAAAAATTTCTATTTCTTTTAGGATTACTTTTTAGACTGAAACTTAGCGAAAAACCTTGTTTTGATAGAAAAAAGACAGACTAAAATTTCGACCAACTATGGCATATATAAAAAAGTAATTTTTAGTACCACTAAATCTCTTCTTCTCACTGGAGTTTTCTAGCACTCTTTATTCTATATAAACTTACACTAAAACTTAAAAACTTAACTCAAACCTTTATTTCACATGAGTTGCCTCCCATGCAAAGCTCTTCTATGGTCAATATCTTGACCTTGATATTGCTCACTTAGGACATGTGAGTGGAACATCCACTCCAAAGTAATTGGCCTTCAAAGTGATGGACTCCTTATCATCTTGATTGGCTGTCTTTTTCCTAGGGAAATGAATAACAAAAGGATCCTGTGAAGGCAATTAGAGCTTCACGTTCCCTTCATGCAAATTGATTAAGCCTTAATAGTTCTTCAGAAAGGACAACCTAATATAATAGGGGCAGTAGCATCTTCAGGCATGTCAACAATAACAAAATAAATAAGAGTAGGACAAGCTTCAATGTATACTAAAGTATTTTCCTTAATGCCTACTGCTTGTTTATAGGTAGAATCTGTCAGCTGTAATTTTAGTTAAGTGACTTCAAAAGAGCCAAGATTTACCTTGTTAAAAAGACTCTTTGGAATTGTTGAAACACTTGCACCTAGATCACAAAGTGCAGCTATTTCATTAGTCCCAATTTTAATCTTAATGGTAGGCTAAAATATATCATCTAGCTTAATAGACAAACTTTCAGCAATTTTCTTATATTCTTCTTCAAGCTCACATACCTTTATTGCTACCCGATTAATGAAGTGTTCATACATGGCTTCCTCATTCCCTTCACTTACCAGAATCTTGACAATGATCCTTTTTACAAGATCTTCAACTGTGTAGTTTGGTGAAGGGGCATGACTATAATCAAGTTCTTCGGGCTCCTCCCTTTGGATTCTTATCATCTTGAGGTCTTCAACTGGATTGGACTCGGATTTACCTGCAAAAATTTACCTAGAATGAGAGTTTGACTCTTAGTTATCTTACCTAGTTGTGCCTTAACGATCCTTAATCTTTCTTGGAGGGCCTGCAAATAATTTCTCAAACTAACAGCTTGGTGAGATAATTTACCAAACATAGCATCATGATTCTCCGTAATTTTGACTAGAATATTGTTTTGCTCATCTTGTGAGTCCATAAAAGCTTTAAGAGTTTCTTGGAGACTAGTATTACTTGATGCCATATTATTATTAGATTTACCTACAGGACTAGAATAATGTTTCTGGAAATTAGGATTATAATTTTTCTTCCAATAAGGGTTATAATCATTACGAGCTATGAAGTCTACTTCTTCAATAGTTGGTTCGGGAGTAGATCTTACTGGGGTTTCCTTACCTTTAACGGCTAATATGAGGTCGTCCAACTAAGAATTGAGGTCTTCATTCTCTTAAGGTGTGACGGAGTTCACCTTCTTTGTATTTTATCTTTCCACATGCCATTTGGCATGGTTGTCTCGCATATTGTCTAGCAGCTGCTTTGCTTTGGTAATTTGTTTAGCCATAAATGTTCCTCCAGCTGCATGATGTAGCATAGAATTAGAAACAGGGTTAAGAGAATTATAAAATAAATGGAGAATTAACCAATCTTCCATCCCATGGCTAGGACAGTTTCTCATGCATTCTTTCATTCTCTCCCATGCAAGATCTAGTGGATCACGCTATTCCTGTCTAAAACCAGTAATATTAGATCTGAATTGCATAGTCTTTGCAGGTGGAAAGAATTTAGTAATAAATAAAGAAGTACATCCCACCCATGATGCAATGGTGTTTCTAGGCAAAGATATCAACCATTCTTTTGCTCTTCCTCTAAGAGAGAAAGGAAATAAGTGCAACTTGACCGCATTACGGTCAACATCTATAGTGCGCATCATATCACATATTTTAGTGAAAGTATTTCAATGCATACCTGCATCTTCTATAGCAGAGCCTCCAAATTGATTCTGTTAAACCAAACTTAAATAGTAGGGATTAATTTTATAATCTTCAGTAGCAATTGCTAGCTGAGTAATAGGAGTACGAAAATAATCATTGTTAGGAGTTGCAAACTCCCCAAGTTTCTTTTCAGCCATACTTCCTATGTTTATGTATTTTCTTAAACAAGTACTACTAATGATGATAAATCAAGAACTAAAAGACTAACTAATGTTTTTGTTTTTCAAATAAAAACTGAAAGAAAACTAACGAAATTAAAAATGAGAATTAAAACTAGCAAGGTTCCGACTAACCTCACCAGGGTAGCTATTGCTTCCTCGACAACGGTGCCGGAAAAAGGGTTGATACCTTCGATCCGGATTATGGATGTTGTATAGATCTTTTTCCCTAGTAGACCTAGGTTTATCGAATCCTCGGGAAGCAGAAAGCAAAGTGACATTACTTAAACGGATCTTCGAGATTTTTAGAATTCATATTGCATTTTTACCGGACCAAGAGTTTGCGATCTTGTTGTTGTTGACGATGGAGAGAGAGAGAGCCTAGGGTCTTCAGTTTTCACCAGTAACTGTGCAAAACATCTAATGGGATTAATAGATAATAATAAACAACACATGTAATTGTTAGAGCGAGATAATTATATGTGGGCAGTGCATCCATAAATGTTATCACCTCCGCAACCGCTTATGGCAATAACCTACTAGTATCATCAATATAAGAAAGAGAACTAATGATATGCATAGTGATGTCACCATTAATCCCAAGTAAGTTCTTCACATACAGTCGTACTACCCTTTCTGTCACTAGGGTTCCTATCCTGCAGATCAGTCGTTACTCACACTCCCTTTACCTGGATCAATCCTCGGGGTCTTGGGTACCTGACAAGTCCTTAGATTGAAGCATAAAGAGGTTACTACAATCATCATGTCATACAAACTAATACATGGTCCCATCTATGATAAATAACATGCACAAAATCTACATGGCTAGACCGAAGCCCTTAGCCCAAGGAGAATTACTCACACATAGAGATGAAATCGACAATCATAAACATTGTAATAGAGATCATAGAGTTGATAGAAAATAGTCTTACAATGTCGCCAATTGGAAATGAGATCTACTATTACAAGTGGTGGAATATGGCTATGGTGGTGGAGAAGGGTTTAGAGGTTTAGATCTAGATCTATTCCTCCGGCGTGGCGGCAGGGAGAGTTTAGGGTGAAAGAAGCGAGATTGTGGAGTCGAGGGATTGTTTCTCGTCACCTGAAGCCTATTTATACAGGGGTCCCTTCATGAAATTTGTTCTATTTGACCTAATGAGGTTGGTGCAAACTATACGGCAACAACTAGTAGATTCGGAAAGTTTCGGAGTGATCCTACACACTAAAAGGGGTCTAGATTCATCAGCTTCATAAAGCTAAACCATCTTATATTTTGAAATGGAGGGATTAGATTCATCCAAAATTTGAAAAGTCTGAGACATCTATTTCGAGACGGAGGGAGTAGTAAATAATGCCATAGGTGTGAGTGTCCAACTATTAGGAAACAATATTCTCAATTTTCCGAGTGATGATGAGATTATTCTTTTCTGCAAATAAAGCCCGAAGAATATTGGATTTAAATGCCACAAGCCAAGTTTTCAGACATATTCAGTGGGTCAACATGTTGTACTTACGAATTCCATGTTTTATGAGTTTTCAAGCTTCCTAGATAATTCTACTCACTTGAATGTCTTGATGTCGATGTATAGAAATTAGGTCAAATTTGAACTACATGTAAATTATAGGTTGCTTTGAAAGTTTTACGAAAGAGCTTTTAGAGGTACCCATTGGTAGGTCAATTAATATACAATATCATAGACCACCGTAAGTTTTGATGACAGGTTCAACTTCTTTCTATAAGATTTTTCATCTTGAAAATTTAACGAAACTAGGTCAAACTTGAGCTACAAGTAAGAACAAAGACGTGGTTTAGGGCATGTTTTGCTTTAGGGAAGTATAGGGCGTGTTTACTGGGACACATCTGTGTTTCACCTGTAACATCCCAATTTCAGCAACCCTGATTTGCTGTCCAAAAGGCAAAAATCAGGGGGAACAAAAACTTCTTTCTTATTAAGTATTGCAATGCTTTCTTACTAGTTTTCTTGAGTGCATGCAACTGATTGTGTATTAGATACTATATTCCTTACCTTAACCCTAGTTGACAAAAACTATCTTCCAAAAGATATGCCTTGGCTCATCTTTCATATTCTCAAATGTTCTGGCATTTCAAAACCCGAGCCAAGATGACTTTGACACTATAAAATACTTTACGAGTTTCTATTAACAAAACTATGGAGACCTATATATAATCTCCTTATGTTTTCAAGACATAACTCCCAGCTACTCTTATCCCTAGGTTTTTCCCAAAACGCTTATAAAAATCTTTTCATTCCAATCTTGGTAGAAATACCAAGATGATCCTTATCTTACCTCAAAGCCTAACCAATCCCAAAACACCCATCCTTACCTCAGGCTAGGCTTGATGGTAACCCTAGTAGTTGGATAAGTTTGATAAGATGAATTGCCTTGATCTGCTGTCTGATGAATTGCCTTGATCTGCTGATTGCCTTCTTTGCTTAGGAACTAGAGAGAGATAATCTAGTAGCTCATCCCTTAGGACCCAATCTATGTTTGTAATCATCAATCTCAGACCAAACCTCCCAATTCTGTATCTATCCTAAGCCACTAAAGTGACCATCTCATCTCCTAATCAGATCCATCCAGGGATAATCCCTTCTGATAGTTTCCTACTTAGTGAAGACCCCATCAAAGCATGGATCCCCTCTATTCAATCTGTACCTCAACATCAACCAGTTGATGGGAAGGATAAACCATTGCCACTCTCTCAATTTGTTTCCCACTTGTAATCTAGTCTAAATCCCTAAATCTACCAAAATGGCTAAGTCTGGATTTCTTATCTAGATTCAATCTTTGGAGCTCTGCCTTTTCCAACCTATGTGCATTTTTGTAGAGGTCCCAATGTTTAATAAGGTACAGATCCCTGTGTTTACAATGCTAGTCCTGGATCAATAGCTAGCATCCACAGCTAATATGTAATATCAAGAAACAAAGGTCATAATACAACTTTATAACCAACAATAAAATAATTCATTACATCTTACATATCTCATTTGGCTATCTCATTACAATGCAGCAGAAATAACTTTAGCATGGAGTCCTTCATCTTCAAAGTGCCATAGGCAATCATGTTGGTTGTAGACTTGTAATCCTAATCAACACACTTCACTAACATCAAACAAACCTGCAACATAATAAGTTACAGCCACAAGGGTCAATACATTTGAATTGTATTGGCAAGTGATACTATGATAGTATAGTGGAGCCTAACATCTATATGCATTTGTCTAGGTGGATCTTAGGCTTGCTTTGCTCAAAATAGACTTTCCCTTATCCTTTGAAAACACTAAGTTTTTGCTTGTCAAAATGTAGAGGTCCCAACCTTTAATAAGGTAGAGATCCCTGTGTTTACAATACTAGTCCCTGCATCAATAGCTAGCATCCACAGTTAAGATGTAATATCAAGAAACAAAGGTCATAATACAACTTTATAACCAGGAATAAAATAAATTATTACATCTTACATAGCTCATATGGCTATCTCATTACAATACAGCAGAAATATCTATAGCATGGGGTCCTTCATCTTCAAAGTGCCACAGGCAGTCATGTTGGTTGCAGACTTGTAATCCTAATCAACACACTTCACTAACATCAAACAAACCTGCAACATAATAAGTTACAGCCACAAGGGTCAATACATTTGAATTGTATTGGCAGGTGATACTATGGTAGTATAGTGGAGTCTATCATCTATATGCATTTGTCTAAGTGGAGCTTAGGCTTGCTTTGCTCAAAATAGATTTTCCTTATCATTTGAAAACACTAAGTTTTTTTACTTGACAAAATCACCCAAGGCATCTCCCAATAGAAATTGGTGATCCTTCAACCCTTGTTCAACCACAAAGTTTTAACTTAGAAATTGGGATGAGGAGATTCTTGATAGCTTCCATGTCTTGATGCTCAAGTTGTCCAATACCAGGGACATGGCTAAGTACTTAGATTCTTCCATCTGCAGAGGTTGTGCACTTTCCCCACAAGACTTGATTTTCACCAAGACAGGACCATTCAGAAGCCTTCCCTTAGACCAAATGGAAGCGCTCCAACCTATCATCCCACTACCACCAACTGTCCAAATGGCTGTTATTGCAACCTATATGATCCAGGCAGAGCCCATAATGCCAAGTGGCTGCACTAGAAGCTTCTTAACATATGGCATCTCAAATCCCTTTGTTCCTGGGTGGCTTTCCACAAGTGAGATACACAAGGTAAACCATAGAAATGGGCCTTGTGTAACCACTCAACACAAACCATTCCTTCCATTCCACACAGGTGTTTCATTCACTTAGTTGTTTTATTAAACAAAACACAAGTCCAAAGACTTAGAAATATTTTCTCATAGCATGAATATATAACCACACTTGGTTCCTACTAGCTAGGCTAAGGATGGCATTGATAAGACTTAGAAATATTTCTAGCAATTCTATAACTACTAGGATTTCCCAAGCATAGTATATAGATAAAAAATATCCATGTAAGACTAGCAAAATATTTCTAATGCATAGTTGAAAAACATAGGAATAAATCATGAAGCACCACTTGCCTTTTTGGTAGAGAGTATAAGTTCACTCCTCGATCTTGCAACAATCACACTTTTCAAATTCCACTACAATTCAATCAAGCAAGCAATATTTCAATCTACCATTCAAGCAAAACATCACATAAAATAATAGAATCAAAGTAATGCATGCAAGCATGCTAAAGATGGTTTTATTTGAACAAGTGGTTTCTAATGGGTTATAAACATTTGAAAACACCTATTGGTCATTTTATAAAGGTGGCAAAACCATTTGCAAAGGATTTTACCCAAAAACCCTTTTTAAACCAAATCAATATTTTATGTGGTTGAAAATGTCTTTAGTAAAGCAATAATTTTTATAGGGTTCACATAATATGTTTTCAAATCATAAAACTTTGTGTTTAGGGTCAGAGAGTTTAAATCAAAACATTTCCCAAAGGGTTTTCCTCCAAAAGCATTTTTAATATATAAACATTATTTTTATTTGACTAGAAGTGCTTTAAATCAAAGATTTATTCTTTTGCTTCACCAAATATGTTTTTGAAACCACAAATTGATTTCTATGGTCAGTAGGTTCAAAACAATCCATTTTCCAAAGGTTCCATCACAAAAATAATTTTAGAACAAATTTTATATCCAAAATATACCTACACAAGTTTCTGTAAAAACAACCATTTTATCAGAAACAATTTACTAAACAAAGGGCTTGGTTGGGTAGGATTTGTATTCCTGATTCCATTGGTATAAAATTTGCAAAATTTGGACGTGTGGTTTGAAAGTTATGCATTTTACAAATTGGAACATCTAATAGATCATTTCTGTTTTTTAAAACAGAAGCTGGGCCACGTGGCGCGTTTTTATAGGCTGGTACCGGTTCGTGCGGATCACACAGCTACGACTGTTGGATCTGACTAACAACGCACTGACTAGATCAACAGATACCGTTTCGCTAACTTTCTATCTAAGCCAACAGATCAACATCCAACGGTCCAGACGCAATGACCTTAGACGGACGGCGCTGGCGGCGGCGAGCAAGCTCGTGGGCTCGCCGAGCAAGATCGTGGGCTCGCCGAGCAAGATCGTGGGCTCTGGAGGCAGTGGGGCTGGCGGTGGTGGCCGGAATTGGATAAGAGGCTTGTCGGAGTCTGCGGCGGTGCGAGCAAAAATGGGAAAAACCTGGGGGCAGAGAGTGGGTGGTTCCTGGGGGGAAACGAAGAGGAGGGAGAGGCGGTTAAGAAGGCATGGTCGCGCGGGAGATTAACTGTTGCGGTAATGCGAATTAATGCTGATAATTTCCGCCAGAAACGGTCGAGGAGGGAAGGCGCGGTCACCACGGGTGAGGACGACGATGAGGTGGCAGTGGGGTCTGGGCGTCAGCGAAAGAGAGAGAGGTGAGGTGGGTCCAGGCAGTCAGTGACCGAGTGGGTTCGTCTACGAGTGCGAATCGTTTTCTGCGGGGTGAGAGGGAGTAGGCTGGACTGGGCCAGTGGGCTAGCTGGGTTGGGCTGGCTTTGCTCACTTTTTTTTGTTCTGATTCTCTTTTCTTTTTCCAATTCTAATATTCTGTTTTGATTTTGTTTGATTATTTGAAACAACAATTTGAATTCAATTTTCTACCAAACTTTGTGTATATTCCAATACTGTTTACTAGTACATTTTAAAGTCAAGTTTAGAATATTTATTTTATTCTTTTTAGGGTCTTTTAATTATTTAAAATAGGCCTTTGCATTTATTCAAATAAGATTTAATAATGTTTTCACACTCCATTTGAATCTAAATCTTTCCAAATCTTTTCAGTAGGTTTTATTTGTTTATTTGGGTGTCAAATAATTCACCTTGAATTATTTGGAATGTTTTTTAATATGATTTATTAATCATTTAAAATTGGGTATTTGTCTTTATTCCAATGAAATTAAATATAGTTTAAATTCCATAAATTTTATTTGGAAGATTTCTTTGATCTTATTTAAGTTAATTAAACAACTTTTATTCCACTTGGGTAAATTCCAAATATTATTTTCCATGATATAATTAATCATTTCTAATAGGGATTTTGTCTTTATTCAAATGGAGATGGAATTTGGTTAATGCCATTTTATTTAATTTGAAAATTCTTTATCCATTATTTTATTTGGATTTGGATTATATTTTTTTCCATTTGCTTATGGATTAGGTCAAGATTTAATTTGGCCTTTAAATATTTCTCATTTAATATTTCTATCTTTATCTTATAAAACCAATATCTTTTTTTTATAGATCCAAACTTGGTGATTCAAATTGGTAAAATCTCATTTAATATTTGTTTATCCTTTTAAATGTCTTTAGGATTATTTGCTCACCATTTGGTATGGATTTCCAGATAGGTGCTTTATTTGTTTTGGAAATTCAATTTCCTTATCTTATTAAATTCATAAGATTTTACCTATGGCTCCAAGTTAAGTGAAACCAATTCATATGGTTTTATAATATTTCTATTTGTCATTCTTGATCATTTATAAATGTTTGTTGACAAAAAATTTATATGGATCAAAACCATGGTCTTAGAGATATCTTGGAAATGATTTTATTACATTAGAGTTTTAGGGTTTTGGTTTATTTTCCAAGTGTTTAAATTTCAAGATGCATTTATGAAGAATGCATTTCACTTGTTTTGAATTTAGTTGGATTCAAACTTTATTCAAAGTTTGCTCAGGATGGGATTTTAAGTTTCCATTTAGGAACAAAAGTTTCTTTTCACCCTAAATTTCAACAATTAATTATTTTGTTTATTTATTTTTCACATTACAAAATTTGGAAAATTTTGGGATGTGACACAAAAATCACCCAAGGCATCTCCCAATAGAAATTGGTGATCCTCAACCCTTTTTTAACCACAAAATTTTAACTTAGAAATTGGGATGAGGAGATTCTTGATAGCTTCCATGTCTTGATGCTCAAATTGTCCTTTGCCAGGGACATGGCTAAGTACTTAGATTTTACACTCTACAGAGGTGGTGCACTTTCCCCACAAGACTTGGTTTCACCAAGACAAGATCTTTCAGAAGCCTTCCCTTAGACCAGAATGGACGCTTTCCAACCTATCATTCCCCTACCACCAACCGTCCATTTGGCTAAGTTATTGCAACCTATATGATCCAGGCAGAGCCCATAACGCCAAGTGGCTGCACTTGAAGCTTCTAAACATTTGACATCTCAAATCTCTTTGTTCCTGGGTGGCCATCCACAAGTGATATACACAAGGTAAACCATAGAAATGGGCCTTGTGTAACCACTCAACACAAACCATTCCTTCCATTCCACCCAGGTTATTCATTCACTTAGTTGTTTTATTAAACAAAACTCAAGTCCTTGACTTAGAAATATTCCATAGTATGAATATATTCCACCCTTGTTTTCTACTAGCTAAGCTAAGCATGATAGTAGTAGGGATCTTAACTTAGGAAATTTCTACTAAGGTTTCATCTACTAGGATTTCCCATGGCATAGTTTATACTTAGCAAAAATTCCATGCAAGTCCTACTTACAAATATCACTAATGCATAGTGAAAATAGTGGGACAAAGTATGAAGCATCACTTGACTTTTTGGTAGAGAATATAAGTTCACTCCTTGATCTTGCAATGATCACACTCTTCAAATTTCACTATAATTCAATCAAGCAAGCAAGAATTCACTCTACCATTCAAGCAAACTTCACATAAATAATAAAAACAAAACAATGCATGCAAGCATGCCAAGGTTGTTTTATTTGGAAAAGTGGTTTCTATTAGGTTATAAACATTCTAAAACACCTATTGGTCATTTTATATAAGTGGATAAATCATTTGAAAAAGATTTTACTTATAAACCATTTTTAAACCAAATCAATATTTTATGTGGTTGAAAATGCTTTTTAGCAAAGTAATAATACATAGGGTTCATCAAAATATATTTTTAAATCATAAAACCTTGTGTTTAGGGTCAGAGAGTTTAAATCAAAACATTTCCCAAAGGGTTTCCTCCAAAAGCATTTTCAACACGTAAAAAACATTTTTATTTCACTAGAAATGTTCTAAATCAAAGATTTATTCTTTTGCTTCACAAAATATGTTTTTGAATCCACAAGTTGGTTTATATGGTCAGTAGGTTCAAAACAATCTATTTGCCAAAGATTTTATGACAAAAAACTTTAGAATGAATTTTATATTCACATTATGCCTACACAAGTTTCTGCAAATACAACCATTTTACCAGAATCAATTTACTAAACAAAGTGCATGGTTGGATAGTACTTGGTCTGCTGATTCCATTGATATAAAATTGCAAAATTTGGATGTGTGGATCAAAAGTTATGCAGTTTACAAGTTTGATCATCTAATAGAATAGTTTCTGGTTTTTAAATCTAAACCTAGGCCACGTGGCGTGATTCTATTGGGCAATAACGGTTCGTGTGGATCAACAGATACAGGACGTTGGAATAAAAGAGATCTGTGCGGATCTGATCATCGCATACCCCTTCGTTAAGTGAAACTATCCTATCTCTCCAATATGGATCTGACGGCTCCCAGTGCCTCGACCAGAAACTGGCGGCGCCCAACGGTGGCATGCGGCAGCGTGGCTCTGATGGTGATGGTTCCGACGAAATAGGAAGTGCGGGGAAGAGTGAGGATGCTCACCAGAATCACCGTGAAGCACTGATTCTCGTCGTTGCTTTGGTTGGCCAAGGGGAGCACGGAGACGTTGACGATTGCTCGCCGAAGTCCGCACGGCGTCGGGCACGCTCTGGTCGTCGTAGTTGGCGAGGCTACAGGCCACCTGAAGTCAAGAGAGAGGTGTCGTTAGACGTGGGCGAGAGCGTAGATTATAGGAGCATCAACATGGGAAATAGGGGCGGACAGAGGATACCTAGGGAGTTCGCTGGAGTCCAAGCCGAAGAAGGTGGCGAGCGGCGTTGAGGTTGCCGACGCTAGGGAGCTTGCGCGGCTAAGCTCGGAGTACTAGGAGATTCGCCAGAGGCCAGGGAGTGTGCTCGTGTGGTCGAGGGGGCGAGGCGCGGCCTGGGTTCGTCGGAATTTGAGTGGGACCTCGTCGGAGGCAGCGACGGTGTAGGTGGAATTGGGGATGGCCTGGGGGCAGAGAGAGCCGGGCGAGAGAGGGGAAATGGAGAGGAGGAGTAGGCGAGTTATCGAGCGTGATTGATGACAGACATCACTCGCTGTATTGACGTGAATTACTCCCGTGAGATCAATGCAGAAACGGGTGAGGAAGTGGTCGCACGGTGGAGACAATGAATAGTAGGTGGGTCCTGGTTGTCTACGAGAGAGAGAGTGGGTGTGGGGTCCAGTCGTCATAGACTCTGCGGGTGTGGCTGCGAGTAAAAGAAAACGCTTTGGGGGAGGGGGTTAGTTGGGATAGATGGGCCGGATTGGGCCAGGTTGGATTGGGCTGATTGGTTTTCAATTTTTGTATACTGATTCATTTTTCTTTTTCCATTTCTATTTTTCTGTTTTGATTTTGTTTAAACATTTCAAACAACTATTTGAATTCAAACTTCAACCAAACTTTGTGTATATTCCAAGTGAACTATGGAACCCGGTCCAATCTTTACCATTGATACATCTTCCACTGTTTACTTTATGCAAACCACTCATCACCTTCCACACCATACAGTTACTCACTTGTTACAGCAAACCGGTGAGCTTGACAACCTCGCTGTTCGTTGGGGCAAAGTCTTGAGTTTGTGTTGTGCAGGTTTCCACGTTGCTTCCAACACCTTTGAGATATTTCCTTCCTCCTACTGGTTTGATAACCTCGGTTTCTTACTGAGGGAAGACTTGCTTCTGTGCTCTTCACACCTTGCTCTTGGGGTTTCCAACGAAACGTCCCACGACAATACATGGCGCCATCAAGCTTTTCTGGCGTCGTTGCTAGGGAGGCCAAGGACGTCTTCACAAGGGGAGTCCTCCTCAACCTCTGTCTTTACTTTGTTTTTAGTTTTATTAATTTCTTTTGCTTGGTTTTGTTTGCCTCTTTTTATCAAAAAATCCAAAAAAATTAGTTTAGTTTGGATTGATTTCTCTTATCAAAACCACAAAAAAATTAGTTGCTGCTCTAGCTGTTGCTGCTGTTTTTAGCTTGCCCACCTTTGCCAAAATGAAATCTGCTGAGAACACCAAGTTGTGTGACTTCACCAGCACAAACAACAATGATTTCCTTAGCACTCCTATTGCTCCACCTACTCTTTATTCTACCTTTTATGAAATTAAGCCTGCTTTGTTGAATCTTATGATGATAGAGCGATTTTCTAGTGCTAATTCTGATGATGTTGCTGCCCATCTCAATAACTTTGTTGAACTTTGTAAGATGCAAAAGTATAAGGATGTAGATGGACATATTATTAAGCTCAAGCTGTTTCTTTTCTCCTTGAGAGGAAAAGCTAAAGAATGGTTGCTATCCTTGCCTAGAAATAGTATTGATCCTTGGACTAAGTGCAAAGATGCTTTTATTGGAAAGTACTACCCTCCCGCTAAGATTATATCTAAGAGATGTAACATTATGAAATTTAAACAACTTGATAATGAACATGTTGCTCAATCTTGGGAAAGAATGAAATCTTTGGTCAAGAATTGTCCCACTCACGGACTCACTGCTTGGATGATTATCCAGACTTTTTATGCAGGATTGAACTTCTCTTCAAGAAACCTGTTGGATTAAGCTGTTGGAGGTACCTTTATGGGCATCACTTTTGGTGCTGCAACAAAGCTCCTTGACAATATGATGGTTAACTACTCTAAATGGCACACTGAAAGAGCTCCACATGGTAAGAAGGTAAATTCTATTAAAGAAACCTCCTCTTTGAGTGATAAGATTGATATTATTATGGCTATGCTTGTTAATCGGAAAGCTCCTTTATATCCAAGTAATGGTCCCTTAGCCTCTTTGGTTGCTCTAGAAGAGAAAGTTGATGTGAACTTCATTAGAAACAACAATTTCAACAACAATGCCTATAGGAATAATTTTGGTGGTAACAACTATAGGCCCTATCCTCCAAATAATGGCAATACCTATGGAAATTCCTACAACAATGATAGAAGTTCCCCCTCTGAACTTGAAGTCATGCTCAAAGATTTTATTAGTCAGCAAACCATTTTCAACAAGACTATAGAGGAAAAGCTTTTAACTACTGAGAAAAATATATCATCTTTGTCTGAAGCACAGTCATCCTTAATTAATAAAATGGCAGCTAAACCTGAAACCATGGAAAGTACCTTTGCTACCACTCATGCCATACAAGTTACTATTGATGAAAATGTTAGACTGCTAGCTCAACTTCATGCTAAGTGGGAAAGGGAAGCTGAAATTGATAGAAACAATAGCGTGTGCACCATCACCACTAAACCACAATAAGTCCCTATTCCTCCTCCTACAATGCCTAAGCCTATTGAGTCTACTACTAGTGATGCTAAGTTTGATTTTGATATAGATGGTTGCAATATTTCTGAAGTGATTATGTTCTTGCAAAAGCTTGCTAGAAGTCCTGATGCTAGTGATATGCATGTTGCTTTTACCAAACACATTACATATGCTCTTGTTAAGATTAAGGAAGAGAAGGCTAAACACAAAGATTCTATTCCTAGGAAAGTAGAAGATAATTGGGAACCCATTATTAATATGCAAGTGAATGACTTTGATCTCAAAGCTTCATGTGATCTTGGTTCTAGTGTCTCTATTATGCCTACGAAGATTTATGAAATGCTTGATTTGCCACCTTTGGAAGATTGTTATTTGGATGTCCCACTTGATGATAATGCTAAGAAGAAACTCACGGGGAGTATCAATGATGTTCTCATTATGGTTAACAATACTTATGTCCTTGTTAATTTCTATGTTTTGGATGTTGAATACAATGCTTCTTGTCCTATTACTTTGGGAAGACCTTTTCTTAGAACTGTTGGGGCCATCATTGATATGATAGAAGGCACCATTAAATATCAATTTCCATTCAAGAAATGTATTGAACACTTCCCTGTGAGGAGAGAGAAGTTGCTTTTTGCTCCTCCTTTGAAAGCAAGATTTGATGTTAATGCTTCTTCATTTGAAAATACTTGATTTCTTGGTTCTTGTGCCTAACTTAAAGGCGTTAAAGAAAAGTACTTATTGGGAGATAACCCAAGAGTTTACTTGAGTATTGGAAGTTATTACTTCAGTAATTACATCTCCTTATCCTTTTTGTTTGCTTTTTGTGCCAAGAATGACCTCTAATGAGAGGGAAGTAAGATTTGGGGAGTTGCTGTCCTCCACCATAAACATTTGTGAGGAGTCTCTGTAAGTCAGATTGAGCTGAAAATTTACGAATAAATCCCCCGGTATGTTATCTAACTTTCATTAGTTCAACACTTTTTTATTTGAGCAACAAAAGGTTTTACAAAAAATCGGTTTCTTCCTGCTGGTCTGTTTTGACAGATTTCTGCCATTATTTGCATTTGCTTCTTATTGATTCCTTTTTGAGTTCTCTTTTGGGGAATTGAGCTTTTTGAAGGAGTTTCTATAGTAGCTTGTGTTTTTATTGAAAAGTTTTGTTGTTCCAAAGATAAGCCTAAAGGTCTACTATCTTTTGAATACACTAATGTTGCTAATGAAGATTGTGTGAAGTTTTGTATGAAGGAAAAATTTCAGGAGTAGAGAGAGAATGATGTAATGAGATGAAGAATGGACAAAATCTCAAGCTTGGGGATGCCCAAGGCATCGCCTTCTTCATCAATAAAAAGCTCAGGTCTGTCTAGAAATTTCATTTTTATTGTTTCATGCACTGTTGTGTTATTCTTGGAGCGTCTTAGTTTTTGTTTGCTTTGCTTAGTTTGTTTAGTTTGCTTGAATAAAGTAGTTTGGACCTCCGTTCTCGCTGTGTTGTTTCAAATAAGTCGATTGGTGTTGGAAAGGAGTATAAAGTTCTTGCTTGGAAGTGCAAGAGGAGCTTGCATTGACTGTGACTTAGACTTTAGCATGACATGCTAGGTATTGTTTTGACCTTATTCTTAGCGATTATTACTGTAGCATGTCTTGTTCCAAACAATTGGGATTGCTTAGTGTGCCTTGAAGAATCATGCGTTGTTTTATAACACAAAAGCATATTTTATTGTGGTATTATCCTTTGATGCTTTGTTTGGGTTGACTTGGCACATGCTCACACCATGTATGACTATGACAAGTCACCATAGCCTCTATGATCATTTATTCCTTGACTTGCAGTACCTCCTATGCTTTGATTAGTAATGTTTTGTCGCTCTGCGTGATTATGGCCATTATTGCTCTCTTAGTTGGTTGCTCCCAGTCTTTTGCTATCCTCCTTGTATGAGTAAGCTCTACTCATGCTTCCAACTCCCAAGAAACCAAGTTATTCCAAAGTGTCCACTATAAATTCCTATGCATGATGTGTTACACTATTCCAAGTATATTCTTGTTTTCAGCTATCTTCCAATTAAAAAGTATTTTGTTATGTGAAAACTTAGTGATTAAAGCCCTCACAAACTTGATGGCACACTTTATATTCTTTGCCCCTAATAAACTTGAACCATTGTGTCATCTCTGTTGTATATGCTTGCACTTATACGTTGGAATTAGCACAACCATGCTGTCATGGGGAACGTTTTCAACATTGCACTTGTACTTTGTACACAGTTGATAATGCTCTTTTGTCTATGGATGTCACCGGTGTGAAATAAACAGGGAGCTTGTAAGTCCATGGAGTTATGTATTTTGTGTTAGAGAAACGCCTGGGCCACGAGCTTAAGCCATGCCTAATCATGGTAGAAACTTGCAGCATCACCATAATGAGCTATCTGTGAAGCATCCTCATTAAAAATCTATGCACATAGTAAATAAAAAGATCGTTGAAATGCTCATTGTATGCTTGTCTTGTCATTTTGGTTATGGGATAGCTCCTGTATCATGTGCAAGGGGTACCGCGTAGGCGGTTCTCTATGATACACATGTACTTACTATGACAAGAACTTACAGGTGATTGAAGTTGAGTAGCATGAGGTGTGGCCCTCGTATTCAAGGGACATGAGATTGCCAATTTATATTTTGTCAAGCATATACTCCATAGTTTGTTCACTTTAACCTTAATCACTTCAAGATGCTTATGATAGGGGCAATGAGGTCTGAAAGCTAACAAGTACCATAATTTTTCTAAGCTCTTTTTGAAACTTGAAATCCCTGATTCCCTTTATGAAGGGCCTTTCTTCCACTATTATATTGAGTTTCCACCTTCTACCTTTAGGCACCATTAAGAGAGAATAGTTGCCATTCTTAGTTCTATGTGCAGTGTCCCAAAACTTATTGATTGATGCATATTGTGATATTACTTATTCTTGTGTTACTCGTATCTAGTCACTCTTATGAACTTTGAAGGTGTCCTATGCATCTATTTTCTACTCTATGAGGGACAAGCTGATTGCCACTATGCCATGTTTTCTGTATGTGAAACAAATACACGTTTTTTAATGCATGCTATTCATGATCTTTGTTTGTAGCCTTTCATGTTGCATGCATAGTTTCTTTGTCTTACTGTTAGAACTCTATCTTTCATGCACATGTTTAGAGTTCTTTGATCCCAGCTTTCAATGCTTGCAAATGGTTTGATCTTGGTTTTGATCGTGCATGTCATCTCAAAAATTATTCTTTTATCACTTACCTACTCGAGGACAAGCATGAGTTACATTTGGGGATGCTTGATACGTCAGAAACGTTTCTATAATTTTTGATGTTCCATGCTTGTTTAGTATCTACTTTGCTTTGCTTTGTCTACACTTTGAGGTGTTTTTATATGTTTTCTTGAACTAACCTATTAACAAGTTGCCACAGTGCTAGTTGCCTGTTTTCTTCTGTTTTTGGTTTCAGAAAGGCAGAAAATCAATATTCTCGGAATTGGACGGGACAAAAGCCAAAGTCAATATTTTACCGTGGGCAACACGAAGCCAGAAGAGGAGACGGAGGAGGGCCTCAAGGGGACCACACCCCCTGGCAGCGCGGGTGGGCCCACCCCGCGCCTGGGGGGTGCAGCCGCCTCGGGGACCCCCTCGGCCTCCCTCTTCACCTATAAAAAGCCCCCGATGCAGAAACCCTAGGAACCCTATCAAAACTCCACGAAACCGTCTATAGCCAGCGCCACCATCGTCCCTAGATCGGGGGGATCTGAAGTTCTTCCCGGCATCCTGCCGGAGGGGAAATCATCCCGGAGGCTTTCTTCTCCAGTATGAAGCGTGAGTACTTCCACCTTGGACTACGGGTCCATTTAGTAGCTAGATGGTTGTATCTCCTCCTTGTGGTTTCATGTATAAATCTCGTGAGCTCCGTTCACGATCAAGATCTAATCTATTTCTAATGATGCATGTTGTGTTTGCGGGGATCCGATGGATATTGAGATTACTATGTTAGATTGATTAATGGTTTTGTCTTATTAATTCTATCATGTTTGTGTTGTTTGTGATCTTGCATGCTCTCTGTTGTTAATAGCTATCTTGGCCAAGTAGTTGCTATTGACTCTGTAACATCCCAAAGTTCCAGGCTACCACCTTTGTCATGCTTGTGCTTTTCAAATTATTCATCATGCATACTTTTCCATGTCATGCATCATATTTATTCTTTTGTCATGCATTCTATTTCTTGCTCATGCATCATTTTTCACCTTAGCATTTTTTTCCTTTCTTTTACCTATCTATCATATCTTGTTCTCTATTCTTTGTCCCTCCCTTCTTCATGCTATCTTAAACGACATAACCATGTTTTACTAAATATAAATTGATGAGGACATCCCTACAATTACACCTACCCCAACTACTACTAAAGATGTCCCAGTTGCTGCAAACAAGGTTAAGTCCAATGAGATAGTGAGATCTAATCTATGCATACGGATGTGAAAGGGAAAGCCAAAATCTAATCTAGGAGATGCAAACAACGAGGGGGATTAGATGAGATCTTCATACCCTTGAATATTCGCACAGCGGAACGTTCGTCGGAACATGGGTGATGTAGTCGTACTCGCTTCTCCTCCTCGCGATCCGATCCGATCTAATACGCAAGTGGCGATGCCTCCGAGAGATGCACACGTGCGGCACCTCGACGTCTCCTCCTTCCTCGGTCCAGCAAGTATGGTGGAGAGAAGGATTGGATCTACAACGCGACGGCGCGGTGCAAGCGGTGGAGAGTTTCTGCAGCAGGGCTTCGCCTACGTGCAGTCGGGAGGGAGAGAGAGAGGAGGGCAGCAGGGCGGCTAGGGTTGTGGAGGAGGTGTGGGGGGAGGGTGCGCCCCAGCCCTCTATATATACAGGGGTGGGCGCCAGCCCTAGCCCCTCCCCCAAGCCCTAGGCCGGCGGCCAAGGAGGGAGGAGTGGGGGGCAAGTTTCCCCCCTTCTAGAAGCTTTCCTAGGGTTTGCCCTAGGCCTGGCCGGCTGGGCCCTATGGGGCCTTGTTCCCCTGGCCCAATGAGGCCAGGGCACTGCCTCATAGGCCCATGCCCCATCCCGGCAGGTGGGGCCACGTTGGTCCCCCTCCGGAAGGTTCTAGAAGCTTCCGGTACAATATCAATTAACCTGAAACAATTCCGAACTCCAAAAACTGCATTGCCTTATATGAATCTTATTCTCCGGACCATTCCGGAACCTCTCATGATGTCCCGGATCCCATCCGAGACTCCGAAAAAAAACTCATAAACCAATTATCAAATCTATCCTAGCGTCAAGACACGTTAAGTGTGTGACCCTTCGGGTTCGAGAACATGCAGACATGATCTTATATCAATAATCAACAACGGGGTCTGGAAACCCATATTGACTCCCACACATTCATCGATGATCATATTGGATGAACCACAATGCCAGGATTCAATCAATCCCATATATATATTCCCTTCGTCTCGCGATATTTTACTTGCCCGAGATTTGATCGTCGGTACCGTCATACCTAGTTCAATCTCGTTCACAGCAAGTACTTTACTCGTTCCGTAATCCGATATCACTTTGTGAGTAACTCCTTAATCACATGCTTGCAAGCGGTGTTGATATCGATTACCGAGTGGGCCTGAAGTATATCTCTCCGACTTGAGAGGGACAAATCCCATCTCGATACATACAACCCAATAGGTACTTTCCGATCACCTGAGAGACACCTTTATGATCACCCTCTCATAGGATGACGTTTGATGACCTCAAAGCTTTCTTCAGATACCAGGGAGTTGTATTATGTCATGGTCTAAGGAATACAATATTTGACATAAGAAAAGCTTCGCAAAGATGAACACGATGACACGATCTAATTGCTCCGCTTAGTTTGGGTCTGTCCATCATATCATTCTCCCAATGATATGATCTCATTATTAATCGACAACTCATGTCTATGGTTAGGAAACCTTAACCATCATTAATCAATGAGCTAGTCCATAGAGGCATACTAGGGACACGGTGTTGTTCACAAACCACACAAGTATTAAAGTTTCCGCTTAATACAATTCTAGCATGGAATATAAACTTTATCATGAACAAGAATTATAATAATAACATCTTTATTATTGCCTCTAGGGCATAATTCCAACAGTCTCCCACTTGCACTAGAGTCAATAATCTAGTTTACATTTGGCAACAATATCACACCCATGGAAGTAAGGTGCTGATCATGTTTTGCACGTGGAAGAGGTTTAGTCAATGGATCTGCGACATTCAGATCTGTATGTACTTTGCTAATCTTCATATCTCCATCTGCTATATAATCTCGGATTATATGAAACTTGCGGTTGATATGCTTGGTCTTTGGATGATATCTTGGTTCCTTAGCGAGTGCTATGGCGCCAGTGTTGTCACACAATATCTCCAGTGGGTCCAATGCACTTGGAACCACGCCAAGCTCAATGATGAAGTTCCTGATCCATACTCCTTCACTTGACGCTTCTGCAGCAGCCATGTATTCCGCTTCTACTGTAGATCCCGCGATCACACTTTGTTTGCAGCTTCTCCAGCTCACAGCTCCTCCATTCAAAATATAAACGTATCCTGTTTGAGACTTAGAATCATCCTTGTCGGTGTCGAAACTAGCGTCGACGTAACCCTTTACGACGAGCTGTTCATCACTTCCATAGACTAAGAACATTTCTTTAGTCCTATTTAGGTACTTTAGGATGTTCTTCATGGCTGTCCAGTGTTCCACTCCTGGATCACTTTGGTATCTGCTCGTCAGACTAAGAGCATTGGACACATCCAGTCTAGTACACAGCATGGCATACATGATAGAACCTATGGCCGAGGCATAAGGCACTTTGCTCATAGCTTCTCTATCATTTACCGTAGCTGGACACTGAGCCTTGCTCAATATCTTACCTGACAACATAGGCACTGAACCTTTCTTTGCCTTATCCATTCTGAACCTTTTCAGAACTTTGTCTAGGTATGTACTCTGGCTTAAAGCTATCATGCATCTTTGTCTATCTCTATAGATTTTGATGCCCAATATATAAGCATCTTCACCTAGGTCTTTCATTGAAAAACACTTATTCAAATAACTCTTCACATCGTTAAGCATGTTAATGTCATTTCCAATAATCAATATGTCATCCACATATAGTACCAGAAATGTCACCGAGCTCCCACTCACTTTCTTGTAGATACAAGCTTCATAGCAATTCGAAACAAATCCAAAGCTCTTGATCACTTGATCAAAACGAAGGTTCCAACTCCGAGATGCTTGCTTCAGTCCATAAATGGAACACTGAAGTTTGCATACTTTATCAACATCCTTAGGATCGACAAAACCTTCGGGTTGCATCATATACAACTCTTCATCAATGTTTCCATTGAGGAACGCAGTCTTGACATCCATCTGCCATATTTCATAATCATGAAACGCAACAATTGCTAATAAAATCCGAATGGACTTAAACATCGCTACGGGAGAGGAAGTCTCATCATAGTCAACACCTTGAACTTGTCGAAAACCTTTTGCGACAAGTCGTGCTTTATAGACGGTAACATTACCATCTGCGTCCGTTTTCTTCTTGAAGATCCATTTGCACTCAACGGCCTTTCGGTCGCTAGGAGGGTCCACCAAATTCCATACTTGGTTTTCTCTCATGGATCCCAATTCGTATTTCATGGCCTCTAGCCATTTCTCAGAGTCTGGGCTCATCATCGCTTCCTCATAGTTCGTAGGTTCACTGTCTTCTACCAACAAGACAGTCAAGACAGGGTTCCCGTACCACTCAGGAGGGGCACGCGACCTTGTCGACCTCCGACGTTTAGTAGCAGCATCGTCCGAAGCTTCATGATCCTTGACATTAGCTTCCTCTATCGTTGGTGCAGGCGGCACTGGAACAATTTCAGGTGCTGCGCTACTCTCCAATTCAAGAGAAGGTTCGACAACCTCGTCTAGCTCTACTTTCCTCCCACTCACTTCTTTCGAGAGAAACTCCTTCTCAAGAAAGGAACCGTTCTTTGTGACAAACACTTTGCCTTCGGTTCTGTGATAGAAGGTATACCCAATAGTTTCCTTAGGGTATCCTATGAAGAAGCATTTCTCCGCTTTGGGTTCGAGCTTGTCCGGCATCAACTTCTTGACGTAGGCTTCGCATCCCCAAACTTTAAGAAACGACAACTTAGGTTTAGCACCAAACCACAGTTCATACGGTGTCGTCTCAACGGATTTGGATGGTGCCCTATTTAAAGTGAATGTAGCGGTTTCTAATGCATATCCCCAAAACGATAACGACAAATCAGTAAGAGACATCATCAATCGGACCATATCTAATATGGTTCGATTCCGGCGTTCAGACACACCATTGCGCTGTGGTGTTCCGGGTGGCGTGAGTTGCGAAACGATTCTGCTTGCTTTAAGATGCGTGAGAAAATCATAACTCAAATATTCACCTCCACGATCGGATCGTAGAAACTTAATTTTTCGGTTACGATGGTTCTCCACTTCATTCTGAAATTCCTTGAACTTTTCAAATGTTTCAGATTTATGTTTCATTAAATAGATATACCCATATCTACTTAAGTCATCGGTAAAAGTGAGAAAATAGCGATATCCACCGCGCGTCGAAACACTCATCGGTTCGCATACATCGGTATGTATGATTTCCAACAAGTCCGTTGCTCGCTCCATCATTCCGGAGAACGGGGTTTTGATCATCTTGCCCATGAGGCATGGTTCGCATGTGTCAAATGATTCAAAATCAAGAGACTCCAAAATTCCATTAGAATGGAGTTTCTTCATGCGCTATACACCAATATGACCTAGACGACAGTGCCACAAATAAGTAGTGTTATCACTATCTACTTTGCATCTCTTAGCCTCAATGTGATGGATGTGTGTTTCATCCCTTTCGAGATTCAGAAGAAATAAACTGTTCACAACAGGTGCATGACATAAAAGATGTTACTCATATAAATAGAACAACTATTATTCTCCGATTTAAATGAATAACCGTCTTGCAATAAACACGATCCAGAAATAATGTTCATGCTTAACGCAGGCACATAATAACACTTATTAAGGTTTAAAACTAATCCCGAAGGTAAAACTAAGGAGAGCGTGCCGACGGCCATCACATCAACTCTTGATCCGTTGCCAACGCGCATCGTCACCTCATCCCTCGCAAGCCGCCGTCTATTCCGTAGCTCCTGTTTCGAGTTACAAATATTAGCAACTGAACCAGTATCAAATACCCAGGCACTACAACGAGGGCTAGTAAGGAAAACATCAATAACATGTATATCAAATATACCTTTGATGGTGCCAGCCTTCTTGTCCGCTAAGTACTTCGGACAGTTGCGCTTCCAGTGACCCTTGTCCTTGCAATAGAAGCACTCAGTGTCCGGCTTGGGTCCAGACTTGAGATTCTTCTCAGCAGGGGCAACGCGCTTGCCGCCGCCTTTCTTAAAGGGCTTCTTTGCACCCTTACCTTTCTTGAAGGTGGGAGGCTTGTTGACCATCAACACATGATTATCCTTTTTGATGTCCACCTCCGCAGCCTTCAGCTTTGCGAAGAGCTCGGTGATCGTATCAGTGGAACCAATCTAATTGTGAGTCACTGCAAAACTTTTGTAGCTGGGAGGGAGTGATTGCAGAACCCTGTCAATCTTGAGCTCCTCTGGAATCTTGCAGTCCAGTTGCTCAAGGCGTTGAGTGTAGCCCGACATCTTTATGGCGTGCTCACTAACGGAACTCCCTTCCTCCATCTTGCAGTTAAAGAATTTCTCAGAGATTTCATATCTCTCAGAACGGGCCTGAGTCTGAAACATAGTTTTCATCTCCTCAAGAATCTCAAAGGGTCTAGGATAGTCTTCAAAACGATTTTGAAGGTCCGATTCCATAGCAAACAACATGGTGCTCTTAATCACACCATAATCATCTTTGCGCGACTGATAGACAGCTTTCTCATCAGCCGGCGCATCTACAGCAGGGGCGTCACCTAGCGCATTTTCAAGGACATAGTCCTTTTGACCGCCAGAGAGAATGATTCTCAGATTGCGGAACCAGTTGGTGAAGTTAGACCCATTGTTTCTAAGATTTTCCTTCTCAGCAAAAACGTTGAAGTTGAAGTTGGACTTAGCCATTTGATCTACAATATTTGCAAGTACAAATTAGACTATGTTCATCATAACTAGTTCAACTTTTAATCAAATTACTAGATGAACTCCCACTAAATTCAACATCCCTCAAGTTGTTTAGTGAACACGATCCAAATTCACCACACCTAATCCGATCTTCACGAGAAGAGATGTGGCTTCAATGGTGGACAACGAAGTGTCGATCATATCATTCATATGACTCATTCTTAACCTTTCGGTTCATGTGTTCCGAGGCCATGTTTGTACATGCTAGGCTCGTCAAGTCAAACCCAAATATTTCCACGTGTGCAAAAACTGGCTTACACCCGTTGTATGTGAACGTAGAGTCTATAGCACCCGATCATCACGTGATGCTTGGACACGAAGAACTTTCGCAACGGTGCGTACATGGGGAGAACACAGTTTTATCTTGATCTTTAAGTGAGGAATCATCTTATAATGCTACCGTCGCGATCTAAGCATAATAAGATACATAAAAGGATAAACATCACATGCATATAACTTTATGTGACATGGTATAGCCAACCTTCGCGCAATGATCTCCATCTTGTGCGTGCCGACATGATCTCAATCACTCCACCATGATTGCCTCCACCACGAATAGCAACTACAACTATTGCTAACTACTTAGCGATAAAGTGAAACTATTACATGGCGTATAAGAAGTTGACACACAGGTCATACACAATTATAAAGACAACCATATGGCTCCTGCCGGTTGTGTACTCATCGACATGCAAGTCGTGAAACATTACAAAACATGATCATTGCATACAACATACACATCACATCTTGGGCCATACCATATCACAGAAAACACTCCCTGTAAAAACAAGTTAGACGCCTCTACTTTGTTGTTGCATGTTTTACGTGGCTTATGGGAGTAGCAAGCTAAGAACGATTCTTATCTACGGAAAGCCAAAACGGTGATATTATGGTTGCCAAACTCTGGTGTAAATCCCATGACAACTATAGTGAGAGAAACTGGCATCCACCAGCCGCATGTGTGGAACAAGCGACACGTCAAGTGCGGAGCCGGTCTCGCGAACGACGTCGCGTAAGGTTGGCCTGGACCGCTTTAATCTCACTATCCCGCGTCATAAGAAGAACACAAACAAGAGGATTGCAACAGAAAACATTAACGCCCGCAACAACCATGTTGCGTTCTACTCGTGAAACACATCTACGCATAGATCTAGCTCTGATACCACTGAAGGGTTTCGCAGCATAGTAAATCAAAAAATTTCTACGGATGTGAAAGGGAAAGCCAAAATCTAATCTAGGAGATGCAAACAACGAGGGGGATTAGATGAGATCTTCATACCGTTGAATATTCGCACAGCGGAACATTCGTCGGAACATGGGTGATGTAGTCGTACTCGCTTCTCCTCCTCGCGATCCGATCCGATCTAATACCGCAAGTGGCGATGCCTCCGAGAGATGCACACGTGCGGCACCTCGACGTCTCCTCCTTCCTCGGTCCAGCAAGTATGGTGGAGAGACGGATTGGATCTACAACGCGACGGTGCGGTGCAAGCGGTGGAGAGTTTCTGCAGCAGGGCTTCGCCTACGTGCAGTCGGGAGGGAGAGAGAGAGGAGGGCAGCAGGGCGGCTAGGGTTGTGGAGGAGGTGTGGGGGGAGGGTGCGCCCCAGCCCTCTATATATACAGGGGTGGGCGCCAGCCCTAGCCCCTCCCCCAAGCCCTAGGCCGGCGGCCAAGGAGGGAGGAGTGGGGGGCAAGTTTCCCCCCCCCCCTTCTAGAAGCTTTCCTAGGGTTTGCCCTAGGCCTGGCCGGCTGGGCCCTATGGGGCCTTGTGCCCCTGGCCCAATGAGGCCAGGGCACTCCCTCATAGGCCCATGCCCCATCCCGGCAGGTGGGGCCATGTTGGTCCCCCTCCGGAAGGTTCTAGAAGCTTCCGGTACAATACCGATTAACCCGAAACAATTTTGAACTCCAAAAACTGCATTGCCTTATATGAATCTTATTCTCCGGACCATTCCGGAACCTCTCGTGATGTCCCGGATCCCATCCGTGACTCCGAACAAAAACTCATAAACCAATTATCCAATCTATCCTAGCGTCAAGACACGTTAAGTGTGTGACCCTTCGAGTTCGAGAACATGCAGACATGATCTTATATCAATAATCAACAGCGGGGTCTGGAAACCCATATTGACTCCCACACATTCATCGATGATCATATCGGATGAACCACGATGCCAGGATTCAATCAATCCCATATATATATTCCCTTCGTCTCGCGATATTTTACTTGCCCGAGATTTGATCGTCGGTACCGTCATACCTAGTTCAATCTCGTTCACAGCAAGTACTTTACTCATTCCGTAATCCGATATCACTTTGTGAGTAACTCCTTAATCACATGCTTGCAAGCGGTGTTGATATCGATTACCGAGTGGGCCCGAAGTATATCTCTCCGACTTGGGAGGGACAAATCCCATCTCGATACATACAACCCAATAGGTACTTTCCGATCACCTGAGAGACACCTTTATGATCACCCTCTCATAGGATGACATTTGATGACCTCAAAGCTTTCTTCCGATACCAGGGAGTTGTATTATCTCATGGTCTAAGGAATACAATATTTGACATAAGAAAAGCTTCGCAAAGATGAACATGATGACACAATCTAATTGCGCCGCTTAGTTTGGGTCTGTCCATCATATCATTCTCCCAATGATATGATCTCATTATTAATCGACAACTCATGTCTATGGTTAGGAAACCTTAACCATCATTAATCAATGAGCTAGTCCATAGAGGCATACTAGAGACACGGTGTTGTTCACAAACCACACAAGTATTAAAGTTTCCGCTTAATACAATTCTAGCATGGAATATAAACTTTGTCATGAACAAGAATTATAATAATAACATCTTTATTATTGCCTCTAGGGCATAATTCCAACAGTCTCCGACTTGCACTAGAGTCAATAATCTAGTTTACATTTGGCAACAATGTCACACCCATGGCACTAAGGTGTTGATCATGTTTTGCACGTGGAAGAGGTTTAGTCAATGGATCTGCAACATTCAGATCTGTATGTACTTTGCTAATCTTCAGATCTCCATCTGCTATATAATCTCGGATTATATGAAACTTGCAGTTGATATGCTTGGTCTTTGGATGATATCTTGGAAAGCAAGATTATGGATCAATCCTGAACCACCGCCATATAAACGATCACATCAATTCATATCAATCTGCATATCACCATATGCAACCATCCCGAACCTATAAATGAACAGCATCGGCTCTGATACCACTGAAGGGATACGGGTAGGCTACACTAGCGCAAATCAAAATTTTCTACCGCGTAAACCAGGAATACTGTTGTCATAGATCACGGGATTACCACTAGACGCGCAGTTGCGGAGTTGATGAAGCGCGTCGAGGCAGTGCAGCCGATCTACGTCTCCTCCTTGTCCTTGTCCCACGAGCAGCTCCCCTTGCGCGGCTCGTCCAAGCGCTACAGATGTAGCGCCTCCGAGGTATCCACACGTACAAGGTGGAAGCGTCAGACGCCGGACTGCTAGGTCCGTGCGTGCAACACAGGCGTGAGGAGTGGCGGCTGGGAATGATCTAAGGTCTAACCCTGGCCAGCTCACTCCACCCTCTCTTATATAGGCGTCCCTAGTGGGCTTCTACATTAGCAGCCCATTAGTACCCTAAGCCTGGTCTAATTCGGATCGAATCCTCATTAGGCTTCCAGCCCCTTAAGTGTGACCCTATAGGTTCATATGCGTATAGACATGACACGAATACACTTATTCTGTCAATAGTTGGTAGCGGCCTCTAGCAAGACGTGCCAACTACTAAACGCATACAAAGATCATATCGGACGAACCATCACAAGGTTTAGTACATGTATTTCCTTTTGCCTCACGATATTTGGTCTAGCTCCAAGCTGACCTCCCTTTCTCGATACCGTGATTCGGAATCCCTTCACTAGGTTAAATCTTAACCATAGGTAGCACGGCCATGCATTTCTGGATCCGATCACTCGAGGGGCCCAGAGATATCTCTCTCAAGTAGAGAGGGGCAAATCCCATCTTGATTGACCATGCCTTGCAACATGCTTCAGGACAAACCCGAAAACTACCTTTATAACTACCCTGTTACGGTGCAGCGTTTGATAGCCCCAAAGTAGGTCGATCCACATCTCAAGTACATGTGACAATCTCAGGTCTAAGGACAAAACATACACGATGTGTAGAGAGATCTGCAACTAATTGCCAGTCTTAGGTTGGGTCAGTCCAACCCCATGTTCATAACATGTGTCCACATCATTGGTTTGACATCTCCATGTCTATGACTTGCGAAACATAGTCATCAACTAATCGATGTGCTAGTCTAATGTTCACGTGTGTCCTCACATGAACTCCGACCAGGGACAACTCATAAATAACCATACAAGTAAAGAGTTTCACAAACAATTCACATAATTGCCAATCAATATAAGTTGCCTCATATGGATATTCAAGGAACATTACAATAACTCATGGATACATATGAAATATCATCATCTCTATGATTGCCTCTAGGGAATATTTCCTTCAGTCACCCACTTGCACTAGAGTCAATCTAAAATGTATCTAATACCAATTGCTCTTGTGTGCGCTTCATGCGTGGGCTGCGGGAGAGGCTTAGTCAAGGGATCAGCAACATTTGAGTCCGTATGTATTTTGCATATCATGACACCACCGTCCTCAACGAACTCTCGAATCTGATGGTAACGCATGCGAATATGTTTGTTCTTCTGGTGCTGTCTAGGTTCCTTGGCCTGTGCAATAGCACCATTGTTATCACAATAAACGTCCAAGGGATTGGACGCGCCCTAAACCACACCGAGAGCGATCAAGAAATTCCTAATCCAAACAGCTTCCTTTACGGCCTCCGAGGCAGCAATATATTCAGCTTCTGTTGAAGAGGAGGTCACCGTATCTTTCTTGGAACTTTTCCAGCTCACAGCACCACCATTCATGACAAACACATAACCTGATTGCGATTTCGAATCATCTGAGTCATTAAGGTAACTCGCATCTGTGTAACCCTTTACACTGAGTTCATCCTCACCTCCATAAACTAGGAACATATCCTCACCTCCTTTACAACTTCATCAAATCGAATGTTCCAACTCTGAGATGCTTGCTTCAGCCCATAAATGGACTTCAGAAGTTTGCATACCTTTCTAGCATTGTTTGGATCGACAAAACCTTCGGGCTGCATCATATACACGTCCTCAGTTAGGATTACATTTAGGAAAGCCGTCTTGACATCCATCTGCCATATTTCATAGTCGAAATGTGCAGCAATGGCTAGAATTATCCGTATAGATTTAAGCATCGCTATGGGCGAGAAAGTCTTGTCGTAGTCAACTCCTTGAACTTGTCGAAAACCTTTTGCAATAAGTCAAGCTTTATGGATGTGAACATTTCCATCCATATCAATCTTCTTCTTATAGACCCATTTGCACTCGATGGCTTTAAAACCATCAGGCGGGTCAACCAAGTTCCAAACTTGATTGTCTCCCATGGACTCTATCTCGGATCTCATGGCGATCAGCCATTTCTCAGAGGCTAGGTCCACCATCGCTTCTGCATAGGTCGCAGGCTCATCATTGTCTAACAATAATAATTCTCGTGATTTGCGGAGCCTCGCCGACCTTCGTGGTTGTGGTGCTTCTGTTGCCACGGGTTCCTCAACTTGTTCTGCTACAATAGCATCACTCGTAGAAGCATCCCCAACTGGCTCATCTTGAACTTCTTCAAGTTGCACCGACCTTCCACTTGTTCCCTTTGTGAGAAACTCTTTCTCTAGGAAAACACCGCTACGAGTGACAAACACTTTGCCCTCTTCTCGGTTGTAGAAGTAATACCCTAAGGTTTCCCTAGGATATACTACGAAAATGCACTTATCCGATTTGGGTGTTAGCTTGTCCGACTGAAGCCGCTTGACAAATGCATCACAACCCCAAATCTTTAGGAAAGACAAACTGGGATTCTTTCCAGTCCACATCTCATATGGTGTCTTAACTACGGATTTAGATGTTACCCTATTAAGTGCGAAAGCTGCCATTTCTAGAGCGTAACCCCAAAATGACAATGGAAAATCCGACTGGCTCATCATCGACCAAACCATGTCCAACAAAGTTCGATTACGCCATTTGGAGACCCCGTTACTTTGAGGCGTTCTAGGCGGCGTAAGTTGTGGAACAATTCCGCAACTCTTAAGATGATCGCTAAATTCGTGACTCAAATATTCACCTCCACGATCAGATCGCAAGACCTTTATTTTCTTGCCACGTTGATTCTCTACTTCACTCTGAAACTCCTTGAACTTTTCAAAAGTTTCAGACTTATGCCTCATCAAGTAGACATAACCATATCTACTGAAATCATCAGTGAAAGTAATGAAGTAGTGATATCCTCCTCTGGCTGTCGTGCTCATTGGTCCACATACATCAGTATGTATGAGTTCCAACAAGTCTGCCGCTCTCTCGGGTAAACCCGAAAAAGGCGACTTGGTCATATTTCCAAGTAGACAAGCCTGACATGTCTCGTATGATTCAAAATGAAATGAAGTTAGAAGACCATCACCATGGAGCTTCTTCATGCGCTTTTCACTTATATGCCCCAAACGACAATGCCATAAATAGGTAGGACTCAAATCATTAGGCCGAAGCCTTTTAGCACTAACATTGTAAATAGATGCATCATCAAGATTTAAGATAAATAACCCATTCACAATGGGAGCATCAGCCATAAACATAGCATTCTTAGAGATTAGACAACCATTGTTTGCACTCATGAATGAATAACCATCCCTCATCAAAAATGAAGGTGATAAAATGTTTCGACCCATACTAGGAATGTAATAACAATTATTTAACTCCATAATAAATCCTGACGGAAGGTGAAGTTGCATGACGCCGACGAACAATGCAGCAACCCTTGCTTTATTTCCGACGCGAAAATCCACTTTGCCTTTGTGCACTTCTCTAGTCCTTATTAGCCCCTGCATCAAATTGCAAATATGAGCAACCGATCTGGTATCAAATACCCAATAGTTAAAATAGGAATCAGCGAGAAGAATGTCCACAACATTTACAACAATCATACCTGAGTGGGAAGTACTCTTACTTCCACTCTTCTTCAAAAGAAGCCTGGTACTTGCTGCAGTTTCTCTTCTAGTGGCCATGTTCATGACAAAGGAAGCACTCAGTGTCATCTGCAGGTCCAACCTTTTGCTTGGGTGCAGGCTTAGGGATCATATCCTTAGCCTTGCCCTTCTTCTTCCAAGAAGTACCCTTTTTCTTGAAGCTAGGCTTGTTCTGCACAACCATCACATGGCTATGCCCTACACACTTCTTCATGTCACTTTCTGCTGTTTTAAGCATCCCGCATAACTCATTAAGGCCCTTCTCCACCCCATGCATATGGTAGTTCGAAATGAACTGCCCATAGCTGGATGGAAGAGACGCCAAAATGAAGTCAGTGGCCAACTCTTGGCCTAGAGGAAAACCAAGATTTTCCAAAGTCTGACTGTAACCAACCATTTTGATCACATGGGGGCCTACAGCTTCTCCCTCCGCTAGCTTGAATTCGACAAAGGACTTGGCAACATTGTACCTCTTAGTCCTTGCCTGATCTTGGAACATGTCCTTAAGCGCCACGATCATATCGTACGCATCCTGATCCTCAAACTTCTTTTAGAGTTCAGGTTCCATGCATGCAAGCATAAGGAAGCTAACCTCAAGAGAATCATCACATGCTTTCTTGTAGGCATTCTTTAGGGCAGCAGATGCATTATCAGCAGGTTCATCGGGAATTGGGGTATCCAGAACCGTTTCCTTTTTATCAGACCTGAGAACAATTCTCAGGTTACGGACCCAGTCCGAATAGTTTGTTCCATTTAGTTTATCTTTGTCAAGAATCGAACGCAAAGAGAAAGGTGATGTAGTGTTTGGTGCCATTGATCTACAACATAAAACATGCAAAATACTAAGCCTTGTAACCATGAAAGAGTAAAACATATTAAACAATTTAATAGCATATACTCCCACTTAAATCAATATCCCTCTATTGATACTAAGTGATTCAAGATCCACAATTAACAAGTCGACTAGTGAGCTTTAGCATCACTGCTAGAAGACAAGGTAAATCGGTAAGCAACACTTGCTAATCATATCACATATGACTCTTGTTGTTGGGTGACATCTCTATGTCAAAACTAGGCGCCCAACCTTTATGCCCCAAGGTCATTAACTGTTAAGATGACCTTGTCAAGTTCACCAACCCTTATGCGTGTAGGTATCCGATACAAACCCATCCAGCCAAGGAAAACCGCGGCACCCTAATTTCATAGGCCCACCAACGATTGTACAGGGCATAGGATGGTGGAAGGTTTGGTTGGGAGGGCATGGTTTAACTTAAACTTTGTGAGGGATCGTTCTACTTCTATCATCTAAGCATGCATAGTAGTAAAACGCATAAGAATAACATTCACGTAGATGTGACATAGTATGGCCCATTTTCTCATGGTGATCTCCATCGCCATGGAATCTGTCCACCATGATGATCTCCATCTTCATGTTCCATGTGAGCCATCCTCCAAGTGATGAGTCCTCCAAGAACTAATACAAGCTATTACTCCTAATAGCTAGTAATCAAAAATTACATAGTATTGGGAACATCACTAGTTGGCTCGCAGGCCATTACAATAAATGACAACACATATGGCTCCAGCCATGTTGCCCTACTCACGACACGCAGGTCATGCAATTTTTCATACATGCATCACATACATATATGGGCCATACTGATCACATACATCCTGCAAAAACAAGTTATGCAAAGAATCGCATTCTACCGGATCATGTGACATCGCAGCACCTAGTTACCTTAACGAGATACAAAAGGGGCTACAATTAAGGGGGGTCTAGGGGGTCTCCCCCTGCGGAGTTCGAAGGGGCAGCGCCCCTCGCGGTATCTTCACAATTTTCTTTAAGGATTTTGATCGGCAAATCAAATTTACCATAAATCGAATCATGTCCTAATTCAATCAAACTCCTTTGATCACGGTACATCGATTTTAGATCTAGGTTCCGATTCGATAAATCATATTGATCTTCGCGTGATTCAACGGGATTTATGTGTCACTGTCTACCCAGATGGCGGAAGCCGACCGGTAGGGGTAAGTCGTTCGACAACCTCAGATCACAATCACGGAAATAAAGATTATGGATCAATCCTGAACCACCGCCATATAAACGATCACATCATTCATATCAATCTGCATATCACCATATGCAACCATCCCGAAAACTAGCGCAAATCAAAATTTTCTACCGCGTAAACTAGGAATACTGTTGTCATAGATCACGGGATTACCACTAGACGCGCAGTTGCGGAATTGATGAAGCGCGTCGAGGCAGTGCAGCCGATCTACGTCTCCTCCTTGTCCTCGTCCCACGAGCAGCTCCCCTTACGCGGCTCGTCCAAGCGCTACAGATGTAGCGCCTCCGAGGTATCCACACGTACAAGGTGGAAGCGTCAGACGCCGGACTGCTAGATCCACGCGTGCAACACAGGCGTGAGGAGTGGCGGCTGGGAATGATCTAAGGTCTAACCCTGGCCTGCTCGCCCCACCCTCTCTTATATAGGCGTCCCTAGTGGGCTTCTACATTAGAAGCCCATTAGTACCCTAAGCCTGGTCTATGTAACATGCCTAAAATCATGTTTCAAACTCATGCATATCATCCATGCATCCTTGATCATATAGAGTTCATTTCAAACAAATCAATTCAAAAACAGGAGCATATGAGCTCATTATATTATGTGATCAGCATTTAAAACAAATACAAATCTCCAATGTGAGATAGGTGTTCAGTGAACCAAACCTTGTGTCTTATTGCTTTTAGAGTGTATTGGTAGATTCCAAGGATTTAAACCCAAGTTTCAAAACAAATATAATTTGAAAACCAATTTCAAAACCTAAATAAAACTAGTGCTAAGTCACTGCTTATTTTATTTATTCAAGTACCAGGCCAATTCAAAGTGACCACTTGGTTTTATGCCCAGAATTGTGATTGTTGCACACTGCAAAAATCCTAAAAAGATTTGAATTCAAATAGATTTTGAAATCATTTGAATTTGATTCCTAAAATTGAAAACAGAAAAAGAACAGGAGAAAAGAATTAGAAAAGGGCCGGCGCCACCTATCTAGCCCAACGACGGATTCAGCCCACTAAGCCCACCCGGGTTCCCCCCCTCTCTCTCTCACTCGCAGACGAACCCACCAAGTCACTGACCACCCGACCCCACCTCCTCTCTGTTTCACTCGCTGACGAGTGGACCCTACGACCACGTCGTCGTCATCGTCAATCACGCGCGGCCGCGACGCTCGGTCCACCGTTAGCTCACCGCAGTCACTGCGGGCTTAATTGCCATTGATACCGCGCGCGATCCTTGCCCCCGCTCTGGCTATAATACCACCTCCCCCTCGCGGCGATTTCCCCCAACAAAGCCAGACAGAAACGCCCCCAGGCTACCCGCAATCGCTCTTGCACCGCCGCTGCACAGGCGCACTCCGGCGACCAATCTCGGTGAGTACTGACCTCCCCCCTGTCTCTGGTTCAAACCATTGTGACCAGCATGTCCTTGTGCATTCACTGATGCCCTCTTTTTTTTTCTCGTGACCCAGATCGACATCTTCGTTCACACCCGCGAACACCTGAGCCGCCGCTCAACTCTGACGTGCAATTCAGGTAAAACGAGACCGCCCCTTGCCTCCCCTTTGATACTGCCTTGATCGCCAGGCCTTTGCGCATCTCCTAAACCATCTGGCTCGTGATAGGTCGACGCATAACCTCGGCAACATCTTCGACAGCAAGCATCTGACGCCGCCAGCAACTCCGCGACGAGCTCCTTGACCAGCCATCGCCACCTTGAGCATCAGCAACACACGGCGAGCTTGGTAAGCCTCTTCTCCCTCTCCGCGTGACCTGGAGCGCCGGTGGTAGCTCTGACAGAGGCGCCGCCGCCAGTCGCCGCCGCTAGCGCCGCCACTAGATGGTCAGGTTGCTTAGGATCGTTAGATCTAGATCCTGCGGATACGATAGATCCTAGGCGAAACGGTAAGATTAGATCTAGGCCGCGCGTTTAAGTTAGATCTGACGGCTCACAGATGCGATCCTGAGCGAACCGGTACGCGCCAATCAGAACGTGACGCGTGGCCAGGAATTAGATTTAAAATCAGGATTTGAATCTATTAGTTGTTTGAAATTGTTTTAGCCATAACTTTTGATTCCCATGTTCAAATTTGACAAATTTTATATCAATGGAATCAGGAGAACAAGCCCGTTCCAAATATGCAATGTGTTTAATGTTTTGTTTCGGTTAAAATGGTTTTATTTACAGAAACATGTGTAGGCCTATTTTGTGTATATAAATTATTTGAGAAATGTTTTAAGGTTTAAATAAATGTTGTTTGGTAAGTTTTGAACTTGTTTATGAACCAGTACTGTACACTTGTCTTGTTGAGTTTAGAAAATCATCACATATCATGTTGCATGCATCCATATATTTTTGCTTGTATCTATTTGTATGTGATTTGATGCTATGATTCTATGTGTAGATTTTGGTGCCAATAGTGATTGTGATTGTGAGGAGTGTAGCTACTCTCCAAACTACCAAGGCAAGTGGTGCTTCATGATATTTTTGTCCCTATGTTTTCTACTAAGCATTAGAAATATTTTACTAGTCTTGCATGTTATATTTTACTTATGCTATGCTTGGGAAATCCTAGTTAAGATGCTCATCTATGCCATGCTTAGCCTAGCTAGTAGTAACCAAGGGTGGTGAAATATACATGCTATGATAAAAATATTTCTAAGTCTTTGGACTTGTGTTTTGCCTAATAAAACAACTAAGTGAATGAAACACCTGGGTGGAATGGAAGGAATGGTTTATGTTGAGTGGTTACACAAGGCCCATTTCTATGGTTTACCTTGTGTATCTCACTTGTGGAAAGCCACCTAGGAACAAAGACATTTTAGAGGCCAAGTGTTAAGAAGCTTCTAGAGCAGCCACTTGGCAATATGGGCTCTGCCTGGATCACATAGGTTGCTAGAACTTAGCCATTTGGACAGTTGGTGGTAGTGGGATGATAGTTTGGAACGCGTCCATTTGGTATAAGGGAAGGCTTCTGAAAGGTCCTGTCTTGGTGAAAATCAAGTCTGGTGGGGAAAGTGCACAACCTCTGCAGATGGAAGAATCTAAGTACTTAGCCATGTCCCTGGAAAAGGACAACTTGAGCATCAAGACATAGAAGCTATCAAGAATCTCCTCATCCCAATTTCTAAGTAAAACTTGTGGTTGAACAAGGGTGAAGGACCTCAATGTATATTGGTGGTTCCTTGGGGAAAAGTTTTTGACAAAGAAAAACTTAGTGATTTCAACTTATAGGCAAAACCTATTTTGAGAAAAGCAAGCCTAAACTACACTTAGCCAAATTTGCATATAGTATTTAGTCCACCAAATATTAAACTAAGGTATCACTTGCCAATACTATTCCAATGTATTGACCCACTGTGGTTGTAACTTGTGATGTTCCAGGTTACTCTGATGAGGATTAGGAGTCATGAGTCTACACTCAACATGTTTGCCTGTGGCACATGAAGATGAAGACTTTTATCTATTTACTTATTTAAACTCTTGTACTAGGCCTATGGCCTTGGAGTTGTAAAGACTATGTTTGTCTCTGGAATGACTATAATAATGACCTTTGTTTCTGTGTACTTTATCTTAAACTGTGGATGCTAGCATTGATCCAGGGACTAGCATTGCAATCACAGGGATCCTTTTCCTTTATAAAGGAGGGATCTCACAGATGGTATCAGAGCACTGTGTTGCCTGTAGAATTATGACCCTAGGATTGGAAACCACTAAGGAAAAAATTTCAACAACTTCTACACTTGTCTATTCTTCTCGTAAACTTTTATAATCCTCTTTCTCATCTCTATTGTAGATGAACTCCATCAACGAAGCCGTAAGGAAAGGACCACTCATGACAATGACTTTGGAGTGTGAGATAGAATTCCCCAAAACTCTCAAGGACCTCATGGTTGCATTGGAAATACATGGTGCAGCTGTGTACAAAGGCTTTCCTATGATGGATGAAGGAGTTGAGTACTGGTGGGTGCAACTTCACTTGTATAAAAACAAGGAAGACAACCACAAGGAATCAGGATTCTGCATGTTCACCAATTCAGCGATGCACCCTACATTCTTTGATTCAGCAAGGGATGCAGCTTGGAAGACCATCAAAGAACTTGGTGATAGAGTCAAGTGCATAATGTTCAACATCCAAAATAGCCTAAAAGAAGAGAAGAAACATACCCAAGAGTTGGAGGTTACCAACCAAACCTTAAGATGAGACATTATAAACTTAGTAATGGAGTCATGTGCTCAAGATAGACTGATTGCTTCTAGAAATATTGTGTTAGCCAACATATCTAGTGAGTTGGGATTGTAACATACTTCGTTAGTGGGATCACCACTTATCACCTTATTTTCCAAAAGTTGTTTAAAATAAGTTGAACCTTGGTTGTTGTAATGGATCCATGTATGCCATGACTTGTGTGTTTTGATTTCCAAAGATATGCATGTGATGCTTGCCTTGTGTTTATCTTAAATTGTGTTGTTTCTAACTTCTTCTATCTTATAAATAGATGCCTAATGTTACCATCAGCACTATTGAGGAGTTCCAGGGAACTCGCTCTGGTCCTCGTATTATTGAGCTCACTAGTTTGCTCAATCTCCCTCTTCCTACCATCATGGTGCTTCCCCTCACCAAGTTTGAGAGGAAAGATCTTTGGGGTTTCAAGGTCAATCAGCCCGGACGCCAGAATGAGCCTACCACGGAGGCTATCATCTTCAAGCTCATGCACGATGACAAGGAGAGAGGCCTAGAGGTAGTCATGCAGGACTTGATTGGACGACTGTTAGGGAGACACTCTCGACAGGTTAGAGGTACTCACTTCCACGTCTTCGGTAGACGTGATGAGGATGGAGAGGCCATCGACTTGGAGGACACTTCGAGGGAGACAGCAGAGGCGATTCGCCTATACCTCCAGGACTTAGAGGTTCTTCTTAGGCACGTGGACACTGATAGGACCAACGTCATGCTTAGCAATGACGAACTCCAGGTGCAGCTTCGTGAGAAGGACAAGCTCTTCGCGGAGCAAGATGAGATAGTCAAGGAGATGGAGGCAAAGTTCGAGAGTCAGGATAGAAAGTTCAAGAGTCAAGAGAAGCGAGTCCAAGATAGGAACAAGAGGATTCGGGACATGACTGAAGAACTGCAGGCCAAGGACTTCGAGCTCGAGCATCAGCAGACTGTGATTGAGAGGCTTCGTTCTCAGAAGAGGGCTCTCAAGGCCAAAGTAGAGACCTTGACCACCAATTTCGAGGAATACAAGACCCTATGGAGAATGCAGGTCTTACCTTTGTTGAGGAGGAGGTTGATGCCGAGGAGTAGTGTTGACTACTCATTTATCATTTATTTATCATACTTTATTTGTGTCGCAATGACCATCCAACATGTGGATGGCTTGCTATTGGTGTGTTTACTTTGCACACTTGTTATCTTGTTGTTGAACCTTTATTATTGTGATACATGCTTGGTGATTGTTTTATGTGATGTATTGTGCATGAAAACATCTATGGGTATCTCATTCTTATCTCTATTGAACAAACCATAGATGCCTCTCCGTCGTGCCAATCCCAACCCCAATAACAACAACATCACTCCTGAGATGCAGCAAATGATGACATCTCAAACTCGGCTGATGCAAATGATGACTACGTTCATCCAGAACCAGAACAACAACAACAACAACAACAACAACAACAACAACAACAACAACAACAACAACAACCCACCGGGTTTTGACATGCTTACCAGGTTCTTGAGGTTGAGGCCAGCAAAGTTCTCAGGAACAACTGATCCTATGGTGGCCAATGATTGGCTACGCTCTGTAAACAAGGACTTGGTAACAGTTGGCTGTACTGATGAAGAGAAAGTCAGATTTGCAGCTCACTTATTGGAAGGACCAGCAGCCACTTGGTGGGATAACTTCCAAATCACCACTCCCATTGCAGATGTGACATGGGCTATCTTTGAAGATGGCTTTCGTACTGCTCACATCTCATCCGGAGTGATGAGTTTGAAGAAGAAAGAGTTTCATAATCTGAAACAGCGCCACCGCAGCGTGGCTGAATATATTGAGGAGTTCAACAATCTGGCGCGTTATGCACCGGATGAAGTTGACACTGATGCTAAGAGGAAGGAAAAGTTCCTTGAAGGGTTGAATGATGAACTAAACCTGCAGCTATCAGTGGCCTATGTTCCCACATACCAGTCTCTTTGTGATAAGGCTGCTATTTTGGAGAACAAAATGAAGCAAGTTGAGAGTAGAAAGAGAAAGCACTCGGACAAGCACAACTCAGGATCGTCTCACAAGCCTTCCCATTATGATGATAGTGAAAGTTCAGGATCCCACAAGCATGGGAAATTCAATAAGCACCACAACCGTCATCATGACAACAAGCATCACCGTAGTCATGACAATGACAAGTACAAGAACCACAAGGGTGGATATAAGAGCCACCACAGTGGTAGTGGGAGTGGAAGTGGAAGCCAGCCTGTCAAAAAGGACATTAGTCAGGTTGAGTGTTTCAAGTGCAAGAAGATGGGGCATTATGCTAATGAATGCCCAGAAAATAAAGTTGAAGGACCCAACAAGCCCAACCCTTTTCAAAAGGGACAAGTGAACCACATCAATGTGGAGGAAATCTACGAGGAGCCTGATGCTGTTGCTGGTAAGTTCAAACTCAATTCCGTTCCAGCATTTGTTCTCTTTGATACTGGTGCATCTCATTCATTCATATCAAGAGCATTTGTTGAAAGAAATGAACTGCCGGTAGAAACTATTGGGTGTCCTATAAAAGTAAGTTCTCCTGGCGGAGAAATGATAGTGAATTCAGGATGTCATGATCTAGTCATAGAGTTTGGGAAGTATAAGTTTCCCGTTAACTTGATAATCCTAAATTCCCAAGGATTGGATGTTATTTTGGGAATGGACTGGATGACTAAGCACAAGGGAATGATAGATTGTGCCAACCATACTGTCTCACTCACAACTCCAGAAAATAAAAGGATCAGGTTCAAGACCAACTTTGAAGCAAAAAGGGGTATGCTAAATTCTCTTAAGGGGGTTAGCATAGACAGTGTGCCAATTGTGAGTGAATATCCGGATGTGTTTCCGGAAGAATTGCTTGGAATTCCACCAGATAGAGATGTGGAGTTTCTTATTGATTTGCTACCAGGATCTGGACCAATAGCAAAAATACAGTATAAGATGGCAGTGGATGAACTGAAAGAACTCAAGAAACAACTTGGAGAACAGTTGCAGAAAGGATTTATTCAACCAAGTTCTTCATCCTGGGGAGCCCCAGTCTTGTTTGTAGAAAAGAAAGATAGAAGTCAAAGGTTATGCATAGATTACCGTTCACTCAATGAGGTGACTATCAAGAACAAATACCCTTTCCCTAGAATCAATGACTTGTTTGATCAGTTAGAAGGAGCTTGTGTGTTCTCAAAGATTGATCTCCGGTCAGGTTATTTCCAACTCAAGATAAGGGAACAAGACATACCTAAGACATCTTTCACCACAAGGTATGGATTGTATGAGTATTACCGTGATGCCATTTGGTTTGACCAATGCTCCAGCATACTTCATGAATATGATGAACAAGGTGTTCATGGAATTCCTTGATAAGTTTGTTGTCGTTTTCATCGATGACATTTTAATCTACTCCAAGAGCAAAGAAGAGCATGAAGGACATTTGCGTTTGATACTTGAGAACCTTAGAGAGCATAAACTATATGCCAAATTCAGCAAGTGTGAATTCTGGTTGAATGAAGTTGGATTTCTTGGACACGTTGCGTCAGGAGATGGTGTAGTAGTTGATCCTGCTAAAGTTTCAGCTGTAACTGAATGGGAATCTCCCAAGTCAGTGAAAGAAGTTCGTAGTTTCCTTGGCTTAGCAGGTTACTACAGAAGGTTCATTGAGAATTTCTCCAAGGTAGCAAAACCTATGACAGAATTGCTAAAGAAAGACAAGAAATTTGCTTGGTCTGGGGGATGTGAACTCAGCTTTCAAGAATTGAAGAAGAGACTTGTGACAGCACCAGTCTTGTGTTTGCCAGATTTGGAAAAAGATTTCCAAGTGTATTGTGATGCATCTCATCATGGATTAGGTGCAGTACTTATGCAAGAAGGGAAATTTGTGGCTTATGCCTCGAGACAACTCAAAACTCATGAAGTGAACTATCCTACTCATGATTTGGAGTTAGCCTCTGTTGTCCATGCACTCAAAACATGGAGACATTATCTTTTGGGAAAGCGTTGTGAGAAGTGTTCACAGATCACAAGAGTTTGAAGTATATCTTCACCCAGAAAGAAATTAACATGAGACAAAGAAGATGGCTAGAACTCATCAAGGACTATGACTTAAGTTTGCAATACCACCCCGGTAAAGCAAATGTTGTAGCAGATGCTCTAAGCAGTAAGGATTTTGTGAATGGCCTCACTAAGAGAGAACTGCCAGATGATCTGTGTCCAATTTACAGACCTCAGATTGGAGATTGTGCCTGAAGGACATCTCATGTCTTTGGATGTTCAACCTACTTTGTTGGAAAAAATCAAAGAAGCCCAGAGGGCTGATAAAGAAATTGAAGAGATCAAGGAAAAGATTGGCAAGGGAAAAGCCAAAGGATTCCATGAAGACGAACAGGGTACTTTATGGCATGGAAAACGTATCTGTGTTCCACAAGATCCGGAGCTTCGGAAACTTATTTTGCAAGAAGCACACAACTCACTGTATTCCATTCACCCGGGAAACACCAAAATGTACATGGATATGAAGGAAAGATTTTGGTGGAATAATCTCAAGAAGGACATCGCCGAACATATTGCTTTGTGTGATGTGTGTAGTAGAGTGAAGGCAGAACACCAGAAACCAGCAGGTTTGCTTCAACCACTACCTATTCCTGATTGGAAGTGGGACAAGATTGGTATGGATTTCATTACCGGATTGCCAAGGACCCGGTCAGGATATGATTCTATTTGGGTAGTAGTGGATAGCCTAACTAAAGTGCCTCATTTCATACCCGTGAATACAACCTATACAAGTGCTAAGTTGGCCAAGATCTATATGAGTAGAATTGTATGTCTACATGGAGTCACTGCAAGAAATGTGTCAATCTATGACATTTTGGTAGTGACTATGGACAAAATCGTCATAGAGTTATGACGATTTTGCACCATATATTCGTAAGCCATTCGGGAGGCCCAAAATCTTATAAAATTATGACGATGTCACTCAAAAATGTCGTAATTTATGTCAATGAAATCGTCATAATCGCTAGGCAGATCTAGATACAAGAGAAAAACAATATCGACCGTTGGATGTGAACAAGATGGATGTATGAGATGATGATTTGGGAAACCTGTTGTGGATCGATGACCTGGCACCCTTCACCCGCACACCTGGCACTCTTCTCTAACCCTAACCTTATCTCTCCACCACCGCCACGCCGCGCCCATCTCCGCTTCCAGATCAAATCCAAGCATCTGCCTCTCTCTTCACTGCACGTCCGCCCACCTCTATCCCCACGGTAACCCCTTTGTTCTTCTCTCCCCGCCTCCACCCCTATCTTCTCTTCTCCCTGGCATAGCTAACCCTCTCCCATCGCAGCCACCATGCCCACACCGCGTGCTCTCTTCCCCGCACCCGTTCCCTCCAAATCTATCCATCATATCACCCTCTCCACCTCGACCTTGAGGTTTCTGCACAGCTTTGCGGTGGTGAAATCCGTCCTCCCATGGGCAAATTGGCACTCCCCGTGGCTCCTTGAATGTTGACCACTTCTCGCCACTGTTGTCCTGGAGGTGCTGGCTCCCGCCGCCAATGATTTTGTCCCCCATCGATCCCCTTCCCGGCTCGTTCGTCATCAACACCGGCGACATCGGCACGGTATGTTTGATTTGATGGACTCGCCTCGAGTTTTCTGCTATATTTTTTTTCATATGGTGCTCTAACTTAGTCGCCACGTTTCAGGCGTGGAGCAACAAGGGGTTTCACACCGCTAGCAGCGGGTGCAGTACGTGGTGGTGGTGGTGCCACGCATCTAGGTTACCATGTCCCTTCTCGATCCCAAGGACGTCCTTGACGGCTACTTCCCGGATCCGGTAAACAACATCAGGAGGGGATTTAAGATCCATAGCAAGTTTCCCTAGGTTTGTTTCCAGCATTTTGTGGTATTATGGCTGAGTTATTGGCTGTTTTAGTAGTTAGTATTGTTGATTGTGACTAGTAGTTCATAAGTAGAATTTTGGTGGTACCTGGAGGCTTGCATCGATGGGATTTGGTGGTGCATCATGATGGGAACAAGCCCAAGCCGTTTTGACAAAATATATAATGTACTATTACCTACTTTTCGTTTGCCTGGTACATAGACTGATAAGTGTAGCCTTTGGTAATTCTGATTCTTGTGCAAACTGATTAAGGCCTATTCAATGTCCGACAGGTCTCAGGGCAAACTTGTTGGTCACGCTAAACATCTGCAAGAGTCTTACTAATCTCCATATGTCGGACGTATCCACCTTGATACGCATCGGACACCCATGGTTTTGAAGAGGGCAGCATGGTATGTCCAATCTTGTGGTCCGCCTGCCTGCGAGATTAGAAAGAAAAACCATCACGCATCATCATGGTTGTTGGTGTCAATCACAGGTAAATATAGTGATGTATGCTTTGCACTAGAACAACTTTGTGCTTTCCAATCGTGAGGAACCTGCTCCTGCTCCTATGTTTTCTAATGGGGATCATGTAGCCGTGGAATTCTAGTGGCTGATATCTGATCTTGTGATGTGAGGCTAGTTTTTTAGATGTTCCAGTAGCTCATTGATCTTTTTTGTGTTAGTTCTTCATGCAAGATTATGTTATGTGGCCCTGATTAGAATCTAGTTTCCTAAGCTCATTGGTCTAATGTGCTTCCGTTCGTAGTTTCCTGAGCTCCTTATTCGAATCACACCGTGATGTATGATCGAAACCCCCTCTCCCGTTCCTAGTTTCCTGAGCTAGGCAATACTAGATATCTGCTTTAAGAGGGTAGAACTCCAGTCTTGTTCTTTTATCTATCATTGTTGGATGCTCCATACTGGATATGTCGAATCCGCAAGTTGAATCTGCACTAGAACAACTTTGTGCTTCAGCTGTTACTGCTAGAAACAAAACGGATTGTAGTATTTTTTTAGTTAATGCACTATGCATTTTTCTTACCATGATACATGAAGTTGGGCCTATGCAGAAGGGTTATTTGGTTTCATCGTTGTGAATTGACCATGCAATCCTAGCTCCCTTGTTTAGTTTGAGGAATGGAATGGGTTGGTTCATCATCACCTAGTATAAAGTGAGGGATTGGGTCACCCACCAATTTTGTAGGATCACCACGTGATGTATGAGGTGATTACTTGATCCAAAATTCCCCAATAAACTGGGGGTTGCTTGTCTAAATACAAGATTTAGGGAGGCAACAGTAATGGTCTAGACAAGTTTCAACATGCTCTTGTTTCATCTAGTACCTACTGGTTCCTTATCAGTTCACTCCACTAACCGAAATAGCTATTTGCTAAAGATAGTGGGACTGTTAGTGCAATGTATACTTGCTATTTGCAAGTGACATTAGACTGTTAGTGGTTGTTGGTATCTGTAATTGCACATCTATTGTTGTATCTCAGGAACAGGAGGTCTTTGTTATTGTCTTGGAGGAGTCTAAGTTGGCATGTTTCAGTTGATTGATGAGGTTAGCGGTCTCGCAGTCGCATGCTTGGTCCTGAGCGAGCCTCCTCCTCCATAACATGTTTGATCACTTCCCAGTTATAACTCTTAGGCTTGTTCCGGGATATGATTGTCTGGTTCTGTCAGGTACTCAGGTTTGATCATTCCCAGTTATAACTATTAGACTGCTCTTGGTAAGATCTGTTTCATTTTATGATGCTAACCTTGAACTTTCTGTTCACACAACTTTACAAAGTAGGGTGATAGTACATACGTATCTGAGGACCATATTATAGTTTTTATTTTCTTCCATGTATTTAAAACATGAGGATAAGCTCATATGTGCTGCCAACGCCAAGCCTGCCTATATAGCTACTTTATAGAATGTTTTATTATTTGAATAGTTTGTGTACTAACCAAAGTAGAGTAGATATTCAAAAAACAAAGATTGTACAGAACTTGGTAGATCTTGATCACTTCCGCAGCGCATTACATCTGGCTTACACTAGGCCCTTAGCAGTTGATACTTGATGGTGTTCATTGGACCTACTAGAAATGCCAAAGGAAATACCGAGACAGCCTGTATGTCACATCCCAAGATTTTCCAAATCTTGTAATGTGAAAAATAAATGAATAAAATAAAACTTTGTTTAAATTTCAGAGCCAGAAGAAAACTTTTTGAATTCAATTGGAACTTCAGACCCATTTGAATTAAAATAAACCTAAAGGGATAAAAAAAACATTTAGAAATACTATTTTGAAACAATTAAATGAAAAGATTTGTTTTCAAATGAAGTGGAAGTTTATAAATGAATAATGTTTTATAAAGCCAAATTAAACCTTGGCCAAGCTTTGGAATTAGCACATTTTGTTTTGAATAAAAATAAACAAAGGTTTATTTGAAATAAAATAATAAGGAATTAATATCAAAAATTTATTCAAATAAAAGGTTTTACCATTTTAATTAAAACATCAAAACTTGTTAAATTGTTTTAAATAGGTTTTCCAAGTATTTTATATTCTCTAATAAAACCTACTAAAGTGTTTTGACTTTAATTTAGGTTCAAAATAAATATCTCAATAAAACAAACCCAAGTTGATTTAATAATGAAAGTCTATGTTATTTTAATTAATAATGGACTCTAAAATAAAAATGTTATTTTGTTTTAACAACAAGTTTCCAAGTATTTAATACTTCCAAATAAAACCTACTAATTTGGTTTGGAAAATATTTAGGTTTCAAATAAATAATTTATTAATAGAATCAAACTCTATTTGATTTAATAACTAAGGCCCATTTTATTTAATTACTAATGGACCCTAAAATAAGAAGTTATTTTGTTTTAAACAAATCTTCCAAATATTCTTTATAAACCAACTGATTTAGATTTGAAAAGTGTTTTCAAATGAGAATTTTTATTAAATAAATCAAACCATGTTAAATAAATAGAGTTCCATTTTATTTAATTAAAGAAGAGAATAATAAAGTTATTATTATTTATTTTGGGCTTTTTACCATATTACTAAACAGAACTAATTTCAATATTACAAAGTTGAGTGTTGTTTGAATTGATTTGGTTGATGTTTGTTTGATTTGAAATTCAAAACAGAAATCAGAAATAGAAAAAGAAAAAGGATTCAGACAGAAAAAAAAAATATAGAGCAGCCCAACCATCTAGCTCAGGCAGCCCAACAAGCCCAGAAACAGCCCAGCTCCCTCACCCCGAAAGAAAACGGTTCGCACGCGTTATCAAACCCACTGAGAGAATGACTGGTGGACCATCCCCTCTTTTCTTTTCCCACTGACCAGCGGACCCCATTTTCCCAGCCGTCTCCTTCCTCGCGACGACCACGCCGGCCGTTCCTGCCGATGAATTCGAGTCCTTAATTCGCTTTAACTCGACCACCGTTACCAGCTTTGATCACGCAGGTTGAAACGCCCAAGCCTCCTCTATAATTCCCCTCTGACACCTCGCACTCGCACGCCTTAGACCACCCCAATTCCCTCCTCGAGCTCCTCTGTTCCGACCGCCGTCTCCGGCCAATTCAGGCCATTACAGACCACCTTCCACCTTTCCGAGCACGCTAACAGCTTCCCCACTCCCAGACGCTTCTCCCCGTACCCTCCTTTCAACCACGGGCGCCCCGGAGCATCGGTTTCGACAAGCTCCGACAGCGTCGCCGTCCGTTTCTACTCCGGCGACGACTCTCAGGTGAACCAGACCGCCCCGACCCCTAACGTTCACGCACCCAGCATCGCCTTGCTCTTGCGCATCTAAATATGCTCCTGTTTTACCTTAGGACGATCTGCAGCAACGACTCCTACCGCCACCGTCATCTGCCTCAACTCCGACGACGCCCACAGGTTAATTCCGACCACCCCGTACCCTCTGGATCACGCACACATCTTTGCCACGATCCTACGCAGCTAACCCAACCCTCCGTTTGTCTTCTCGCGAACCACAGAGCCGTCTTCGACCTCGACCGAGCGCGTCCGTTGCCAGAACCAACTCCGGCGAGGAATTCTGCCCGACCCCAAGCGCCCCTTGCCTCGTCAACCGCACGTTGAGCATCAGCGAGCTTCAACGAACCCGGTGAGCACACTTCCCCTCTGTTCCGCTTCCTGTATCGCCGGCGCCGCCGTGAAACAGAGTCGCCGCCGCCAGCAGCCGTCGCAGCGCCGCCCGTCTATGGTCGAACACCCCACAGCCGTCAGATCTAGTTTAAACGAGCGAGATTAGATCACTTAAACTCGAAAGGGTACACAGCCAGCGCCGTGCGATCTCACTTAGATCCAACGATCCAGAGAGGTCAATCCGACCGAACCGGTATCGGCCAGTAAGAACACGCCGCGTGTCACCTGTTCGATTTAAAAGCAGATTTGAAATCTGATTTAGATAGGATTTTCAAACCCTTACAACTTTTGATCCACACGTCCAAATTTGACAAATTTTATATCAATGAAATCAGGAGAACAAGCCCTAGCTAACCATGGCCTTAGTTTTGAAAATAGTATCTGTTAGCTTGGTGGAATTTGCAGAAACATTTGTGTACTTATTTAGAGTATAAAAATTGTTTAAAATTGAATTTAATGACAAAACCTTTACAAAATGATTTGCAGTGACCTTACTGACCCTAGGAACCAACCCATAGTGTTAAAAATGATTTTTGTGAAATTTAAGTTGAATTAGTTAACTTAGTCATTTTCTAGCCAAAATAAAACCCCTTGATTTTATCATGGAAATGTGTTTGCAAAGAAAACTTTGGGAAAATGGTTTGGACCAAAACTTACTGACCCAAAACATCAAACCTTGCCAAAGGTAACTCACTTGGTGAAAAACCTAAAGTTTTGCTTTGATAAGAATAATTTTTCACCACATAAAATGATGAGTGAATTTAAAAAAAATGGTCTTAAGATAAAACCCAATTACAAATGACTTTGCCATATTGGTAAACGACCAATGTGGACCTTACAAAGTTTATAAACCTAGTAGAGACCAACCTTGCAAAAGAACCCCCTTTGCATGACTTAGACTCCATTGCTATGTGTGTGAAATTGCTTGTTTAACTTTGGTTTGGAATGTTAATTGATTTGGTGTTTTGCTTGATTGACTTGTAGTGAAATTAGCAAAGTGTGAAACTAGCAAGATCAAGGAAGTGAACCCCATTCCCTACCAAAAGGCAAGTTACACGTTCATACAAAAGTCCTACTATTTTCATTACACTTAGTGGATTTTGAAAATATGCATGAAAAGATATTTTATACTTATGCTATGCTAAATCCTAATAGGATTCCCTAAACACTCCTTAGTAAAACTATTAAAATTGCACATGCTTAGCCATGCTATTTGCTAAAATTTGAAAAAGAGATACATGTTGAGATTTTACAAAGATTGAGAAAAGGACTTGTGTTTTACATAATAAAACAAGGACTCAATGAACCACCTAGGTGGAGGATACTTTAAGTTTTGGAGAAGGTGGCAACAAAAGGGAACCATGTCTACGGCAATCACTTTGTGTTGTGCTCCAAAATAAAACCACCTAGGAAACTTAGAGATCAAACATGCTTCTCCAATTGTGGCTTTCATGTACAACCACATGCTATTATGGCTCTGGCTTAGTCAACTACATTAGGAAGACCCATACATTGTCTTTAGTTACCGGACATGGGGATCTGGAATGCTTCATGGGGGCTGAAGACAAGCTAGCAATGATGTATGGGAGGACCTTTTGGAAAGACTTCGTCACACTCTCAGTCTGCCGGTACTCCATCTTGGTGAGCACTAATCCAGTAGGCCACTGGTGGCAACAAGATGGGATTGTGTCATGTGGGTAAAGTGTACTCCTTCTGCAGAAGTTAATAAAATCTAAGTACTTAGCCGTGTCCCCGGTTATGGACAATACTGAGCAACTAAAGTTTGAACTATGGGAGATCTCGACATTCTAATTTCTAATATAAAAACTTGATGCACTTGGGGGTACCAAGGAATTCAAAGAGGTTTGATGGAACTTGATACACTTGGGGTTACCAAGGTGCTCAAGGGCATGATGTACTTGGGGTTACCAAGGAACTCATGAGATTTTTGATAAAAACTTGATGCACTTGGGGTTACCAAATAGCTCAAGAGATTTTGACAAGGACTTGAGCACTTGAGTTTCTACCAAGGAGTTCAAGGAACTTGGAAAAGAAATTTGACAAAGGACTTTAAAACTCTTTTGAAAAGGTAGGATAAAATATTGCTTTATGCAAATAAGCCTTAAACTCTACTTAGCCTAATATGCATATAATAATAGGATCCACTCTTATTATACATAAAAGTGAAACTTGCCAATACAATTCAAAATGTATTGACCCATGTGGCTGTAACTTGTAATGTCGCAGGTTGATTGTTTTAAAATGAAGATTGTTTGATTGACTAGGACTACAAAGTCTACAACCAACATCTGCCTGTGGCACTTTGAAGATGAAGGACCCATGACTATGTTTATTCCGCTGTAATATAATGTAATAGCCAAATAAGCTATGTATGATGTAATAAAATTATGTTATTCCTGGTTATAAAGTTATAATATGACCCTTGTATCTTGATATTACATCTTAACTGTGGATGCTAGCTATTGATCCAGGGACTAGCATTGTATAACACAGGAGGGATCTACCATATTGGGTAGGGACCTCTACACTGTATGTCTTATATCTTTTGTCCTGAACAATTGTTGCTTTCTTGTTAACCTTCTGTATATTAACCAAGTGAGAGAATCTTTTTTTAGTTGATGTTTACTACATTATTTACACTTAGACATCACGACAAAAGCATCAAGCATGATTATGTTTAACTGTTTGTTATTATTGATGAAATAATAATATTTTTTAGGCAGTGTCCCATCTAAGTTGGAATAGTTTGTATTTTGCTAGTTCGATCATGCTGCTCTTTACTTGAAAAAACTAAATGGTTGTTGGATGATCTATGCTTGCTATTGGTCGGCTGATCTAGGTTGTTTGTTTGTGTTTGGTGTAGGATGAGCTACAGCGGAACACCCTTGAGCTGTAGTTCTTTGCAGAATCCGGAGAAGATCAAGTTTAAAGGTTAGTTGTGCATTGTAGTTCTTTGCATATGCTTTTTTTTGAAATTCAAAATCTTTATCTGATGCAAAGCACTATAAAATAATGCAATTCTATACATGTTTGCGCTATTCAAAATCTTTAACTAATTCAGTGAAGTGGAAATCCATGACTCTTTTTATATTAGGTTTAGTTGAAGATAAATTTCAGTTTATCCGTTCATACCACCAACCTGCCACCACCACACGGCTCCCCATCTCGATCTGATTTTGTCCCCATCTCTATTTGACCCAAGCTATGGATGGTCGCTGGCGACTGGGATTCTTTCCTTATAACCGTCTCCATGGATTTCCAAAAGGTAGTATTATATTGGTTCAGAACCGGCCATCATTGTTTCACTACATATGCAGTCTAGTTTAGAGCATACGAGCCACGATACTGAATTTGGGGCTTTAGTTTGGTTGTAGTACTTCAGCAAATTAGTTAGGAGAGCTATCAAGCAGTATATTATGTTTTTAGGCAAGATTTCTCCCGATCAAGTAATGTTTACCTTACTGTAGGTTTTCTATGAACGATTTGGTTTCTGTCTATTCATGTAGAGACCAAGGATATCGAGAATTATTTTGTGTACCATTGTATTAATGTATATTATGCAAAATGCTGAACCTTCTACAACAGTCTGTAATGATAGTCTTTGCTATTCTATAGCCTGATGACTCCTATGATAAGAAAAGCGGATCGAAAGACCATCTTAGCAATATCCTCAGAGGTATGAAAAAGTTCTGTTGAAGAATAATTTCTTCAGCAACATATGTTTGATTGGTAGCATGTCAAAGTCGTAGGCATGCAGTTCTTATTGAAAACCAGAACCAACCGTGCATTTGGAAGCACTAGAAATACAAAATTCTCTTACATAGGTATAGATTAATTTAAGTGCTTCTATGGCTATTGAAGATTCATGATTCTCCCTTCTGAAAACATTGTAGGTTAAGAAGCTAGCCAAAAAGGCACGATCTAGGAATATTTCTCCTAATGAGTTTATAGGAGTGTCTTTTAGGCAAGTGACTTGTACATATTTGACATTGAAATTTATTAGTAAAGCTATACTGTAGTAACATTTTACATGTTTGACATTGACTTGTACATGTTTGACATTAAAATTTACATATTTCTCCGAGCCGGAAAGTGCAGTACATTAGTTGTTTCTGTCTTGTACATGTTCAAGGTTGATTGTAAGCTAATTTGTGTGTTGTACATTAGTTGTTCCTTTCTAGTATTTTTACTATCCAAGCCATGCATTTCCTTAACTAGGACATCTGTATATTTAAGTTCTACTTAAAAGTGATGTAGGTTTGTATCACCAGTATAATGTTTGCTAATAGCTTCAGAATTTATATGAACATGTGTTTATTTTCTTTCTACCTGGTCTATGTTAATTTTATAAGATATTTATTTTTTTGACTGACAGCCATAACCATCATTTCCTCTCTTTTAAATGAGCTACATGCCGAAGATGGAAGAACTGAAGGCTTCATACTTATCAAAGAGTTGATATTCATATTTTTGTGGCCGTGTGTTATTTGTACTATGGAATCTTTGTGATATATTACAATGTACTTTTGTAGATGTTTTCTATTCCTAGGTTATGTGAATTATGCCTGATTGTATTATTTGTGGACGTGGACCATTCTTGGGTTACAATTTTGGTTAGAATTATTGAATGTGATTTGAGATGCACTTACCAAAATATTATTTGTGTAATTCCTGTATGTTTATCCAAATGCTATTTGGGATTTTAAAAGGCCATAGCGACTGGAGCAATTTATAATTCCTGGAAAAAATGGTTGAAAATAAAAAGAGATGAACGGTAAAAAGGCCACAACCCTAAAATTAAAAAGGTCATGGGCCTAAAAACAAAAAAGGCTAAAATATTAGGCTTGGCCCAAGTAGCAACGAGAATTGATAGAAAAAAATTAATGGACTGAATTGTTGGCTTGGCCCATGTAATTTTTGAAATGGACCGGGCTGATTGTTTGCCACGTAGGCTCAACCACATAGGATCTGACCTGGCGAGGCCAGTTTGCTCGTGACGATATCGGATCGTCATAATGGTTATGACGATTCAAAATCGTCATAGACGGTTATGACGATTTCACTAAAATCGTCGTTATAGTTCATTTGCGACGCTCAACTTTCGACGATCTCAAAATCGTCATAGAATCGTCATAAGCGGGCTATTGTGACGATTTTGTGACGAAAATAGAGGGTCATATATAGACAGATTCCTTGTAGTGAGTACCCAAGAGTATTGTGTCAGATAGAGGAACCCAATTCACTTCCCATTTTTGGAGGCAATTACATGAGTCATTGGGAACAAGGTTGGAATTCAGCACTGCTTTTCATCCTCAAACTGATGGACAGACAGAAAGGACTAATCAGATTCTTGAAGACATGTTGAGGGCATGTGCCCAAGACTATGGAGCCAGTTGGGATGAAAGTCTTCCTTACGCAGAATTTTCTTATAACAACAGCTATCAAGCCAGCATTGAGATGGCACCATTTGAGTTTATCTACGGGAGAAAATGTACCACCCCATTGTTATGGAATGGTGTGGGGGAAAGAAGTTTGTTCGGACCAGAACTTATCAAAGAAGCTGAAGAGAAAGTCAAGCTGGTTGAGGACAGATTAAAGATAGCACAGTCCCGACAGAAAAGCTACGCAGATCCTAAGCGTAGAGAAGTCACCTATGAAGTTGGTGATAGAGCTTATCTTAGAGTGTCAGCACTTCGTGGAGTGAAGAGGTTTGGAGTCAAAGGGAAGTTGGCCCCAAGATATGTTGGACCATTCAAGATTCTGAGTCGTAAAGGAGAAGTTGCTTATGAAATTAAATTGCCAGAGTCTTTGTCAGCTGTTCATAATGTGTTTCATGTGAGTCAGCTTAAGAAATGTCATCCAGAAATGCAAGAAACTTCTTTGAAGGATACTATACCTTTGGAAGAGGTTCAATTGGAAAGTGATCTCACTTATGAAGAGAAACCTATCAAGATTCTTGAGACTGCAGAAAGAGTCACATGGACTAAGACTATCAAGTTCTGCAAAGTTCAATGGAACCATCATTCCGAAGAAGAAGCAACATGGGAAACAGAAGATGATCTTCGGAAAGACCACCCTCACCTATTTGCTAACCAATCCGAATCTCGAGGGCGAGATTCACGTTAAGGGGGTTAGATTTGTAACATCCCTAAAATCATGTTTCAAACTCATGCATATCATCCATGCATCCATGATCATATAGAGTTCATTTCAAACAAATCAATTAAAAAACAGGAGCATATGAGCTCATTATTTTATGTGATCAGCATTTAAAACAAATACAAATCTACAATGTGAGATAGGTGTTCAGTGAACCAAACTGTAACATCCCTAAAATCATGATTTCAAAGATTGCATATCATTCATGCATGCATATAGAATTGAGGTCAATTTCAAACTCATTTCAGAAAACAGAAGCACATAGTACTATCATTTTATGTGAGCAAACTTAAATCAAATGGCCATCCCCATTTGAGAGTTTGAATGTCTTAAACCTAGATGGTTTATCTCCCTTGTTGATTGGTTTGAGTGTGGAGTTAGAACAAAGTTTTACAAACTTAGGGCAATGTCTCTGTTATTTTGTTTCTCCAAGAATGACCAAGTATTTTCAAAGTGACCACATAGTTTTATGCCAAGTTTTGTGACTGTTGCCCACTACAAAAATACCAAATAGATTTGAATTCAAATGGAGTTTTAATTCATTTGAAAACCATTCCTGAAAATCAAATTAGAAAAAGAAAAGAGAAAAGAATTGGAAAAGGGCCGGCGCCAGGAATTTGGCCCAGCAACAGACGCGGCCCAACTAGCCCACCCGGATTCTCCCCCCTCTCTCTCTCACGCGCAGAAGCGCCCACGCGGTCACTGACGCTCGGACCCCACCTCCTCTCTGCTGATTTCGCTGACAAGCGGGCCCCGCCCACGTCATCGTCGTCTTCCCCAAAATCTCGCGCACGAACTCCGCCGCTGCCAGTTGCTGCCTTGATTCCGCGAGGTAAATGGCATTGAATCACTAGGCATTTCCTGTCGAGCCTCTGGCTACTTAAACCCCTCTCTCTCGCGACCATTTCCCCTCAACCAATTCCCCCTTCACGCCCCCAGGCTGCTCGCAACCCGCTCGACGCTGCCGCTGTTCCGACGACCGCGCCGACGAATTCCGGTGAGCTTCGTGTTCCCCTCTGTCCCTGACTCATGCTATCAAGCTCAGCAACTCCTTGCGCATCTACTGACACCCCCGTTTGTTCTCGCATGGTCTGTAGCTCCGGCAACGACTTCGACCGAGCGCCGCCGCTCTCTGCACGAACTCCGGCGACCTCTCCCCGTAAGTACCAGCCTCCCCTTGCGCTCTGCCTGATACGCCTAGGACCCCCGTTGTCTTGCGCATCTAACGGTGCCCTTCTTTTGACTTAGCGCGACGCAGAGCCTCGCCAACGTTGACAGCAGCCGCACCCGACGCGTTCGCGAACTCCGGCGAGGAATCTCCGACGACCCCGTGCGCCCCTTGCCAAACCACCTCCACGTTGAGCTTCGCCTCGACCTTGCGGTTCTGGTAAGCACACCCTTTTCCTCCCCGAGCGACCTAGAACGCCAGCGCCGCCACTGACAGAGCGCTCCGCCGCTCGCCGTTGCCGCGCGCCGCCAGAACGTGGTCGCTTGATCGAGAGCCGTTGGATCTGGAACCAACGCGTGCGATAGAACCACTTAGCGAAGCGTTATGTTTTGATCTGAACCGTGCATCGCCACTTAGATCCTACGGCTCGCGTGCGTGATCCGACGCGAACCGGTACGCGCCAGTAAGAATAGGACGCGTGGCTAGGGTTTGGATTTAAAACAAAATTTGAAACAGATTTAGATTCAAATTTGATTAGGCTATAACTTTTGATTCCCACGTTAGATTTTTGCAAATTTTATACCGTTGGAATCAGGAAGACAAGCCCTTTCTAAGTATGAAATGTGTTTAAAGTTTAGGTTCTATTAAAATGGTTTCTTTTGCAGAAACTTGTTTAGGACTATTTTGAGTATAGAAATTGTTTAGAAAATTGTTTTAGTGTAGAATAAACTTGGTTTAGCAAGTTTTTAACTTGGTTATGTTTCAGTACTATGCACTTGCTTGGTGGAGTTTTAAAAATCATCACTTAGCACTTTTGCATGCATACATATGTATATGACTTGTATGTGATTGTGGTCATATTTTATGTGTAGATTTTGGTGCTAGTGATTGTGATTGTGAAGAGTGCTACTCTCCCCACTACCAAGGCAAGTGGTACTTCATGAATATTTCCATCCCTATATTTTATACAAGCATTAGAAATATTTTGCTAAATCTTGCATGTTATTTTTTTTGCCAAATGCCATGATGGGAAACCCTAAGTAGTTATAGAATTTCTAGGAAATTCCTAAGTTAAGTTACTATGCCATGCTTAGCCTAGCTAGCAGCAAACAAGGGTTGGTAAGTATATACATGCTATGATGAAAATATTTCTAAGTCTTTGGACTTATGTTTTTCTGAATAAAACAACTAAGTCAATGAATCACCTGGGTGGAATGGGACTTGATTGGTGGTTTTTGGTTGAGTGGTTACACAAGGCCCATGGATATGGTTTACCTTGTGTATCTCACTTGTGGTATGCCACCCAGGAACAAAGAGATTTTAGAGGCCAAGTGTTGAGAAGCTTCTAGTGCAGCCACTTGGCAATATGGGCTCTGCCAGGATCACATAGGTTGCTAGAACTTAGCCATTTGGACAGTTGGTGGTAGTGGGAATGATAGGTTGGAGCACGTCCATTTGGTCTAAGGGAAGGCTTCTGAAAGGTCCTGTCTTGGTGAAAATCAAGGCTTGTGGGGAAAGTGCACAACCTCTGCAGATGGAAGAAACTAAGTACTTAGCCAAGTCCATGGTAATGGACAACTTGAGCATCAAGGCATGGAAGCTATCAAGAATCTCCTCATCCCAATTTCTAAGTAAAATCTTGTGGGTGAACAAGGGTGAAGGACCTCAATGTCTATTGATGGATCCTTGGGAAAAGCTTTGACAAAGAAAAACTTAGTGATTTCAACTAATAGGAAAAACCTATTTTTAGCAAAGCAAGCCAAGCTACACTTAGCCAAAATGCATATAGTATTATAGTCCACCTACATTTTACTAAGGTATCACTTGCCAATACTATTCCAAAGTATTGACCCACTGTGGCTGTAACTTGTAATGTTGCAGGTTACTCCGATGAGGATTAGGTGTCATGAGTCTACACTCAACATGTTTGCCTGTGGCACATGAAGATGAAGACTTATATTTATTTAATTATTTAAATTCTTGTATTAGGCCTGTGGCCTTGAGTTGTAAAGACTATGTTTATCTCTGGAATGAATGTAATAAATGACCCTTGTTTCTGTGTACTTCATCTTAAACTGTGGATGCTAGCATTGATCCAGGGACTAGCATTGCAATCACAGGGATCCTTTTTTCTTTACAAAGGAGGGATCTTACACAAACCCTGTGTTTTATTGCTTTTAGAGTGTATTGCTAGATTGCAAGGATTTAACCCAAGTTTCAAACAAATATAATTTGAAAACCAATTTCAAAACCTAAATAAAACTAGTGCTAAGTCACTGCTTATTTTATTTATTCAAGTACCAGGCCAATTCAAAGTGACCACTTGGTTTTATGCCCAGAATTGTGATTGTTGCACACTGCAAAAATCCTGAAAAGATTTGAATTCAAATAGATTTTGAAATCATTTGAATTTGATTCCTAAAATTGAAAACAGAAAAAGAACAGGAGAAAAGAATTAGAAAAGGGCCGGCGCCACCTATCTAGCCCAACGACGGATTCAGCCCACTAAGCCCACTCGGGTTCCCCCTCTCTCTCTCACTCGCAGACGAACCCACCAAGTCACTGACCACCCGACCCCACCTCCTCTCTGTTTCACTCGCTGACGAGTGGACCCTGCGACCACGTCGTCGTCATCGTCAATCACGCGCGGCCGCGACGCTCGCTCCGCCGTTACCTCGCCGCAGTCACTGCGGGCTTAATTGCCATTGATACCGCGCGCGATCCTTGCCCCCGCTCTGGCTATAATACCACCTCCCCCTCGCGGCGATTTCCCCCAACAAAGCCAGACAGAAACGCCCCCAGGCTACCCGCAATCGCTCTTGCACCGCCGCTGCACAGGCGCACTCCGGCGACCAATCTCGGTGAGTACTGACCTCCCCCCTGTCTCTGGTTCAAACCATTGTGACCAGCATGTCCTTGCGCATTCACTGATGCCCTCTTTTTTTTCTCGTGACCCAGAGCGACATCTTCGTTCACACCCGCGAACACCTGAGCCGCCGCTCAACTCCGACGTGCAATTCAGGTAAAACGAGACCGCCCCTTGCCTCCCCTTTGATACTGCCTTGATCGCCAGGCCTTTGCGCATCTCCTAAACCATCTGGCTCGTGCTAGGTCGACGCATAACCTCGGCAACGTCTTCGACAGCAAGCATCTGACGCCGCCAGCAACTCCGCGACGAGCTCCCTCGGCCACTACAGCGCGCCCCTTGACCAGCCATCGCCACCTTGAGCATCAGCAACACACGGCGAGCTTGTTAAGCCTCTTCTCCCTCTCCCGTGTGACCTGGAGCGCCGGTGGTAGCTCTGACAGAGGCGCCGCCGCCAGTCGCCGCCGCTAGCGCCGCCACTAGATGGTCAGGTTGCTTAGGATCGTTAGATCTAGATCCTGCGGATACGATAGATCCTAGGCGAAACGGTAAGATTAGATCTAGGCCGCGCGTTTAAGTTAGATCTGACGGCTCACAGATGCGATCCTGAGCGAACCGGTACGCGCCAATCAGAACGTGACGCGTGGCCAGGAATTAGATTTAAAATCAGGATTTGAATCTATTAGTTGTTTGAAATTGTTTTAGCCATAACTTTTGATTCCCACGTTCAAATTTGACAAATTTTATATCAATGGAATCGGGAGAACAAGCCCGTTCCAAATATGCAATGTGTTTAATGTTTTGTTTCGGTTAAAATGGTTTTATTTACAGAAACATGTGTAGGCCTATTTTGTGTATATAAATTATTTGAGAAATGTTTTAAGGTTTAAATAAATGTTGTTTGGCAAGTTTTGAACTTGTTTATGAACCAGTACTGTACACTTGTCTTGTTGAGTTTAGAAAATCATCACATATCATGTTGCATGCATCCATATATTTTTGCTTGTATCTATTTGTATGTGATTTGTTGCTATGATTCTATGTGTAGATTTTGGTGCCAATAGTGATTGTGAGGAGTGTAGCTACTCTCCAAACTACCAAGGCAAGTGGTGCTTCATGATATTTTTGTCCCTATGTTTTCTACTAAGCATTAGAAATATTTTACTAGTCTTGCATGTTATATTTTACTTATGCTATGCTTGGGAAATCCTAGTTAAGATGCTCATCTATGCCATGCTTAGCCTAGCTAGTAGTAACCAAGGGTGGTGAAATATACATGCTATGATAAAAATATTTCTAAGTCTTTGGACTTGTGTTTTGCCTAATAAAACAACTAAGTGAATGAAACACCTAGGTGGAATGGAAGGAATGGTTTATGTTGAGTGGTTACACAAGGCCCATTTCTATGGTTTACCTTGTGTATCTCACTTGTGGAAAGCCACCTAGGAACAAAGAGATTTTAGAGGACAAGTGTTAATAAGCTTCTAGTGCAGCCACTTGGCAATATGGGCTCTGCCTGGATCACATAGGTTGCTAGAACTTAGCCATTTGGACAGTTGGTGGTAGTGGGATGATAGTTTGGAACGCGTCCATTTGGTCTAAGGGAAGGCTTCTGAAAGGTCTTGTCTTGGTGAAAATCAAGTCTGGTGGGGAAAGTGCACAACCTCTGCAGATGGAAGAATCTAAGTACTTAGCCATGTCCCTGGAAAAGGACAACTTGAGCATCAAGACATGGAAGCTATCAAGAATCTCCTCATCCCAATTTCTATGTAAAACTTGTGGTTGAACAAGGGTGAAGGACCTCAATGTCTATTGGTGGTTCCTTGGGGAAAAGTTTTTGACAAAGAAAAACTTAGTAATTTCAACTTATAGGCAAAACCTATTTTGAGAAAAGCAAGCCTAAACTACACTTAGCCAAATTTGCATATAGTATTTAGTCCACCAAATATTAAACTAAGGTATCACTTGCCAATACTATTCCAATGTATTGACCCACTGTGGCTGTAACTTGTGATGTTCCAGGTTACTCTGATGAGGATTAGGAGTCATGAGTCTACACTCAACATGTTTGCCTGTGGCACATGAAGATGAAGACTTTTATCTATTTACTTATTTAAACTCTTGTACTAGGCTTGTGGCCTTGGAGTTGTAAAGACTATGTTTGTCTCTGGAATGACTGTAATAATGACCTTTGTTTCTGTGTACTTCATCTTAAACTATGGATACTAGCATTGATCCAGGGACTAGCATTGCAATCACAGGGATCCTTTTCCTTTATAAAGGAGGGATCTTACAATATAATTCGGATCCAATCCTCATTAGGCTTCCAGCCCCTTAAGTGTGTGACCCTATAGGTTCATATGTGTATAGACATGACACAAATACACTTATTCTGTCAATAGTTGGTAGCGGCCTCTAGCAAGACGTGCCAACTCCTAAACGCATACAAAGATCATATCGGACGAACCATCACAAGGTTTAGTACATGTCTTTCCTTTTGCCTCACGATATTTGGTCTAGCTCCAAGCTGACCTCCCTTTCTCGATACCATGATTCGGAATCCCTTTACTAGGTTAACTCTTAACCATAGGTAGCACGGCCATGCATTTCTAGATCCGATCACTCGAGGGGCCCAGAGATATCTCTCTCAAGTAGAGAGGGGCAAATCTGTAACATCCCAAAAAAATTAAACTAGAATCATCAAACTCTAATCTTCAAAATTAGGGTTAACAAAAACTTTTCTAAATAAAAATAGGAAAGCATGCATGAGGGTATGCATTTCATTTTGAATTCTTTTGAACCACCTTGGTTGTGTGTTCCTTTGCTTTTAAATGGATGCTTAGGTGAAATAAACATCATCTAAACAATTCCCAAACTTTTCTCAAAGACAAGTAAATCAAAACAAATAAAATAAGGGAATGGTCATTTTGACCAATTTAACTCCCATGCCTACTTTGGCTGTCTCAAACTTTTAGAACCTAACAGAAACTTTTCTGGATCTTTGTACCCCTTGATTGTACTCATAACAAAGTATCAAGGCCCACTTTGTGATCATCCAGAAATTTTCAAATGCATAGTTTAAATGACAATTCAAAATTGAATCTTTATCATATGGGAAGATCCCACTTTTTCAAAAACCACTCAAACAAGCTCAACTTTCAAAACCCAAGCATCTGGAGACTCACAAGCACCAACCTAGCACACCCACCAAAAATATTTTCAAAATTCAAAACATGAATTCTTGCGGCCATTTCATCAAACACTTGGCAGAAACAAATCAAACTGGCCTAACTTCACTGTTTGGAGCAGTAATTTGGCTAAGCAATGTTCACTATTGATCACCCTTGTCTCCCCCAGTGCCAACCAATGCTTGGACCAACCCTAGCCCCTACCCTTTTCCCCATGTCATGCCAACCCGAGCATCCCCTTGCCAGCCGACAATGGCTAGCTAGCCAGAGCAAGCACCAAGCCTAAACAACATGTCTAGGAGCAAGCCAACACCCCACTGCCACTCCCTGTCCAGCGCTCGAACCTTTCCAGCCACTGGACCACACGCACAAACCATGCCAAGCTCGCTAGCAACCATGCCGAGAGCGAGCCCCGTGCGCTACGCTCGACCGACGCCCACAGACCACGCGCCGCCCTCACCGCGTGCATACGTGATCACCACCGTCCCAGCAACCCCGCAGACACGCTCGTTCGCCGCCGCGCGGACCACGCGCGTTGTGCGCCATTAAATCTTCCGTCGGGCACGCGCTGAGCACCGTCGCGTTCCGACCAAAACGCACCGCCCCATGCCTCGCCACCATGTCGTTGAGCATCACCAGGGAGCACTGCACCGCCCCCTACCGTCGCCCATGCTGATAGTCGTCTCTACCGTCGACCACGACGAGCTCATCTTGCGCCCCGTCGGTCCCCTCTCGCCACTATAAATAGAGGCCACCCCCAGCCGATTTGAGCACACCATCTCACTCCCCTCTCTTCACTGATCGTCCCACCCCGTTGCTGGAGCAAGGCGAGCAACACTTCGCCGGAATTTCACCAGAGCCCGCCGCCTCTAGAGGAGAAGGAAGCCAGCGATTGGAGCTGCCCCAGGAGAAGTTGCCGGTACCAGGAGGTTCACCGTCGTCGACTTCGTCGTTCGCCCGCCTCGCCGACCCTCCCCTGAACCCTGGTGAGCCCCCGACGACCCCACTGGCCGCGCTAGGTTTCTGTCTTGCCGGCGTTGCCCAACGTCGACGATGACTCTCAGCAGTTGGATTAGAACCAGATCGAACGCACCACATCGCCCCATACCTCTACTCACCCCCTCGTCTCACTGACGCGTGGGGACAACCACGTAACTATCCCGTGTAAGCGCTATGCTTAGCAGGCCGGCCCAGTATCATTTCCCGCGCAGCCCAGTTATTTGAATTTAACCTTTTCCATTTTATTACAAACACACTTCTGTACCTAGTTTCAAAAATCAACCTAGGTCGATTCAGTGAACCAAATTGAGTGAAACCAATTTTGATAGAAAGATCTTGAAATCCTGAATCCAAGCCTGTTGGATTCAAGTCATTTGGATCTGTAGATCATCCTTGGTAAAAATAACAAGACCGAAGCTTTTCTGCATTCAAACATTTTTCAAATTAAAACCATAATAGCTTTTGAGTTTATTCCAACTCTCAAAAATCACATTCAACCATACCTTTCAGAATATATAAAAATATATAGGTTTACTTACAGAAATAATGTTCAAGTAATAAAAGAATGCCACATAGGCATTTCTAGTCACTTTATTTAATTAAAATAAAAGGGTAAAACCTTATTAAATTGTGACACCACTTTAAATCATATTCCCATGGAATACAATATGTGGTGATGACATGTGTCAACATGATCCCATGTTTAGTTTGGAGAATATTAAATCTTAAGTAGTTTTTCAATGAGTAGAAATTACTTTTCTAAAAATAAAAGGAATTAATCCAAGCTTTAATCTTGTAATGTTAGTGATGATGCTAGATCATCTATAGGACCCTTGTGTGTGATGATTGCAAGTAGTTAAAAATTGTTTGGTGATTGTGTATCTCGTATTTATTTATAGACGCTAGTACCGACCAAGGATACGAGGAGGAAGGAGGATACTACGAAGAAGAAGCCAAGGAGAACTTCAACCACTGCTCTACTCAAGGCAAGCTATTAACCTTGCAAGCTAACACTTACAATTTAGCAAGCCTTACTAATCAAGTTGACCTATGCAAGCCAATACTTGCTTGTCACCCTGCCAACTATATGCCTTAAGCATAGATGATCCTACTCACTTGATAAACCAATCCTAGTTTTTACTTACAAGCTTTATATTTTATTTCTTTATCGAAGCTATTACTTAGAGTTTACTTAAGTGAATTGTAGATACTAGAAAGATATTTGAAGGTTGCATAAAGAGCATAAAATTTGGCCTAAGCTAGATAATCTTGATATCATCCCAAGGCATAAGATTGAACTTAGTTGAAACTATACTAGTTTACCACCCCTCATTACTACTTACCCCCACTTGTAGATGCTAGTGCTAAGCATAAAACCTGATCAACATTAGATGGGAATACTTGGTAGAAAAATGGTTATGAAAACCTTGGAATGATGGATCATTCTATTGAAATGTTTTGGACATGTGTTTCCAAACACCAGATGATTTATGGTGATGAAAATATTGAGGCATGAGCCTTAGCCCTTTATAAAATTGATGGTTGTCTGGATGCGATACCATTCTAATTTTATCGTACAACCATAATACCCGAAGATTGGGTAGGTCTTGACTGGAAACTTATATACCTTAGTATTAGTTCCCTCACAGCCAAGGTATGAGCTGAGGCTACCTTGTGAAGATTGTCCACCTGTGCAGTACCCAAGATGACAGTTGGTCATGGTTGGGAGGACAAACTCACAGGAGAGGTGCTTATACTAGGGCGTGTAATTGAAAGGTTAGGATTGATTATCCGCATACTGAGTATGGTGAATTCGGGATTTATTACTGACGATGTATCGAATATTGTGGTGAAAGTATACAATCTCTGCAGAGTGTCAAACTATTCGAATAGCCGCGTCCGCGGTTATGGACAGTTGGAGTGGCCATACTATTCCCCCGTCAGACCTTTTCAAAAAAACTTGTGAAATAAATTGAGACTTTGACTTAACCACAACAGAGTTGTGACATGAAATACAAGTTCCCACTTAGGAGTTATAAAATTGTGACTAGCTTCTCTTGCTTCTGAACTTAGTAGAAATAAATCTGGCTTCTTGCAAAACAACCCTAGAGCTTAGTGTCCTATTACAAAAAAACCCTTCACTTGTTCGTATTAGTTTGCGAGTACTTAAAGAGTACTCATGGCTTTGTCACTGGCTATTCCCATGGCCAGACTATGAAGAGGAGTACCTGGAGGATGGACCCTAGGAAGGTTATGACAACTAGGATCATCTCCCATCGTCAGCATTGCCTGTGATCCCGAAGATAGAGCTTCGTCTACGCTACCATTATTATTACGTATTCCGCTGCTTCAAGTTGTATTAAGAACTGGATCATGAGATCCCTATTTGTGTAAGAACTTATGTACGGTTTGTAATGGTTGATGTACTATGCAGTACCATCCGGAGTCCTCCCCGGGGCCACATGACTCGGACTTGGGTATGTGCAACTCCTTGGCTACTATATGCGTGCAAACAGGGTTCCGTAAGACAAGTTGTTAGTTCCATTTCATGTGGTCAGTATGTCTAACCGTTTTAACTCTTTTGGTGCTGCAGCGTTTGGTGAATTTGTGGAGTTGATGAAGAGCAACAGATTATGAGTAGTAGGAACTTGTCATCAGTCGGGTTGTTGGACTGAAGCAGTATGCTCCGAGGAGGAACTGTTATTTTCTCGTTCATTTCTCTTGTCAGCTGACCAAACCTATAAAGTAACTAGTGGTATTGTACTATTTGTTGGAGATTGAAGAATAAGATCCTTTGAGATGTATCGAGACAGTTGTAAAACAACTATGCTTATTCTGGCGCTGGCGCCTGCAAGTTGTACCTTTTTGCGACGGGCATGAAATCTGGCTCCTTGTTTGTAGTTGAGCGCTTTAGTTGACCAAGCTGAAACAGAAGAAATTATATTATCTCGTTGGCAGCTTGTGCCGTGAGTATTCGTTCTACAAACTCATAGATAGAAACCAAAGTAAGAGGCAGCTAGACTGGACAGAATGAAACTCGTTGGCAGATCATAGGACCCCAATCTGAATTGATCTTACTCATGGGTAGGGTAACCCAATTAGCCATGGGTGAGGAATGCATATGAGTGCATACCCATGGGTTACCCGATTAGTATTACTACCCCTCTGTTTTAAAATAAAAGAACGATTAGTATTACCCCTCTGTTTTAAAATATAAGAACGATTAGTATTACTACCCCCTCTGTTTTAAAATATAAGAAGATATTTTAGCTTTGTAAAAGAAGTGTATCCGGACGCTTTAATGTCTAGGTTTGTGAAGATTTACAGTGAATATACACACTAAAAAGAGTCTAGATACACTCCTTTTACAAAGCTAAACCATTTTATATTTTAAAACGGGGGAGTAGTTTATATGAATGAATCTATAAAACTCACATCTTATTGCTTGCTGTATTGTGCAAGTACCGTAGGTAGTAAAGGATACCCCAATCTGAATTGATCTTTCTCATGGGTAACCCAATTAGCCATGGGTAGGGAATGCGTATAAAAGTGGTGTTTTATATGAATGAATCTACTATAAAACTCAGATCTAGATGCCCTCACGCCTCCTGCCTTTGGGAGGCGATGCGCCAGTTATGGCACCTGCCTTTGGACATTGATCTTCAGGTGGTGTCGACGTCATGGTTCCGGTCAGTGGTCTTGTCTGCACCTGTGGAAACAAAACCCCGGTCTGCAACCATAAAACTCCGGCGGGTACAAGGGCTCAGGCCTTTTTTTTTCCAACAAAGCCCATGCCTGGCCCGGTCCGTATGTAAAGATGCTCATAGTCAAAGTACAGCGAAATTACAACTATACTAAAAGTCGAAATACACAAAAGTATAATTTTACTTAGAGCCAAAGTACGCGAAAGTACAGTTATGCTTACAGGCAAAGTACACGGAAGTACAACTATACTCAAAGTCGAAATACACGAAAGTAGAACTCTACTCAGAGCTGAAGTACGCGAAAATACAAATATACTAACAGTCAAAGTACGCAGAGCAACAATTGTACTAAGAGCCGAAGTACACATAAGTATAAAGAGATATACTCACGGCCAAAGTACACAAAGGTACAAACGCTAATCAGAGCAAAGTACATGAAAGTAATAATGTACTAAGAGCCAAAGTACAGAAAAATATAAGTGTACTTACTGTCAAAGTATGCGAATGTTCAAATATGTAGTAACCCAAGTACAAAGTATACTAAGAACCCAAAGTACAATAAATACAATTAATCTAAAGTACGAGCGCAGCGGAAAGTACAATAAAAAGTTATTCGAAACCTATCAACATGAGATCTAGTTTTAAAGATCTCGGCACGAGGAGCTCAAAAGTGAAAACATTTCTTAATTTAGACAAACGGTGAAAGGGCATTTCCTGCCTTAATGATGTTTTGATGTTTGTTGTCAACAGAAGTAAGTTTTTATCAGTGTAAAGGCACAAGACAGTTGAAAGGATCATATGGGTACCTAAAGGGGAGGGGGGTGAATAGGTGCTACTTCAAATTTTCTTCTTTTTCAATTTAGGGTTTGACAAGAAAGGTGAATTCTCTAGATTATGCAACTAAGGTGAATTTACCTATATGTCAAGCAAACAACAACTAGCACAACACTAAGCACGAACAAGTAAGTAAAGTGCGGTAAAGGATAGAAGTAACCAAAGTGGTGGACACGGAGACACAAGGATTTGTTTCCCGTAGTTCCTTCCTTTTGAGGGGAAGTACGTCTACGTTTGGAGAGGGGGTGGTATCAAACCACCTACGGCACGACAGGCCTCCCTTGTTCTCCGATGAACCTCACCCCAAGGGGATCGATTCACCTTCCACTATATCGGCAACCTTCGAGGTGGAAGCCCACACCTTTACAACAAGTTCGAGGCATACATCCACAACTTAATTGGAGGCTCCCGAATACAAGCAAGCTGTCAAACAATCAAAGTCAAGCTTGTAAGAACCAAATCAAAGCTAGGGTTTCAAAGAAACACTAGAGCATGGGGGCCCTCAAGTGAATGAGGGGGAAATGAAGATCTCTCTTGGTGAAGCTGTAGATCAAGGCCTCCTCCTTCGATGATCCAAAGATCAATGACTTTGGATGGTTGGATGAAGAAATCTTATAGATTTGGTGGCTCTAATGGATTTTGTGTTCTTGAGCAGCTCCAGCGACTGGAGGAAGGGGTTAAGGGTCCCTATTTATAAGCAGCCCCTTCCACGAACCGTTTTCTAACCGTTGGAGAAGAACTAGACCGGAGACTCTGGTCTGTACACCGGAGTCTCCGGTCTACACCGGAGAATCTAGTCCATCTCCGGTCCAGCCTCCGGACCAGTATGCAGTACGACCCAGGTCTTCTGAGAGCCAAGTGGGTCGGAGACTCCGGTCCTCCAGCACCGGAGAATCCGGTCTGAGCCCACACCGGAGATTCCGGTGAAGCCTCCGGACCTTGCTCTGCACCCCCATACAGAATGACCCAGCCATGTTCCTGAAGCCCCCACCAGGGACTCATCCGGAAACTCTGGTCCACACCGGAGACTCCGATCCAGGCAGACAGGAGACTCCGGTCTGGTATTTCCAGAACTATATCAATCTTGCAGGAATCTTTCCAAAGTGTGAGGGTACTTTTCACTTATCATAATATCAACCCGTGGACAGTGACAAACTGTAAAATGATCGACTTGTTGTTAACGAACACCAAAAGTGATTATGACAATAAATGTCCTTTCAATCTCCCCCTTTTTGGTGTTCGATGACAACAAGTGATTTTGCATGGAATAAAATTTATGGGGCTCCCCCTGACTATGTGCAATAAGGTAAACAAGTAAATCATGCAAGGTAGATAGTATCAACGATAGCACACATAGATCTCACATGAGTTAAAATAGGAAGTGCACAAGCACATAGTCACACACATACGGCAAATAACACATATGAAGTTCAAAGTTAGAATATGGCAAATGAAAGCTAAGCAAATAAGAGTGAATCCAAAGCCCCCAAACCCATGCAAATCGATGAGAATGTCTTCTCCCCCTTTGGCATCAAAATGCCAAAAAAGGGAAAATGCCTAAGCTAGCGCCCCAACAACTCAGTAGTCATCGTCATCCTCATCATCCTCGGCATCCTCATCCTTATCCTCACCGTCCTCAACAAAGTCATCATCATCATTAGGGACTGCAGGCCCTTTGCCGTGAGGGCAAGAAGAGGAGGTACCCTGGTACCCGTAACCAGAGGTGACATCAGCAAAGGTCTTCCAATCCACCAGGCTATCCTCTTGGGCATTCCATGCCCCAAACGAGAGTGTGTGGTCAGACTCCGTGGACTGCTGAGCACCATGCTTATCATTGTATTCATCCTCTCCTTCCTCATCATCCCCTTCACCTTGTTCCTTGATCTCCTTGAGAAGCTTCTCAATGCGACGGTTGCTTTGGTAGGATGCATGTTGCTGCTTACGGACGTCTACGTTCATGCAACAAAGGGTCCTCTCCCAGAAAGTGGCCTTCTTGACCCGCTCATGTACATAGTACCGAGTCATGGAAGGCATATGTGCATTGGAGGCATTCTTCCTCCAAACTCTAGGTGGAGAGGGGGGCCCTCTCAGTCTCAATCTCCTTATCATCATCGGCATAGTGACGCCTAGGAGCAGGCCCCATACGCCCCTTCTGCTGCAGTGAGACCAATGCATGCTCAGTGAGATGCGGTGCTATGCCAAGTGGGGAATTATGCTCCTTGGAGTTGATGAGACTCATAACCAAAGGCATATGGAGGAGACTTATTGAAAAGAATAGCATGGAACATATCCTCAAATATAAAATCCATCACATCAATAGGTTCAGCATCTGCCTCTGGGCCAGCATTGTAGGTCCGGTGGGTATGATAAAGAAGGTTGACTATCCCACCCCTAATAGCATCGTCATTCCCAGCACTTGGTGCGATGGTATGACGGAATATCCTCAACATTAGGTTGTAGAGAGGCTTGAGTCCCTTGGACCCCCTACAACACCCTCGCTGCCATACAGAGGTGCAAGCTTCATCTTGTTCTCACCAAGAGCCGCAGAGTGCATGCACAGACCAACTGGAGTGGATACGCCATGAAAGGTCTCAAAGATGACATTGGCAAAATCATGGAATGTAGCTATGCAGCAGGTGGTGCCGGACATCCAAGTCATGGTCCTGTCTTGATCAGAGCCAAATACTACAGTGGCATAGAACAGCTGCACAAGGTAGACATTGTAGTCTTCATAAAGCTCCATCAAATTAAACAATCCCAGCTTCTCACGGATCCACATAGCATCACTGAAGTAGGGGCTGAGCCTCATCTGCTCAACACTCATGAACTTCTGAGGGCATATAGGTGATTTAGTGAGCACACCATACACATCCTTCATGAACACCGCCTGCTCCTTCCTCCAGAAACGAGGGTCATCGCTGGTACGAGGCAGCCCATAAAAATCAGTCTTTCTCAGCTCATGAAACTCCTCTTTTGACATTTTGGCCAAGGACTGAAGATTGTCATATTTGGCCTTCTTGGCACGGTCCTCTCGTTCAGTCATTTCCTGTTCCCTACTCAAATAGGCAGCATCACGTGCCTGCTGTCTTTGATTGGAAGGAAGCACGATAAACTAACCCTGAGCTTCATCATAGCGAGGAGTGCCCCTTTGTGACTTGGCCTTGGTATGACGAGGATGGCTAGAACCATCACCTGTGAATAGCAGTGAGGGAGATAGCATGGAGATGAGTATATATGCCCCAGAGATGCAGTACAAGAGCTTTGATGCATTTCTGGTCTGTTTTGATTCACCCAACATCGGAGTCTCCACACCTCATACCGGAGTGAGTCTCCGGCCTAGACCGGAGTCTCCGGCCCTGGGGCCGAAATCTCCGGTCGGGAGGCTCGGGCATGAGATGGGGAGGTGCTGGTGGGGGGTGAATCTAGTAGATCGGGCAATGCAGCAAGGCTAAAGTACTAAAGTGCACGCAAACAAGTGATTCCAATGGACAAATCAACACCAATCCTCAAAAACACATCTAGAGATGAACCCTAGGAGAAAAAGAGGAGGAGAGGTACCAGATCTGTCCATGGGATCGATTCCTCCGGTGGTACTGACCCAATGGAGAACGGGAGAAGGTTGGCCAGTGGCACGGTGGATCCAGGGGGCTTCTTGACCTCCGGGGAGGATTTTGGAAGAGGAGGCGACGGGTTAGGAGGAGGGGGACAGGGTTGAGAATGAAGAACCGTTGTTTTAGTTCACCCCGTCCCCTTCCTATAAGTGGCAGAAACCGTCTGGACCGGAGACTCCGGTCCTCCTCGACCAACAACTCCAGGATAGGTGTTTGGGGACATATATGAGAGATAGATAGGTTTAAGATAGAGAATAGGCTTGGGTTGAGACATCAAACTGTGAAGAACCGATAAGAGCCATAGAAATTCACAAAAATATTCAGGAAAGCTCAAAAGACTAAAATCAAGCAAATGACAAACACGAGTAAGCACCAACCTCTCTAATGTGAGAGGGCGGTGGCCTAGGCCACAATATTTGAGTATACTCGGCTTGGCACCACGAAGATATATCTTGGGTCCATTACCGAAACTCATCATTTAAGCTCACATATCACAAATGATATTAAGAGGAATGATTTTGATTCCTTTGGGTATAATGGGGGGAGGGATAGTCCAATCAATTTGGACCGCACTCCCCCTATATCCATGCCTACACCTAAACCAAATACGGGTCAAGTCACAGGTGAGAATGCAAGATAATCAAGTCAAACTCCTTGAATCTATGATATTTAGTTCATTCCTCAAATAGCAAAACATTGCTTCATCAAGTGGCTTCATGAAGATGTCGGCAAGTTGGTATTTGTTTGACACATATGATAGATCAATATCACCTCGAGCAACATGATATCTAATGAAGTGATGGCGAATCTCAATATGCTTTGTCCTTGTGTGATCCACCGGGTTGTAGGCAATCTTGATAGCACTTTCATTGTCACATAGAAGAGGCACTTTGTCACAATGGACACCGTATTCCTTTAAAGTTTGCCTCATCCATAGAAATTGGGTGCGAGCACTAGCAACTGCCACATACTCGGATTCGGCGGTGGAGAGAGATATACAATTTTGCTTCTTAGAAGACCAACATACCAAGGACCTGCCAAGGAATTGGCAAGCCCCGAATGTTGATTTTCTATCATCCTTATGACCAGCCCAATCCGAAGCCGTGTATCCACAAAGAGCAAATGTTGACCCTCGAGGATACCAAAGACCATAAAATGGGGTATGAACTAAATATCAAAAGATTCTCTTGACCGCCATTAAATGGATTTCTTTAGGAGTCGCTTGATATCTTGCACACACACCTACACTCAACACAATATCGGGTCTAGATGCACAAAGGTAAAGCAAAGAACCAATCATGGACCGGTATACCTTTTGATACACATATTGACCATTTGGATTTTGTTCTAGATGAGTCTTTGTAGCCATGGGAGTAGGAGCTCCATTTAAATCTTGCATATTGAATCTCTTGAGCATATCTTGAGTATACTTGGCTTGGTTGAAGAATTTCCCTCCCCTAACTTGCTTAATCTCAAAACCAAGAAATACTCTCAACTCCCCCAGCATAGACATCCGGAACCTACTAGTCATAAGCTTTAAGAATTCATCATTAAAAGCTTTGTTAGATGAGCCAAAGATAATATCATCAGCATATATTTGGCATACAGAAAGCTCCCCATTTACCTTCTTAGTAAAAAGAGTGGGATCGATTTTCCCAACCTCAAATCCACGGTCAAACAACAACTCTCTAAGGTGCTCATACCACGTGTGTGGAGCTTGCTTGAGCCCATAGAGCGCCTTATCAAGTTTGTACACATGGTTTGGGAAGTTGAGATCCTCATATCCTGGGGGTTGCTTTACATATACCAACTCATTTAATGGACCATTAAGAAATGCACTTTCTACATCCATTTGTTGCAACTTAAAGTTATGATGTGCCGCATAAGCAAGAAGGATACAGATGGACTCAAGGCGAGCCACGGGTGCATATGTCTCTGTTATCACCATATTTTGGCCAAAGGAGGAGATGGGCCGTGATCAAGATGGGCTTGGAAGATACATATATGCAAGGTGTTGTTGAATCGGCCTCGTGCGTGGATTTGGGCTAAATTGCCCGTGTATCTTATGTTGTAGTAGGTTACGTTTCGGTTTAAGTAAAGAGATAGGATTGCTAGGTTTATTCCAAAGATAGAAAGTCTCCGGACTATAAATATGTACCTAAGGTTATTGAGAAAAGGAGGACAATCACGTTCACAACAAACACAATCTCGGCGCATCGCCACCCCTTGTTTCTAGGGTTTTTCTCGGGTAAGTGTCATGCTGCCTAGATCGCATCTCGCGATCTAGGCAGTATCTGCTTATGCGTTATTTGGTGTTACTCGTACTGAAGCCTTGTTGATGGCGAGTAATACTACTATCATAGATTTGTTTAGGCTAGCATCGGTATTTTCCGCTATGATTGTTTAGCTATGCCGCCTTTGCTTATCTCGCTGCCCTTACACCTTTTGGGGTGTAAGGGTAGCATCTTGCTTGATCTTTATTCCGTCGATTCGATCCGTTATAGTTTTGCCTTGTTCTCCAAGGTTTAGTTTGATATCCACGTAGTCAGGCCTTGCAAACGGGTTGAACGATCCAGTAGTACGAAAAGATATGGTTTGCTAATTCGAGAGGAGTTGTTCCGGGAATTGACTTTGCGTCGGTTGTTAGGCCTTCTCTAGGGTTAGTTTTCTGTCATCTTTCGTATTTACCAGGCTCAATTACGTGTAGGATGTTCCAATTACGTGGTGAAAACGTTAAACTGTCGTAGATCGATTTAACTTGTATTGATGAAGCAAGACCCCATGTTATCATCGATCTAATGCAGAACCATGGGATAATCGGCTCCAAGAGCCGATTCACAGGGAAACCTGAAAGCCGATCACGGCTTGAATTTTACGTATGTTTGTTTGCCATGCAGGAAACCAATCGAAGCAATCTTTCACCTTCCTGATCAGGTATAGGTCAGGTGGCACGCCCTCGAACCAGCCAGGACGTGTGCCGGAGTTTTGCGGGCCGTTTCCCGAGGGACCAGGGCCCACCAGCAGTCCTGGGAGCCTCCCGGCTCTCCGTGTTGCCCGTTGCTGCTCGCCGGTGGGTTTTGGCAGGGAACACATTCTGGCACGCCCGGTGGGACCTTCAGCAACGTCTGCATCAACATCCGACGCTGCGATGGAGAACAGACCGGTCACGTACGACGATCTGCCTGAGGAGCACAAGGCGAAGTATGATGATATCAAAGCTCTCTTCGAAGCCGATCTCATCGGCTCTTTTGAGAGGACCCGTAAGCATGGCATCAGGTGGAAAGGGTTCTCACCCGAAGGTGCTCTTGACGAGGTGGATCTGTCTGTTCCGTCAGAGGAGCGCACCAGAGCGCTGCGACAGGAAGTCAATTACATGGTGGCCCATTCTCTACACCGCCATTCGGAGAGCCTAGTGAACGCTTTCGAGTGCGTCGCGGTTCGCGTAGTTCAGGAGATCATGAAACATCAGTACTCTCCGTCGGGGCCTACTCTAGGGACTCACCAGGGAGAAAGGCCGCTCCAGACTAGGCCACAGCTGCCATTCACGCTCGCAGCTCCGGAGCCGCCAGGGGCACCGGCGTATGTCGTCTACAAGGTTGGAGGTGACCCTGGCGATTACCAATTTCTGTTTGAACCACCTAAAGAGATCCCACATGGATATGTGTGCACTTACGTGCCGGACTGCAATAACCTGACGCGCACGAACCAGGTGGCAACTGCAGGGATTTCTGGAACAGGAGTTTCTGGAGCAGGGGCTTCGGGAGCAGGTATTTCCGGAGCAGGGATGTCTGGGATGGACGCTGATAAACAGGCATGGCTAGCCAAGTACGCCACCGGAGCGAGTTCTGAGAATTTAGCCCCTGCAGCTCAAACGGTGGAGCAAATCCGTACCATCTTGAGATACCAGTTCGGCTTCGTGCCGAAGAGAAGGACAATCGGCTATTCTAAGCCGTACCCAAACGAGTTTGATCTGATTCCGCTGCCACCCAAGTATCGGCTCCCTGAGTTCTCAAGGTTTAGCGGATCAGAAGGGTCGAGCTCGATCGAGCATGTGAGCCCATACCTGGCACAATTAGGCATGATTTCAGCATCGGATCAGTTACGCGTAAGGTTCTTTGCGCAATCTCTGACAAGACCAGCTTTTGGGTGGTACACCTCGTTGCCACCGGATTCGATCCAGACCTGGAAGCAACTGGAAGAACAGTTCCACATTCAGTATCATTCGGAAGCTACCGAGGCTGGCATTGCAGATCTGGCACAGGTGCAGCAAAAGCGGGGAGAAACGGTAGCTGAGTACATTCAACGTTTCAGGACTGTCAAGAACCGATGTTATTCGGCTCGTTTAACTGAGAAAGAAGCAGTCGAGCTGGCAGTGTTGGGTCTCTCAGCACCTATCAAAGATCTGGCTTTCCAAGTAGAGTACAATTCATTGGCGCACATGGCCCAGAAGCTGACAATGTATGAACAGCGCCACCCCGAGCTGTACCAAGACAAGTTCAAACGTCCGATAGGCCTGGTCGATACAGAAGAAGAAGATCCTACACAAGACCAGGAGGTGGCCGTGGCTGAATGGGCTCGGGGGGCAGATCCTGTGTCCTGCAAATGGGTGAAGCAGCAAGGGCCTGCGAAAGGGTTCGACTTCGATATGAGCAAAGCTGAGCAGATATTCGATTTACTGCTGAAAGAAAAGCAGCTGAAGTTACCCGAAGGCCACAAAATCCCTACGGCTCAAGAGATGAACGGGAGACCATACTGCAAGTGGCATCACTCGTTCACCCACACCACCAATGACTGCAAAGAGCTACGTCGCCAGATACAAACGGCGATAGAACAGGGCCGTCTGATCCTGGGGCAATTCGCCATGAAAGTAGACACAAACCCATTTCCCGGCGTCAGCATGGTAGAACACAGCCAGTCCACGAGGCGTCAGTTGGATTTCTCGTTCGATGTTAACATGGCAGGGCCCGTGTACCACCGTGGCGCATATAAGGAGGAAGACGGTCGCTCTCGGGGCAGAGAAAGAGAGGAGGCCGGTCCACGTGACCGGCCCCGTTATGATGACAAGCAGTATTTGACCGAGGAGCAAGTGAGAAGCGTGCGATATTAGAAGCCACACTCCACACATCTCCTTAACAAGTATGAGCATCAGTATGACCGACGTCGCCGGCACGATAGAGACGATGAAGGATATGAGCACCTCGCTAATAAAAAGTCGAAGGAAAAAGAAGGCGTGGATAAACATTGGGATTGTCCTTTCTTCAAGTATTGCTGGGATGCCGGAATGAGCCGATTGCCTACAATCGACAACTGCCCAGAATGTGGACAGCAGAAGGGTGACACAGGTCCAGTCTCAGTGTTCAAGCGCCTAGGGCCTCCCCCTCCTCGAGCGAAAGACTTCGAGGAGCCAATGGGTGGAAAAGAAGAAGACAGATATCACCGGCCAAGGTGGTGCCCCGATGGACTCAGGCACACTCAAAAGCGGCGAGTTCCGCGGCTGCGTAACTTGGAGGAAGCCGAAGCACAGTACCTCCACGCTTTAAGGAAGGCGCGGCCCGATCTGGCCGTGAAAGTGCAGCAAACATTGGAAACGGAGGCTCGTTCGAAAAGGAAAGAGTGGCACCCCAAACCAGTAAAAGCCGATGCGAAGACATCGGCTGGCACAAACATGGTGTTCACACTTCCGTCAGAATTTTGCGCTCCAAGAGCCAAAGAACTACCAGTGGCACAGTTTGACTGCGGCCCACGGCCGGTTATCTTTGAAAAGCCACAGGAGAAGGGCTACAAACATCTGAAAGCTCTGTACCTGCGAGGTTATATCAATGGGCAGCCTGTCCGCAAGATGTTGGTTGACACCGGAGCGGCAGTCAATATAATGCCATACTCCATGCTACGGCGGTTGGGACGCTCTACTGCAGATCTGATAGAAACCAACGTAACGCTAAGCGACTTCAATGGCCAAAATTCAGAGACGCAAGGCGTTCTGAATGTGGACCTGACTGTGGGCAGAAAAACCATCCCTACATCATTCTTCATCGTTGACAGCAAAAGCACCTACGCTGTCTTGCTGGGAAGGGATTGGATTCACGCCAACTGCTGCATTCCATCCACGATGCACCAGTGCCTGATACAGTGGGATGGAGATGAAGTGGAGGTCATTCATGCAGATGACTCGATTGAGATCTCCATAGCTGGCATGAACATCTGGGAGGCAGGAGACCAAGAGCCGATCTCTGGAGTCAGTCTAGATGGCTGCGAGCGCATTGAAGCTACAAAAACGGGGTGAGGCTGGTCTTATCCACTGGCCTGACAGAGTAGCAAAGCCCACGATAGCACGTGGTATGGCCGATCCCTGCGATCGGCCACAAAAAATAAAAAGCAGCAATCTTACGACAAACAGGTCATGCAGTCGTGGCAGGGAGGTTCCCCGCCATTGTAGAGCACAGATAAGTTGTAAACCTTCCTTGACTAATGCAATAAAAAAGGGGGCCGATTCCGGCAATCGGCCCAAACTATCTTTGTTATCCTCACCAGCTGTTTGCCCCGTGTTTAGCATCGATTTAACAGGTGACGGAAAGCTAGGGTATGGGTTTACATCCGCTGATGAGCTAGAGGAGATTGACATCGGTCCTGGGGATAAGCCAAGACCAACATTTATCAGCAAGAAGTTAGATCCGAGTCTGCGGGGTCCGATGATAGCTTTGTTGAAAGAATATCTAGATTGCTTTGCCTGGGATTACACAGAGATGCCCGGGCTAGACAGGAGCATCATTGAGCATCGACTCCCGCTTAAAAAAGGATTTCGGCCATTCCAGCAGCGAGCACGACAGATGAAGGCCGAAATTTTGAAAGAAGTCAAGAAGGAGATCGAGAAAATGTTAACAGCCAAGTTAATCAGGCCATGCAGGTATGCTGAGTGGATTTCTAGTATTGTACCTGTAGAGAAAAAGGATGGCCGCTGGCGTGTTGCCATAGATTTTTGGGATCTCAATAGAGCCGACTCCGAAGGATGAGTATCCGATGCCGGTAGCAGAGACATTAATCAACGCCGCCGCTGGTCATAAAATCTTGAGCTTCATGGATGGCAATGCCGGTTACAACCAGATTTTTATGGCTCCGGAAGATATACACAAGACTGCATTCAGAGTCCCAGGCTCGGTGGGGTTGTTTGAATATGTAGTCATGACGTTTGGACTGAAGAACGCCGGCGCCACATACCAAAGAGCCATGAATTACATCTTCCATGATCTGATCGGCAAGCTGGTGGAAATTTATATCGATGACGTAGTGGTCAAGTCAGCTTCAGTACAAGGACATTTGGACGATCTGCGACGTGTCCTGGACCGAACAAGGAAATTCGGCCTACGGATGAATCCAAAGAAGTGTGCCTTCGGTGTGACGGCCGGTCAGTTCTTGGGTTTCTTGGTCCATGAACGAGGAATTGAGATCGGCCTGAAAAGTCAGGAGGCAATGCGAACAATGAAGCCACCTACCACGAAGAAAGAACTCCAGTCTCTCATCGGCAAGATCAACTTCGTCAGAAGATTCATCTCCAATCTGTCAGGAAGGATAGAGCCGTTCATGGGACTGGTGAAAATTAAATCTGATGAAGAATTCCGCTGGGGGACAGAACAACAACGAGCCTTCGACGAGATCAAAGAATATCTAACGAAGCCGCCAGTATTGGTTCCGCCCCAGCCGGATAGGCCGTTCTACATTTACTTGTCAGTAGCTGACACGTCCATCGCCTCGGTGGTGGTGCAGGTTTATGATGGTCTGGAGCAAGTTGTGTTTTACATCAGCAGGAGGATGCTGGATGCAGAGACAAGGTATCCTGAGATCGATAAGTTGTGCATCTGCCTGTTTTTCACCTGCACCAAGCTGCGCCACATATTGCTCTCAGCAGAGATTATCATTATATGCAAATCAGACGTCATAAAACACATGCTGTCGGCCCCTATGTTAAAAGGCCGACTCGGCAAATGGATGTTTGCATTATCGGAATTTGATATCCGGTATCAACCCGCGAAAGCGGTTAAGGGTCAGGCATTGGCCGACCTTATTGCCGAAAGGATCAACACTGATATAGCAGCGCTGTCTATACGAGCGTGGGCTATGTTTTTCTATGGATCGGTTTGTGATGATGGTTGCGGCATTGGCATTCTACTCGTGTCGCCCCGGGGGGCAACATATTCCTTCTCCATCAGGGTAGCTACCCCGTGCACCAACAACGTCGCCGAGTATGAGGCGATACGCAAGGGAATGGAGTTGCTCATAGAAGCTGGGGCAGAGGCAGTGGAAATTTTTGGAGACTCCAAATTGGTGATTTCCCAGCTCACGGAGGAATACAAGTGTGAGAGCGAGTCGCTCTTCCCATTATGGTTGCAATGCCGTGAGCTCATGGCACAGTTCCGGTACGTAAACTTTAAGTGGATCCCGCGATCGCAGAATACAGAGGCAAATGATCTCGCACAAATGGCTTCAGGCTACAAGGACGTAGCAGAGGGAACTGATGTTCAAGTTCAGTTCCTGGAGACGGACGACTGGAGAGCCGATATCTTCAATTACTTGAAAGATTCGGCTCGGGGGGCACCTAAACGGATCAGGTACAAGGCCATGAAGTACGTGCTTATCGGGGACGACATGTTCTACAGGACTCTGGAAGGGTTGTTGCTCAAATGTCTAGCGCCAACCGAGGCCAATCGGCTCTTGCACGAGATACACGAAGGAGCCTGTGGAACTCACCAATCGGCTCACAAGATGAAATGGTTGATCAGGCGATCAGGGTTTTATTGGCCCACCATGCTGGAGGACTGTTTTAAGTACTACAAAGGGTGTCAAGCATGTCAGAGATTTGGAAAAATTCAGATGGTGCCCGCGTCAGCAATGAACCCCATCATCAAACCTTGGCCATTCCGAGGTTGGGGCATGGATATGATTGGCAAGATCAACCCTCCATCAAGCAAAGGCCACATGTGGATTTTGGCCATTACGGATTATTTCACTAAATGGGTGGAAGCCGTCCCTATGAAGTCAGTGAACTCGAAGGATGTTATCAATTTTGTGAAAGAACACGTCATTCATAGGTTCGGGATTCCCCAAACTATCACGACCGATGGAGGTTCGGTCTTCATTTCTCACGAGTTTAGAAAGTTCTGCGAGGACATGGGAATTAAGCTGATCCGATCATCTCCATACTATGCTCAAGCAAATGGGCAAGCTGAAGCGTCCAACCAGAGCCTTATCAAGCTGATCAAGAGGAAAGTGGACGAGCACCCTAGGCGTTGGCACGAGATTTTGTCAGAAGCTTTATGGGCTTATCGCATGTCATGTCATGGAGCGATAAAAACCTCGCCATACCATCTAGTCTACGGACAAGAAGCCGTATTGCCGTGGGAGATTACGGCTGGATCGAGACGTGTCACTTTTCAGAACGATCTAACAACTGAAGAGTATGCGACCCTGATGAGTGACAGTGTTGAGGATTTAACTGAGCTTAGGCTGTGGTCGCTTGAGAAAATCAAAGAGAAGAAGGCCAAGGTAGCTCGTGCATATAATAAAAAGGTGAGACCGAAGGAGTTCCACGTTGGCGATTTGGTATGGGAAGCTGTGTTGCCACTGGGGACTAAGGATGCAGCATATGGTAAATGGTCTCCAAATTGGCACGGGCCATACAGGGTCGATCAAGTTTTAAGGGGAAACGCGTATATGCTTGAGGAGCTGGATGGCGTAAAATTCCCAGTGGCTGTCAACGGTCAACACCTCAAGAAATATTTCCCAAGCATGTGGGATGATGGACACTGAAATATGGGGGCCGATACATGAAATCGGCCAATAAAAAAAACATACAGCCGATGCACAGCCATCGACTCTAGAAGTTCAAACTGCTACAAGCAGGTGCCAGTTTACATAAACGGGCTACTGAAGAAATGCCTCGAAGGCGTGGAGGGCGTCAGCACGGACATGATCCACCTCGGCGATATCGGCTTCGTCATCTTCGTCCTTACCCGTCACTAGCTGCTTGTTCAGGGCACGTATTTCTGCCAGATCGGTCTTCAGTTGAGCTTTGAGGCTTTCTGCTTCGTCTTGGGAGCGGGCGATGGATTCTTCCTTGCCACGAATGAGCTGTTTAGTCGCCCGGACCTTCTCTTCAAGATCTTCCAACTCCCTTTTCAAGGATGCGAGCTCGGCGGTACTGACAGAGGTGTCAGTTTTGGCATCCAGAGACGCCTTTTTCTCGTTGAGCTGCTGACATCTGTCTGCGATATTGGCCCTCAGTGGAAGTTGGGCGCGGCGCAGACCGATCCTCTCACGAGCTAACTTCACCCTTGACCCGAAGAAAGACAGAGTTACAACTGGCAAAAGCTTCACCTGCAATGCTACTGGGAGTTGGTCTTTTATTTCAGCAAGAACGCTCTTCACCTCCTCAGAACCCTCGATCAACTCTTCGATCGGGGACGACAGCAGGGTTTTAAGACGCTGGAATTGAGGTGGAACAACCCTGGCTCGTGGTTCATCATCGGCAACAGAGGGAGTTGGTTCGATGGATTCAGGGTCGAACGTCAGCAAGCCTGAAATATCACAACTCTGGCAGCCCGAAAAAAAAAGCGTCAGTACGCGTCCAACGTGTAAGGATGAGACGAGAGAAGCTAACATACCTCTCCTAAGATCGGAGGGACAGCAGATGAGGAGGCGATCGGTTTGTGTGTGGTTGCTGGGGGCTTGGCCAAAGTGGTAGCCGTTTCATCTACACCTTCGGGGATTGCTGGATCCGTCTTGGCTAAAGGCATCGGCACTGCCCCAGCTTTCCCACTAGAAATGTCAGTCGTCTGCATTAAAGGTGTTTAGCCGATGTAAATGATGATGAATCGGCAGATAAAAAGAAGTAAGTGGTAAGAGCATGAAGGGTGATGATTTTCGAAACCTCCTGGCTCGATGAAGAAGCTTGCAGTCCTTTGCGAGCTCTCTTGGGACCCACAGCTGGCCCCACCTCGACTGGTGCTCGGGGGGCAGTAGGTTCAGGAACCGACCTTTTCCTGGAAGCCGATGGTGGTGAATCTGGCTGGCTCGGTGTGATGGTCCTCTCAGAATCTGTGGGGTCTAGTTCTCCTCGATTGGTCTGAGTGTCCTCGCTAGAGGTGTCTTCGACGGAAGCCTGTAAAAAAGGAGAACCAGTAAGCACGAGCATGTCTGGAAGAATGGAAGAATGAGAAGGATCGACCAAGGCATGGATCAGCCTACATGCGAGCTTTCTGGAGAAGGGCTCCGGCGCCTCAAGGTCTTCCTGGCAGCTACCTTCCTCACCATCGTTCTTGTCTTAGTTGGAACTCGAGGGGCAGCTGACTTAGGAGTTGCTTGGTTCTTGGAAGCCGATTGAGGTGTGATCGGCTGGTTCTGCATCATGACCTTTTTCAAAGGTGGCGAGTTTTTGCAGAAAAGAACCACAGGAGCTGGCGGAAAGAACTCGAAGGGGGAGTCATCACTGTGCGTAGGTTCAGGGCCATCTTGTTGCTGCAAGAGAAAGAGCGGGTTATTAGAAGGATCATTTGGGAACTGCATCAAGAAAATTTACAAATAATAGTACCTGTTCTACAGGGATATCATAGTCAGCATCGAGCTGTTTCAGCAACGGTCCCAGAGCTCTTCTGAAAGCATGAGTCTTCCACATCGCCCACCAGTTCTCAAAACCATCGGTTGATGAAGTGAAAATGAGGTTGTTGGGAATTGGGATGGTTAGAGCATCGAAGAAGGAATAACACCTTTGACTGGTGAGAGGATCGGGCAGGTCAGCTCTGCTCTCTGTAAGATGGTGGAGAAAGAAATGTGGAGGTACTTGCCCAAGGCCAAATTGCCGAGCCACTGCGACTGGCTGGTAGAATTCATATCCAGGCTTGATTATTCTATTGGATGTGCTCATGCCAACTGGAAGAAAGCAGGGACGGATCACAGTAGAAAACAGCTGCCGAGTGCTGGTGTCATCGGCAAAGTTGTCTAGCCTGAAGGAGAGTGGATTTTCAAAATGTTCTGATTCTTCCGTGTAAGGAAAGAAGATAGGATTATCCAGGCCTTGAAAGAAAATGCTGAACCATTTGGATGCTTCCTGAGGGATCAGTTTACTACCTGGCAGTCTGTACAGAGCCTGGCCATAGCTGGTGCATCGGATCTGCTTCCCTTTGACATTTGGAAAGGTGCAACTCGCTGAAAGGGGGAAGTTTGGGACATGATTTTGGAAATACAGCTGGGCCCATAGTTGAATGAACCACCAAGGACCTCCTGTTTTGACTGCTAGTCCAGAGAATAGTTTGACAGACATCAACTGGAGATATCTATAGACTTCTCCAAGGAACAGTTTGCCGATGCTAAGTTGAGTGCCTTTCGCAAGTTCGTAGGCCAAGGAGAGGTAATTTTTGGTCGGAGCCAGGGAAGGACCACAGAATATGAAATGTTCCAGCCAGAGGTTAAGGAAAGCCGTGTGTTCTTTCTCTGTGACAGGGCCTTTAGTTTTCATGTGTTTTTGAAGATAGGCACCCCAGTTCGTGCACTCTGTTTTGGAAGAAAGCTTGTAGGGGACCTTTGTCAACTTAAAAGCAGAGGGGCTGGGTGATGTGACGTCCAGACCGGTAATCATCACTACGTCTAACAGAGTTGGTGTCATGGGACCATGACCAAACATGAAGCAGTTCAGAGCATCGGACCAGAAATAGCCGATGGTTTTTAGAAGATTTTCGTGTTTCTCCAGGGGAGACAATGACAAATGCAAGGCATCAGCTATTCCCGTGGTTTCCCATTGAGATTGGTAAGTTTTGGCTACCCTGATGAACCAAGAAACCCAATGTTCAGGAGGATTAGGCCAGGCTCGCAAGCAGTCGGCCCAAGAATTCAAATCTAGGTTTTGACTTGCGAAGGGAATTCTATTTGCCTCGCAAGAGATCAGATGATTGAAGCCTAACTGGTTCCCTATCTAGCTCACAACCAGCTCAGTAGATCATCTAGCAAGATTAACCAAGAACTAGCACTACTGTGAGCTTGCCAAAACCATCAATGGTGAACAGCCGAAGCCAACCTTGTCACCCCCATGTCGATAGCAAGCTAGGAGGAGAAGCAAGCCTAGCCAGCATGTCTGGGAGGCAGCCCACCGTCCACCGCCACTCCCTGTCCACCGCTCGAACCTTGCCACCCACTGGACCACACGCACAGACCGCGCCCAGACGGCCAGCGACCAAGGCGAGCGTGCGCCAGAGCGCCACCCTCGACCGAAGCCCACAGACCGCGCACCGCCCTCGCCGCATGCATACACAACCCCCACCGACCCAGGAGACCGCCAGACATCCCCGTTCGCCGCCCCGTGACGCACAACCACCGCTCGCCGTCGAAGACGGCGCCTCTGCCGCGCAGAGCGTCGCATGTTCCAGACCAACTCGCACCGCCCCACGCCTCGAAACCATGTCGTTGAGCATCGCCAGGGAACACTGCACCGTCCCCTACCTTCGCCCATGCCAATAGCCGCATGTACCATCGCCCCCGGCGAGCTCACCTTGCGCCCCGTTGGTCCCCTCGCTCGACTATAAATAGAGGCCACCCTCGCTCGAATTCTTCACACCATTCTACTCCCCTCTCCTCACTTATCGTGCCACCACATTCCCCGAGCAAGGCGAGCACCACCTCGCCGGAATTTCACCGGAGCCCGCCGCCTCTGGAGAAGAAGGGAGCCATCGATTTCGTCCACCCCAGGAGCTGCCGCGACCACCCCTGAGTTCGCCATCGTTGACTTCGTCATTCGCCCGCCTCGCCAACCCTCGCCAGCACCCCGGTGAGCCCCCAGCAACCCCCACTGGCCGCTCTAGGTTCCTTTCTCGCCGGCGTTGCCCAACGTCGACGATGACTCCCAGCCGTTGGATTAGAATCAGATCGAACGCACCATGTTGCCCCGTACCGCTCCGCACCCCCGTGTCTTACTGACGAGTGGGGACACCCACTTAAACATCCCGAAGGAGCACTGCGCTTAGCAGTCCGGCCCGTTAACTTTTCCCGCGCAGCCCTATAATTTGAATTAAACCTTTTCTATTTTATTTCAAACTCACTTCTGTACCCAACTTCAAAAATCAACACATATCGATTCAGTGCACCAAATTGAATGAAACCAATTTTTTTGGAAAGGTCTGGGAATGCTGAATCCAAGCCCGTTGGATTCAAGTCATTTGGATCTATAAACCACCCATGGTAAAAATAACAAGGCAGAAGCTTTTCCGCATTCAAACATTTTTCAAATTTAAACCATAATAGCTTTTGAGTTGATTCCAACTCTCAAAAATCACATTTAACCATACCTTTCAGAATATATAAAAATATATAGGTTTACTTGCAGAAATAATGTTCAAGTAATAAAAGAATGCCCCATAGGCATTTCTAGTCACTTTAATTAATTAAACTAAAAGGGTAAAACCTTATTAAATTGTGACACCGCTTTAAATCATATTCCCATAGACTAAAATATGTGGTGATGACATGTGTCAACATGATCCCATGTTTTGTTTGGAGAATATTAAATCTTAAGTAGTTTTTCCATGAGTAGAAATTACTTTTCTAAAAATAAAAGGAATTAAACCAAGCTTTAATCTTGTAATGTTAGAGATAATGTTAGATCATCTATAGGACCCTTGTGTGTGATGATTGCAAGTATTTAAGTATTGTTTGGTGATTGTGTACCCCGTATTTATTCATAGACGCTAGTACCGACCAAGAATACGAGGAGGAAGGAGGATTCTACGAAGAAGAAGCCGAGGAGAACTTCAACCACTGCTCTGCACAAGGCAAGCTTTACTAACCAAGTGGACCAATGCAAGCTATTAACCATGCAAGCTAAAACTTGCAATTATGAAAGTTAGATAACCTATGCAATGCATTAAGCATGCTTGGTTAGACATATTTGATGATACCCAATCCTAGTTTTACCTGCAAGCTTCTTACTTTATTTCTTTATCAAAGCTCTTACCGAGATTTTACCTAAATGAATGGTGGATACTAGAAAGATATGTGAAGGTTGCATAAAGAGCATAAAATTTGGCCTAATCTAGATAATATTTATGTCATCCTAAGGCATGAGATTGACTTAGTGGAAACTCCACTAGTTTACCATCCCTCATTAGTACTTATCCCCACTTGTAGATGCTAGTGCTAATCATAAAACTTGATCAACATTAGATGGGAATACATGGTGAAAATGGTTATGAAAACCTTGGAATGATGGATCATTCTATTGAAATGTTTTGGACATGTGTTTCCGAACACCTAATGATTTTGGTGATGAAAATGTTGAGGCATGAGCCTTAGCCCTTTATAAAACTGATGGTTGTCTGGATGCGATACCATTCCAATTTTATCGTACAACCACAATACCCGAAGATTGGGTAGGGCTTGACTGGAAACTTCTATACCTTAGTATTAGTTCCCTCATGGCCAAGGTCTGAGCTGAGGCTACCTTGTGAAGATTGTCCACCTGTGCAGTGCCCAAGATGACAGTTGGTCATGGTTGGGAGGCCAAACTCACAGGAGAGGTACTTATACTAGGGCGTGTAATTGAAAGGTTAGGATTGATTATCCGCATACTGAGTATGGTGAATTTAGGATTTGTTCCTGACGGATGTATCGAATGTTGTGGTGAAAGTGTACAATCTCTACAGAGTGTCAAACTATTCGAATAGCCGCGTCCGCGGTTATGGACAGTTGGAGTGGCCATACTGTTCCCCCGTCAGACTTTTAAAAATGACTTGTGAAATGAATTGAGACTTTGACTTGACCACAACAGAGTTGTGACATGAGTACAAGATCCCACATAGGAGTTATAAAATTGTGACTAGCTTTGGAACTTAGTAGAGATAAATCTGGATTTTGCAAAACAACCCTAGAGCCTAGTGTCCTATTATCTCAAAAACCCCTTTACTTGTCAGCATTAGTTTGCGAGTACTTAAAGAGTACTCATGGCTTTGTCCCTGGCTATTCCCATGGCCAGACTATGAAGAGGACTATCTTGAGGATGGACCCCAGGAAGGTTACGACAACTAGGATCATCTCCCATTGTTAGCATTGCCTGTGACCCCGAAGAAGATGGAGTTTCGCCTACGCTACCGTTATTATTATGTATTCCGCTGCTTGATGTTGTATTAAGAACTGGATCATGAGATCCCTATTTGTGTAAGAACTTATGTTCGGTTTGTAATGGATGATGTACTATGGTATCCAATTCTGTTATGTATCGCAAAAATGGTAATCCTGGGATTGCGATGTATGGCATAACAGGCATCCAGGATTAAAAATCCGGGTGTTGACAAGTCGGTATCAGAGCCATCCTGACCATAGGAGACCCTAGTTAGACTGGACGTTTGAATCAAAAACTTAGTTTCAAAACCAAAGAAAACAAATATTTACAAAAACTTATTCTCATTCTTATCCCTTGGATTCTTTCTTGAAAATTCATGTTCATCAAAAGCTCTTGCAAAATACATAAAATTTTGACACACTTGATCACTCTACTAACTTACTCATCCTATATTCTTATAGATGGACGTGAAGTACATCAAGTTTTACCAATTGGGGAATGGAGGAGACCTTATCTTTGAGAGGGATTTGGACCAGCTTTCGGAACTTCTGGAGCGTCCGCACCCCGAGTTCTTCGGAGCTCAGCTCAATGATCAAGGAGGAGAAGATCTGCAGTGGCTAATTGTTGCAAGTCTCCGAGGAAATATTGAACCTCCCACTGCGGAGGGAATTCAGTTTACCTTAAGAGAGAACAACTGGCTCGATGGACTTGCCAGGGCCATGCAGGAAGCTCTTTCCCGTATGTGTGGGCAGAGCATCAATCAGATCAAGGGTACTCGCTTTGAGTTTTGCCCAAGGCGTGATGCAAATGGACAACCACTGGAAGCCCCATACCACCCCGAGCTGAAGACTCAATTGGACCACCTTAGCTTCATGATGTACGATCGTCAGCAGGAGTTGGACAACTGTCGTGACTACTGCAACCACAAGTCGGCCATCATCAAGACGAAGGATCAAACCATCGCCATGCTAGCAAAGGATCGCAAGTCTCGCCGCCGTCAGCTCGACAAGAAAGAGCGCATCATTGCCCGTATTCGCCACCGCATCTCATCTCTGGAGGAGACCATCCACGAGAGAGACATGCAGTTGGAGGAAAGGGAGAATGCAGGAGAGGATCTTCGTGGAGACCCCTACTCTTATCTCAGCGATGACGATGATTTTCTGGAGGATCAGGCTATGGATTTCTTCACCGATGAGGATGATTTCGCCTTCATCGATGATGATGAGGAAGATGACGAAGCCACAGATTCAGAGGAGTAGTAGCACTTGATCACTAGCGTAGTGAGTAGTATTCGGTCCCACTGTATCGTAGTTTCCAGAATGGTTCTTAAAACCATCTGCTTTTCCTTGTTGTGGTGTGTGTTGTATCGTGTGCTATGAATGAATGAATGAATGAATGAATGAAAAAGCAAGTTGCTAGAAAACCTGAGTCAAACTTTAAAAAAAATTCAAAGACCCAAAACTTTAGAAATTTCCCTCTTTTCTCATGATCTATCTAAATCTTCAGATGCCACGCGGAGGAAGTGGTTCATCCCCGGACCCGATGTTGCAGATTCTGCAAATGTTGACTTCTGACCGTGAAGCTGAGAGAGCGGAACGTCAAGCCAACCTAGCCACTCTGCAGCAGATAGCCCAGCTAGCCCACAACAACCAAGGCCACGGAAATCAGGACAACCATGGATCTAATCTCTAGAACTTCCAGAATACCAACCCACCTATTTTCACTAAGTCAGAAGAACCCCTAGACGCCAATGATTGGCTGCAGACCATGGAAAATAACTTAGAAGTCGCCGGAGTGGAAGCCAATGAGAAAGTTCTGTTCGCCACCCATTATCTAGCCGGAGATGCTAGGGCATGGTGGAACAGTGTTCGCGCAATGACCAGAGGCCAGATGATGACCTGGGAAGAATTCAAGGTCAAGTTCAGCGGAACCCATGTGCCACCGGGTTTGATCAAGAGGATGAGAGACGAGTTCAGAGAACTGAAGCAAGGAAGGATGACTGTAGTGGAATACCGTGACAAATTTTTGTCATTAGCTAGGTATGCCCCGGATGAGATCGACACCGAAGCCAAGAAGAAAGAAAGATTCCTGAATGGTCTGCATGATGAGATGCAGACGGTGTTAGTCAATATCCCCTTTGCCGATATTGAAGCCCTTGTAGACTCTGCTATCCAGATAGAAGGAAAGATCAATCAAGCCAATGAGAACCGCAAGCGTCGCATGATGAATCAACCAGGAACCCATCAGACCCCAAAGTATCGCCCTAACCCATCTCCAGGATTTGCCCCAAGAACCAACAGACCCCCGATGAACCGTCCGACCTATCCCAACCATGGAAACCCTAGGACCGAAGGAAATCACAATAACCCCGGAAACTCCAGCAATTTCAATCGTGCCCCACCCAAGTTCAACAACAACAATGCTACCGCCAACACCAAAACTGCCCCGAGGACTGGAAGCAATGCTGTGCCTGTAGCAGCAAAGGACAAATCGCAAGTGACTTGTTATGACTGTGGAAATAAAGGCCACTATTCCAACGAGTGCCCCAACAAGAAGAATGCCACAACCCCCAATGCCAATGCCCCAGCTCAGCAGCAGCGTCGTGTTCAGCCAGGAAGAAGATTTGCCCCAGGGAATTCGCTCAACCGCAACGGCTGTCTTTTTCTCATGCATGTTGAAGAAGCTCAGGAAGCGCCAGACGTCGTGCTGGGTATGTTTTCTGTTAATTCAGTACTTGCAAGAGTGTTGTTTGATTCTGGTGCATCGCATTCATTTGTCACCGAAGAATTTGCATGCACTAGTAAAATTCAACCAACCAAACTGAAGCATGTCATGATTGTTCAAATTCCCGGATCAACCACCAAGGCTAGGCAAATTTGTAAAGCCGTCCCTATCCGAATCCATGGCATAGATTTTTATGCTAATATGATAGTACTCGGAACTAAAGGTTTGGAAGTAGTACTAGGAATGGATTGGATGTCCAAACATAAAGGATTGATTGACTGTGCCAAGAAAGCCATCACCATGACCAATACTGCCGAAATATCAGTCGAGCATATATCTAAAACCTTACCTCGGCAATTGAAATGCAACAAGAGTATAGCCCAACCTACCATTGACCAAGTCCGGATAGTCTGTGAATACCCCGATGTATTCCCAGATGTTTTGCCCGGTATGCCCCCAGATCGGGATATCGAGTTTATCATTGAACTAATCCCCGGAACTGGACCCATAGCCCAGAGACCCTATAGTATGAACCCGTCAGAGCTAGCAGAACTGAAGAAGCAACTGGATGCCATGTTGTAAATTGGATTGATTCAACCAAGTGCGTCACCTTGGAGATCGCCTGTCTTGTTTGTCGACTAGAAGGATGGAGGTAACCGTTTATGTACGAATTATCGGAAGTTGAATGATGTCACCGTCAAGAACAAGTATCCCTTGCCCAAGATAGAAGATTTGTTTGATCAGTTGACCGGTGCCAAAGTGTTTTCTAAGATTGATCTTAGAACTGGCTATCATCAACTCAAAATTCATGCAGAGGATATTCCAAAGACTGCCTTTACTACCAGATATGGATTGTACGAGTATACAGTCATGTCTTTCGACTAACCAATGCCCCCGCTTATTTCATGAATCTCATGAATAAGATTTTTATGGACTTCCTGGATAAGTTTGTCGTTGTTTTCATCGATGACATTCTGATTTATTCCAAATCAGAAGAAGAACATGAGCTACACCTAAGGACCATTCTTGGAACCCTTAGAGAGCATCAGCTGTATGCAAAGTTTAGAAAATGTGAATTCTGGTTACAGGAGGTAGGATTCCTCGGTCACATTGTATCAGCCGGAGGAATTGCCGTTGACCCTGCAAAAGTGAAAGATGTAGAAGATTGGAAAGCCCCAACCACTCAAACCCAAGTTCGTGCATTTCTCGGATTGGCGGGATATTACCGCAAATTCGTAGAAGGATTCTCGAGTATCGCCAGACCTATGACCCAATTGCTGAAGAAGGACAAGAAGTTCGAATGGATCGACAAATGTGAAGCGAGTTTTCAAGAACTCAAGAGGAGATTGATTTCAGCCCCAATGTTGATCATGCCGGATATCACAAAGCCCTTCGATGTGTATTGTGACGCCTCCAAGATCGGTCTCGGATGTGTGCTAATGCAAGAAGGCAAAGTTATATCTTATCTATCTCGACAACTGAAGTAACACGAGCAAAATTACCCAACCCATGATCTCGAACTCGCAGCCGTAGTTCTAGCCCTAAAGACATGGAGACATTACCTGATGGGAAACCGTTGTGAGATTTATTCGGATCACAATAGCCTGAAGTATATATTCACTCAGAAGGAGCTGAATATGAGGCAGAGAAGGTGGATTGAGCTAATCAAGGATTACGACCTGGACATTCACTATCACCCTGGTAAAGCCAATGTGGTAGCCGATGCCCTTAGCAGATTGCCGTGCCGCTTGAACTCCATGCTTTTGAAGGAGCAACCAAGTTTGCACAAAGAAATGGAAGATTTTCGAATGGAATTAGTAAGTGAAGGATTTTTCGCTAGCATAGAACTCCAGCCCACTTTGATAAGTCAGATTAAAGAGGCGTAGAAGGGAAATGCCAGTATCGACGGAATCAAGCGTCGTATCGGTACAGGCAAGGTACCCGGATTCACCGAGGACGAAGGAGTTTTGTGGTACAAAGGACGCCTTTGTGTACCAGCAGATTCTGAGTTGAAAGAAGTGATTTTGAAGGAGGCTCATGATACTCTTTATTCTATCCATCCCGGAGGAACTAAGATGTATAAAGATTTGAAAGAGCAATTTGGTGGCATAAGATGAAGAGAGAAATTGGAAGCTATATCGCCAAGTGTGATATTTGTCAGCGAGTCAAGGCCGGACATCAAAGACCCGATGGATTGTTGCAACCCTTGCAGATTCCGGAATGGAAATGGGATTCCGTTGGAATGGACTTTATCACTGGACTGCCTACTTCTAGTAGGGGAAATGACTCTATCTGGGTCATAGTGGACAGATTGTCCAAAGTCGCCCATTTCTTGCCCGTCAAAACCACCTATCAGAGTTCGAAACTAGCTGAGTTGTACATCGCTATAATCGTTAGTTTGCATGGAGTCCCCAAGAACATCGTATCGGATCGAGGAACTCAGTTTACCTCAAGATTCTGGAAGAAATTTCAAGAAGGTTTAGGAACCAGCCTAGATTTCAGTACCGTGTATCACCCTCAGACCGATGGACAAACGGAGCGAGTAAATCAAATACTCGAAGATATGCTGAGAGCATGTGTGTTAGAAGACTGTCTGCCGTTTGCAGAATTTTCATACAACAACAGTTATCAAGCCAGTTTACAAATGGCCCCATTTGAATTCATGTATGGAAGGAAGTGTCGTACCCCTTTGAACTGGTCGGAAGTAGGAGAGAGTCAGATTTTCGGACCCGATATCCTACGAGAAGCAGAAGAGAAGGTTCACAAGATTCGTGAGCACCTCAAGACAGCCCAGTCCAGAGAGACGAGTTACGCCGACAAGAGACGTAGAGACCTCTCCTTCAACATAGGAGATTTCGTTTATCTGAAAGTGTCGCCATTGAAGGGAATGCAGCGTTTCCAACTCAAGGGAAAGTTAGCCCCCAGATATATCGGACCTTTCAATATTCTGAACCATCGAGGAGAAGTATCGTATCAATTAGAGCTACCCGAAGAGATGTCAGCCGTGCACAATGTGTTCCATATCTCGTTACTTCGCAAGTGTCTCGAAGTCCCCGAGAAGACCGAAGTGTTCAAGAATATTGACCACCGGACCATAGAGATCAACGATGACCTGACCTATCCCGAAGTACCCATCTGTATTTTGGAAGAGGCTTTTCGAACTACCCGAACCCGAAGCATCAAGTTTCTCAAGATTCAGTGGAGCAACCACACAGAAGAGGAAGCTACCTGGGAGCGCGAAGATCACATCAGGACGGAGTTTCCCGATCTCTTCAAATCCTAGGTAATCTTTTCGTCCTTTTTCAAATCTCAGGACGAGATTTTGTTTAAGGAGGGAAGGTTTGTAACATCCCAAAAATACTAAACTTGGATTATCAAACTCTAATCATCAAAATTAGGGTTAACAAAAACTTTTGTAAATAAAATTATGAAAGCATGCATATGAGTATGCATTAAATTTGAAATTCTTTTGAACCACCTTGTTTGTATGTTTCCTTGCTTGTAAAATGTTTCTTAGGTGAAATAAACATCATCTAAAACATTTCCCACACTTTTCCAAAAGACAAATAAAGCAAAACAAATAAAATAAAGGAATGGTCATTTTGACCAATTTAACTCCCATGCCTACTTTGGCTGTCTCAAACTTTCAGAACCTAACAGAAACTTGTCTGGATCTTTGCATCCCTTGAATGTACTCATAACAAAGTATCAAGGCCCACTTTGTGATCATCCAGAAACTTTCAAATGAATAGTTTAAATGACAATTCAAAATTGAAACTTTATCATATGGGAAGATCCCACTTTTTCAAAAACCACTCAAACCAACTCAACTTTCAAAACCCAAGCATCTGCAGACTCACCAGCACCAATCTAGCACACCCACCAAAAATCTTTTCAAAATTCAAAACTTGATTTCATGCGGCCATTTCATCAAACAGGTTGCAGACACAAATCATACAAAATCTAAACACTATAGTGAGCAGTGATTGAAGACTAACTGGTTCCCTATCTTGCTCACAACCAGCTCAGTAGATCATCTAGCAAGATTAACCAAGCACTAGCACTACTGTGAGCTTGCCAAAACCATAAATGGTGAACAGCCGAAGCCAACCTTGTCACCCCCATGTCGACAGCAATCTAGGAGGAGAAGCAAGCCTAGCCAGAATGTCTGGGAGGCAGCCCACCGTCCACCGCCACTCCCTGTCCACTGCTCGAACCTTGCCACCCACTGGACAACACGCACAGACCGTGCCCAGACCGCCAGCGACCATGTCGAGCGTGTGCCAAAGCGCCACCCTCGACCGAAGCCCACAGACCGCGCGCCGCCCTTGCCGCGTGCATACACAACCCCCACCGACCCAGGAGACCGCCAGACATCCCCGTTCGCCGCCCCGTGACGCACAGCCACACCTTGCCGTCGAAGACGCCGCCTCTGCCGCGCAGAGCGTCGCATGTTCCAGACCAACTCGCACCGCCCCACGCCTCGAAACCATGTCGTTGAGCATCGCCAAGGAACACCGCACCGTCCCCTACCTTCGCCCATGCCAATAGCCGCCTGTACCATCGCCCCCGACGAGCTCACCCTGCGTCCCGTCGGTCCCCTCGCTCGACTATAAATAGAGGCCACCCTCGCTCGAATTCTTCACACCATTCTACTCCCCTCTCCTCACTTATCGTGCCACCCCATTCCCGGAGCAAGGCGAGCACCACCTCGCCGGAATTTCACCGGAGCCCGCCGCCTCTGGAGAAGAAGGGAGCCATCGATTTCGTCCACCCCAGGAGCTACCGCGACCACCCCTGAGTTCGCCGTCGTTGACTTTGTCGTTCGCCCACCTCGCCGACCCTCACCAGCACCCCGGTGAGGCCCCAGCAACCCCCACTGGCCGCACTAGGTTCCTTTCTCGCCGGCGTTGCCCAACGTCGACGATGACTCCCAGCTGTTGGATTAGAATCAGATCGAACGCACCACGTTGCCCCGTACCGCTCCGCACCCCCCTGTCTCACTGACGAGTAGGGACACCTACTTAAACAGCCCGCGGGGGCACTGCGCTTAGCAGGACGGCCCGTTAACTTATCCCGCGCAGCCCAGTGATTTGAATTAAACCTTTTCTATTTTATTTCAAACTCACTTTTGTACCCAACTTCAAAAATCAACCCAGATCGATTCAGTGCACCAAATTGAATGAAACCAAATTTTTTCGAAAGGTCTGGGAATGCTGAATCCAAGCCCGTTGGATTCAAGTCATTTGGATCTATAAATCACCCATGGTAAAAAGAACAAGGCAGAATCTTTTCTGCATTCAAACATTTTTCAAATTTAAACCATAATAGCTTTTGAGTTGATTCCAACTCTCAAAAATCACATTTAACCATACCTTTCAGAATATATAAAAATATATAGGTTTACTTGCAGAAATAATGTTCAAGTAATAAAAGAATGCCCCGTAGGCATTTCTAGTCACTTTAATTAATTAAACTAAAAGGGTAAAACCTTATTAAATTGTGACACCACTTTAAATCATATTCCCATAGACTAAAATATGTGGTGATGACATGTGTCAACATGATCCCATGTTTTTTTTGGAGAATATTAAATCTTAAGTAGTTTTTCCATGAGTAGAAATTACTTTTCTAAAAATAAAAGGAATTAAAACAAGCTTTAATCTTGTAATGTTAGAGATAATGTTAGATCATCTATAGGACCCTTGTGTGTGATGATTGCAAGTAGTTAAGTATTGTTTGGTGATTGTGTACCCCGTATTTATTCATAGACGCTAGTACCGACCAAGAATACGAGGAGGAAGGAGGATTCTACGAAGAAGAAGAAGCCGAGGAGAACTTCAACCACTTCTCTGCACAAGGCAAGCTTTACTAACCAAGTGGACCAATGCAAGATATTAACCATGCAAGCTAAAACTTGCAATTATTAAAGTTAGATAACCTATGCAATGCATTAAGCATGCTTGGTTAGACATATTTGATGATACCCAATCCTAGTTTTACTTGCAAGCTTCTTACTTTATTTCTTTATCAAAGCTCTTATCGAGATTTTACCTAAATGAATGGTAGATACTTGAAAGATATGTGAAGGTTGCATGAAGAGCATAAAATTTGGCCTAAGCTAGATAATCTTTATGTCATCCTAAGGCATGAGATTGACTTAGTGGAAACTCCACTAGTTTACCATCCCTCATTAGTACTTATCCCCACTTGTAGATGCTAATTCTAAGCATAAAACTTGATCAACATTAGATGGGAATACTTGGTGAAAATGGTTATGAAAACCTTGGAATGATGGATCATTCTATTGAAATGTTTTGGACATGTGTTTCCGAACACCTGATGATTTTGGTGATGAAAATGTTGAGGCATGAGCCTTAGCCCTTTATAAAACTGATGGTTGTCTAGATGCGATACCATTCCAATTTTATCGTACAACCACAATACCCGAAGATTGGGTAGGGCTTGACTGGAAACTTATATACCTTAGTATTAGTTCCCTCACGGCCAAGGTCTGAGCTGAGGCTACCTTCTAAATATTGTCCACCTGTGCAGTGCCCAAGATGACAGTTGGTCATGGTTGGGAGGCCAAACTCACAGGAGAGGTACTTATACTAGGGCGTGTAATTGAAAGGTTAGTATTGATTATCCGCATACTGAGTATGGTGAATTCAGGATTTGTTCCTGACGGATGTATCGAGTGTTGTGGTGAAAGTGTACAATCTCTACAGAGTCTCAAACTATTCGAATAGCCGCGTCCGCAGTTATGGACAGTTGGAGTGGCCATACTGTTCCCCCGTCAGACTTTTAAAATTACTTGTGAAATGAATTGAGACTTTAACTTGACCACAACAGAGTTGTGACATGAGTACAAGATCCCACATAGGAGTTATAAAATTGTGACTAGCTTTGGAACTTAGTAGAGATAAATCTGGCTTTTGCAAAACAACCCTAGAGCCTAGTGTCCTATTATCTCAAAAACCCCTTTACTTGTCAGTATTAGTTTGGAGTACTTAAAGAGTACTCATGGCTTTGTCCCTGGCTATTCCCATGGCCAGACTATGAAGAGGAGTATCTGGAGGATGGACCCCAGGAAGGTTACGACAACTAGGATCATCTCCCATCGTCAGCATTGCCTGTGACCCCGAAGATGGAGTTTCGCCTATGCTACCGTTATTATTACGTATTCCGCTGCTTGATGTTGTATTAAGAACTGGATCATGAGATCCCTATTTGTGTAAGAACTTATGTTCGGTTTGTAATGGATGATGTACTATGGTATCCAATTCTGTTATGTCTCGCAAAAATGGTAATCCTGGGATTGCGATGTATGGCATAACAGGCATCCAGGATTAAAAATCCGGGTGTTGACACCAATCTTTCCTTCTTCCTTACTATAATTCAATGCTCATCTTGCTTGTTCTTGAATATCCACTTCGTGCCTATAACATTGCGGCAATCCTTTGGCTTCTCAACTAACTTCCATACTTTGTTTCTCTCAAGGTTGTTGAGCTCTTTGTGCATAGCTTCCAACCAATCCGAACCTTCAAGAGCTTCCCAAACTTTCTTTGGTACAATCACGGAGATGTGTGCTTGGTATTCACCGAACCTCTTCAATTGTGCTCTTGTGGAAATGCCTTTTCTTAGGTCACCAACCACATTTTGTAGAGAGTGGTATCTTAATTCCAACATTATCTCCTTTCTAGCTTCACGACGAGCGTGGATCTCCTCGTTGTTTCTTGGGGGACCCTCTTCATCATTTTGGTCCTCTTCTTGACCATGAACTTGACCTTGATCTTGGTCTTGATCAAGCACTCTTCTAGCATCGATTTGAGCTTGTCTCAAGGCAGTTTATACGGATCTTCCTTGAGTAATTGACTTGGCACCACTTGACATCCTGGAGAATGAATCAAGCTCCTATTCACTAGAGTTGTCACCTTGATCAACATGTTGAGGGTCCACAGCTTGTCTTTGGCTTGGGTCATTGCCCTCCTCGGTAGATGGAGCTTGTTGATGTTGTGAAGATGAGGGCTCCACTTGCGTAGAGCATAGTTCTTCTCGATCTGCCATAAGGGGTTCCTCAATAGGGCGGATATATCCCACACCCATTCTTCCTATGGCATCCTGAGGCATTTCATCATCTGCATCACAAGCATCAACATTCCCCCCTTGTGGACCATCATATTCTTCGAAGGTCACACTACAAGATTCTATGACGGCTCCGGAGAGCTTATCATAGATTCTATACGTGTGAGATTCGAGACCATAGCCAACAAAAATACCCTCAAATGCTTTAGACTCGAATTTGGACAAATGAACACCTTTTATGAGATAGAAACACTTACAACCGAACATCCAGAAGTAACATGTGTTGGGCTTGTTACCGGTAAGTATTTCATATGGAGTATTATTGATTTATTTGCGGAGGTAGAGCCGGTTTGATGCATGGAAAGCGGTGGAGATGGCTTCGGCCCAAAAGTTGTATGGAGATTTAAACTCCACCAACATGGTCCTAGCCATCTCAATAAGAGTCCGGTTCTTCCTCTCGGCCACACCATTTTGTTGAGGGGTATATGCAACGGAATATTGGTGTTTTATCCCCTCATCACTAAGGAAATCATTCAAGGTGTACTTCTTGAACTCGGTGCCATTGTCACTTCTTATAATCAACACGGGAAGATTGTATTGACGTTGAACCATGTTGATGAAGTCGATGAAGATATTTTGGGTCTCACTCTTCAACTTGAAGAAATATACCCAGGAGTATCTTGAAAAGTCATCAACAATCACCAAACAATATTTATTCCCCACCAAGACTTGCATGAGATGGAGGACCAAAGAGATCCACATGTAGGAGCTCCAAGATCTTGGTAGACTTGATGCGGTTCTTTGGCTTGTGGGGAGCATCATGCATTTTTCCTAGAACACAAGCCCTACAAACACGATCTTTGGCAAAGGAAACATTTTCTTTTAGTCCAACAATATGGCCCTCCTTGTGGAGACTTTGCAAAGTTCTCATATTAACATGGGCTAGTCGGTGATGCCATAACCAACCCACATCGGCCTTTCTGAATAAGCATATTGCACTTGTAGTGGTTTGCCCCGAAAATTCCACCACATACAAGTCATGTTCGACGTACCCAACGAAAGCGACCTTGAGATACTTGCTCCACATGAGGACCACAATATCATTATAAATAAAGACAACAAATCCCATCTTTCCAAGAGCACAGACTAAAAGTAAATTGTATCCAAGGGTCTCAACAAGCATGACCTTCACGAGTGTAATATCGTGAGCAACCACTACCTTGCCGAAACCCATTACCTTAGACTTTGACTTGTCGGCATATGTCACGGTGATTTGATCATCATTTGGCTTTAAGTCCTTGACAATAGACGAGCTCCGGTCATATGACTTGCGCAACCACTATCAAGCACCCACTTTGACCCTCCAGAAGCATATGTCTCTGTTCCTCTTGCCATAAGGCAGTGACGTTCTTGTTGGGAGTATTCTCATTTGGAGAATCAAAGAGGGAGAATGTCGGAGTAGAAGTAATGGCTAGAGCAGCCACACCACTTGATGTTTCCTCTTACTCATCTTCATTGTCTGAGGAGTATTCTTCATGAGTGATCAATACAATCTCACCCTTCTTCTTATTGTTGGAATTCTTCTTGATGAAGGGCTTCTTGTAAGGAGCTTTGAAAGCTATCTTTGGCACTAGTTTTCCACCATGATCTTCTCTTCTCTCATAGGGACAACTGGCCAAGAAGTGATTTATGTCGCCACAATTGTAACAAGTTCTCAATCTTGGCATATTGCCTCTTACCATTGGGGTTGATTTTTCGTTGCATTTCCATCTTGGCCTTCACGGGGTTCTTCCAGAAGTTGTTTGCATAGAAAGCCATATATTGACCATGAAACTTCTTGACATCATCAGGGTTGCTCATGGATAGGCCTTCATCACTGTCATCACCATCCCCATGTTCAACAACTTTGGCCTTCAATGCAAGGTTGACAACATTGGTCATTCCAAGGGCCCGAGCACGGGCATCTTTGGAATTCTTGGCGGCAACCTTGAAAGAGGCCATCTCTTGCATAACTTCATTGGAGGTCATGAGGTGGTAGTTGTGTCTTCCTTGTAGGCTCTTCAAGTCAGTGGGCTCAAAGGTCATGAGTGCACTCACATATTTTCTTTTTATCCATGCATCATCCACATGTGAGGCACCCACATTCCTAAAAGCGATGGCGGTGGATTTGAGCCTACGATACATGTCTTCATGATCTTCATCTTCCTTCATATAGAAGCCTTCGGCTTCATTTCTTAGTGCATCGTACCGGTTCCTCCTCATGCTCTCGTTCCCAACAAACAACACTATGAGAGCATCCCAAGCTTCCTTGGCGGTGCTGAGGTGCTCAATGTGTGGGTAATCCTTTGTACCCAATCCTTGTTGAATCATGTGCAAGGCGGTGGCATTGAGTTGACTATTGGCAACTTCTCTTCTTGTCAAGTTGTCTGGATCCCAATATAGAGTCTTTGTTCAATGATGTTCCATAGTTCAATGCAAGAGCTGCGCACATGAGTTTTCATTAGAGATTGCCATTGAGCAAAAGTAGTAGATGCTTCAAGCTTAGGTGGGTCACCTCTATTGTTTATATGAGGGTGAGGAATTGGGGGGTCGGGAGAGTACCATGAATCATGGTGCTCACCCTTCCCACCATCCTTTTGTGTGGAGGAGTTAGTGTTTTCTTGATTACCCCCCCCCCCCACCACCACCATCATACCCTCATGAGATACCGGAGAATTCCCTTTAGGTAATACTGATGGAGGATCCTCTTGAGGAGAAGGGGATGATGAACCGTCTTTGTCTTTAAGAAGTTGCTCACGCATTTTCTTGACTTTGTTGACGAAGGAAGAGCTCAATCTTGTTTCCAAGTTTTTGAGATCTTCCATGGTCACCATGGTGTGCTCACCACCACCTTCCCCATCGTGGCTACCCATATTATCTTAGGCGGTAAAGCCCGAATAAAGAGCCGAGGCTCTGATACCAATTGAAAGGATCGTATGGGCACCTAGAGGGGGGGTGAATAGGCGCTACTTCAAAGTTTCTTCTTTTTCAATTTAGGGTTTGACAATAAAGGTAAATTCTCTAGATTATGCAACTAAGGTGAATTTACCTATATGTCAAGCAAACAACAACTAGCACAACACTAAGCACGAACAAGTAAGTAAAGTGCGGTAAAGGATAGAAGTAACCAAAGTGGTGGACGCGGAGACACAAGGATTTGTTTCCCGTAGTTCCTTCCTTTTGAGGGGAAGTACGTCTACGTTTGGAGAGGGGGTGGTATCAAACCACCTACGCCACGACAGGCCTCCCTTGTTCTCCGATGAACCTCACCCCAAGGGGATCGATTCACACCGGATATTCCTGTAACATCCCAAAAATCATGATTTGAAAAGGTATGCATATCATACATGCATTCATAAACAATTGTTCATTTCAAACAAGATTTCAAAATAAGAAACCATTCATATGCCTATTATTTTATGCAAGAAAGGCAGTGGTTTTATTTCTACTTTCAAATTATGTGAATGCTTTGTTTAGTCAGAAATGTTTAAAGGTGTATGCAAAGCTTGCACAAAGATTTTTAAAAACAAAAATCAAAACTAAAACCATTCATATGCCTATTATAGATAATCATATGAGGCTTGGTTTTATTTTTATTTTCAAAGGACCTAAGTGTAATTGAGTAAACAAGTGTGTTTGACACATGTTTGAATACTTGGAACACACTACAAAAATTCAGAGGTGGTTTGAATTCAAACTCATTTGAATTTCATTTGAATTTGGTTCCTGAAAAATCAAATAGAAAAATAAAAGGAGAAAGGAAAAGAGAAAAGGCCAGCGCTACCAAATCGGCCCAGCGCCAGATCCAGCCCACTAAGCCCACCCGGGTTCCCCCTCTCCCCTCTGTTTCTCACCCGCATGCACACCCTCTCCCTCACTGTCAAGTGGACCCAACGCCAGGTCAGCATCGTCGTCCCCAAATCCCGCCCGTGACCAGCTCGCCGCCCGTTTCTTCCCCACACTCACTGCCACGATTGATTTTGTTAAATTCCATTGATTTCTTGCGTGATTTTCGCCCTTGCTCTGGCTTCTTAAGAACCACCGCGCCGCGAGCATTTCCCCTCACCAAGCCCCCTCTTAGCGTCCCCAGGCTGCTCGCAATCAAGCTCGCACCGCCACGACACCGTACGTCTCCGACGACCGATTCTGGTGAGCCTCGAGCGCCCCATGTCCCCTCGTTCATACGAGAATGTTTCTCTGATCTTTGCGCTTCTTCTGACACCTCTGGCTCGTCTTGTACCGCCCCAGGTCGTCGACTCCTTCAAGATTTGCGAGCACCCGAGGAAACCAGCAACTCCGGCGAACCTTTCCGGTAAACCCTTACCGCCCTAACCCTTCTGGTCAATACGTGTGTACTCGCTATGCTCGTGCGCGTCTAACGCCACCTCTGGCTTGCCATTTCCTGCCTTGTAGCGTCAACAACAACCACACCCGAGCGAGCCCGACGCCGACGCCAACTCCGATGAGCAATCGATGCCGTGCCCGTACGCCCCCGCTTCGTCCACGACCACGTCGAGAATCACCGCGTCTCTGCGATCGCTGTAAGCATCTGCACTACCCCCCGTACCCCTGGCCTCGCCGGAGTGCCGTCGCCAGACGCGTCGCCGCCATTGCTCGCCATTTGCGCCGCCAGTTCTTGGCAGAGCGAATAGATCCGCTGGATCTAGATCCAACGGTCACGTTTAGATCAGACCGCGAAGCGGTACGAGTAGATATGGTGCGTTGGATCTGATAAGATCCAACGGCATGGAGGCGTGATCCACCGCGAAGCGGTACTGGCCAATCAAGAGCCGCCGCGTGTCAGAGATTTTCTTTTAAAATCCAGATTTGAATTAAATAGATGAATTAACTTGTAAAATTCATAACTTTTGTTCTGTTTATCCAAAAAATGCAAATAATATATCAATGGAATCACAAAAATAAATACTACACATCTGTAGGCTTGGTTTTGTATTTTGCCTCTGTTAAAATGGAATTTTATACAGAGACATTTGTAGGCTTATTTTGTGTATAAAAATTATTTAGAAAATGTTTTTAAAGCCAAATTAAGTTTATTTAGTGTATAAATTTTTAGTTTAGTGTTTAGTACTGTTTAATTGTCTTGTTGGGTTTGATGAAGATCATCACGTGGCATTTGCATGCATTCATATATTTTTGATTGATTTATTTGAATGTAAATTGGTGCTAGTGGTGATTGTGATTGTGAGGATTGTTGCTACTCCCCCAACTACCAAGGCAAGTGGTGCTTCATATTTTTGTCCCAATATTTTGACTATGCATTAGTGATATTTTTTATAGGGCTTGCATGATTTTTTTGCTAAGTATCTATATGCTATGCTTGGGAAATCCTAGTAGTTGTAGACTTGTTAGAATTTTTCTCTAAGTTAAGATACTTACTATATTGCCATGCTTAGCCTATCTAGTAGCAAACAAGGGTGGATTATATACATGCTATGGAAAATGTTGCTAAGTCTTTGACTTGTGTTTTCCTTAATAAAACAACTAAGTGAATGAATCACCTGGGTGGAATGGTATGTTTGGGTTTTGTTGAGTGGTTACACAAGTTCCAAAATTGTCTACCTTGTGTATCACACTTGTGGAAAGCCACCCAGGAACAAAGGGATTTGAGATACTTAGTGTTTAGAAGCTTCTAGCGCAACCACATGGCATATGGGCTCTGCCTTGATCATATAGGTTGCAATACTTAGCCACTTGGACAGTTGGTGGTAGGGTGATAGGTTGGAGCACGTCCATTTGGTCTAAGGGAAGGCTTCTGAAAGGTCTCGTATTGATGCATGTAAAGTCTTGTGGGGAAAGTGCAGCACCTCTCGAGAAGGAAAAATCTAAGTACTTAGCCGTGTCCCCGACAATGGACAATTTGAGCATCAAGACACTGAAGCTATCAAGGATCTCCTCATCCCAATTTCTAAGTTAAAAACTTGTGGTTGAACAAGGTAAAGGTTCACCAATGTCTATTGCTGGTTCCTTGGGAGTTTTTGTTAAACAAAAACTTAGTGATTCAACTGATAGGTAAAATCTATTTTGAGCAAAGCAAGCCTAAGCTACACTTAGCAAAATTCATATAGAAGATAGAAATTATTATTCTACTAAGGTATCACTTGCCAATACTATTCCAATGTATTGACCCACTGTGGCTGTAACTTGTGATGTTGTAGGTTACTCTGATGAGGATTTGGGTTATGAGTCTACACTCAACATGTTTTCCTGTGGCACATGAAGATGAAGACTTTACTTTATTTTGTTAAGTTGAACTCTTGTACTACCCTATGGCTATGGAGTTGTAAAAGACTATGTTATCTCTGGAATGACGATGTAATAATGACCTTTGTATCTGTGTACTTCATCTTAAACTGTGGATGCTAGCATTGATCCAGGGACTAGCATTGCAATCACAGGGACCTTTACCTTTATAAAGGTGGGGTCTTACAATTCCGGTGAAGCCTCCGGACCTTGATCCACACCCCCATATAGAATTACCCAGCCATGTTCCTGAAGCCCCCACCGGGGACTCATCCGGAAACTCCAGTCCACACCGGAGACTTCGGTCCAGGCAGACCGGAGACTCCGGTCTGGTATTTTCAGAACTATGTCAATCTTGTAGGAATCTTTCCAAAGTGTGAGGGTACTTTCCACTTATCATAATAGCAACCTGTGGACAGTGACAAACTGTAAAATGATCTACTTGTTGTTAACGAACACCAAAAGTGATTATGACAATAAATGTCCTTTCAACGGTGTTCTGTCTAGCAATGGAGAAGGGTTCAAATTCTAATCCGGAAAAAAGGTTGATTGGAATGGAAGATGGGTTCAGGAGCTCCCAGGTGAAGAGATTCTGTGGTCCAGTACCGGAGACTCCGGTGTGCCAGGCCGGAGACTCCGCCGGGGTCTCCGGGCCTGTCTCTGCCCCCCACCCAGGAATGCTCTCTATATACCCCTCTAGAGAGCTCCCCGGAGTCGAGCCTAACCCCGGAGACTCCGGTCATGTCTCCAACCCAGTCTGCGGGGCTCCCAGTTTTGCTCTTAGTATACCCCCCGGAGTATAGACCGGAGTCCTACCTCCACCCCGAAGACTCCATCGGGGCCAGAGACTCTGGCCCTGGAGACCGGAAGCTCCGGGGTTATGATTCTACAACAACTCTATTTTCCGGGAGGGGCTATTTATACTCCATTCTTCCCCAAGTGAAGACTGTGGCTTCTACTCTCTCTCTCTCTCATCCATTGTTGATGAGCTTCAACCTCCTAGTTCTCCCTCCCTAGCAACTAGAACTTGATGCCCCTTGGGGAATACAAGGAGGGGACTTAGACGTAGCTTTCCACCAAAGGGATTTGTGTTCCCCACCATTTGTGTAAGTTGTTGTTGCCCTAGGATTTGAGGAAACCCTAACTTGAAGAAGTTGCCCTCCATAGCTCATCCTCGTGTGTAAGAGATTCGAGTTTGTCTTGGGAGCCTCCAATTCAGTTGTGGAGAAGTGACCCAAGGTTTTGTATAAGGTTTCGGTCGCCACCTTGAAGGCCACCGCATAGTGGATCGTGTGCCTGTCGTGAGGCAGGTGCGCAGGAGAATAGGGTGAGGCCTTTCGTGGCGCTGGTGGTCTTAGTACCGCCCACCCCTCCAATGGAGACGTACTTCCCCTCAAAAGGAAGGAACTTCAGGAATACATCTCCATGTCTACTGTCGTGGGAATGACCACGGCAGACGCTGCAATCGGCAGCGAGTAGTAGAACGAAGGGCAAGGGCGGCCAGCCATCTGCAGTGCGAGATGAGGGCGGAGACACAGGGGTTTACCCAGGTTCGGCCCCCCGAAGGGTAAAGACCTACTCCTGCTAGATTGTATTATGATGAAGGTACAATGGGGCGAGCTCGACGGCTAGGCGGCGAGTCGCTTGGGTGGATGGTGGAACGTACCCTCTACACGCCCTGTGGGGAGGTTTATATATATTCACCCCCCTAGGGTTTACATATCTTAACCGAATCAGTTAAGGTTTCGGTACTTGTTTAACCTAATTCGACTGGGCCTAACTACTCTCCTGGGCCTTTAGCTTCCAGTGGCTTGGATCCACGCCAGGTCTTGATCTAGTCGCCGTCCTGCAGGCCCACTCGCCAGTTCCTGGGCCAGTCGGAAACGTCCTGCTGGGTATACCCCGGTAGGCATATCCCCATCAGTAGTCCCTGAGGCCGTCGTCGATTGGGCGCAGGTAGTTGCTGGTAGTCAGAGCATACGGGTCTAATGCGGACACCCAGTCGAATCGGTGGCGGGCTCCTGAATAAAGGAAAAAACTAGTCATTCTGGTCGCAGATCAGCGAACGGGTCGGCGAATTTTTTAGTCACTGTTGTAGTGGTCGGGTCGGCGAGCCGAGTGGCTGAAGTTGGACCGTCAAATGCAGTCAAAACTAGCCGTTGGGGTAATCCAACGATAACTTTTGGCGTAATCATCGCGTAGTAACGTCTTCCTGATTTGGCGGTAACAACCGCTATATAAAGGGAATGGTAGGCGATCGGAGAGCCATCTCCTCGTCATTTCCTCCGATTGTGCGCACCTTCGTTTTCCTCCGCATCGCGATTTCAGCCGATCCAAAATCCTCCGACCTCCACGAACCCTTCCGCCAATGGCCCCCTCCACCGAACCATGGGGCATGTCCAAGTGTACGAGAGCGTTACTGGCGTCTTTCGAGGAGGCCGGGATCCTGCACGCCGGCAGGTGGTGCATCCCCGCGGCCGGAGAGGTGACTCCGGACCCGCGCGAGGGAGAATTCGTCTGCTTCACCAGCCACCTGGAACGGGGGCTGGGATTCCCCACATCTCTCTTCTTCCGGCGCTTCTGCGCCTTCTACGGGATCCAGCCATCGGACCTGGGCCCGCATAGCATCGAGCATCTCGCCATTTTCGTGGCGTTCTGCGAGTGCTACCTGGGCTGCAGGCCCTACTTCCTCCTGTGGCAAGATCTGTTCCACGGGGGATCAGTCGCGAAGAAGCAGGCGGTTCAATGCTTGCCGCGGGTGGCTTGACGTTTCAATTAAAGTCGAAGGCCTCCTTTTTCGATCTGATGCTACCTGCCAAGGAGGCAAGCGAATGGAAGAAGTCTTGGTTTTACGTTACCGAGGCGACTCCAGACGGCGAGGTGGCGATCCCAAGATACTCCGCCGACCGGGCCGAACCGCGCCGACTCCAAGTCGGCAAGCTTCCAACAGACCAGCGCATGGTCGTGGACGAGATGCTTCAGACCATCCGCGGCCTGAATAAGAAGGGTCTTCAGACCATCAATTTGTACAAATGCTGGCTCGGGCGGCAACTCGTTCCCCTGGCCCGCCGTGACCATTATATGTACGAGTACACGGGCCGGGAGGACCCGAGGAAATCCTGCCTCGCCGAGTGGAAACTCGAGGACTACATCCTGACGTTGAAGAAGATCACCCAGGCGGTGTACCTGGACGCGAAGGCTGGGGTCGCCCCCTATACCGCGAAGCATCCGGCCCCAACGGTAAGTCATTTTCTATCATTCGCAGTCGCAGTTGATGCTGTCGCGGTTATACTGATACGGTCTCATGTCTATTGCTGTTATTTCAAGTGGAGGAAGGGTGGCTTCCGCCCGCGGACGACGAGAATTAGAGCTCGTCTGTCCAGGACGTGGGCGAATCGCCTCCTGCCAAGGGCGGTGTCGAGAGCGACAGGGGCGATGACGACGACGAATCCGAAGAGGAAGCCGTCCCACTGGTTCTCAAAACTGGCGGGCAGCGTCAGCGCGAACTTGAGGCGAGTACAAGCCTTGAACGTCATGATGACGACGATGACAAGCTTCCCGAGCTCACCTCGCGTCGCGAGTCCACTCCGTCGAAAAAGAAAAAGAAGAAGGAGGTGAAGGCCCCTCCGAAGAGGAAGACGAAGCCAGCGAGACGGGCATCTCCGCCTCATTCGACGAGTAGTTCCGACGCCACCAGCCTGGCCAGGGATGAAGTGCCACGGACGACATCAGCACCGGGCGTCACCACCGTCCTGAATGAGGTGCCTCTGGCCTCGATTCCCCCGCCATTTGCCCCAGTCTCTGGGTCGGGGGTCGCTCCAGCCGCGGCAGCTTCGCCTCCCAGGAGAGCTCCTGCCAAAAACGTTGTGGAGGCTCCTGTCGCGGCCTCATCAACAAAGAGGCCGTCTGTGTCTTGGGCGCATGACGTCCTGGAGATGGGCCTCAGTCGGAAGCTGGTCCCCGAACTGGAGAAGCTAGCTAGCATCCGCACGGGGCTGCGGTTCATACCAGTCGCCAAGTGAGTTTTATTCACCTGCTTTACTTTTCGTCGTACTCGAACCACTTTGCTCATGTACTCAATTTGCAGGACTGGGGTTAAAAAGATAGGCCACCCGTCCGTGGCCAAAGTGCTGTCGGTTGTCACCGAGGAAGACCCCTCTCGGGAGAGGAAGGCTGATGAGATCGCTGCCCTCACAGACGGTGCCAAGAAGGCCAAGAATGATGATGTCGTCACGGTGTCTGATGACACGACGATTTCTCCGAGTGATCCAGCGGTGGGGGCGGCCTTGACGATCAAGGAGGGTGCTTCCTCGCCTGGGACGGCCGAGCCGGCCTCTTTTGGTGCCGGCGCATCCATCGCGACCTTCCCCCGATTCGTGGCCAGGGCGGCTACGGCGAGCGGTACCACGCCATCGAGCCGCGTGCCTGAGGTCGCCGAAACGGAGGTCGAACAACGTCGCGGGCAAACTCCGGCTCTTCTCGCATCCGTGGACGCGCTACAGCTTCACGGCATGCTTGGCGCAACCATCCAGGTATGTCCAGTCCCCGAGGATCGGGCCACTGAATTGCAGTGGTCAGATTCATTTTGTGTTTTGCTTTTATTTCTCGCGCCTAGTCCCCGGGTGCGCATTCGCTGAATTTAAGCGGGTGGGCGCTTAGGGTTTTTGATCCCCAGTCCCCGAGTGTCCAGTCGCTGAATTTCAGCGGGTGGGTACTTAGGTTTCCGTTTTTGTTAACTGTTTGACTTTTGTACAGGGTTTGCAGCGTGAATCAGCCGACCGGCTTGCTGCAAAGTGTCGCGCGGAGAAGGAACTCATCGCCGTCCAAGAGGCGAACAAGGGACTCCAGGCGATTGTCGCGAAGGCGGAGGAGGTTCGCCAGGGCCTTGTCCCGGCGAGTGAGCTGACGGCGGCTCAATCTGCGTTGAGTTTGGCAGAGAAGCGGATCACCGACCTTGAGCGCGAGCTTAAGGACACGAAGGAGGAGGCGAGCTCGGCGGATGGGCGAGCCAAGGCTGCTGTGACGGCCGCCGCTGAGGAGCGCAAGGTCTTTGACGCCCTTGTTGCTGGGCTTCAAGACGACTACTCCTCTCTTCAAAGCTTCATCACGGATCTCTCCCGTCCTTTGATTGGTAAGTGTGCCTGCCTCTGCCTATAATATTTTCCTTGTGTGATCTTTGATGTACTCAATGCCCCCCTCTGTCGACAGGTCGGATCATTGACAGTGCGGACGAGGCGCAGTCGTTCGATGCGCGGCAGTGTGTGGCCACTCTGGTCGACTCGGCCACGTTGTCTGCGACCTGTATTCGGGCGTACCTGCAGGAGATATCACCCACGGAAGTGATTCCCAACGACCTCGTCGACGTGTGGCGGTACTTGGAGAAGGCGCCATCAGTCGTCGATTTCATGACGCGGTCGGCGTTCCGGCGTGGGGCGGCGACGGCGCTTAGCCTTGGGCTCGCCCACTTCCCGGAAGATTTCGATCTGGACGAAATGACGAGTGGCTACCCATTGTCGACAGGCTCGGTGGAGATCGCCGAGGTGCTGAAGCTGACGGACCACGCCGCGGTGTACTCCGAGCGCGTCTGGGCGATGGGAGACCTCCTTCCTTATCAAGAGACGATTGTTGCGCCTAACGACCCCGAGCCGCAGCACCGGGACTTCAAGATCGAGCAACCCTTCCGTGCGGCGATGGCGGGTGAGCTGACGACATACCCGTCAAACCTGTACACTCCCTTCCTTTGCAGCCGCAAGGGTGGCGGCGAGTCGACGTCGAAGCCTGCGGAATAAAACATTGTGCCCTGGGCATTAGTAGCGGTTCTGCCGTTGGGCATACTTTGTACTTTGTGATAATTTTGATATGCTATAATGAGATATCGTCCTATTGTCTGGATTGTCTTGTGTTGGTGATTGAGGGTTGAACGAGTCCCCGAGGGCGTCCGCCCTTTTTATGGGGTTTATCTCGTTTGTTTATGTGTTTTGTAGTTTTGAACGTTTTGTTATTAAGGTCGACTCGCCCGAGCTTGGAAGGCCAGTCGCAAGGCGACTCCCATGAGTGCTCTGTACTTCACCGTTTTCCCTTGCGCGAACGAGGTCGGGTAGCCGAGTCCCCGAGCATGGTACTTGGTTGTTCTAGGCGCGACTCTAGGGTGGGTGAGGATTGGGCGCGTCAGAGTAAGCGCATCGCTCCTGCCTGGCCCGTCGGGTCAGTCGCATGGCGAGTCCTGGGCATGCTCTCATACTTGGCGTTTTCCCTAGCCGCTCGCGCTGAACTGGTCGTCAGTCCCCGAGCGTGGTACTTGGCCGTTCGAGTCGCTGTGTCGAGGATGCAGAGGATCATGGTCGCTGTGAGGAGCGAAGGCAGTTGTCTTGGCTCGTTAAACCAGTCGAGCTAGGCGACTCCAATGGGGCTCCGGGTAGGCGTTTTTCGTGGATGTTACAAGGCCTCGGGTAACCCAGTGCCCTTGTAGCGCACTACTTGGCCGTGCCGATCGCTGTACCAGAGGTTGACTCCTGCAGTTAGCTTGGTGCTGTTACTACGAGTGCGAGTGGCACAAGACACGGAGAGTAGACGCAATTTGTGGTAACCAATATTTTTTATTTCATAGCGACTGGAGGATACATATGTGGAGTTCTAGGAGTAGAACTTCCGTAGGAGGTTTACATTCCATGGTCGCTTGATGTCGAGTTTGCCGTCCCCGCGGACGTCGATGAGGTAGTAGGCGTCGTTGCCGAGTACTCGCCCGATGGCGAATGGTCCCTCCCATGGGGGGGAGAGCTTGTGCATTCCCTTCTTGTCCTGGATGACGCGCAGCACCAGGTCGCCTTCTTGGAAGGTGCGGGTTTTCACCCGCCGGCTGTGGTAGTGGCGGAGTCCTTGCTGGTACATGGCAGTGCGTGAGCGAGCGAGGTCGCGTGCCTCGTCGAGTTGGTCGACCCCATACGCCAAGCTCGCCTCCTCCTTTGCGTCCTTAAGCTCGCGCTCAAGGTCGGCGATCCGCTTCTCAGCCAAACTCAACGCAGATTGAGCCGCCGTCAGCTCACTCGCCGGGACAAGGCCCTGGCGAACCTCCTCCGCCTTTGCGGCAATCTCCTGGAGTCCCTTGTTCGCCTCTTGGATGGCAACGAGTTCCTTCTCCGCGTGACACTTCGCAGCAAGCCGGTCGGCTGATTCACGCTGCAAACCCTGTACAATAGTCAAACAGTTAACAAAAACGGAAACCTAAGTACCCACCCGCTGAAATTCAGCGACTGGACACTCGGGGACTGGGGATCAAAAACCCTAAGCGCCCACCCGCTGAAATTCATAGAATGCGCACTCGGGGACTAGGCGCGAGAAATAAAAGCAAAACACAAAAAGAATCTGACCACTGCAATTCAGTGGCCCGATCCTCGGGGACTGGACATACCTGGATGGCTGCACCAAGCATGCCGTGAAGCTATAGCGCGTCCACGGATGCGAGAAGAGCCGGAGTTTGCCCGCGATGTTGTTCGACCTCCGTTTCGGCAACCTCAGGCACGCGGCTCGATGGCGTGGTACCGCTTGCCGTAGCCGCCCTGGCCACGAATCGGGGGAAGGTCGCGATGGATGCACCGGCACCAAAAGAGGCCGGCTCGGCCGTCCCAGGCGAGGAAGCACCCTCCTTGATCGTCAAGGCCGCCCCCGCCGCAGTATGACTCGGAGAAATCGTCGTGTCGTCAGACACCGTGACGACATCATCGTTCTTGGCCTTCTTGGCACCGTCTGTGAGGGCAGCGACCTCATCAGCCTTCCTCTTCCGAGAGGGGTCCTCCTCGGCGATGACCGGCGACACTTTGGCCACAGACGGGTGGCCTATCTTTTTAACCCCAGTCCTACAAATTGAGTACATGAGAAAAGTGGTTCGAGTACGACGAAAAGTAAAGCAGGTGAATAAAACTCACTTGGCGACTGGTATGAACCGCAGCCCCGTGCGAATGCTAGCTGGCTTCTCCAGTTCGGGGCCTAGCTTCCGACTGAGGCCCATCTCCAGGACGTCATGCGCCCAAGACATAGACGGCCTCTTTGTTATTGAGGCCGCGACAGGAGCCTCCACAACGTTTTCGGCAGGAGCTCTCCTGGGAGGCGAAGCTGCCGCGACTGGAGCGACCCCCGACCCAGAGACTGGGGCGAATGGCGGGGGAATCGAGGCCAGAGGCACCTCATTCAGGATGGCGGTGACGTCCGGTGCTGCTGTCGTCCGTGGCACTTCATCCCTGGCCAGGCTGGTGGCGTCGGAACTACTCGCCGAATGAGGCGGAGATGCCCGTCTCACTGGCTTCGTCTTCCTCTTCGGAGGGGCCTTCACCTCCTTCTTCTTCTTCTTTTTCGATGGAGTGGCCTCGCGACGCGAGGTGAGCTCGGGAAGCTCGTCATCGTCGTCATCATGACGTTCAATGATTCTACTCGCCTCGAGTTCGCGCTGACGCTGCCCGCGAGTTTTGCAAACCAGTGGGACGGCTTCTCTTCGGATTCATCGTCGTCATCGCTCCTGTCGCTCTCGACGCCGCCCTTGGCAGGAGGCGATTCGCCCACGTCCTGGACAGACGAGCTCGAATTCTCTTCGTCCGCGGGTGGAAGCCACCCTTCCACCACTTGAAATAACTGCAATAGACATGAGACAGTATCAGTATAACCACGACAGCATCAACTGCGACTGCGAATGATAGAAAATGACTTACTGTTGGGGCCGGATGCTTCGCGGTATAGGGGGAAACCCCAGCCTTCGCGTCCAGGTACACCGCCTAGGTGATCTTCTTCAACGCCGGGATGTAGTCCTCGAGTTTCCACTCGGCGAGGCAGGATTTTGTCGGGTCCTCCCGGCCCATGTACTCGTACATATAATGGTCACGCCGGGCCAGTGGAACGAGTCGCCGCCCAAGCTAGCAGTTGTACAAATTGATGGTCTGAAGACCCTTCTTCTTCAGGCCGCGGATGGTCTGAAGCATCTCGTCCATGACCATCCGCTGGTCTATTGGAAGCTTGCCGACTTGGAGTCGGCGCGGTTCGGGCCGGTCGGCGGAGTATCTTGGGATCGCCACCTCGCCGTCTGGAGTCGCCTCGGTAACGTAAAACCAAGACTTCTTCCATTCGCTCGCCGCCTTGGCAGGTAGCATCAGATCGAAAAAGGAGGCCTTCGACTTCAATTGAAACGTTAAGCCACCCGCGACAAGCATTGGACCGCCTGCTTCTTCGCGACAGATCCTCCCGTGGAACAGATCTTGCCACAGGGGGAAGTAGGGCCTGCAGCCCAGGTAGCACTCGCAGAACGCCATGAAAATGGCAAGCTGCTCGATGCTGTGCGGGCCCAGGTCCGATGGCTGGATCCCGTAGAAGGCGCAAAAGCGCCGGAAGAAGAGAGATGTGGGGAATCCCAGCCCCTGTTCCAGGTGGCTGGTGAAGCAGACGAATTCTCCCTCGCGTGGGTCCGGAGTCACCTCTCCAGCCGCGGGGATGCGCCACCTGCCGGCGCGCAGGATCCCGGCCTCCTCGAAAGACGCCAGTAACGCTCTCGTACACTTGGACCTGCCCCATGGTTCGGTGGAGGGGGCCATTGGCGGAAGGGTTCGTGGAGGTCAGAGGATTTTGGATCGGCTGAAATCGCGATGCGGAGGAAAACGGAGGTGCGCGCAATCGGAGGAAATGACGAGGAGATGGCTCTCCGATCGCCTACCATTCCCTTTATATAGCGGTTGTTACCCGCCAAATCAGGAAGCCGTTACTACGCGATGATTAGGCCAAAAGTTACCATTGGATTACCCCAACGGCTAGTTTTGACTGCGTTTGACGGTCCAACTTCAGCCACTCGGCTCGCCGACCCCACCACTACAACAGTGACTAAAAATTTCGCCGACCCGTTCGCCGAGCTACGACCAGAATGACTAGTTTTTTCCTTTATTCAGGAGCCCGCCACCAATTCGACTGGGTGTCCGCATTAGACCCGTATGCTCTGACTGCCAGCAACTACCTGCGCCCATCGACGACAGCCTCGGGGACTACTGATGGGGATATGCCTACCGGGGTATAAACAGCAGGACGTTTCCGACTGGCCCAGGAATTGGCGAGTGGGCCTGCAGGACGGCGGCTGGATCAAGACCTGGCGTGGATCCAAGCGACTGGAAGCTGAAGGCCCAGGAGAGTAGTTAGGCCCAGTCCGATTAGGTTAAACAAGTACCGAAACCTTAACTGATTCGGTTAAGATATGTAAACCCTAGGGTGGTGAATCTATATAAACCTCCCCACAGGGCGTGTAGAGGGTACGTTCCACCATCCACCCAAGCGACTCGCCACCTAGCCGTCGAGCTCGCCCCATTGTACCTTCATCATAATACAATCTAGCAGGAGTAGGTCTTTACCCTCCAGGGGGCTGAACCTGGGTAAACCCCTGTGTCTCCGCCCTCATCTCGCACCGCAGATGGTTGGCCGCCCTTGCCCTTCTTTCTACTACTCGCTGCCGATTGCAGCGTCTGCCATGGTCATTCCCACGACAGTGGCACCCACCGTGGGGCCTGGCCGGTCTGGCCGGTGTTCTGCGGCGAGATCCAATCTGCCCATCAACGAGACGATCGCCACCGACCGCATGATAGCGATCGGCGAGATGCTCCAGATCTTGCCTAGCAGCTATGTCCCGGCGGCGCGACCCGTCACGCACTGCATGATCTTGCCAGTCGGCACGATCAGCCTCTTCGTCGGCCTCACCGACGTCATCGTCTCGGAGGACTCGGCTCGCATTTGCGAGTCACCGCCACGCGACCGGCTCTCCGAGAGCCAGGTCCGCAGGATCCATCGCCTTGCCTCCGAGTACAACTCGGCCGACAGCGACGTGGCCGAAACCACCGCGGCCGCGGAAGACGCGGCCCTCAACGACGACGCCGATTCGGCGACCCCGGCGTCACTCGCCGGATCCATCATCGCGGCTTCGCCCGCGGGCTCCATCACCCAGGTCTCCAACGTTGGAGACTTCGAGGATCCCTCCATCCTTGGGATCTTCGACTTCGACTCCGGATCAGAAAACTCCGCCGATATCCATGACGGGACCGGTCGCCACGCCGTGACCTACATGGCGACTGGCACCGATCTTCGTCGAGTTGGTCGACTCCATCCTGACGTGCGAGTTCGTTCGCAGCCTCCGTGTAGTGGACGACCCTTGGCGAATCGTGCTCGAGGTCGGTGGGCATGACTGCCTCAGCGCCATACACCATGAAGAAGGGGGTGAACCCTGTCGACCTGTTGACCGAGGTGCGGATACCCCAGATGACGGAGGGTAGCTCCTCGACCCAGCACCCGGCGGTGCGCTCGAGTGGTACTTGTAGCCGCGGCTTCAGGCCGTGGACGATGCTCTGGTTGGCCCGTTCCGCCTGGCCGTTGGACTCCGGGTGGGCGACTGATGCGAGGTCGAGTCGGATGTGATGTACCTCACAGAACTCGGCCATGGCTCCTTTGGCGAAGTTGGTGCCGTTGTCCGTGATGATGCTGTTTGGGAACCCGTAGGGATATATGAGCTCGCGTAGGAATTTTGTGGCGGTCTTCCCGTCGCATTTCCGGACTGGCTTGGCCTCCACCCACTTGGTGAATTTGTCGACCGCGACCAGGAGGTGGGTGAAGCCGGAGGGGGCCTTTTTGAAGGGTCCTACCATGTCCATGCCCCATACGGCGAATGGCCAGGTTATGGGGATGGTCTTGAGCGCTGAGCTCGGCACGTGTGTCTGGTTGGTGTACTTCTGCCACCCGACGCACCGCTGGACGATGTCGACGGTGTCGGCGTGTGCGGTGGGCCAGTAAAAGTCGTGTCGCATAGCCTTTGCGACCAGAGAGCGGGCTCCGGCGTGGTGGCCGCAGTCGCTGGAGTGGATGTCGTGGAGGATCTTGCGTCCTTCGGCGGGTTGGACGCAGCGTTGGAACACGCCGGTCACGCTGCGCTTGTGGAGCTCTCCGTCGATGATGACGAAGGATTTGCAGCGTCACGTTATCATCTGGGTGTTTGTTTCGTCTGTCGGCAAGGTGCCTCCCTCCAGGTAGGCCATGTACGGCTTAGTCCAGTCTTCTGGCTCGGCGATGAGTGCGACCAAGGCTGCCTCTGGTTGCAGCGGGACTCCTCGTTCTTTCGCCCGTCGATCCACTCGACGGAGTAGCCTGCGAAGTGTCCGCCCAGCTTGTCCACTGCTTGGCAGTACGCCGCCATGGTGGGAGAGACGGCGTCGCAGGTGTCAGTGACTTGCCCAGCGACAAGGTCGGAGTCTCCGTAGCAGCGTAGGCGGTTGACATTCATCTCCTTGGCAGCCCGCATGCCGTGGAGTAGTGCCTCGTACTTGGCCATGTTGTTGGTGCAGGGGGTGAAGTCGAGGCAGAGGACGTAGCGGAGCTTGTCGCCCTTCGGGGAAGTCAACACGATCCCTGCTCCTGCGCCATCCGCGTTCTTGGAGCCGTCGAAGTGCAGGCTCCAGTAGTGGAGGTACGGCAGCTTTTTCGGCTGCTGGGCCTCTTCCCAGTCGGCGATGAAGTCCGCGAGAGCCTGCGACTTGATCGCTTTCTGTGTCTCATACTTGATGTTGTGGACGCCAATTTCGACGGCCCACTTGGCGACTCGCCCGGTCGCCTCACGGTTGCGGATGATGTCCTACAACGGTGCTGAGGAGACGACCGTGATCGGGTGCTCCTGGAAGTAGTGTTGCAGTCGCTGTTGTGCTCTGAAGGTGGGGTTCTTCCGCATCAGGCGGTATAGGGGCATCGCCTTTTCGCCCAATCGGGGGATGAAGCGGCTGAGAGCCGCGACTCGCCCGGCCAGCTTCTGGACGTCGCGCAGGCACTCGGGTTTGCCGAGTCGGGCAATTGTGTCGATCTTGGTGGGGTTCGCCTCGATCCCACGTTTGGAGACGACGTACCCCAGTAGTTGCCCTGCTGGTAGGCCGAAGGTGCATTTGCCTGGGTTTAGCTTTATCTTGTATTTCCGCAGGTTGGCGAATGTTTCCGCCAGGTCGGCGAGTAGATCGCCCTGGCGGGCGGACTTCACTACCACGTCGTCGATGTAGACGTGGATATTGCGGCCAATTTGGCTCGCAAGGCATTCCTGCATACACCGCTGGTAGGTCGCCCCGGCGTTCTTGAGGCCGAAGGTCATGGCGGTGTAGCAGAAGGCTCCGAATGGCGTGATGAACTCCGTCTTTTCCTCATCCTCGATAGCCATTTTGATCTGGTTGTACCCAGAGTAGGCTTCGAGGAAACACAGCGACTCCGAGCCTGCGGTGGAATCGATTATTTGGTCGATCCGCGGGAGGACGAATTGCTCCTTGGGGCATGCGCTGTTTAAGTTTGTGTAGTTGATACACATCCTCCAGGTCCCATTTTTCTTCTCGACCAGGACTGGGTTTGCCAGTCACTTGGAGTATTTTATTGGTCGGATGAAGCCTACAGCGAGTAGACGCTGCACCTCCTCGGCGATGGCTCGGCGGCGCTCTTCATTGAAGGGCCGCAGCGACTGCTTGACATGTCGAATATTGGGGTCTGCGTTGAGTTTGTGCTCAGCGAGTTCCCTAGGGACACCAGGCATGTCAGAGGGCTTCCATGCGAAGATGTCCCTGTTCTCACGGAGGAACTCGATGAGCGCGCCTTCCTATGCTGGGCTCATGCCCGTCCCAATCGTCACCGTCTGGCTGGAGTCGCCTGGGACCAGCTCGACGGTGCGGGTGTGCGTCGTTGCCTCAAAGGATGAGGTGTTGACGCCCTCCGAATTGGGCTTCTTGAGTATGATGGGGTCATCATTGTTGACCCCGCTCGCGTACTTGGCGAGCTCGTCGGCATGGTTGGCCTCTACCGCGATGACGGCGTCAGCGAGTTCGGCTCCTTTGGCCTCGCACTCGACGGCCATGTCAGAGTCAGCGAGCTTCATCGCGTTGTACGCGTAGTGGGGCGCTGCCATGAACTTGGCGAACGCCTGGCGCCCTAGGACGCAGTGGTAGGGGCTGTAGAAGGGTACCATCTCGAAGACGATCCGCTCGGTGCGGAAGTTTGCTGGTGTGCCGAAGGTGACTGGCAGCGCGACCTTGCCGATCGGGTACGCCTTCCGACCGGGGACGATGCCGTGGAACGTGGTGTAGGTCGTCTCGACCATCGACTGCGGGAGCCGCAGTCGCTTGAAGGTGTCCAGGTACAGGATGTTGATGGAGCTGCCGCCGTCCATCAATGTCTTGGGGAGCCAGTAGTCTCCCACCTTGGGATTGACCACCAGGGCGACTCGGCCTGGGTACTCGATGCGTGGCGAGTGGTCCTGGCGGCTCCAGGTGATGGGCTGCTCCGACCAGTTGAGGAACTGGGGAACGTCCACCTGGGCCACCGCGTTGATGGCGACGGCGCGGGCGATGAACTTCTTCTCGCACTTCGTGTTGAAGCCTGTGAAGGTGTGAAGCGAGCCGGCCACAGTGCCGAATTTTCCGCCGTTTGGCGGGTTGTTGTCGGGGTCCTCCCGCGCTCGCCGTGCCTTCTCGATCTCCTTGAGAGAGTGGCAGTCGGCAGTCATGTGCATGGTGGGCTTCCCTTCCCTGCTGTGAAACGCACAAGGTTGGTTAAGGAGGGCCGCGGGGTCGAACCTTGGTTTTGCCTTGTAGTTGTCGCCATCGCGGCGTTGCCCTCCGTCGCGGCGGAAGCTCTTGGGCTCGCGTTGCACGTGCCCAGCATTGGCGACGAAGTCGACTCGCTCGTCACTGCGGCGCTTGCCGGTGAGGCGAGTGTTGCTGTAGCGTAGGCTGGGCCGTTGCCCGTTGTCATTGCCGCTCGTGCGGCGTTGGCCTCCCGACTCGTCGTCGGTTTCCTGGTTTGGGTCTTCCTCCGTGTATCTTTTGGCGATCTCAAGGAGGTCCGGTATGTTGTCGAGTGTGTGGCGATGTTGTTTGAGCTTGGTGACCAAGGGCTCGTAGCGGCACGAGGTTTTGAAGCAGTGGATCGCGGTGTCCGGGTGGATGCCGTCCGCGTCGTACCACAGTTCTTGCCACCGTTGGACCCAGCCGCGGGTCGACTCGCGGGGTCCCTGGATGCATCATTCCAGGTCCTCGATGGTGGTGGCGCGGGTGTAGGAGCACTCGAAGTGCCTAACGAAGGGGTCGCGCATCTCTTCCCAGGAGTCGATGCTGTCCGGGGGAAGAGTGTTGATCCGCTGCCTGGACATTCCCTCCATCATCAGGGGGAGGTAACGGGTGGCTAGCAGGTCGGTGTGGCCAGCGATCCCCATCGCCATGAGGTAGTTGTCCAGCCACACGGAGGGGTCGTACTTCTCTATTTCCTTCGGCGCTTTGAAGTTCGCCGGGTACTTTTCGCCTCGGATCATAGGTCTGAAGCATCGGGGCCCGAGCCGGCTTAGCGACCCCATTGGCTCGCCGTCGCGGCGATTGGTTAGGGTGTGTCGCAGGTCGTCGGGCTGACGTGCGCGCCAGCTTTGGTTGTTGATGATGTGGGTGCAGGCGTCGACGGGCTGACCGTTGGCGGCGACGAAGTTGGTCGCTGGCCTGAGGTCGTTGGTGGAGAGTGCCGCGTTCGCGGGTCGGTGTTGGAGCTGCAGTTGTTCGGGTGGCGGGCAATTGAGGGTGTTTGCCACCAATGGACGGCCACTTGAGGCCGCTCTGCTGCTCTAAGAGCGCGAGTACATCCGACCCTGCGAGTCGGCGCCTGCGTTTTGCTGCTCGACCGCCTTTGTGAGCAAGGCCCTGACGTATTGGATCTGTAGGGTGCCGTCACAGGTGGCCGTGATGTTGTCGGCCGCTGCTCGGCCCGCCACGAGGTTGTCCATCGGGGTGGAGAAGAGTGGTAGGCCGTTCACGTCTCGCTCCAGCGAAGAGACCATGATCCGCGGCTGGTCCCTGGGGGTGTGCGGCTGGGTGGAGGTGGGGCGCCGTTCGCCGTCGACCCTGGTGGGGGCCAGGCGCTTCCTCCGGGTGGCGCGTTCTCGCAGATCGCGCGCTCGGCCACGCGGGCCGGGTCGTTCTCGTCGTCGAAGTTTAGGTCGCGCCCCTGGACGGTGGGGTTCAGGCGCGACCTGATTCGCTGCTGGTGGTAACGTGATAGCTCCTACGCCGTCACCTGCTCGAGGCGAAATTTTTCGCGCTCAGCTTGCTCCTTGCGGACTGCCTCCGCCAGCTTCAGGCGGAGTTCCTCGACCTCCGTTGTCGTGGCGTTAGGAGGGATTGGGGTGGATAAGGGATCCTCCAGCGGATCGGTGCCAGTCGCCATGTAGGTCGTGGCGTGGCGACCGGTCCCGTCGTGGAGATCAGCGGAGTTTTCTGATCCGGTGTCGAAGTCGAAGATCCCAAGGATGGAGGGATCCTCGAAGTCTCCAACGTTGGAGACCTGGGTGATGGAGCCCGCGGGCGAAGCCGCGATGATGGATCCGGCGAGTGACGTCGGGGTCGCCAAATCGGCGTCGTCGTTGAGGGCTGTAGCATCCCAGTTGTCTAACCCCTGTAATGCTACATGTGTTAATAATAAAATGGGCCTCTTCCAACATATAATTGTTGCATCATCATCACATCATGCTCATGTCATCATGTCCCCTTGCATTTGAGCATCATATAAAACCTTTTTCTTGTTTGGTTCTTATCTCATGTGCATGATTAATTGTAGTTGCCTCTTGATATTGTATTTGGTTCTTACTAAATTGTTAAATGCCCAAGTTGAGTTGGGGGCATCTCTCTTTTGACTCCACCACCTTATCTTTCACCACCTTATAATTCCACCATCCAATAATATGGGCTTGGCATTTTATTGAGTTACCTCTAGCCATGTTGTTGTTTGGATCCAACCATAGTCTTTGCTTGGCCTTGGCCACCTTTTGGGAATGCATATGAATAATGCCTTGTTAATGTTACTGTTTTCACAAGGATTAGCTGGGCATTATTTATTTTGCATGGGCCATGCAAGTGCCACCTTTCTCCTAGTATTTGGGTTTTATTTGAATTCTAGTTAGATCATCTTCCTTTGTTCAAAACTTTTGTTGGCTTGTGGTGTTCTTCATCTTTTCATCTACCTTTCTTCCCTCTTACCTAAGCCCCATGCCCCATGCACACACATGTGCTTATGTGGCATGCACAACACCATCCAAACCACCCTTGCTTGGATTTTTGCTTGTTCTTTGAATGAAACATGCATGATTCAAATTCACATCACCCTGGCCATCTCCCTCTTCCCCTTGTTCTTGCCTGATCTTGCTTTGAGCTTGTGCTTGAAGCATGCTTGAGCAAGTAAGTACCCCCTCCATCTTTCTTACCCTCTTAGCAAACTCTAAACCTACCATGCCATCTCTCTCTTTTTCCCTAAACCAAAACCCTAGTCCCCTCCTCCCTTCTAGCTACCAGCTCGACCACCCCCTGCCCAGCTCCCTCGGCCTCCCCTCTCCCCGCATGAGGTCCCCACCTCCCTACCCTAGCTGCCCCCACACGCCAAGTACCACCCTAACCCTAGCCCTAGCCCGACCTTCCCCCTCTCTCCTTTTTTCCTCACCTGGCTGCTTCCTGGCCACGAGCTGCCCCAGGGCCACCGCCAGCCTCACCCCCTCCTAGTGCCTGCCTTCCCCCTGGCCTGGCCATGTCGATCACGTGAGGGAGGCCGAAAAGGTGGCACCCTTCCAGCTTCCCCTCCCCCACGCAACCACCTGCCCCCTCTCCCTTCTTATCCTCTCTGCCCCCTCTCTGACCTCCCCAGATCCGCCCTGAGGCTTGCCTCGCTCCCCTCTGCTTTTCTCCACCGCTCAGCTCCCTCTCGCCTCACACCGCCGTCTACCACCTGCCCCCAAAGATCTAGCCGGTGGCGTGCTGCTGCAAGTCGTCGAGGAAGATCCGGAGCCTGCTCAGCGTCGCCCCGTGCCCGCCAGCGAGGAGGAGACGCACCAGGAGCGCCAGGACCAGCGCACGCCGACGCAAACCCTAGCCCTCAGTCCGCGAGCCGCGTCGCCGATCGTCTTCACCCCGCGCCTCGCCACCGTCACCGGCACGCCCGTGGTGAGCTCACGAGCCTCCCAGACATCTTTTTCCCCTGGTTCGCTTCCTGTTTTGCGCGGTCCCGTCGTCGAGCACCCTCTGTGCACGGTGGAAACGACGACGACGACAGCTCTGCCGCGCGCGTAAGCCTTACCTAGGTCCCGTCCAACCTCCTAGCAGCAACCCAGCCTAGCCCAGCGGCAACCGCGTCTGCGCGCGCGCCCCAGGTCCCAGGTTCGAGCCCCCACCGCGCCGCGCGCGTCGCGCGAGCGTCAGATGCGCGCGTGAGAAGAAGCACAGTGCGCCGCTGGCTGTTTTGCGCAAACCCCCTGGCCGTTTCTTTTGCTCCAACCCGCGGTCCTCAGGGCCCGTTGTCAGCGTCTGTGTTTGTTTTGCAAAAAGGTTCTGGTGCTTTTCCCTAATAAACCCGCGGTCCAGATTTGTTCCAGGCACTGGCGTGTGGACCAAAGGACCCCCTGGCCCACCTGTCTGCGACTCAGGCTGGCCTGTGGCTGTGTATAAAACGTTTCAGAGCTGCTTTGAATTCAGATTTTGTTAAATAAATTCAAAATTCAAATTCTATTCAGATTTTTAATAACTTTTTCATACTAATTCCAAATTTGACAAATAATATATGTATGAATATCAGCAAGATGAGAGGAATTCAAATATTCCATCCAATTTGACTTTTGCACAACTAAAATTCCAAGTATGTTTAATTACATCAATTGCCACTAGAATTTAATAATTTAATAACTTTTGTTTTAAAACTCCAAATTTAGCAAATGATATGTCTAAATTGATCAGCTCGACGAGACCTTTCTGTTTATGCTATCCATGACTTCAATTGCAGCATGCATCATATAAATATATGTTGAACAGTAATTGTTATGGCAACAAATGTGATTCTAAAACCCAATTAAATGTTATTTTCTTGTCCCTCACACCTCACCCATGCCATGCTACTTTACTTGCCATGTAAATTGTGCATCATTCATCATGGCATGATTGTTTGCTTGACGCATCTTATTCATATGCTTGTGCTCTATATTCATGTTGGCCTTGGTTGTTTGGTTTTTCTCGGATAGACTCTGAGCAGAGGTTATATCAAGAGAACCAGGAGCACTACCCAGATCCGTCCCTCGCTTCGACTGAGATACCAGGCAAGCACTATCGCATGCTTGCATACATACAGTACCTATTGCCTCTATCTTATTCTTGCATCATCGAGTCGCGATTGCATTAAAAATGAATCCCAAGTATGCATAGCCTTTACTTTCAGACCCCACCAAGCTTGTTCCTCCATCCCATGAGCCACTACTATAGGAGTTGTTTGAGCCATGCGAGTCGTAGAACAGCATGTGTAGGGTATGTGAGAGTCTGTTGGATAACGAGGTACCTAAACAACTTAACCTGAGTAGTATGGGATAACTAAAGAAAGTGGCACCGGTGAGCAACATCTGCTATTTGGTTTTTCCTGCTCACTTGTGTCCCGTAAGACCCCAAGTACTTGATTCCTGTTCCTTGATTTATCGCGCTATCCACATCCGGGAGGTATATGGGACCCCCCTGAGCCAGAGCTTGATTCCGTCTTATTTCTTGGGGCCACAAACTAGTTTGGGGCTTTATTACTCTCCTGTACTTATGCCATGTTTTACTGCCTTATTTACGATTGTGCGAGGTACTGCACACTGTACTGTTTAAGATCGGGACACGTTTACGCGGTGTCGACAAGCCCCGTTTGGGGTTCCCAGTCGCTCACAGCCGTCTACCCAGACCTTGAGGCCGTCTCGGAGCTTGCTTACTCCGTTGCGGGATCTACTTAAGGGGTGGCCCCCTGAAATATTTCTGAATCTTGTGATTGCTTTGTCGTGAAGGCCTCGTTGGGTTTTGATTTGGTTTTTCCGAGGTTGATCGAGTGTGTGTTGCTATTGGTGCACCCCGGCCGGGTAAAACTTTCTGAAAGCCGTGTCCGCGGATATGGACGACTTGGAGCACAGTTTCTCGATCATAGACAAGCATAACTAAAGTACCGCCTTAATCTGACTAAGTAATTTGACTAGTAAATAGTGCAACGCTCATGGAATGGTTAATAAAATTGCCAACGGATGGGGGTTTGTTCGTCCGCTTCCTTGTCGGTAAGCAGGGAGGAGGATGGATCGGATGAGATTACCATTATAACTGTTGTTCTTAATTCACGGACATCCGTCTATCATTGGTTAGGCGGATGGTTAGCGTTTATCTGTAGAACTGTTAGGGTTTATCTTTCGCTGCAATTGCGTCACCCCAGGTTGTGTCCCCTTTAGAGGCATTAAGTCTTGTTGAGTACCCTTAGGGTCTCACACGATAAATTCTTGATTCAGATGAACAGGTACCCCCGCAGGACGGATACTGGGTGGAAGAAGCTGATGATGTGGGCAATGATCGTTCGGTGTAGAGATTCCGGGATCGGGGATCCGTGAGACCTGTAGTTGGGATGTGCTTATTTCTATGGCATCTTATGCCGATTTGCTTCTTATCCGTACTCGGATTCTGTTTGCCGCTTCCGCATGATACTCTGATGTGTGCTGTATGAGGAGTTATCCTAAAATATAGATCTATCTAGGTCATTTGAATCTTGCCGTATGGCGTTGGTATATTTCTTTCTTTCTAGATGGTATGGCTCTGATGTACTCTTGTATGGTGGCTTGCGTACATACCCACTTGTGTACGTAGTTGATCCCTTCGCCTGCCGACTACGCCGCCCGTACAGGTCCCGTTGAGAGGGTAGTGGTTGGGACGTCTGAAAGGACTACCAGTGTGTGGCTTTTGGGGCCCCGCCGTACTATTTCAACCACTACCACTCATCCAGGCTTGTATCTAGGAGCGTAGTTCACCGAGGTAGTTACAATTGGTATCAGAGCCATCCCGACCTTCAGGGTTTCAGCCAAACGGTCGTTGTCAGTCTAGCAAATATTTTGGTAGTTATGTATATTAGGGAAAAACAAAACGCGAGAGTAGGACTGCTTCCACTTTTTCTTCTCACCCTCCCACCCACCCTTTTCTGGTAAGGAAGTGCAACGTTTTCAATCCTCTCCTCAAAGTTCAAACTAGGATTCACGTATTCTGGGTTTCCGTAGTACCATAGGTTGTGTGTGTGTGTGTGTGTAATCCCTTGTCTATCTGTTGCATCCAAGTTGTTATCTTATCTGCCTTTGGTTATCAACTGTTGGTACATTCCATACCAACAGGCTTTTGCAAACCGACGCAATCGATCTTCCTCTTGTATCCGACGCTATCTTGTTTGGGGTGTTCGTTTCCGTAGTTACCAATCTTTAGGTTTCGTCGTGAGAAGAAGGGGTTAGGATATGTGTTCCACTTGTTCATGTGCGGAGTAATGATTTGAGTGCGGGATGGAGTCGCGACCATACCACTACTCTTCTCATTCGCTTTTGTATATTGGATCGGTAGAGTCACTAATCTTAATTCGTTAAGTGATTTTGCGCATCTATTGGTATTCTAATGCCGAAATTTGTGGAAAATTTTTCTTTGATATGTTTGTGTACCACACTCCTTTTCAGTCGTGTGCGATATGCTTAATATCCTTTAGGTGCTATGAACTTTGTTGATATTTTAATATCATCTCAGTAAATTGTATCCTTTAATCTTGGTTAATTCCATCTTGGTACTATTTTGGATTATTATCATTCTCCATTATAGTACTGATTTGAGTTTTATATCAATGACAGGATGGCTCCACCACGCCGGACTGATGAGGACATACCTCCGGAACTGGGCTCAGCGCTGTCAAACATTGCTAATGCTTTGGCAGCTATGCAAGAGAACCAGCAGCGCTTTGAGGAGAGCGTCAGAAGAAACGAGTTTGCTCCACTTCCTCCACCTCCCAGGCGCGGAGACATCAAGAGCTTCCTCAAATTCAACCCTCGTCAGTTTGATGTGTCTGACCGACCTCTGGACGCAGATGATTGGCTGCGTGAGATCTCAAGGTTGCTCGAGACTGCTGATGTTCCGGAACAGGAGTGGGTCAAGTGCGCTACTCACCTTCTCAAGGGAGATGCAGCTCTCTGGTGGGAGAACTACTTGAAGGCAAGCTGCACGGGTTTCCAGCCAACTTGGGAAAGGTTCACTGGAGCGTTCAAAGAGCAGTTTCTCTCAGAGATTGAAATGGAAAGGATGAAGGAGGCTTTTCTCAACCTGAACCAAGGGAATGATAACGTCAACACCTACATCAGGAACTTCATGAATCTATCTCGCTATGGTGGTGATGAGGTATCTGATGACAAGAAGAAGCAGAAAAGGTTCAGGCAAGGGCTCAATGCGTCGATCAAGTATGCGATTACTCATGCAAGACCGGCAACCTTCCTGGAACTACAGCACACAGCACTGCAAGAGGAGGCAAGCAGGCAAGTGTTCGAGGAGTCCAAGAAACATAACAGGGATGCATCAAGCTCTTCGGTTATGGCAGCTCCTTCTAAGCGGCGTGTCTGGGTTCCTAACACCCCACCGTCGCTCCCGGCTCCACCAAGACCTGCAAGTTTCGCGCCAAGGCCACCAAACTTCACCACTGCGGCTCCCAGGGGCTACAACAACCACTACCCTGGAGCGCCTGGCGGAGTCCCTGGCTACTCTGCTCCACGTCCAGCTGGTGCCTGTTACTCGTGTGGAGATCCTGGACATCCCCACTGGAACTGTCCATTGAAGAACAAAACTCTCCCTTCACCCCCGCCAAGATCTGCAACAAGCTCTCCTTCGGTTCGTGCACCACCGCCTCGGGCTCTCAACATCAACACTAAGCCCGGGTCTGCGGTTGTCCGTGCAAACTGCGTCAACGCCTCTCAAGCTGAGCTCGCACCAGGAGTTGTCATGGGTATGCTATCAGTTAACTCAGTTCCTGCACGAGTTCTCTTTGATTCTGGTGCATCGCATTCCTTTGTGTCATACAAGTTTGCAGGAGAGAATGAGTTAGTCATGGTTCCTCTCCCTAAGCGGTTGGTGGTACAATCACCTGGTTCAAACATGAGGGCTGAGCATATCAGTCATGGAAATCAAGTTGAGATTGGTGGTTCTTCATTCTTGGCTTCTTTGATTGTTCTAGGCAACTCTGACATTGATGTCATCCTGGGCATGGATTGGTTGACAGCAAATGCAGCTGTCATTGATTGTGCTGAACGCTCAGTGTCTCTGAAGATTCCTGAAGGCCACATAGTCTTTTCTCCAAGTCTGACCCCTGCTGTCCAGCTCTATTCCTTGGCTGCTCTGAATAATGATGCTATGGAAGCTATTTAGGGTGTACCAGTGGTCTGTGAGTTCCCAGATGTTTTTCCTGAAGAGTTGCCAGGTATGCCTCCGGATCGCGAGGTTGAATTCGTGATTGAGCTTGAACCGGGAACGGCTCCTATCTCCAAGAGGCCATATAAAATGGGTCCTTCTGAGTTGGCTGAACTCAAACGACAACTTGATGAACAAGAGAAGTTGGGTTTCATTCAACATAGCACTTCTTCTTGGGGTAGCCCAACAATCTTTGTGAAGAAGCGTGACAGAACCGATAGACTCTGTGTTGACTACCGGGCTCTCAATGCTAAAACCATCAAGAACAAATATCCTCTTCCTCGGATAAATGATCTATTTGATCAGCTAGCAGGAGCTGTGGTGTTCTCTAAGCTGGACTTGAGAAGTGGTTATCACCAAATCAAAATTCGCAAAGAGGATGTGCCCAAAACAGCTTTCACCACCCGCTATGGCCTGTATGAGTACACGGTCATGTCTTTCGGTCTCACCAACGCACCTGCTACCTTCTCGAGGCTGATGAACTCCGTTTTCATGGAGTATCTTGATAAGTTTGTCGTGGTATATCTGGATGACATTCTGGTCTATTCCAAGTCTAAGGAGGAGCATTAAGAACACCTGCGGTTCGTCCTGAACAAGCTTCGTGAGAACCGCTTGTATGCAAAGTTCTCTAAGTGTGAGTTTTGGTTGCCTGAAGTAACATACTTGGGTCATGTTATCTCTGCCAAGGGCATTGCAGTCAACCCGGAAACCGTGAAGACAATTGTTGAATGGCTTCCTCCTGTTAATGTCAAGGAAGTGCGGAGTTTTCTCGGCTTGGCTAGCTATTGCCGTCGCTTTGTTCAGAACTTCTCGAAGATAGCAAAGCCTCTTACCGATCTCCTCAAGAAAGGCAAGAAGTACCTGTGGACTCCTGCTTGTCAAGAAAGTTTCGAGACACTCAAAGAGAAGCTCACTTCCACGCCAGTCTTGGTTCCTCCGGATACATCTAAGCCTTTCCAGATATTCTGCGACGCCTCTTTGCAAGGATTGGGTGCGGTCCTTATGCAAGAGAGACAGGTGGTTGCTTATGCTTCTCGTCAGTTGAAGACGCATGAGATCAACTATCCCACACATGACCTTGAGCTAGCAGCAGTGGTCTTTGCTTTGAAGCTTTGGAGGCACTACTTGCTTGGTAACCGTTGCGAGATCTTCTCGGACCACAAGAGTTTGAAGTACATCTTCACTCAGCCTGATCTCAATCTTCGGCAAAGGAGATGGATTGAAGCAATCAATGACTTTGATGTGACCATCAACTACACTCCAGGCAAAGCAAACGTCATGGCAGATGCGCTTAGCCGTAAAGCTTATGTCAACAACCTCATGATAGAAGAGCAGCAGCCTCTCTTGTGCGAGGAATTCCGTCAGCTCAACCTTGAAATTGTGGAACAAGGGCATCTCCTGAATCTTCTGGCTACTCCTCTCTTGGAAGAACAGATTCGTTCTCGTCAGCGTGGTGATCCGCACACCAGAAAGCTCATCTCTAAGCTTGGCAATCCGAAGTATGAGTCCTTCCATGTTGATGATCAAGGCTCGCTCTTCTTTGATCACCGGATGTTTGTTCCAAACTACCCGGGTCTGAGAGACCAAGTTCTCAAGGAGGCACATGATTCGGTTCTTTCTATCCATCCTGGCAGCACAAAGATGTACATGGACTTGAAAACACAATACTGGTGGCCTGGGTTGAAACGGTATTGCGCCAAGTATGTCTCAGAATGTGATGTCTGCCGCAGAGTCAAGGCTGTCCATCAGAAACCATTTGGTCTTCTTCAGCCATTGAAACCTCCGGAATGGAAATGGGAGAAAGTAGAGATGGACTTCATCACTGGCTTTCCGAGGTCGCAGAAGGGCAACAATGCAATCTTTGTTGTCATCGACAGGCTTTCTAAAGTGGCACACTTCTTCCCAGTCAAAGAAACAATTTCTGGAATTCAGTTGGCTGAGCTCTATATCAACAGAATTGTCTCTCTGTATGGGGTTCCACTTGAAATCAGTTCAGACCGTGGGAGCATCTTCACCTCAAAGTTCTGGGAGAGTTTCCAAAAAGCTTTGGGAACAAAGTTGAACTTCAGCACTGCTTACCACCCTCAGTCGCAAGGACAAGTGGAAAGAATCAATCAGATTCTGGAGGACATGCTTCGAGCTTGCGTCATCTCTTTTGGCATGAAGTGGGAGGAATGCCTTCCATATGCTGAATTCTCCTACAACAACAGCTTCCAGAAGAGTCTGAAGATGGCACCATTCGAGGCTCTCTATGGTCGCAAGTGCAGAACTCCGATTGGTTGGTCAGGTGCAGGAGAAAGAATCTGGTTTGGCCCTGACATTGTAACTCAAGCAGAGGAGAAGGTGCATATCATTCTGGAGAACCTGAAGATTGCTCAAAGTCGTCAGAAGAGCAACTACGACAGGAAGCACACAGATATGGTATATGCCCCTGGTGATCTCGTCTACCTTCGTGTCACTCCCATGAGAGGAACACACCGCTTCGGTATCAAAGGAAAATTGGCTCCTAGATACATCGGTCCTTTCAAGATACGTGGTAGAAGAGGAGAAGTTGCTTATGCACTAGAGCTTCCGGAAAAACTCAAAGTCCATGATGTTTTCCACATCTCTCAGCTCAAGAAGTGCTTCAAAGACCCCGGCAAGACCGTGGATCATGAGCTAATCGACCTCCAAGAAGATCTGTCTTATCAAGAACACCCCACCAAAATCCTTGAGACCGCAAAAAGAAGGACTCGCAATAAGTCCATCAAGTTCTGCAAGGTGCAGTGGTCACACCATTCTGTTGATGAAGCAACTTGGGAGCGTGAAGATGAACTCCGTGCCAACCATCCTTCTCTCTTTGTGTCTTCTTCTTCTTCTTCCTAGAATCTCGGGGCGAGATTCCTGTTTAGTGGGGGAGAGTTGTAGCATCCCAGTTGTCTAACCCCTGTAATGCTACATGTGTTAATAATAAAATGGGCCTCTTCCAACATATAATTGTTGCATCATCATCACATCATGCTCATGTCATCATGTCCCCTTGCATTTGAGCATCATATAAAACCTTTTTCTTGTTTGGTTCTTATCTCATGTGCATGATTAATTGTAGTTGCCTCTTGATATTGTATTTGGTTCTTACTAAATTGTTAAATGCCCAAGTTGAGTTGGGGGCATCTCTCTTTTGACTCCACCACCTTATCTTTCACCACCTTATAATTCCACCATCCAATAATATGGGCTTGGCATTTTATTGAGTTACCTCTAGCCATGTTGTTGTTTGGATCCAACCATAGTCTTTGCTTGGCCTTGGCCACCTTTTGGGAATGCATATGAATAATGCCTTGTTAATGTTACTGTTTTCACAAGGATTAGCTGGGCATTATTTATTTTGCATGGGCCATGCAAGTGCCACCTTTCTCCTAGTATTTGGGTTTTATTTGAATTCTAGTTAGATCATCTTCCTTTGTTCAAAACTTTTGTTGGCTTGTGGTGTTCTTCATCTTTTCATCTACCTTTCTTCCCTCTTACCTAAGCCCCATGCCCCATGCACACACATGTGCTTATGTGGCATGCACAACACCATCCAAACCACCCTTGCTTGGATTTTTGCTTGTTCTTTGAATGAAACATGCATGATTCAAATTCACATCACCCTGGCCATCTCCCTCTTCCCCTTGTTCTTGCCTGATCTTGCTTTGAGCTTGTGCTTGAAGCATGCTTGAGCAAGTAAGTACCCCCTCCATCTTTCTTACCCTCTTAGCAAACTCTAAACCTACCATGCCATCTCTCTCTTTTTCCCTAAACCAAAACCCTAGTCCCCTCCTCCCTTCTAGCTACCAGCTCGACCACCCCCTGCCCAGCTCCCTCGGCCTCCCCTCTCCCCGCATGAGGTCCCCACCTCCCTACCCTAGCTGCCCCCACACGCCAAGTACCACCCTAACCCTAGCCCTAGCCCGACCTTCCCCCTCTCTCCTTTTTTTCCTCACCTGGCCACGCTCCCAGACCCACCTGGCTGCTTCCTGGCCACGAGCTGCCCCAGGGCCACCGCCAGCCTCACCCCCTCCTAGTGCCTGCCTTCCCCCTGGCCTGGCCATGTCGATCACGTGAGGGAGGCCGAAAAGGTGGCACCCTGCCAGCTTCCCCTCCCCCACGCAACCACCTGCCCCCTCTCCCTTCTTATCCTCTCTGCCCCCTCTCTGACCTCCCCAGATCCGCCCTGAGGCTTGCCTCGCTCCCCTCTGCTTTTCTCCACCGCTCAGTTCCCTCTCACCTCACACCGCCGTCTACCACCTGCCCCCAAAGATCTAGCCGGTGGCGTGCTGCTGCAAGTCATCGAGGAAGATCCGGAGCCTGCTCAGCGTCGCCCCGTGCCCGCCAGCGAGGAGGAGACGCACCAGGAGCGCCAGGACCAGCGCACGCCGACGCAAACCCTAGCCCTCAGTCCGCGAGCCGCGTCGCCGATCGTCTTCACCCCGCGCCTCGCCACCGTCACCGGCACGCCCGCGGTGAGCTCACGAGCCTCCAAGACATCTTTTTCCCCTGGTTCGCTTCCTGTTTTGCGCGGTCCCGTCGTCGAGCACCCTCTGTGCACGGTGGAAACGACGACGACGACAGCTCTGCCGCGCGCGTAAGCCTTACCTAGGTCCCGTCCAACCTCCTAGCAGCAACCCAGCCTAGCCCAGCGGCAACCGCGTCTGCGCGCGCGCCCCAGGTCCCAGGTTCGAGCCCCCACCGCGCCGCGCGCGTCGCGCGAGCGTCAGATGCGCGCGTGAGAAGAAGCACAGTGCGCCGCTGGCTGTTTTGCGCAAACCCCCTGGCCGTTTCTTTTGCTCCAACCCGCGGTCCTCAGGGCCCGTTGTCAGCGTCTGTGTTTGTTTTGCAAAAAGGTTCTGGTGCTTTTCCCTAATAAACCCGCGGTCCAGATTTGTTCCAGGCACTGGCGTGTGGACCAAAGGACACCCTGGCCCACCTGTCTGCGACTCAGGCTGGCCTGTGGCTGTGTATAAAACGTTTCAGAGCTGCTTTGAATTCAGATTTTGTTAAATAAATTCAAAATTCAAATTCTATTCAGATTTTTAATAACTTTTTCATACTAATTCCAAATTTGACAAATAATATATGTATGAATATCAGCAAGATGAGAGGAATTCAAATATGCCATCCAATTTGACTTTTGCACAACTAAAATTCCAAGTATGTTTAATTACATCAATTGCCACTAGAATTTAATAATTTAATAACTTTTGTTTTAAAACTCCAAATTTAGCAAATGATATGTCTAAATTGATCAGCTCGACGAGACCTTTCTGTTTATGCTATCCATGACTTCAATTGCAGCATGCATCATATAAATATATGTTGAACAGTAATTGTTATGGCAACAAATGTGATTCTAAAACCCAATTAAATGTTATTTTCTTGTCCCTCACACCTCATCCATGCCATGCTACTTTACTTGCCATGTAAATTGTGCATCATTCATCATGGCATGATTGTTTGCTTGACGCATCTTATTCATATGCTTGTGCTCTATATTCATGTTGGCCTTGGTTGTTTGGTTTTTCTCGGATAGACTCTGAGCAGGGGTTATATCAAGAGAACCAGGAGCACTACCCAGATCCGTCCCTCGCTTCGACTGAGATACCAGGCAAGCACTACCGCATGCTTGCATACATACAGTACCTATTGCCTCTATCTTATTCTTGCATCATCGAGTCGCGATTGCATTAAAAATGAATCCCAAGTATGCATAGCCTTTACTTTCAGACCCCACCAAGCTTGTTCCTCCATCCCATGAGCCACTACTATAGGAGTTGTTTGAGCCATGCGAGTCGTAGAACAGCATGTGTAGGGTATGTGAGAGTCTGTTGGATAACGAGGTACCTAAACAACTTAACCTGAGTAGTATGGGATAACTAAAGAAAGTGGCACCGGTGAGCAACATCTGCTATTTGGTTTTTCCTGCTCACTTGTGTCCCGTAAGACCCCGAGTACTTGATTCCTGTTCCTTGATTTATCGCGCTATCCACATCCGGGAGGTATATGGGACCCCCCTGAGCCAGAGCTTGATTCCGTCTTATTTCTTGGGGCCACAAACTAGTTTGGGGCTTTATTACTCTCCTGTACTTATGCCATGTTTTACTGCCTTATTTACGATTGTGCGAGGTACTGCACACTGTACTGTTTAAGATCGGGACACGTTTACGCGGTGTCGACAAGCCCCGTTTGGGGTTCCCAGTCGCTCACAGCCGTCTACCCAGACCTTGAGGCCGTCTCGGAGCTTGCTTACTCCGTTGCGGGATCTACTTAAGGGGTGGCCCCCTGAAATATTTCTGAATCTTGTGATTGCTTTGTCGTGAAGGCCTCGTTGGGTTTTGATTTGGTTTTTCCGAGGTTGATCGAGTGTGTGTTGCTATTGGTGCACCCCGGCCGGGTAAAACTTTCTGAAAGCCGTGTCCGCGGATATGGACGACTTGGAGCACAGTTTCTCGATCATAGACAAGCATAACTAAAGTACCGCCTTAATCTGACTAAGTAATTTGACTAGTAAATAGTGCAACGCTCATGGAATGGTTAATAAAATTGCCAACGGATGGGGGTTTGTTCGTCCGCTTCCTTGTCGGTAAGCAGGGAGGAGGATGGATCGGATGAGATTACCATTATAACTGTTGTTCTTAATTCACGGACATCCGTCTATCATTGGTTAGGCGGATGGTTAGCGTTTATCTGTAGAACTGTTAGGGTTTATCTTTCGCTGCAATTGCGTCACCCCAGGTTGTGTCCCCTTTAGAGGCATTAAGTCTTGTTGAGTACCCTTAGGGTCTCACACGATAAATTCTTGATTCAGATGAACAGGTACCCCCGCAGGACGGATACTGGGTGGAAGAAGCTGATGATGTGGGCAACGATCGTTCGGTGTAGAGATTCCGGGATCGGGGATCCGTGAGACCTGTAGTTGGGATGTGCTTATTTCTATGGCATCTTATGCCGATTTTCTTCTTATCCGTACTCGGATTCTGTTTGCCGCTTCCGCATGATACTCTGATGTGTGCTGTATGAGGAGTTATCCTAAAATATAGATCTATCTAGGTCATTTGAATCTTGTCGTATGGCGTTGGTATATTTCTTTCTTTCTAGATGGTATGGCTCTGATGTACTCTTGTATGGTGGCTTGCGTACATACCCACTTGTGTACGTAGTTGATCCCTTCGCCTGCCGACTACGCCGCCCGTACAGGTCCCGTTGAGAGGGTAGTGGTTGGGACGTCTGAAAGGACTACCAGTGTGTGGCTTTTGGGGCCCCGCCGTACTATTTCAACCACTACCACTCATCCAGGCTTGTATCTAGGAGCGTAGTTCACCGAGGTAGTTACAAGGGCCACGTCTTTCGCGGCCGCGGTGGTTTCGGCCACGTCGCTATGGGCCGAGTTGTACTCGGAGGCGAGACGATGGATCGTGCGGACCTAGCTCTCGGAGAGCCGGTCGCGTGGCGGCGACTCGCGGATGCGAGCCGAGTCCTCCGAGACGATGACGTCGGTGAGGCCGACGAAGAGGCTGATCGTGCCGACTGGCAAGATCATGCTGTGCGTGACGGGTCGCGCCGCCGGGACGTAGCTGCTCGGCAAGATGTGGAGCATCTCGCCGATTGCTATCATGCGGCCGGTGGCGACCGTCTCGTTGATGGGCAGATTGGATCTCGCCGCAGAACACCGGCCAGGCCCCACGGTGGGCGCCACTGTCGTGGGAATGACCACGGCAGACGCTGCAATCGGCAGCGAGTAGTAGAACGAAGGGCAAGGGCGGCCAGCCATCTGCGGTGCGAGATGAGGGCGGAGACACAAGGGTTTACCCAGGTTCGGCCCCCCGGAGGGTAAAGACCTACTCCTGCTAGATTGTATTATGATGAAGGTACAATGGGGCGAGCTCGACAGCTAGGCGGCGAGTCGCTTGGGTGGATGGTGGAACGTACCCTCTGCATGCCCTGTGGGGAGGTTTATATAGATTAACCCCCCCTAGGGTTTACATATCTTAACCGAATCAGTTAAGGTTTCGGTACTTGTTTAACCTAATCCGACTTGGCCTAACTACTCTCCTGGGCCTTCAGCTTCCAGTCGCTTGGATCCACGCCAGGTCTTGATCCAGTCGCCGTCCTGCAGGCCCACTCGCCAGTTCCTGGGCCAGTCGGAAACATCCTGCTGGGTATACCCCGGTAAGCATATCCCCATCATCTACTCTTGGTGACTTCTATCCTTTACTCCTTCTTTTCTTGTTGCTTGATTGCTTATCATATAGGTTCTCTCACTTAGTTGCATATCTAGAGAACTTTCTTTTTGTCAAGCCTTAATTTGAAAAATAAAATAAAATTTGAGTAGTGCCTATTCACCCCCTCCTCTAGTCGCTTATATCGATCTTTCAATTGGTATCAGAGCCTCGGCGCTTACTTTGTCTTAACCGCCTAAGAGAAGTATGAGCGACGAGAATAAGGGGGGTGAAACCCCTAATGAAAACTCTCCCATCTATAAGAAAGATCTTACCGATTCTTTGAATACAGTCAAGGAAGAGATGAGAGAAATGCTTGAGTCGTACCTTGGTAAAAGGGATGTTGCTGCTGCCGATGCCGACTTGGAAGGTGATGTTAAGATTTGTGTTGAGTCCCTCATGAGACAACTTGGTGTAGTGCTCTATATCATTGATGAAAGAGATGAAACCGTCTTGGAGATGTTTGGGCATGCTCGTGAGGCCACCATTGAGATAGCCACCCTATCCAATGCTCTTGAGGAAGAGCAAAGTAAAAGAGTCATTCTTGAAGAGACCAATATTTATCATGAAGAATCATTTAACTTGAATGTATTAAAACTTACTAAAGAACGTGACCATGCTCTTGCCTTAAGTAAAGTTCTTAAAAATGAAAAGCTTGAGTTTGTGGTTGGTCATGCTAGAATAAATGAAGAGTTTGAGAAACTCAAGAAGGACCATGAGTCCCTATTGCGCAAATTCTCTCATCTTTCAAAGTCACATGAACAAATTCAAACTCAAGTGACAAAAGAAGGTTCAACTATGTCATCTAGCATTTCTTCTTGTTCTACTAACCCTTGTTGTGAGCATGGAGATCTTATCGAGGAGAACAATAGGTTGAAGGCCACTATTAAGAAAGGTCTAGTCTCGTGCATACAAGGTGAGAAAAGTCTAAATGCTGTTTGAGCAATCAAAGGGACAATGTGACTAAGGAAGGACTTGGATTTGCACCCAATACCAAGAAGAAGAACAAGGGTAAGAAAAAAGAATGTGCCTACTCCTCCTTCCAAAATTGTTACCTTTGTGAAGGAGGGGAGAAGGCAAAAGAGAAGGAATCATGTGTCATTAAGGATGGTGATGAACCATCTCACAGTGACTTTGCGGGAAAATATAATCCTTCCTATGTCCTTATGAAATCTTATGATGGTCAAGTCTATGCTAAATATGTAGGAACCTCTTATGGTGATGATTACCATTGCTCCATTTGGGTTCCTAAGATACTTGTGACTAACAAAAGAGGACCCATCCAACAATGGGTACCTAAGACCAAGCATTGATTGGTTTGTAGGACTATGCTTCCGGTTGAAGAAAATGGGTGGTCGATAGTGTTGCCACTAGTCAAATGACCAGAAGCAAAGATATGCTCGATGATACAAAACTAAATTCTTCCAACATGTGTGTCACTTATGGAGACGGGTCAACTTACAAGGTATTGGGTTTGGGTAAGGTAGTGGTCACACCGGATATTTCCATTATGGACATTATGCTTGTCAAAACCCTTTGATATAATTTAATTTCCTTCATCAACTTACACTCATGGGTTTTGTAGCCTACTTTGACTCCAAGGTTGTGGTTCTCATGTGGAGCAAGACTCTCTCTATAGCCTTTGTTGGGCATGTCAAGAACGGTTTGTATGTGGTATATTTAGATAAGAAACCCACACCTACCATGGCTTGCCTAATGGCTAAAGGTGATGTGGGATGGCTTTGGCATTGTTGTCTCACCCACGTCAACATGAGGTCTTTGCAAAGTCTCCATACGGGAGGTCACACCCTTGGACTAAAAGATAACATTCTTTTTTTCAAGGATCATGTGTGTAGGGCATGTATTGAAGGAAAACTCCATGATTCGGCTCATCCCCCCCCCCCCCCACAACAACCATCTATTCCAATGGGATCTCAGAGCTGCTTCACATGGACCTCTTTGGTCCTTCATCCTTTGATAGTCTTAGGGGAAAGAAGTATTGCTTGGTTATTATGGATGGCTACTCAAGATACACTTGGATATATTTCTTCAAGAAGAAGAGTGAGACTCAACAAACTGTCATCGACTTTGCCAATGAAGTTCAACGTCAACATAAATCTTGGCCATTAGAAGTGACAATGGTAACGAGTTCAAGATTTACACTTTGGATGAATTCCTTAGTGATGAGGGGATCAAGCATCAATATCCCGCTCCATATACCCCTCAACAAAATGGTGTGGCGAAAAGGAAGAACCCGACTCTTTTGGATATGGCAAGAACCATGATTGTGGAGTTCAAGTCTCCATAAAACTTTTGGGCCAAAGCTATCTCAACCGCTTGTCATATTGCCAGCCGTGTGTATCTCTGCAAGCATTTGGACATGACCCCCTATGAGATTCTCACCGGCAAGAAACCAAGTATCCACTACCTTCATGTGTTTGGGTGCAAATGCTATATTCTCAAGAAAGGTAACCGGTTATCTAAATTCGAGTCTCGTGCTATTGAAGGTATCTTTATTGGCTATGCCTCAGATTCTCACGCGCATAGAGTGTATAGCAAGTCCACCGGACAATTTATAGTCTCTTGTAACATGAGACCCGATGAGCACAATGGCTTCCAAGTGGGGAAAAATGATCTTGGTAATGTAGGTGATGAAATTCCTCCTCAAGCCATAAGAAGAATGGGTGTGGGATTTTTCCGCCCCGTTGAGGAACCCCTTGTGGTGGAAGGAGAAGGACAATGCTCTACTCATGTGGAGCCCTCACCTACTCAAGATATTCATCAAACCCATAGTCTTCAAGATACTCCAGTTGAAAGGATAGCTAATGATCAAGGTCAAGTACACGTGAATGATGGGTGTGTATCACCCCCTATGGACCAAGGTCAAGCTAATGGAGATGTACAAGGCCAAAATGTCGAGCAAGCTCAATAAGATAAGCAGGCTCATTTTCAAGGTCAAGACGAGGACCAAAATAGTGATGATGACCAAGTGACTTCTCAAGAATCCATTAAGGAAGCCGATGCTCTTCATTAAGAAAGAAGGATTGCCAAGCTTGTTCGAGAAGGACTTACCCTTGATAATGTTGTTGGTGATCTTGAAAGGGGCATTACTACTCATAACCAAGTGGCTAACTTTGTTGGCCACAATAGTTTCATTTCATTCTTAGAGCCCCAAAAGGTGTATGAGGCACTTGAAGACCCGGATTGGCTTGAAGCCATGCATGAAGAGCTTCACAAATTCGAGTGTACCAAAGTGTAGTAATTAGTGGAGAGACCCAAGGAGTGCCATAATGTAATTGGGACAAAGTGTATCTTCAAGAACAAGCAAGATGCAAGTGGAATGGTCATCCGCAACAAGGCAAGATTGGTGGCTCAAGGCTTCTCCCAAGTTGAGGGTGTCGACTATAGTGAAACTTTTCCCCCATTTCCCATCTTGAATTCATTAGTATTTTGCTTGCATATGCATCTCATAATAACTTCAAGTTGCAACAAATGGTTGTTAAGAGTGCATTTATTAATGGTCCCTTAAATGAGTTGATGTACGCCAAGCAACCTCCGGGTTTTGAGGATCCCAAGTTTCCAAAACACATTTACAAACTTGATAAGTATCTCTATGGGCTTAAACAAGCCCATGGTACGAGCACCTTAGAAAGTTGTTGGTAGACCGTGGTTTCGAAGTTGGGCTAATTGGCCCCACTCTTTTTACTAATAGAGTTGGAGGAAATTTGTTCATATGCCAAATTTATGTTGATGATATTATCTTTGGTTCTCCTAACAAAGCTTTCAATGATGTATTTAAAGCCAAATACATTCAATATATGCTCAAGAGGTTCAAGTTGACGGATCTAAATAGAGCATAGACTCCCATGCCTCTCAAGTGTGATCTCACTCTTGATATTAAGGGTAAAGATGTGGATCAAAAGGTATATCGTTATATGATTGGTTCTTTGATTAATCTTTGTGCATATAGACTGGATATCATGTTGAGTGTGGGTATTTGTGCATGGTTTCAATATGCCCCAAAAGAAAGACACCTTGTGGCGTTCAAGCGAATCTTTTGATACATAGTCAATACCCCCAAACTTTGGCTTATGATATCCCAAGGGCTCAAGCTTTGTTCTTCATGGTTTCACGGACTAGGATTGGGCGGAGACAAAGTTGGAAGGAAATCAACCTACGGAGCTTTCCAATTCCTTGGTAGGTCCTTGGTGTGTTGGTCATCTAAGAATAAAATTATGTCTCCTTGTCATCCGCCGAGGCAGAGTATATTGCAGCCGCTAGTTGTTGTGCACAATTGTTGTGGATGAGGCAAACTTTAAAGGCTTATGGTGTCACATGTGAAAAAGTGCCTCTTCTTTGTGATAATGAAAGTGCAATCAATATCACCTATAACCCGGTGCAACACACAAGAGCGAAGCATATTGATATGCGTCATCACTTTATTTGCGAGCATGTGAACAATGGTGATATTGATCTCTCTTATGTGAGCACCGAGAAGAATCTTATGGATTTTTTCACCAATCCCCTTGATGAGAAGATATTCCGAGAGTTAAGGCATGAGATCAGTATCATATATTTGAGCAATGTGGCTTGAGACCATGCACCCTTACCCATGCATTCATATGTTATTCTATCTAGATGTAGGCATGGATATAGGGGAGTGTGGTCCTAATTGATTGGGCTATCCCTCCCTCCATTATGCCCAGTGTGATAAAAGCATACTCTCTATATTATTCTGTGATATGGGAGCTTAAATGATGAGTATTGGTAATGGACCCAAGATATATCTTCGTGGTGCCAAGCCAAGTATACTCAAACATGGTGGCCTCAGCCACCGACCCTCACTTTTTTGATGGTTTGGATCTTATTTTATATATCCTTTTTGTTGTTATGGTTCTTCATTTGGTTCTTATGTGTTTTTCTTGTGTTTTGACCTCTCACCAGTTTTCTGCTCTATCCCAAGCCTTTTCCCACCCCGTACCATTTTCTTTGTGCTTGTCCTGTTTTTCTGGCGGTTTCTGGCTAAGGAGGCCGGATACTACGGGTTTGACCCTGGAGACTCCGGCCCTAGGGCTTGGAGACTCCGGCCTAGAAGGTTTTCCTCATATAAGTTAGAGGGTGTCGGGGTGGGGGTAACTCCCAGTTATTCCTCACCACCCTGACTCCCTCTCTCTCCTTCCTCCTCTCTCCTCCTCCGCCCACCTCCGCCTGGGCCGCCGCCCACCCCGGTTCAACCGCTGTCGCCGGACAAACCCTCCCCTCCGCCGCTAGCCCCTCTCCCCACCGGCAGGGTCCTCCCATGGAGAAAGGTGCCCTATTGTGTACCTCGTATTTATTCATAGACGGTAGTACCGACCAAGGATACAAGGAGGAAGGAGGATTCTACGAAGAAGAAGCCGAGGAGAACTTCAACCACTGCTCTGCACAAAGCAAGCTTACATTGACAATCATGCAAGCCTAATACTACTAGTTGAATGTGCAAGCCAATACTTGCAAGCTAGTAACTTAGCAATCTTATACTGATATTGATGCAAGCTAACCCTTGCAAGATACCCTAATGATGCCACAAACCCCTACTTGTTACTATGCCCACATTATGCCATAAGCATAAGTGATCATACCCACTTGATAACCCCAATCCTAGTTTTACTTGCAAGCTTCTTACTTTATTTCTTTATCAAAGCTCTTACCTAGATTTTACCTAAATAAATGGTAGATACTAGAAAGATATGTGAAGGTTGCATAAAGAGCATAAAATTTGGCCTAAGCTAGATAATCTTGATGTCATCCTAAGGCATGAGATTGAACTTAGTGGAAACTCCACTAGTTTACCAGCCCTCATTAGTACTTATCCCCACTTGTAGATGCTAGTGATAAGCATAAAACTTGATCAACATTAGATGGAAATACTTGGTGAAAATAGTTATGAAAACCTTGGAATGATGGATCATTCTATTGAAATGTTTTGGACATGTGTTTCCGAACACCTGATGATTTTGGTGATGAAAATGTTGAGGCATGAGCCTTAGCCCTTTTTAAAACTGATGGTTGTCTGGATGCGATACCATTCCAATTTTATCGTACAACCACAATACCCGAAGATTGGGTAGGGCTTGACTGGAAACTTATATACCTTAGTATTAGTTCCCTCACGGCCAAGGTCTGAGCTGAGGCTACCTTGTGAAGATTGTCCACCTGTGCAGTACCCAAGATGACAGTTGGTCATGGTTGGGAGGCCAAACTCACAGGAGAGGTGCTTATACTAGGGCGTGTAATTGAAAGGTTAGGATTGATTATCTGCATACTGAGTATGGTGAATTCAGGATTTGTTCCTGACGGATGTATCGAATGTTGTGGTGAAAGTGTACAATCTCTGCAGTGTGTCAAACTATTCGAATAGCCGCGTCCGCGGTTATGGACAGTTGGAGTGGCCATACTATTCCCCCATCAGACTTTTCAAAATTACTTGTGAAATGAATTGAGACTTTGACTTGACCACAACAGGGTTGTGATATGAATTACAAGTCCCCCTTTAGGTGTTATAAAACTTCAACTAGCATTTGTTGCCCCTGAACTTAGTAGAGGTAAATCTGGCTTTTGCAAAACAACCCTAGAGCTTAGTGTCCTATTATCCCAAAAACCCCTTTACTTGTTAGTATTAGTTTGCGAGTACTTAAAGAGTACTCATGGCTTTGTCCCTGGCTATTCCCATGGCCAGACTATGAAGAGGAGTACCTGGAGGATGGACCCCAGGAAGGTTACGACAACTAGGATCATCTCCCATCGTCAGCATTGCCTGTGACCCCGAAGATGGAGCTTCGCCTACGCTACCGTTATTATTACATATTCCGCTGCTTGATGTTGTATTAAGAACTGGATCATGAGATCCCTATTTGTGTAAGAACTTATGTTCGGTTTGTAATGGATGATGTAATATGCTATCCAATTCTGTTATGTCTCGCAAACATGGTAATCCTGGGATTGCTATGTATGGCATAACAGGCATCCAGGATTAAAAAATCTGGGTGTTGACAAGGGGCCACTAATTGCTGCTGACGATGATCGCGCAAAGGTCATGCCTCCTCCGCCTCACCCGGTGCAGCAGCCGCAGGAACTCGGCACCGATCCGAGCAACAACAACACCGCAAACTTGCCGCCTCCAGCATCCACGTCGGCAGCAGCCCATGTTACTCCAGATGGTAGAGTGATGTACGGCAATCTCCTCGTCGAGCCACTAACCGTCGATCATATCCAGAACGTGACTCAGCTTGACGAGAAGCGCCAGCAGCTGCTGGAGGAGGCGCAAGCCATCGCGGAGCAAGGTGCTAAACTAGATCGAGACCTGGTCAATGCGTAGAAGTCCATAGAGAAAGCTAGAGCAATGGAGGCCGAGTACAAGACTCTGCTGCAGCAGCATAAGGCTAAGAAGGCTCCGGCTCGCGTCATCAACGATCCTAGTGTACGGCGCAACATAGGATGGGCTCCCTCGAAGCCGGCACAGGCCAAGCCATACATTGATAGTGAAGGCAAGCAGGTGATGCCCACCCCTCTCCTTAACCTCGCCGTCGCCAAGACCCTTCTGGAGCAGGATAGATCGCCTGAGGCAGTAGAACAGATCTATGACCTACTGGCCAAGGCGGTAAAGCAGCAGGAAAAGGCCACCTCTCAGAGGCTTGAGTCTGACCCAGCGCTCTGCCGATCTACCCAGTACAAACCGCCAAGGGACAGATCTCCTCAGGATGTCGGATCACAGACGGGTTCACCAGAACGAAGACGGAGGGATGCGCGCAATAGGAAGGATGCTATCCCCATATCCTCCGACCACGGAGAAAAAGCCCGACCTCGCCGCCCATCGCCACCGCCCCGATCCCCCCGACATCAGGAAGATTACAAGGCTCACCATCATATGGATATGCCCCCTCCAAAGCAGTGTGGTATCGTCATCCACAGACCCGTCATGATGAAGAGCGCCACCAAGGACACAAGAGCAGGTCACACCACGACCCTCCGTGTCCGACAAGCAACCGTGACAGGCGTGAGGCGTCACAGGAGGGTAACAGCAAGAAGGCTAACCCACAGCCACCTCCGCCTCTGTCACCACCAAGCAGTCACCATGGCGGAAGAGGCCCGCGTCGCAGCCCATCCCCTGTTGACAACAAGAAGAAGAACCCGGAGCCATACGATGCACGTTCGCGGATCGATAAGATCCACGAGGCCCGGGAAGGACCATACCTGGGACCACGTTGCTTTGGACCTGCAATACGGTCCGCAACTTACCCCAAAAGTTTCCAGATCGACAAGACCAGCAAGCCCTATGACGGCACCGCCAAGCCCGCCACATGGTTGCAGGACTACAGCAACGCGGTGGAGAGTGCCGGAGGCAACCCCAACGTCGCCGTCAAGTACCTCCCCTTAATGCTGGCGGGTATGGCCCGTCAATGGATCAACGACTTGTCGGAGAAATCTATCTACAATTGGCTGGATATGCAAGAATCATTCACCAAGAACTTTGAGGGTACATACAAGCGTCCCTGCACTGTGGGCGATCTACAGCGGTGCGTGCAAGAGAAATACGAGACATCTCGCGCCTACCTCTCCCGCTGGCTGGACATGAAGAATTCCTGCGCAGGAGTACACGCTCAGACCGCTATGGCCGCCTTCATTGATGGGTTGGAAGGGGGCACATTACTCCAACATAAGCTAAAGCGCTTGCAGGACAATCATCAGCATGACTTGAATCAGATGATTCAGTTAGCTAGTGAGTTCGCAGCTGCCGACGATGATGCTCGTGGCTCTTTGCCGGCAACGGCCGTTCCAACCCAAGCTCGGAGGAACAGCAGTACAAAGAGGAAAACCACTCCAGAAGAAAAGCAATCTACCGACATGGTCGCTATGACTTTTGTAGGACGAGGAGAAGGCGGACAACGTGGCCGAGGAAGGGGAGCAAGATGCGGGCAGCAACGAGGAAGTGAAACCAACTCGGCGCCGCTCCGTGTTCCCCAAACGTACGAGGAATACCGCGATATGTCGTGCCTCGTACACCTCGATGTCAACGGCAAGGCCACCCATACCAATCGACACTGCAAGTTCGTCAACTACCTCAACGAAGACCCGGAGTCCGGCTACAAGCAAATTCGGAAGAACAGACCGCGAGGCAAGGGCAAGGGGAAGAAGAAGGAGGAGGAGTCCAAGGATTCAAGTGACATGGACGAGGACGTTGACCCCAAGCACGCCGCCAAGAGCGACGACAAGGTCAAGAACCCCTTCGCAAAGAAGGCCCCAGTCTACCACACTTTCCTTGGCACCCCCACCATCCGACAACAGAAGACCTCTCTAAGGATCATGATGGCCACTCTCCCCCCAGTTCCCCAATACATGCGCTGGTCGGAGGTTCCAATAACTTGGGACAGGACGGACCACCCAGACCTTGTGCCCACGGAGAACCAGTACGCCATGGTCATCAACCCATTGATTGACGGCGTGGAGTTCACCAAGTGCATGGTGGATAGTGGAAGCAGCATCAACATCATGTACCTGGATACACTGCAGAAGATGAACTTGACGGAGGCAAACCTAAGGCGGACCAACACCATGTTCCATGGCGTAGTTCCTGGTCGGGAGGCTCGGTCCCTAGCCTTTGGCTACGTTAATAATTACCGCCAAGAGCGCATGACCTTTGAGGTGGTCCCCTTCAAGAGCGTGTACCACGTCATATTCAGCCGCGACATATTCTATACGTTCATGGCCAAGCCATGCTTCGTCTACAACAAACTCAAGATTCCCGAACCAAACGGTGTCATTACCGTATCCGGAAGCTTTACCAAGGCAAGGGACTGCGAGATCAATGAAGCAGCTGTTGCAGAAGCTGTCCTCTATAGCGAAGAATTCAAGCAAATCCAGAGCAAGGTCAATGACTCAGAGATTCTTGCGTCGAAGAAGCATATCTCTGACTCTGCTCCTGTGTTCAAGGCCGCCATCGAGACCAAGCCGGTGGAACTTGTGGTAGGCGATGCCTCCAAGACTGTCGCCATTGGGACGAACCTGGATCCCAAATAGGAAAGCGCGCTCGTCGAGTTCCTCCGTGAGAATAGGGACATCTTTGCCTGGCAACCTGCCGACATGAAAGGTGTACCTAGGGAACTTACCGAGCACAGCTTAAACATAGATCCAAAATGTAAACCAGTGAAACAACCTCTACGACGCTTCGGAGATGAGAAGAGACGCGCCATTGGCAAAGAGATAGCTAGGTTACTTAAGGCGGGGTTTATCCGAGAAGTCCTTCACACCCGATGGGTGGCCAATCCTGTACTTGTCCCCAAAAAGGGAACCAATGAATTAAGAATGTGCGTTGATTACACCGGCTTGAACAAAGCATGTCCCAAAGATCTGTTTGATTTGTCTCGCATTGACCAAGTCATTGACTCGACGGCTGGCTCGGAACTTTTGTGTTTTCTCGATGCATACTTAGGATACCACCAGATAAAGATGAGGAAGTCGGACCAATTGGCCACTTCGTTCACTACACCATACGGCACGCTCTGCTATGTCACGATGCCCTTTGGGCTGAAAAACACAGGTGCTACCTACCAGCGGACAATGCAACGTTGCCTTCACGACCAAATTGGTCGGAACTTTCACGCCTACGTGGACGATATCGCGGTGATGTCTAAAAATTCAAACGACTTAATCTCTGACTTAAAAGAAACCTTTGATAATCTCCGGATATACAACATGATGCTCAACCCTAAGAAGTACGTCTTCGGGGTTCCAGCCGGCAAATTGTTGGGCTTCATCGTTTCCCAACACGGAATCGAGGTCAACCCGGAGAAAATCAAGGCCATCTTAAACATAAATCGTCCGACATGCCTAAAGGACATTCAACGACTAACAGGTTGTGTTCCAGCAGTTAGTCGGTCGTCAGCCAACTTGGAGAGAAGGCTTTGCCGCTGTACAAGTTGCTGAAGAAGGCAGACAAATTCACATGGACGGACGAAGCAGATGCAGCATTGAAGAAGCTCAAGGAGATTCTTTCCTCAGCGCCCATCCTTGCAACACCCGAGCCTGGAGAGCCCCTTTTAATTTACATGGAGGCAACCAACCGGGTTATCAGCATCGTCGTCGTGGTAGAGCGGAAGGAACCAGGCTACGAGCACGGAGTTCAATGACCAGTTTACTATGTAAGCGAGGTCTTGACGGAGTCCAAGCAACGTTACCCGCACTACCAAAAGATAGCTTATGGAGTATTCCTCGCTTCTCGGAAGCTGAGGCATTATTTTCAGGAGCACCCAATCACAGTAGTGAGCAAGACTCCATTGTCCGACATTATACATAACAGCGACGCTACAGGAAGGTTCGCAAAGTGGGGCATTGAACTTGACGCCTTCGAGATCACCTACAAGAGATGCGACGCTATCAAGTCACAAGCTTTGGCGGATTTTATTGTGGGTTGGACGAAGATGCCAGATGCTACTCCGTTGTCAGAGCCAGAGTACTGGGTGATGGACTTTGACGGGTCAAAGTTGCTCAACGGCTCGGGGGCTGGTGTACAACTATAGTCACCGAAAGGATACAAGCTGCACTACGTTCTGCAGATCCACTTCGAGGCTACAAACAACATGGCGGAGTATGAAGCACTAATTCACGGACTGCGTGTAGCCAAGGATATTGTCATCAAGCGCATAGTTTGCTGTGGAGATTCTAACTTGGTTGCCCAGCAGGTGGCTGGCACCTAGAACGCGCGGAACCCTATGATGGCGGCATATCGCGACGAAGTGGACGAGATAGCCAAGAGCTTCTTGGGCTACGAAGTCAAGTATGTGCCTAGGGAGAAAACGAGGCGGCTAATCTACTATCTAAGCTTGGATCAGGGCGCAAGCGAATTCCGCCAGGAGTTTTCCTAGAGCATCTACGCACACCATCCGTGAAGGGCGCCGACATCGACAACCCGGATAGACCTGACTCTTTCGTCAACATGGTGACAAAGATCCCTCCGGCTTGGACAAAACCGTTCATGGAGTATCTCGAACACGGAACTTTGCCCGACGACGAGGTCAAACGGCGGCAAATAGTACGACGAGCAAAGGGTTATACCATAATCAATGGGCAACTCTATAAAAGGAGCACTACTGGTGTATACCTAAAATGCGTTTCCCAGCTAGAAGGTGTGGAAATCCGGCGCGAAATCCATCTCGAAGATTGCGGGCATCACGCCGCTCCTCGATCGTTGGTCGCGAAAGCCTTCTGGCAAGGATTCTACTGGCTAACCGCGAAGGCGGACGCCGACAAGCTGGTTGAGACGTGCACGGGATGCCAGTATTATGCCCGACAACCACATGTTCCTGCTGAAGAATTGCGAACAATACCAATAACTTGGCCATTTGCAGTATGGGGGCTAGACATGGTGGGACCGTTATAGACGGCACGGTGTGGATTTACACATCTGCTGGTAGCAGTAGACAAATTCACCAAATGGATAGAAGCTAAACCCATTAGAAAGCTTGATGGGGCAACTGCCCTCAGGTTTGTCCGGGATCTAGTGATGAGATTTGGTCTCCCACATAGCATCATCACCAATAACGGAAGCAACTTGTCACTCGGAGAAGTGGAGGCCTATTGCTGGGACAAAGGCATCCGACTTGACCTTGCATCTGTGGCACACCCACAATCCAATGGTCAGGTTGAGCGAGCCAATGGATTAATTCTGCAGGGAATCAAGCCACGTCTTGAGGCACCGCTACATAGAGCAGCTGGAGCCTGGGCGGAAGAATTTCCATCTATGTTGTGGAGTTTACGAACTACACCCAACAGATCCACCGGCTACACCCCTTATTTCATGGTATATGGAGCAGAAGACATCCTACCTTCCGACATTCTACGACGAAGATGACGCTGAAGAGTCCAGACGCCTTGATGTGGACCTTCTCGAGGAGGAGCGCGTTTTGGCATGCCAAAGATCCGCCATCTACCAGTAGAAGCTACGCAGCTACCATAGTCGCCACGTTCGGCATCACTCGTTTAAAGAGGGGGATCTAGTACTCCGACTTAAGCAGAAGAAGTCACACAAAGTATCCCCGCCATGGGAAGGACCGTTCATCATAAGCAAGGCGCTGCTCAATGGGTCTTACTACCTTGTCGACAATCGTGAACTCAAGGATAGATCTAACGAGGATCATAAGCGTAAGCGACGTGACCCGGATGATGACTACCCGGAGCTTGATCGGCCATGGAACTTAGCACAGCTACGTCCTTTCTACACTTAGCATTATTTATCTAATTGTGTACCTCTTATATGATCAATGAAATAAAGCTCTTTGGTTCACTCATATTGCTGAGTCTTTTACCTCCTTTATTGTTCATTTTTGGATCATATAAAACCTCTATGCACAAGTTTTGCGCTTGCACTTGTGAAAAGTCCGCCTACGGGCGTTAGCTTAAGTTTTCTGGTCTACACGTTCTTTGTTGTTTTTATGTGGATTCTGGAGTAGTGACTTTCGGAACTTATTGTCGACGATTTTGTGCTCAGGTTATTGATGGTGCCATTGGGCATCATCACATAAGCGCATGGTTCCGACAATGAGTCTTCCGACTCACGAAAAGTCAAGCATAAGAACCAGAGTAATGGATAAGACAGCACTTGCTTAAAAAAAATATATACATGCTCAAACTTAATTCTTAAGTAGCAGGATACGACAACCATTGTTTTCCGCCTTAGGATTACATCAACAAGTTTTTTCCCGCGCACACTCCAGAGGTGAAACAGAAATTACAAAGTGTTTTTCATTCTTTGGGCGCAGGAGACTTGGAGGCCGCATCATCACCAGCCGGAGAATCACCCTCGACGTTGGCGCTACGATGCTACTCGGAGGAATCTTGGTTGATGTTGTCGATGAAGTTCCTAGGCACGAAGACGTCAACGTCCACCAACTCGGCAACCCTGGTGTCATAACCCGCGAGTGATGACAGGATGGCTTCGTGATCGATCTCCTTGCCATCATCATCCACGTCGGGGATACCAGATGTCACCGTGTCGATGTCGGCATATTCATAGTGTGCCTTCACCATAGACAGCGCCATCCTTGCACCAGCCCGTGCGCATGAAGCTTTCCAGCTCGCGACACGCTCGGGGGCTCGGCGCAGAATCTCCGAGTACTTCGTCATGGAATCCGAGGCCTTGATATAAATCTGGAGGGGCTTGGCAATCTCCTTGGCTTGGGCGATGGCGGTATTGATGAATTTGCCGGCAAGAACCATGCATTCCTTGTCAGAAGGAGGCGAGCGGGTTAAACCCATGGGCGCTAAAAATTCCGACAAATATTGCATGAGTTCAATAAATTCTCAGTATCCAGACTACAGAACTACAAGGCGGAGGACACTTACTGAAGATGCTGGCCTTAGCCTGCCAGACGGTGTCCGCGAAGGATTCCTTCTCTTGTTGGAGGAGCTTAAACGCTTCGTTATGGCGAAGGTTTTGCTCATCAGCAGCTTTCTTCTGATCCTTTAGGATCACAAGCTCCTCCTTCAAGCGATTAATCTCCGCGGAGGCGGAGTCCTGCAGGGCTTTCATGGAATCCTCGTGCATCTTCAGCATTTCTTCCCTCTCCTTCTTAAGAATTTTGTTCTCGCTGTCCAGCTGCTAGATGTGCTTGGACTGCTCGACAATATCCTTGGCCTTGGCAACATGCTCTGCATGTCGGAGAAAACAAAGTACAGAGTGAGTACTCGAAGAAGGAAGGCACAAAAGTAAGATGGAAATGCGCAAAAAGAAAACATACTCTTGTTTTTGATGATTTGTTCCTTCAAGATGGCAGTTTTACCCTTTTCGGCTTCAAGATCTGCGCGCATCTTCTGGTACTTGTCGTTGGCCATGCCCCTCCGAGCATTCTCTTTCTGTGGTAGCAAATACAAAGTTAAGTCGTTGTTTGGTCTGCTTGGAGCCCCTAGTCAGAAATTTTCCATCTAGATACTCGGGGGCTACAGCGAGAGTTTTTAATTTATCAATATGTTTAGCTTTTCTTTAAGCATCTAGTCGGAACTAATTCAGTTACAACTAGAGGCTTGGGGGGCTACAGCACTGAAAATTATGAACACTGTGTATGCTACTTTTAAAGCATCTAGTCGGAATAATTTCTTCCATCTAAATGCTTGGGGGCTACAGTGAGAGTTTTTTCTAACTTAGTCACTCTTAGAGCATATAGATGCAAAACCTATGGTTTTCCGTCTACATCCTCGGGGGCTATAGTGGGATGCTCATACGAAATGCAAAAGGTAAGGTAAAACTTACAAGCGCAATGATCTTGAGGTTTGTAGCGCCCTCGGCTAGCAGCTTGCCAAAGGAAATGCTATTTCCTCGCAAGATGTCTGCTTGTCGGAGTAGCTCCTCAAGACCGCACGTCGGAGATGACGGCACTCCTCCAGGAACCATAGTTGTGTTACTCGGCATAAGCGTCGGGTAAACTATCTTCGGGAACTCGAAGGGTTTCTGGGGAGCAGAGGCGCCGCCTTCGGCAGAGGTACCAGCTCCCACCACCGCCTTGCCACTACCGATGGCATCCTTAGCCGGAGCTTCATCCATTTGAAGAGCAGCGCTCTCCTGCGTCGCCTGCTCGCCGACAACAGCGAGTTCAGTAGAGGCGCCAGAATCCACTTCCATGGTGGAAGGGCCTGGTGCCTCCTGGACTTGAGAGCTTGTCGGAGCAGAGGAGGGCTTGACGGCAGGAGTGGCAGGGGCGATGGCGGGGGACGAGTCGCGATGCAGCATATCTTTGATATTTCTAGAATCCCCAAGAGTCTTGGAGGACTTCTTGAGGCTGGTTGTGGCTTTCTTCCTGAAACGTGCAAAATGCATAAGTACATGAATAAGACAGATAAATAAGACAATGTCGGAGAATGAGAGGCTTACACTAGGGGGGGCGCTTTGGCAAACATCCCGGTGGCTTTCTTCTTTTTCGCCTCCAGGGTGGCAGTACTCTTTTTGGAGGCTCCACCCTCCGTCTTCTTCTTCTTGCCTCCGTCAGCAGCGTCAGAGGTGGAGCTCTTCCGCTTTCGCGCCAACGGGGCATCGTCGTCAGACACGACCGTGACTTCCTTCATCTTTGGATCATAGATTTGGGCAGCCAGGTTGTCCTCATCTAGACCGCTAAGCTGTTAAGTAAGAAATCACCGTGTTAGATAAGATGGCACTGGCAAGACGGAGAAACTGGAGCAATGTCATACACGGAAAATAAATAGCTACCTTTGGGCACTTGCCGTCTACGTACATGTCACAGGTGATGGTGAAGCCACGCTTCTTATCCTTCACCTTGACGATGTCCTTCAGACGGAGCTTGACGGAGTCGCTCGAGAAGTTATCCACGGAGATCCGAAGGGAATCCTTTCGATTGCCCGTGTACTCGTGCATGAACTTCGCGCGAGCTGCAAGGGTTGGATTCGCCTGATAAACCAGCACATGGCTAGGTCCAAGCCGGTCAAACCCGCCTCTACGAACCACTCGATCCGCCTTATTGCGTGAGAAGCGTTGAGGTCGGAGGGAAGGGAGGCATGGGATCTCCATGTGGAAACTTCAGCGGCGGCTCCATCCACGAAGTCCGGGTACGTCACTTCTCGGCCCGCCAAAGGAATGTCAGGGCCGTAGAAGTACATCCACTGCCAGTTTTTGCACGACTCATGGCCGACGATGTCGGGGAACCGCCGGCCAGGTCGGATCTTGAAGCTTATGGTGCCGCAGTTCCTAAGCTCCTCCCTACTATGTCCGGCTTCATGTTTGACGGTGAAGAAGTACACGAACAAGTCTAAGCTAGGCTTAATCCCTAGGTAACCCTCACAAAGTGTCGCGAAGTTGCTAAGCACTAAGATACTATTGGGGGAGAGGTTATGGGGTTGGACTTTGAAGTGGTTCAAGACGGACAGAAAGAAGTGGGAGATGGGCAGAGAAACGCCGCGTACCAGGTGGGCCTTGAGGTACACATTTTCTCCGGCTTGGGGAGAGGGTGTCACCTCGCCGGCCGGCGCCGCCCTCCAGGCGAGCCCCTCCATCACGGGGTGGTAGCCTTCGGCGACCATCTCTTGGATGTCGTGGTCGGAGATGTCCGAGCCGCGCCAGTCTCCCTTGTGCGAGTCTGGCTCCTCTTCCAGAGGCTCCAGCGCCGCCAGATTGTGGTCACCGCCGGTGGTTTCAATCAACGCCGACGTGGGGATGACCAGGCCCTCTAGGGGCACGACGACGAAGCTCGCCACCTTCGTCGTGGCCTCGCTCGACGCCGCCATTGACGGGGATGAGCTACTGGTAGCCATGGAGGACTGGGAGGGTGCGACTGGTGCAGAGAGAGGTTAGGGTTTCTTCGAGGTTTTCCGCGGAGAGCTCGAGGAGGCGTGCGGCTAGATGAAGAAGATGATGACGCGAGAGAATGGGGTGAAAAAGTGGCAAGTGTCCCACGGTTACTATTTATCTTACTCTGCGTCAAGATTCGTGCAGCTAATCGGACGGTTGCCGCGTAGACGACGTGTTCGTGAACGTGCGCGGTAATTTCGCCACATCTCCAACCGCCGCCGCCAACGGTTCGTATCGCTCGCTCGGGGAAATCAGATATGATTGCGTTCTCTGCATGTGTGAGTTACGTGGCGTCGCTGACCTGTGGCCTACGTCGTCATAACTGACATGGTAGATGAGCCGTCCCATCGAAGATTCTGGTGTGGATGGATTTTATCCGACTACGGAAGCGTACGATGCAAGATTCAGCATTTCTCCGACTTACTCATAGAAGACGAAGAAACCTTTGCAGGGTTCTTTGGGAGGACTACAAGATATTGCTTGACGATTTGCCAACATCCATCTAGACGGAGCATTCCACGGGAAGAGGCAAGACGGCGCAAGATCTCGGAGTTTTCCGGGGGCTACTGTTGGGGATATGCCATATGGGTATCCTCATAGCATGTCTCTTATCCGACTAACCCGGGTGGCCCATAGTCGGTAGCATGGCCTATGGCCTGCTAGGCGGCCCAGTTAGGTGGATCCAGAAGGGAGGCCCATGCCGGATAAAGGAAGGCTACGGTGGAGTCACCAGCGTACCCGGAGCCTTGGAGTACAAGATACACAGGACTAGTGATAGACGGTGTAGGACTCTGTAGCCTGTCCGGCTAGGACTTTTCCCTGTAACCCTAGGACCTGGCGACTATATAAGTCGGGCCTATGGGAGCCTTTAGTGCACGACAACTTAGACTCTCTAGTCACCTCGCACAGCGAACCTATCTCTGTAACTCGGCGTATTGCCATTATAGTGATTTATAGCAGGAGTAGGATTTCGCCACCCTCGTGTGATCTGAACCTGGGTAAGTTGTGTTACCTCGTACCCGTCAACCGTCCGCCTTACCCCACGTCTCTAAACACGCACTGTGAGGACCCCTCCATGGCATACTCGTCGGCAATACCACGACACACCACCCTCAAGAAGCTGAGCACAGATGAGTACCGGACCATGAGGAGACAAAATTTCTATGAGATGGCAAATAACAACCCAGATAGTCACTTTTGGAGGCATGAGCAATATTTGCTCATGACTGAGGTGTATGCCAATCTGTTTGTGAAGAAGACTGTTTGCCCACAACGTCCTCTTGACTTTGCCTTCATTCACAACAAGTCCTATTTCCATGATGCTCTTTGGATCACTGAGAAGCTTGGGCTGCATCACCTCATGGGATTTCAGCAAGACTACAACATTCAGATTGTGCATGAGTTCTTTGCCACTCTCATGTTCGGAGATGGGAACGAGATCCATATGACATGGATGACTGGAGAGGTCCGTTTTCAGTCTAACTTCATTGCGTTTGCCGAGCTCTTGGAATATCCATTCAAAGGCAAGGCTACACTGGTTGGTGCTCGCATTCATATCAGTACCGACCTTGAGTATAAGAAGAGGCCTATTGCACCTATCTACTCCAAGAATGGTGTTCTTGGTGAAGCAAGAAACCTCAAGCCATCATTCCACATTATGCTTCGCATGTTCTGTGAGAACATCTATCCTCAAGAGGGTAATCTTGACAGTATCCGTGGAGCTTTGGTCCCTCTCATGGCTCTTTCTCACTCTGTGTATCTCAAGTGTCCTGAAGCTCCTGCCACTCCACTCGATCGATGTCATTTATTGTCTTCATGGAGATGGGCATCAATTTGGGTGAGAAGAAGATTCCCACATATGCTCCCTATGTCATGAGGCTTGTGCTCTCCCACTTATCGGTCTTCCTATTGTCGAGCATGATTCTCTCTAGTTGCAGCGCAAGGCTCCAACTACCACAACGAATCCTCGTGGCTAGTCTGCTCCCATGCCAGCCAATGATGATGAGATCAGAGAGGATGAGGAGGGCAACCCTCCTTCTGCCAGCCCTATTCGGGCTAGGAGGAAGAATGCCAGTAATGCCAGGATGCCTGAGCTTTGCCATGAGTATGTTAGGGGGCAAGTGAAGAAGACCACCTTTTGGGAGAGGATGCTCCTTTGCATGAACATTGACATCCGCAAGGGCCAGTATGAGGCATACAAGAGGGATAAGAATATTCTTCAGAAGTTGGATCAGTGGAATGATAGTGACGAAGAAAAGACAGGTGGATTAGCTCAGCAACAACCCTCTCGCACTCTCTCCTATGGTTCTTGGTTTCGTGGTCGTGTTGATTGGAGTGTGTTTTAGGATGATGCTTCTTCGTCTATCCATGGAAAGGGCCTAGTTACACGTCATCATAAAGATTCCGGGGAGAGCTCCGATGGTGGAGAAGATGACGAGGATGACAAGGACGACGAGTGATCTGGTTGGGGCATGTAGACTTTCTCTTCTCTCCTTTTTGGTGTCTCGATGCCAAAGGAGGATAAGATGTACTATTAGGTTGTGTCTAGGATTTGCATGGGAAGTCACAAGCTTGTTCTTCATTTGATCTCCCGTTGCTTGTGAACTTATTCTTTCGCCTCGTATTATTTTGTGTACCTCATTTTTTGTGGATCTTATGTGCTATCTATTTGTGTCACTATGTAATTGGAGACTATGGTATTGTATCTTGTGTTTTCATATCTCGTGTGTGGTGAAGACTTCTTTTAATTACTACCCATCCATGATGGCGCCTGGAAGCTCTTCGTCGGGGAACCCCAAGAGCAAGGTGTGAAGCAGCACAGCAGCAAGTTTTCCCTCAGTAAGAAACCGAGGTTATCGAACCAGTAGGAGGAAGGAAACGTCACATAGGTGTTGCAAGCAACGTGGAGACCTGCACAACACAAACTCAAGACTTTGCCCCAATGAATCAGTGAGGTTGTCAAGCTCACCGGTTTGTTGTAACAAAGGATTAAACGTATGGTGTGGAAGGTAATGGTGGTTTGCAGCAAGTAAACAAGGAACAGTGGAAGATGTATCAATGATAAAGATTGGACCAGGGTCCATAGTTCACTAGATGTGCTCTCCTTATATAAACAACATGGCATGAAGGGTAAACAAATTACAACAGGGCAATTAACAGGAACTGAGCAAGGCATAACAATGCAATTACTAGTCAGAAAGATCCTACGAGATTCGATTAGGTAATACAATAAGATACATAGACCGCCATCCAACTGCATCTATGACTAGAGGTCCAACTTAAGGTTATCATCTGAACCCCCTCCAGTATTAAGTTGCAAGCAACATATAACTACTTTAAGCAAAGTGTGTAAGGTAAACAATCCACGTGTTCCATGAACAAGAGACCGTTGTTTTCTCCCTAGTAGCAACAGCACATCTACAACCGAAAAGATTATTGTCACTTCCCTTGGAAACTAGAGGCATGAACCCACTATCGATCATAAATACCCCCTCTTGGAGTCACTAGCAACTACTTGGCCAAGATAGCTACTAACAACGGAGAGCATGCAAGATCACAAACAACACAGACATGATAGAATCATAAAGACAAAACCATTAATCAAACCAACATAATAATCTCCATATCCATCAGATCCCCGCAAACACAACATGCATGATTACAAATAGATTAGATATTGATCATGAACGGAGCTCACAAGATCTATACATGAAAGCACAAGGAGGAGATACAACCATCTAGCTACTACATGGACCCATAGTCCAAGGTGGAACTACTCAGACATCATACCGGAGAGAAGGCCTCCGGGATGATCTCCCCTCCGGTAGGGTGCCGGGAAGAACTTCAGATCCCCCCGATCTAGGGATGACGGTGGCGGCAGTTATAGAAGGTTTCGTGGAGATTTGATCGGGTCCTTAGGGTTTCTGCATCGGGGGATTCTTATAGGCGAAGGGGAGGCCGAAGCAGTGGCCCGGGGGCCCACACCCTGCCCAGGCGCGGGGCAGGGCCCACCCACGCCTAGGGGGGGTCTGGGCGCCCTGGCCTGCGTTGTTTTTTCCCTAGTAAACAGTCCACTTGTTCCATGATCAAGAGACCTTTGTTTTTTTCCTAGTGGCAACAACACATCTACAACCATAGATATTTCTGTCACTTCCCTTGATTAAGTAGAGGCACGAACCCACTATCGAGCATAAATACGCCCCCTTGGAGTCACTAGCAACTACTTTGCCAAGATAGCTACTAACAACGGAGAGCATGCAAGATCACAAACAACACAGACATGATAGAATCAATAAGACAAAACCATTAATCAATATGACATAGTAATCTCAATATCCATCGGATCCCCGCAAACACATCATGCATGATTACAAATAGATGAGGTCTTGATCATGAACGGAGCTCACAAGATCTAGACATGAAAGCACAAGGAGGATATACAACCATCTAGCTACTACATGGACCCGTAGTCCAAGGTGGAACTATTCACGCTTCATACCGGAGGCTAACATGATGAAGAAGAAGGCCTCCAGGATGATCTCCCCTCTGGCAGGGTGCCGGGAAGAGCTTCAGATCCCCCCCCCCTTTTTATTTCACACCAGCGACATCCATAGACAAAAGAGCATGATATCAACTGTGTACAAAGTATAAGTGCAATGTTGAAAACGTTCCCCATGACAGCATGGTTCTGCTAATGCCAACATATAAGTGCAAGCATATACAACATAGATGACACAATGGTTCAAGTTTATTAGGGGCAAAGAAAATAAAGTGTGTCATCAAGTTCATGAGGACTTTAATCACTAAGTTTTCACATAACAAGATACTTTTTAATTGGAAGATAGCTGAAAACAAGAATATACTTGGAATGGTGTAACACACCATGCATAGGAATTTATAGTGGACACTTTGGAATAACTTGGTTCTTGGGAGTTGGAAGCATGAGTAGAACTTACTCATACAGGTGGAGGCTAGCAAAAGACTGGGAGCAACCAACTAAGAGAGCAATAATGGCTATAATCATGCAGAGCGACAAAACATTACTAATCTAAGCATAGAGTGGTACTACAAGTCATGGACTAAATTATCATAGAGGCTATGGTGACTTGTTTATAGTCATAACATGGTGTGAGCATGTGCCAAGTCAACCCAAACAAAGCATAAAAGGAGAACACCACAATACTATGCTTTTGCATGCTAAAACAACGCATGATTCCTTCAAGACACACTAAGAAATCCTAATTGTTTGGAACAAGTCATGCTACAGCAATAATCACTAAGCATAAGGTCAAAATAGCACCTAGCATGACATGCTAAAGTCTAAGTCACAGTCAATGCAAGCTTCTCTTGCACTTACAAGCAAGAACTTTTTACACCTTTCCAACACCAATCAACTTATTTGAAACAACACAGCGAGAACGGGGGTCCAAACTACTTTATTCAAGTAAACTAAGCAAACTAAGCAAATCAAACGAAAACTAAGACACTCCCAGAACAACACAACTGTGCATGAAACAATAAAAACGAAGTGTCTAGAAAGACCTGAGCTTTTTATTGATGAAGAAGGGGATGCCTTGGGCATCCCCAAGCTTTGACGCTTGTACCTCTTGGATATTTCTTGGGGTGACACCGGGGTAGCATCCCCAAGCTTGAGCTTTTGTCCATTCTTCATCTCATTACACCATTCTCTCCCTACACCTGAAATTTTTCCTTCATACAAAACTTCACACAATCTTCATTACCAACATTAGTGTATTCAAAAGATAATAGACCCTTGGGTTTAGCTTTAGAACAAATAAAAACTTTTCACTAAAAACATAAGATACTGTAGCAAATCCTTCAAAAAGCTCAATTTCCCAAAAAGAACCCAAAAAGGAATCAATAAGAAGCAAATGCAAATAATGGCAGAAATCTGTCAAAACATACCAGCAGGTAGAAACCGATTTTTTCGAAGACCTTCCGTTGCTCAAATCAAAAAGTGTTGAACTAATGAAAGTTATGTAACATACTGGGGGATTTATTCGTAAATTTCAGCTCAATCCGACTTACAGAGACTCCTCACGAATTTTTATGGTGGAGGACATAAATCTGTTTCAGGACAACTCCCCAAATCTAACTTCCCTCTCATTAGAGGTCATTCTTGTAACAAAAAGCAAACAAAAAGGATAAGGAGAGGTCATTACTGAAGTAATAACTTCCAAGACTCAAGGAAACTCTTCGGTTATCTCCCAATAAGTACTTTTCTTTAACGCCTTTAAGTTAGGCACAAGAAGCAAGAAATCAAGTATTTTCAAATGAAGAAGCATTAACATCAAACTTTGCTTTCAAAGGAGGAGCAAAAAGCAACTTCTCTCTCCTCATAGGGAAGTGTTCAATACCTTTCTTGAATGGAAATTGATACTTAATGGTGCCTTCTTTCATATCAATGATGGCACCAAAAGTTCTAAGAAAAGGTCTTCCCAAAGTAATAGGACAAGAAGCATTGTATTCAACATACAAAACATAGAAATCAACAAGGACATAAGTATTGTTAACCATAATGAGAACATCATTAACACTCCCCATGAGTTTCTTCTTAGCATTATCATTAAGTGGGACATCCAAATAACAATCTTCCAAAGGTGGGAAATCAAGCATTTCATAAATCTTCCTAGGCATAATAGAGACACTAGAACCAAGATCACATGAAGCTTTGAGATCAAAGTCATTCACTTGCATATTAATAATGGGTTCCCAACTATCTTCTACTTTCCTCGGAATAGAAGCTTCGTGTTTTAACTTCTCTTCCTTAATCTTAACAAGAGCATCTGTAATGTGCTTGGTGAAAGCAACATGCATATCACTAGCATCGGGACTTATAGCAAGTTTTTGCAGGAACAAAATCACTTGAGAAATATTGCAACCATCTATATCAAAATCTAACTTAGCATCACTAGTAGTAGACTCATTAGACTTAGGCATTGTAGGAGGAGGAGGGACTTCTTGTGGTTTAGTGGTGATGGTGCACACACTATTGTTTCTATCAATTTCAGCTCCCCTTTCCCACTTAGCATGAAGTTGGGCTAACAGTATAACATTTTCATCAATAGTAACTTGTATGGCATGAGTAGCAGCAAAGGTACTTTCCATGGTTTCAGGTTTAACAACCATTTTATTAATCAAGGAGGACTGTGCTTCAAACAAAGAGGAAATATTTTTCTCAACATTTAAAAGCTTTTCCTCTATAGTCTTGTTGAAAGTGTTTTGTTTACTAATAAAGTCTTTGAGCATGAATTCAAGTTCAGAGGGGGCACTTCTAGCATTGTTGTAGGAGTTTCCATAGGAATTGCCATTATTGGGAGGATAAGGCCTATAATTGTTGTTGCTACCAAAATTATTCCTATAGGCATTATCGTTGAAATTGTTGTTTCTAATGAAGTTCACATCAACTTGCTCTTCTTGAGCAACCAAAGAGGCTAAGGGAATATTATTTGGATCTAAAGGAGCTTCCCCATTAACAAGCATAGCCATAATAACATTAATCTTATCACTCAAAGAAGAGGTTTCTTCAACAGAATTTACCTTCTTACCATGTGGAGCTCTCTCAGTGTGCCATTCAGAATAGTTAACCATCATATTATCAAAAAGTTTTGTTCCAGCACCCAAGGTGACAGTCATAAAGGTACCTCCAGCAGCTGAATCCAACAAGTTTCTTGAAGAGAAGTTCAAACCTGCATAAAAAGTCTAGATAATCATCCAAGTAGTAAGTCCATGAGTGGGACAATTCTTAACCAAAGATTTAATTCTTTCCCAAGCTTGAGAAACATGTTCATTATCAAGTTGTTTAAATTCCATAATATCACTTCTCATAGATATAATCTTAACAGGAGGGTAGTACTTTCCAATAAAAGCATCTTTGCACTTAATCCAAGAATCAATACTATTTCTAGGCAAGGATAGCAACCATTCTTTAGATTTTACTCTCAAGGAGAAAGGAAACATCTTGAGCTTAATAATATCTCCATCTACATCCTTATACTTTTGCATCTCACAAAGGTCAACAAAGCTATTGAGATGGGCAGCATCATCATCAGAACTAACACCAGAAAATTGCTCTCTCATCACAAGATTCAACAAAGCAGGCTTAATTTCATAAAAGGTAGCATCAAGAGCAGGTGGAGCAATAGGAGTGCTAAGTAAATCATTGTTGTTTGTGCTAGTGAAGTCACACAACTTGGTGTTCTCAGCAGAGTTCATTTTGGCAAAAGTGGAGCAAGGCAAAAACAACAGCAGCAGTTAGAGTAGGAACTAATTTTTTTGTGTTTTTGATAGGAGAAAGCAAACCAAACTAAACTTTTTTTTTGAGTTTTTGATAAAAAGAGGCACACAAAACCAAGCAAAAGAAACCAAGCAAACTAAAAACAAAGTAAAGAGAAACGTTGAGGAGGACTCCCCTTGTGAAGACGTCCTTAGCCTCCCCGGCAACAGCGCTAGAAAAATTGTTGATGGCGCCTAGAAGCGCTTCGTCGGGAAACCCCAAGAGCAAGGTGTGATGCAGCACAGCAGCAAGTCTTCCCTCAGTAAGAAACCGAGGTTATCGAACCAGTAGGAGGAAGGAAACATCTCAAAGGTGTTGCAAGCAATGCGGAAACCTGCACAACACAAACTCAAGACTTTGCCCCAACTAATAGTGAGGTTGTCAATCTCACCGGTTGCTGTAACAAAGGATTAACTGTATGGTGTGGAAGGTGATGATGGTTTGCAGCAAGTAAACAGTAATAGTGGAGGATGCACAATTTTGGGGTTCCGTAGAGTCTTCAAGCGTGTAGTGGAGAATGGCTCTCTCCTTCCTCTCCATCTCCGGCATCCACCTCCTCCCTTCCGCCGGTGACTGCCTAGCCTCCTCCACTGTCCACTATGCTACCCTCTAGGTCTACCTCCCCTCTTCGGATCCATGGATGTCCTTTTGCTCTAGGATTTCTCCCCAGGTCTGGCTCTTGCCGCTCAGGTGCGTCGTCACTTCAAGTCTATGGTACACTACTCTCCCTCTGGTTCTTCGCAAGAATTCTTCATGGTAGTAGTCTTTCGATCGTCTTCGTTTGCTCTCTTGGTGGAAACAGTTGGTATTGCGCTGTAGTGTTGTCTTGGTGGTGATGCCTCTAGTTTCAAAGTTCTGAGACTTGATGAAAATAGCTTTCGCTTCTCGATGGCTTCTAACCACGTTGGCCATTTCATTCATCGTCTTCAATCACGCATTTGGCCATACTTTCATTGCACGTTTCACCTGTTCAAGGGAGATCGTTCATGGCCTTCGGCTCAGGAGTCTGCTTTGGAACCTGGTTGGTCTTCTCCTAAACGTGCATCCAAGAAACCTGCTCAATTTTATGTCTCGAAGAAGATTGTTGAGCCGTCCTTTGGTCGTTCCACGTTTTTTCGTCCGAATCTGGATTTTCTCCGACGATCATCGGAATTGGACAAGTCAACACCGGCAGCTTCCATGGCTATTTCTTCTTTGTCATTGGGAAGTTTTGATTGTCCTATTAATGATAAACGGTCTTCAGTTTTCTTGGGTAGTAACTGCAGCATTTTTCAAATCCTAAACAAGCCCAGATCCTCTGGAGATTTCTTGGACGAATCTACTCCGACTCTTAATGGTCTTCGTGATATGCGCCAGGCACATTATTTTGACAAGGAAATTCAAATGGCTACTGATTTATCTTTCATGCCTGACATCGGGCCTTCTCAAGTTGAATGTCCTCTCTGTTTAGGACCTAGTTCTTATTGCCACCATAATGGATCTTCGTGTGTCATTGGTCTTCGTTGCCGTCTCTGTCAGAAATTGGGTCATCTCAGAAAGGATTGCCCTGAATTTGAACATTATGAGAAAGAGCGGGCACTTGCACAGAAATTCCTTAGCAAAAATGTAAGTTGATCTCGCTGTCTCTCTCTCACATCCTCGTGAAGCCTGTATTTTTGGTGTACGTTGTTATGAATGTAACAATTTGGGACACAAAATTATTGCTTGCCCGATGTTAGTGGAGACACGAATGGAGGATCTGTCATCGCCTCAAAATCTGCAGTTCAGTATGGGCAATAAGTGTAATCCTGACATTGATGTGATTGCTCCAGAAATAAATACCTTGCCTTCTAGAGAATCTATTGTTGGGGATATGCTATATGGGTATCCTTATAGCATGTCTCTTATTCGACTAACCTGGGTGGCCCATAGTCGTTAGCATGGCCTATGGCCTGCTGGGCGGCCCAGTTAGGTGGATCCAGAAGGAAGGCCCATGCCGGATAAAGGAAGGCTACGGTGGAGTCACCAGCGTACCCGGAGCCTTGGAGTGCAAGATACACAAGACTAGTAATAGACGGTGTAGGACTCTGTGACCTGTCCGGCTAGGACTTTTCCCTGTAACCCTAGGACCTGGTGACTATATAAGTCGGGCCTATGGGAGCCTTTAGGGCACATTCATAGACAATCTCAGACAACCTCGCACAGCGAACCTATCTCTGTAACTCGGCGTATTGCCATTATAGTGATTTATAGCAGGAGTAGGATTCCGCCACCGTCGTGGGATCTGAACCTGGGTAAGCTGTGTTACCTCGTACCCGTCAACCGTCCGCCTTACCCCACGTCTCTAAACACGCACTGTGAGGACCCCTCCATGGCGTACTCGTCGGCAATACCACGACAGTTGGCGCCCACCGTGGGGCAAGAGGCGCTTCAGGCTCTTCAGCGGGCGAGGACCAAAATCTTCGCGGGAATTGGCGAAACCGTAGCCATCGGTCGCGTTCTATTCTCCGGCAACATTCCGATCGTCCCTCCTGACAAGTTCTGGATCCCGGCGAAGACAAACCCTACACGGTGTTCGATCGTTCCTATTGGAGACATCCACCTCTTCATCGGCGAAACCGACTCGGGCACTAGTTCCCTGGGAGTCAGAGGAGCATCAAGACCCGCACGGACCGCCTACGGGCAGGATACGTTCTCGGAAGGATCGGTGTCGGATCTCTCTTCGGAGTTTGCCGAAAAAGATTGGAAAAATTCAAGGCCCACCCAAACCACCCCTGTGCAGGATATAAAGGTGGAAGATCACTGCAAATCCGTCGGCTTAGTCCGTGCGTCTGGACAGAAGAGATCCAAGTTCGTCGACATGGTTACCATCTTCGATCTGGCACGCTGCGTTCAGAGAGAAGGCGAAAACCCCCGTGATTACCTGGCCAGGTGGCTCGTATACGAGCCGACCTAGCCCACTACCCCGATGATAACGCTTTGTATCACTTCGTGGAAGGACTGGACTGTGGCACGCTTCTCCGACATTCTTTAAGACGGCAGCAGGCAACAGGACGCCTTACCCTCGAAGAGATGGTGAGCATCGTCAACAGCTACGCAGCAACTGACGCGGTAGCCCAGATGGAGCTCGCGCTCAGAGACAGAGAACCTCCGGCTCAGCAGCCACCGCCACCGCCTCCCACCGCCATCGTCGTAGCAGCACCACCACCTCCAGTCATCGTCGAGCTTTTGCACCTCCACAGCCCGTCATCGAGGAAGTCCTAGCACCCTCCGACTCTGTCATTGACGTGCTTTATGCTGATTTCAGTGCAGATTCAGAGGAGATAGACTTCAGTCCAGAAGAGCTAGACTCCGCTATGCAGGAGATGGAGGAGGGGGTACTCGCGCGACGAGCAGGCCAACAACGCCGTCGCGTCCCGGGGGGTGTTTGTCACCATTGGGACGGCGATGGATGAAGATCAACCCAGACGAGCTTCGCTTATGGTGCTAGAAAAGGGGAAGGGGCCACTTATTGCTACTAACGATGATTGCGCAAAAGTCATGCCTCCTCCGCCCAACCCAGTGCAGCAGCCGCAGGAACTCGGCACCGGCCCGAGTAACAACAAAACCGCAAACTTGCCGCCTCCAGCATCCACGTCTGTAGCAGCCCAAGTTACTCCAGCGGATAGAGTGATGTACGGCAATCTCCTCGTCGAGCCACTGACCGTTGCTCATATCTAGAACGTGACCCAGCTTGATGAGAAGCGCCAGCAGCTGCTGGAGGAGGCGCAAGCCATCGCGTAGCAAGGCGCTAAGCTAGATCGAGATCTGGTCAACGCGCAGAAGTCCATAGAAAAAGCTAGAGCAATGGAGGCCGAGTACAAGACTCTGCTATAGCAACAGAAGGCTAATAAAGCTCCGGCTCGCGTCATCAACGATCCTGGTGTACGGCGCAACCTAGGATGGGCTCCCTCTAAGCCGGCACAGGCCAAGCCATACATTGATAGTGAAGGCAAGCAGGTGATGCCCACCCCACTCCTTAACCTCGTTGTCGCCAAGACCCTTCTGGAGCAGGATATATCGCCTGAAGCAGTGGAACAGGTCTACGACCTGGTGGCCAAGGCGGTGAAACAGCAGGAACAGGCCACCTCTCAGAGGCTTGAGTCTAACCCAGCGCTCTGCCAGTCTAGCCAGTACAAACCGCCAAGGGACAGATCTCCTCTTGATGTCGGGTCCCAGACGGGTTCATCATAACGAAGACGGAGGGATGCACGCAACAGGAAGGATGCTCCCAATATGCTCTGACCACGGAGAAAAGGCCCGACCTTGTTGCCCATCTCCATCGCCCTGATCTCCCCGACATCGCGAAGATTACAAAGCTCACCATCGTACGGATATGCCCCCACCAAAGCAGTGTGGCATCGTCATCCGCGACAACACGGAGCAGACCCGTCATGATGGAGAGCGCAACCAAGGACATAAGAGCAGGTCGTGCCATGACCCTCCACGTCCGACAAGCAACAGTGACAGACGTGAGGCGTCGCAGGAGGGTAACAGCAAGAAGGCTAACCCACCGCCACCTCCGCTTCCGTCACCACCAAGCAGTCACCATGGCGGAGGAGGCCCGCGTCGTTCACGCAGCCCATCCCCTATTGACAAGAAGAAGAACCCGGAATCATACGATGCGCGTTCGCGGATCGATAAGATCCACGAGGCCCACGAAGGACCATACCTGGGACCACGTTGCTTTGGACCTGCAATAAGGTCCGCAACTTACCCCAAAGGTTTCCGGATTGACAAGACCATCAAGCCCTATGACGGCACCGCCAAGCCAGCCACATGGTTGCAGGACTACGGCAACGCGGTGGAGATTGCCAGAGGCAACCCCAACGTCGCCGTCAAGTACCTCCCATTAATGTTGGCACGTGCGGCCCGTCAATGGATCGACGACTTGCCGGAGAAGTCTATCTACAACTGGTTGGACATGCAAGAAGCGTTCACCAAGAACTTTGAGGGTACGTACAAGCGTCCCTGCACTGTGGGTGATCTACAGCGGTGCATGCAAGAAAAAGACGAGACATCTCGCGCCTACCTCTCCCGCTGGCTGGACATGAAGAATTCCTGCGCAGGAGTGCACGCTCACACCGCCATGGCCGCCTTCGTCGATGGGTTGGAAAGGGGCACATTGCTCCGACATAAACTGAAGCGCTTGCAGGACAATCACCAGCTTGACTTGAACCAGATGATTCAGTTGGCTAGTGAGTTCGCAGCTGCCGACGACGACGCTCGCGGCTCCTTGCCGGCAACGTCCGTTCCAACTCAAGCTCGGAGGAACAGAAGTACAAAGCGGAGGACCGCTCTAGAAGAAAAGCAATCTACCGACATGGTCGCTATGACTTTTGCAGGACGACAAGAGGGCGGACAACATGGCCGAGGAAAGGGAGCCGGTCGTGGATAGCAACGAGGAAGTGAAACCACCTCGGCGCCGCTCCGCGTTCCCCAAACCTACGAGGAGTACCGCCATATGCCATGCCTCGTAAACCTCGACGTCAACGGCAAAGCCACCCATACCAATCGACACTGCAAGTTCGTCAACGATATCAAGGAAGACCCGGAATCCGGCTAAAAGCGAAGTCGGAAGAATAGACCGCGCGGCAAGGACAAGGGTGTAGCACCCCGGGTAAAACCACTACTAGAAAATCATTGTTGTTTTTAGTATGTGCATCATCATGACATCAGCATGCATTTGTTTGCCTAAAACTATTTTCTAAAAATCTATTTTGTTTTCTAGATGTTCTCCTCTTTGTTCAAATCCAAACCCCAGATCTGTGCGGATCTTTTATTTGTCTAAAATCCTTTTACAAATGTTTTGTTTTAAAATATATAAAAATAATAAATAATAAATCCATTTTGTTATGAGGGAGGCCGCCACCGGCCAGGCCCAAAAGGCCCAGCTGGCAGCAGCCTACCACCCGGCTAATCCTGACCCTAGATCTAATCTATCTAAACTCTAGCCCCACCTAAACCCTAACCCTAAATCTACCCCAGCTATTCCCCACCCCGCCGCCATCCAGCTTTCCCTCCACATGTTGCCGCAGCACACCACACACGCATGCCACACGACGCCACACACCGAACACACCATCACGCACCCACCGCCTCTCACCTGTACCGCCCACCCGCCTGGGTGGACCCCACCCCGCTTCCTTTGACCGCGTGCGAGCGACGTGCTCGTGAACCTCCCACCGACCGCGTCCCTCACACGTTCCCCTGGCCCACCACCACAACCCCATCTCCTGATTCCCCGGCGCCCTCCTTCCCCAACCCGCATCGGGCCCTCTTGCTCAGGCAACCGCCGCCGCCCTCTGTCCTCCCCGCTCCACCGCAGTCGTATGCTCCTTGCCAGGACCTTCGCCGCGTCCTCCTCCACTCGGTCCTCTATCGTCGCTCGTCGTCGACCTCGCCCTGACCTACCCCAGCATATCGCGTCCCTACTGCACGAGCCACAACCGGCGACCCTGCCTGGATCCCTGTACCTTCCGACCCTCCTCTCATATCTGCGGCCGCCTGGCTGGCCTCGAGCGCCTCCTCCGCCCGTGCGAGTGCATCAAGGACGGCCACCACCGTCTCCCGCCAGTCCACTCCTTCCCGGGCCGTCCTCTCCCTTCCCGAGCGTGCCGCCTCTGCCCATGAGCAATGCCGCAGCGTCCTCTCCTCTGCCCCTCTGCCGAGTTGCCGTCGATGCCAGGCCCGCCTCCTCTGCAAGCTTGCCGCCAAGAACGGCCTACGCTAAAGCCTACTCGTGTTATGCCTCTTGTGTTTTGATCCAGCGAGAGAGTATATTTGGATGCTACAGCGTGTTGGTATCTCCATGTGTTTATCAGTGGTTGTCTGTCGTTGTGCCACCTGCAATTTTTGAGCCTTGACCAACGCCCCGACAGAGAGGTGTGTCCACAAGTTTCATCCGTGACACGCAACTGAAGACAAGGATTTCCCCAAGTCCACCATCAACCGTGACACCGACAAGATCTCCTTCTCGGGCCCCGATGGCGCTAAGTTCTCTGTCGCAGATCAACAAGGCCTTCGACAAGAAACGCCAAGTGCTCCTTCCCGGAGTCCGAAGGCCGATCTCTCCAAGACCCCGAAGTCCGTCCGGACCCTAAGATCTGATCCGAAGCCGAAGCCGAACCCCCTCCGAGCCGCCAAGATCTTCGAACCCTAATGTCTGACCCTTTCTCTCGAGCCCTATTTTATAAATTGACATCTATATAAATTGTTGCAAATCAATTGTCATGATTGCATACATATTTGAGTGGTTTGGGGGAATTATGCCGATTCACCTCATAATTAAATATGGGATCCATATGCGGACAAATCTAGTCTTATATTGGCCCCATTTAAATTTGTGTAGCGAACCGGTGCTATCTTTTTCCTTGTTAATGCAACATTTAAATTGGCGGTATCTAAACAACATGAACCATCTATTTAATTTTTGGGACCCCGGTTTCGCTTAATTTTGACTAATTGCATTGCACCTTTGCCATGCCATGCATCATACATGCATCATGCTCGATCTTTTGCCGTACTATTAAATAATGCATCCGGTGTTTCTTCTAGTGCTTTGCTTCTTCGCGGAATAGGCCGATGAGTTGATGCGAGAGTCGACCCGATCTTCGGATGAACCTTCGGCAATATTTTTCAAGCGAGCATTCTCCCCTTTTCTACCTATTTTACTTTATAGTCTTTATTTCCTTCCTGTTGATCTATTGCTATCTGTGTTGCGATGCTCTAGTTTTCATACCCGTGATATCCCTTGCAGCCCTATATTGCCTTGGACACATCCTATTACATGTTGTTTGGTAGATAGTTGGACTTGCGTGTCGTAGTCGCTTGCTCAAGTGCTGTTGCGTGTCGTCAAGTACCGCAGATGTTGGAGTATTGCCTTATGTTTAATGTTGGAGATGATTATAACTTTAATTATTGTTTAATAACTAAAACTGAAGTAGGTAAATAATGCAGAGGCACAGGTGGGCAATAGATGTAATTTGGTTTTTAACCGTCCACTTGTGTCCCGTAGGACCCCGAGTACTTGATACCTGTTCTTTGAATATTCGCACTATCCGCATGTGGGACCATGAATCCCCCTAGCCAGCGCTTGAGTCATATATTATTTCTTGGGGCCACAAAGTAGTTTGGGGTTTTATTACTATCATGTACTTATGCCATGCTTTACTGCTTTATTTACAATTGCGCGTGGAGCGCTTGTACTGTTTTGGAACCAACATGGAATGTTTTCGTGGTATCGACAAGCCCAGTCACACTTTCGGGTTCCCAGTCGTTTACAGCCATTGTCACAAACCTCTGGGTCCGTCTCGGAGCCGGCCAACTTCGTCGCGGGTAGCTTAGTGGGGTGCCCCCCTGAAATTTATATGAATCTTGCAATTGCTCTGTCGTGATGCCTCGTTGGGTTTTTATTGGTTTTTCTCGAGGTTGATCGTGCGTGTGTTGCTATTTGTGCCCCCCTGCAGGGTAAAATTTATGAAAGCCGTGTCCGCGGTTATGGACGACTTGGAGCACAGTATCTCGATCATAGACAACTATAACTAAAGTAGTGCTATAAATGTGACTTTATAATGACTAGTAATCAGCTTCAGGATAACTAAAGTAGTGCTATAATGACTTTATAATGACTTTATAAATGTTAACTAAAACTGCCCACTGCTTATTATATCAGGATGACTCATGCTATCTCTATCTGACTAGTAATTGCCGCAACTATAACGGAATGAATAAAACTGCCAACTGTGTGAGTTTGTCGGTTGACCTCCTCGATTGGTGTCGAGGGGGAAATATCAGGATGGGTATGCTTGATGATAGTTTCAGGTTGGATCCGAATAGGTCTTTCTTATCCCTATCTGATAGCCGCCAGTTGCCTTGAGTCTCTATAGGTTGTTTAGTGCATGTTGTGCTGCCGCTTCAGTCCACCACACCTATGTAGGCGAGGACCGCCGAATTCTAGTCTCGCCGTGTACTGGCCTCAGTACTGACCGCTCTCCATTTTCCTTTGCCCTTTGTCGGTACCCCTTTTGTTTAAGCAGGTTTTGAGATCAACGTCGTTAGCAGGGTTACCCTTCCGGCTTGGCCTGGCAGGGTTATGGACACCATTGGTTATTCTTCAGGGCTCTTAGCCCAATTTGCATCTTGTCCGTACTCGGACGCTGTATCATTTTAAAGGTTATTTGGATCTTTGTATTGTATATCTGTATTATTGACTCATTGAGTCACTGTTGTATATATTTGTTCTGTGGGTTCCATCGTGGACTATTGTGTAATGGTATTACTTCGTTTTCCACCCGCATGAAAGTGCCTGGTGGGCACCTTTGAATCGTTTCTATGCGGGTTTGGCGGGAATCGCGAAAACTTGCATAGGGCCGATTCTGAGGGTGTTACAAAGGGGAAGAAGAAGGAGGAGTCCAAGGATTCAAGTGACATGGATGAGGACGTTGACCCCAAACACGCCGCCAAGAGCGACGACAAAGGCAAGAACCCCTTCGCAAAGAAGGCCCCAGTCTACCACACTTTCCTTGGCACCCCCACCGTCCGACAACGGAAGACCTCTCTGAGGATCCTGATGGCTACTCTGCCCCCAGTCCCCCAGTACCTGCGCAGGTCGGAGGTTCCAATATCTTGGGACAGGACGGACCACCCAGACCTTATACCCACGGAGAACCAGTACGCCATGGTCATCAACCCCTTGATTGACGGCGTGGAGTTCACCAAGTGTATGGTGGATAGTGGAAGCAGCATCAACATCATGTACCTGGATACACTGTAGATGAACTTGACGGAGGCAAACCTAAGGCGGTTCAATACCATCTTCCACGGCGTAGTTCCTGGTCGGGAGGCTCGGTCCCTTGGGTGCACTACACTTCAGGTTGCCTTTGGCGATGTTAATAATTACCGTCAAGAGCGCATGACCTTCGAGGTGGTCCCCTTCAAGAGCGTGTACCACGTCATATTCGACCGCGACATATTCCACACGTTCATGGCCAAGCCATGCTTTGTCTACACCAAGATCAAGATACCCGGACCAAACGACATCATCACCGTATCCGGAAGCTTTACCAAGGCAAGGGACTGCGAGATCAACGAAGCAGCCATTGCAGAAGCTGTCCTCTACAGCGAAGAATTCAAAGAGATCCAGAGCAAGGTCGATGACTCAGAGATGCCCGCGTCGAAGAAGCAGATCTACGACTCCGCTCCTGCGTTCAAGGCCGCCACGAGACCAAGCCGGTGGAACTTGTGGTAGGCGATGCCTCCAAGGTCACCGCCATTCGAACGAACCTGGATCCCAAATAGGAAAGCGCGCTCGTCTAGTTCCTTCGTGAGAACAGGGACATCTTTGCCTAGCAACCTGCCGACATGAAAGGTGTACCTAGGGAACTTGCCGAGCACAGCTTAAACATTGATCCAAAATGCAAACCAGTAAAACAACCTCTACGACGCTTTGGAGATGAGAAGAGACACGCCATTGGCAAAGAGATAGCTAGGTTACTTAAGGCTAGATTTATCCGAGAAGTCCTTCACACCCAATGGGTGGCCAATCCTGTACTTGTCCCCAAAAAGGGAACCAATGAATTAAGAATGTGCGTTGATTACACCAGCTTGAACAAAGCATGTCCCAAAGATCCGTTTGCTTTGCCTCGCATTGACTAAGTCATTGACTCGACGGCTGGCTCGGAACTTTTGTGTTTTCTCGATGCATACTCAGGATACCACCAGATCAAGATGAGAAAGTCGGACCAATTGGCCACTTTGTTCACTACCCCATACGGCACATTTTGCTATATCACGATGCCCTTTGGGCTGAAAAACGCAGGCGCTACCTACCAGCGGACAATGCAACGTTGCCTTCACGACCAAATTGGTCGGAACGTTCACACCTACGTGGACGATATCGCGGTGATGTCTAAAAAGTCAAACGACTTAATTTCCGACTTAAAAGAAACCTTTGATAATCTTCGGAAATACAACATGATGCTTAACCCTAAGAAGTGCGTCTTCGGGGTTCCAGCCGGCAAATTATTGGGCTTCATCGTTTCCCAGCGTGGAATCAAAGTCAACCCGGAGAAAATCAAGGCCATCTTAAACATAAACCGTCCGACATGCCTAAAGGACATTCAACGACTAACAGGCTGTGTTGCAGCAGTTAGTCGGTTCGTCAGCCGACTTGGAGAGAAGGATCTGCCGCTATACAAGTTGCTGAAGAAGGCGGACAAATTCACGTGGACAGACGAAGCAGATGCAACATTGAAGCAGCTCAAGGACATTCTTTCCTCAGCGCCCATCCTTGCAGCACCCGAGCCTGGAGAGCCCCTGTTAATTTACATGGCGGCAACCAACTAGGTTATCAGCATCGTCGTCGTGGTAGAGCGGAAGAAACCAGGCTATGAGAATGGAGTTCAACGACCAGTTTACTATGTGAGCGAGGTCTTGACGGAGTCTAAGCAGCGTTACCCGCACTACCAAAAGATAGCTTATGGAATATTCCTTGCTTCTCGGAAGCTGAGACATTACTTTCAGGAGCACCCAATAACAGTGGTGAGCAAGACTCCACTATCTGACATAATCAATAACAGCAACGCTACAGGAAGGGTCGCGAAGTGGGGCATTAAACTTGCCGCCTTCGAGATCACCTACAAAAGACGCGACGCTATCAAGTCACAAGCTTTGGCGGATTTTGTTGCAGATTGGACGAGGATGCCAGATGCTACTCTGTTGCCAGAACCAGAGTACTGGGTGATGCACTTTGACGGATCAAAGCTGCTCAACGGCTCGGGGCTGGTGTATTGCTACAGTCACCAACAGGAGACAAGGTACACTACGTTCTGCAGATCCACTTCGAGGCTACAAATAACATGGCGGAGTATGAAGCACTCATTCACGGACTATGTGTAGCCAAGGATATTGGCATCAAGCGCATAGTTTGCTGTGGAGATTCCGACTTGGTTGCCCAGCAGGTGGTTGGCACCTGGAATGCGCGGAACCCTATGATGGCGGCATATCGAGACGAAGTGGACGAGATAGCTAAGAGCTTCTTGGGCTACGAAGTCAAGTATGTGCCTAGGGAGCAAAACGAGGCGGCCAATCTGCTATCTAAGCTAGGATTAGGGCGCAAGCGAATTCCGCCAGGAGTTTTCCTAGAGCACCTGCGCACACCATCCGTGAAGGGAGCCGACATCGACAACCCGGATAGAGCTGACTCTTTCATCAACATGGTGACTAAGGTCCCTCCGGCTTGGACAAAACCGTTCATGGAATATCTCGAACACGTAATTTTGCCTGACGACGAAGTCGAAAGACGGCAAATAGTACGACGAGCAAAGGGTTATACCATAATCAATGGGCAACTCTACAAAGGAAGCACTACTGGTGTAGACCTAAAATGTGTTTCCCAGCTAGAAGGCATGGAAATCCTACGCAAAATCCATCTCGGAGATTGCGGGCACCACGCCACTCCTCGATCATTGGTCACGAAAGCATTCCGGCAAGGATTCTACTGGCTGACCGCGAAGGCGGACGCCAACAAGCTGGTTGAGACATGCATGGGATGCCAGTATTATGCCCGACAACCACATGTTCCTGCTGAAGAACTGCGAACAATACCAAGAACTTGGCCATTTGTAGTCTGGGGGCTAGACATGGTGGGACCGTTACAGACGGCACCTTGTGGGTTTACACATCTGCTTGTAGCAGTTGATAAATTCACTAAATGGATAGAAGCTAAACCCGTTAGAAAGCTTGATGGGGCAACTGCCCTCAGGTTCGTCCGAGATCTAGTGGTGAGATTTGGTCTCCCACATAGCATTATCACCGACAATGGCAGAAATTTATCACTCGGAGAAGTGGAGGCATATTGCTGGGAGAAAGGCATCCGACTTGACCTTGCATCTGTGGCACACCCACAATCCAACGGTCAGGTTGAGCGAGCCAATGGATTAAATCTGCAGGGAATCAAGCCACGTCTCGAGGTACCGCTACATAGAGCAGCTGGAGCCTGGGCGGAAGAATTGCCATCTATGCTGTGGAGTTTACAAACTACACCCAACAGATCTACCGGCTACACCCCTTACTTCATGGTATATGGAGCAGAAGCCATCCTGCCCTCCGACATCCTCCATGATGCACCACGAGTTGCTGCCTACGACGAGGATGACACTAAAGAATCCAGACACCTAGATGTTGACCTTCTCGAGGAGGAGCGCGTTTTGGCATGCCAAAGATGCGCCATCTACCAGTAGTAGCTACGCAGCTACCATAGTCGCCGTGTTCGGCATTGCTCGTTTAAAGAGGGGGATTTGGTGCTCCGACTTAAGCAGAAGAAGTCACACAAATTGTCCCCGCCATGGAAAGGACCGTTCATCATAAGCAAGGCGCCTTCTAATGGGTCTTACTACCTTGTTGAATCATGAACTAAAGGACATACCCAACGATTATCATAAGCGTAAGCGACGTGACCTGGATGATGACTACCGGGAGCTTAATCGGCCATGGAACATAGCATAGCTACGTCCTTTTTACACTTAGCATTTTTTATCTAATTGTGTACCTCTTATATGATCAATGAAATAAAGCTCTTTGGTTCACTCATATTTCTGAGTCTTTTACCTCCTTTAGTGTTCATTTTTGGATCATGTAAAACCTTTATGCACAAGTTTTGCGTTTGCACTTGTGAAAATTCCGTCTATGTGCGTTAGCTTAAGTTTTCTAGTCTACACGTTCTTTGTCATTTTTATGTGGATTCTGGAGTAATGACTTTTGGCACTTATTGTCGGCGATTTTGTGCTCAGGTTATTGACGGTGCCATTGGGAATCATCACCTAAGCGCATGGTTCCGACAACGAGTCTTCCGACTCACGAAAGGTCAAGCATAAGAACCAAAGTAATGGATAAGCCAGCACTTGCTTAAAAATATATACATGCTGGGAACTAAGTTCTTAAGTGGCAGGAAATAACAACCATTGTTTTCCGCCTTAAGTTACATCATCATGTTTTTTCCGCGCATACACCAAAGGCAAAACAAATATTACATAGTGTTTTTCACTCTTTGGGCGCATGAGACTTGGAAGCAGCATCGTCCCCAGCCGGAGAATCACCCTCAACGTCGGCGCTATGATGAGACTCGGAAGAATCTTGGTTGGCGTTGTTGATGGTGTTCATGGGAACGAAAACATCGATGTCCACCAACTCGGCAACTCTGGTGTCATAACCCGCGAGTGATGACAAGATGGCTTCATGGTCAATCTGTTTGCAGTCATCATCAACGTCAGGGATACCAGAGGTCACCGTGTCAATGTCGGCATCTTCATAGTGTGCCTTCACCATTGAGAGCGTCATCCTTGCGACAGCCCGTGCACATGAATCTTTCCAGCTCGTAACACGCTCGGGGGCTCGGCGCAGAATCTCCGAGTACTTCGTCACAGAGTCCGAGGCCTTGATGTATATCTGGAGAGGTTTGGCAATCTCCTTGGCTTGGGTGATGGCGGTGTTGATAAAGTTACCGGCAAGAACCATGCATTCCTTGTCTGAAGGAGGCGAACGGGTTAAACCCATAGGACCTGAAAATTCCGACAATGAGCGCATGAGTTCAATAAACTCTAAGTATCCAGACTACAGAAATACAAGGCGGAGGAAACTTACTGAAGATGCTGGCCTTGGCCTGCCAAAGGGTGTCTGCCAAGGATTCCTTCTCTTGTTGGACGAGCTTAAACGCCTCGCTGTGGCGTTGGTTTTGCTCATTAGCAGCTTGCTTCTGATCTTTTAAGATCGCAAGCTCCTCCTTCAAGCGATTGATTTCCGCGGAGGCGGAATCCTGCAGGGCTTTCATGGAATCCTCGTGCATCTTCAGCATCTCTTCCCTCTCCTCCTTAAGGATTCTGTTCTCGCTGTCCAGTTGTTGTATGTGCTTGGACTGCTTGACAATATCCTTGGCCTTGGCGACTTGTTCTGCAAAGTCGGAGAAAACAAAGTACACAGTGAGTACTCGGAGAATGAAGGCATAAAACCAAGACGGAATGCGCAAAAAAGAAAACAGACTCTTGTTTTTGATGATCTGTTCCTTCAAGATGGCAGTTTTACCCTTTTCGGCTTCAAGATCTGCGCGCATCTTCTGGTACTTGTCGTTGGCCATGCCCCTCCGAGCATTCTCGTTCTGTGGAACAAAGAATAAAATTTAAACCATTGTTTAGTCTACTTGGAGCATCTAGTCGGAATCTTTCCACTTAGATGCTCGGGGGCTACAGCAAGAGTTTTTAACTTAGCAATATGCTTAGCTTTTCTTTAAGAATCTAGTCGGAGCTAATTCAGTTCTCGATTAGAAGCTTGGGGGCTACAGTATAAAGTTTTAACTCGGAAAATGCTTAGATTTTATTTAAGCATCTAGTCGGAACTGATTCAGTTACAACTAGAGGCTTGGGGCTACAGTATTGAAAATTATAAACACTATGTATGCTACTCTTAAAGCATCTAGTCAGAATAGTTTCTTCCATCTAAATGCTTGGGGGGCTACTGTGAGAGTTCTTTCTAACTTAGTCACTCTTAGAGCATATAGATGCAAAACCCATGGTTTTCCGTCTACATCCTCGGGGGCTACAGTGGGATACTCATATGAAATGCAAAAGGTAAAGTAAAACTTACAAGTGCAATAATCTTGAGGTTTGTAGCGCTTTCGTCTAGCAGCTTGCCAAAGGAGATGCTATTTCCTTGCAAGATATCCGCTTGTCGGAGAAGCTCCTCAATACCGCACGTCGGAGACGATGGCACTCCTCCAGGAACCAAGTTGTGTTACTCGGCGTGAACGTTGGGTAAACTATCTTCGGGAACTCGAAGGGCTTCTGGGGAGCAGAGGCGCCGCCTTTGGCAGAGGTACCAGTTCCCACTACCGCCTTGCCGCTACCGATGGCATCCTTAGCCGGAGCTTCATCCATTTGTAGAGCAGTGCTCTCCTGCGTCGCCTGTTCGCCGACAATAGCGAGTTCGGTAGAGGCGCTAGAATACACTTCCATGCCGGAAGGGCCTGGTGCCTCCTGGGCTTGAGAACTTGTCGGGGCAGAGGAAGGCTTGACGGCAGAAGAATAAGGGGCGATGGCGGGGGAGGAGTCATGATGCAGCATATCCTTGATATTTCTAGAAGCCCCTAAAGTCTTGGAGGTCTTCTTGAGGCTGGTTGTGGCTTTCTTCCTGAAACGTGCAAAGTGCATAAGTACAGAAACAAAACAGACAGATAGACAATGCCGGAGAATGAGAAGCTTACACTAGGGGGAGTGCTTTGGCAAACATCTCGGTGGCTTTTCTCTTTTCCGCCTCCAGGGCGGCGGTAGTGTTCTTGGAGGCTCCACCCTCCGTTTTCTTCTTCTTGCCTCTGTCGGCAGCATCAGAGGTGGAGCTCTTCCACTTTCGCGCCAACGGGACATCGTCGTCGGACACGACCGTGACTTCCTTCATCTTTGGATCGTAGATTTTGGCAGCCAGTTTGTCCTCATCTAGATCGCTAAGCTGTTAAGTAAGAAATCACCGTGTTAGATGAGATGGTGATGGAAAGATGGAGAAATTGGAGCATATGTCGTACACATAAAATACATATCTACCTTTGGGCACTTGCCGTCTACGAACATGTCGTAGGTGATGGTGAAGCCACGCTTCTTATCCTTCACCTTGACGATGTCCTTCAGGCGGAGCTTGACGGAGTCGCTCGAGAAGTTATCCACGGAGATCCGAAGGGTATCCCTTCGATCACTAGTATACTCGTGCATGAACTTCGCGCGGTGCTGCAGAGGTTGGATTCGCCCGATGAACCAGCACATGGCCAGGTCCAAGCCAGTCAAACCCGTTTCTACGAACCATTCGATCTGCCTTATTGCGCGAGAAGCGTCGAGGTCGGAGGGAAGGGAGGCATGGGACCTCCATGTGGAAACTTCAGCGGCGGCTCCATCCGTGAAGTCCGGGTACGTTACTTCTCGGCCCGCCAAAGGAATGTCGGGGCTGTAGAAGTACGTCCGCTGCCAGTTTTTGCAGGACTCGTGGCCGACGATGTCGGGGAACCGACGGCCAGGTCGAATCTTGAAGCTTATGGTGCCGCAGTTCCTAAGCTCCTCCCTACTATGTTCGGCTTCACGTTTGACGGTGAAGAAGTACACGAACAAGTCTAACCTAGGCCTAATCCCTAGGTAACCCTCACAAAGTGCCGCGAAGTTGCTAAGCACTAAGATGCTATTGGGGGAGAGGTTATGGGGTTGGACCTTGTAGTGGTTCAAGACGGTGAGGAAGAAGTGGGAGATGGGCAGGGAAACGCCGCGTACCAGCTGAGCGGTGAGGTACACCTTTTCTCCGGCTTGGGGAGAAGCTGTCACCTCACCGGCCGACGCCGCCCGCCAGGCAAGCCCCTCCGTCGCGGGGAGGTAGCCTTCGGCGACCATCTCTTGGATGTCAAGGTCGGTGATGTCCGAGCCGCGCCAGTCACCCTTGTGCGAGTCTGGATCTTCTTCCAGTGGCTCCAGCGCCGCCAGATTATGGTCGCCGCCGGTGGTTTCGATCACCGCCGATGCGGGGATGACCAGGCCCTCTGGGGGCATGACGACGGAGCTCGCCGGCTTCGCCGCGGCTTCGCTCGACGACGCCATTGATGGGGAGGAGCTGCTACTGGCCATGGAGTGTTGGAAGGATGCGACTGACGCAGAGGGAGGCTAGGGTTTTCGAGGTTTCTCGCGGAGAGCTCGAGGAGGCGTGCGGCTGGAGGAAGAAGACGATGACGCGATAGGAATGAGGTAAAAAGTGGATAGTGTCCCACGATTACTATTTATCATGCTCTGCGTCAAGATTCCTGCAGCTAATCGGACGGTTGCCACGTAGACGACGTGTTCGTGAACGTGTGCGGTAATTTCGCCACGTCTCCAACCGCCGTCGCCAACGGTTCATATCGATCGCGCGGGAAAATCGGATATGATTGCGTTCTCTGCATGTGTGAGTTACGAGGCATCGCTGACCTAAGCCTACGTCGTCCTAGCTGACACGGGTAGATGAGCCGTCGCATCGAAGATTCCGGCATGGACGGATTTAATCTGACTGCGTAAGAATACGATGGAAGATTCAGCATTTCTCCGGCTTACCGTTCAAAGACGGAGAAAACCTTGTAGGGTTCTTTGGGAGGACTACAAGATGTTGCTTGATGATCTGCCGACATCCATCTAAACGGAGCATTCTATGTGAAGAGGCAGGACGGCGCAAGATCTCGGAGTTCTCCGGGGGCTACTGTTGGGGATATGCTATATGGGTATCCTTATAGCATGTCTCTTATCCGACTAACCCGGGTGGCCCATAGTCGGTAGCATGGCCTATGGCCTGCTGGGCGGCCCAGTTAGGTGGATCCAGAAGGGAGGCCCATGCCGGATAAAGGAAGGCTACGGTGGAGTCACCGGCGTACCCGGAGCCTTGGAGTGCAAGATACACAAGACTAGTAATAGACGGTGTAGGACTCTGTGACCTGTCCGGCTAGGACTTTTCCCTGTAACCCTAGGACCTGGTGACTATATAAGTCGGGCCTATGGGAGCCTTTAGGGCACGTTCATAGACAATCTCAGACAACCTCGCACAGCGAATCTATCTCTGTAACTCGGCGTATTGCCATTATAGTGATTTATAGCAGGAGTAGGATTCCGCCACCGTCGTGGGATCTGAACCTGGGTAAGCTGTGTTACCTCGTACCCGTCAACCGTCCACCTTACCCCACGTCTCTAAACACGCACTGTGAGGACCCCTCCATGGCGTACTCGTCGGCAATATCACGGCATCTATGCCGATGTCTTTTTGCCCCAAGTGTCTGACTATGGGCCATAGGGTCAACAATTGCACCAATCGTGTTAGATGCTTAGGTTGTAAAGAAGAGGGGCATGTAAAAGCCAAGTGCAAAAAAAATTGGGTCTGGAGACCGAAACTTTTGCCTGATTCCCTGACTTCCCGTGCCTCCTCCGATAATCAAACTCGGCAAGTCAGATCACTCCACATTCTCATTCTTTGCCGTTGACACCATCGCCTCCTCCTGCTCCCCTGTTCTTGGTGACCTCCATGGCGAACTTCCCGGTGAGCCCTTTTAGGTTTCTGCCGGAGGGAATGGCTGTCGACAATGGCCCTCAAGATAGGGTGGTTCGCGCGCACATGGTTGTGCCCCCTGAACCTCCTCTGTTTCATGGTGAGTATGCTATCGCTGTCGCCAATTGGGATGTCCCTGATCTGATGCGCACGGAGATGCTTGAGGAGTTAGTCAGTTATCTGCGTTATGATCAGCATGTTGAGGTTAGAAGCGCACGCAGTTCACCTTTTGGCATTGGCTTATTTAGATTCAGATATGTCCTGGTTAGAGATGCTATAGTTGATGGTGATGGCTTTGATCTAGATGAGAACACCCATATTCACTTTGTACACATGTACTTGGTCAAGAAAGATGGGTGTTGTTCCTTGGTTTCCCGCAAGATTATCAGACTGGATATTTTGTTGATGCTGCATGCTCTACTTTTGGTCGCTTAGTACTCTGGCATGACCCTCAAGGAAATCCTTCTAGAGTACTGGTTAGGGTTTGGATCATGGATGATGCTCTTGTTCCGAGAAGTTTGGTTGTTCGCCAGATTGGAGGTGTGAATCATTCCTGGACTGTACCCACTTATCTGCTGAGGGGTTTAGGTGCTATACCCGAACTGGGTCTGGCACCTCCAGTAGAGGTTAACATGGAAGAGCCACCAAATGCAAACCCTCGCCCTTTTTGGGCCTATCATTCATGCCATGCATCATTGGAACATGCAGCAGGATCAACATCAACAGCAAAATCACACTCAATAGAACCAGAATCCTATTCCGCCCAATGATGGTGAAGTTCTTGTCCCTGCACATGTTTTGCAGTGGCTTAACTTTATTCCTGTTGAGCAAGGTGTCCAAGCCTCTGATGGATCAGTGCCCAACATGAATATTTCTGATGATCTGGAGGATATTGTTCTGAATGAACCTGACAACGTTACCACTGACATTACTATGATGTCTGTTGGGGTTGAGATTCACTTATCCGTTGAGTTAGTGGAGTTTCTGCAGAATCAGATACTTGTGAGAGTTAGGGAGATGAACTTTCTGCATGTTTTCCATGTAGCGGATGAAACTGCTGATCGGCTGGCTTTGATGCAAGTCAATGAAGATGCTGATCGGCTGGCTTTAGTGCCAGTCAATTCTCCTGAACCAGTTAACTGGATTGCTGTCAATGACAACATTGTCCAATCAACGCTGAATTCTGACTTGTTGATCAACACACCTATGCTGGAAGATGTTACAATTGCGACAAGAAGATAACGAAGAACGAAAACGAAAAACACAGCAAGGGGACACAGATTTAACGTGGAAAACCTCTCCAACAAAGAGAGGAAAAAACCACGGGCGCCAGCCAGCGAAACTTCACTATATCGAGGAGTGTTTACAAACGCCGGGGATTTCACAGATGCAACTCTCCCAACCGGCGGCTTACAAGGGGTTTATATATCGGTGGAAACCTAGGTCTTCGACGATCCGTAGCCAATGATGCTTCCTCCACCTCATCCGTTTAATCAAGCATAATGTTGCAAATAAGTACTAGCTGTCATTCTTTATACGTGTCTGTCTGTCAGCTACTTTGGTTATTCTCCTTCGTTTGCTCTGATCTTTGTTCTACTCGGTGCTTATGTTCGTGTGTTAGCCATGTGGGCTCTTTATTTGGCACTATTTATTTTAAGTACTATGGATCTTAGATGTTGGCTCATTTTGTCATGGAACATCAGGGGTGATAATCATATGGAACAGCTCAATTTTTCTGGTCAGGTTGTGCACAAAGAAAGATTTGCTCTCACCATTAATTTTAAGTCCAACCAACTGAACACAAATTGGTTCCTGTCAAACATTTATGGTCCTTGTACTGGTCCTGATAAGTAGCTCTTTGTGGATTGGTTTCAGAATCTGAATATTGCTCTCGATAGTCTATGGCTGTTTCTAGGAGACTTCAACTTTATGAGGCATGCTGAAAACAGAAACAAACCGGGAGGAAATTATAATGAGATGATGCAGTTCAATGAGATGATCAGTCAGCAGGCCCTCATTGAGTTACCTTTAAAAGGTAGGAAGTACACCTGGAGCAACATGCAAGAAGATCCCATTCTCGAGCAACTAGGCTGGTTCTTCACCACGGTGGAATGGACGTCAATTTTTTCCAACACAATGATAAAACCATTATCAAAACCAGTCTCTGATCATGTCCCTTGTTTAGTATCAATTCAAACAACCATTCCCAAAAGTAAATTATTCCGTTTTGAAAATTATTGGACGCTACATCCGGGATTTAAAGAGACTGTCAAACAACTTTGGGACAAGCCAGTCAGAGCAAAAAACAGTGCTACTGTTTTTCGGCAAAGTTAAAAAATGTTAGAAGAGGTTTGAAACGTTGGAGCAAGTCCATTTCCAAGCTCAAGCTCCTGATTGAAAACAGTAATCTGATATTGCTAAAACTGGATGAGTTGGAGGAGAAGAGACCATTATTAATTCAAGAGTGGAACTTTAGGAATATACTGAAAACCATATCATCAGACTGTTAGACTATCAAAACAAATATTGGAGGAAAAGATGCACTTACAGATGGGCTCAATTGGGTGATGAGAACACTAAATATTTTCATGCTAGAGCCACTGAGAGATTTAGGAATAATTCTATTGTTTCTATCACATTAGAAAATGGAGATGTAGTGGATAGCCATGAGGAAAAAGCAGCTTCGTTTCTGAATGCTTTCAAAGGAAGAATGGGGTGTCTCAAGCTCCTGGTATATGCTTTAATCTTGAAGATCTTTTTCAGAGAGTTGAAGGTCTTGAGGAAGTTTCTGCTCCATTCACAAAGGAGGAAATTGACACGGTTATTAAGATTATCCCTGCAGACAAGGCACCTGGTCCTGACGGTTTTAATGGAATGTTTCTCAAAGTTTGTTGGGATATTATTGCCCCTGATTTCTACAAACTTTGTGAGGATTTCTGGGAAGGAAAAATATCTTTGAATTGTCTACACAACTCCCTTGTTACTTTAATTCCTAAAAAGATCACCCCTGAGACTGTCAACGACTACAGACCTATCTCTCTTCTCAATTGTGTACTGAAAGTTCTCATAAAGATAATAGTTGTTAGATTGCAAAAATGGATTTTGAAAGTTGTACACAGAAACCAGTATGGTTTCATAAAAGGAAGAAATATTCAAGATTGTCTTGCATGGTCTTTTGAGTACCTATATCAATGTAAATCCTCTGGCAATGAAATTGTGGTCCTCAAATTTGACTTTGAAAAAGCATTCGACACTATGGAACACACAACCATTCTCCATATTCTTAAGCACATGGGTTTTGATGATAGATTTGTCAATTGGATCAAGTTAATCCTAGACTCTAGCTCTTCTTCAATTCTCATGAATGGTGTTCCGGGAACTGAATTCAAATGCAAACGGGGGGTTCGGCAGGGAGACCCCTTGTCTCCTCTTCTTTTTGTTTCTGGTGCTGAATTGTTACAAGTGATCATCAACTCAGCTTTTGCAGAAGGTCTCATTCAGTTGCCAATAAAACAACCTGCCACTGAAGACTTCCCTATGGTTCAGTATGCTGATGACACCATTATCTTTATGCCTGCTGACAACCAACAGTTACTGAATCTTCAAAATATTCTTCAGGCATATGCACAATGCAGTGGTTTAAATATCAATTTCCACAAATCACAGATGATCCCGATTAATATTGATGATGAAAAAGCTAATGAGCTCGCCCAAGTGCTAGTTTGTCAAGTTGGCTCCATTCCCTTCACATACTTGGGGCTTCCTTTAGGGACAACACGACCTACAGTTGCTGAACTGATGCCCTTCGCAGACAGAGTTGAGAGAAGACTCACGAGTACTGCGATTTGGTTGACTTATGGTGGTCGTGTGTCTTTTATCAATGCTGCTCTTTCTCCCTTGATTATATATGCCCTTTGTGTGCTAAAGATTCCACTTCAGCTCATTGAGTTTATTGATCGAGCCAGACGACATTGCCTTTGGAGAAAGAAGGAAGACAGAGATGAAAAATCTTATTCCCTTGTGGCATGGGATGTGGTATGTCAACCAAAAAATAAGGGAGGCCTTGGCATAATGGATCTAAAGGTGCAAAACCAAGGCCTACTTCTGAAATTCTTACTTAAGTTTTACAACAAGCATGATGTGCCTTGGGTAATGCTCATTTGGGATAAATACTATCTATCGTCTGTTCCTCATGCCAAGAAATCTTGTGGATATTTTTGGTGGCGTGATGTCAGTAGCCTTTCGGATATTTTCAGGGGTATAACGAACTGCAAAGTGAACATTGGAGACACTATCCTTGCGTGGAAAGATTGCTGGCTGGAAGGTTGCATCCTCCAAGAAAAACTTCCACACTTGTTTTCTTTCGCTTTAAAAGAAGACGCCTCTGTCAGAGATATGATCATTAGGCCGAATCTAGGGGACCATTTCTTTTTGCCGCTGTCTGAAGAAGCACAAGACAAATGGATGACATTACAGGATAATTTGATTGCTTCGGAGGATGATTTCACTCCAGACAAATGGTGCTATGTTTGGGGTAAAGATGAATATGCAATCAAGCATTTCTATGAATTTTACTTCAGAGATATTACCCCAGATCTGAGCCTACCTTTAATATGGAAAACGAAATGTGTCATGAAGCAGAAAGTTTTTGCTTGGCTGATGTTCCTGGATAGATTAAACACACGCGACATGCTCACCCGCAGAAATTGTCCCGTTCAGGATACTAGATGTGTGGTTTGCCAAACTGAGAGAGAGACAAGAGATCATCTCTTTTTTGATTGCCCTCATAGCAAGGAGTGCTGGAACATCATTGGGATTCATTGTGACACTTCTCTTGCGTTGAAGGATAGAATTAAAACAGCTGTTGATTCTTGGTCTGGCCCCCTTTTCCTGGAATATGCCATCATAGGCGCATGGAACATTTGGAAGCAAAGAAACAGAAAATTCTTTGATGGTATTATTCCAACTAAAAGAGGCTGGATAGCTAATTTCTCTACTGATTGTGAGCTCCTTGGTTGTAGGGCTAAGACTGATCTTAGTAATAAGATCTCTTCCTTTGTTGCTAGTTTGAGAGTCTGACTTTCTGTTTTGTTGGGATACCATGGCGATTTCACGGTGATCGTCCTTGTAACCTGGCTGTAAATATGCTGTATATTCCTAGCCCATCAATATATAAGCAGTAGGAGCCTCTCCTGCTGTGCCCTTAACTTCAAAAAAACAGTGTATCAATGGTAATGATTGGACCGGGGTCAAAAGTTCACTAGAGGTGTTCTGCTTAGATAAACAAACGTGGCATGTTGGGTCAACAAATTACAGCAGGGCAATTGACAGGACTGAGCAAGGCATAACAATGCAATACTAGACAAAAAGATCCTATGAGATTCGATTGGGCAATACAACAATATACATAGACCGCCATCCAATTGCCTCTATGACTAAAAGTCCACCTTCAGGTTATCATCCGAACCCCCTCCAGTATTAAGTTGCAAGCAACAGACAAGTGCTTTAAGCAAAGTGTGTAAGGTAAATAATCCACTTGTTCCATGAACAAGAGATCGTTGTTTTCTCCCTAGTGGCAACAACACATCTACAACCGTAGAGATTTCTCTCACTTCCCTTGATTAAGTAGAGGAATGAACCCACTATCGAGCATAAATACCCCCTCTTGGAGTCACTAGCAACTACTTGGCCAAGATAGCTACTAACAACGGAGAGCATGCAAGATCACAAACAACACAAACATGATAGAATCAATAAGGCAAAACCATTAATCAATCTGACATAGTAATCTCAATATCCATCGGATCCTCACAAACACAACATGCGTGATTACAAATAGATGAGATCTTGATCATGAATGGAGCTCACAAAATCTATACATGAAAGTACAAGGAGGAGATACAACCATCTAGCTACTACATGGACCCGTAGTCCAAGGTGGAACTACTCACGCTTCATACCGAACACTGGCATTGTTAGACCCCTCCTTTATAGAGGAAGGATCCCTGTGATTGCAATGCTAGTCCCTGGATCAATGCTAGCATCCACAGTTTAAGATGAAGTACACAGATACAAAGGTCGTTTATTACATTCATTCCAGAGATAAAAGATAGTCTTTTACAACTCATGGCCATAGGCCTAATACAAGAGTTTTAAGGAACAAGTAAATAAACATAAGTCTTCATCTTCATGTGCCACAGGCAAGCATGTTGAGTGTAGACTCATGACTCCTAATCATCATCGGAATAACCTGCAACATCACAAGTTACAGCCACAGAGGGTCAATACTTTGGAATAGTATTGGCAAGTGATACCTTAGTATATTTTATGTGGACTATATAACTATATGCATTTTGGCTAAGTGTGGCTTGGCTTGCTTTTGCTTGAAAATAGATTTCTCCTATTAGTTGAAACTGCTAAGTTTTTCTTTGTCAAAAACATTCCCGAGGAAACCACCAATAGACATTGGGGTCCTTCTCCCTTGTTCACCCACAATTTTTTTATTGTAGAAGTTGGAGTGATGAGATTCTTGTAGCTTCCATGTCTTGATGCTCAAAGTGTCCATTTCCTTGGACTAGGCTAAGTACTTAGTTTTTCCATCTGCAGAGGTTGTGCACTTTCCCCACCAGACTTGGTTTCCCAAGACAGGACCTTTCAGAAGCTTTTCCTTAGCCAAAATGGACGCGCTCCAACCTATCAACCCAACTACCACCATCTGTCCAAAATGACTAAGTTCTAGCAACCTATATGATCATGGCAGAGCCCATATTGCCAAGTGGTTGCACTGTAAGCTTTCTCAACACTTGGCCTCCAAATCCCTTTGTGCCTGGGTGGCATTCCACAAGTGAGATACACAACCCAAGTCCATGGCCTTGTGTAACCACTCAACATAACCCAATCTTCCCATTCCACCCAGGAGTTCATTTGTCTTAGTTGTTTTATTAAGAAAAATATAAGCCTCTTTGACTTAGTATTTTTTTATCTCATAATATATAGTTGTTCACCACCCTTGTTTGCTATGAGCTAGGCTAGGCAATATGGTAACCTAACTTAGGAATATTTCCCTAACCATTCTACTATTTCACTCTACTTAGGATTTCCCAATTTAGCACTTAGCAAAATATCATGCAACACTTTAGCAAAATAACTAATGCTATCATAAAACTTAGGATAGGAATATTCATGAAAATATCACTTGCCTTGGTAGTGGGGAGAGTAGCACTCTTCACAATCACAATCACTAGCAAACTCTACACAAGAAACAATAACACACAATTACACACAATTATATACAATCAAAAATAATATGAATGCATGCATGCAAGAATTTTACTATGTGGTGATTTTTGAAAATTATACCAAGTATGATCATGAGTTCAGAAACTTAATATGTCACAAGTTTGCCCATTACACTTATTTGGTTTCAAAATAATAAACAAAAATAAAACTATATCTAAACTAGTCCCAAACTTGTTCCACAAATAAAATCACTTTTACTGTTACTATATGTTAAATAAAGTGGATATTCAGAAAGGCCTTGTTTCACTGAATTCAACGGTATAAAGTTTGTAAAAATCCAACGTGGGATTCAAAAGTTATAAGCATTTGAAGTTTGAATCTAAATCAGGTTTTAAATTCTGTTTTTAATCCAACCTTGCCACGCGTCGCGTTATTACTGGCGCGTACCGGTTCGCACCGGATCACCCTTCTGTACCGTAGGATCTAACTAACGCTGCACGGCTCAGATCGCGTACCTTTTCGGTTTAAGTGAATCTATCCTAGCGCTGCGATGTAGATCCAACGGTCCACATCATCAAACCAGAAACGGGCGGCGCTGGCGATGCTATCTGGCGGCGGCGCGTCTGACTACGGCGGCGCCGGCGTTCTAAAATCGTCCGCGAGAGGGAGAGGGGTATTACCAGGTTCGCCGAAGGCTGCTGAAGCTCGTCGTGGTACTGGCTTGTGGAGGGGCGTTCGGAGATGGGCTCTAGACCTCGTCGGAGTTGCGTCTGGCGTCAAGTGGGGGTTGTCGGAGTTGCTGCCGATGCTCTGCGTCGCCTGAGCACGAACCAATGGGTTTAGAAGATGCGCAGGACGACTACGAACACGCTCGGGTGAACAAGAAAGCAAGGGGCGCTCGAAACTTACTGGGATTGCTCGCCGGAGTTCGCGAAAACGTTAGCCACGGTCAGTTGTCGACGTTGGCGAGGTTCCTCGTCGTGCTAGGCAAAAATAGGGACACTGTCAGATGCGCACGATGATGAGGGTTCTATGCGTATCAACCAGAGGGCAAGGGGCGGTGGTTACTTACGGAGAGAGGTCGCCGGAGTTCGTGTAGAAGACGGTGGCGGCCAGTCGTCGACGTTGCCAAAGCTAGGGGTCATGCGAAGGCAAACGGCGAGTGTCAGAAGATGCGTATGAGTTCACTGAACAAGATAGTGTGAATGAGAGACAGAGGGGAACTCGAGGCTCACCGGAATTGGTCGCCGGAGGAGCTCTGTCAGCGGCGATTCGCGGAGGATTGAGGGCAGCCTGGGGGCGTGAGTGTGCGATTGACTGGGGGAAAATGATCGTGGGGAGGTGGGGATCTTATAGCTGGTGCCTCGACAGGAAACGCCTGCGTTTAATTGCCCAATTAAGCCGCGCCATCACCGGCAGTCACTGCAGCTGCGACGTGGTCGCGGGCGAGTTTTGGGGAAGACGATGACAGCGTGTCCAGGGTCCACTCGTCAGCGATATGCACGAGATGGGTGTGGGGTCTGGCCGTCAGTGGCTCAGTGAGTGTGCTCGCGCGTGTGAGAAGAAACGAGGATCCCCGGGTGGGCTTGCTGGGCTCGATCGGTTGCTGGGCCAGTTTCTGGCCGCGTGGCCCTTTTCTATTCAGATGCTCTTTTCTTTTTATATTTCCATTTTCTGGTATGAACTTAGTATGAATTCAAATCTTTTTGGAGTTCAATTGTTTTGGGGACTTTTTGCAAGGTTTTATAGGTTCAAAAACATTTATTCTCACTAAGTGTTTATCCTGCAAGGCTGGGTCAAACTTGGTTTTTCAAAATAAACTGAGAGTTGTTCTAGCTTGCAAAAATTTGAATTAGGGTTTTGAAATCATCTCTAAACTTTTAAATCCTGTTTAAAAGCTTCACCTAACCTTTCCAACAATGAAGTCAAGCAATCATGTACTTAAGCTCTCAAAATCCAAAGGGTGATGGTTATTTGAGGATAAATTGCCCACATGAAATCATAGCTCCAATTTCTGTTTCTAAGTGATTTTTGAGAAAACCCTAAATGAATGAATGATGTAAAGATGATATGAATGAGTTTTGAAACCATGATTTTTGGGATGTTACAAATCTAACCCCCTTAAGATGAATCTCGCCCTCGAGATTCGGTTTGGCTAGCAAATAGGTGAGGGTGGTCTTTCCGAAGATCATCTTCTCTTTCCCATGTTGCTTCTTCTTCGGAGTGATGGTTCCATTGTACTTTACAAAACTTGATAGTCTTGGTCCTGGTGACTCTCTCTGCGGTCTCTAAAATCTTGACAGGCTTTTCTTCATAAGTGAGATCACTTTCTAGTTGAACCTCTTCCAAAGGTATGGTATCCCTCAAAGAAGACTCTTCCATTTCTGGGTGACATTTCTTAAGCTGACTCACATGAAATACGTTATGGACTGCTGATAGAGATTCTGGCAATTCAACTTCATATGCAACTTCTCCTTTGCGGCTTAGAATTTTGAATGGCCCAACATATCTTGGGGCCAACTTTCCTTTGACTCCAAATCTTTTCACTCCTCGAAGTGGTGATACTCTGAGATAAGCTCTATCCCCAGCTTCGTAGGTGACTTCTCTACGCTTAGAATCCGCGTAGCTTTTCTGTCGGGATTGTGCTATCTTCAACCTGTCCTTAACCAATTTAACTTTCTCTTCGGCGTCCCTGATAAGATCAGGTCCAAATAAGTTTCTTTCTCCCACACCATTCCATAATAATGGGGTGGTACACTTTCTTCCATAGAGTAACTCAAACGGTGCCATTCCAATACTTGATTGATGGCTGTTATTGTAAGAGAACTCAGCGTAGGGCAAACTTTCATCCCAACTTGCTCCATAATCTAATGCACAGGCTCTCAACATGTCCTCAAGAATTTGATTGGTCCTTTCTGTTTGTCCATCCGTTTGAGGATGAAAAGCAGTGCTAAATTCCAATCTCGTTCCTAAGGATTCATGAAGTTGTCTCCAAAAGTGAGATGTGAACTGAGTTCCTCTATCAGACACAATACTCTTTGGCACACCATGAAGGCATACAATTCTGCTCATGTAAATTTTTGCTAACTTGGCACTTGTATAGGTGGTCTTCACAGGTATGAAATGAGCCACCTTGGTTAGGCGATCCACCACTACCCATATGGAATCATACCCTGATCTGGTCCTTGGTAATCCGGTAATGAAATCCATACCAATATTTTCCCACTTCCATTCAGGAATAGGCAGTGGTTGAAGCAGACCTGCTGGTTTCTGGTGCTCCGCTTTGACTCTGCTACACACATCACACAAAGCGATATGCTCGGCGATGTCTCTTTTGAGATTATTCCACCAAAATCTTTCTTTCATATCCATGTACATCTTGGTGTTTCCTGGGTGAATAGAATATGGAGAGTTGTGACCTTCTTGTAAGATCAGTTTCCGTAACTCCGGGTCTTGTGGAACACATATACGTTTCCCGTGCCATAAAGTACCTTGTTCATCTATATGGAAATTCTTAGCCTTCCCTAGACTAATATTTACCTTAATCTTTTCAATTTCCTCATCAGTCTTCTGGACTTCTCGGATCTTGTCCAACAGAGTGGGTTGAACATCTAAGGACATGAGATGCCCTTCTGGTACAATCTCCAATCTGAGTTCTTTGAATTGCTCACACAAGTCATCTGGCAATTCCCCTTTTGTAAGGCCATTTACAAATGTCTTACGACTTAGAGCATCTGCTACTACATTTGCTTTACCGGGATGATATTGCAAACTTAAGTCGTAATCCTTGATAAGTTCTAGCCATCTTCTTTGTCTCATGTTGATTTCCTTCTGGGTAAAGATATACTTCAAGCTCTTGTGATCGGTGAATACTTCACAGCGCTTTCCCAAAAGGTAATGTCTCCATGTTTTGAGTGCATGGACGACAGAAGCTAACTCTAAATCATGAGTAGGATAGTTTACTTCATGAGTTTTGAGTTGTCTTGAAGCATAAGCTACGACTTTACCATCTTGCATAAGTACGGCACCCAAACCTTGATGAGAAGCATCACAATACACTTGGAAATCCTTTTCCAAATCTGGCAGACATAGAACTGGTGCTGTTACAAGTCTCTTCTTCAATTCTTGGAAACTGACTTCGCAACCTTCAGTCCAAGCAAACTTCTTGTCCTTCTTTAGTAATTCTGTCATAGGCTTAGCAACTTTCGAGAAATTTTCTATGAACCTTCTGTAGTAACCTGCTAAGCCGAGGAAACTACGAACTTCTTTCACATTCTTGGGTGATTCCCAATCTGTTACAGCTGAAACCTTAGCAGGGTCAACTGCCACACCATCTTTTGTCATCACATGACCAAGAAAACCAACTTTTTCTAACCAAAACTCACACTTGCTGAATTTGGCATAAAGTTTATGTTCCCTTAGTTTCTCAAGTATCAAGCGCAAGTGTTTTTCATGCTCCTCCTTACTCTTGGAGTAGACCAAGATGTCATCGATGAAAACGACAACGAACTTGTCAAGGAATTCCATGAACACCTTGTTCATCATATTCATGAAGTATGCTGGAGCGTTGGTTAATCCAAAAGGCATCACAGTATACTCATACAATCCATATCTTGTGGTGAATGCTATTTTTGGTATGTCTTGTTCTCGTATCTTGAGTTGAAAATACCCCGATCTGAGATCAATCTTCGATAATACGCATGCTCCTTCTAGCTGATCAAATAAGTCGTTGATTCTTGGCAAAGGATACTTGTTCTTGATGGTAACCTCGTTGAGAGAACGGTAGTCAATACATAACCTTTGTGTTCTATCCTTCTTTTCCACGAACAACACTGGGGCTCCCCAAGATGAAGAACTTGGTTGAATAAACCCTTTTTGTAATTGTTCTCCTAGCTGTTTCTTGAGTTCTTTCAGTTCATCAACAGACATTTTGTACGGTCTCTTAGCTATTGGTCCTGATCCTGGCACCAAATCTATCAGAAACTCCACATCTCTATCCGGTGGCATTCCTGGTAGCTCTTCCGGAAACACATCCGGATACTCACATACTATTGGTACACCATCCATGCTAACCCCCTTAAGAGAATTCAGCTTACTTCCTTTGGATTCAAAGTTTGACTTAAATTTTATTCTTTTTCCTTCGGGGGTTGTGAGTGTAACGGTACGTTTTGCACAATCCAATACACCTTCATACTTGGCCATCCAATCCATTCCCAATATTACATCTAGTCCTTGGGAATCTAGGATTATCAGGTTTACTGGAAATTTATGTTTACCAAATTCTATGGTGAGATCCCGGCATCCAAGGCTTACTATCATGTCTCCCCCCGGAGAACTAACTTTTATTGGACACCCAATGTTTTCTGATGCAAACCCATAGATGTTTTATGCACAATACAACATAAGCAATCACATAACAAGCAACATAAGAATAAAAGTTCAACAACCACATAACAAGCTCATGAAGTGATACACACAAGTGGCAAGCCATCCACATGTCGGATGGTCCAAAAACAAGTTCACAAAAACAAGTATGAAAAGATAAACGAGTAGTCAAGTCTACTCATCAGCGTCAATCTCCTCCTCGACGAAGGTAAGACCTGCGTTCTCCATCGCGGTCTTGTTCTCCTCAATCGTAGTGGTCAAAGAATCAACTTTGGTCTTGAGAGCCCTCTTCTGGGAGCGAAGCCTCTCAATAACCATCTGCTGCTGCTCAAGCTCGAAGTCCTTGGACTTCAGTTCCTCGGTCATGTCCCGGATCCTCTTGTTCCTATCCTAGATGCGTTTCTCTTGACTCTTGAACTTGCGGTCCTGAGCCTCGAACTTTGTCTCCATTTCCTTGATCATCTCATCCTGCTGCGCAAAAAGCTTGTCCTTCTCGCGAAGCTGCACCTGAAGCTCGTCATTTCCTAGCATGACGTTCGTCCTGTCCGTATCTGCGTGCCTGAGAAGAGTCTCTAAGTCCTGAAGATAAAGGCGTATCGGCTCTGCGGTGCTCCTCGAGTCGTCCTCGAAGTCGATGGACTCTCCGTCAACATCACGTCTTCCGAAGACGTGAAAGTGAGTACCTCTAACCTGTCGGGAGTGACGGCCTAACAGTCGTCCTATCAGGTCCTGCATGACTACCTCCATCCCTCTCTCCCTGTCATCGTGCATCAACTTGAAGACGATGGTCTCTGTGGTAGGCTCAGTCTGGCGTCCGGGCTGATTCACTTTGAAGCCCCAGAGGTCCTTCCTCTCGAACTTGGTGAGTGGGTACACCGTAATGGTAGGAAGAGGGAGATCAAGCAGAGTGGTAAGCTCAATGATACGGGAACCAAAACGAGTAACCTGAAACTCCTCAATAGTGCTGATGGCAATAGGCATCTATTTATAAGAATGAAAAAGTTAGAACAACACAAATCAAGGTAATTCGAGACAAACATTCATACATATCCATGGAATACAATCATCACACAAATCATGCATACATAAGTCTATTACATTAATCAAAGGTCCAACACTTAATTAGGATATGTTTTTGGAAATAAGGTGATAGGTGGTGGTCCAACTAACGTAGTTTCTTACAGTCCAATCTCACGGGATCTATTATTAAACACAATGTTCCTAGAGGCAATCCACCAATCTTGCTCTCTGGACTCAATCACTAAATCTATCACATCTCCCCTTATTTCTTGGTTGTTGTCTTCCAATTCTTGAGTAAGCTCCTTCTCTTTCTCTAAGTCCTTTTGGAGGTTGAGTATTCTGCATTTGACTCTAGCACTTAGTTCCTTGATAGTCCTCCAAGCTGCATCCCTGGCTGACTCAAAGAACGTGGTGTGCATTGTTGTGTTGGTGTACATGCAGAATCCCTTTTCTTTGTGGTTGTCTTCCTTGTTTTTGTACAAGTGAAGTTGCACCCACCAATACTCTACTCCTTCATCCATCACTGGAAAGCCCTTGTACACGGCTTCACCATGTGCATCCATTGCCTCCATGAGGTCCTTGAGAATGTTGGGAAACTCAGTCTCACACTCCAAGGTCATGGTCATGAGTGGTCCCTTCTTCACGGCTTCGTTGATGGAGTTCATCTACAAAGGAAGTTGAACGAGATTAGAAGAGTATTACGAGAAGAATAGACAAGTGTAGAAGTAGTTGAAAAACTTTTTCCTTAGTGGTTTTCCAATCCTAGGGTCATAATCCTACAGGCAACACAGTGCTCTGATACCATCTGTTAGACCCCTCCTTTATAGAGGAAGGATCCCTGTGATTGCAATGCTAGTCCCTGGATCAATGCTAGCATCCACAGTTTAAGATGAAGTACACAGATACAAAGGTCGTTTATTACATTCATTCCAGAGATAAAAGATAGTCTTTTACAACTCATGGCCATAGGCCTAATACAAGAGTTTTAAGGAACAAGTAAATAAACATAAGTCTTCATCTTCATGTGCCACAGGCAAGCATGTTGAGTGTAGACTCATGACTCCTAATCATCATCGGAATAACCTGCAACATCACAAGTTACAGCCACAGAGGGTCAATACTTTGGAATAGTATTGGCAAGTGATACCTTAGTATATTTTATGTGGACTATATAACTATATGCATTTTGGCTAAGTGTGGCTTGGCTTGCTTTTGCTTGAAAATAGATTTCTCCTATTAGTTGAAACTGCTAAGTTTTTCTTTGTCAAAAACATTCCCGAGGAAACCACCAATAGACATTGGGGTCCTTCTCCCTTGTTCACCCACAATTTTTTTATTGTAGAAGTTGGAGTGATGAGATTCTTGTAGCTTCCATGTCTTGATGCTCAAAGTGTCCATTTCCTTGGACTAGGCTAAGTACTTAGTTTTTCCATCTGCAGAGGTTGTGCACTTTCCCCACCAGACTTGGTTTCCCAAGACAGGACCTTTCAGAAGCTTTTCCTTAGCCAAAATGGACGCGCTCCAACCTATCAACCCAACTACCACCATCTGTCCAAAATGACTAAGTTCTAGCAACCTATATGATCATGGCAGAGCCCATATTGCCAAGTGGTTGCACTGTAAGCTTTCTCAACACTTGGCCTCCAAATCCCTTTGTGCCTGGGTGGCATTCCACAAGTGAGATACACAACCCAAGTCCATGGCCTTGTGTAACCACTCAACATAACCCAATCTTCCCATTCCACCCAGGAGTTCATTTGTCTTAGTTGTTTTATTAAGAAAAATATAAGCCTCTTTGACTTAGTATTTTTTTATCTCATAATATATAGTTGTTCACCACCCTTGTTTGCTATGAGCTAGGCTAGGCAATATGGTAACCTAACTTAGGAATATTTCCCTAACCATTCTACTATTTCACTCTACTTAGGATTTCCCAATTTAGCACTTAGCAAAATATCATGCAACACTTTAGCAAAATAACTAATGCTATCATAAAACTTAGGATAGGAATATTCATGAAAATATCACTTGCCTTGGTAGTGGGGAGAGTAGCACTCTTCACAATCACAATCACTAGCAAACTCTACACAAGAAACAATAACACACAATTACACACAATTATATACAATCAAAAATAATATGAATGCATGCATGCAAGAATTTTACTATGTGGTGATTTTTGAAAATTATACCAAGTATGATCATGAGTTCAGAAACTTAATATGTCACAAGTTTGCCCATTACACTTATTTGGTTTCAAAATAATAAACAAAAATAAAACTATATCTAAACTAGTCCCAAACTTGTTCCACAAATAAAATCACTTTTACTGTTACTATATGTTAAATAAAGTGGATATTCAGAAAGGCCTTGTTTCACTGAATTCAACGGTATAAAGTTTGTAAAAATCCAACGTGGGATTCAAAAGTTATAAGCATTTGAAGTTTGAATCTAAATCAGGTTTTAAATTCTGTTTTTAATCCAACCTTGCCACGCGTCGCGTTATTACTGGCGCGTACCGGTTCGCACCGGATCACCCTTCTGTACCGTAGGATCTAACTAACGCTGCACGGCTCAGATCGCGTACCTTTTCGGTTTAAGTGAATCTATCCTAGCGCTGCGATGTAGATCCAACGGTCCACATCATCAAACCAGAAACGGGCGGCGCTGGCGATGCTATCTGGCGGCGGCGCGTCTGACTACGGCGGCGCCGGCGTTCTACATCGTCCGCGAGAGGGAGAGGGGTATTACCAGGTTCGCCGAAGGCTGCTGAAGCTCGTCGTGGTACTGGCTTGTGGAGGGGCGTTCGGAGATGGGCTCTAGACCTCGTCGGAGTTGCGTCTGGCGTCAAGTGGGGGTTGTCGGAGTTGCTGCCGATGCTCTGCGTCGCCTGAGCACGAACCAATGGGTTTAGAAGATGCGCAGGACAACTACGAACACGCTCGGGTGAACAAGAAAGCAAGGGGCGCTCGAAACTTACTGGGATTGCTCGCCGGAGTTCGCGAAAATGTCAGCCACGGTCAGTTGTCGACGTTGGCGAGGTTCCTCGTCGTGCTAGGCAAAAATAGGGACACTGTCAGATGCGCACGATGATGAGGGTTCTATGCGTATCAACCAGAGGGCAAGGGGCGGTGGTTACTTACGGAGAGAGGTCGCCGGAGTTCGTGTAGAAGACGGTGGCGGCCAGTCGTCGACGTTGCCAAAGCTAGGGGTCATGCGAAGGCAAACGGCGAGTGTCAGAAGATGCGTATGAGTTCACTGAACAAGATAGTGTGAATGAGAGACAGAGGGGAACTCGAGGCTCACCGGAATTGGTCGCCGGAGGAGCTCTGTCAGCGGCGATTCGCGGAGGATTGAGGGCAGCCTGGGGGCGTGAGTGTGCGATTGACTGGGGGAAAATGATCGTGGGGAGGTGGGGATCTTATAGCTGGTGCCTCGACAGGAAACGCCTGCGTTTAATTGCCCAATTAAGCCGCGCCATCACCGGCAGTCACTGCAGCTGCGACGTGGTCGCGGGCGAGTTTTGGGGAAGACGATGACAGCGTGTCCAGGGTCCACTCGTCAGCGATATGCACGAGATGGGTGTGGGGTCTGGCCGTCAGTGGCTCAGTGAGTGTGCTCGCGCGTGTGAGAAGAAACGAGGATCCCCGGGTGGGCTTGCTGGGCTCGATCGGTTGCTGGGCCAGTTTCTGGCCGCGTGGCCCTTTTCTATTCAGATGCTCTTTTCTTTTTATATTTCCATTTTCTGGTATGAACTTAGTATGAATTCAAATCTTTTTGGAGTTCAATTGTTTTGGGGACTTTTTGCAAGGTTTTATAGGTTCAAAAACATTTATTCTCACTAAGTGTTTATCCTGCAAGGCTGGGTCAAACTTGGTTTTTCAAAATAAACTGAGAGTTGTTCTAGCTTGCAAAAATTTGAATTAGGGTTTTGAAATCATCTCTAAACTTTTAAATCCTGTTTAAAAGCTTCACCTAACCTTTCCAACAATGAAGTCAAGCAATCATGTACTTAAGCTCTCAAAATCCAAAGGGTGATGGTTATTTGAGGATAAATTGCCCACATGAAATCATAGCTCCAATTTCTGTTTCTAAGTGATTTTTGAGAAAACCCTAAATGAATGAATGATGTAAAGATGATATGAATGAGTTTTGAAACCATGATTTTTGGGATGTTACAGGCATGATGAAGAAAAAGGACTCCAGGATGATCTCCCCTCCGGCAGGGTGCCGGGAAGAGCTTCAGATCCCCCCGATCTAGGGACGATGGTGGCGGCGGCTACAGACGGTTTCATGGAGTTTTGATCAGGTGCTTAGGGTTTTGGCTTCGGGGGGACTTTATAGGCGAAGAGGAGAGGCAGGGGGCCATCAGGGCGGCTGCACCCCCCAGGCGCGACTAGCCCTAGCCCGCACCGCCAGGGGGTGTGGCCCCCTGGTGATCCTCCTCCGTCTCATACTCTAGCTTCGTGTTACCCACGGTAAAATATTGACTTTCGCTTTTGTCCCGTCCAATTCCGAGAATATTGATTTTCTGCCTTTCAGGAACCAAAAACAGAAGAAAACAGACGATTGGCATTGTGGCAACTTGTTAATAGCTTAATTCCAGGAAACATATAAAAAAACCTCAAAGTGTGGACAAAGCAAAGCAAAGTAGATACTAAACAAGCATGGAACATCAAAAATTATAGATATGTTTCCGACGTATCAATCCATAACTCTTCACCACATTAGTTGGTGCAAACGTATGTGTATCGTTTCACAATCTTATTTCCCTGCACCTTAGTAGGATTGTATTGTTATGGGAGGAGTGCTCTTCCTTGTTTTTGTGCACTTGTATTCAAATTCAGGATCTTGAATGTGCACAATTTTTGGGGGAGCCTCTCTACTTCTTGTGTACCTTGTTGTGCCTATCTATTTTTTCCTTTCATTTGTGCAAATCCTTGTGTTATCATCAAACACCAAAAGGGGGAGATTGAAAGGGAATTTCCCGCCTTAATGATGTTTTGGTGTTTGTTATCAACACAAGTTTTTACCGTGTGCTAACTATGTTACAGGTTTTATCCGTGTAAAGGCACAAGATGGTGTTCTATCTAGCAATGGAGAAGCGTTCAATTTCTAATCCGGAAACAGTTTGCTTGGAATGGAAGTTGGGGTCAGGAGATTCCAGGTCTGAAGATTCTAGGGTCCAGCACCGTAGACTTCGGTGTGCTAGGCTAGAGACTCTGCCCTGGTCTCTGGGCCTGTCTCCTCCCCCTAGGAATGCTCTATGTATACCCCCCCCTCCCTGGAGAGCTCCCCGGAGTCGAGCCTCACCCTAGAGACTCCGGTGCAGGGGCCTAGAGACTCCGGTCATGTCTCTGGCCTAGTCTCCGGGGCTCCCAGTTTTTCTCTCAATATACCACCCAGAGTCCAGACCGAAGTCCTGCCTCCACCCTAGAGACTCCCGTCGGGGCCAAAGACTCTGGCCCTGGAGATCGGAGACTCCGGGGTTAGTGATTCTGCAACAACTCTATTTTTGAGGGGGGATGGGGGATATTTATACCCCCTTCTCCCCTAAGTGAAGACTTTTGCTTCTAGTCTCTCTCCTACATTGTTTTTGAGCTTCAACCTCCTAGTTCTCCCTCCCTAGCCACTAGAACTTGATTCCCCTTGGGGAATCAGGGGAGGATACCTAGACCGAGCTTTCCACCAAAGGGATTTGTGTTTCCCCACCATTTGTATAAGTTTCTATTGCTCTAGGGTTTGATATAGGAGCGCTTTGTTGGGAACCCCAAGAGCAAGGTGTGAAGCAGCACAGCATCAAGTTTTCCCTCAGTAAGAAACCGAGGTTATCGAACCAGTAGGAGGAAGGAAACGTCACATAGGTGTTGCAAGCAACGCGGAGACCCGCACAACACAAACTCAAGACTTTGCCCCAACGAATCAGTGAGGTTGTCAAGCTCATTGGTTTGTTGTAACAAAGGATTAAACGTATCGTGTGGAAGGTAATGGTGGTTTGCAGCAAGTAAACAAGTAACAGTGCAAGATGTATCAATGATAAAGATTGGACCAGGGTCCATAGTTCACTATATGTTCTCTCCTTAGATAAACAACATGGCATGAAGGGTAAACAAATTACAACAGGGCAATTGACAGGAACTGAGCAAGGCATAACAATGCAATTACTAGTCAGAAAGATCCTATGAGATTCCAAGAATATTTCTTTACTAACTCTTCTGGAACCAAAAACAGCATAAAACAGGCAACTGGCACTGTGGCAACTTGTTAATAGGTTAGTACCAGAAAACATGTAAAAAGCACCTCAAAGTGTAGACAAAGCAAAGCAAAGTAGATACTAAACAAGCATGGAGCATAAAAATTATAGATACGTTTCCGACGTATCAAGCATCCCAAAGCTTAACTCCTGCTCGTCCTCGAGTAGGTAAGTGATAAAAAGGATAATTTTTTAGGCGACATGTACCCTCACAATAAAGATTCAACCATTTACAAGCATTGAAAGATGGGATGAAAGAACTCTAAACATGTGCATGAAAGATGGAGTTCTAACAATAGGACATAGTAACTATGCATGCAACATGACAAACTACAAACAAAGATCATGAATAACATGCATTGAAAAACGTTTGTTTGTTTCACATACAGAAAACATAGCATAGTGGCAATCAGCTTGTCCCTCATAGAGTAGAAAATAGATGCATAGGACACCTTCAAAGTTCACAAGGGTGACTAGAAACAAATAGCACAAGAACAAGTAATATCATAATATGCATCAATCAAAAAACTTTGGAACACTACACAAAGAATGCCAACTATGACCTCTTAATGGTGCCTAAAGGTAGAAGGTGGAAACTCAATAGTGGTGGAAGAAACACCTTTTATAAAGGAAGCATGGATTTCAAGTTTCAAAAATAGCTTCCAAAAATTACGGTACTTGTTAGCTTTCAGCCCTCATTGCCCCTATCATAAGCATCTTGAAGTGATTAAGGTTAAAGTGGACAAAGATGGAGTATATGCTTGATGAAGTATAAGTTGGCAATCTCAAGTCCCTTGAATACAATGTCCACACCTCATGCTACTCAACTTTAGTCACCTGTAAGTTCTTTTCATTGTAAGTATTTTCCTATCATTGAGAACCGCCAACGGGGTAGCCCTTGCACATGGTATAGGAGCTATCCCATAACCAAAATTACAAGGCAACCAGGCAATGAGCATCTCAGCAATCTTCTTATTTACCATGGGAATATGGTGCTTTTTTCTCTCTTTCCTATTTTCTCAATGTGTCTCTTTTTTTATAAGAAGAATGCTTCATAGATGTCACTATGGTGATGTTGCAAGTTTCCACCATGATTAGGCATGGCTTAGGCTAGCGGCCCAGGCATTTCTCTAACACAGGATACAAACTCCATGGACTTAAAAGTTCCCTCTTTATTTCACACTGGTGACATCCACAAACAAAAGAGCATGATATCAACTGAGTACAAAGTACAAGTACAATGTTGAAAACATTCCCTGTGATAGTACGGTTCTGCTAATTCCAACGTATAAGTGCAAGCATATACAACATAGATGACACAATGGTTCAAGTTTATTAGGGGCAAAGAATATAAAGTGTGCCATCAAGTTTGTGAGGGCTTTAATCACTAAGTTTTCACATAACAAAATAGTTTTTAATTGGAAGATAGCTGAAAATAAGAATATACTTGGAATGTTGTAACACACCATGCATAGGAGTTTATAGTGTACACTTTGGAATAACTTGGTTTCTTGGGAGTTGGAATCATGAGTAGAGCTTACTCACACAAGTGGAGGCTAGCAAAGGACTGGGAGCAACCAACAAAGAGAGCAATGATGGACATAATCATGCAGATCAACAAAGCATTACTAATCAAGGCATAGAGTGGTACTACAAGTCAAGGACTAAATGATCATAGAGGCTAATGGTGACTTGTGAGAGTCATAACATGGTGTGAGCATGTGCCAAGTCAACCCAAACAAAGCATCAAAGGAGAATACCACAATACTATGCTTTTGCATGCTAAAACAACGCATAATTCTTTCAAGGCACACTAAGAAATCCCGATTGTTTGGAACAAGACATGCTACAGCAATAATCACTAAGCATAAGCTCAAAACAACACCTATCATGTAACATCCCAGTATTTAGGACCTAACGAAGGGTAGATTTAGGAATATGAATTTTTGCATGCATTCATTTGTGAAAATGTGGGTAAATTTTTCGCCTAATAAAACCTTGAGTGATCAATGTGTCTTTCTTACTTTGAGATTAGGTTTAGTCTTAAAGGATGATTGCTATAAAATTTGATATGATCTTAAAGGAATTATGTGTGTTTTGAAATGAGTTTGGATTTTAAAACTTAAGTGTTTGAATAATAATTTAACTGATTTAGAAATAAGATTTGAATCTTAAATTAATTAAGATATAAGTATTATAACTTAAATCTTATCTAAAAACAATATTGCATATGAAATTCATTTCATATTATTAATACATAAACAAGTTACAAAGAATGTAACCTACTGAAGTTATTCCAAACTTCACAAGTTACAAAAGAGTAAAGAATAAGAATATTCTTTATTAATAAATATATAATCTTTATTATAATTGAATAAAATAAAGATTACAAGAATTATAAAACAAAAATTACAAAAGAATAAGAAAATTACATTTGTATATCTACCAACTATCCTATATCTAAATCTACACTAAATCTTCATCTTTATCTTTGTACCTGCAAAACAAAGACTAAATAGAAACAAAATAAGATTAGTGTTAGTATATTTCTCTCAGATATGTCAGTGAAGTGCACTTGACAAATTCATCATTGAGAAATGTTATAAAAGGGAAAAGTTTCACCAATATGAAAGATTTCATCTTTCATAAATTCAAAGCCAGAATTCAAAATGACAGCCAAGACGGATCAATTCACCAGCCAGGTGAAAGTATTTGGTAATGGTAAGTTCAAAAATTCTGAACCTATCCACAAGTGCATAGCAGGCACACAAGCTGGACACACTCCAGCATGCAAAGGGTGTGTTGTCAACCTCACAAGCACAGTCAAATCACACAAAACCATAGCACAGCCGTGGGGGGAGCACTAGTGCATCACTCCACTACACATCACACAAGAACAGCCAGTGTAGACAACAGCCAAACCAAGAACAGCAGCCAAATCAAACCACCCAGATCAACCCAAACATCACCAGGATGGTGACATAAGGAGGGGGATGGATCTGGTGGACAGCAAGTTCAAGCCCAGGAGCTAGGAGGAGCATTCAAGTTCAAGAGCAAGCTCAGGAGCCCAGCAAAAGCAGATCATCATCAATCTACTACATCATCATCAGATTTTGTGGTGAGCTTTATAAAACCATCACATGATTTCATCTAAACAAAAGCATGTGTTGCTTTATGAAATGATCTCTCAATAATCACCCAAGAGGGGTGAATCTATCCTAGAGATTTCAAGTATAAGTATAAGAAATCAAGCTCAACCACAAGCACTAAACTCTCAGACCAACATCACTGAGTTCAGTGTTACTTTTGCAACTTAGATCATTCTTCATTTGATCTTATCAGATCAGGGCACATCTATCAAAGAGAGTAGCACCTCTAATCCTATAAGTTTCAAACAAACTATTTGCTTAGCTAACTAGGAATTAAATCCTAGAGCCTCAGACCAACATCATAGGCAGGAAAGTTAAGAAAAGCTTTCATTTCATCTTGCCAGTTTTAATCACAAGCATTATCAAGCTAAGCCCAAAAATAAAACTCAATCACTTGTGTGCCAGATCATAATGGTATCACAAGGACATGTTCTAAATGAACTAAAATCAATCTTGCTTAGTTCCAATAGATAAAAGGGACAAACCACTACATATCATTTTCCTGAAGCCAAGTGCCAAGAATCAACATTAAATTCATGTATACATCCACAGAAATAATTACATGTAATGATTTGATTCCGTGTGTATAATCTCATACAAGCCTACCATTATAATTACAGTAAGCAACTACTAAGAGAAACCACTATCAGTACAAGCATTCTGACAGTAGAGTAAATTCTCAGATCAACAACATAATCCAATCAGGGATTCCTTAGAAACACTAGCATGGGATCATAGTGAATCATCACTAGAATCTGACAGGAAAACTAGCATCATCAAAGCCATTACAAATCATTAACCACAGCAAAAAATCATTCTTCATGCTCAAGTATGATCATCACTAGATCTAAAAGCATCAAGGATATGATCAACAGGGGGTTATGAACCCTAATCAAAACAAGAACCCTAATTAGGAGATGAACCCTAATCAGCACATAGTCACTAGGCATGAGAAGCCACTAGATACACACACACAGAGATTCATGGCAGTAGCATGAACAAGAACCATAGAAGCAACTTACCTGAGGTCCTCGCTGACGAATCGAAGAGGAAGCAGATTGGTCGATGAAACGCGGCGACACAGGGAGCACCCAGGGGGGGGCACTGCAACCTGCACCTGCCACGGCAGCGGCCGCAGCAGCACACGAGCCTAGCACACCACTGCAAGCAGGACCGCGGCGGTGGCGACAGCACCTTTCCTTAACCCGAGGGTTCGGGAACGGGGTGGACCTGGCCACGGGGAAGCCCCGGAGTCAAATCCAAGTGGATAGAACGAACGAGCGTCATCGACAACCCCCAATCGCACCACGACGGCGACCAAAACGGCCGACGGCGGCGGGAATCGACGGTGGCGGCATCGCTGGCCATAGGGTCGGGTCAGAGGAGGAGAGGATAAGGTCGAGAGAGAGAGAGGGAGGCGGAGAGAATGGGCTGGGTGGGCCAAAACCCCTCGGGGTGGTATTTTGACCTTGCCCTATTGGGCCACACTGGCCCAATAGGCCCAAAAGGCCAGCCCAAGTTGTTTAATAAATTTTTTGATCAATTGGAAAAGACCAAAATACCCCTGACCTCAATAAAATTATAGAAAATAAAATTAAAGTCCAAAAATTATAAATAAAATATTTTTGGATTCACAATAATCCATTCTATCCAACTAAAATAAGATATAAAATTTTGGACATTTAAATTTTTATAAGAATTTTGTAATTTATATATTTTTATGGAATTTTACAACATTATTGAAAGGTGATAAAAATAAATAAAAATCACTTACATTATTTATTAATATTATAGTATTTTTGAAAAATACTAAATAAATATTTAGTAATAAACTTAATGTATAATCAATAATTCATAAAAGAATTATTAAATCAATAGAAGTCAAATAAAAAAATGAAATAAAATAATTCAATATATGCAATAAATATAAAAAAAATTATTAATATTTATAAATGCTTTATTAAAAGGCACCTTATATAGGGAAAATGAATATAGAATTAAATAATGCATTACATTACTTGCATAATCATTTTGCTTCTTTAAATATTGTCCTTACCGGGCAATAATGATGTTTTTGTAGAACTAGAAGCTCAAGGTCCAGTGCAAGAATCAGACTTCACTACCTTGCCATCACAAGGCAAGTTCATCACTTGATCAAGTCCTTTGAAGAGTCTTTATCAAAGTATTTGCAAATTGTGTGTTATCATTTATGCTATAAAAGAAAGAAAATAATATTTTCATAAATAAAGAAATCATAGATATCATCCTAAGTGGTGATATATTGGAGCAATAGAACTTAGGGTTCTATTTGCAACAATGATGATCAAGTAGGGACTTAATAACCCCTGACATCAGTGATTCTAGCGCCGTATATTACGCGTTAGCCATGAGATTTGGAATGGGACAAAGAAGTCAGCTGTATCTTCTTCCTCTCACATGAAGCCGGATGTGCATGTCGTGGTTGTTATCCTCGTAGCGTGCATATTAATTGGTAATTCGTAGAGGATATGCAGCATATGGGTGGGAACCCTCATCGTCCCATGATAGTTCTGGCATCTAACGGTTTGTACAAACCATTGTCGTAATTCATTATGTGGGCATGGTGTACACCAAGGAGGCATGCGGGGTCGCGAAGGGGGCAGTGATTGGCTTGGACCAACTATTGGGCCCCACATCATGGAATTGTGGACGGGAAAGTACGCCCGGTTGTGCAACAAGGAGTTGATCTCTCATGGGTAAAGTAACGCACCTCTGCAGAGTGTAAGAACTATAACTTGTTACTCCCTATTCCGGGAAGGAGCTACGAACGCGGCAGGAAAGGAACTCCATGAAAGTTCTGGTCAACCTGTGAAGACTGATTGTCATAGTTTTTCGGAATAAAATCAATCTTTGAAGAAAGATTTACAAAAACTGCATAGTGCCAAGGATTTATAATCCGAGGTGGTAGTTAGAGCATCAAACTTCCCACCTTGCATATAATGAGCTTGTTGGGTAACGCTGTTACTCATTCTTTCCTTTGATCCCTTGCTTAGACTCTGAGGATCCCGAAGACGTGCCAATGTATGCAGCTGAATGTCAATAAGATGTGTTCTAAGAGGAGCCTGATCTGTCCGGAGGAGTTGAAGGAGTGGATTACGAGATCCGCTACGGTGTCGATGAGAACGAGTCCACTTAAGTATCTAGTTAGTAGTAACTAACGGAGCCGAGCAGTATGAACTCTATAGAATAAGCTGTTGAGCCCCACTCCTAGTCGGAGTTGTTACTTTTAAATTTCCACTGAACACTTTATATTTTGGTTTGTAAGTTGGATCTTTTGGAAGTCTTGAACTTCTGGTATTGTAATAATAATAATGTGTGTACTTTTGTAATATGGACCCGCAATGTTTTTGTTCTACCACTCTGAGGGATGTGATATTTACGGAACGGTGTTCTGTGGATGTCATGTCAACGACTATAGTGTACTACACATGTAGTGGTATGCTGGGTCACCGCATATCATCTCATGCTAAACTCTAAGTCACAGTCAATACAAGCTTCTCTCACACTTACAAGCAAGAACTTACTACTCCTTTCCAACACCAAGCAACTTATTTGCAAAACAACACAGCGAGAACGGGGGTCCAAACTACTTTATTCAAGAACAACCTAAGCAAAGCAAATGAAAACTAAGACGCTCCAAGAACAACACAACTGTGCATGAACCAATAAAAACGAAGTGTCTAGGCAGACCTGAGTTTTTTATTGATGAAGAAGGGGATGCCTTGGGCATCCCCAAGCTTTGACGCTTGTACCTCTTGGATATTTCTTGGGGTGACACCGGGGTGGCATCCCCAAGATTGAGCTTTTGTACAGTCTTCATCTCATTGCATCATTCTCTCTCTACACCTGAAATTTTTTCCTTCGTACAAAACTTCACACAATCTTCATTAGAAACATTAATTTATTCAAAAGATATTAGACCTCTGGCAAATCTTTGTACAGCAAGAATATTCACTAAAAACGCAATCTACTGTAGTAACTCCTTCAAAAAGCTCAATTCACCTAAAGAGAACTCAAAAAGGAATCAATAAGAAGCAAATGCAAATAATGGCAGAAATCTATCAAAACAGACCAACAGATAGAAACCGTTTTTTCGAAAATCTTCTGTTGCTCAAATTAAAAAAGTGTTGAAATAACTAAAATTAGCTAACATACTGGGGGATTTATTCGTAAATTTTCAGCTTAATCCGAGTTACAGAGACTCCTCACGAATTTTTTGGTGGAGGACACAAATCTATTTCGGGACAACAACTCCCCAAATCTTACTTCCCTCTTATTAGAGGTCATTCTTGGCACAAAAAGCAAACAAAAAGGATAAGGAGAGGTTATTACTAAAGTAATAACTTCCAAGACTCAAGGAAACTCTTGGGTTATCTTCCAACAAGTACTTTTCTTTAACGCCTTTAAGTTAGTCTTGATAGCTTGAGAAAATGCTCACATAAGAATTATGAATTGAAGTCAAAGAAAGCATCAAGAAGCAAATTCAAAACACATTTAAGTCTAAACCACTTCCTATGCATAGGAATCTTGTACACAAATAAATTCACAAAGAACAATAGTGACAAGCATGGGAAGATAGAACAAGAGTAACTTCAAAACTTTCAGCACAAAGAGAGGTGTTTCAGTACCATGAAAGATTCTACAACCATACTTTCCTCTCTCATAATAATTTTAGTAGCATCATGAATAAAATCAACAATATAGCTATCCCATAAAGCATTCTTTTCATGATCTACAAACACATAATTTCTATCAAGATCAAAAACAGTGGGATTAAAACTTCCACATGTTTTATCGAAAGTAGATATTTCAAAAGGATCTACAGGAACATAACATTCATCCTCCTTTGGTAAGCATGGGGGACAATCAAATAATGTAAGGGATAAAGAGTTACTCTCATTAGAAGGTAGGCATGGGTAGATAATCCATTCTTCCTCCTTTTGTTCATCACTCTCCCCCTCTTTTTCATCTAATGAGCTTCCAGTTTCAACAATTTCTTCTTCCATAGGCTCCTGCAAGGCATTAGTATCTTCTATTTGTGGACAACGCCTATTAAAATATTCAATAATATAGCCATTTTCTTCCCTGTAATTATCAAAGCAAAATTTAAGTAATTCATAAACCTTAGATTCATAAGGTGCATCATCAGTATTCTCAAGCAAACTGGCAAGTTCAAATGCACCCTTGAAGGTAATAAATTCTTCAATTTGTTCCACGTCATCAAAATAATAATTTCCTTTAACATAATAAGATATGGTAACATTATCATTATACTCAGATTGAAAGGGTAGGTGTTTATACCTCCTGAAGCAACAAGCTTTATCAAAGCAATAAGTAACATTATAAGTAGATCACATGTCTCTAACCATAGTATTCAACTTATCAATTTGTTCCCATAAGTGTTTCCCTTTTTTTGAGAAATGGTGTTTCTTATAATAATAATTTTGTTCTTCCGTGAACCCACTTTGCCAATAAGAACTAGTTACAAAGAAACCATCCATTGATAGAAAGCATGACCAAGCAAGGCAACAATAGACCAACAACTAGAGTAGGAACTATTTTTTGTGTTTTTGAATAAAAAAAGCAAACCAAACTAGACTAATTTTTTTGGGTTTTTTGAAAAGAGGCAAACAAAACCAAGCAAAAGATGTAGGGTTCGCAGCATAGAAAACAAAAAATTCCTACGATGGGAACTATGTACCAAGATCTATCTACTAGATACAAACAACGGGCGGATTTATATCCGTAGAGAACATACCCTTCAAGACCTACAAAGCTTAACGAGTTCGACTCATGGTTGATGTAGACGATCTCTTGCCGATCTCAAGATCGATAAGAAGTCCTAGCGCCGCAAAGCAGCAACGCATCCGTGCTCGCACACACGTCTGAGGCACCGAGCAACCTCCGCCTCCCTGCTCCAGCGATGCAGCGGAAGCACAACTCTTTCTTGCCAAATAGCCACTGGGAACATGTATCTCGCTAGTCCGAGACCATGGGGGATAAATTCTAGATGAGGAGATAGATCCTTCACGAGGAGGTGTGAGTGAGAAGTGAGGAGAGGGGTGCCTTTTATATGAGGAGGGGGTACCCAAGGGGGTGGATGCCGGCCATGGGGGCTGCCCCCTCCCCTCCTTCATTCATGTGGGTGAACACTCCACTCACAAAAATCCGTTCAAATCCCTCCACTCAAAATTCCACTCAAACTTGCTATAAAATTTCCACCAAATTTAATGCAAACTCTCATTAAATAAAAGTCTTTTATTTATTCAGAATTTTTTCAATTACTTTAATGACAAACATTCACATATAACCCCTTGCTAGAATTCTATTTCACATGCATCTCTTAAGTGTGTCACCCGAAAACCTGTTTCGGTATCTAGTGAAATAAATTCTTATGCTTGTTTATTCTTTCGGCATGAAACTTTTGCTCCAATTGGATGTCGGTGTCTCTTAAGTGTGTCACCCTATGGTGTGAATAATGCGGACATGATCGCGACCCCTCTCGGATCAATAATTAGAAGCGGGATCTGGAGACCCATACTGACTCCCACACGTTCAACGATGACTTTCTTGTGATCGTCGGAACCTTTTATGCTCGTATCTTAATCCCTTTGTTTCGCGATATATTACATGTCCGAGATTCAATCATCGGTATCTCCATACCTAGTTTGATCTCGTTACTGACATGCACTCTTTTCTCGTTCCCGTGATATAACATTCTAGTGATCAAATCACTTGCTTGCAAGTTAACCAATGTGATATCACCGAGAGGGCCCAGAGTATATATATCCGTCATCGGGATGAACAAATTCCACTCTCGATCCATGGGCCTCAACATAAAACTTTATTAGTCCTGAACCCATCTTTATAATCACCCTGTTACGGTGTGACGTTTGATGTTATCAAGAAACTCTTCTGGTGTTAGTGATTGACATGACCTCATGGTCTAAGGATTAGAATCACTTCGTAAGTTGTTATAGCAATATAAACTCAATGACTTTGATCATAATGCTATACTTCGGATGAATGTTTATCACACCATTACACTAATATTGTGATCTTGTTATTAACAACATCCAATGTCTATGATCAGGAAACCTTGATCATCTTGTTAATCAACGAGCTAGTTTATGAGAGAGGCATAACTAGGAACTTTCTGTTTGTTTATTAAACACACATGTATTAATGTTTCCGTATTAATACAATTATAGCATGCAAAATAAACATCTATCATATACTTGGAATACACATAATAAACACTTTATTATTGCCTCTCAGGGCATATTCCCTTCAAAAGAAACAAAGAAAACTAAAAACAAAGTAAGGAGAAAGGAAGTGAAGGACTCCCCTAGTGAAGACGTACTTAGCCTCCCCGACAACGGCGCCAGAAAAGCTTGGTGCAGCGCTGAGTTGATGTAGGAGCACTTGATTGGGAACCCGAAGAGCAACGTGTGAAGCAGCGCAGCAACAAGTTTTCCCTCAGTAAGAAACCGAGGTTATCGAACCGGTAGGCGGAAGGAAATGTCACATAGGTGTTGCAAGCAATGCGGAGACCTGCACAACACAAACTCAAGACTTTGCCCCAACGAATCAGTGAGGTTGTCAAGCTCACCGGTTTGCTGTAACAAAGGATTAAATGTATGGTGTGGAAGGTAATGGTGGTTTGCAGCAAGTAAACAAGTAATAGTAGAATATGTATCAATGATAAAGATTGGACCGGGTTCCATAGTTCACTAGAGGTGCCCTCCTTAGATAAACAACATGGCATGAAGGGTAAACAAATTACAGCAGGGCTATTGACAGGAACTGAGCAAGGCATAACAATGCAATTACTAGTCAGAAAGATCCTATGAGATTCGATTAGGCAATACAACAAGATACATAGACCGCCATCAAACTTCATCTATGACTAGAGGTCCACCTTAAGGTTATCATTCGAACCCCCTCCAATATTAAGTTGCAAGCAACATACATCTGCTTTAAGCAAAGTGTGTAAGGTAAACAGTCCACGTGTTCCATGAACAAGAGACCGTTGTTTTCTCCCTAGTAGCAACATCACATCTACAACCGAAGAGATTATTTTCACTTCCCTTGGAAACTAGAGGCATGAACCCACTATCGAGCATAAATACCCCCTCTTGGAGTCACTAGCAACTACTTGGCCAAGATAGCCACTAACAACAGAGAGCATGCAAGATCACAAACAACACAGACATGATAGAATCATAAAGACAAAACCATTAATCAAACCAACATAATAATCTCAATATCCATCGGATCCCCGCAAATACAACATGCATGATTACAAATAGATTAGATCTTGATCATGAACGAAGATCACAAGATCTATACATGAAAGCTCAAGGAGGATATACAACCATCTAGCTACTACATGTACCCATAGTCTAAGGTGGAACTACTCACGCATCATACCGGAGAGAAGGTCTCCGGGATGATCTCCCCTCCGGTAGGGTGCCAGGAAGAAAACTTCAGATCCCACCCGATCTAGGGACGACGGTGGCGGTGGCTACAGGAGGTTTGTGGATATTTGATCGGGTCCTTAGGGTTTCTGCATCGGGGGATTCTTATGCGCGAAGGGGGAGGCCGAGGCAGTGGCCATGGGCCCCACACCCTTCCTAGGCACGGGACATGGCCACCCGCGCCTAGGGGGGTCTGGGCGCCCTGGCCCGCCTCTCCGGCTCCCCTCTAGACTTCTTGTTCCCCACGGAAAGTTATTGACTTTGACGTTTGTCCCGTCCAATTCCGAGAATATTTCTTTACTAACTTTTCTGGAACCAAAAACAGCAGAAAACAGGCAACTAGCACTGTGGCAACTTGTTAATAGGTTAGTACCAGAAAACATGTAAAAAGCACCTCAAAGTGTAGACAAAGCAAAGCAAAGTATATACTAAACAAGCATGGGGCATCAAAAATATAGATACATTTCCGATGTATCAAACCCTAACTTGAAGAAGTTGCCCTCCATAGTTCATCCTCGTGTGTAAGAGCTTCGAGGTCATATTGGGAGCCTCCAATTCAGTTGTGGAGAAGTGCCACAAGGTTTTGTACAAGGGTTTGGTCACCACCTTGAAGTCCACCGCATAGTGGATCATGTGCTTGCCGTGAGGCGGGTACATGATACGTCGTAAACGTATGTATAATTTTTGATGCTCCATGCTTGTTTGGTATCAACTTTGCTATGCTTTGTATACACTTCGAGGTATTTTTATACATTTTCTAGAACTAACCTATTGACAAGATGTCGCAGTGCTAGTTGCCTGTTTTCTGCTGTTTTTGGTTTTAAAAAAAGCCAGAAAATAAATATTCTCGAAATTGGACGGGACAAAAGCCAAAGTCAATATTTTACCGGAGCAGACACGGAGTCTAGAGGAGAGACGAGGAGCCGCAATGAGGCGACCACACCTAGGGGTGGCGCGGGTCCCCCTAGCCACGCCAGCCCCTAGTGTGGGCCCCTCGAGGCTCCACCGACCTTGCCCTTTCGTCTATATATACGTCTCCCCGAGACATAAACCCTAACGCGGATCAGATCTCCATAAAATGTTCCGCAGCGCCGCTGCCACCGAAGAGGAGATTCGGGGGACAGAAGTATCTGTTCCGGCACCCTGCCAGGACAGGAAATTGCCCCCGAAGCCATCTACATTGACTCCACCGCCATCTCAATCCCATGATGAGGAGGGAGTAGTTCTCCCTCGAGGCTAAGGGCTCTACCGGTAGCTATGTGTCCATCTCTCTCTATGCGTGATCTTTATGTGATCATGAGCTTTGTAATCAAGTATATCTACTCTGCTACTCAAGTGCTTTAATTAATCTCTGGCTATCCCCACATGTGTGAAGGTGATAGTGTGCACGCCGTGTGGCACTTAGGCTAAAGATTACATAAATACTTATCATGAGTTATATTTTGAGTTGGTTGTCTCTATGAAATTGTGGTGTTTGTTGGAACCATCTAGCGCTCAAGGTGACAGTGTGGGGTTATCTAGATGGGGAATTTGAACTTTGAGGTGTTCTATTATAGCCCTACCATGGATTAGAGTCCAACCGGAGAGTAGTTCAGAGTAGTATCATGAAGAGAAGATATTTATATGAGAGTGTCCACTAGTGAAAGTATGATCCCTAGGCCTTGTTTCTAAGCATTGAAACACTGTTTACAACCAGTCCTGTTACATGTTTGCTTGCTTTCATCTTTATTTCAGATTGCCTTTAGTCTCTTCCTCCCCGTCAAGCTCTTTTCTGGCACCGTTGTCTTATAATCATCCATATTACTTGTATTTCACTATCTCTTCGCCGAACTAGTGCACCTATACACTTGACCTGACAAGTGTATTGGGTGTGTTGGGGACACAAGAGACTTCTTGTATCTTGATTGCAGGATTGCTTGACAGGGATACCTTTGACCACTTCCTCGCTGAGTTCGATAAACCTTGGGTGATCCACTTAAGGGAAACTTGTTGTTGTTCTACAAACCTCTGCACTTGGAGGTCCAACACTGTCTACAAGAATAGAAGTGTGTGTAGACATCAAGCTCTTTTCTGGCGTCGTTGTCGGGAGGTAAGGTAAAAGGTACTCACATCCTTTGGCTACTAAGCTATCTTCTAGTACTGTTGCTGGTGTGTGAGTGCTTAAAGTTATTTCCTTCAGATTCTGCAATTATATCTTTTTGTTTCTTGTTTTCACTAGTTAGGCTTAATGGAAAACAACAACAAAATTAGAGAGCTTTATAGTATTTATCTTGAGTTAGCACATGAAGTGTTTGAAGAGAAAATTTAAAAACCCATGGAACTTTATTTGTATGCTAATAGCAATGTTATTATTATGAATTCTTTGAACATCATTATTGCTAATGCTATGGAAAAGTCTAAGCTTGGGGAAGCTAGTTTTTATGAAAATGGTATTTTTTGTTCCCTAGCTTTAGAGGAGAAAAATTGTTATGATGATACTATACCTCCAATATATGATGATTACAATGATGAATATGATATTTTCAGTCCACCTGCTTTAGATGAGAAAAATTGCTATGATGATACTATACCTCCAATATATGATGATTACAATGATGAATATGATATTTCTAGTCCACCTACTATTGAGGAGAAAATTAATTATGATTACACTATGCCTCCTATATTTGATGATTATGGTGATGAGAATAATAATTATAGCTATTTTGTTGAATTTTCTCTCACTATAATTAATAAGAATGACTATGCTTATGTGGAGAGTAATAATTATTATATGCATGTGCTCATGGTAAGAATGTTTTATGTGATAATTATATTGTTAATTTTATTCATGATGCTACTGAAATTTATTATGAGAGAGGGAAACATGGTTTTATGCATCTCAACAATATTAAGTTTCCCCTCTTTATGTTGAAAATTTTGAAGTTGCACTTGTTTTGCTTTCCTATGTTTGTTGCTTTGTGATTTCACGACTTGTTTTTTTACAAGATTATTTTTCATAGGAAGTGGGTTAGACTTAAATTTGTTTTATATTTGCTTCTTGATGCTCTCTTTTACTTCAATTCATATTTCTTATGTGAGCATCTTCTCAAACTATCATGCCTAACTTAAATGCGTTAAAGAAAAGTACTAATTGGGAGATAACCCAAATTTCAGTAGGTTTTTGTTTTGTTGAGTCTTGGAAGTTACTACCTATGTAATAACCTCTACTTATCCTTTTTTTTGGTTTTCGTGCCAAGAATAACCTCTAATGAGAGAGAAGTAAAATTTGGGGAAGTTGCTGTCCCAAAACAGATTTCTGTGCTTCACTGTAAAAATTCATGAAAAATCCTTGTATGTAGTATTGAGCTGTGATTTTCTGAGATTATGCCCCAGGTTGTTATATAACTTTTATTTGTTCAACACTTTTCGATTTGAGCAATATAAGGTCTTCGAAAAAATCTATTTCTACCTACTGGTCAGTTTTGACAGATTTGTGCCATTATTTGCATTTGCCTCTTATCGGTTTATTTTTGAGTTATCTATGATCACTTTAGCTTTTAAAAGGATTTGATACAGTAGCTTGTGTTTTAATGGAAGTTTTATTTGTGTTGAAACTAAACCCAAAGGCTTATTATCTTGAATACACTAATGTTGCTAACGAAGAATTGTGTGAAGTTTTGTATGAAGGAAATTTTCAAGTGTAGGGGAAGAATGATGTGATAAGATGAAGAATGGACAAAAGCTCAAGCTTGGGGATGCCACCCCGTGTAACCCCAAGAAATATTCAAAAGGTACAAGCTTTAAAGCTTGGGGGTACCTAAGGCATCCCCTTCTTCATCAATAAAAAACTCAGGTCTTCTTTCTAGACACTTTATTTTTATTGCTTCATGCACTATTGTGTTGTTCTTGGAGCGTCCTAGTTTTCGTTTTGGTTTTCGTTTGCTTAGTTTGCTTGAATAAAGTAGTTGGACCCCCGTTTTCTCTCTATTGGTTCAAATAAGTTGATTGGTGTTGGGAAAGAGTAGAAAGCTTCATGCTTAAGTGGTACAAAAGTGAGCTTGTTTTGACTGTGGATTAGACTTTATCATGTCATGCTAGATGTTGTTTTGACCTTATGCTTAGTGATTATTGTTGTAGCATGACTTGTTCCAAACAATTGAGATTGCTTAATGTGCCTTGAAAGAATCATGCGTTGTTTTAGCATACACAAGCATAATATTTTGGTATTATCCTTTGATGCTTTGTTTGGGTTGACTTGGCACATGCTCACACCATGTTATGACTATGAACCAATCACCTTAGCCTCTACGATCATTTAGTTTTTGACTTGTGATACCACTTTATGCTTTGATTGATAATGTTTTGTCGCTCTGCATGATTATGGCCAATATTGCTCTCTTAGTTGGTCGCTCCCAGTCTTCTGCTAGCCTCCACTTGTATTGAGTAAGCTCTACTCATGCATCCAACTCCCAAGAAACCAATTTATTCCAAAGATTCCACTATAAATTCCTATGCATGGTGTGTTACACCATTCCATGTATATTCTTGTTTTATCTATCTTTCAAATTAAACTTGTTATGTGAAAATTAGTGATTAAATCTCTCACAAACTTGATGGAACACTTTATTTTTCTTGCCTCTAATAAAATTGAACCATTGTGTCATATATGTTGTATATGCTTGAACTTAAAAGTTGGGAATTAGCAGAACCGTGTTGTCATGGGGAACACAACACCTGTAAATATCTACCCAATTGATATCATGCTCTTTTGTTTATGGATGTCAGTGGTGTGAAATAAAAGGGGATCCTGTAAGTTCATAGAGTTATGTATGTGTGTTAGAAAAACGCCTGGGCCACTAGCCTAAGCTATGCCTAATCATGGTGGAAACTTGCAGCATCACCATAATGAGCAATCCATGAAGCATCCTCAAAAAATATAGAAAAAATATATGCACCATTCTCATGGTAAATAAAAGGATTGTTGAGATGCTCACTGTCTGTTGCATTGTCATTTTGATATGGGATAGCTCCTGTGTCATGGGGCAAGGGGTACCCCGTTGGCGGTTCTCTATGATACACATATACTTACAATAACAAGAACTTGCTTGTGACTAAAGTTGAGTAGCATGTGGAACATCCCTCGTACTCAAGGGACATGAGATTTCCAACTTATGATTTGTCAAGCATATACTCCATACTTTGTTCACTTTAACCTTAATCACTTCAAGATGCTTATGATAGGGACAATGAGAGCTCAAAAGCTAACAAGTACCATAATTTTTGGAAGCTCTTTATGAAACTTAAAATCCCTGCTTCCCTTTGTTAAGGGCCTTTCTTCCTACTTTTATATTGAGTCTCCACCTTCTATATTTATGCACCAACAAGGAGGGCATAGTTGTCATTATTAGTTCTATGTGCATTGTCTCAAAACTTATTGATTGATTCATAATGTTGATATTGCTTGTTCTTAAACTATTTGTATCTAGTCACCCTTATGAACTTTGAAGGTGTCCTATGCATTTATGTTTTGGTACACCATGAAGGACAAGCTGAATACCACTCTTTCTATGTTTTTTGTATGTGAAACAAACAAACGTCTTTCAATGCATTGTTATTCATGATCTTTTGTTTGTGTTACCTTTCATGTTACAACATAGTTGCTATGTCTTATTGTTAGAACTACATCTTTCATGCTCATGTTTAGAGTACTTTGATCCCAGCTATAAATGCTTTACAAATATTTTGATCAAGATTGTGATGGTGTATGTCACCTCAAAAATTATTCTTTTTATCACTTACCTACTGGAGGACGAGCAGGAGTTAAGCTTGGGAATGCTTGATACGTCATAAACGTATCTCTAAATTGACATGCTCCATGCTTGTTTAGTATCAACTTTTCTATGCTTTGTCTACATTTTGAGGTATTTTTATACATTGGAACTAACCTATTGACAAGATGCCGCAGTGCCAGTTGCATGTTTTCTGCTGTTTTTGGTTTCAGAAAAGCCAGAAAAGAAATATTCTCGGAATTGGACGGGACAAAAGCCAATGTCAATATTTTACCGGAGCAGACACGGAGTCTAGAGGAGAGACGAGGAGGCGCAACGAGGCGGCCACACCTAGGGGTGGCGCGGGTCCCCCTGGCCGTGCCAGCCCCTGGTGTGGGCCCCTCGAGGCTGCATCGACCTTGCCCTTTCGCCTATATATACGTCTCCCTAAGACGTAAACCCTAACACGATTCAGATCTCCACAAAAATTTCCGCAGCGCTGCCGCCACCGAAGAGGAGATTCGGGGGGACAGAAGTCTCTGTTCCGGCACCCTGCCGGGACGGGGAGTTGCCCCTGGAGCCATCTCCATCGACTCCACCGCCATCTCCATTGCCATTGCAGACTCCCATGATGATGAGGGAGTAGTTCTCCCTCGAGGCTAAGGGCTCTACCGATAGCTATGTGTTCATCTCTCTCTCTATGCGTGATCTTTATGTGATCATGAGCTTTGTAATCAAGTAGATCAACTCTGCTACTCAAGTGTTTTAATTAATCTCCGGCTATCCCCATGTGTGTGAAGGTGACAGTGTGCACACTGTGTGGCACTTAGGCTAAAGATTACATAAATACTTATCATGAGTTATATTTCGAGTTGGTTGTCTCTATGAAATTGTGGTGTTTGTAACCATCTAGAGCTCAAGGTGACAGTGTGGGGTTATCTAGATGGGGAATGCGAACTTTGAGGTGTGCTGTTATAGTTCCTACCATGGATTAGAGTTGTCCAACCGGAGAGTAGTTCAGAGTAGTATCATGAAGAGAAAATATTTATATGAGAGTGTCCACTAGTGAAAGTATGATCCCTAGGCCTTTTTTCTAAGCATTTAAACACCATTTACAACTAGTCCTCTTACATGTTTGCTCGCTTCCATCTTTATTTCAGATTGCCTTTAGTCTCTTCCTCCCCGTCAAGCTCTTTTTTGGCACCGTTGTCTTATAATCATCCATATTACTTGTAGTTTACTATCTCTTCGCCGAACTAGTACACCTATACACCTGACAAGTGTATTGGGTGTGTTGGGGACACAAGAGACTTCTTGTATCTTGATTCAGGATTGCTTTAGAGGGATACCTTTGACCACTTCCTCTCTGAGTTCTATAAACCTTAGGTGGTCCACTTAAGGGAAACTTGCCGCTGTTCTACAAACCTCTGCACTTGGAGGCCCAACACTGTCTACAAGAATAGAAGCATGTGTACACATTAGTGCGCGGGAGAATAGGGTGAGACCTTTAATGGCGCTGGTGGTCTTAGTACCCCCCACCCCTCCAACGGAGACGTACTTTCCTCAAAAGGAAGGAACTTCAGGTAAACATCTCCGTGTCTACTCTCGGTGGCTTCTATCCTTTACTCCTTATTGTCTTGTTGCTTGCTTGCTTGTCATGTAGGTTCTCTCACTTAGTTGCATATCTAGAGAACTTACTTTATGTCAATACTTAATTTGAAAAATAAAATAAAAATTGAGTAGCGCCTATACACCCCCTCTAGTCGCTTATACAGATCTTTCAAACGGTTTTCAAGATATTTCGTTTTAAATCAGTAGGTTTATAAATTAAAAGGGAAAATCTATAATGTCACCTGCCGTATCTTCCTCTCTCAACCTAATCCTACTTTGCTTCTGGTTTGGACACTTGAAAAACAAGAGAAGCCCACTAGGAGGACCGTGCGAAGGAGAAGACACCACTTGGTGCGACGACGACGCGCGAGACTGATCTTTGCGAAGGTTGGCCTTTTTTAGGATTTCCGAAATTTGCCTCCTCGACATTTATACATACGGGTTCAACATGTCGATGCGGGTATCAAACCCTCACTTTTTTGCACGCGCCTCCACTGTTCCGCTGCGCTACCCACCAAATCAAGAAGCTCCGACGAGCAATTAGTCACGCCGCTCAACAGATCTGGCACCGCGTCGTTGCTATGAACCTCAGGGAAGCTCCAGCGGAGTGGGGGTGGCTAGGTGAGTCATTCCTCCGCCGCTGTACCGACTCGGATTCGGAGGAGGAGCACCACTGCCGTGTGCGCTCCAACGATGCGCGGAAGCGTGCCTCCCTCCACTACATCTACCACGGGGCTCCGATGCCTCGCAAGCTCCGCAATCGCGAAGTGGATGAGGACAAGCGCCGGTTGGGCGAGAGGGAGCTTGTCCGGAGCCACGACCGCTCATGTGCTGCCGCAACCAGAGGAGCGAGAGGATTTGGAGAGGTACGACCCAACGGCATATGGCGTCTTCATCGGCGAGGAGGACTACATCGACGAGGCCTCCTTTGAACGCATCACCGTGGTGATCGTGCACTGGAGCGCCGCTGAGGACGCCGACGAGCGCAGGCGGCAGCAACGAGATGAGGAGCTCTTCCTCGAGCAGGGGCTCACCAGCGAGAGGGAGCTCTGCCAGAAGAAACTGTAGTGGGAGCTCGAGCGCACAACCTAGACGGACAAGTTCGTAAACCTCGGCGATGATAGCGAGTGAAGCCCCATAGGCGAGCCCATCGCCGTCGCACCCATAAGCTCCGGCGAGCCAAATTTTGCATTTAGGATTAAGACGGCGACGGTGGTAGATCCCCTAGTATATATTGTGTGCATTTTATATGTATGATCACGGGAACGAACGATGAACTCTATGAAATCTCCCGGAAAATTTTAAATTTCATTTTTATGGTTCGTGTTTGCGGTTTCTGTTCTGCGCCTTGGCCAGTTGGACAAAAAATAGAAAAAACATGAGCCTTGTCTGTCTTTATATGGTTCGGCGTATAAGGGGTCATGGAGGGCTTGGCATGCAAGGAATGAAGTAACTTCTGAAAAAACCCTTCCTGCTGTCGAGGGAGGGCTCAGTAAGAGCAACTCCAACAGCTCAGGCTCCATGTGTGATGGGTCAACACGTCGAGGTGAAGGGGTGGTGGGGGTCGTAGGTGGGCTAGGACGGAGGTTCACACAGGAGGACCAATTGGTCGCCCGCGCGGCAAATTTGCACCGGTGGCGCACCGACGGGTGCGGCTGCTGCGGCTTGCTCCCAGCCAAATTGAGGCCCGCACGGGCACAGAGGAGACCAACGGGTGGCTGGGAGGAGGAATACATGTGGCGGAGCGCGGGCTGGTCGTTGGCGAGTGAAGAGACGATGGCGAGTGACACTGTCATCAACTGGGCCGGGCAATTTTTCTAGGTGAGAAGTTGGTGGCTTCACATCTTGCTTTTTGCTAACGTGGCAAGATACGGCAAGAGTTCCCTTTTACCAAAAAATTGTGTTCATCTACCCATATATGTGTATGATCATCTTCACCCGCATTCTCAGGCCCATTTTTTCATCCGGATGACAAAACTTCGCCCAGCCGCGTTCCCATGACACCGAAAAGCGTCAAATTTGGCCCAACTTTTATTCGGCGTTCCTAAGACAAACCCGGGGCGCTGGGAACCGCCTGGGAACGCCGGACGCAGCGGAATCGGCGAAAAAAATCCCGCCCATGGCCCCACCCTGTTAGCGTGTGAAGCCGAGTTGTCCTCATCCCGTCGCCTCGCCTCCCGCGACGGACCACCGGTTAATGACTTCCCGTCGTGTCGGCCACACGTCGCCGTAATGGCGCGCCACCGCCGGATCACCTTCCCGACGTTTCCCCTATTCTCGCCCACGCTGCTACACCCCTCTTGCCTTCACTGCTCTTCCTCTTTCGGCTATAAATTCTGGCGCCCTCGCTGGTCCAGAGCACACACTCTCACACCTCCCATTCCCCAACCACACACTCCTCCTTCGGCGACGAGAAGAAGACCTCGGTGAAAAAAATGGCAGAGAGGTACCCCGGCGACCTGGCGGCGGCGAACGGCTTCGGCCGACGGTCTCTGCAGCCCTAGGAGGCGCAGATGCTGCATGATGCCAACTACATGGCGTCGCCGGATTTCCAGTGCCCACCGAACTGGAGGCTCAGTGTCGGCGGCGTGCCGGTGCCGCCGATGCCTGAGGGCGCCAACATGGTCAAGGAGATCCAGGCCATGCGGCCATGGAGGATCCCTAGCTCGCCGAAGACCCCGGTAACCTGGCGTACTAGAAAGCCTTCTTCGTCGCACCACGGAACCAGCAGCTGGTCACTCATGATGGCGCCGGCACGCCGCCGAAGCGGCACAACACCACAACACGTCGTCGGTGGTGGAGCTCTCCAGGACGGACGATCGCGGTCGTCCTCGAGCACATCGCCGCCGAGGACCGCCCCAAGCTAGACTACCCTCCTATGTCTCCACCAACGACCGCTCGACGCCATTTGGCATCGAACTAGCTGCCGAGGAGGATGGGAGGCCTCAGGTCCTTCTCCTCGGCCTCGGCGTCGTGCTCGACTGGCGCCAGCGCAGTCGCCTTGCGCCGGCAAAGTCGCCATGCCTCCGCTTCAGCCGGTGAAGCGGGAGGTGGAGTCTTCGGTGCGCTCGCCACCGAGGACGAGGTCGCACGGCATCATCATCAACGAAGGCTACGCACCGCCGCCGCCAATCGGCCGGCTTTGCCTACGCATGCCGAAGACCGAGCCGGCGGACTAGGCGGTTCTTCTCGACAAGGACGCCTTCGTCCTGAAAATGGCGATGGAGTGTTATCTAAACGACGTGCCGCCCATGCAGGCCCCCGACGCCTGCGCCTGGTCTAGGGCCGACTGGGAGCAGGAGGATGCCAACCGCGTTCGGCGCCACCAGGAGTAGGCCGAGCGCGGGGCCGCTTGCAGCGCTCTCCGGGAGCGCGCCTACCAGGGCACGCCGCTCATTGTCCTCGACGACGGTGACGAAGCCAGTCCATCGTTCCAGCCGTGGCGCTTCGGTGACACCGGCTAGGGCAGCTCGCGCCCTCCATAGCCTCTGAGCGACGACAACGACGATGACAACGGGACCCAGGACGCCGACTACACATGCTTCTGCCGCAACTTCGGCATGTGAGCGGCGCGCCCGGCGGCATCAACATCAACATCGACCTAGTAGTTTTTACTATGTTTTTTTATTTTTAGCCTAATGCAGTCAAAATTCGGGTATATGTCCGAATTTGACATAATATATACGAACTCGTCTATATTTTATTTTATCGAATTTTGGCCAAACACGGCAACTCGGCCTGAGAATGCGAGCAGAAAATTAGCAATGATTTACCCAAACTAGGAGATGCTCTAAGATGCAATAAAAATAGGTGATCACCCAAAATTTTGGTGAGGACCACTTATGGATAAGCTATTGAAAAGCTATGATTTTGGTCTTCTTACCCATAAAACCGGTTATTGAAGTTGTTGGAGTTGCTCTAAGTTTTCTATGGCTCTTACGTAGTATTAAGGAGGCACCAACGGAGCAAATCCGTAAGGGCAAAAAAGCTGTGATTGAAGGGTCTTATAATCATAGTCTGAAGTGCCACAGCCCGATCGTAGAGATTGTGCCGTTGTGGGCTTGGTCATGCCGTGAGCCTCGGGCTCAATTCCTATCTCCTAACGACTAAACCTAGTCTGTTACATCCTATCGTTACATCATCGTGGTAGTACATGTACAACAACTATACAAACAATACACTTCAACAACCCCCTCAGGCTGAACGTATGATGGAAAGATGTTCAGACTGGACCTGAAATCAGTGAAAACTGTCGACGGCAAACCCTTGGTAAATATATCTGGGTATTGAGACGACGTGGGCACATGATGAACTTTGGCGGCACCAAGTGTGACCTGATCGCGAACAAAGTGCAGGGTCTATTTCCACATTCTTCGTATGCTGGTGTTGCACATGATTGTTGGTCAAATACATCGCGCTGACATTGTCACGGTAGATCAAGGTAGCTCGGCGAGGTGGATGACGAAGTTCCTGGAGGAGCTGTCACAGCCAGCAGGATTCGGCGACGCAGTTGGCAACAGCCCTATACTCCGCTTCGGCGCTCGATCGTGACACTGTCACTTGCCTTTTGGAGGACTACGCGATCAGATTGTCCCTAGGGATGGCAATGGGTACCCATCACCCATTTACCCGGCGGGTAAAAACCCTATTAGGGTAAGGGTATGGGACAGAAAAATACCCATGGGTATATAAAGGGGTAAATTCTAAACCCATCGGATGTGAAGGGTACGGGTATGAGATCATAAAACCCACACCCGTGTACCCATCTGATATAAAAATCTAATTTAGACAATCTATTTTGTCCCATTAATCTCGATAGACAAAAACAACACACATATTTTACGCCTAGTATTGCCATTACCAGGGTATATTAATGATTGTTCATCGCACACATCATTTTTTCCTCTATTGATGATATCCATTCCCGTAACTCCAGCCTAGTATCTCTAGGATTAATTGATGTAACATACTTTATTGTGATACTTATTTTGTGGTCTTATATACTGTTAAATTACCTCTTTTCTTGTGTGAGCTTGTGAACTTGTGTTGATGCTTATAAATTATATTGTTAAATGTTGTTTTCTATAGTTTTTTGTTCATTTTGATGTGCCGTATATACGGGTATTTTAACCCGCGGGTATCCACTAACCCTGTCGGGTGACGGGTATGGGAAAAACTTGCACCCATTGACGGGTATGGGTGCGGGTATGGGTAGACTCGTGGAGAACGGGTACGGGTATGGGGTGTCTCCACCCGCACCCATACCCTGCGGGTGCCATCCCTAATTGTCCCCCAGAAATCAGATGTGGATTTCCTGCTGTCGGGGCACCCTGCCCAGTCCGCGTCGCTATACGCCAATAGATCGGTAGATGAAGAGTGGAACAATTGAAGCCCGTGATGAGACGTCCCTTTCAGATAGCGCAGAACACGTTTGACAAGCTGGAAGTGTGAGGTCATGGGTGCATGCATGAATATACAGATTTGCTGGGCGGAATAGGCTATGTCAGGGCGAGTGAGGGTGAGGTATTGGAGGGCTCCGACGAGGCTGCGATCAGAGAAGGGCACACCATCGCTGGCGGACCATTTTGATCTAGTGTCAATTGGCGTGGATATTGGGTTGCAGTCTAGCATGTGGGCACGATCGAGTATCTCGTTGGTGTACTGTTGTTGGGACAAAATAGGCTAGAGGAATTGCAGTGCTCCTGAATCCCAAAGAAATGATGTAGATCCCCAAGATCCTTCATGGAAAAATCAGTGGAAAGAGAGGTAATGATGGAGCGGAGCAAAGTGGAATTGTTGGCAGTAAGGATGATGTCATCGCCATACAAAAGGAGATAGGCAATGTCCGAGCCTCGGTGGAAAATAAACAGGGAAGAATCACATTTTGAGGAAACAAATCCAATGGTGGCAAGGTAAGAGGTAAAGCGAGTGAACCAAGTTCTGGGCGCTTGTTTAAGGCTATAGAGGGACTTATTTAGTCGACAAACATGGTGAGTTAATTGGGAATCGAGAAATCCAAAAGGCTGCTTTCAGTAGAAAATTTCATGGAGGTTACCATGCAAGAAAGCGTTTTGGACATCCAGCTGATGGATAGGCCAAACTTGGGCAGTGGAAAGAGCGAGGACAACTCGAATGGTCGCGGGTTTGACGATGGGGCTGAAGGTCTCCCCGTAGTCCACGCCGTCCTATTGTGTGAAGCCATAGATGACCCACCGGGCTTTGTACCGTGCGAGAGAGCCGTCAGGATTCAGTTTGTGCCTAAAGATCCACTTCCCCGTAACCCCATTAGCACCTACAGGACAAGGAATCAACGACCAAGTGTCATTCCGCAACAACGCATTAAACTCATCGAGCATAGCAGATTGCCAATTAGGGTCCTTTAACGCTTGTCTATACGTTGTAGGGATCAGAGAGATTTGTGTGGTGGTAACGGAGAGATCGAACAATTTACGGGGCATGAGATAGCCCTGCTTTGCACGGGTGATCATCCTGTGTGCATTCTCGGGTGGGTTTACCGAACGACATATGGGGCAAGGGAGAGGCACGTGGCGCAAGTGGAGTGGTGGGGGGTGGGTTCGTGGAGGGGCCAGGCACGGGACGTGACGAGGATCCGGCCGTATTAAACACGTGCGACGCGTTTTATCCTAGGCAAGTGGGGCTCGATGCGGAACGAGAGGAGGATCCGATCTGGGCGGATCCCGAAGGCGATGCGGGTGCAGGAGGGAATCTGATGCGGATCCCGGGGCTCAGCAGGTCAGGATCGGATGTGGCGAGAGGATTGGTGGGTATCGGTGTGGCCGGCTGGGTAGGTGCATAGGGAAACATGGCCTCGTCAAAGATGACGTGTCGTGACATGATAACGCGTCGCGTTTGGAGATCGAAGCAGCGGTAGCCCTTTATGCTCGCGTGGGTACTCAATTAAGACACATTAGCTGGATCGGGGGTGAAACTTATGCGGGGTAGTAGCATATATGTTAGGGTAGCAGAGACACCCGAAGGTTCGCAAGTGAGTGTACATAGGATGCTGTTGAAAAAGGAGAAAGTGTGGAGTGGCATCGTTGATAACACGAGATGGTCGGATGTTTATGAGATGATTGGAGGTATGAAGGGCCTCGACCCAAAATTGAGGTGGTAGGTTGGCTTGGAGGAGAAACATGCGAACAACATCGTTAGTGGTGCGAAGCATGCACTCTGCCTTTCCACTTTTGGGGGAAGTGTGAGGGAAACAAGGACATGATTAAGATGAAACGGATGATTAGTAAGAGAGGTGAGATTACCTTGACTGATGGTGACATGGGTGGTGGCGCCGGAGTCCATTATCTAGGGGCTGTCGGGTGGGAGTCCATTGAGATGGCTCGGGGCAGCATTGAACATGGTGGAGTGGTCGTACTCAGGTGGAGCGCCGTAGATCGGTCGCATCGGCTGGTTCGGTGGCGGCGCAGGAGCGGAGTGCTGCACGGTGTACGCGGGGTAGTGGGCGCCGGGGTGTGGGCCGAGCATACCCCCGGCGTTGGGTGGCACCCACGTTGGGCGTTATGGATGGTAGCCAGGGGGTGCCGCCATATCCTTGCTGTTGGCCATAGCCAGGGTTGTAGCTTCCGTGCCTGCCGTTGTCACTGAGGCCGCGGCCACGGCCGTGCCCACGTCCACCGAACCCGCCGCGGTTGGGGTTGTTGACGCCGTAGCCCTGCTGCTGCCCGTAAGTGTTGTGCTGGCCGTAGCCAGCTTGTCCGCCACCGCGTCCTTGCTGCGGGGCGCCACCATAGCTGCCACTGCCACGGCCGTGTTGCTCGCCGCCGCTGCCGCGCTCGTCGCGAGGGCAGACACGGGCAGGGTGTCTGAATTCTCCACAGTTGAAGCAGTTTCCGTTGAAGCGAGGTGCCAACCCCTGGTGGCGTTGGCGTGCAGGATCTGGGGGGTCGCCTTGGCCTTGGACTGGGATTTCGCCTCGACGAGCTGGAGCCGAGACTGGGCTTTGCCGAAGGTGTGGAAGGGCTTTAGGGACTCCAGGATCTCTTGCTGCATCTTTGAAGCAATCATCCAGGCCATCGATGAGTTTCATCGTCAACTTCTTATCGGAGACGGGTGCCCCGACGTCGCCCAACTAATCGGCGATGCACTTTAGCTTGCGGCAGTAGGACACGACGGTCATGTCTCCTTGAGACATGGCTTGGTACTCCTTGGCGAGGTGGATCTCCCGCCCTTCCGCGTTCTCGGTGAAGAGGTGCTGGAGAGACTGCCATGCGGTGTAGGCAGTGCTATCCGAGATGAGGATGAGGTCCTGTAACTCATCAGTGATGGTAGTATAGATCCAAAGAATAATATCGACATCAGAAGAGCGCCACTCCTCGGTGGCGAGATGAGGCGAGGTCTCCTCCTCGACATGATTGCGAACAATGTATTTGGAAAGAACACAGAGAAAGAGGTTGCGACACTTGTGATAGTTACCAGAGGAGGAGTCAAGTTTGAACTTGATCCAGCGGGTGACATCAACGCCATTGGTAGTGGGGGAGAGGGGAGAAGCTGGATCTATGTATTGGCAAGAGGGAGGACGGCCTCATTGCCATCGCGCGACGACGACGAGCTAGAAGACATCGAAGAGGAAGAAGAGGCTCTGATACCAAGAAGAATTACGAAAAACTGTCACACATCATTAATTTCAGAGATCACACATAAATACAGGTGCCATAATTTCAGAGATCACACATAAATACAGGTGCCATAATCCGATCGTAGAGATCGTGCCGTTGTGGGCTTGGTCATGTCGTGAGCCTCGGGCTCAATCCCTATCTCCTAACGATTAAACCTAGTCTGTTACATCCTATCGTTACATCATCATGATAGTACATGTACAACAACTATACGAACGATACACTTCAACAATCACAGCGTCGAACTCTTGTGTGATTCAGGTCAGGTCCTGATTGCTTGCTACAGGAACTTGAACTTGTACCAATTGTAGCCCTAACCCCAACTTTTGCTTAATAAAATCTCGTTTTATACCCCCAAAAAAGTAAGGATATGATGGTATATTCTTTGCAGTAACTTTTTTTTTGAGAATATTCTTTGTAGTAACCGCCAAACAATACGCAGCAGTAGACCAAGAGCCCAGTAGGAGCACAAGTAGTATAATGATCTGTCTATCTCTAGGCCCTTCTCTCATTAGTCACGGGCCAAAAATTTGTTCAGCATCCGGCCCATTCAAGAGACTCTGCGAGTTGAGCGGTGCTCCTTCCTCCTCCGCCCGTGAGGCCGTGAGCAGACCAACCCCACCCCTCTCCCGCCGTTCCCTCTTCCCTCCGCTCCTTCTTCCCCCCAAATCTTGAAATTACGGCGCCAAAAATCGATTTTTTTCCCCAATCTCCTCCCGCACGGCGCCCTTGCCCGCTCCTCCTTCCCTCGCAAGCCGGCGGCAAATCCATTCCAATTCAAAATTCCACCCTATAAACCTCCTCCCACCCCCTTCCCACCAATTCACCACCACAGCAAGTCACACACAGATCCCAGTGCCTCGATTTCCCCAATCCAAGCCAATCCAAGCCAAGATGCCGGCCGCCGCGCTTTCGTTGGTCCCCGCGTGCGACGCGGAGGAGCCGCTTCTGGCGGAGTCGTCGGACCGGTTCTCCATGTTCCCCATCCGGTTCCCGCAGATCTGGGAGTTCTACAAGAAGGCGGTGGCCTCCTTCTGGACCGCCGAGGAGGTGGACCTCTCCTTCGACGCGCGCCACTGGGACACCACGCTCTCCAACGACGAGCGCCACTTCATCTCCCACGTGCTGGCCTTCTTCGCCGCCTCCGATGGCATCGTGCTCAAGAACCTCGCCTCCCGCTTCATGTCCGACGTCCAGGTCGCCGAGGCCCGCGCCTTCTACGGCTTCCAGATCGCCATCGAGAACATCCACTCCGAGATGTACTCCCTGCTCATCGAGACCTACATCCGCGACGACGCCGAGAAGGACCGCCTCTTCCGCGCCATCGACACCATCCCTGCCATCCGCCGCAAGGCAGACTGGGCGCTCCGCTGGATCGACGGAGGCGAGCGCTTCGCGGAGCGCATCGTCGCCTTTGCCTGCGTGGAGGGCATCTTCTTCTCGGGCTCCTTCTGCGCCATCTTCTGGCTCAAGAAGCGCGGGCTCATGCCGGGCCTCACCTTCTCCAACGAGCTCATCTCCCGTGACGAGGGCCTGCACTGCGACTTCGCCTGCCTCCTCTACGACATCCTACGCGGAAAGCTCGACGAGTCCCGCGTCTTCGAGATCGTTGCCGAGGCCGTCGACATCGAGAGGGAGTTTGTCTGCGACGCGCTCCCGTGCGCCCTCGTCGGCATGAACGGCGACCTCATGAGCCAGTACATCGAGTTCGTCGCCGACCGCCTGCTCATGGCGCTCGGGTGCAACAAGCTCTACAACGCCACCAACCCCTTCGACTGGATGGAGCTCATATCCCTGCAAGGTAAGACCAATTTCTTTGAGAAGCGCGTCGGCGAGTACCAGAAGGCCTCTGTCATGTCCAACCTCAACGGCGGCGCCGCCACACAGCACGTCTTCAGCATCGACGAGGACTTCTAATCATCCAATCTGTCGGAGTTACCTGCCTGTAGTAGCATCTTGGCTTGCTCTGTACCCATAGAATCCTTAACAATAGTAGTGATACATGTAATGGGTGCATGCTTTCATTGTTATGTCGCTTGTTCTTGTTCTTGTTCGTGGTGTAATGTAGTATTGTAATGAATCAAGTCTGAAGAATAAACATCATGTGCTTGCCCATTTTCTTAGCCTGCACGCCGACCGTTCAGCGAAATTCTCATGCCAATCCATATGCGCACAGAGGGTGTTCGAGGAAATGCTCGTGCCACCCCGTGCTGTTCGAGGAGATGCTCGTGCCAACCCGTGAGCGCGCAGGGCGTTGGATGAAATGCGTGGGAGGGTTAGGTACGGTTTTGTGGAAACGCGGGACCCAAATTTCGGTGGCCGATTAACAGGTGCCACCTAGGAATCCTAAGGACATGGACGTGGAAGAGAGAATGAAAAAGAACGAGGCCCGTCTGTACAAATAACGATGATCTGTTGCCGTGTAAATCGCTGCTTACAGACAGCGTTCCTGCCAACGGTATTTCACACGTCGTGGGGGTGTGAGCGGTTAAAAATCCAAATGCAAGCTATTATTCCCTCCTTATAGAAATAACTTGAGTTTATTTAAATTTGAATGTATTGATATATTAAAATGCATCTAGATATATTTAAATCTAGACAAAGTTAATTCAATTATTTTTCCTAAAATCTAAAGAGCGAACGTGAGAAAACTTGTCTTGTGGTCTTGGCCGTCCGATTCCCATTGCTCGCATCTTAGCGTGCGTTGTGCACCGCTCCTGCCATGTAGGATCCGACGTGGCCGCGCATGACGTGGCCGGTTGGTCGTGCATTATCACCTGAGCGCGACGGTTCTTAAATGTGTCCAAACAGTTTCCCCTCCCACTCTCTCTTGCTTCCTCTTCGTCGAGTTCGTCGTCTCCCTATCCCTGCGGTTCTAGCGGTCGCTGACGTGATTCTGGCCGCCATTTCCTCGTGCAGAAGCTCGCCGCTCGTTAGGGTTGAGGTACATGGATTTCCTCCATCTCATTATACGCATTTTGTTCCCTAGTGGCCGTCGTTCTGTACGGAATTGACGAAGAAATCAGCGAAATCCCTTGAAATGGCAGAGTAATTTGTTAAATCGGCGAAATCCCTCGAAATGGCAGAGTAATTTGTTCATATGGCGTTAGCCCGATGCAATTCGTGCCCTGTGTTGTGTTTTTATGGCAGTCGGCGAGGCGTTTTTGTAGTTAGATGTTTTGAATTCATGCTTTGTGGCATAGAGGATGTCCTCTAGTTCATCCTCTCTGTTAGCATTTTCTAAAGGCTTTACTGAGAAGATTTTTTGTGTATGTGTTGTCATGAATCATATAGTGAAATCGAGGCTATACTCTTGGATGTTTGTTTGTCCTTCCCCAAGCATTGTAGGTATGAGATTGGTGCCTATTCTAGTTTTTTATTGGCATTTCTTATTATTGTCTTTTTCAGTTAATTGTGTATGACATTTTCTGTTATGCGTGTTGTTATTTTTTCCAGTACCTCCATAGATGATTACTGGATTGTCATGTTGATGGCAATCAGCATTTCATGGTTGATTTATCCTAATATGGTTTGCATTTCCCTATGTCTATTGAAATGCTCAAATTAACCTTTCTCTCTCATTTTGTGAAAATGTGTAGGTTGTGAACAATGGCTCCGAGGAAGCGCAAAGCAGAAGATGGATCACTCGACGACGAGGAAGGGTGATGATCTATGTCCTTGCCATATTGTTTATGCCTCTGTTTTTATGTGTTCCACATATGGCATTTTTTGTTTAATTGTACTGGCATCTATCTCTTATGATCTAGGGTTTCTATCTGTTTGTATCATAGAATGTGAGTGGCATACAATCTTTTGCTATTTTCATACATGTATCCCCTTTTCCATCTTGTTTATGTCATCTATTTTTATGTGTACGTGTAATTTGTGTGGCATAATTTTTTGTGTTATTTTTTGTACATGTAGCCCATTTTTGTCATTATGAAATGTTGAAGCATCCATCACCTCTTGTAATCTCATTCATAATGATCTATTGATTTGGTTCCTGTATTTTATATGTACAATGTATGGCATTTTATGTCTGCATAATATGGCATTTTCATGTTTTTCACCCCATCTGATTCTCTTATATCATACAGTTCATCAACATTTTTGGTTTGTAAACCATTGCATTATTTTAATGTTAAGCCTTTATGTTAATGTATTTGTACTGCATTTTCTGTTTTGCCTAGTTTTATAACTTGCAAACCATAACTTTTTGCCATACTTCACTATTTTTCATATAAGAAGCGGAATCGGGCATCCCCGGCTTCGCTGGTTCTTCTGTACGACAAGTTCACTCCAGAGCAGTTTGGAGAAATTGAAAATATGGGGTTCAGATCCATGAACCACATCACATGTCCTAATCTGGACAATAACTTGTGCCTTTGGCTTGGCCATCGGTATGATCCTGGTACTCGAACTTTGGTTATCCCGGGTCGTGGTAGGATAAAGCTAGATGAGGGTTTGGTGTTTTCCACATTGGGAGTACCTAAAGGAGACATCCTAATTCCTTATGGCATTGACCGGAAAATTCAGTCAAAATTATTTGTTTGGCTATTTCCTGATCATAATGGTCACCAAGCCAAGGTTCAAGATCTTTGGGAAATGCTCTATAATATGAAGATCCACGGGCCTCGGTTTAAGATGATTTACCTCATGTACCTTGTATGTGTTGTCTTAGCCCCGACGACGTCATACAAAGCTAGCAACAGGGTTTACCCTATCATGGTATTCCCATTTCTTTCATTTTGCATATTTTTATCCATTTTTTACTTCAGTTGTGCCTTTCATTTTATGAGTAACATCCATGGTATTTTTATGCTGTTATTGCAGGCTACGTATAAAGAAGCCCGTAACATGAACTTTTGCGAGCTAGTTGCTAACAAAGTTGCATGATGCACTTGTGTGTAGGAAGTACAACAAGGGCAGCAATTTGCATCTCATGGTATGCATGCATTTTCCTCGTTAACCTTTTGTATTCATGTGCTTTTGTAAGTGCAATTTTTTCATATGCCCCTTTATCGATTTTTTTATCTTGGTAATGCATTTATACTACTAACATCTTTTCATTCTTTTTTTGCAGCTAAGTTACCTTGACCATGTGTGCCTTGATAGTTTTAATTTGGAAATCCCACGGGAAATTTTTGCTTATGAAGCTTGGAAAAATTCGATGATTGACACGGTTTTGGCAGTTGACTTGAATAAGGATGATAAAAATGGTAAAGAATATGGCAGACTTTAGGTGTGAGCTGTTCATTGTTTTGTGCATGTTTAATTACATTCACATGACATTTTTAGACTTGATATACTGGCAACTTTATGATCCCTTTCACCCATAGATTAATTCTTATATGTGTGGAATTTTATGCTAATTATGTATGGCACTTTTATATTGTTCAGACTGGCATTTTTTGTTTTTGTATCTTTCCTATCCATTGTTCTGGTTGTGTATTATTACTGTCTGGTATGCTTGACTGCTCATGTTATAATGGCTTTTTAAGATGTTATATTCTTTTTTTGCAGTTAGTAAGTGAGTGTGTAGTGAACTATAGTTATTCTAGTGGTATCGAAGGGTTCAACAAGTGAATGGATGTGAATTGCCCGTCTTCCTACGATCCTGCTGTACGTAGTATTATCCTAGATTTCTTTTAACCATTATTTCTGGTGTTTTGCATCATATATGTGTATATCTTTAGTGCTCACACTTGGTTTTCATTTTTTCTTCTTGGGTTTTTTGTAGATCCGTGCTAATGTTGAGCAGGTGTTGGGCCGGTTTCTTTCTGGAATGACCTTTCTCCTTGGCGCCCTTGTGCAATCATTGACTGGAATGACCACAGCCGATAGCGAAACTCTGTCGCAACTGTTCTTCCGTTTCACTAATGGAGCTCCAACCCGTTCCCATCTTACATGTGGGAGGTACATGGGGCGTGACCCCGACCAAGGCGTCCGGATCGAAGAGATGGATGATGTCTTTGAAGATGGACCCCGTGGGATGTTTTTGAGAATGAAGGCGACAATCCTTCTGATTCGGACCACGAAAATGCTGCTGCGAATGAAGACGATGAAAACAAAGATGACGATGTAGATGCTGATTAGTACGAACTTATGCCTCGTAATAAGCCGAACGTTGTTAGACAGGGAGTGAAGAGCAATGTTATCAAAAGTATTGTCACCAATGAGCTGAATATTAAGACTGCACCAGCGGGGTCCAAACCCGATGATGATGGTAGCAGGTATGCTATGTAATTTTTGTCTGGCAAGTTCTCATATTTAGCCTTGTCATTTTTAGCTATTTATGCATGGCATTTTCCTTTTTCTTAGTTGCTTTGATTAAACCTGCACTGTTTTGTTAATATGTCTCATGCATCTAATTTCAGTTTTATGTGCATCAGCATTATCTTTTTTTCCAAGTTCTCTCATATTGCTACTGTTTTTTGTAGCCCACCCCGCACCGCTGCTAAGATGCCTCCAAGAAAGAGCACGAAGCCTAAACCTGCAGAAATTAAAAAGGCAGTAAAGAACGTAGATGCTCCTGCGAAGGTGCGAAGGTCTCAACGTGGGAAGGTGCTAGCAGAACAAGCTCAAACAATCGAGCCTATTCCAGTACCACCGCAGGCAAAGAAGAGGTACGTTATCCCTTTTTTCGTGTTGCGCTACTAGCTTTGATATCTTTTTTAGTTTATTTACCGCATGTTTTTTATCTTAATTTAATTGTGTGTTTCATTTTATTGCTCGTTATTCTGTTCTTATATGGCATTTTTCTTTTCTTTTAATATACTAATTTCTCCTTCTATGTATTACTTCATGGCTCTTTTAGTTTTGTATGCATGCATTTTATGAAAAAATTTCATGGGATTGTTCATCCTAGTATGCAGATTTACAATTTTATTTGCTTCTTACATGGCTATCTCTGTTATCCATGCATGGCATTTTGTGTTGCTCTTCCTTGGCATTTTTCATTGTAGAACACTTTTTTGATTCTCATATTTAGCATTGTGAAGTTATTTTCAATCCGTTCGTTATATGTGTTTCATTGTTGTAATATAATTTTTTACCTCGTGTTTGTTTGTTGTAGTCGTTCTCCTAGGAAAGCGTTGGACCCTAAAGGTGCGACAACTTCTTGTTGCTCTCCTCGGCTTAACAAGCGTCCCGGTCCTGATGATTCGGATGATGATTTCATGGATCCCCCTCTAGCTGCACACAAGAGGCAGCGTGTTAAGTGCGTACCAGCTTACTTCTTTCTTTTGTATGACATTTTATGCTATTTTGTGATGGCATTTTTTCATTCAGTTGTTTTTGTTGTGACTTCTTTTTTTAGAGATCCTTCCAACCATGCCATTGTTGTTAAGCAGTACACGCGTGAAAGAAGGGGGTTCGAGAAGAATGGGGGCATAGTCAGGGGTAGGGATCATGTCAATCCCACCCTGGTTGTTTCAGCGACTGTCCCTGCTATTGGATCTGACAAGGCTATCCCATCAACCGTCGACGTTCCTCCATCAGGTGATGCCGGTGTTGCGAAAGAAACAACCCCGGATGCTGTAGAGGGTCTTGTCATGCTGAAAAATTCTGATCCTGTTGTGCTTGTTGCTGGCTCTGTCTCTGACCCGGCGTCCTTAGTTGGTGGTGATACTGTCGCTGATCTTGCTCCTATTGTCACTGATGCTGCAGCTATTGGATCTGATCCTACAGCTGTCCCCTCATCTGACCTTGTGTTCGCTCCCGGTGATGCCACTGTTGCTGATCATGGACCTACTGGTGTTGATGTTCCATCTGCTAATGTATCTGCAAATATCGAGAATGCAACGTGTCCTGGTCCAGCTGCATCTAGCAAAGATCCTATGAGAACCAAGGTTTCTCTTAAGCTTGGCAAAGGTCGCGCAGCATCTCTTGTGAACAAACGCGTTTGCTCCATAGTCAAGGGACGTCTGGTACTGCCCATGTTGATGCTGACTATCCCAAGGGTTCTAATGCCAAACCATCTGGCTTTGAAGCACCAGTTACTGCCCCGCTAACCGCTACTGTTGGCAATGCTGATGGTGGTTCACCTGTAGTGGCGCCAAGTTCTTCACTTGTGACTAGATCAATGGGCAAACAGTTGGTAGATTCCTCGGCTCGATCGCGCTTTTCGGATATTTTCAGTCCTGGTTCGGAAGACGGTGCACCATCATATGGAAAATCTCCCAACGGACCATTACCACAATCCCCTGTCACCATGATGAAAATAAGGAGGGAGATAATTGAGAAGCATGCGTTAAACTTTTCCCCTTCGAGTTTTAGTCTTGGCATGACACCTACGCCTCCACGTGCTAATGATTTGGTGGCTCCATTGGAGTCAAACCGTCCAGCTGATCAAGTGACTAAGGTTTCCATTGCTTTGCCTTACTGGAGATGTCATTGTGAATGCCGAATCTATTCTGTTAGATCCAGCTATGCATCTTTTTTTCCTTTTGACACGTAATGTCTTTGTTAGATATTAGGATTCTAGTTTGGCAATTTTTGTTCATCCTGACTGGCATTTTTTGTTAACCCTTGGTGGCTTTTTCATTTTTCCTTTTGATTCAGAGTCGCAAGAGGAACCAAGCGCCTCCATAAGTATAGGTGATGAGTTGAATGTTGTTGACAATGATACAATCCTGATATCTTCAGGTGTCCACCTCATGTTTTCTTTTTTTTTAATTTTAGTTCATTTTTGGTTGCTTTTTGTATCATAACTTTTTTTGCATGGTATCTCTATTGTACTTGAGCTAGTGTTTATAATATATATGGTGGCAACTTTTCTTAATGTTTGGTTGTTGCTTCATTACATTTCTATGTCTACTTCTGCTATACCTAATAATTCTTTTATCTGTTGTCAATGCTGTAGAATCTCAAGGAGTTACACCAGCTGATATAACTGTAGCTGTTTCAAGTCCAAAGTTTTGTGTAAAAAGTAAAACACCTGTAGCCAATGTTCGCCCTGCTAGGGTAGTTAAGCCAAAGGTCTAGAAGTATGGACCCCAGTGTATTATTACGGCTTCCAAGCAGGAAGATCAGTTTTACAACTTGATGAAAAGATATGGACTTTCTAGGGAACGTGGCAATCATGTGAAGAAGATTAAAGAGTATGAACTTCTCTATTCCATTGTCTCTTTACCCGTCATTACGCAGTAAACGTTTTCCATGCGTGACATTTTTCTTATACTATCTTATTTGAAATTTAAGTTTTTTACTATCTATCCATGGCATTATTTCCCTTATGGTCCTGGTTGTTTTTGTAACCCATCCATGGCATTTTTTCATATGTAGCCTTTTGTGACATACATCTTTTTTATGTTCTTTTAATTTTGTGGTACCTGATTTTTAAAGTAGCAACAATATCTGCATTCTTTATTATTTGACATCTAAATTTTACATGGATTTTTATTTTACCAAGTAATGGCATTTTCTTTAACCTATGCATGGCATTTTCTTTAACCCATGCATGGAATTTGTTTTTTGGTCCTCTATTAAATATTATGCTCAATGGCATACTCTATTAACTATTATGCTCATCCAATTTTCCTGAGGCTATACCCGTTATTCATTTTCCTGAGGTATTATGTTCCATTTTTTGTTGATGTTTCGACAGAAATCACATAATAAGGACGAGGAGCCATGGTTTCATTGAACTTGGAACCCTAGCTTCTCAGGTCAAACCAGGTGGTCATCTTGGGTCAAATTTGCTTTCGTTAGCCATCGAGTACCTTAACGAATACCATCCTCATGAAGATAAAATTATACTAGATTTCGACGTTGGTATTAAGCTCGTTGAAGGTGATTATGGTCATTCTATATTGAGGAGAGCTTTCCATACCACTGATGATTACAAGCTATCTAGCAAACAACTTGTCAGTCTTCAATTTTTGGATTGTGTTACCATGGCATTTTTCTATTATACGGTGTTTTAACTGACCTACTACTTCCATTCCATTTCTATGTCCAGATTATGATGCCTATTAACCAGAAGCTGGGAGAAGGAAAGGACGCTCCAAAGCACTGGTTTGCTATTTCTCTCAACACAAAGTGCAAGAGGTTTGAGATGCTAGATTCTCTCCGCGGTGGTGATGATGAGGGGCTTCGTGCACATTCATCCTTAGTTATCAACCATATTAAAGGGGCCTGGAATCATTACTATGGAGAATCAAGGTTTCAGATTTCTGAGTACGGAACCATTTACCCAGAGGTGCCTAGGCAGAACAATGGGTAATTTAAATTTCCTCTTTTTTCTTTCTTTGATTTTTTCTACATTTTCATGTGTTTACGACATGGAAATATTTAATTATGACTTTTTTCACTTTTTATGCAACAATGACTGTGGGTTCCATGTTCTGGAGTACTTTGTTCGCTGGCTTTGTCGTGGAATGCTGGCCCTAACTGCGGATGATATCATTAATGCGTGCAAGGTCTGGGCTTACAAGTTGATCAACTGCACGCCATTCAACAAGAACACCGATGCGAAGTGTAGGGGTTCGTAGCATGGAAAACAAAAAAATTCTACCCCATGCACACAAACAAGCCAAGATCTATCTACTAGATTATAGCAATGAGTCGATTAGAATACTCACCCTCGAAGATTCCAAAGCGGTTAACGAGAGCAGATTCTCGTGGGTGATGTAGTCGTACACTTGCCAATCTCAAGATCGCGTAGACGATCCTTCCAGCGTTGTGTTCCAGCAGCGCTTCCACAGTTGGTCACACGTTCGGTACTCGATGAAGACCTTCCTCTCCCTTGTTCCAGCAGGCAACGGAGGTTGTAGTTCTCCCCTCGCGATTCCGGTAGCACGACGGCGTGGTGTCAGAAGTAGAGGGAAAATCCTGCAGGGCTTCGCCTAAGTCGGAGCAGGTTATGGTGTATCTAGGGTTTCCGACGATCTAGGTTTAGAGGGCCGGAGAGGAGGAGTTGGAGTCGGCGGCGGATAGGGCGGCGGCGCGGCTGGCGGCGGCGCTGGGGGCTGCACGGCGGCTTGGTGGGGAGGGCTGGTTGTGTGGCTTTGGGGCACCCCTCCCCTCTATTTATGAGAGGGAGGGAAGCTTGGGAGAGGGGACTTTGAATCCTTCCCCAACTCCCTCTCCTAGTTGGCTTGTGGTGGAGGGAAAGAAGGATTCTTTCCTTCCTCCACTAGGATACATTGTCCCATTTTGACTTTTCAAACTTGCCTTTTGATTTTCAATTTTGGAGCTTTATTTCTTTCTTGCAAATGCCAACCAAGTGACCTAGGACATGATTCAATCTTTCCACTTATACATGACACATTCATGTACCCTTCCCCTTCCGGTCCGGTGAACCTTCTAGACCCTTCTAGAACCTCTCTGATGAAATCATCAGAATCATTCCCGAACTCCGAAATTGGACTTTCCTTATATGAATCTTATTCTCCGGACCATTTCGGATCTCCTCGTGATATCCCGGATCCCATATGAGACTCTGAACAACATTCGGTCTCCCTACTTACATTCCATATCTACTTAAACAACATCGAATCCTTAAGTGTGTCTCCCTACGGTTCGTAAATTACGCGGACATGACCGAGACACTTCTCCAATCAATAACCAATAGAGGAATCTGGAAATTCATATGGCTCCCACATATTTCTACGATTACTTTGCGATCGAATGAACCACTTACATACGATACCAATTTCCCTTTGTCTCGCGATAGTTTACTTATCTGAGGTTTGATCGTCGGTATCTCTATATACCTAGTTCAACCTCGTTACCGATAAGTACTCTTTTCTCGTTCCCGTGATATGTGATACCTTATGAGCCAGTCACATGCTTGCAAGCTAATTGGATGACATTCCACCGAGAGGGCCCAGAGTATATCTATCCGTCATATGGATGGACAAATCCCACTCTTGATCCATGTGCCTCAACACATACTTCCCGAACACTCAATGCCATCTTTATAGCCACCTAGTTATGGTGTGGTGTTTGATGTTATCAAAGCATCCTTCCGGTGATGGTGATTAGCATGATCTCATGGTCGAAGGAATTAGGTTACTATGTATCTGAAAACTTATAGAAAATGAACTATTGAAATGACTTGATCTTTATGCTACGCTTATCTATAGGAGTATGTCCATCACACCATTCTCCTAATGATATGATCTTGTTGTTAATAACATCTCAGTGTTCATGATCGGGAATCCACGATCATCTATCAACCAACAAGCTAGTATTACAAATAGGATTTACCAGAGACTCTAATTTAGTTTACAAATCACACAAGTATTAATGTTTCCGTTTAATACTATTATAGCATGAATGTAAAAACTTATCATAAACACAAAGATATAATAATAACCACTTTTATTATTGCCTCTAGGGCATATCTCCAACATGCATCAAGGTTCTGCAGGCCAAGTACAGGGTTTTTTTGGGGTTTTGATGAGGTAAATCCCTTTGTGCTTTATAACTGTGTATACAATGCCACTTTTCTATAATTTTTTCTTTGATTTTTCTGTATTCTAGCACTTTTACAAGAAATTCACATGGCATTTTTATGTTTCTTGTGCTGGCGTTTTATTCATAACCACCATGGCAGTTTATGTGTATTGTTTTTATAGTGATTAATAAGGCCTGACAAATTATATGCCATCATGCTGACATTTTAAATAAAATAATCTTTTTGATCCTGTTTAGTTGGTGTTCTTGTAACATTAAAGATTTTCGATATAAATCGCATTACGCAACCAATATTCCCAACATCATAAAATATCCAACCATGATTTCAGTCACATCAGTTATATCCATGTCAACATTGCATGAGCCATAATTAAAAACATTACAACTAATACATGACAACTATTTTTTTGTTTCTTCTCTGCATTCAAGCGCTGGTGGCCCTATGTGCGAGTTTCGGACGAAACTCCTTGGCTAGGTGCCCCGGTTGCTTGCAAATCTTGCACGTCATCTTCTTCTTCTTCCCCGGTCTAGGTTGGATGTCCAGCGGTGATTTGAACCTGATTTTTCTATTGCGTCCCTTTGTCTTTGATTGAGGGGGTCACGAGCATTAGCAAAATTGCTAGAACTTGCTGACAAGTTTTCTGATGTAGAAGGTACTGACCGGGATGGGTTTTATCTGATATAGATGGTACTGATCAGGATGGGTCTTGTTCTGATGTGGGTGACCTTGACCTTGGGATGTTTATTGGGGGAGGTGCCGTTGTCACAGGGGCTGTCATGTTTTTTCTTTGTTTTACGGCATCATCCTTTTTCATCTTCAGAGCAGCCCACTCTCTCCTTATTTCTTTCATGTGCCGGTCCACTAGTTTTGTGTAGTCTGTGTCCTTGCTTGCCTCCTTTGCTATCTGATTCAGGTCAGTGCTCATGGTTGCAAACCTCATATTTTCTCGCGACTCCCGTGACATCTCCTTTGTAGGTGCAAACCTTTCCTGTTCTCCATGCTTGCACAGTGTTTCATCTGCATTCCATGTCCACCTCCTGAGGATATACCTCTCTGGAATCTGCGTTATCCCTCTTAGCTGCATCGCACTGATGACGTGGCAACACAATATCCATTCCTCTCAAACTTGCAGCACTCGCATGAGTATGTGCCTTCTAGCATGTCTGCGGTCACGTAGTATGTCCGGTCACCATACCGAGTAGGGTGGTCTGTCAGCGGTGCAACTTGGTATTTGTCGTACATTATCTGTATGCAGCGGTACGATGATACCACCTTCATCTCCTCCCGGAACCTGCATTTTAATGTTAGCCATGGAGTATTGTTAGTCTTAATTATCTTATGCTATTCTTGGCATTTTGTAGTCAAAGTTGTTGTCACTTCATGTAATAAACTCATGGCATTTTTAAGTGTAATGACTATAAAACAATATTCCATATCATACTCTGCCCCAATTCACATGGCTCATATAACACAATTTGGGTGGAATTTTAAAATCATTACAATTATAACATGGGTTTTGGTTCTATGTATGCATTTTTAAAATCTGTTGTTGGTGGCAATTTATGCTAGTTTCTCATGGCATTTGATTCAAGCAACTCATGACACTTTAGTTGCAGTAACATAAAACAAGTCTCTAATAGCATCCACTTCCTTCTTTCACATGGAACTTATAACAGTTATTGGGTGGCACTTTTTCATATAATACGTGGCAACTATCATGGATCACTTCATGTAACATGAGATAGACAACATGTGTTTTTAGGTTACGTACGTGTGATATATGCGTTTTGTGTGGACCTTCCTTAGTTGAGCTTCTAGCGGACTCCAGCTATATTTTTTTGGTTCCAGCAATGCCAACTCAGCCTCTGCCTGCCTATCTGCCCCATATATCTTGTCTTGAATGGCTGTGTATTGCTGCAAAAAGTCATATATTGAGTTATATGAGTCCACGTATTTTTTCAGCACAACGTTGAACCCTTCACTTTGCTGCATTGATTGTAGGAATGGATAAAAGTCCTTCATGAAGTATGCCGACATCCAGCATTTTCTTTGTTTATACACCTTTTTGCAGCTACGTGTTCTCCCGTTGCCCATATGCATCTAGCATTTCCCACCATTTTGTCTCAAACTCCTCTGGAGACAGGCTGTTGTTCACGCAGTCCTCAAATAATGCATGAATCTCTAGGTTATTGTGCATGAACACCCCTAACTCTTTCTCTAGATGCTGCATTATGTGCCAGCGACAGTTTCAATGTATTGTTTCCAAGAATATGTCTTCTATAGCCTTCCTCATGCCAATGTCCTGGTATATTATTACGTTTCTTGGAGCGACGTTGTTGTAGCATTTCAGAAATGTCTTGAACAACCATTTGAAGCTTTCGCTGTCCTCGTTCCGTAGGAACCCGCATCCGAACTGCACTGACCGTCCGTGGTTGTTGATCCCAATGAAGGGGGCGCACGACATCTTGTACTCATTGGTGCAGAACGTTGTGTCAAATGAGATGTAGTCTTTGTACTACTTGTATGACCTGCGAGCATTGCCGTCCACCCAAAATAGGCTACACACTCTGTCCTCATCGTCCAGGTCCAAGTCGAAGAAGTCTGGATCATCTATTTGCCTCTCTCTAAAATATCCAAGTGTGTCCTGGATATCACTCACCTTGAACTCATGCCTGAATGCAGCCCGCTGGTTAGCCATGTCCTTTTTTGTATATGGTACATCTGATAGTGTTCCATACAAATTTGCCATTATCTGTATCATTCTGCTTGTTTCCAGGCTGCACTCATGAAGGACCCACACAAAATCCCTCTCTTCCTTGTCCATGAATCGGTGTGCTCTTAAGAACTTGGACAAATCAAACTTACTGATTACTTGGTGGTTGTGTTCATCAACAAAATTCTCGACAACGTACCAAGCCCCATCCCGCTTAATCTGCATCAATGATGGGCATTTTGTCCTCAATGTAAACCCCCTCTTCCTCTCTGTCACTACCGATACCGGTTTCTAGCTATCCGACTTGGGATTCTTGTTGACTCCTACTTTGTAGCACACCAACTGAACCCTGTGATGAGTGCGTGAACACTTCGTTGGAAGACCCCAAGAGGAAGGTATGATGAGCACATCAGCAAGTTTTCTCTCAGTAAGAAACCAATGTTATCGAACCAGTAGGAGGAAGGAAACAACTCAAAGCTGTTGCAAGCAACTTGGAGACCTGCACAACACAAACTCAAGACTTTGCCCCAACAAACAGTGATGTTGTCAATCTCACCGGTTTGCTGTAACAAAGGATTAACTGTATGGTGTGGAAGGTAATAGTGGTTTGCAGAAAGTAAACAGTAACATTGCAAGATGTATCAATGGTAAAGATTGGACCAGGATCCACAGTTCACTAGAGGTGTTCTCCTTAAGATAAACAAACAAGGCATGCTGGGTAAACAAATTACATCAGGGCAATTGACAGGAATGAGCAAGGCCATTTCATGGAACTTCTTTTGATAATTGTTTGCACAACCTTGATAAAGTTTTGCAGAGATGTGAAGAAACCAACCTTGTTCTTAATTGGGAGAAATGCCATTTCATGGTTAATGAAGGGATTGTTCTTGGAGAGAAAATTTCTGAAAGAGGTATTGAAGTAGACAGAGCAAAAATTGAAGCAATTGAGAATATGCCTTGCCCTAGGGATATAAAAGGTATTCGTAGTATCCTTGGTCATGCTGGTTTCTATAGGAGGTTTATTAAAGATTTCACCAAAATTTCAAAGCCCCTTACTAATCTTCTTCAAAAAGATGTACCTTTTGTTTTTGATGATGATTGGAAGGAAGCTTTTGAAACTTTGAAGAAAGCTTTGACTACTGATCCTATTGTTCAACCACCTGACTGGAGTTTACCTTTTGAAATTATGTGTGATGCTAGTGATTTGGCCGTGGGTGCTGTTCTTGGGCAACATGTTGATAAGAAGTTGAATGTTATTCATTATGCCAGCAAGACTCTAGATGTTGCTCAAAATAATTATGCTACTACTGAAAAAAGAGTTCTTAGCTGTAATTGATGGTGCCTGAGAGCGCTTCATCGGAAAACCCCAAGAGCAAGGTGTGAAGAGCACAGCAACAAGTCTTCCCTCAGTAAGAAACCGAGGTTATCGAACCAGTAGGAGGAAGGAAACGTCTCAAAGTTGTTGCAAGCAACTTGGAAACCTATACAACACAAACTCAAGACTTTGCCCCAACGAATAGTGAGGTTGTCAATCTCACCGGTTGCTGTAACAAAGGATTAACTGTATGGTGTGGAAGATGATGGTGGTTTGCAGAAAGTAAACAGTAATAGTGGAAGAGGTATCAATGATAAAGATTGGACCGGGGTCCATAGTTCACTAGAGGTGTTATCCTTGGATAAACAAACATGGCATGTTGGGTAAACAAATTACAGCAAGGCAATTGATAGGACTGAGCAAGGCAAAACAATGCAATACTAGACATCATGATCCTATGAGATTCGATTGGGCAATACAACAAGATACATAGACCACCATCCAACTGCATCTATGACTAGAAGTCCACCTTTGGGTTATCATCTGAACCCCCTCCAGTATTAAGTTTCAAGCAACAGACAACTTCTTTATGCAAAGTGTGTAAGGTAAACAATCCACTTGCTCCATGAACAAGAGACCGTTGTTCCATAGTAGCAACAACACATTTACAACCTTAGAGATTTCTGTCACTTCCCTTAGATTAAATAGAGGCATGAACCCACTATCGAGCATAAATACCCCCTCTTGGAGTCACTAGCAACTACTTGGCCAAGATAGCTACTAACAACGGAGAGCATGCAAGATCACAAACAACATAGACATGATAGAATCAATAAGAGAAAACCATTAATCAATCTGACATAGTAATCTCAATATCCATCAGATCCCCGCAAACACAACATGCATGATTACAAATAGATGAGATCTTGATCATGAACAGAGCTCACAAGATCTAGACATGAAAGAACAAAGGAGGAGATACAACCATCTAGCTACTACATGGGACCGTAGTCCAAGGTGGAACTACTCACGCTTCATACCAGAGGCTGACATAATGAAGAAGAAGGTCTCCAGGAGGATCTCCCCTCTGGCAGGGTGCCGGGAAGAGCTTCAGATCCCCTCGATCTAGGGATGATGGTGGCGGCGGCTATAGACGGTTTCATGGAATATTTATCGGGTCCTTAGGGTTTAGGCATCAGGGGCTTATTATAGGCGAAGAGGCAAGGCAGGAGGGCGTCCAGGGGGCCCACACCCTGCCTAGGCACGACCTAGTGTGGGCCCACGCCTGGGGGGAGCAGCCGCCCTGTGGCTCCCCTCTGTCTCTCCTCTAGACTCCGTGTTCTCCTCGGTGAAATATTGACTTTGGCTTTTGTCCCATCCAATTCCGAGAATATTTTCTTACTAGATTTTCTGGAACCAAAAATAGCAGAAAACGGGCAACTGGCACTACGACAACTTCTTAATAGGTTAGTACCAGAAAACATATAAAAACACCTCAAAGTGTGGACAAAGCAAAGCAAAGTAGATACTAAACAAGCATGGAACATAAAAAATTATAGATACGTTTCCGACGTATCAAGCATCCCCAAGCTTAACTCCTGCTCGTCCTCCAGTAGGTAAGTGATAAAAAGAATAATTTTTGAGGTGACATGCACCATCAAAACCAAGATCAAACCATTTGCAAGCAATGAAAGCTGGGATCAAATAACTCTAAACATGAGCATGAAAGATGGAGTTCTAATAGTAAGACAAAGTAACTATGCATGCAACATAAAAGGGTACAAACAAAGATCATGAATACCATGCATTGAAAAACGTTTATTTGTTTCACATACAGAAAACATAGCATAGTGGCATTTAGCTTGTCCCTCATAGAGTAGCAAATAGATGCATAGGACACCTTCAAAGTTCATAAGAGTGACTAGATACAAATAGCACAAGAACAAGTAATATCAACAATATGCATCAATCAATCAGTTTTGTGACAATGCACATAGAACTAAGAATGGCAACTATGCTCTCTTAACTGGTGCCTAAAGGTAGAAGGTGGAGACTCAATATAATGTTGGAAGAAAGGCCCTTCATAAAGGGAAGCAGGGATTTCAAGTTTCAAAAAGAGCTTCCAAAAATTATGGTACTTGTTAGCTTTCAGCCCTCATTGCCCCTATCATAAGCATCTTGAAGTGATTAAGGTTAAAGTGAACAAACTATGGAGTATATGCTTCACAAAATATAAGTTAGCAATCTCATGTCCCTTGAATATGAGGGACGCTCCTCATGCTACTCAACTTTAGTCACCTATAAGTTCTTGTCATAGTAAGTTCATGCATATCATAAAGAACCACCAACGGGGTACCCCTTGCACATGGTACAGGAGCTATCCCATAACCAAAATGACAAGGCAAGCACACAATGAGCATCTCAGCGATCTTTTTATTTACTATATACATAGCTAACGGCCCAGGCGTTTCTCTAACACACATACATAACTCCATGAACTTACAAGCTCCCCTTTTATTTCACACCGACAACATCCATAGACAAAAGATCATGAAATATCAAATGTGTACAAAGTACAAGTGCAATGTTGAAAGCGATCCCCGTGACAACACGGTTCTGCTAATTCCAACGTATAAGTGCAAGCATATACAACATAGATGACACAATGGTTCAAGTTTATTAGGGGCAAGAAAAATAAAGTGTGCTATCAAGTTTGTGAGAGCTTTAATCACTAAGTTTTCACATAACAAAGTACTTTTTTAATTGGAAGATAGCTGAAAACAAGAATATACTTGGAATAGTGTAACACACCATGCACAGGAATTTATAGTGGACACTTTGGAATAACTTGGTTTATTGGGAGTTGGAAGCATGAGTAGAACTTACTCATACAAGTGGAGGCTAGCAAAAGACTGGGAGCGACCAACTAAGAGAGCAATAATGACCATAATCATGCAGAGCAACAAAACATTACTAATCAAAGCATAGAGTGGTACTACAAGTCAAGTACTAAATGATCATAGAGGCTATGGTGACTTGTTCATAGTCATAAAATTGTGTGAGCATGTGCCAAGTCAACCCAAACAAAGCATCAAAGGAGAATACCACAATACTATGCTTTTGTATGCTAAAACAACGCATAATTTGTTTAAGGCACACTAAGCAATCCCAATTGTTTGGAACAAGTCATGCTACTGCAATAATTACTAAACATAAGGTTAAAACAACACCTAGAATGACATGCTAAAGTCTAAGTCACAGTCAAAGCAAGCTCCTCTTGCACTATTCAAGCAAGAACTTTCTACTCATTTCCAACACCAATCAACTTATTTGAAACAACACAGCGAGAACGGGGGTACAAACTACTTTGTTCAAGCAAACTAAACAAACTAAGCAAATCAAACAAAAAACTAAGATGCTCCAAGAACAACACAACAGTGCATGAAACAATAAAAACGAAGTGTCTAGAAAGACCTGAGCTTTTTATTGATGAAGAAGGGGATGCCTTGGACATCCCCAAGCTTTGACGCTCGTACCTATTGGATATTTATTGGGGTGACACCGGGGTGGCATCCCCAAGTTTGAGCTTTTGTCCATTCTTCATCTCATCACATCATTTTCTCTGTACACCTGAAATTTTTCCTTCATACAAAACTTCACACAATCTTCATTAGCAACATTAGTGTATTCAAAAGATAATAGACCATTGGGTTTAGCTTTAGAACAGCAAAACTTTCACTAAAAACACAGGATACTGTAAAATTCTCTCAAAAAGCTCAATTTCCCAAAAAGAACCCAAAAAGGAATCAATAAGAAGCAAATGCAAATAATGGCAGAAATCTGTCAAAACAGACCAGCAGGTAGAAACCGATTTTTTCGAAGACCTTCTATTGCTCAAATCAAAAATTAATGAACTAACGAATGATATCTAACATACTAGGGGATGTATTTGTAAATTTTCAGCTCAATCCGACTTATATAGACTCCTCACGAATTTTTATGGTGGAGCACAAATATCTGTTTCGGGACAGCAAATGCCCAAATCTTACTTCCCTCTCATTAGAGGTCATTTGTAACATCCCTAAAATCATGTTTCAAACTCATGCATATCATTCATGCATCCATGATCATGTAGAGTTCATTTCAAACAAACCAATTCAAAAACAGGAGCATTTGAGCTCATTATTTTATGTGATCAGCATTTAAAATAAATGCTACTCTCCAATGAGAGATTGTTGTTCATTGAACCAAACCTTGTTTTCTTATTGCTATCTGATTATATTGCTAGATTGCTAAGGTTTAAACCAAAGTTTCAAAACAAATATGGTTTGAAAACCAATTTCAAAACCTATTTAAAACTAGAGCTATGACACTGCTTATTCTATTTTATTCCAAGTGACCAGGCCAATTCAAAGTGACCACTTGGTTTTATGCCCATAATTGTGAGTGTTGCACTCTACAAAAATCCTGAAAAGATTTGAATTCAAACAGCTTTTGAAATCATTTGAAATTGATTCATGAAATTGCAAACAGAAAAAGAAAAGGAGAAAAGAAAATAGAAAAGGGACGGCGCCACCTTTCTAGCCCAACAACAGAATCAACCCACTAAGCCCACCCGGGTTCCCCCTTCTCTCTCTCTCACTCGCAGACAAACCCGCCAAGTCAATGACCGCCTGACCCCACCTCCTCTCTGTTTCACTCACTGACAAGTGGACCTTGCGACCACGTCGTCGTCGTCGTCTTCAATCACGCGCGGCCGAGGCGCTCGCTCCGCCGTTACCTCGCCGCAGTCACTGCGGGCTTAATTGCCATTGATTCTGCGCGTAATCGCCGCCCCCTCCTGCCTACTTAACCCCCTCTGCACCGCGAGCATTTCCCCTCATCTAGCTCCATCACTCTGCCACCAGGCTGCCCATATTCGCTCTTGCACCGCCACAGGCAGAACCCACTCCGGCGACCAATCCCAGTGAGTTCCGTGCGCCCCTTACTCTCTGGTTCATGCGAACAGCTTCACAACCTCTGCAGATGGAAGAATCTAAGTACTTAGCCATGTCCCTAGTAAAGGACAATTTGAGCATCAAGACATGGAAGCTATCAAGAATCTCCTCATCCCAATTTCTAAGTAAAACTTGTGGTTGAACAAGGGTGAAGGACCCCAATGTCTATTGGTGGTTCCTTGGGAAAAGTTTTTGACAAAGAAAAACTTAGTGTTTTCAACTAATAGGCAAAACCCATTTTGAGCAAAGCAAGCCTAAGCTACACTTAGCCAAATTGCATATAGTATCTAGTCCACCAAAATTATACTAAGGTATCACTTGCCAATACTATTCCAATGTATTGACCCACTGTGGCTGTAACTTGTGATGTTGCAGGTTATTCTGATGAGGACTAGGAGTCATGAGTCTACACTCAACATGTTTGCCTGTGGCACATGAAGATGAAGACTTTTATCTATTTACTTATTTAAACTCTTGTACTAGGCCTGTGGCCATGGAGTTGTAAAGACTATGTTTGTCTCTGGAATGACTGTAATAATGACCTTTGTTTCTGTGTACTTCATCTTAAACTGTGGATGTTAGCATTGATCCAGGGACTAGCATTGCAATCACAGGGATCCTTTTCCTTTATAAAGGAGGGATCTTACAGATGGTATTAGAGCACTGTGTTGCCTGTAGGATTATGACCCTAGGATTGGAAACCACTAAGGAAAAATTTTCAACAACTCCTACACTTGTCTATTCTTCTCGTAAACTTTTCTAATCTTCTTTATCATCTCTATTTATAGATGAACTCCATCAATGAAGCCGTAAGGAAAGGACCACTCATGACAATGACTTTGGAGTGTGAGATAGAATTTCCCAAGGCTCTCAAGGACCTCATGGTTGCAATGGAAATACATGGTGCAGCTGTGTACAAAGGTTTTCCTGTGATGGATGAAGGAGTTGAGTACTGGTGGGTGCAACTTCACTTGTATAAAAACAAGGAAGACAACCACAAGGAATCAGGATTCTGCATGTTCACCAATTCAGTGGTGCACACTATATTCTTTGATTCAGCAAGGGATGCATCTTGGAAGACCATCAAAGAACTTGGTGATAGAGTCAAGTGCAGAATGCTCAACATCCAAAATGACCTAAGGGAAGAGAAGAAACATACCCAAGAGTTGGAGGCTACCAACCAAACCTTAAGAGGAGACATTATAGACTTAGTAATGGAGTCATGTGCTCAAGATAGACTGATTGCTTCTAGAAATATTGTGTTAGCCAACATATCTAGTGAGTTGGGATTGTAACGTACTTCGTTAGTTGGACCACCACTTATCACCTTATTTTCCAAATGTTGCTTAAAATAAGTTGAACCTTGGTTGTTGTAATGGATCCATGTATGCCATGACTTGTGTGTTTTGATTTCCAAAGATATGCATGTGATTCTTTGCCCTGTGTTTTATCTTAAATTGTGTTGTTTCTAACTTGTTCTATCTTATAAATAGATGCCTAATGTTACCATCAGCACTGTTGAAGAGTTCCAGGGAACTCGCTTTGGCCCTCGTATTATTGAGCTCACTAGTTTGCTCAATCTCCCTCTTCCTACCATCATGGTGCTTCCCCTCACCAAGTTTGAGAGGAAAGACCTTTGGGGTTTCAAGGTCAATCAGCCAGGACGCTAGACCGAGCCAGTCACGGAGGCCATCATCTTCAAGCCCATGCACGATGACAAGGAGAGAGGCCTAGAGGTAGTCATGCAGGACTTGATTGGAGTCTGTTAGGGAGACACTCTCGACAGGTTAGAGGTACTCACTTCCACGCCTTCGGTAGATGTGATGAGGATGGAGAGGCCATCAACTTCGAGGACACTTCGAGGGAGACAGCAGAGCCGATTCGTCTATACCTCCAGGACTTAGAGGTTCTTCTTAGGCACGTGGACACTGATAGGACCAACGTCATGCTCAGCAATGACGAACTCCAGGTGAAGCTTCGTGAGAAGGACAAGCTCTTCGCGGAGCAAGATGAGATAGTCAAGGAGATAGAGGCAAAGTTCGAGAGTCAGGACAGAAAGTTCAAGAGTCAAGAGAAGCGAGTCCAAGACAGGAACAAGAGGATTCGGGACATGACTGCAGAACTGGAGGCCAAGGACTTCGAGCTCAAGCATCAGCAGACTGTGATTGAGAGGCTTCGTTCCTAGAAGAGGGCTCTCAAAGCCAAAGTAGAGACCTTGACCACCAATGTCGAGGAATACAAGACCGCTATGGAGAATGCAGGTCTTACCTTTGTTGAGGAGGAGGTTGATGCCGAGGAGTAGTGATGACTACTCATTTATCATTTATTTATCATACTTTTTATTGAGTCGCAATGACCATCCAACATGTGGATGGCTTGCTATTGGTGTGTTTACTTTGCAAACTTGTCGTTTATGTTGTTGAACTTTTTTTTTGTGATGCATGTTTGGTGATTGTCTATGTGATGTATTGTGCATGATAGCATCTATGGGTATCTCATTCTTATCTCTATTGAACAACCCACAGATGCCTCCCCGTCGTGCCAATCCCAACCCCAACAACAACAACATCACCCCTGAGATGCAGCAAATGATGACAGCTCAGACTCAGCTGATGCAGATGATGACTACGTTCATCCAGAACCAGAACAACAACAACAACAATAACAACAACAACCCACCGGGTTTTGACATGCTTACAAGGTTCTTGAGATTGAGGCCAGCAAAGTTCTCAGGAACAACTGATCCTATGGTGGCCAATGATTGGCTATGCTCTGTGAACAAGGACTTAGTAACAGTTGGCTGTACTGATGAAGAGAAAGTCAGATTTGCAGCTCACTTGTTGGAAGGACCAGCAGCTACTTGGTGGGATAACTTCCAGATAACCACTCCCATTGCGGATGTGACATGGGCTATCTTCGAAGATGGTTTCCGTACTGCTCACATCTCATCCGGAGTGATGAATTTGAAGAAGAAAGAGTTCCATAATCTGAAGCAGCACCACCGCAGTGTGGCTGAATATATTGAGGAGTTCAACAATCTGGCGCGTTATGCACCAGATGAAGTTGACACTGATGCTAAGAGGAAGGAAAAGTTCCTTGAAGGGTTGAATGATGAACTGAACCTGCAGCTATCAGTGGCCTATGTTCCCACTTATCAGTCTCTTTGTGATAAGGCTGCTATCTTGGAGAACAAAATGAAGCAAGTTGAGAGTAGGAAGAGAAAGCACTCGGACAAGCACAGCTCGGGATTGTCTCACAAGCGTTCCCATTATGATGATAGTGGAAGCTCAGGATCCCACAAGCATGGTAAATTCAATAAGCACCACAACCACAACCGTCATCATGACAACAAACATCACCGTAGTCATGACAATGACAAGTACAAGAACCACAAGGGTGGATATAAGAGCCACCACAGTGGAAGTGGCAGTGGAAGCCAGCCTGTCAAGAAGGATATTAGTCAGGTTGAGTGTTTCAAGTGCAAGAAGATGGGGCATTATGCAAATGAATGCCCGGAAAAGAAAGTTGAAGGACCCAACAAGCCCAACCCTTTTCAAAAGGGACAAGTGAACCATATCAATGTGGAGGAAATTTATGAGGAGCCTGATGCTGTTGCTGGTAAGTTCAAACTCAATTCTGTTCAAGCATTTGTTCTCTTTGATACTGGTGCATCTCATTCATTCATATCAAGAGCATTTGTTGAAAGAAATGAACTACCGGTAGAAACTATTGGGTGTCCTATAAAAGTAAGTTCTCCTGGCGGAGAAATGATAGTGAATTCAGGATGTCATGATCTAGTCATAGAGTTTGGGAAGTATAAGTTTCCCGTTAAATTGATAATCCTAAACTCCCAAGGATTGGATGTCATTTTGGGAATGGACTGGATGACTAAGCACAAGGGAGTGATAGATTGTGCCAACCATACTGTCTCACTCACAACTCCAGAAAATAAAAGGATCAGATTCAAGACCAACTTTGAAGCAAAAAGGAGTATGCTAAATTCTCCTAAGGGGGTTAGCATAGATAGTGTGCCAATTGTGAGTGAATATCCGGATGTGTTTCCGGAAGAATTGCCTGGAATGCCACCAGATAGAGATGTGGAGTTCCTTATTGACTTGCTACCAGGATCTGGACCAGTAGCAAAGAGACCATACAAGATGTCAGTTGATGAACTGAAAGAACTCAAGAAACAACTTGGAGAGCAGTTGCAGAAAGGATTTATTCAACCAAGTTATTCATCTTGGGGAGCCCTAGTTTTGTTTGTGGAAAAGAAGGATATAAGTCAAAGGTTATGTATAGATTACCGTTCACTCAATGAGGTGACTATCAAGAACAAATATCCTTTGCCTAGAATCAATGACTTGTTTGATCAGTTAGAAGGAGCTTGTGTGTTCTCAAAAATTGATCTTCGGTCAGGTTATTTCCAACTCAAGATAAGAGAGCAAGACATACCTAAAACAACTTTCACCACAAGGTATGGATTGTATGAGTATACCGTGATGCCATTTGGTTTGACCAATGCACCAGCATACTTCATGAATATGATGAACAAGGTGTTCATGGAATTTCTTGATAAGTTTGTTATCATTCTCATCGATGACATTTTGATCTACTCCAAGAGCAAAGAAGAACATGAAGGACATTTGCGTTTGATACTTGAGAAGCTTAGAGAGCATAAACTTTATGCCAAATTCAGCAAGTGTGAATTCTGGTTGAATGAAGTTGGATTTCTTGGACACGTTGTGTCAGGAGATGGTGTTGCAGTTGATCCTGCTATAGTTTCGGCTATAACTGAATGGGAATCTCCCAAGTCAGTGAAAGAAGTTCGTAGTTTCCTTGGCTTAGCAGGTTACTACAGAAGATTCATTGAGAATTTCTCCAAGGTAGCTAAGCCTATGATAGAATTGCTAAAGAAAGACAAGAAATTTGCTTGGTCTGAAGGTTGTGAACTCAGCTTCCAAGAATTGAAGAAGAGACTTGTGACAGCACCAGTCTTATGTCTACCAGACTTGGAAAAAGATTTCCAAGTGTATTGTGATGCATCTCATCATGGTTTGGGTGCAGTACTTATGCAGAAAGGAAAAGTTGTGGCTTATGCCTCGAGACAACTCAAAACTCATGAAGTAAACTACCCTACTCATGATTTAGAGTTAGCCTCTGTTGTCCATGCACTCAAAACATGGAGACACTATCTTTTGGGAAAGCGATGTGAAGTGTTCACAGATCACAAGAGTTTGAAGTATATCTTCACCCAGAAAGAAATTAACATGAGACAAAGGAGATGGCTAGAACTCATCAAATACTATGACTTGAGTTTACAATACCACCCCGGTAAAGCAAATGTTGTAGCGGATGCTCTAAGCCGTAAGTTTTTTGTGAATGGCCTCACTAAGGGAGAATTGCCAGATGATCTGTGTGCCCAATTCAGAGATCTCATATTGGAGATTGTGCCTGAAGGACATCTCATGTCTTTGGATGTTCAACCCACTTTGTTGGACAAGATCAAAGAAGCCCAGAAGACTGATAAGGAAATTGAAGAGATTAAGGAAAAGATCGGCAAGGGAAAAGCCAAAGGATTCCATGAAGACGAACATGGTACTTTATGGCATGGAAAACGTATCTGTGTTCCACAAGATCCGGAGCTTAGGAAACTGATTTTACAAGAAGCACATAACTCACCGTATTCCATTCATCCGGGAAAAACCAAGATGTACATGGATATGAAAGAAAGATTTTGGTGGAATAATATCAAGAAGGACATCGTCGAACATATTGCTTTGTGTGATGTGTGTAGTAGAGTGAAAGCGGAACATCAGAAACCAACAGGTTTGCTTCAACCACTACCTATCCCTGATTGGAAGTGGGACAAGATTGGTATGGATTTCATTACCGGATTGCCAAGGACCCGGTCAGGATATGATTCTATTTGGGTAGTAGTGGATCGCCTAACTAAAGTGGCTCATTTCATACCAGTGAAGACAACTTATACAAGTGCTAAATTGGCCAAGATCTATATGAGTAGAATTGTATGTCTACATGGAGTACCCAAGAGTATTGTGTCATATAGAGGAACCCAATTCACTTCTCATTTTTGGAGGCAATTACATGAGTCATTGGGAACGAGGTTGGAATTCAGCACCGCTTTTCATCCTCAAACTGATGGACAAACAGAAAGGACTAATCAGATTCTTGAAGATATGTTGAGGGCATGTGCCCTAGACTATGGAGCCAGTTGGGATGAAAGTCTTCCTTACACAGAATTTTCTTATAACAACAGCTATCAAGCCAGCATTGAGATGACACCATTTGAGTTTCTCTATGGGAGAAAATGTACCACCCCATTGCTATGGAATGGTGTGGGAGAAAGAAGTTTGTTCGGACCAGAACTCATCAAAGAAGCTGAAGAGAAAGTCAAGCTGGTTAAGGACAGATTAAAGATAGCACCGTCCCGACAGAAAAGCTACGCAGATCCTAAGCGTAGAGAAGTCACCTATGAAGTTGGTGATAGAGCTTATCTTAGAGTGTCACCACTTCGTGGAGTGAAGAGATTTGGTGTCAAAGGTAAATTGGCCCCAAGATATGTTGGGCCATTCAAGGTTCTAAGTCGCAAAGGAGAAGCAGCCTATGAGATTGAATTGCCAGAGTCTTTGTTAGCTGTTCATAATGTGTTTCATGTGAGTCAGCTTAAGAAATGTCATCCAGAAATGGAAGAAACTTCTTTGAAGGATACTATACCTTTGGAAGAGGTTCAATTGGAGAGTGATCTCACTTATGAGGAGAAACCTATCAAGATTCTTGAGACTGCAGAAAGAGTCACACGGACTAAGACTATCAAGATCTGAAGTTCAATGGAACCATCATTCCGAAGAAGAAGCAACATGGGAAAGAGAAGATGATCTTCGGAAAGACCACCCTCACCTATTTGCTAGCCAATCCAAATCTCGAGGGCGAGATTCACCTTAAGGGGGTTAGATTTGTAACATCCCTAAAATCATGTTTCAAACTCATGCATATCATTCATGCATCCATGATCATGTAGAGTTAATTTCAAACAAACCAATTCAAAAACAGGAGCATTTGAGCTCATTATTTTATGTGATCAGCATTTAAAATAAATGCTACTCTCCAATGAGAGATTGTTGTTCATTGAACCAAACCTTGTTGTCTTATTCCTCTCTGATTATATTGCTAGATTGCTAAGGTTTAAACCAAAGTTTCAAAACAAATATGGTTTGAAAACCAATTTCAAAACCTATTTAAAACTAGAGCTATGTCACTGCTTATTTTATTTTATTCCAAGTGACCAGGCCAATTCAAAGTGACCACTTGGTTTTATGCCCATAATTGTGAGTGTTGCACTCTACAAAAATCCTGAAAAGATTTGAATTCAAACAGCTTTTGAAATCATTTGAAACTGATTCCTGAAATTGCAAACAGAAAAAGAAAAGGAGAAAAGAAAATAGAAAAGGGGCCGGCGCCACCTTTCTAGCCCAACAACAGAATCAGCCCACTAAGCCCACCCGGGTTCCCCCTTCTCTCTCTCACTCGCAGACAAACCCGCCAAGTCAATGACCGCCTGACCCCACCTCCTCTCTGTTTCACTCGCTGACAAGTGGACCCTGCGACCACGTCGTCGTCGTCTTCAATCACGCGCGGCCGAGGCGCTCGCTCCGCCGTTACCTCGCCGCAGTCACTGCGGGCTTAATTGCCATTGATTCTGCGCGTAATCGCCGCCCCCTCCTGCCTACTTAACCCCCTCTGCACCGCGAGCATTTCCCCTCATCTAGCGCCATCACTCTGCCACCAGGCTGCCCATATTCGCTCTTGCACCGCCACAGGCAGAACCCACTCCGGCGACCAATCCTGGTGAGTTCCATGCGCCCCTTCTCTCTGGTTCATGCGAACAGCTTTACAACCTCTGCAGATGGAAGAATCTAAGTACTTAGCCATGTCCCTAGTAAAGGACAATTTGAGCATCAAGACATGGAAGCTATCAAGAATCTCCTCATCCCAATTTCTAAGTAAAACTTGTGGTTGAACAAGGGTGAAGGACCCCAATGTCTATTGGTGGTTCCTTGGGAAAAGTTTTTGACAAATAAAAACTTAGTGTTTTCAACTAATAGGCAAAACCCATTTTGAGCAAAGCAAGCCTAAGCTACACTTAGCCAAATTGCATATAGTATCTAGTCCACCAAAATTATACTAAGGTATCACTTGCCAATACTATTCCAATGTATTGACCCACTGTGGCTGTAACTTGTGATGTTGCAGGTTATTCTGATGAGGATTAGGAGTCATGAGTCTACACTCAACATGTTTGCTTGTGGCACATGAATATGAAGACTTTTATCTATTTACTTATTTAAACTCTTGTACTAGGCCTGTGGCCATGGAGTTGTAAAGACTATGTTTGTCTCTGGAATGACTGTAATAATGACCTTTGTTTCTGTGTACTTCATCTTAAATTGTGGATGCTAGCATTGATCCAGGGATTAGCATTGCAATCACAGGGATCCTTTTCCTTTATAAAGGAGGGATCTTACATCATTCTTGGCACTAAAACAAATAAAACGGATAAGGAGAGGTCATTACTAAAGTAATAACTTCCAAGACTCAAGAGAACTCTTGGATTATCTCCCAATAAGTACTTTTCTTTAACGCCTTTAAGTTAGGCACAAGAAACAAGAATCAAGTATTTTCAAATGAAGAAGCATTAACATCTCTCTTGCTCCTACCTTTCTTACCCTTTTTCTTCTCTTTAGGGAATATATGATTGATTACTGGAGGAGAAAAATGCATAATTCCTTTTCCCACATCTATTATTGCTCCAAGGTGTTTCAACAGGGATCTTCCAAGTGTAATCTGTCCTTTTCCTATACATTCAATAACAAGATAATCAGTAGACACCATTTTCCCTGAGATTTTTGTAAACACACCTTCAGCTATTCCAATGGGTAATAAAGTTGCATTGTTGGTAAGATATATTTATTCCCCTCCTTTAGAAAGTCCCCAAAGACTCAAAGACTCATAAATATCTTTAGGCATAAGGCAAAATTCAGACATGATATCACAACGAGCATCAAAAGTTGCACTATTTATAGAGACTTTGATTGTAGGAAACCACTTTGAAGGCTCGGAGTTTATTGGAACATAACCATGGTGCTCTCTAAGTGTGTGATAGCAACTATTCAAAGCATTAATACTGGACTCAAGAGTGTTTAACCTAACATAAATGTCTATAAAAGAAGAATCGGACTTGCCAGACATATTATAAATTATAATCAATCTCTTTATAGCATCTAAATCTTCATCCTTAGTACAAAGAAAAATATCTTTCTCACCCACAACATCCAAAGCATATCTATAACAAAGAGCAATACCGTGGTAGAAAATATTAATAACCAAGCTAAGACTCATCTTAGGCTGAGTTTCCCTTTGTAAAGCAGAGACTCCAGACCAAGCTTCTTTGAAACTCTCTCCACTTCCTTGCTTGAAATTAAAGATCCTTTCCATAGGTGACACAGGGATTGGACAAAAAACAGACATAGTAGCAACTAGAGCAGGGTCTAATTTTTGTGTGTGTTTTTGATAAAGGAAAGCAAACCAAACTAAACTATTTTTTTTGGAGTTTTTGATAAAAAGAGGCAAACAAAACCAAGCAAAAGAAACTAAGCAAAACAAAAACAAAGTAAAGAGAAAGGTTGAGAAGGACTCCCCTTGTGAAGACGTCCTTAGCCTCCCCGGCAACAACGCTAGAAATAGCTTGATGAGTGCGTGAACACTTCGTTGGGAGACCCCAAGAGGAAGGTATGATGAGCACAGCATCAAGTTTTACCTTAATAAGAAACCAAGGTTATCGAACCACTAGGAGGAAGGAAACGACTCAAAGGTGTTGCAAGCAACTTGGAGACCTGCACAACTCAAACTCAAGACTTTGCCCCAGCGAACAGTGAGGTTGTCAATCTCACCGATTTGCTGTAACAAAGGATTAACTGTATGGTGTGAAAGGTAACAGTGGTTTACAGAAAGTAAACAGTAATAGTGGAAGATGTATCAATGGTAAAGATTGGACCAGGGTCCATAGTTCACTAGAGGTGTTTGTAACACCCTAGTTTTAGCTAATCCATAATTAGGGTTGTTTGTGCATTCATGAGCATCATTCTATAAAATTCATGCATTGAATAAATAAAGATAAAACCCTAAACCCTAGTTTTCTCCCCTCTCTTTGAAAACACATTCAAATGGTTTGAATTTCGAAAATTACCAAAATGTATGGAACCCAAATTGTTATAAGGGTCCTTGCAATATTTTATGTATTTTACAGGTGTTCTGGTATTTTTGAAATATACAAAACAGATTTCATATAAAAATTACAAAGGAGATAATAAAAACAGAAATGGAAAACAGTTTGCAGGAAATAAAAACGTTTCCTAAGCTACTGGGCCGCATCCCAACCTCTTCCTCTCTCCTCTCCCGCCACTCGCGCAGCACCTAGCGGCCAGCACCATCCCGCAGCCGGCCCAACTAGGCCCGCGTACCCCTTCGCCAATCTTTCCGTCGTCTTCCACCTCGCGCCAGAAGGACAAGCTGCTCGCTGTCGCCGACGACGCCGTCCGTCCAAGCCGCGATGCACGCTACCGACGTGCCGACGTCTATAAGTACTCCCTCGATCCACGGAGACGAACCCTAGCTTCTCTTCTTCCCCGTTTTCCTCTACTGGACGAACCCTAGCCCCAAACCTCGCCGGCGCCCCGATGTTCCCGAGCTCCTCACACCCAGCCGAGGCTACTGCCGTGACCGCCGTCGTCGACTTGTTCGATTGCCCCCACTCTCGCAAGACGGGGAAGCTCCTAGATGCCCAATCGCCACCTCCTTCCCCGTCTCCGGCCGCCGTCGCCACGGGTGATTCCGGCCTCCCCCGAGCTCCCCGAGCCCTCCACGAGCATCACGGTGAGCCTAGGAACCCGCCAGTACCCTCCCATCTCTCGTTTGCTTCCTGCAAGGAGCTTCCGTCGTGTTCTGCCGTTCGCCGCCGTCGGGCACCGCCGTAGCAGCTTCTCCGGCGACCATACCCGGGTGGCGCCACCTCTATAAGGTTCGCCACGTCGTGCTGTGTCCAGCATGCCTATCTGCGCTTCCCAGTTCGCCGCCAATCGCCCTTCCTGCCACCGATCCGTGGCTCACCGCCGATGTGACGTCGCCCTGACGTCAGCCTGCGGGGTCAGCCCGGTCAAACTAGCCCCTGACCCCACTTTGTGTGCGTAGCTGCTGATGTGGCTTTGGCCCCACACGTCAGCCTCTCTGGCTAGGAGAAGCCCTGGTGTAAAAAGTTTCAGTGTTGATTTAATAAATCCAGAAAATTGTTTTAATAATTTCAGAAATTGAATAAATCTTGTAAAATCAATATCTAATTATTTATAAGTCAGAAAAATATGTATAATATATCAAAATGTTCATAAAAATGATAACTATCTATTATATATATATATTCATGCATTGATCAACAAATTTAATGACAAGTTTAATTAGAAGAACAAACCAACCCCTTTCATATAGATCCGGAGCTTCTCTGAGTTAGGGTTTGCGCCCCTCGGAACCCCGTTTAAATTGTAGAGCATGCTATAGGGTTTCATTCCAATGAAATTTAACTTGTCATATCATCATCCTTGTTTGAGCATTGCATCGATGCCATGTGTTGATTGTTTCCCTTTCTTTCCGGTGTTTGGTTCTTCTCGGTAGAATACGATATCGAGATCGAAAACCGAGATCAAGACCGTCGAATATCGAAGAACAATACTTGACCAACTATAATCAAGTCAAGTACAAGGCTCCCGAAGATCTGCTTATCTGTTATCAACAGGCAAAGGCAAGCATAGCCTCACCATGATATAATCCTATGATTTGGAAAGCATTTTAATTCCTGCCATGATGCATACGATTCTAGTGTGGTCTTTTATCGATAGATAGAGTATCCTATCTATTGCATTACTCCCTTTGAACTTATATTACCTGATCCACTGCTCCTAGCATAACTAGTTTTTTCTTGTGTGCACTGCTAGAGCTTTTATCTGTGTCTTGCTTAGCCATGCATAACTGTCAGTACTGGTTCATCCAGATGATGTATCAGATGCAGAGAATCTAGTATGACAGGAGAACGTGATGAGATGATATCAGAGGTGATATGAGATTAAACATGCTAAGGCTTGTATGGGAGGCCACGGTGGGATGTGGTTTTTCTAGTCCCATGCTCGCCACCACTAGGAACCGAGTTCTTGCCTTTGGAACCGAGGTGAGCGTACAACCACACAGGGCCTGGAAAACCTCACGAGCAACTAACTTGCCTAGTAGGTTCCATGAGTCACATAGTTCGGGCGTTCCATTCGACATATGCATAGAAAACCTTTTGAAAGATTTGCCGGGTGAAGGTGCATTCATAACAGGTAGGGAAGCGTGGACCGGGTTGCTTGGGGTTGATAGAGCCCCTGGTAAACCAACCTCGCCTCGGGATTTGACCCATTATGGCGGAACCATCCTTATTGCATGACTCATGGTCTCAGCGAAACCAAGGTAAAGGTCATGTCTAACCACCCTCTGTCGTCCTTCCAAGGAAGAGGGCTAATCATTGTGGCATTAAGAGAAGGTTAGTACGTGTGGGTAAAGTTGTACACCCCTGCAGGGTAATAATCTTTTCGAAAAGCCGTGTTCACGGTTATGAACGACTTGGTGACCGGACTCAAGATCATAGAGAACTATAAACTAATCATAAAACTTGGCAGATCAACGTGTGCTTAAGGATGCTTCCTCATGGGTACGAGGGGGTGATCCTAGTTAGGTTTGAGATGATTATTACTTGGTGGATATCAAAATATGATGATCAATACTTTGGATATGTCGCTCTCTTATCCCCTTTTAAAATACTCTGAATAGACGAGCTTCTTCTTCTCTCTCTTGTTTTATAAACAAAGATGGCTTTATGCAAAACAACTCCACCAGCCATAAGTCTTGTGGAGTACACCCTGTACTCACCCTTGCTTTGTTGATACTTTTGGCTGAGTAAGTGCTCCCTTGAAGACGAGTTCCATACTACATAGACATCGATGAGTAGCTTGGGGTTCCTGACCGGCAGCCTGGAATCTATGGTATGTGACGTCATCGTTATGCTTTAGGTCTCTTAGGCTATTTGTTAAGTTTGCTATACTTAATAGCATAATTTTCCTTCCGTTGTTTGATGTTTGTGGTTAGTGACCTCTGCTTGTAATAATTTGGTTCTCTGCTCAGTTATGAGCTTGCTGTAATAACTTTTGTGTTGTAGGGTCACTGATGTGTTACGATTCTTCACCGGATATCCTCGAGCTCAAGGTTAAGCTTATGGCAGATGGGGGTTTGGGATTTGTTTAGCCTTGATCCCGGGGGTATCATAGGAAAACCTTGCTATTGGTCGATGTTGAGTCTAGTGTTTGTGAAAAATATTTTAAAAGCTAAAAAGTATTTGCGAAAACTCTAGTATGCTTCTTTTACTCCTTATCCAGTTTCGCCCTAACTTTGGGTTATCTTATCTAGTGTTGACTTTGAAAAGTTTTGATATCTCTTCTAATCTTTCAAAGCTTGGGTGCCATCTAGGCATGTCATTTCTAAGCCAGTTGACCTAGTGTTAAGTTCTTTAGAGTTGTGTGTGTGTCATGAATTCCTTGCTCCTTTTTCTCTGCTTCATTTGAGAGATTTCTTTCTATCAAGATCTCTCTATCCTTTGGACCCACAATATTATATTGTTGGATCTGCAGTGTTCTGTTCTAGGCTTCGAGGTTTCCTTTTGCCTCGTGTGTCTCCTTTTCGTTTGGATGAGTACTTCAGAAGTCGTTTCTTCTCTTGGAAGCTACCTCGTGATTGCTATCTTGCAGTGTACGCTGTGTCACTCAAGTAGTAGTTATTCCTTTCTCGGGTTTTAACCCTTGGACTTGAATCTAAGATCCCGGATTGTGCTGGATTCTATCATTGTGAATCATGTACATGAAGCTGACCTTTAACCCAAGATCATTCCTTTGACCCCTGTATTTAATGTTCACACAATACCTCAGGGTGGCTTGAATTACAATTCTATCCTTCAAGCTTGTGGTCTTTGTCGCGATTGAATTGTGACAATGAAGGACTTCCCCTACCACATGCTATGGCAGATGTTCTTTAATGGAACCAAATAGATCACGACAAGAGTACTCCTCGAGAGTCTCACCTCTATATTGGTGACTTGCCACACCCTTCCCTTTCTTTGCAGTGGTTTTTGGAAGTTGATAATCTATGCATTCACATCTTGGGATTCTATCCTGAGTATGTTATTTTCCCTCGTTGTTTCCGACCTTTGTCTACCAGTTGGTAACCAAGTAGTAAATGTGCATTGGTGTCTTCCGATGCAAGATACTCTTGTGGTCCGTTAAGACAAACCATTTCGGGATGTTACGAGAAAAAAACTCCAGTACCTTGTCATATCTAGGACCAGGTTAAAGTGTTGTAGTCCGCAGATAAAGAGGCATTGATTGTCTCCCATCTGTTCTACCTTAACGTATCACAATCTTTTATACTAAGAGGTTTTGCTGAGATTCATAACTCTCTTAATGAAGTGATGCTCTTACACATAGTTACTCACACTTCCTCGACCCGAGATTCCTAGGCTTTCTCTTCATGATAAATATTTACTAGATGCTTCTTGTGCTGGATCATTCGCACACATGAAGGAAGAAGCTAAATGGGATCTCTTAGACCATATTCAAGATAACACTAAAGCTTGGGAGAATGACATAGGAATAAAGTCAGGTATAAACTATGATTATGAATGCATTAAATCTTTTATGGGAACTGATGACTTCCGTGATATTAGCAATGAGTTTGGTCTTGATCCCCAAGTTATTGAAAAATGTTTTAAGGCCTTTGCCTCTTATATTGAAATTCCCAAGAAAGAGTGGGACAAGTACCATGCTCCTTATAAAGACATTGTTACCCATGTTCCTGCCAGCGTAGAGGTTTGTACTGTTGACCCTATTTTGCCTGAACCTTATGTTGAGAAACTCCCCTTTCCTTCCAAGGTAAGGGAGCATTCTATTATGGCTAATGTGGTTAGAAAAAGCGCAAAGAAAACTGTAGGGTCCAATGAGCTTATTGATATTGAGCCTGTGGTAGCTATTGTGAAAGATCTTGTCACTAGAAATATAGAGGATGAGCCTATTGTCTTATGTGAAGACGCTACTAATATTGTTTCTCACCCTAAGGAAGTTAGAAAAGCTAGTGTCCCTATGCTTTCTGTTAAAATTGGTAGTCATAGCTATTATGGTTTATGTGATATTGGTGCTAGTTCTAGTGCTATTCCTTATGAGCTTTATAGGGAAATTATGCATGATATTGGTCCTTGTGAGCTTGAGGACATTGATGTGGTTATTCACCTTGCTAATAGAGAGCAAGTTTGCCCCATTGGGATTGTAAGAGATGTGGAGGTCCTTTGTGGTAAGATTAAATATCCTGCTAATTTTCTAGTACTTGGTAAAGAAGCTAGTAAAACCTATCCTATTATCTTTGGTAGACCCTTTCTAAATACTTGTGGGGCTATCATAGATTGTAGGAAGGAAAAAGTGTTGACTAAGTTGGCTAGAGAGTCTTATGAGTTTAATTTTTCTAAATTTTCCAAAACTCCTTATGAAAATGAACTGCCTAATGAGGATTTCAGGGTTAAAAAACTTTCTGCTGTTTATCTTGCTCCTAACAATGCCTTGCAGCAGTTTATGGAAGATCATGAAAGCGATGTATTCATGAAGGAAATAAATGAGATTGATGAGGTTTTCCTTCGTCAGCCGGAACAGCTTAAGCATAATATACATGTGGAAGATTTGGGTACCACACTACCACCTAAAGGGGACCCTGTTTTCGAACTAAAAACTTTACCTAATGATCTTAAATATGCTTATCTTGATGATAAGAAAGTATATCCTGTTATTATTAGTTCTAAACTTTCAGGAAAGGAAGAAGAAAGCTTATTGGAGATACTGAAGAAACACCAAGGAGCTATGGTCTATACTCTTGACGATTTAAAGGGGATTTCTCCTACTATATGTCAGCATGCTATTAATATAGAGGCAGATGCAAAACCAGTTGTTGAGCACCAACGCCGTCTAAATCCTTAGATGAAGGATGTGGTAAGAATTGAGGTATTAAAACTCCTTGATGCTGGTATTATTTATCCTATTGCTGATAGTAAGTGGGTTAGCCCTGTTCATTGTGTTCCCAAGAAAGGGGGAATAACTATTGTGCCTAATGAGGATAATGAGGTTATACCCCAAAGAGTAGTGGTTGGGTATAAAATGTGCATTCATTTTAGAAATATTAATAAAGTTAAAGAAAGATCATTATCCTTTGCCCTTTATTGATCAATGCTTGAGAGGTTGTCCAAAAAGACTCACCTTTTCTTTCTTGATGGTTATTCTAGGTTTTCTCAAATTGCTGTGAAAGCACATGACCAAGGGAAAACTACTTTCACTTGTCCTTATGGTACTTATGCTTATAGGCGTATGCCTTTTGGTTTATGTAATGCTCCTGCTAGCTTTCATAGATGTATGTCTGCTATCTTTCATGGTTTTTGTGAAGAAATTGTGGAGGTTTTCATGGACAATTTTTCCGTCTACGAAACTTCTTTTGATAACAGTTTTCACAACCTTGATAAAGTTTTGCGGAGATGTGAAGAAGCCAACCTTGTTCTTAATTGGGAGAAATGCCATTTCATGGTTAATGAAGGGATTGTTCTTGGACACAAGATCTCTGAAAGAGGCATTGAAGTTGACAGACCCAAAATTGAAGCAATTGAGAAGATGCCTTGTCCTAGAGATATTAAAGGTATTCGTAGTATCCTTGGTCATGTTGGTTTCTATAGGAGGTTTATTAAAGATTTCTCCAAAATTTCAAAGCCCCTTACTAATCTTCTTCAAAAAGATGTACCTTTTGTTTTTGATGATGATTGTAAGGAAGATTTTGAAACTTTGAAGAAAGCTTTGACAACTGCTCCTATTGTCCAACCACCTGATTGGAGTTTACCTTTTGAAATCATGTGTGATGCTAGTGACTTTGCTGTGGGTGCTATCCTTGGACAACGTGTTGACAAGAAGCTGAATGTTATTCATTATGCTAGCCAAACTCTGGATGCTGCTCAAAAGAATTATGCTACTACTGAAAAAGAGTTCTTAGCTGTAATCTTTGCCTGTGATAGTTTAAACCGTATATTGTTGATTCTAAGGTTACTATTCATACTGATCATGCTGCTATTAAGTACCTTATGACAAAGAAGGACGCTAAGCCCAGGCTTATAAGGTGGGTGTTGCTTTTGCAAGAGTTTGATCTGCATATTGTGGATAGGAAAGGCGCTGATAATCCTGTTGATGATAATTTATCTCGTTTGTAAAACATTTCTTTTGTCCCATTGCCTGTTAATGATAATTTTCCAAATGAGCAGTTAGCTGCAATAAGGGTAAGTCCGCATGAGAGTCCTTGGTATGCTGATTATGCTAACTTTATTGTTTCCAAGTATTTCCCTCCAACCTTTACAGCTCAGCAAAGAAGGAAATTCTTTTATGATCTAAGGCATTACTTTTGTGATGACCCACACTTATATAAAGAAGGAGTAGATGGCATTATGCGAAGATGTGTTCCAGAATTTGAACAACAAGAGATATTGAGAAAATGTCATGGCAGTGCTGATGGAGGACATAATGCTAGGGATAGGACCGCACAAAAGGTTTTACAATCTGGATTTTGTTGGCCTACCCTTTTTAAAGATGTAAGGAAGTTTGTCTTATCATGTGATGAATGCCAACGAGTAGGTAACATCTCTAGTCGCAATGAAATGCCTATGAATTATTCTCTTGTTATTGAACCTTTTGATTGTTGGGGATTTGACTTTATGGGGCCTTTTCCTCCTTCAAAAGGGTATACTCATATTCTTGTTGCTGTTGACTATGTTACAAAGTGGGTAGAAGCTATACCTATAAACAGTGCTGATGGTAAGACCTCTTTGAAAATGCTTAAAGATGTCATTTTTCCTAGGTTCGGTGTGCCTAGATATCTCATGACTGACGGAGGCTCTCATTTTATTCATGGGGGTTTTAGAAAAACTCTCGCTAAGTATGATGTAAACCACATAATTGTTTCAGCTTATCACCCAAAAACTAGTGGGCAAGTAGAACTTTCCAATAGGGAAATTAAATCTATCTTGCAGAAGACTGTCAATAGATCTAGAAAAAAATGGGATAAAAAGTTGAATGACGCTTTGTGGGCTTATAGAACTGCTTATAAAAATCCTATGAGGATGTCTCCTTACAAAATGGTCTATGTGAAAGCTTGTCACTTGCCTTTAGAATTAGAACACAAAGATTATTGGGCAGTGAAAGAGTTGAATAGAGATTTTAGACTTGCTGGTGAGAAAAGACTGCTCGACTTAAGTAATCTAGATGAGTGGAGAGTTGAAGCTTATGAAAATGCTAGGCTTTTTAAGGAAAAAGTAAAAAGGTGGCATGATAGGAGAATTCTCAAAAGGGAGTTCCATGTTGGTGAGAAAGTTCTTTTGTATAGGTCTCGTCTTAGATTTTTTGCAGGGAAACTACTCTCAAAATGGGAAGGACCTTTTGTTATCAAGGAAGTATACCGCTCAGGTGCCATCAAAATCTCTTCTCTAAAGGATGACACAACACAGGTGGTTAATGTTCAAAGACGAAAACATTATATTTCTGGAGATTCTTATAATGAAGACGTGGATGTTATTCAAATGGTGACTCGAGAAGAATTTATCAGAAGCCAAACACCAGAAACTGTAGAGTTCGTCTTTGAATAGGTAAAAGTGGTGAAAACAGAAGTTCGTGAAACTCCAATCTTTTTATATTTTTTGATGTTTTTAATACATAAGGAAGACTACGAGATGGAACTGAAGAGGAACTGGAGGCCGGGGTGGCCAAACCCACCCCAGGCGCGGGCCCACCTTGCCCCGCGCCTGGAGGGGGTGTGCCACCCCCGGGCCCCGACTCCGCCTCGTTTCCGTATCAGAACCTTCCTTATGCCTTGAAACTTCGTAATATATAACCCCCCAGGTTCCCCGAGGTTCTTGCATCGTATTCTCGTCGTGTTTTCGTTTCGATCTGTTTCTGTCAGGAAAATTCTTAGATTTGGAGCCTCAATGTCTTCCTATGGATCACCCACAGAGGATTCCTCTACGGACATCCTCAACCCGTCATGTATGAGTTGAGGATTCATCCCAAAGAGTTGATCCTCAAGGAGGGGATGGTACATATGAAAGAAGTTCAAGGGCCTAAAGGAGAAGGCAGTCTGGAAGACAGGATGGAAGCATTGGAACAGGAAGTTTTCAGGTACAAGAAGATGGCAGAATGCAAAGTGGACGTTATTCACAAGATAAGTTCAGAACTCATCACCAAGCACGAGGGAGAAGTTGCTGAGCTCCGAGAAGAGATATTCTCACTCCGTCAGACCACCAATCAATTGCAAGCACAACTCTATGACATACAGAACCAAAACTGTGAGTATGAGGCTAGATTTGATCGCATAAGCTCTGCTGCTAGTTTCAGGATTGTACAGACAAGGACATCCTTTTTTGGATGGGGAACCATTGCCTTGGAAGTTTTATGATGACACGGCAACACCACCACCACCAAAGGAGTAATTCATCATCATGTTCGGCATCCCCTTGGCTTGTTCCAAGCTTGGGGGAGTGCCGTGGTATCACCACCATTATCTTTTATATTTTACCTTTTTAGTGGATTCATATCTGTGGTAGAGAGGTTATCTTATATTTTGGTTTGCATGTGGAAGTATCTCTCCTTTAGTTGATTATCTATGTACCATTTGGCGTGAGTGCCTTTATTGAATAATAATGAGAAGTCTCATCTTTTATTTTTTGCACTTATTTTAGTTTGCAATCTCTATTATATGATGGATCTTGTTGATCAGTATTGGCACCACTTTGGGAGCATCAAGTGGATCTAAATTGGTTTTGGCAAACCAAGTGCTGGTTAGTAGCATACCTTTTGAAGTTTGAAAGAAAAAGAGAAAAAGCTTACAGATATTTTGTATCATTTGTTTTCGTTCTTGTTGGCTCATAAGCTTAGTATTCTTTATTTAAGATTCTTTTGTGTTTTCAAGGAAGATTGCATGTTTGTCTTTATTACTTGTATGTTTGCTTGTTTATTTCAACTCTCTTGCTTGCTACCCAGCCTTGCTAGCCAAAAAACCTGTTTTGAGAAGGCATACTTCTCATGTTTCCAAATCCCTTTGAACCAAAACTTTTGCCACTTGTGTCCCCCATATCTACCTAATAGCTATTGCTATTACAAGCAAATTCTCAAGCTTCATCTACCTTTCGAATTAAAAAGTATTTTGTTATGTGAAAACTAGTTAGTAAAGCTCTCACGAACTTGATGGCACCCTTTATTTCTTGCCCCTAATAGACTTGAACCATTGTGCCATCGAAGTTGTATATGCTTGCACCTATACATTGGAATTAGCAGAACCGTGCTGTCACGGGGAACGTTTTCAACATTGCACTTGTACTCTGTACACAGTTGATATCATGCTCTTTTGTCTATGGATGTCAACGATGTGAAATAAAAAGAGAACTTGTAAGTCCATGGAGTTTGTATCATGTGTTAGAGAAACGCCTGGGCCGACTAAGCCATGCCTAATCATGGTGGAAACTTGCAGCATCACCATAGTGAGATATCTATGAAGCATCCTCAATAAAAAGCTATACATATGGTAAATAAAAAGATTGCTGAGATGCTCATTGTCTACTTGCCTTGTCATTTTGGTTATGGGAAAGCTCCTGTACCATGTAAAAGGGGTACCCCATTAGCGGTTCTCAATGATATGCAAATACACAATGACAAGAACGTACCTGTGACCAAAGTTGAGTAGCATGAGGAGTGGCCCTCATATTCAAGGGACATGAGATTGCCAACTTATATTTCGTCAAGCATATACTCCATCTTTGTGCACTTTAACCTTAATCATCTCAAGATGCCTATGATAGGGGCAATGAGGGCTCAAAGCTAGAAAGTACCATAATATTTTGGAAGCTCTTTATGACTTGTAATCCCTGCTTCCCTCTAAGAAGGGATCTTTCTCCCACTTCCAAGTTGAGTCAGTAAACCTACTTCCTATCTATCTCCAGCAAGCATTTGAGTTGTTGTGTTTCAAGCATTCATATGGTGATTTATTGAATCATGTTCTTTGTCTTCCTTGTTTGCACAAAACTCTTATCTATTGAGTATTACTTTGAAGGCCTTCACTTGTGAAAAACCTTTTTGAGCAAAGAGTGCTCCTATTTTGAAACTTCTACAAAAAGCTTTTTGTGAAACTATTTGCTAGGTGTTCTCTGACCAAGAACAAGTTTGCCAATTCCAATTATGATTTATCTTTATGCATCTCTATTGTGACTGCTGTACTTGGTTGCAAGCTAAGTTATATAATGGTGAGTTGCTTTCTTCTATGAGTTGTGCAATGGTAAATGTGATGCTTCTTGTTAGTATTCTTTTATCGACACTTCACTCCATAAACCTGTGGACATGTTTACTGAGCTCAGTTTTCGCTTGGGTACAAGCGAAGTCTAAGCTTGGGGATTTGATACGCCCAATTTGCATCACCTTTCTATACCATAATTTACCTCTATTCATTGATATATGTATTATTATGAGGTATTACTTATGGATTTTCATCTGTTTATGCATGATGGATGATTCTTGGAGGATGGACTGCCGGAGTCTGGATTCTAATGGAAAAGAAGGAGTTTCAGTGCAATTTCGCGAAGATCAGAAAAATACCAGAAAAATATGGAAACATATTATTTTACCAGAAGACGAAGGAAACCAGAAGGAGGAGCGAAGAGGGGTCGCAGGGGGCCCACACCCCCTAGGCGCGAGCCCTCCTGACCCGGCGCCTAGGGCAGGTGTGGCCCAATTGCCCGACCTCCGACTCCGCCCCTTCGCCTATATCTTCCCTACAGAACCCTAAGCCTGGGGGAGCGACCAAAGATAGATTTCCGCCGCCTCTGGGGGTGGAAAACACCGAGAGAGAAAGATCTCTCCCGCAGACAGATTTCTGCTGGGGGAATTCCTTCCCGGAGAAGGGATAACGTCGCCATCAACACCATCAACAAGCTAGGCTTCATCGGGATCATCATCATCATCATACACACCATGATATCCACCAGCACCATCATCACCATTCCGTCCTGCTATAACAATTGTGTTGGATATTGCTTTAGTTCTTAGGGGAAACTTTCCCGGTGTGGATTACTATTGTAGTTGATGCTTGTGAGTTGGACCATTGGATTATTGTTTATGTTCAGATTGTTATCCATTACCATATCATCTTTGATCTTGATCCATATGATGTCTCGTGAGTAGTTCGTTTATTTCTTGAGGACATGGGAGAAGTCATGTTGTTAGTAGTGAATTTGTGTTGAGTTATTATTCAATGGTTTAGTATTTAAGATTTGGTGCTATTCTTCTAGTGGTATCTTGTGAACATCGACTACATGATACTTCACCATTTATGGGCCTAGGGGAATGCATTGTGTATTTGGCTACTAATTATGGGGTTGCCGGAGTGACAGAAACCTAAACCCCCGTTAAGACAGCTTTCCACAAGGGAGTGTAGGATCTCATAGTTTAAGGCTGTGGTTAGATTTATATCTTAATTACTTTCCTATAGTTACAGATGTTTGCAGGGGGTTTAATCACAGTATGCATTAGTCCAAGTAAGGTCGGTACATTAGCACACACCCACACAACACTTACAACACCAGAGAAGAGTACTCAGCTATTTTAAGCGAAAGCACTTGACAGAATTCCAATGTGTCCTCAAGAACATTTGGTCCTTATAAGTATTTCCACCTGCTTATCCTTTGCTAAGAAAAGATTAGGCCACTTGCTCCGTTTGTTTGTTGTCTTTATTACTTGCTCTTTGTTTTGTTGCCTTATCAGAAAACCTCTAAAAATCTGTTTGCTAAGTATTCAAGGGATTTCCTACTCCATACCATTGTTCAGCACCTTATGCTCCTCGTTGGGATCGACACTCCTATTTATCGAAAGTACTACGATACACCCCCTATACTTATGGGTCATCAGCTTACCATGGCATTTTTAAATTATTCTCCATTGCATATTATACTAACTTGGCATGTAATTTACTTATTACTCGTCATGGCATTTTTCACCCAGATTGCATTCCTTTTCCTAAAAACATCCAGAATGTCAAATGCAGCTTATACTCATGGCATTTTTCATATTTAACTTGCCATGGCCAATTCACTGCAGGCTTGATTGCATTTTTATATTAGCAAGGCATGGCATTTTCATAGTAGTGTTCATGGCATTTGTTTCCCAGACTACATTTCTTTCTTAAAATGCCATCAAAAATGGGAAATGCAACTTCTTCTACTTGGCATTATCATTGTTACCTTGGCATGGACAATTCAATATATGCCTCATGGAATTTATATTAACCTGGCATGTCATTTATGTCCTAAAAACCGCCGTCACATGGCATTTGTTTCCAGTTGCTGCACACTGCCTTTTATATTAAGCATATTGCATTTTTCTCATGGCATTTTCATGTGTATATTCATTAATCTTTCATTGCTGAACCTTGGTAATTACCATACCTCTCTTAATTTTGTTTTTCTTTTTGATTAGCATGACCGATTTATACTTTTAAATATGGCAACAGGGGTTTGAGGGTGGGAGATTGGTATGAAGGCAGGTTTCCACGAAATTACTTGGCTTTTAAAGTATAATTAACATGTAAATTTTAATCTTATAACCCTATCACTTTTCTGTGAGTAGTATTACCTTCTTTTTTGCTATTGAAAGCTTAAATATCCTGCGATCTGATACAACTTTTCTGATCCAGTCCTTTGTATGCTACTCTTGTGTGAAATTGGTGGAGGTTTGGGAGGGGGGTGGGGTGGGGGGATTATGTGGGTTGTATTGGGAGGTTGGGGATCTAGTTTCAGGAGGGATTTAGGGGTGGATCTGAAGCTACGATATGGGGCGGCGGCGTTGATGCGGTAGAGTCTTCGCTAGGGAGGCATCTTGCAGTAGCTGTGGCTGGCAATTCCTGCCAGATCTCTCTTTTGAGCTAGGAGGGAATTGCGTCTAGCTTGGAGAAGAAGAAGCTTCCTAGGTTACAGTACCGAGAAGACTCATTTTGAAATCGTCGGGAGGGAAAGCATAGGTGCCGCTAGGGGCGTCGCGTGGTAGTGCTTCATCGCGATATTTTCTAGCTAGCGGCGTCGCTCGATAGGTTGCTTGGTGCGTATGGCGTCCGGTGTGGCTGCTGAGTCATGGCTCGCACTCATGCAGCTCCGCGCGCTCGCGCTCGGGCATGCCACATCGGCGTCGCGCCAGGGTGATAGCGCGCGACGGTCGCGCTATAGCACTATCGTGGGAATGACACGGCAGATGCTGCAATCGCAGCGAGTAGTAGAGCATGGGGCAAGGGCGGCCAGCCATCTGCGGTGCGAGATGAGGGCTGAGACACAAGGGTTTACCCAGGTTCGCCCCCCGGAGGGTAAATACCTACTCCTGCTAGATTGTATTATGGTGAGAGTACAATGGGGCGAGCTTGGCGGCGAGTCGCTAGGGTGTCTGATGGAACGTGTCCTCTACGCATCCTCTAGGGAGGTTTATATAGACTCACCTCCCTAGGGTTTACAGATCTCAACCAAATTAGTTAAGGATTCGGTGATTCTATGACCTAGTCCGACTGGGCCTATCTACGCTCTTGGGCCTTCAACTTCCAGTCGCTTGATTCCACGCCAAATCTTGATCCAGTCGCCGTCCCGCAGGCCCACTCGCTGGCGCTTGGGCCAGTAGGAAACGTCCTGCTGGGTATACCCCGGTAGGCATATACCCATTAGTAGTCCCCAAGACCGTCGTTGATTTGTCGCAGGCGTTCGCTGGTAGTCAGAGTATGCGGGTCCAATGCGGACGTCCAGTCGAATCGGCGGCGGACTCCTGAATAAAGAAAGAACTAGTCATTTTAGTCGCAATAACGGCGACCAACCGTGTCACAGCTCGGCGAACGGGTCGGCGAATACTCAATCACTGTTATAGTGATCGGGTCGGCGAATCATCGAGTCGCGTGGAGCGATGAGTCGAATGGATGAAGTTGGACCGTCAATTGGGGTCAAACTAGCCATTGGGTAATCCAACAGTAACTTTGGCGTAATTACCGCGTAGTAACGGCTCCCGAAACTGGCGGGTAGCAACCGCTATATAAGGAGAATGATAGGCGAACGGGGAAACACTTCTTCGTCCTTTCTCTGATCTCGCTCGTCTCCGTTTCCCACTCCGCATAGCGATCTAAACAATCCAGAGAGCCCTGACCTTCGCGAACTTCCAACCAATGGCCCCCTCTACTGAACCATGGGGAAGATCCAAATGTACTAAGGCGCTACTGGCATCCTTCGAGGAGGCCAGGATCCTCCGCACCGGCAGATGGCGCATCTCCGCGGCCGGAGAAGTGACTCCGGACCCGCGCGAGGGAGAATTCATCTGCTTCACCAGCCACCTGGAGCGGGGGCTGGGATTTCCTACTTCCCTCTTCTTCCGGCGTTTTCTGCGCCTACTACGGGATCCAGCCATCGGATCTAGGTCCGCATAGTATCGAGCAGCTCGCCATCTTCATGGCATTCTGCGAGTGCTATCTGGCCTGCAGGCCCTACTTCCCCCTGTGGCAAGATCTGTTCCATGGGAGAATCAGCCGCGAAGAGTCATGCGACCCGATGCTAGCTGCGGGCGGCCTGACATTCCAGCTGAAGTCGAAGGCGTCGTTCTTCGACCTGATGCTGCCCGCCAAGGCGGTGAACGAATGGAAGAAGTCCTGGTTCTACGTCACCGAGTCGACTCCAGACGGCGAAGTGGCACTTCCAAGGTACTCCGCCGACCGGCCCGAACCGCGTCGGCTCCAGGTCGTCAAGCTCCCGCTGGATCAACGGATGGTTGTCGATGAAATGCTGCAGACCATCTGCGGCCTGAAGAAGAAGGGCCTCCAGACCATCAACCTCTACAACTACTGGTTCGGGCGGCGGCTCGTGCCCTTGGCCCGTCGCGACCACTACATGTATGAGTATACGGGTAAGGACGATCCGACGAAGTCCTCCCTCGCTGAGTGGAAACTCGAAGACTACACGCTGGCCCTGAAGAAGATCACCCAGGCGGTGTATCTTGATGCGAAGGCCGGGGTCGCCCCCTATACTGCAAGGCGCCCGACTCCGACGGTAAGCCGTCATTTTGTCACCACTCGCAGTCGCAGATGATGCATTCACGGTTGTGCTGACGTTGTTTTGTTTTTATTGCAGTTGTTCCAAGTGGTAGAAGGGTGGCTTCCACCCGCAGACGACGAGAACTCGAGCTCGTCCATCCAAGACGGGAGCGAGTCGTCGCCCGTCAAAGGCGACGCCAAGAGCGACGAGGGTGATGACGACGACGACGACAAAGACGAGCCCATGGAAGTCGCTGCCCCCACAGTTTGCAAGACCCGCGGGCAACACCAGCACGAGCTCGAAGCGAGTAAAAGCCTCGAGCCTCAGGATGATGACGACGACGAGTTTCCTGAGCACACCTTGATGGAAGGGTTAACCTCTTGGGTGGCCTGATCTTCACGGATCTCGTGGTCAAATCGATGGGAAAGCGAGGGGAAAGGTAGAAGGTAGCGGAAGCGAACACACACCTCGCGAAGAACACGATGAACACACGCAAAACTCACATGATACAAGGCCGATTTCTCCCGAACGACGGCCACCGGTCCGATAGAATCCTCGCAAGGAAAGATCGGTCAACGTGCTCCCTCAAATCCACATCGGAGAGGGAAGAACACCTTGGGGAGGGTCTTGACAACTTGGAGACGAGACACCGAACTCCAAGACCTTGTTCAACGATGGATGCGTGATGCAAAGTCCAATCGAGGTTGGTGACGATAGTCGGTCCCCTTGGTAAAGGGGATGAGGCAAAACTAGAGATTCCACAATGGGGGTTGTCTTTAGTCTATCATCTATGCCTAAGGGATACATGAAGGGGTGGGGGCTCTATTTATAGGCCAGCCACATAAACAGGGGTAGTTTAGGGATAAAACTAGGGTTTGGACGAGCTAGAGGGGTACATGGGCCGAAGGCCCAGCTGGCGGCACGTAGGCCCATCGTGTAGGCCGGAGACTCCGGTGTAGAGTCCGGAGACTCCGGTGTAGGCCGGAGACTCCGGTGTCGTATCCGGAGTGGCGTACTGACTGTCCCCGGGTCGGTTGCTGGGGTCCGTCCGGAGGTTGGTCTGGAGACTCCGGTGCGCAGGCCGGAGACTCCGGTGTAGCAGGACCGGAGACTCCGGTGTAGGCCGGAGACTCCGGTGTCGTCTCCGGAGTGGCGTACTGACTGTCCCCGGGTCGGTTGCTGGGGTCGGTCCGGAGGTTGGTCTGGAGACTCCGGTGCGCAGGCCGGAGACTCCGGTGTAGCAGGACCGGAGACTCCGGTGTAGGCCGGAGACTCCGGTGGTTCAGCCGTGGCTTCTTCCGCCTCCTCTTCCAAGCCTCCGTCTTGTCGGGCTTGATGTTCCGGGCTTCCTCCCTTGCCTCCGTACTTGTCGGTGTGAACCTATCATGCATATGTGACGGAGTATGAAGTAGCATACCATTCAATAGGGTAGGAAGTGGGCTCGCATAGAGGAACGGATTCACCTTTGGAGTCCATGACGACTTGGCGTAAGTTGGAGACCATGATGTGGTAACGACCGTAGGTCGGGCTGCATCATCTCCTCCCCCTTCAAAAAGAGTCGTCCTCGACTCTCCATGTTCATCATGAAGTAGAAGAGGTCGAAGGACATCCTTGATCCTGGGGTTCACCATATAGTCGTCCTCGGGAAGATTGACTTGACAACACTTCAATGTTCCTTCACCCTCCATGAAGCCTACAAAGCTCACGACAAAAGCGAAGCAACACTCAAAGCGTAGCCAATTCATGAACATTATAGCATGAGTCCTCAAGTAGAAGGAAGTCACCTTAACTTATAGAGATAGCTCGATGAAGGGTATCCATAGGTAACTCTCTTCGGTTCTTCTTGTCAACATATAGTCCATAGAGGTTGACGTGTATGCATTTGTGCCTTCACACAACAAAGACCAAGCAAAATATTTTCGTGCGTGATAGAGGAGCATGTCAAATGTGGCATGTCCATTCTTGTTCACAACACTATTAGCACAATACAAGGATGGCAAATGGAATGCATATGCAAGGTCAAAGTGCATGGAAATTGTTTGAACATCATCCAAATGTGGAAACTCAAAAACTCCATATAACGTAGTAGTGGGGCACTCAAAGCATTGGATCCAAATTTCAAACAACATCTTTGATGCAAGAATATGAGAATTTGGCAAAAACACACAAGGAAGAATGTCCAAAGAAACATCATTGTGTGTGCAAACCAACCATTGGAAAGAGGAATTGTTCAACATGTTGGATGTCACACACAAATCATAAAAGAAAATTTCATGGGAGTATGGGTATCCCAAGTGGAAACAAAAACGGCATGTTTGCAAACAAACCAAATGAAAGAGCAAGTGGTCCTTATGTTTGTTGCAACAACAAGATGAGATTCTTGGAAGCTCTCATGCCAGTACATGCTCTTAATGGCATTATGGTTGCACACAAAACATCGGAAAGGTAAAATTTTCAACATTTTTGTTGCAACACACAAAGCATCAATATCCAATAGCAAAGAAACATGAATGTCACAAGGTGAGATAATACCATCAACATGCTTGCAACCAAACCATAGGAAAGAGCAATTTGCCAACATGAAAGATGCAAAACATGCAAAAGGTATCAGAGCTGGGTTCGATCTTGAACTCACTTGTGGAATACTCTCAAGAGCTCTTTTTGTCAACTCGTGCTCAACCGAGGTTGACATGATAGTGCGGGTACCTACACACATCATACACAAAAGGAAGAACGTGTGTGCATGGTAGAGATACGCATCATCCATCATGACATATCTCTTCTTGTGCACATCACCATTAATGTCAATCAAGTATGAAATAGATGCATGGTGAGTATGCAAGTGGGGAACATGCTTATCATGGAAATCATCAAAATCTCCAAAAATTGAGAAAGATATGGGGGCCATCTCATTATAACGCATATAACCAATATTGTTGCAAGCAAAACAAGTGAAATAGCAAGCATTCATCTTACCGCAAGCAACGGGAGAAATTGAATGACTAGCATGACAAGGCAAGTCCGAAGAAATTGGAGGATACACACAAGATGCATAGCATGGCATGTTTATGGAAATGATATCGCAATCAAACAATTCCACATAATCAATATTATGCAAAGGAAAAGCATCACATGGGAATGTGGATGAAGCATATGTAATGTCACAAGTATCATCCATAGCATGCATATCCTCACAATTCATCATGTCCACTAGTAGGATCATGGCATCATCAACACCCTTATTGTTACCTTGTTCATACCTCTCATATGAAGTGGGTGTTGTGGAAGTAGTGGCCTCCTTGTGGACGACTTTGTCTTCTTGATGTAGCCATGGCGTAGCATCCTCTTCATCCACCATGTACATCTTCTCCATTCGAGGCATCATTTCTTCATGGCTTGGCGCGTCTTCATCCATGGAACCTAGCACAACACAAGAGAACACACTAGAGGTAGAGGGTAAGTTGTTAGAAATCGAAATGGTCTCACTTGACCTATCAACTACCACTCTCAACTCACTAGGTGTATCTCTCATGCCCTCCAAGTGGAAGCACTCAATCTCACATAAGGTGGAGTCACTCATCTCACTCGTGTTCTCACTCAAGTGGGCTAAGTGGCTCTCATACTCACATGGGATTGGTACCACATCATCACTCAAGCATATGGGGATAGGCTCGGTTTCCTCAACTCCATGCGCCTCCTTTGGTGAAGGGAAAATCCCATGCTCACCATTCTTGACCTTGTCGCCTTCAAGGTTGGATGCCATAAGATGGGCATCATCACTCTCCTCCATGGTTGAAGGGAAATTCCCATGCTCGACCGTCTTGTGGCCATATTGTAGTGGTGTAAGTAGGCTCATGTTGTTGTCGAGAGCGGTGCTCGGATTGACTTCATCACATATGTGGCCTTGGCTTCCTCCATCTTGGAGTGTAGACATCCTCTTGCCGAACTCACCCAAGTTGGCGAAGTAGAGGTCTACATTTTCCTCGCTCGCGAGGTCGTGGAAGTCAAGCGTAGGCGTTGAAGCTTGATGGCGTGGAGGAAGGCTTGCTCTTCGTGCCATTGTGGTGGTGGCACGAGTAGTTGAAGGTGCCCTATGATGGTGTTGACGGAGGTCATTGGCGTGCCTTGCCGATGGTTGATGTAGGTGGCGCACTTGGTCATCCACATGACACTCACGATGGTGATCATTTGCCTTGGCACTCTTCTTGTGCTTGTGGTGCCTTCTTGAGCTTGCTTGAGCATTATGGTTGGTGCTCATCATGAAATCTTCGTATTTATGGCGAAGATGCCTTTGACGATGTCTTGTATCCTCTTTATGGTGTCGATGCTCATGAGAGGATGTTTTTCGATTAAGATTCTTGTTTCTTGGCACCTCTTGATGTATATGATGTTTGGACGCCACTCTTGTTTGGATAGGAGGTGGATCTTGGCGCCTTGGAGGTGATGGAGCTTGGCGCCTTGGAGATGGTGGAGCTTGGTGCCTTGGAGATGGATCATCGAAGTAGGTGGTGCCCTTTGGTGTGGCATGCTTGGCCTTGAAGGTCATGGATTCTTGATGATGCGCCTCCTCTTGCTTGGCATAGTAGGCTTCCATCTCCACGCGGTGGAGGAATTCTTCATGGCTCGTGGAGGATCCATCAAATTTGATGAAGTTCTCCGTGTCCTCCATGCTCGGCGAGGCGTCGTCGATGTCGCACTCCAAGTCGTCCATGCTTGGGGAGTAATTGTTGGTGTAGTACTCCATATCACCCAAGCATGTGGAGCGATTGACGTTGTAGTGCTCCATATTCTCCATGCATGAGGAGCCATTGTCGATGTAGAGCTCCAAGTCTTCCATGCATGTGGAGCCGTTGTCGGTGTAGTGCTCCGGGTCCTCAAAGCACGCGGAGCCATTGTCGGTGTTGTGCTCCATCATGTCCTCTATACTTGTGGAGTCGTTGTCATGGTGGCTCATCATGGATTCTTCATAGATGTCATTCTCGGTCCCAGAGTCCCTAGACATGCTTCACAAGACCAAGTGTTGTATATGGAAGTGGTAGATGGTGTTAGGGATACAACGTCGAACCTTACTTTACCTTGGAAGATCGTATCGTGCAAGTGGCCACACTTGAGAGCAATAAACCAAGCAAAGTGAAGTTCACGCGGAACACTAAAACCAACTACTAACCAAAAAACACACACACACAAGGCCCATGGTGGATAGGTATGGAAAGTGGCATGTCAAGAACCAATCCGAAATCAAGATGTTGTAATGGCAAGTAAAGAACCACAATGATCACAAAGCAAAACAAGTCAATCCACAAGATAGGAAATATGTACAAGGAAACACACACGGTGATATAAATGGGACTTGTGCGACAAAGAAAGTGAGCTAAGAACGAAATGATTACCTAGCGAAGACTATAAGCTCGTGTCACACAAGTACAAGGAGAGACGCTAGTTCGATTGCATAAGATTGGTGGGCTACAAGATATGCACAATAAGTACCACCTATATGATGTTCATAGAGCTTGCGCTTCCTATTCTATGAGGCACTTGTATATCTCTTTTTTTCTTTTTCTATTTTTTTTCTTTTTCTCTTTTTCTTTTTCACTTGCCTCTTCCTTGTGCCAACAACTATACAAGATAACTATATGAGATAGCGCTCACACGGTTGCTCGGAATCTACAAGGTATCAAATGTGCATATCCCAAGTAATCATAAGAGAAACTAGTCTCAATAGGTGTTTGTTGCTCGCAAAGATAGTGGGGTTCACAAAAGAATGCAAGTGGGGAAAAGTCGCGAAATGTTTATACCTTTCATTGACGATCTTTTATTGTTGGATTCCGCCTTGCTCACGGAATTTTGATGTAGTAGATAGCATGAACAACGTGGATGGTGATGTAGTGCTCCTTCTCCTCTTCGAAACGAGCTAAGAACACCAAAATCCAAGTTGAAATGCAAAAGTTATGCTCAAAACCGTGCTGCAGTTTTTCTGTCTGCAGGGAGGGGCGGAGACTCCGGTCTGGAGGTCCGGAGACTCCAGTCTGGAGCTTGAAAAGTCCGGAGACTCCGGTCTAGGCCGGAGACTCCGGTCCGGGAGATTCCAGGACGTCCAGAACTCGAACGGGACGCGTTTTTGGCGGAAAAACTCGAACCAAAACCTCAGATTGATGGGGGAAATCAAGGAATTAGGCCATGGGAACGCAGGGGAAGATAGATCAACAAGTTTAGCAAGTAATCCACGGATCAAAACCTACCAAAACTCACTCAAATCACAGATTGATCCAAAACACGAATTGGGGCTGTTTTTGGTGGAATTTTCGAATTTATGGGGAAAAGACCAAATCGAAGAGAAATCCGTGGCAACCAAAAGCTGCTGATACCAGATGATGGAAGGGTTAACCTCTTGGGTGTCCCGATCCTCACGGATCTTGTGGTCAAATCGATGTGAAAGCGAGGGGAAAGGGAGAAGGTAGCGGAAGCGAACACACACCTCGCGAAGAACACGATGAACACACGCAAAACTCACACGATACAAGGCCGATTTCTCCCGAACGGCGGCCACCGGTCCGATAGAATCCTCGCAAGGAAAGATCGGTCAACGTGCTCCCTCAAATCCACATCGGAGAGGGAAAAACACCTTGGGGAGGGTCTTGACAACTTGGAGACGAGACACCGAACTCCAAGGCCTTGTTCAACGATGGATGCGTGATGCAAAGTCCAATCGAGGTTGGTGACGATAGTCCGTCCCCTTGGTAAAGGGGATGAGGAAAAACTAGAGATTCCACAATGGGGGTTGTCTTTAGTCTATCATCTATGCCTAAGGGATACATGAAGGGGTGGGGGCTCTATTTATAGGCCAGCCACATAAACAGGGGTAGTTTAGGGATAAAACTAGGGTTTGGACGAGCTAGAGGGGTACATGGGCCGAAGGCCCAGCTGGCGGCGCGCAGGCCCATCGTGTAGGCCGGAGACTCCGGTGTAGGCCGGAGACTCCGGTGTCGTCTCCGGAGTGGCGTACTGACTGTCCCCGGGTCGGTTGCTGGGGTCGGTCCGGATGTTGGTCTGGAGACTCCGGTGCGCAGGCCAGAGACTCCGGTGTAGTAGGACCGGAGACTCCGGTGTAGGCCGGAGACTCCGGTGGTTCAGCCGTGGCTTCTTCCGCCTCCTCTTCCAAGCCTCCGTCTTGTCGGGCTTGATGTTCCGGGCTTCCTCCCTTGCCTCCGTACTTGTCGGTGTGAACCTATCATGCATATGTGATGGAGTATGAAGTAGCATACCATTCAATAGGGTAGGAAGTGGGCTCGCATACAGGAACGGATTCACCTTTGGAGTCGCCGCTGGCGTCGTTACCACCTCCATTCGCCCCAATCGCTGGTTTGGGCGATGCTTCAGCCGCAGGGGCCTCGCCTCCAAGGGAGGCTCCCGTGGCAATTATCACAGAGGCTCCTGCCGTGGCTTCATCTTCGAAGAAGCCATCAGTGTCTTGGGCACACGATGTGTTCGAGACGGGCCACACTCGGAGGTTGGGGCCCGAGTTGGAAAAGCCGGCCAGCATCCGCACCGGTTTGCGGTTCATACCAGTCGCCAAGTAAGTGCTGTTCATCTGCTCATTTTTTGTTTTAGTCGGACAATCTTATTCATAGCGCTGCTTCGCAGGACTGGTGTTAAAAAGTCGGCCATCCTTCTATGGCCAAGGTACCGCCAGTCATCACCGAGGCGGACTCCTCGTGGAAGAGGAAAATTGATGAAGCCGCTGCTCCCGCCGAAGGTGTCAAGAGGGCGAAAGGCGACGACGTTGTCACGGTCTCTGATGACCCGGCGGTTGCTCCGAGCGAACCTCCGACCGCGGCGGAAGTGGCCTCGAAGACCAAGGAGGCTGTTGCTTCACCCGATGTGCCCGAGCCGGCTCCAAGTGGCGCAGCGGCATCTGCAGCGACCTTCCCTCGCTTCATGGCGAAGGCGGCCGCAGCGAGTGGCTCGGCGCCAATGAGCCGGATGCCTGGGGTCGCCGAGGTGGAGGTCGAACAGCGTCACGGCCACACTCCGGTCGTGCTTGCATCTATGGATGTGCTGGAGCTTCACGGCATGCTAGGCGCTGCCATCCAGGTCGTGCTTGCATCTATGAATTTCAGTGGTCGGATTCTTAATGTTTTTCATTGTCCAGTCCCCGAGTGCCTAGTCGCTGAATTTCAGCGGGTGGGAACTTAGGAATTTCATTGTCCAGTCCCCGAGTGCCTAGTCGCTGAATTTCATCGGGTGGGCACTTAGGAATTTCATTGTCCAGTCCCCGAGTGCCTAGTCGCTGAGTTTTAGCGGGTGGGCACTTAGGAATTTCATTATTGTTGATGTTGCAGTGTGTGCGCAGGGCCTGCAGCGCGAGTCGGCCGAACGGCTTGCTATGAAGTGTCGCTTGGAGAAGGAGCTCGTCGTCATCCAGAGACGAACAAGGGGCTGCAAGCAATTGCAGCCGAGGCGAAGGATGCCCACCGAGGCCTTGTCCCGGTGGGTGACCTGACGGCGGCTCAGTCTGCTTTGAGCACGGCCGAGAAGCGAATCGCGGGCCTGGAGCGTGAGCTCAAGGAGGCGAAGGCGGAAGCGAGCTCGGCGGAAGGGCGAGCGAAAGCTGCTATTACGTCTGCCGCTGAAGAGCGGAAAGTGTCTGACGCACTCGTTGCTGGGCTTCAGAACGACTTCTCCTCTCTTCAAAGCTTCATCACGGGCCTCTGTCGTCCGCTAATTGGTAAACCTTCCTTCATCTTCCCTCTGCCTGCAACAACTGCATTGTGAAGTCGTTGGTGTGCTCACTGCCCACTTATGTTCCACATGCCGGATTACTGATAGCTCGGAGGAGGCGCAGTCATACGACGCGCGGCAGTGTGTGACCACCCTGGTCGACTTGGCCTCATTGTCCACGACTTGCATTCGAGCATATCTTCAGGAGATATCGCCCACGGAGGTGATCCCCAGCGACCTCGTCGAGGTATGGCGCTACCTGGAGAAGGTTCCGTCAGTCGTCGAATTCATGATGCGGTCGGCCTTCCGGCGCGGGGCGGCGACGGCGCTCAGCCTTGGGCTTGCTCATTTCCCGGAGGACTTCGACCTTGACAATGTGACAAGCGGCTACCCTTCGTCCACGGGCTCTGTGGAGATTGCCGAGGTGCTGAAGCTGACGGACCGGGCCACGGTGTATTCTGATCGCGTTTGGGTGATGGGCGACCTCCTCCCCTATCAGGAGACGATTGTCGCCCCCAACGATCCCGAACCGAAGCATCGGGACTTCAAGGTCGAGCAACCGTTCCGTGCAGCGATGGCGGGCGAGTTGACGACGTACCCGTCGAATCCGTACGTGCCCTTCATCCGTAGTCGCAGGGAGGGTGGCGCGCCTGCGTCAAAACCTACTGAGTAGAAGTGTTTTGCCCTTGGGCGTTAGTGCAAGATAACTATTGAACTTTCCTTGTATTTTGGAACAACTTTGTGCTGTTATAAAGGAAACTTGTATTATTGTGTTATTCACTTTGTGATTTTGGGTTTTGATTGAACGACTCCCCGAGCGCGTCTGCCCTTTTTATGGGGTTTACCTCGTTATTTATATGTTTGTTAACTTTTAGTGAGTTGAGGTCGACTCGCCATGGCTCGGAAAGCCAGTCGCAAGGCGACTCCTAGGGGTTCTCTTTACTTGACCGTTTTCCCGGGCGCGAACGAGGTCGGGTTGCCGAGTCCCCGAGCGTGGTACTTGGTGGTTCTAGTTGCTGCTCCAAGGTAGGTGAGGACTAAGCGCGTAGTTGTTTGCCCGTCTCTCCTGCCTGATCCGGAGGATCAGTCGCGTGGCGAGTCCTGAGCGCGCTCTCATACTTGGCGTTTTTCCCTAGTCGCTCGTATTTGGCTGGGCGTCGGCCCCGAGTGTGGTACTTGGCCGTTCGAGTTGCTGTGCCCAGGATGCGGAGGACTTGGTCGCTGTGAGGAGCGAATGCAGTTGTCTTGGCTCGGTGAGCCAGTCGGGCTAGGCGACTCCAATGGGGCTCCGGGTTGGCGTTTTTCGTGGACGTTACGAGGCCTGGAGTTTTCCAGTGCCCTCGTGCCGCACTACTTGGCCATGTCGGTCGCTTTACCAGAGGTTGACTTCTGCGAATAGCATAACGGATCTGTTTGGTTATTACGAGTGCGAGTGGCACAAGACATGGAGAGTAGACACAATTTGCGGTAACAGATCTGTTTTATTTCATAGCGGGTGGAGAGTACATGTATGGAGTTCTAGGAGTAGAACTTCCGTAGGAGGTTTACATTCCACGGTCGCTTGACGTCGAGTTTCCCGTCTCCTCGGACGTCGGTGAGGTAGTAGGCGTTGTTGCCTAGGACTCGCCCGATGGCGAATGGGCCCTCCCAAGGGGGGAGAGCTTGTGCATGCCCTTCTTGTCCTGGATGAGGCGTAGTACCAGGTCGCCTTCCTGGAAAGTGCGAGTCCTTACTCGCCGGCTATGGTAGCGGTGGAGCCCTTGCTGGTAGATGGCGATGCGGGAGCGAGCTAGGTCGCGTGCCTCGTCGAGCTGGTCGACTCCGCTTGTCGTGCGAGTTCGTTTGCAACCTCCATGTAGTTGACCACCCTTGGCGAGTCGTGCTCGAGGTCGGTGGGCATGACTGCCTCGGCGCCGTACACCATGAAGAAGGGTGTAAACCCTGTCAACCTGTTGACGAAGGTGCGGATGCCCCATATGACGGAGGGTAGCTCCTCGACCCAGCACCCGGCGGTGCGCTCGAGTGGTACTTGGAGCCGTGGCTTCAGGCCGTGGAGGATGCTCTGATTGGCGCGTTCTGCCTGGCCGTTGGACTCCGGGTGGGCGACCGAGGCGAGGTCGAGTCGAATGCGGTGTTCCTCGCAGAACTCGGCCATGGCTCCTTTGGCGAAGTTGGTGCCATTGTCCGTGATGATGCTGTTTGGGAACCCATAGCGATAGATGTGCTCGCATAGGAACTTGGTGGCGGTCTTCCCGTCGCATTTGCGAACTGGCTTGGCCTCCACCCATTTTGTGAATTTGTCGACTGCGACTAGGAGGTGGGTGAAGCCGGAGGGGGACTTCTTGAAGGGGCCTACCATGTCCATGCCCCATACGGCGAATGGCCAGGTGATGGGGATTGTCTTGAGCGCCGAGCTTGGCACGTGGGTCTGGTTGGCGTATTTCTGGCATCCGACGCACCGCTGGACAATGTCGACAGCGTCTACGTGTGTGGTGGGCAAGTAAAAGCCATGTCGCATAGCCTTTGCGACCAGAGAGCGGGCGCCGGTGTGATGGCCGCAGTCGACGGAGTGAATGTCTTGGAGGATGTTGCGTCCTTCAGCAAGTTGAACGCAGCGTTGGAACACGCCAGTCACGCTGCGCTTGATGATGACAAAGGATTTGCAGCGGCGTGCTATCATCCGGGCATCCGTTTCATCCACTGGCAGGGTAACTCCCTCCAAGTAGGCAATGTACCACGCGGTCCAGTCGTTTGGCTTGGCGATTAGTGCGACCAGGTCTGCCTCTGGTTGCAGCGGGATTCCGATGTCGATCTCCCTTGGGGGAGAGACGGAATGCTTGGTGATGGTGTCGAGGAAGACGCCGGTGGGTGGTGCGAGTCGAGCCGATGCGAGAGAGTGCGTCGGCCTCCTCGTTCTTCCGCCTGTCAATCCACTCGACGGAGTAGCCTGCGAAGTGTCCACCCAGCTTGTCCACTGCTTGGCGGTATGCCGCCATGGTGGGGGAGACGGCATCGCAGGTGCCAGCGACTTGCCCGGCGACGAGGTCGGAGTCTCCGTAGCAGCGCAGGAGGTTGACGTTCATCTCCTTGGCAGCTCGCATGCCGTGGAGTAGCGCCTCATACTCGGCCATGTTGTTGGTGCAGGGGGTGAAGTCGAGGTAGAGGACGTAGCGGAGCTTGTCGCCCTTCGGAGAAGTTAGCACGATCCCTGCTCCTGCACCGTCCGTGTTTTTGGAGCCGTCAAAGTGTAAGCTCCAGTAATGGAGGTATGGCAGCTTCTCTGGCTGCTGGGCCTCCTCCCAGTCGGCGATGAAGTCTGCGAAATCCTGTGACTTGATCACCTTGCGCGGCTCGTACTTGATGTTGTGGACACCGATCTCGACGGCCCACTTGGCGACTCGCCTAGTTGCCTCACGGTTGCGGATGATGTATTACAACGGCGCTGAGGAGACGACCATTATCGGGTGCTCCTGGAAGTAGTGCGGCAATCTCCGCTGTGCTCTGAAGACCGCGTATACCAATTTCTGGTATTGCGGGTAGCGTTGGCGCGACTCGGTGAGGACTTCGCTGATGTAGTACACTGGTCGCTGCACCGGGCGCTCCTTTCCTTCCTCTGGTCGACCGACGACCATGACGGCGCTGACGACGCGTTCGGAAGCCACGACGTAGACCAGCATGGGTTCCTTGTCGACGGGGGCGGCGAGTAGCGGTGCTGCGAGTAGCACCTTCTTGAGGTCGCGGAGCGCGTCATCTGCCTCCTTGTCCCACTAGAAGGTGGGGTTCTTGCGCATTAGGCGGTAGAGGGGCATCGCCTTTTCGCCCAACCGGGGGATGAAGCGACTGAGAGCCGCGACTCGCCCGGCCAGCTTCTGGACGTCGCGCAGGCACTCGGGTCTGCCGAGGCGAGCGATCGTGTTGATCTTGGTGGGGTTCGCTTCGATCCCGCGCTTGGAGACGACATATCCCAGTAGCTGTCCAGTTGGCACACCGAAGGTGCACTTCCCTAGGTTTAGCTTTATCTTGTATTTCCGCAGGTTGGCGAACATTTCCGCTAGGTCAACGAGTAGGTCGTTTTGGCAAGCGGACTTTACCACCACGTCGTCGATGTAGACGTGGATATTGCGGCCAATTTGGCTCGCAAGGCACTCCTGCATGCACCGCTGGTAGGTTGCCCCGACATTCTTGAGGCCGAAGGTCATGGTAGTGTAGAAGAAGGCTGCGAATGGCGTGATGAACGCCGTCTTCTCTTCGTCCTCAACGGCCATTTGATCTGGGTGTACCTATAGTAGGCATCGAGGAAGCATAGCGACTCCGAGCCCGCGGTGGAATCGATGATTTGGTTGATCCGCGGGAGGACGAATTGCTCCTTCGGGCAGGCGCTGTTTAAGTTTGTGTAATCGATACACATCCTCCAGGTCCCGTTTTTCTTTTCGACCAGGACTGGGTTTGCCAACCACTTGGAGTACTTGATTGGCCGGATGAAGCCTGCAGCGACTAGACGCTGCACCTCCTCGGCGATGGCTCGGCGGCGCTCTTCATTGAAGGGCCGCAGCGACTGCTTAACATGTCGCACTTTGGGGTCGGCGTTGAGTTTGTGCTCAGCGAGTTCCCTTGGGACACCAGGCATGTCAGAGGGCTTCCACGCGAAGATGTCCCTGTTCTCACGGAGGAACTCGATGAGCGCGCCTTCCTATGCTAGGCTCATGCCCATCCCGATCGTCACCGTCTGGCTGGAGTCGCCTGGGACCAGCTCGACGGTGCGGGTATGCGTCGTTGCCTCGAAGGCGGTGGAGTTGCCGCCCTCCGAGTTGGGCCTCTTGAGTATGGTGGGGTCGTCGTTGTTGAGCCCGCTCGCATACTTTGCAAGCTCCTCGGCGTGGTTGGCCTCTGCCGCGATGATGGCGTCGGTGAGTTCGGCTCCTTTGGCCTCGCACTCGGCGGCCATGTCAGGGTCGTCGTGGATGGTGATGACGCTGCAAGGCCCGGGTAGCTTCATCGCGTTATACGCGTAGTGGGGTGCTGCCATGAACTTGGCGAACGCCTGGCGCCCCAGGACGCAGTGGTAGGGGCTGTCGAAGGGCACCAGCTCTAAGACGATCCGCTCGGTGCGGAAGTTTGCCGGTGTGCCGAAGGTGACAGGTAGCGTCTCCTTGCCGATCGGGTACGCCTTCCGACCGGGGACGATGCCATGGAACGTGGTGTAGGTCGTCTCGATCATCGACTGCGGGAGCCGCAGTCGCCTGAAGGTGTGCAGGTACAGGATGTTGATGGAGTTGCCGCCGTCCATCAATGTTTTGGGGAGCCAGTACTCTCCCACCTTGGGCGTTACCACCAGGGCGACTCGGCCCGGATACTCGATCCGTGGCGAGTGGTCCGCGCGGCTCCAAGTGATTGGTTGCTCAGACCAGTTGAGGAACTGTGGGATATCTATCTGGGCCACCGCGTTGATGGTGACGGCGCGGGCGATGACCTTCTTCTCGCGCTTCTTGTTGAAGCCTGTGAAGGTGTGGAGCGAGCCGGCGACGCTGCCGAATTTTCCACCGTTTGGCGGGTTGTTGTCAGGGTCTTCCCGCGCGCGCTCCGTGCTTTCTCGATCTCCTTGAGAGAGTGGCAGTCGGCGGTCGTGTGCGTGGCGTGCTATCCTTCCCTGCTGTGAAATACACAAGGTTGGTTAAGAAGGTCCGCGGGGTCGAACCTCGGCTTCGCCTTGTAGTTGCCGCTGTCGCGGCGTTGTCCCCGTCACGGTGGAAGCTCTTGGGCTCGCGCTGCGCATATCCAGCGTTGGCGACGAAGTCAACTCGCCCGTCACTGCGGCGCTTGCCGGTGAGGCGAGTGTTGCTGTAGCGTAAGTCCGGTCGTCTCCCGTTGTCGTGGCCGCTCGTGCGGCGGTGTCCTCCCGACTCATCGTCGGTTTCTTGGTTTGGGTCCTCCTCCGCGTACCTTTTTGCGATCTCCAGGAGGTCCGGTATGTTGTCAAGTGTGCGGTACGCTCGTTTGAGCTTGGCGACCAGGGGCTCGTAGTGGCACAAGGTCTTGAAGCAGTGGATCGCGGTGTCTAGGTGGATTCCGACCGCGTTGTACCACAGATCTTGCCACCGTTGGACCCAGCTGCGGGTCGAGTCGCGGGGTCCCTGGACGCACTGTTCCAGGTCCTTGATGGTGGTGGCGTGGGTGTATTGTAACACCCTCAGAATCGGCCCTATGCAAGTTTTAGCGAAACCCGCCAAACCCGCATAGAAACGATTCAAGGGTGCCCACCAGGAACTTTCGTGCGGGTGGAAAACGAAGTAATAACATTACACAACAGTCCTCGATGGGACCCACAGAACATATATATACAACAGCGACTCAATGAGTCAAGAATACAAATATAATATACAAAGATCCAAATCACCTTGAAAATGATAGAGCGTCCGTCTACGGACAAGATGCAAATGGGGCTAAGAGCCCTGAAGAAAACCAATGGCGTCCATAACCCTGCCCAGGCCAAGCCGGAAGGGTAACCCTGCTAACGACGTCGATCTCAAAACCTGCTTAAACAAAAGGGGTGCCGACAAAGGGCAAAGCAAAAAAAAGAGGAGCGTCAGTACTGAGGCCAGTACACGGCGAGGCTAGAATTCGGCGGTCCTCGCCTACATAGGTATGGTGGACTGAAGCGGCAGCGGCAGCATGCACTAAACAACCTATAGAGACTCGATACATCTGTCGGTTATCAGAGAGGGATAAGAATGACCTATCCGTATCCAACCTTAAGCTAACTCCAAACAAACCCATCCTGGTGTTTCCCCCTCGAGACCAAACGAGGAAGTCAACCGAGGAACTCACACAGTTGGCAATTTTATTTATCCAGTTATCGTTGCAGCAATTACTAGTCAGGTGTAGATAATCATCCTGATAAAATAAGCAGTGGTTCCTTTTAGTTAACCATTCCGTTATAGTTGCAACACTTACTAGTCAGATACAATTATCATGAGATAACCCCAAAACCCAGCAGTTGATGGTACTTTTATTTAGCCATTCCGTTGCAGTGAAGCTGATTACTAGTCATATCGGTTACAAGTCACTTTATATCAATAAACTTTAGTTATAGTTGTCTATGATCAAGCACTGTGCTCCAAGTCGTCCATAACCGCGGACACGGCTTCTCGAAAAGATTAAACTCTGCAGGGGTGCACCAAAGTATCCACAGGCACTTCGACCCTTTTTGACAGATCAGTTAACATACACCCATCGGTATGTCGGCGGGGCCTAAGTCACGACGTTCCCAGACCCAAAGCAAGTACATGGGGGCCACCCCACCAAGTCGACACCCGCAACGAAGTCGGCCGGTCTCCGAGACTGACTTAGGGTTTGGGTAGACGGCTGTGAACAACAGCAAATCCCCAAACGGGGACTGTCGACACCGCGAAAACGTGTCCCGATCCTAAACAGTACAGTGTGCTCCTCGCACAATCGTAAATAAAGCAGTAAAGCATGGCATAAGTACAGTATAGTAAATAAAACCTCAACTAGTTTGTGGCCCCCAGTACAATACTTTGAAATCAGGTAATAATCAATGGTGGGCCCATATCTCCCCACCTGTGGTTAGCGCGCTCGATCTCGGAACAGGTGTCAAGAACTCGGGGTCCTACGGGACACAAGTGGGCGGTCGGAAACCAAATCTTACCTATCACCCACCGATGCCTCTGCTTAATTCAATTTTAGTTGTTAAACAGTAATTAAAGTGAACGATAAGTAAAACCAAGATCATCTCCAACATTGGACATGCGGCAGTTCTCCAACAACTGTGGTACTTGACGACACGCGATAACACTTGAGCAAGCGACTACGGCGCGCAAGTTCAACTATCTACCAAAACAACAGGTAATAGGATGTGTCCAAGGCAATATAGGGCTGCAAGGGATATCACGGGTACGGAAACTAGAGCATCGCAACACAGATAGCAATAGATCAACATGAGGGAATAAATACTATAAAAGTAAGATGGGTAGAAAGGGGGAGATGATCGCCTGAAAACATTGCCGAAGGTTCAACCGAAGATCGGGGCGAAGCTCACAACAACTCAACGGCCTTATCCGCGAAGAAGCAAAACACTAGAAGAAACACCGGATGCAATATTTAATACTACGGCATAAGATCGGGCATGATGCATGTATGATGTATGACATGGCAAAGGTGCAATGCAATTAGGCAATATTAAGCGGAACCAGGGTCCCGACAATTAGTTAGATGGTTCAAGTTGTTTATCTACCCCACAAATTAAATGTTGTCTTAACAAGGCAAAATGATAGCACCGGGTTCGCTACACAGATTTAAATGAGGCCAATATAAGGCTAGATTTGTCCGCATATGGGCCCCATATTTAATTATTAGGTGAATCGGCATAAGGCCCCCAAACCACACAAAATATGCATGCAAGAATGACAATTTAATGTGCAACAAGTTGTTATTATATTATAAAATAGGGTTTCGGGAAGGGTTCACACATTGAGGGGGTCTCGACGATCTTGGTGTTCCGGGGTTCGGGGTCGGTCTCAGGGTCTAGGGTTCGACGGGATCGTTCTCGGACTCCGGGATCGTTCTCGGATGGCAGAGTAGATCTTGGCGTTCGGGTAGGCGAACTTGGCGTGGCGTCGGGGCGCATCGGTCTCGCCCTGGTCGGTGTCGTTCTTGTCATCGCGACGATCTTGTCGGGTCCGCGCCATCGAGTCGGTCTTGGCATTCAGGATGAAGTACTTGTCGTACAGTGTCCGGGTCACGGCTTTTTCGGATCCGAGAGGAAGAACTTGACGTGCCGGGGTGAAGAACTTGTCGTCCTTCGGTTCCATGTCGACGGTTATGGAAACACACCCAGGACGGAGATCTTGAGGACACAGACAACCCACCACAACACATTGGCGTCGGGATTTGGAGCAGCAGCACCTCTGCAACACACTACCGCAGCGGAACTACTCTTGACAGAGCAAAACCAACAGTTGTTGGCGCCCTTGACGTTCTTAGCTTCGGGAGGCCACAGCGAGGTCGCAAGAGACGTACCACGGCCGGAGAGGACGAGCATAGACGACTCCCCTTCACCAGGCTCGCTGTGGAGAAGGTCCGGAAGCGATGAGGACGACCGACGTCGGCCAAAGCTTGGGGGGAGGGCGCTCGCAGCACGCCGGGGATGCAGGGCACGGCGGCGACGGTTCTCGGCCTCGAGCAGGCAACGTGGCGGCCACGACCTGGCCGCGAGGAGGGGCGCAGAGCCCGGCCGGCGAGGTGCGGCGGCGCTCGGGGCGGGGCAAGGACAGACGAGCGGGGAGCAGAGGGCGGGCGACGGGGGTGCTGCAGGCGGCGAGGTCGGGGGCGACGGACGCGGGGAGCAGAGGGCGGGCGACGGGGGTGCTGCAGGCGGCGAGGTCGGGGGCGAAGGACGCGGGGAGCAGAGGGCGGGCGACGGGGGTGCTGCAGGTGGCGAGGTCGGGGGCGACGGACGCGGGGAGCAGAGGGCAGGCGACGGACGCGGGGCGAGGCGACGCGGCCAGGGGGGACTCGAGGTCAGGGTCGGAGGGGCGGACGGGCTGAGGACGCGCGGGGTCGGAGGCCGGAGGAGGAGCCGGGCGCGACGGAGCTCAGGGCGAGCGGCGGCTCGGGGTCGGGGTCGGGCTAGCGCGGGGCGGGGCCGGAGGGGAGGGAGAGAGTGTTGCGGGGCCGGGGAGGGTCTGGCGACGGGGCGCGGTTGGGGCAGAGGGCGGCGGCCTGGAGAGCGGGGTGGAGCGGCGAGGCGAGCAGAGAGAGAGAGGACCGGAGGGAGGCGCACGGGAGAGATGAGGAAGAAGAGAGGAAGGGGATGAACAGGGCACGGGCAGGTGGTTGGTGGGACCGGGTGGGCCGGGACTGTCGGCTGGAGGGGGTGGGTCCCAGGCGGGCCAGGGTGGCAGGCGCGTGTGGTGTGGTGTGTGTGTGGCCGCGTGTGTGCATGAGAGTGTGTTGGGCAGGGTTGAGAGGAGAGAGGCCAAGTGGCGGCATGGGGTTGGTTAGGGAGAGGGAGAGGGTGAGGTGTCAGGTGGGGATTGGGTGGGGTGAGGTGGCCAGAGGGGTGGGTAAATAGGTTGGGTAGGAATAGGATTTAGAGGTGGACCGTTGTATTTTTCTGGGGTGGTCGTTCGGGTCATTCGGCCCGTTCGACTGCCCCGCTAAAATATAATTAAATTATTTATTTCAACCCGCGCTTTTGCAATCCGACAGCGGACAAAACAAAATAATCCGGGGACCCGGTTTTGATGTTTGAATAAAGATGGGGCGTTTTATAAAATCAAAACGGGCTTTGCGAAAATAGTTTTATGCAAACAATGCATGATGATGACGATGCAATGCACAAATTCAACGCGATTTTCTAGTAGTGGTTTTGCGGGATGCTACAATTCGACACCACTAACAATGGATCTCGCCCTCGAGATCCGCCTCATGGTACCGGAAGGAAGGTCGGCGATCTGCGTCTTCTCGCTTCGTGTAGATCTTCGCGACACCACTAACAAGGTTCTTGTTCACGTTCGTCAAGAGAACACTCCGGATATACAACGGATGAAGTGAAAGGTAAGGCCACCTCTAACTTCAGCGGAAGGAGTAAATTGCATCGATCCACCATTCAATGTACATAAGAGAATGATCAGAGTAGTGGTATGGTCGCGACTCCATCCCGCACTCAAAGCATTACTATGTACACGAATAGACAGATTATGCAACCAACTCTCAGGATTCAGACTGAAGATCTCGACAAGCGAGGTTCGGAAACAAGGGAGTGATGCAGTCTCTGCATCAGATCTGGCGTAGAGGATGTCGTCGCGTCGGAAAACACCGGAAGGCACAAACAAGGAACAAAGAATGGTACCACAGACGAGGGATTCCTCGGATAGCATGAAGACCGGATGTAGCCACACCGTTACCAAAGGAGGAAGCGAAACCCTGAAGGTACGACGGAAAACCCCACCACGAGAATTCCTGGACTCAAAGAAGAGATAAGAGAGCAGATTCAAAACGCGTCGAGATAACAGGAGAATAGCAAAGGGTAAGGAGTAAAATCAGACCTAATCAGAACTATCCATCCGATTTTGCAAAAATAGTTTTGACACTCTACTTCGGCCGTTAGCTAGGTTATCCTACAGGCTGGACTTGTGGGGTATCGCAACTGCTGAGCTCTGATACCACTCTGTAACACCCTCAGAATCGGCCCTATGCAAGTTTTAGCGAAACCCGCCAAACCCGCATAGAAACGATTCAAGGGTGCCCACCAGGCACTTTCGTGCGGGTGGAAAACGAAGTAATAACATTACACAACAGTCCTCGATGGGACCCACAGAACATATATATACAACAGCGACTCAATGAGTCAAGAATACAAATATAATATACAAAGATCCAAATCACCTTGAAAATGATAGAGCGTCCGTCTATGGACAAGATGCAAATGGGGCTAAGAGCCCTGAAGAAAACCAATGGCGTCCATAACCCTGCCCAGGCCAAGCCGGAAGGGTAACCCTGCTAACGACGTCGATCTCAAAACCTGCTTAAACAAAAGGGGTGCCGACAAAGGGCAAAGAAAAAAAAAGAGGAGCGTCAGTACTGAGGCCAGTACACGGCGAGGCTAGAATTCGGCGGTCCTCGCCTACATAGGTATGGTGGACTGAAGCGGCAGCGGCAGCATGCACTAAACAACCTATAGAGACTCGATACATCTGTCGGTTATCAGAGAGGGATAAGAATGACCTATCCGGATCCAACCTGAAGCTAACTCCAAACAAACCCATCCTCGTGTTTCCCCCTCGAGACCAAACGAGGAAGTCAACCGAGGAACTCACACAGTTGGCAATTTTATTTATCCAGTTATCGTTGCAGCAATTACTAGTCAGGTGTAGATAATCATCCTGATAAAATAAGCAGTGGGTCGTTTTAGTTAACCATTCCGTTATAGTTGCAACACTTACTAGTCAGATACAATTATCATGAGATAACCCCAAAACCCAGCAGTTGATGGTACTTTTATTTAGCCATTCCGTTGCAGTGAAGCTGATTACTAGTCATATCGGTTACAAGTCACTTTATATCAATAAACTTTAGTTATAGTTGTCTATGATCAAGCACTGTGCTCCAAGTCGTCCATAACCGCGGACACGGCTTCTCGAAAAGATTAAACTCTGCAGGGGTGCACCAAAGTATCCACAGGCACTTCGACCCTTTTTGCCAGATCAGTTAACATACACCCATCGGTATGTCGGCGGGGCCTAAGTCACGACATTCCCAGACCCAAAGCAAGTACATGGGGGCCACCCCACCAAGTCGACACCCGCAACAAAGTCGGCCGGTCTCCGAGACGGACTTAGGGTTTGGGTAGACGGCTGTGAACGACAGCAAATCCCCAAACGGGGACTGTCGACACCGCGAAAACGTGTCCCGATCCTAAACAGTACAGTGTGCTCCTCGCACAATCGTAAATAAAGCAGTAAAGCATGGCATAAGTACAGTATAGTAAATAAAACCTCAACTAGTTTGTGGCCCCTAGTACAATACTTTGAAATCAGGTAATAATCAATGGGGGGCCCATATCTCCCCACCTGTGGTTAGCGCGCTCGATCTCGGAACAGGTGTCAAGAACTCGGGGTCCTACGGGACACAAGTGGGCGGTCAGAAACCAAATCTTACATATCACCCACCGATGCCTCTGCTTAATTCAATTTTAGTTGTTAAACAGTAATTAAAGTGAACGATAAGTAAAACCAAGATCATCTCCAACATTGGACATGCGGCAGTTCTCCAACAACTGTGGTACTTGACGACACGCGACAACACTTGAGCAAGTGACTACGGCGCGCAAGTTCAACTATCTACCAAAACAACAGGTAATAGGATGTGTCCAAGGCAATATAGGGCTGCAAGGGATATCACGGGTACGGAAACTAGAGCATCGCAACACAGATAGCAATAGATCAACAGGAGGGAATAAATACTATAAAAGTAAGATGGGTAGAAAGGGGGAGATGCTCGCCTGAAAACATTGCCGAAGGTTCAACCGAAGATCGGGGCGAAGCTCACAACAACTCAACGGCCTTATCCGCGAAGTAGCAAAACACTAGAAGAAACACCGGATGCAATATTTAATACTACGGCCTAAGATCGGGCATGATGCATGTATGATGTATGACATGGCAAAGGTGCAATGCAATTAGGCAATATTAAGCGGAACCGGGGTCCCGACAATTAGTTAGATGGTTCAAGTTGTTTATCTACCCCGCAAATTAAATGTTGTCTTAACAAGGCAAAATGATAGCACCGGGTTCGCTACACAGATTTAAATGAGGCCAATATAAGGCTAGATTTGTCCGCATATGGGCCCCATATTTAATTATTAGGTGAATCGGCATAAGGCCCCCAAACCACACAAAATATGCATGCAAGAATGACAATTTAATGTGCAACAAGTTGTTATTATATTATAAAATAGGGTTTCGGGAAGGGTTCACACATTGAGGGGGTCTCGACGATCTTGGTGTTCCGGGGTTCGGGGTCGGTCTCAGGGTCCAGGGTTCGACGGGATCGTTCTCGGATGGCAGAGTAGATCTTGGCGTTCGGGTAGGCGAACTTGGCGTGGCGTCGGGGTGCATCGGTCTCGCCCTGGTCGGTGTCGTTCTTGTCGTCGCGACGATCTTGTCGGGTCCGCGCCATCGAGTCGGTCTTGGCATTCAGGATGAAGTACTTGTCGTACGGTGTCCGGGTCACGGCGTCTTCGGATCCGAGAGGAAGAACTTGACGTGCCGGGGTGAAGAACTTGTCGTCCTTCGGTTCCATGTCGACGGTTATGGAAACACACCCAGGACGGAGATCTTGAGGACACAGACAACCCACCACAACACATTGGCGTCGGGTTTTGGAGCAGCAGCACCTCTGCAACACACTACCGCAGCGGAACTACTCTTGACAGAGCAAAACCAACAGTTGTTGGCGCCCTTGACGTTCTTAGCTTCGGGAGGCCACAGCGAGGTCGCAAGAGACGTACCACGGCCGGAGAGGACGAGCATAGACGACTCCCCTTCACCAGGCTCGCTGTGGAGAAGGTCCGGAAGCGATGAGGACGACCGACGTCGGCCAAAGCTTGGGGGGGAGGGCGCTCGCAGCACGCCGGGGATGTAGGGCACGGCGGCGACGGTTCTCGGCCTCGAGCAGGCAACATGGCGGCCACGACCTGGCCGCGAGGAGGGGCGCAGAGCCCGGCCGGCGAGGTGCGGCGGCGCTCGGGGCGGGGCGAGGACAGACGAGCGGGGAGCAGAGGGCGGGCGACGGGGGTGCTGCAGGCGGCGAGGTCGGGGGCGACGGACGCGGGGAGCAGAGGGCGGGCGACGGGGGTGCTGCAGGCGGCGAGGTCGGGGGCGACGGACACGGGGAGCAGAGGGCGGGCGACGGGGGTGCTGCAGGCGGCGAGGTCGGGGGCGACGGACGCGGGGAGCAGAGGGCGGGCGACGGACGCGGGGCGAGGCGACGCGGCCAGGGGGGACTCGAGGTCGGGGTCGGAGGGGCGGACGGGCTGAGGACGCGCGGGGTCGGAGGCCGGAGGAGGAGCCGGGCGCGACGGAGCTCAGGGCGAGCGGCGGCTTGGGGTTAGGGTCGGGCTAGCGCGGGGCGGGGCCGGAGGGGAGGGAGAGAGCGTTGCGGGGCCGGGGAGGGTCTGGCGACGGGGCGTGGTTGGGGCAGAGGGCGGCGGCCTGGAGAGCGGGGTGGAGCGGCGAGGCGAGCAGAGAGAGAGAGGACCGGAGGGAGGCGCACGGGAGAGATGAGGAAGAAGAGAGGAAGGGGATGAACATGGCACGGGCAGGTGGTTGGTGGGACCGGGTGGGCCGGGACTGTCGGCTAGAGGGGGTGGGTCCCAGGCGGGCCAGGGTGGCAGGCGCGTGTGGTGTGTGTGTGGCCGCGTGTGTGCGTGAGAGTGTGTTGGGCAGGGTTGAGAGGAGAGAGGCCAAGTGGCGGCATGGGGTTGGTTAGGGAGAGGGAGAGGGTGAGGTGTCAGGTGGGGATTGGGTGGGGTGAGGTGGCCAGAGGGGTGGGTAGATAGGTTGGGTACGAATAGGATTTAGAGGTGGACCGTTGTATTTTTCTGGGGTGGTCGTTCGGGTCATTCGGCCCGTTCGACTGCCCCGCTAAAATATAATTAAATTATTTATTTCAACCCGCGCTTTTGCAATCCGACAGCGGACAAAACAAAATAATCCGGGGACCCGGTTTTGATGTTTGAATAAAGATGGGGCATTTTAGAAAAACAAAACGGGCTTTGCGAAAATAGTTTTATGCAAACAATGCATGATGATGACGATGCAATGCACAAATTCAACGCGATTTTCTAGTAGTGGTTTTGCGGGATGCCACATGTATGAACCCTCGAAGTGCCTGACGAAGGCCTCGCGATCGATGTTATCCGCGGGAAGGGTGTTAATCCACTACCTGCATGCCCCCTCCATCATCAGGGGGAGGTAGCGGGCGGCTAGTAGGTCGGTGTGGCCTGCGATCCCCATCGCCATGAGGTAGGTATCCAGCCACACGGAGGGATCGTACGAGGGGTCGAACTTCTCTATTTCCTTCGGTGCTTTGAAGTTCTCCGGGTATCTTTCGCCTCGGATCATCGGTCCGAAGCACTGGGCCCGATGCGGCTCAGCGACCCCCTCGGTTCACCGTCTCGGCGGTTGGTGAGGGTGTGCCACAGGTCGTCAGGCTGGAGTGCGCGCCAGCTCTGGTTGTTGATGATGTGGGTTCGGGCGTCGACGGGCTGTCCGTTGGCGGCGACGAAGTTGGTCGCCGGCCTAGGGTCGTTGGTGGAGAGTGCTGCGTTCGCGGCTCGGTGTTGGAGCTGTAGGGGTTCGGGTGGCGGGCAGTTGAGAGTGTTCGCCGCCATGGGGCGGCCGCTTGAGGCCGCTCTGCTGCCCGATGAACGCGAGTACATCCGACCCTGTGAGTCGACGCCTGCATTTTGTTGCTCGACCGCTTTGGCGAGCAGAGCCTTGGCGTATTAGATCTGCAGGGCGCCTTCTCCAGTGGCTGCAATGTTGTTAACTGCTGCTCAGCCCGCGACGAGGTTGTCCATTGGGGTGGAGAACAATGGGAGGCCGTTCGCGTCTCGCTCCCGTGAGGAGACCACGATCCTTGGCTGGTCCCTGGGGGGTGCGCGGTTGGGTGGTGGCGGTGCGCCATTGGCCGTTTCTCCTGGTGGGGGCCGGGTGCTTCCTCCTGGCAGCGTGTTCTCGCAGATCGCGCGCTCGGCCACGCGGCTCAGGTCGTTCTCATCGTCGAAATTTAGGGCGCGCCCCTGGACGGTGGGGTTCAGGCGCGACCTGATTCGGAGTTGGTGGTAGCGCGACAGCTCCTGCGCTGTCACCTGCTCGAGTTGAATTTTTTTGCGCTCGGCTTGTTCCTTGCGGACTGCCTCCGCCAGCTTTAGGCAGAGTTCCTCGACCTCTGTCGCCATCGCGTTTGGAGGGATCGGCGTGGAAAATGGATCTTCCGGTGGGTCGGCGCCAGTTGCCATGTAGGTCGCGGCGTGGCGACCGGTTCCGTCGTGGAGGTCGGCGGAGTTCTCCGACCTGAAATCGAAGTCGAATATCCCGAGGATAGAGGGATCCTCGAAGTCTCCGACGTTGGAGACCTGGGTGATGGATCCGGCGAGTGATGCCGGGGTCGCCGAATCGGCGTCATCGTTGAGGTCCGCGTCGTCCGCGGCCACGGTGGTTTCGGCCACGTTGATGTGGGCCGAGTCGTACTCAGAGGCGAGGCGGTGGATCGTGTGGACCTGGCTCTCAGAGAGCCGGTCGCGTGGTGGCGACTCGCGGATGCGAGCTGAGTCCTCCGAGATGATGACGTCGGTGAGACCAACGAAGAGGCTGATCGTGCCGACCGGCAGGATCACGCTATGCATGACGGGTCGCGCCGCCGGGACGTAGCTGCTCGGCAAGATCTGGAGCATATCGCCGACCGCGATCATGCGGCCGGTGGCGATCGACTCGTTGATGGGCAGATTGGATCTCGCCGCAGAACACCGGCCTGACCGGCCAGGCCCCACGGTGGGCGCCACTGTCGTGGGAATGACCACGGCAGATGCTGGAATCGGCAAGGGCGGCCAGCCATCTGCGGTGCGAGATGAGGGCTGAGACACAAGGGTTTTCCCAGGTTCGCCCCCCCCGGAGGGTAAATACCTACTCCTGCTAAATTGTATTATGGTGAGAGTACAATGGGGAGAGCTCGGCGGCTAGGCGGCGAGTCGCTAGGGTGTCTGATGGAACATGTCCTCTACGCATCCTCTAGGGAGGTTTATATAGACTCACCTCCCTAGGGTTTACAGATCTCAACCGAATTAGTTAAGGATTCGGTGATTCTATGACCTAGTCCGACTGGGCCTATCTACGCTCCTGGGCCTTCAGCTTCCAGCCGCTTGAGTCCACGCCAAATCTTGATCCAGTCGCCGTCCTGCAGGCCCACTCGTTGGCGCTTGGGCCAGTAGGAAACGTCCTGCTGGGTATACCCCGGTAGGCATATCCCCATCAAGAACGGTCCAGAGGGACAGTTTTGGTTAAAAGACACCTTAAAAAACAACCCATCGTACGAGGTGATGGTTCCACTATCATATGTGACGTGTCAGCATGCAGGTGGACAGGTCCACATCGTGGCCGCGTCCATCCACCTCGTCCACAAACTCTAAGGGCATCTCCACCGGCGTGGAGATGTAAACAGATGACCCAAACGATTGGATTTTGTCCTATTGGATCGGGCCACGGATGATTTGGGTTCGTAGTCCGGTTTTTACAGCCAACCGCGCATAGCAGCGTGATTCAAACGAACGAAAACGGACAGAGCAGTCTAAGAAAAGAAGGCCCATCGTGGGACTGCATCTGGCCAGCCTGTGGCCATGTTAGTCCGGGCAGACGCATCCGTGACCTATATTTGGTGCTCGGATGGGTCAGTCCGGGGTGCGTTAGTCCGGATGGGTGGAACCCCCGGGGCGCCACGCACTTCAGCGCATCCGCGCGGACCCATTCAGACATGCTCGGACCGTTTGGGTAGTCCCGGTGGACATGCCCTAAGACCCTCCAACGGGACTCCGCATTTCGCACTCCGATTTCGTTCGAATTGGTTAGTTTGGGTGGCGTACAGGCTATCCGGGCTATGCCTAGTTGCGGTGGCCTATGGCTCCAACATCCACTCATCCGCAAAAAAAGGTGCAGAAAAAAATAACGAGGATGAAAATAATTAAACATATTACATATTAGGTCTGGTCTTGGGTCCCCCGGTTACATAATATACACAAAAACAAGAAAAGCCCCAATATTATCGGGTGCCTTGGCATGGAAGGGAGGCGAGGCAGCGGGCGTCGTTGCTGGCCGACCGACGCCCTGGTCCTACGGCTGCGGCGCCTACTCCTCGTTGTCGTCGGCGGCGAGGTCGATGAAGACCTATGGCGGGAGCCACACGCCGGCCTAGGCCAGAGAGGGAGGCGGAGGCGGTGCTGACAGCACGGGGGACATCTGGGCCTGTGCGGCCACCCATGACTCGTGCAATGCCTGGGCGGTGTCGTCCCACCTCTTCTCATCCTCCAGCTGGAACACGAGGATGGCGGCCCAGAGCTCCTCTTCCTCCGTCATCGGTCGGCGCTGCCGCTCTGGCCCCTCATGCTTGACCGCCACCAGCCGGGGAGGCTCCGGGTCATCCTCTGGCTGCGGCCAAGGCCACACCTCATACATGACAATGTCAGGGCCCCGGTAGCGCGACCAGTCCGAGATGCCGTGCTACAACGGTGGGAAGTGGAGGCCACTATCGTCGTCCCCCACGCCAGAGTCCTCGTTGGACCCCTCCCAGTAGTCCTTCTCCTCGTCGTCGTCGAGGTTCTCGAGGTGGGCCTCGATGGCCTCGCGCCGGGCCGCATGCTCTGCCTCGAACCATCGTTCCTAGACCGGTGAGTCGATGGTGTAGGCCATATCTCGCAGCAGATCTAGCAAGTGGAAGGCCCGGCGCCGGAAGATCTCGTGTGGGCGCGCATGGCCCTAGCCTATGATGGCCGGCACCGGCACACGGGCGCCGTTGAGGTGCCACCTCGCCGGCACGTGGACATATGCCCACGGGCAGGGCATGCTTCCTCGTCGAGCATGCACGCGGCCTCAAGGATCACGCACACGCACCGCTCAGAGTGCGAGCGCGACGGCTGGCCGTTGAAGGAGGAGGAGAGCCATGGCGGGCATCTCGAGATGGAATGGCGGCCACGGCGGTCAGCGGCGGAGGAGCCAGCTTCGTGGTCGTTTCGGCCTTGCCGGACCAGCCCTTCTAGCTTCCCTTCGTCATCGTGACCGACGAGGGCCGGCGAGGGAGGAGCTTGTCGGTGGGGAGGGAGCGGCTAGAGTTTTGGGGTTTGTCCCAAGTGGGGACTGGAAGTGGAGAAGTGGAGTGTGGACTGGATATGGATGGGGACAACAAGGTCCCATTAAAAAGGACATGGTCCCTCTCTCTGAGACACCACCAGGTGGGACCCGAGGAAGACTGGGCTGGACTGCCTCGGACGAGGCCCGTCCGAGACCCCGCAACAGGTTTTGGCCTGGTTTGCGCCAAACCAAACCGCGCCGTGCTGTCCGGTCTATTTGCGGCTGCGCGTTGGCCTTGGCCTTGGTCCGGGAGGATGCGATCGGAGACGCGAAGTCCATTTGTGGGGGGCCGTTTGGGACGACCTAAGGGCATCTCCACCGGGCCGACCCATCCGGTCAACCCAAACGGTCTGTTTCTATCCGTTTGGGTTGGGCCGTGGTCGATTTGGGGAAGGGGTCGGCCTGTCGGGCCGACCGCGCCCAACGGCGCGACCCATTTGTCCGGCCTGCAAAGTTTGTACTTAATTTACATTCAAAATATAAAAAACATAATTTAAACTAATCCTACACCTAGCTACCGATCTTCGCGCGCCGGCGCCGCCTCGTCCGTCTACAGGTCGAGGTCGATGTACTCCGGCAGCGTCTAGAGGTTGGGCGATGCCAGGGCCAGAGCGGGAGCAGGCACATGTGGATTGATCACCTGCCCAGGCCACGACTCCCAACCATGCGGGAGGTGCGCCAGCTCCATCCCCACCTCCGACGCAATCGGGGGCGCCCATACCGGCAGCGGCGGCGGTGGAGTCAGCTGGGCGTTCGCCTGCGCCACCACGCCGGTGAGCTGGACGGCTTCCTCGAAGCCGACCCACTGGGCTTTCTCTCCCTGCATGCTGGCCGCAATGGCCTGCTCGGTGAAGGCGTCCTCGTGGTAGCTCCGCGCCGGCACCTCGTGGTACTTTGCGGGCACGTTCGCGGCAACGTCGTCCACCGTCTCCTGCTTGACGACGATGTCGTCGTCGTCCTCCTCGTCGTTACAGTCCTCGCTGTCGATCTCGGCGTCAGAGTGGTTGATGATACCCTCGTCGTCCAAGTCGATGTTGAAAACGAACAAACCTCCCCAGCATCAAGTTGCAGCGGATGGTGGTGACGCGCCGCACCTTATGCTCCCACTCGAGAAACTTAACCCAGTACACCTCGAAGTGGTAGCCTCGGTGTCCGAACTTGTCCGCCAATGTTGTTGCTCGCTATGTCCAGCGGACAGACGCGGACTAATTGCATCATGCTGCTATGCAGCTAGCTTTGTATACTACTCACTCCCTCGTTTTAAAATATAAGATGTTTTAGATTTATATGAAAAAAAAATCTAGACTTGTTTTAGTACGGTAAGTTTATTTAACTTTAAAATAAATCTACGTACTAAAAGAGTTTAGATTTATTTTTTTACAAACCTAAAACATCTTATATTTTGAGACGGAGAAAGTAGCTGATATGCACTGAATATGCCATATACACGAACTTTCTACAGTGTCAGTTGTAAAAATGGGCTAGAACAAATAGACTTTGTTACTATACTTGATAAGAACAAGAGACAAAAGAATCTTTTTATATAAAATATAAGATATTTTAGTTTTGTAAAACAAATATATCTAAATTTCTTTTAGTATGTAAGTTTACCCATATTTAAAATGAATCTAGACACTAAAATAAATCTAGATATATTGTCTTCACAAATTTAAAACATCTTATACTTTGGAAGCGGAGGGACACGATGAATACAGTCTCTCGAATAGAGTTTCAAAATGTGCAATTGCTCCACAATAATAGAAAACCATACAATTGTTACAGTATTTCTCAGATGTACCGAAGTGTCGAAAAATGCAAGGCACTGCGCCAGGCCTGTTTGATTCGTAGGATCTCAAAACAAAGGAATAAGAATAGGCTGAGGAATTTCGTAGGAATGCACGTGAAAAACTATAGAATCCAAGAACATGGAAGTTCTTCTTTGGTGGTCGTTTGAAACGAAGGATATAAAGAGTAAAGGAATTTATACTTTGATCTTCCAACACGAGACTTGTCTTGATTAATAAGCAAGAATGGAGGGACAAGAACAAACCATGGGTTGGTCTTGGGAATCCTCGCTCACATAAAGAACATGATCTTTTTGCGGGGGCCACATGTGCGACCATTGGAAATGGAAAGAAAGCTCTTTTTTGGGAGATAAATGGCTTAGACCGCGGTGTAGTACCTCTGGAAAATCACTACTAGAAAATTACCTGTGTTTGTCTTTGTGCTTTGTGTATCATCATGTATACTTTGTCTCTTAAATTATTTGACTAAACCTATTTTATGTCTACACTTTATCCGCTCTCGTATTTGTCTACAAATATTTATAAAAGTTTAAAAACTAAATCTAAAAATAAAACTGTTTTACCGAGGGAGGCAGCCCAGCTCATAGGCCAGGCCACATACTACCCGACAGACCCGGCCCAGCCTAAACATCTAACCCTAAACCTAAACGGAAACCCTAGCCGCCACACCTACGTATCCCCAAACCCTAATCCCACTAGAGCCCACAAACCACTCCCTACCGCCGCCGCAACACATCCCCGCAGCGACGCACACACATATACTTCAAGAACGCACGCGACCGGACCCACCTTGCCAACCCGCCCGTAGGAAACCGCCTGCTCCACGCCTCTACCCTGAACCCGACGCGGTCAACACGTGTCCTCACCCACCCCTCGTTGTCCTCCCGATCTCCACCTAATCCCGTTGCCCCTCTCTCCCAGCTTCTCTCCTTCCCCACATTTTCCCTATGTGCCAAACGCTGCCATCACCTACCCCTACCTGCCTCCACGTTCGTGACCCCGCCGTGCCGTCCCCCGTGCTCTCTCCGTGCCCCTCCCGACCTATGCCGCCCGCAGGCGCTCACCCTACCTCTCTTCCTCACCGAGCAGGATGTCGCACGCTCGCGTCTCCTCCTACCCCACCTCACCACCGTAGTACGCTACCGGTGACCCACCTCCTCGCCACCGGAGCCCGAGCCCGCGCCGCCTCTTGTTGGAGATATGCCCAAGAGGCAATAATGAAGTGGTTATTATCATATCTTTATGTTTATGATAAATGTTTATATCCCATGCTATAATTGTATTAAAAGGAAACATTAATGCTTGTGCGTTTTGTAAACATTAAAGAGTCCCTAGTAAGCCTCTTGTTAAACTAGCTTGTTGATTAATAGATGATCATGGTTTCCTGATCATAGACATTGGATGATATTAATAACAAGTTCATATCATTAGAAGAATGATGTGATGGACACACTCCTATAGTTAAGTGTAGCATAAGATCAAGTCATTTAATAGTTCGTTTGTTATAAGATTTCAAATGCATAGTAACCTAAATCCTTCGACCATGAGATCATGTTAATCACCATCACCGGATGGATGCTTTGATGATATCAAACACCACTTCTTAACTGGCTGGTTATAAAGGTGGCATTGAGTATTTTGAAAGTATGTGTTGAGGCACATGGATCAAGAGTGAGTTTTTTTTCCATCCATATGACAGATAGATATACTCTGGGCCCTCTCGATGGAATGTCATCCAATTGGCTTGCAAGCATGTGACTAGATAACAAGGGATCACATATCACAGAACGAGTAAAGAGTACTTATCGATAACGAGGTTGAAATAGGTATGCAAAGATACCGATGATCAAACCTCGGATAAGTAAAGTATCGCGAGACAAAGGGAAATTGATATCTGATGCGATCAAATAAATGTAGATCTTCGTTGGGAGACCCCAAGAGGAAGGTATGATGAGCACAACAAAAAGTCTTCCCTCAGAAAGAAACCAAGGTTATCGAACCAGTAGGAGGAAGGAAACGTTCAAAGGTGTTGCTAGCAACTTGGAAACCTGCACAACACAAACTCAAGACTTTGCCCCAACAAACAGTGAGGTTGTCAATCTCACCGGTTTGCTGAAAACAAAGGTAATAGTAACAGTGGAAGATGTATCAATGGTAAAGATTGGACCGGGGTCCATAGTTCACTAGAGGTGTTCTCCTTAAGATAAACAAACATGGCATGCTGGGTATACAAATTACAGCAGTGCAATTGACAGGACTGAGAAAGGCATAACAATGCAATACTAGACATTCATGATCCTATGAGATTCAATTGGGCAATACAAAAAGATACATAGCCTGCCATCCAACTGCATCTATGACTAGTAATCCTCCTTCAGGTTATCATCCAAAACCCCTCCAGTATTAATTTGCAAGCAACAGATAACTACTTTAAGCAAAGTGTGTAAGGTAAACAATCCACTTGTTCCATGAAGAAGAGACCGTTGTTTTCTCCCTAATAGCAACAACACATCTACAACCTTAGACATTTCTGTCACTTCCCTTAGATTAAATAGAGGCATGAACCCACTATCGAGCATAAATACCCCCTCTTGGAGTCACTAGCACTTACTTGGACAAGATAACTACTACAAACGGAGAGCATGCAAGATCTCAAACAACAGAGATATGATAGAATCAATAAGACAAAACCATTAATCAATCTGACATAGTAATCTCAGTATCCATCGGATCCCTGCAAACACAACATGCATGATTACAAATAGATGATCTTGATCATGAACGTAGCTCACAAGATCTAAACATGGTATCATAAAGGAGGAGATACAACCATCTAGCTACTACATGGACCCGTAGTCCAAGGTGGAACTACTCACACTTCATACCGGAGGCTGGCATGATGAAGAAGAAGGCCTCCAGGATGATCTCCCCTCCGACAGGGTGCCAGGAAGAGCTTTAGATCCCCCGATATAGGGACGATGGTGGTGGCAGCTACAGTCGGTTTCATGGAATATTGACCGGGTACTTAGGGTTTTGGTATCAGGGGGTCTTTATAGGAGAAGAGGCGAGGCAGGGGACAACCAGGGCGGCCGCACCCCCCAGGCGCAGGCTGGGCCTAGCCGCGCGGTCAAGGGGTGTGGCCCCCTGGTGGCTCCCCTCCGTCTCGTACTCTGGCTCCGTGTTCCCCACGGTAAAATATTGACTTTGGCTTTTGTCCCGTCCAATTCTGAGAATATTGATTTTCTGCCTTTTCTGGAACCAAAAACAGAAGAAAATAGGCAACTCGCACTGTGTCATCTTGGTAATAGGTTAGTCCAAAAAAACATATAAAAAAACCTCAAAGTGTAGACAAAGTAAAGCAAAGTAGATACTAAACAAGCATGGAACATAAAAAATTATAGATACGTTTCTGACATATCAAGCATCCCCAAGCTTAACTCCTGCTCGTCCCCAAGTAGGTAAGTGATAAAAAGAATATTTTTTAAGGTGACATGCACCATCAAAATTAAGATCAAACCATTTGCAAGCATTGAAAGCTGGGATCAAAGAACTCTAAACATGAGCATGAAAGATGGAGTTCTAACAGTAAGACAAAGTAACTAAGCATGCAACATGAAAGGTTACACACAAAGATCATGAATAACATGCATTGAAAAACGTTTGTTTGTTTCACATATAGAAAACATAACATAGTGGCATTCAGCTTGTCCCTCATGGAGTAGAAAATAGATGCATATGACACCTTCAAAGTTCATAAGAGTGACTAGATACAAATAACACAAGAACAAGTAATATCAACAATATGCATTAATCAATAAGTTTTGGGACAATGCACATAGAACTAAGAATTGCAACTATGCTCTCTTAATTAGTGCGTAAGGATAGAAGGTGTAGACTCAATATAATAGTGGAAGAAACGCCCTTCATAAAGGGAAGCAGGTATTTCAAGCCTCAAAAAGAGCTTCCAAAGATTATGATACTTGTTAGCTTTCAGCCCTCATTGCCCCCATCATAAGAATCTTGAAGTGATTAAGGTTAAAATGAACAAACTATGGAGTATATGCTTGACAAAGTATAAGTTGGCAATCTCATGTCCCTTTAATACGAGGGCCGCTCCTCATGCTACTCAAGTTTAGTTACTTGCAAGTTCTTGTTATAGTAAGTACATTTGTATCATAGAGAACCGCCAACAGGGTACCCCTTGCACATGATACAGGAGCTACCCCATAATCAAAATGACAAGGCAAGCAAACAATGAGCATCTCATCAATCTTCTTATTTACCATGGGAAAATGGTGCTTTTTCTCTCTTTCCTCTTTTCTCATATTTTTTCCTCAATCTCTTTTTTCTATCTCTTTTTTTATAAGAAGAACGCTTCATAGATTGCTCACTATGGTGATGCTGCAAGTTTCCACCATGATTAGGCATGGATTAGGCTAGCGTCCCAGGCATTTCTCTAACACACATACATAACTCCATGTACTTACAAACCCCCCTTTCATTTCACACCGACGACATCCATAGACAAAAGAGAATGATATCAACTGAGTACAAAGTACAAGTGCAATGTTGAAAGCGTTCCCCGTGACAACACGGTTCTGCTAATCCCAACGTATAAGTGCAAGCATATACAACATAGATGACACAATGTTTCAAGTTTATTAGGGGCAAGAAAAATAAAGTGTGCTATCAAGTTCGTGAGAGCTCTAATCACTAAGTTTGCACATAACAAAATAATTTTTAATTGGAAGATAGATGAAAACAAGAATATACTTGGAATGGTGTAACACACCATGCATATGAATTTATAGTGGACACTTTGGAATAACTTGGTTTCTTGGGAGTTGTATGCATGAGTAGAACTTACTCATACAAGTGGAGGCTAGCAAAAGACCGGGAGCGACCAAATAAGAGAGCAATAATGGCCATAATCATGCAGAGCGACAAAACATTACTAATCAAAGCATAAAGTGGTACTACAAGTCAAGGAATAAATGATCATAGAGGCTATGGTGAATTGTTCATAGTCATAACATGGTGTAAGCATGTGCCAAGTCAACCCAAACAAAGCATCAAAGGAGAATACCACAATACTATGATTTTGTATGCTAAAACAATGCATGATTCCTTCAAGGCATATTAAGCAATCCCAATTGTTTGGAACAAGTCATGCTACAGCAATAATCACTAAGAATAAGGTCATAATAACATCTAGCATGACATGCTAAAGTCTAAGTCACAGTCAAAGCAAGCTCCTCTTGCATAATTCAAGCAAGAACTTTCTACTCCTCTCCAACACCAATCAAATTATTTGAAATAACACAACAAGAACAGGGGTCCAAACTAATTTATTCAAGCAAACTAAGCAAACTAAAAACAAAAACTAAGACGCTCCAATAACAACACAACAGTGCATGAAACAATAAAAACGAAGTGTCTAGAAAGACCTGAGATTTTTATTGATGAAGAAGGGGATGCCTTGGGCATCCCCAAGCTTTAACGCTTGTACCTCTTGAATATTTCTTGGGGTGACACGGGGTGGCATCCCCAACCTTGAGCTTTTGTCCATTCTTCATCTCATTACATCATTCTTTCCTTACACATGAAAATTTTCCTTCATACAAAACTTCAAACAATCTTCATTAGCAACATTAGTGCATTCAAAAGATAATAGACCTTTTGGTTTAGTTTAAAAACAACAAAACTTTTACTAAAGACACAAGCTACTATAGAAATTCCCTCCAAAATCTCAATTTCCAAAAAATAACCCAAAAAGGAATCAATAATAAGCAAATGCAAATAATGGCAGAAATCTATCAAAACAGACCAGCAGTTAGAAACCGATTTTTTCGAAGACCTTCTGTTGCTAAAATAAAAAAGCATTGAACTAACGAAAGTTAGCTAACATAATGGGGGATTTATTCAAAAAATTACAGCCCAATCCAACTTACATAGATTTTTCAAGAATCTTTAAAGTGGAGCACAAAAATCTGTTTTGGGACAGCAACTCCCCAAATCTTACTTCCCTCTCATTAGAAGGTATTCTTGGCACAAAAAATCAAATAAAAAGGATAAGGAGAGGTTATTACAGAAGTAATAACTTCCAAGACTCAAGAAAACTTTTGGGTTATCTCCTAATAAGTAATTTTCTTTAACGCCTTTAAGTTAGGCAAAAGAAGCAAGATTCAAATTCAAATAAAGAAGCATTAAGAGATTTGTTTGTTTTAATAGGAGAGGCAAATGGTATTCTATACTTTTCTTGAATGCGAATTAATATTTAATGGTGCCTTCCTTGAGTTGAAAAGTTTCCATGGGAAGATTTTTTGGTTTCATAGGCATGAACACTAATGTTCAAGGCCGACCCCCACTTAACCATTACTCATCTTTCCAATCATTTTCCTTTTTGAAAACGTTTTTAGGTAACAAGTACAACTAATATTTTTGGTAATTCGTAATCCCTATCCATACTAAGATAGAGACCAACTTAAAGTGAAAGTAAAAACTACTTAGAGATAAAGAAAATCAAGTGCACACAAGAATATTCACCCACACGCTATTTCTCCCCGACAATGGCGCCAGAAAAGGTCTTGATATCCCAAAAGTATAGGGGATCGTGTGTAGCCTTTTTGATAAGTAAGAGTGTCGAACCCAACGAGGAGCTAAAGGTAGGATAAATATTCTCTCAAGTTCTATCAACCACTGATATAATTCTACGCACACTAAACATTTGCATTATCTAGGAAATAAAACTAGAGAAACAAAACGAGTACTAGAGAAAACTTTGCAAGATAATAAACAACACGAAAGTAAAGCTAGTTGTTGCAGCAATAAAATATACTAAACTAACAGAACCATGCGTGTAGAATAGTGGTGGTAATTATTGTGTCTTTGTCCAAGTTTAATTGGCGGAATTGCATGTACTATATGATTGGATTGTTATCAAACATCCATAACTAATAACAAAGAATTAAGGTTTCCCTAACCATATCCTTAAGTTAATGGTCCTCTTACTCCCATACGTGCAACGTTCTGGTTCGCATCCTTAGGTTTCTGTCACTCCGACAGAAGTTCCCCCTTCCTCTTACACATACTACAAACCCTATGATGTTTAATCCATGCGTGCACAAATATAATGGACACCAAAGGACTTTACCATATAAACATACAACTCTAATGAACCAAAGGCGTTCAACCATTCAATCTAAGAACAAAGAAACTACACAAACATGACACAGATCATAGGATTATAACTTATAGCATCAAACATCATGTTTACATAGGATGGTATAGAGGTGTGTGGGAGGATGAAACACTGCATACTAGGAGGATTAGGTGATGAAGATGGCGGTGAAGATGGTGAAGAGGGCGGCGGCACCGGCAGCGGTGCGGGGGACTCCTTCCTCGCCACCGGTATCGTGGGGGAGAACCGCCCCTTAGCCCCCTTCCTTCATGGCTTCTTGCGAGCCCTCCTCCATAGAGATGGGATCTATGGGGGAGCCAAAAACGTGGCTTTGGTGGCTGCAAATTAGTGCGTGGAGGTGTCTCCCACGAATTAGGTTTCCTTCCTTTATATAGCTTCTCGGATTCCCGTCACCCCATCTTGGGCTGCAATAAATCAGACCTAACGGGCCCGTCGGGAATCAGAATTGGCTAAATTTTATGTCAGAACAATTGTCGCGAAATTTCCTACAACTTTTTAGTTGAAGAGTTTTCCGTTTGACGCCGTCTTCGACTCGAAACGTGACCATCTTAAAAAGAGTTCTGAAACAGATTTCTGGAAAATCCCAATTGGAATCCAACAATGGTTCCACATGTATTCTTGATATTTCCTGCACATCAAACTGTAAAACAAGAACATTGTGCACTTTTGCAACTATTAGTAGGTTAGTCCAAATAACTCATGAACTATATATAAAAAGAAGTGTCAAAAGCATAATAATAGCATAAAACCATCAAAAATTATAGATACGTTATGGACGTATCACTTTTCTATTCCCTGTCCTTCAAGAATTTCAGTTCTTAAGTAATTAAGAGCATGCCAAAAAATTCATTAATTTATCGGCTGTGATGGACACTCATGGCATCACTAAGGTTTTGTTGTTTTGCATAATGATTACTCATATCAGCCAAAGGAGTAATTCCATCATGTTACAGCTACCTAGGAGTGCGAAGAATTTTACCCATTATTGCATTGCTGCTACATATGTTTAATTAACTCATAGCCGAAATCTAGGAGTTTCCTCCATGAAGATCGTTCGTAGGCTAGCGGAGTTGTTGGCATCCCTTGAAGTTTGACACACATAAAGATATATCATTCTTATGATTTACAGGTCAAACTTTGGCATGCTCACAAAAACCGCTAAACATTTATTCAATTGAACAAATCCTTTCAAAGAGAGCTATCAAGTCAATCATTATTTTTTGTGGTGTTGAGTGTCTCTAGGAATAAGCCTTCAATTGCGAGACTTGTTCTTATTGCAATCGTTTAGAAATTTTTTAGGCAAGACTTGGTTAACTACAAGAGCTGGAACAAAACATACTCAATTAAATACCCATGCAAACAAAATTTTACTACAAATATAGAGACTCACTCCACCGATATAATATCTCAACATCACTACTAGCTAGCATGGGTTTCTCAAACTTCAAAAGTGGGGAGTCATAAGGCATACCTCTCATGTTTTGTTCCACTTCTCTCTTCAATTTTATTTGTTTCTTGGAAACTCGAATTCAATCACTCTCCTGCAAATATATGAGAACCTCGAGGCAAAAATAAAAAGAAAGAGGGAAATAAAGATAAACGAACAAATCTTTTTGTGATTTTTGAGAAGGGGAATTAAAGAGTAGAAAATTGGCGGCAAATCTTGGCTGAAAATCTCAAACAAAATAAAGTAACTAAAGATAAAGTGTTGGGAAACCAACACGAGTGCTTATAAACTCAAATAAAAGCATAACCTTGAAAATAAAATAAAGCAAATGAACGCCAAAATAAAAATAGATAGAAAACATCCCCAAGCTTAGGATTTTGCAAGCCCTTCAAATCACTGTGGTGGGGGAAAAGTTGCAACTCCAGTCCGCAATTTTAGTTGATAAGTTACTTGTTGTTTCTCGGAGGTTCAGGGCGAGATTATGCATCCCCTCCAGAGTTCCTCCAAGTTCTTGGAAATATTGATATGTAGCGAACCAGTTCGGTAGCTGCTCCTCCTGATGAGGGACTTCTTGCTCCTCCTCTTGGTCCTCATCCTCTTCTGGAATCTCCTCCCAGGGTTGGTGTTGCTCAACCTGCAAGTCATAAAGCACACGTCCTTCCTTGATAGAGAAAATACCATTAGGCAAAGGAGCGGGGTAGAGACGCCCAGCTCCAGCAATATGCAGATAATAAACACCACCTCTCCTAGTGAGCATTCCACAAGCCCTCAAAGTAGAGAAACTAACACGTCGCTCACCTCGCACCGGCTATAACTCACCTAGGTCTATGCCCAAGGCACTGGAAAGCACGGTGATGACGCCTCCACAAGTGGTTGGTCCTTGGCTTTGGGAGGATTGGTACTCCAAGTAGCAAACAAAAATTGCGCCCAAGTTGAGTGACAAGTTATCGTAGTTGAAATCAGCTTTTGAGAGGACTAAGATGTCCTCCTCGAGTCTTGTAAACTCATTACGCTCCTGCAAGGTGTTAGCAATAACATAGAACAAATAGCGAATAGCAGGATGTTGAATATTTTTCCCTTTGCTGACGAAGTAAAGCTCATTCTATTATAGCAAAGTTCAGGGGAAGGTTCTATGCTAGTAAAAGATGCATGCAGAGCATTATGATCATTGTTGGGTAGACCAAAACAATTGCATGATTCATCAACTGATAAAGAATAATGTTGTTCATGAGTCGGAAAGAAATTATATCCTCTCCATGCCATATTTTAATGGTGCTTTTCAAAGAACTAAATAATTCAATGGTTAACCGGCGATATGTTGGTGCATCATGAAATACAAAGTTTTGCAGGCCAATGTTGGGGATATGCTAAATGGGTATCACCATAGCATGTCTCTAATCCGGATAACCCGGGTGGCCCACAGTTGGTACCAAGTCCCATGGCCTGCTGGGCGGCCCAGTTAGATGGATCTAGAAGGGAGGCCCATGTCGGATAAAGGAAGGCTACGAAGGAGTCACCAGCGTACCCGGAGCCTTAGAATGCAAGACATGTTAGACGATTTGTGTACCATGTAGGACTCTGTAACCTGTCCGTCTATGACTTTGCCTGTAACCCTAGTATCTGGCGACTATATAAGCCGGACCTACGGGATCCTTTAGGGCATAACCTAGAGAGAACAAATCATATGGCGCACAGTGAACCGATCCCTGTAACTCGGCGTATTGCCATTATAGTGATTTATAGCAGGAGTAGGATCCCGCCACCATCGTGGGATCTGAACCTGGGTAAGCTGTGTTACCTCGTACCCGCCAACCTTCCTCCTTATCCCACGTCTCTACACACGCTTTGTGATGACCCCTCCATGGCTTATTCGTCGGCAATACCATGACAGTTGGCGCCCACCGTGGGGCAAGAGGTGCTTTAGGCTCTTCAACGAGCGATGTCCAAGATCTTCGCGGGAATCGGCAAAACCATAGCCATTGGCCGTGTTCTCTTCTCTGGCAACATTCTGATCGTCCCTCCCTATGAGTTTTGGATCCTGGAAAAGATGAACCCCACCCGCTGCTCGATCGTCCCAATCGGGAACATCCACCTCTTCATCGGCGAAACTGACTCGGACACTAGTTCCCTGGAAGTCGGAGGATCGTCAAGGCCCACATGGACCACCTATGGGCATGACACGTTCACAGAAGGATCAAAGTCAGATCTCTCTTCAGAGTTTGCCGACATAGATCGGAAAATTCAAGGCCCACCCAAACCGCCCCTGTGTAGGATATAATGGTGGAAGATTGCTGCAAGTCTGCCGACTTTGCCCATGCATCTGGACAACAGAGATCCAAGTTCATCGACGTGGTAACTATCTTCGATCTGGTGCATTGCGTTCAGAGAGAGGGTGAAAACCCCCGAGATTACCTATCCACATGGCTCCATATATGAGTCGATCTAGAGCATTATCCCAATGATGATGCCATGGATCACTTTGTGGAAGGACTAGGCCGCGGTACACTTCTCTGACATACTTTAAGGAGGATGCAGGCTTCAGGATGCCTCACTTTTGAAGGCATCATGAACACCGTGAACAACTTCGCTGCCGCTGATGCAGAAGCTCAGGCAGCGCTCGCGGTCATACCCGGCACCCCTCCGCCTTAGCCACCGCCACCACCGCCTCCAGTCATCGTCGCTGCTATCACACCACCACCACCCATCATCGAGGAGGACTCGGCACCCTCTGACTCCATCCTGGACGCGCACTATGCCAACATCAGCGCTGACTCGGAGGAGATAGACTTCAGCCCGAAGGAACTCAACTCTGCTATGCAGGAGATGGAGTAGGATATCAGACGCAACGAGCAGGACGGCGAGGTCATCACATCCCGAGAGGTGTTCATCGCCATTGGGATCGTGATGGAGGAAGATCAACCCGGACAAGCTCCGCCTAATGCGCCAGACAAGGGGAAGGGACCACCTGTTGCTACCGACAATGATCGTGCAATGGCCATGCCCCCTCCGCCTAACCCAGTGCAGCAGCCGCAGGAACTCAACGTTGGTCCAAGTAACAACAACACCGCAAACCGTCGCCTCCGGCATCTACGTCTGCAGCTTCCCAAATCACTCCAACTGATAGAGTGATGTACAACAATTTGCTCGTCGAGCGCATGACCTTGCCTCATATACGGAACATAGTCCAGCTTGACAAGAAGCTCCAGCTGCTGCTGGAGGAAGCGTAGGCCATCACGGAGAAAGGCGCAAAGTTAGATCAAGATCTGGATAAGGCGCAGAAATCAATAGAGAAAGCTAGAGCCATGGAGGCCGAGTACAAGACTCTGCTCAAGCAGCAGAAGGCTAAGAAAGCTCCGGCTTGCGTCATCAATGATCCTGGTGTACGACGAAACCTAGGATGGGCTCCCCCGAAGCCTCCGCAAGCCAAGCCATACATTGACACCGAGGGCAGGCAGGTCATTCCCACTTGCATTCTCAACTTAGCCATTGCCAAGACCCTTCTGGAGCAGGATAGATCACCCGCAGCTGTGTAACATGTCTATGACCTTGTAGCAAAGGTGGTGAAACAGCAGGAAAAGGCCACCGCCCAGAGGCTTGAGTCTGACCCAGCATATTGATAGTCTATCAATCCTAAGCCGCCAAGGGACCGATCTCCTCAGGATGTCGGGTCATAGACTGGTTCATCATAACGAAGACAGAGGGATGCATGCAACAGGAAGGACGCTATCCCCATATCCTCCGACCATGGAGGCAAAGCTCATCCTCATCGCCATCTCCATCGCCCCGATCTCCTCGACATCGCGAAGACCCCAAAGCTCACCATCGTATAGACATGCCTCCGGCAAGGCAAAGGAGCATCGTCATCCGCGACAACGCGGGGCAGCCCCGTCATGATGGAGAGAACAACCAAGGACACAAGAGCAGGTCGCGTCATGACCCTCCGTGTCCAACAAGCCACCACGACAAGCGCGAGGCGTCGTAGGAGGGTAACAACAAGATATCTAACCCACCACCACCTCTGCCTCCGTCGCCACCTAGCAGCCACCATGGAGGAGGGGGCCTGTGTCGTTCACGCAGCCCATCCCCTGAAGGAAAGAAGAAGAAAGCAAGCCCGGAGCAATACGACGCACATTCACGAGGCCCGGAAGGACAATACCTGGGACCACGTTGCTTTGGACCTGTAATACGGACCGCAAGCTACCCCAGGGGTTTCCGGATTGACAAGTCAATCAAGCCCTATGACGGCACCGCCAAACCAGCTACGTGGTTGCAGGATTACAGCAACACGGTGGAGATCGCCAGACGTAACCCCAATGTTTCCGTCAAGTACCTCCCACTGATGCTGATGGGCACGACCCACCAATGGATAGATTACTTGCCGGAGAAGTCCATCTGCAACTGGTTGGACATGCAAGAAGCATTCACCAAGAAATTCGAGGGTACGTATAAGCGTCCTTGCACTGGTGGCGATCTACAACAGTGCGTGCAAGAGAAAGACGAGTCATTTCACACCTACCTCTCTTGCTAGCTAGATATGAAGAATTCCTGTGTAGGAGTGCATGCTTAGACCGCCGTGGACGCCTTCATCGATGGGTTGGAGAAATGTACGTTGCTCTGACATAAGTTGAAGCGCCTGTAGGACAATCACAGGCTCGATCTCAACCAGATGATCCAGCTGTCCAGTGATTTCATGGCTGCCAACGATGATGCTCGCGGCTCCTTGCTGGCAATAGCCGTTCCAACTCAAGCTAAGAGGAACAACAACACCAAGCGAAAGAACCCTCTAGAAGAAAATCAAACCTCCGACATGGTCACCATGAAATTTGCAGGACGAGGTGATGGTGGACAGCGTGGCCGAGGACGGGGGGATGGTCGTGGGCAGCAGTGAGGCAGTGAAACTACCCCGGCAGCGCTCCACATTCCCCAAACGTACGAGGAGTATCGTGACATGCCATGCCTCGTACACCTCGATGCCAACGACAAGGCCACTCACACCAATCGCCATTGCAAGTTTGTCAACGACCTCAAGGAGGACCCGGAGTCTGGTTACAAGCAAATTCGAAAGAACAGACCGCGAGGGAAGGGCAAAGGGAAGAAGAAGGAAGAGGAGTCCAAGGATTCAAGTGACATGGACGAGGATGTTGACCCCAAGCACGCCGACAAGGGCGATGGAAAGGGAAAGAACCCTTTCGAGAAGAAGGTTGTCGTCTACCACACTTTCCTTGGCACCCCTACTGTCTGGCAATAGAAAACCTGTATGAGGATACTGATGGCCACCCTACCCCCAGTTCCCCAGTACCTGTGCTGGTCGGAGATTCCAATCACTTGGGACAGGAAGGATCACCCAGACGTCATCCCTACGGAGAACCAGTATGCCATGGTCATCAACCCCCTGATTGATGGCAACGAGTTCACCAAATGCATGGTGGACGGTGGAAGGAACATCAACATCATGTACCTAGATACGCTGCACAAGATGAACTTGACGGAGGACAACCTAAGACGGACCAGCACTGTGTTCCATGGCGTAGTTCCTGGTCGGGAGGCTTGGTCCCTTGGGTGCATCACGCTTTAGGTCGCTTTTGGCGATGTTAATAATTACCTCCAAGAACGCATGACCTTCGAGGTGGTCCCGTTCAAGAGCGTGTACCACGTCATCTTCCAAAATGACATCTTCCACGCCTTCATGGCCAAGACATGCTTTGTCTACAACAAGCTCAAGATACCCGGACCAAACGACATCATCACCGTATCCGGAAGCTTTACCAAGGCAAGGGACTGCAAGATTGGAGAAGCAACCTTTGCAGAAGCTGTCCTCTACATCAAAAAATTCAAGGAGATCCAGAGCAAGGTCGATGCCACGGAGATGCCGACATCGAAGAAGCAGATTTCTGACTCCGATCCCGCCTTCAAGGCCGCCATTGAGACCAAGCCGGTGGAACTTGTGGTAGGCGATGCCTCCAAGACCACCGCCATTGGGATGAACCTGGACCCTAAATAGGAAAGCGTGCTCGTCGAGTTCCTCCATGAGAATAGGGACATCTTTGCCTGGCAACCTGCCGACATGATAGGTGTACCTAGGGAACTTGCCGAGCACAACTTGAATATTGATCCAAAATGCAAACCGGTGAAACAACCTCTACGACACTTTGGAGACGAGAAGAGACGCGCCATAGGCAAAGAGATAGCTAGGTTACTTAAGGCTAGTTTTAACCGAGAAGTCCTTCACACACGATGGGTGGCCAATCCTGTACTTGTCCCCAAAAAGGTAACCAAAGAATTAAGAATGTGCGTTGATTACAACGGATTGAACAAAGCGTGTCCCAAAGATCCGTTTGCTTTGCCTCACATTGACCAAGTCATTGACTCGATGGCTGGATCGGAACTTTTGTGTTTTTTTGATGCATACTCAGGATACCACCATATAAAAATGAGGATGTCAGACCAATTGGCCACTTCGTTCACCACACCTTATAGCACGTTTTTCTATGTCACGATGCCCTTTGGGCTAAAAAACGCAGGTGCTACATTCCAGCGGACTATGCAGCATTGCCTACATGATCAAATTGGTCGAAACATTAACGCTTATGTGGATGATATAGCGGTGATGTCTAAAAAGTCACATGAATTAATCTATGACTTAAAAGAAACCTTGGATAATCTCTGGAAATACAACATGATGCTTAACCCTAAGAAGTGCGTCTTTGGGGTTCCAGCCGACAAATTGTTGGGCTTCATCGTTTCCCAGCATGGAATCGAGGTCAACCCGGAGAAGATCAAGGCCATCCTAAACATAAACCATCTGACATGCCTGAAGAAAAAACAACGGCTAACAGGCTACGTTGCAGCAGTAAGTCGGTTCGTCAGCCGACTTGGAGAGAAGGTTATGCCGCTGTACAAGCTGCTGAAGAAGGCAGACAAATTTACATGGACTGTCGTGGTGGTGGCACGGCAGATGCCATGGGTAGGCTAAAGTATGGGGCCAATGGATGCTAGTGGGATCTGGGGAGGGAAGATGCAACTGTCTTTTCACTCAAGCTGCCAAGGTGTTGAACTTTATTTCTCTCTTGTTGGGTTACAAGTGCTCCTTGAGCTGTTTACAGGGGAACAATGTGAATCTCCCCAGCCTAACGTTGCTCAAAAGACCTCTCCCCCTCAGGGTCCAAACCTCCCCTTATAAAGGGGTGCCTTGGGTGCCCTTAGGGCTGACGGGGCAAGCATATTCGTGGAATATGCTTGTCCCAAAGTAGTAGTCCGGCGACCTCCTTTCCCTGTCTCCCTTCCAATGACGGCAAAGTTCCAGCGGCCCCCTCCTGCGCGCCTCGGGCTCCAGCACTGTCACCTCCGTGACCTCCTTCTGCTCCTCTGTCCCTGCGCGTCCTTGTCTCTTGTGCTTGGCCCTGTTCAGATTCCTTCTAGCCTGCAGCTACAGTTTGACCCTAGGCTTCTCCTTCTCCAGCAAGCTTCATATAACTCGGCTTTACCTTGTATTATTCGGCTCGTTCCTCACCTGCATGAAGACCATTTGTGTAACCCGGCCGAGCTTCTCATTAACTCGGCCAAGTAACCACTTGATACCTTGTACGTGAGCTTCTTGCCTCCGTTGGTCGGCCGACATACCCATGATTCGGCCGACCTAGGCCGTAGCTCGGCAACCAGACGGGGATAATACCTCTGTCTTTCCCCGTCTCTGGCCTACCCGAGGTTAACCCCCCGACATTAGTCCCCGAAGCTGGTGTGGCCCTGTCAATTATTTTGGCCGGGTTATATCAGCTTCATCACTTTCTTTAGTCTTGTTTCCGAGCTATGGCCTCGTCCGAGGTTTCCTCGTTCTTTCTATCATACGCTATGTCCTACGTGTCACCCCATCATTACTTTTCTAGTTTTTAGGTCTTTCTACAGTGCTTACTGACAAGCTACAGTGAACCCTGTACCTGCCGCGCCGCCGTCACGATGCCTCGTGTGCCGTTCCGCTTGGGATCGTAGCTTCTTTTCTTTGCCTGTGGCCGTTGGTGTGGCTCCATTTACCGTCGTGCGTTCGTGCTACCCCACGATCTACACGGGTAACCGCCACACCCACGATCCCACTCCCCTGTTCATTAATTGACTATAAAGTGGGGAAACGCGCCCGCGGGGTTCATCTTTCCCATCACCGCTCGCGTCCGCTCTCCTTCTTCTCTTCGCTTGTGTGTCCTCTTGTCGCTCCGCCGCCGCTCACCAGCCAGAACTTCCGCCGGCGAGGCTTCCGCCGCGTCGTTCGGCCTTTCCTGCCCGCGCTCTACGGCTGTGGCCCCGCCGCCGGTGAGTTTTCTCCGGCCATCTTGCCCTAGATCGATCCGCACTGTTTTCGCGCTCAGGCGACGGTTCCTCCTCTTTTCGCCATTGTTTTCGTGCTAAGCTCCGACGGGGCCTTGTAGCTCTAAGCTCTCCTCCGCCGCCAGTTTTTCTTCCGGCGATCTCTCCGGCGGAATTATGTCTAGTTACTTTAGCGGTGCTCTAGTTGAGGATGATGACGCTGGCTCTGGGCCTGAGCGTGGATCGTGGCAGGGCTCTTCAGTCACCCGCCGCGAGATTGAATGGCTCATCCGAACTCGGCGGATTCCTGCCGAGGTTTCTTGTCGTTTACCCGGCAGCGAATCCTCTCCAGTTCTCAGAGAGGGCGAGTATGTGGTTTTCATGTCCCACTTCGCCCGCGGCTTTGGTCTCCCTCTTAGCGATTTCGCTAGAGAATTCCTTGATTACTTCGGCCTTCAGCCGCACCACCTTCCTGCGAATGCCATCGCTTCTCTTTCTGCTTTCATCTCCGCTTCGGAGGGTTACTTCGGCCTGTGGCCGTCAGTACATGTCTGGTCGAAGTTCTTCCAGATCCGATCCAACGTTGTTCCCGACAAATCTCTGCATCCCTCCGAGAAGTTGCTCACCCAATGCGGGGCGGCATCTATTACACCTCGGAGGCAGTCCGTGTTCCCCCGCGTCACCGGGTTGGAGTCGTGCAAGAAATGGCACAAGTCATTCTTCTATGTCAAGAACAGAGGGGCGGAAGACAAGATTCGGCTCCCCCCATTCTCAATTGGCCCACCTTCCAAAGTGAACTGGCTATATAATCCGAAGAAAACTCATGCCCTGGCCGAGGCCTTCGAGATTCGGCTGAAAGAGTTGATTCGGTCCGGGTTATGCGAAGAAGACCTGATGGCAACTTTTATTAGTAGCCGGATTTGCCCCTTCCAGCAAAGGACCCACAAGCTATGCTACATGAGTGGTCCCCTGGACCCTAACCGAGTCTCGACCGTGGAGTTGGACAATCACCTTATCTGTAAGCGCGTCCGAGCTATCTTCAAGACTGAAATGCTTGATGATTGGACCTGGGGGTTAAAACCATTCACTCGCGACCGTCCGCCTCCCGAGGTAAGCCTAATCTCCATCACTCTATTTTTCCCCAGTTCTTAGAGACTGGTTCTCATGATTTTCCCTCCTTGTCATGCAGAGGTTCGCTGAGCAGAAGAACGAGGATGCCGAAGTTCTGCAGCTCCCTTGGCCCGCAGATAGGAGTACCCCGGATACTGGAGAGCCGGACTCCGAGGAGTTCGTCCCTAATTCAGATCCCGCTCCTGCTCGAGCTCGCGGCAAAACCTCAGCGCAAGAGGAGGAAGGTGATTCGGACGAGGTCCAAATTCTTGAGGTAGTTGCCGCCATGCCTATTTCTTATGCATTTCCGGCTTCTGCTTTCCCAGCTAATCCGGCCGGCCAGGTTCATGACGCCGAACCTATTGCTTCTCGGCCTCCCGTTACCTCGGGGAAACGCGGGGCTCCCGCTAGTGCCTCGGATGCGGTTCCTAAGAAGCGAGTAAAGAAATCCGCTCCGAATCCTCCCAGGCGCAAGACTATGCCCGGGGTTGCTGGGTAAGTTCTTCTGCCTATATTTCTCGTTTTTCTTCTTCTGTTTCTCATACTGACGAATCTTCTTTCTTATTTTTGCAGCGCTCCTCTATCTGTTAAACCCGGCGGTCCTAGTATGACTAGCCGTCCGATTCGGCCGCCATCTCCTCTTCCCGCTGATGACACCAGAGTCCCTAGTCCCATTCGTCCTGCTTCTCCCCCTGCTCTGAATACTTCGCCTGTTCGTCGTGATGCCCCTGAGATCTCTCCTAATGATCCGGATCCGATCCGGCCCTCTGATGCTTTCGTCGAGCCAGCTGTCCCCTCTGTGGGTCCCAGCGTTACCCTTGAGCCTCCATCTGCTCCGGCTGTTCCTACGGTCGTCTCGACCTCTGCCGAGAAAATCGTTGCCCCGGCGCCCTCTGCGAGCTTAACCTCCACTGATCCTAAGGACTCTGTCCCTACTTCGGAGGCGCAACTTCTTGCTGGTGCCTCTTCTGCTCAAAAAAGTGTTATTGCCGTCAAGACTTCTTCTCAGAAAGGTCTTGCCGGCACTTCTCAGTCGAGTATTGCAGAGGCGCTGCTCAAAGGAGCTGCCTCTGCCAAAGTCACTGCTACCTCGGCCACCGGCAGCCAGCTTGCTCTTCATAAGAGCCCTGCGACTGCCGTCGTTGGCCCGCCTGCCCGGGGTAAAGTTTTGACTCGGACAGCTAGTGGGAACAGCCTTGGAGCGCTGGTTGAATATGCCAACAACTGGAATGCTGCTGATCAGTTCGTTGGTAACCCGGCCAACCAGTCCTTTCAGCTTTCTGATATCAGCGGCCGTTTTGACCATGCCGCTAAGTTCATCATTGAAACCAACAAAATGAATGAGGTAATAATTTTTTCCTCTGAGCCTTGAATTATTCTGTCGATGTTACTATATGCTCTAGTCCCCGAAACTTGCAAGGACATAACTTGTTCTATACTTGGAAGTTTGATCTAATTTTATTTATAAGGTTTGGTGACTCGGCTGTTTAGATTTGAGTTTAATCGTGCTTTATTCGGATCTAGTCTAATCTTTAATGTCCGGTTATCTAGATCCGGGTCAAGTTCTGCTTGACTCGGATTTGGTTTAGTTTTGAATTTCCAGCCACCTAGATCTGAGTTAAGTTCTGCTTAACTCGGATCTGGTTTGGTTTTGAATATCCAGCCACCTAGATCCGAGTTAAGTTCTGCTTAACTCGGATCTGGTTTGGTTTTGAATATCCAGCCACCTAGACCTAAGCTAAGTCCTGCTTAACTCGGATCTGGTTTGGTTTTGAATATCCAGCCACCTAGATCTGAGTTAAGTTCTGCTTAATTCGGATCTGGTTTGGTTTTGAATATCCAGCCACCTAGATCCGAGTTAAGTTCTGCTTAACTCGGATCTGGTTCGGTTTTGAATATCTAGCCACCTAGATCCGAGTTAAGTTCTGCTTAACTCGGATCTGGTTTGGTTTTGAATATCCAGCCACCTAGATCTGAGCTAAGTTCTGCTTAACTCGGATCTGGTTTGGTTTTGAATATCCAGCCACCTAGATCTGAGCTAAGTTCTGCTTAACTCGGATCTGGTTCGGTTTTGAATATCCAGCCACCTAGATCCGAGTTAAGTTCTGCTTAACTCGGATCTGGTTTGGTTTTGAATATCCAGCCACCTAGATCTGAGTTAAGTTCTGCTTAACTCGGATCTGGTTTGGTTTTGAATATCCAGCCACCTAGATCTGAGCTAAGTTCTGCTTAGCTCGGATCTGGTTCGGTTTTGCTCGTTGACTTATTATTGTGCCTCGTTGCTCAGGTTGCACATGACCGGCGAACTGCCGAGTTCCAGAGATTGCTTTTTGCGCATCGCAAATTGGAAGAGAAATACGAGAAAGTCCTGCCTGTGGCAAAGAAGGCCGGTAAGTCAATAGCTTCTTTTCCTTATTCCCAACTTTCTCATATACTTGTCCGCGGAATGCCGGCTTACTTCTTGCTGAATAGGTAAGATCAACAACCTCAATATCCACCTTGAAAAGAAGATCAAGACTTTGGAAGGTTAGTTTCCTTTCTACTTTACTCCTTCTTTTAGTATCTATGCTAAGTTTCCTTATTGCGTTGGGTTGTGGTAAAGCCGAGTTGCAAGACTTTGCAGCGTCGCAACAAGATTGCGTGCCCATGCCTGACGTGATGCTTCATTTTTTAGAACAAAGCGCAGTTCATTCGGCGCAACTACAAGAGAAGGATGATGAGATAGCTCGCCTGAGATCCGAGGTGAATACACTCAAGCTCTCTCAGAAATCCGAGCTAGAAAAGGTCGACCAAGAATTTTCTTTGGAAAAGACTCGGCTGACTCTGGATCTAGAGAAGAACAAAGAACTCCTCGAAGCTGCCGAACTTAAAACTCGCGGTTTGAGCGAGGAAATTGCTCGATTCGAGAAGAGTAAAGCTGCTTGGGCCAAAGACCTTCAGATGATGATGAGCTATATTCATCGTAAGTTATTTGGCCTGACCGAACTAAAAACTTTCTTTGTCTTCGCTGCTATCCTTTGACCTGTTGATGTTTTGCTCAGATCACTTCCCCGAGGCCAAACCCGTGAGTTCTAAAGCTGTTCTTGCAGCTCGTGCTCGTCGAGGTGAACCTGATGTTGGTGACTTTGAATATTCAATGGAGGATTTTTTGGTTGCCGTTGGTGCTGCAGTTGGTCCGATGAAAATCATGGGCCGGGACTTGGTGGAGGCCGCTATCAAAGCTTACCATGCACTCTGGCCGAATACCTCAGGGACTCCCGATATCAACGAGGTTAAGTTATTGGTGACCAGGCTGATGGGGTCTGAGAGACAGTTGAGTCTTTGGAGAGAATCTGCCGCGCGTGCTGGTGCCGACATGGCCCTTACTGTAATTATGTCATGGTATGAAGATATCTCTCTTGACATTCTGATGAATCTGCGCACTGGCTCCCGCTGGGTTGAAGATCCGACCTTTGTTGCTCTACGGCAAGCTCGGGCCTTCCAGCTCGTTGAATATGCCGACGTGCACACCTGGAATGAAGGGCCGAGTTTTCTCCCAGATCCAGATCAGGATGTTGCTGGTGAAGACTCAGCCGAGCATGGGGAAGGTGAAGATGATTCGGCCACATCCGATAGCTCCAGCTCAAGCTCGGATAGCAATGGTGATGCGCGGTCTTCCTCCAAAGGCACCGGGCATTCTACCGCGCGTACTGACGCTCCTGAACAACCCCGTGATACCGCCGAAGTTACACCTGGGTCGGCGGAGGGCGAGGCGACCTCAGTCGAAGTTCCTCCTACTTCGGAGTGCCCCGCCCCTGAGCAAGTGGTTGCCCCTCCAACGAACAATGCCTAGGTTATTCGCGATCCCTGGTATGCCGGGCGCACAATGTAGACAACAAATTTGTCAACTCGTATGATTCGAGGTTCTTTTGCTATGTGCTGTTGAGATTCTTGGTTAAGTGGATGCTCGTCTGAATTCTTGCCTTGTTGGCTCATAATTTCTTCGTCTTTCAGGGTTCAATTTTTGCCATTGTTTCGATGATCTTATCCAGGCATTATTGCAGAATATTTACGTTGTTGACCTGTTTTGATCATGAGATAATTACTCCGTTGTGGAAGTAAGTGACGATCGCTGGATCGTCGTTTACTATCCAGAACTTCCTTATATAAATCGAGTTTCGGACATGATTATGTTTAGCATAGGTTCGAGGCATCATACGGTAGTTTCTGAGTTGCTGGTTTAGGTGCCGAAGTTTACGTGTCTACGAATTTGACACATCCTAAAATAATTCCTGAGTCAATGCTTTGGGGACCAAGGTGCATATTAGTATCATGAAAGGAACACAACATATGGCAGTCGCCGAGTCACTGCTCTGGTCGCCAATGTTCAAGTATGTAACGCGAAAGAGATAAATATACCATATGGCAGTCCCCGAGCTATTGCTCTGGATGCCGAGGTCTAAGCATATAACACCAAATAATTATTGCATATGGCAGTCCCCGAGTAACTGCTCTGGGTGCCGAGGTTCAAATACCAAGCATGAAATAATCATCACATGTAGCAGTCCCCGAGTAACTGCTCTGGGTGCCGAGGTTCAAATACCAAGCATGAAATAATCATCACATGTAGCAGTCCCCGAGTAACTGCTCTGGGTGCCGAGGTTCAAATATCAAACATGAAATAATCATTACATACGGCAGTCCCCGAGTAACTGCTCTGGGTGCCGAGGTTTGAATACATGATATGAAATAAATATAACCTACGGCAGTCCCCGAGTAACTGCTCTGGGTGCCGAGGTGCAAATACATCATTGGTTTTTGACCTTGAGATACAACCCTATGAGTAAAATGGCCGAAGCAAAGCCACATTCCAGGGGCGCTTCGTTTCTTCACCAGCTTTGTTTGCCTTGCCTTCTCCAGGGGATTGAGCATCAATTAGATAATATGCGTCGTTGTGCAATGCTTTGCTCACGATGAATGGTCCTTCCCATGGGGGTGATAATTTGTGCATGCCGGCCGTGCGCTGCACCAGCCGGAGGACTAAATCTCCTTCTTTGAATACTCTTGGATTCACTTTCCTACTGTGATACCGCCGTAAGTTCTGTTGATAAATGGCCGACCTTGATAATGTCAACTCTCTGGATTCTTCCAACAGGTCTACGGCATCTTGCCGAGCTACTTCATTTGCCTCTGGAGTGTATATTGAGTAACTCTTGGCGAGTCATGTATTATGTCGGTTGAAAGCACGGCCTCTGCCCCATATACCAAAAAGAATGGTGTATAACCTGTTGATCTGTTCGGAGTAGTCCTGAGGCTCCATAATACTGCTGGTAATTCCTCAATCCAACATCCTGCCGACCTTTGCAATGGTTCGACTAGTCGTGGTTTTATTCCTGATAACACCAGTCCATTAGATCTTTCAACTTGTCCATTGGATGCTGGGTGAGCCACCGAGGCAACATCTAGTCTTATGTGCTTCTCTTGGCAAAATCTAGCGAAGGCCCCTTCTGCAAAGTTCGTGCCATTATCCGTAATAATGCTATGTGGGTATCCGTATCTCAAGATGATATCCTTGAGGAATTTCACTGCTGTGTGCCCATCACACTTTTTGATTGGTTTTACTTCAATCCATTTTGTGAACTTGTCTACCATAACCAAGATGTGGGTCATTCCTCCTCTCGCCGGCTTGAAAGGTCCTACCATGTCTAAACCCCATACAGAAAATGGCCAAGTAATGGGTATTGTTTTTAACTCGGCCGATGGCATATGTATTCTGGTTGCATATCTCTGACACCCATTGCACTTCTTAACTAATTCTTCTGCCTCTTTTAACGCCGTTGGCCAGTAGAATCCATGCCTGAATGCCTTGGCTACTAAAGCGCGAGATGAGGCATGGTGCCCACATTCTCCTTGGTGTATATCTAGAAGGATTTCCTGACCTACCGCGGGATTCACGCATTTCTGCAATACGTTTGTTATGCTTCTTTTATATAACTCATTGTTTATGATTGTATAAGCCTTTGCTTTTCTGACGGTTTGTCTGGCTAATACTTCATTACTCGGCAGTACCGCGTCTTTCAGGTACGAAAATATAGGTTGTGCCCATACCGGTGTTGCTCTTTCTGCAGTGATTTCACTGTCTATCTCCATGTTTTCTGCCGACGTACATACCTCGGCTCTTTCCATGATTGCTATTACCTCGGATGTCTCCCTCTTTAGGGGTTCCGAATCTTTCTGCAGATCTACCTCCATTGGCGTATGATTCTCTGCAGAACTTGCTGGGATAAAGATTGATTCGGACTCTGGTGATGGGTTTATTGATGGTTTCCTGAGGTGCTCCAGGGCTATACCTGACGGAATTGATTGCCGAGTTGATCCTAATTTTGACAACGTGTCAGCAGCGTCATTCTCTGCTCGTGGTATGTGGTGGAATTCACATCCTTCAAAATATCCACTGATCTTTTGCACATGGAATCTGTATAAAGCCATATTAGCATCTAATGCGTCCCAAGTGCCCGATACTTGCTGTACTACTAGATCCGAGTCACCGTAACATAGGATTCGGCGTATTCCAATTTCCTTTGCCACCTTTAATCCATGAACTAGTGCCTCATATTCAGCTACATTGTTGGATGCAGCAAAATGTATTTGCAATACATATTTCAATTGATCTTTTTTAGGCGAGGTCAGCACTATTCCTGCGCCCAATCCGTTCCTTAGTTTGGAACCATCAAAATGCATTATCCAGTAATTTGGATCTGGCAATGGTGGCTCATATTGCACCTCGGCCCAATCTACGAGAAAGTCGGCGACAGCCTGAGATTTGATTGCATCTCTTCTGTCAAATTGTGGAGCATACGGTGATAACTCGATTGCCCATTTCGCTATTCGGCCACTTGCATCTTTATTGTTCAATATGTCGGCTATGGGTGCCTCACATATTACTTTGATGGGGTGCTCCTCAAAGTAATGCTTAAGCTTTTTTGCCGACATATATACTCCATAAGCCATCTTCTGATAATGCGGATAGTTCTGCTTTGAAGTGGATAATACTTCACTTAAATAATATACTGGCCTCTGAACTGATTTACCCTCTTCGAGTCGTTCCACTACAACCACGGTACTAACTACTCGATTGGTAGCCGCTATATAAAGTAGCATAGGTTCTTTCGATAATGGCGAAGCTAAAATGGGTGCCGTAGCTAGCATCTTTTTCAACTCGTGAAACGCGAGGTCGGCCTGGGGAGTCCAGCCGAATTTGTCCGACTTTCTCATCAGCTGATAAAGTGGCAGTGCCTTTTCTCCTAGCCGACATACAAATCGACTAAGCGAGGCTAGGCAGCCTGTGAATTTTTGTACATCGTTCAAACATCTCGGCAATTCCATTCTTTCTATTGCTCTTATCTTCGTTGGATTGGCCTCGATACCTCGGCTAGACACGAGGAACCCGAGTAGTTTTCCTGCCGGCACGCCAAACGTGCATTTCTCTGGATTAAGTTTCATTCGGAACCTTCTTAGGTTTGTGAAAGTTTGCCGTATATCTTCTAGTAAGGTTCTGCTTTCCTTAGTTTTGATGACTACGTCATCCACATATACTTGTACATTTTTTCCTATCTGATCATGTAGGCATTTCTGCATGCACCTTTGATATGTTGCTCCCGCATTTCTCAGGCCGAATGGCATTGTGCGATAACAATAAGCCCCGTACGGGGTAATAAATGCAGTCTTTATTTGATCGGCCGGATTTAACGGTATCTGGTGGAAACCAGAATACGCGTCTACAAATGATAAGAGCTCACAGCCAGCGGTCGAGTCAATGACTTGGTCTATCCTAGGCAAAGGAAAAGGATCTTTTGGACATGCCTTGTTCAGGTTAGTGTAATCGATACACATTCGCCACACAATGGCTACATTTGGGTCATCTTTTTTCTTTTCTACTAGCACCGGATTTGATAACCAATCCGGGTAAAGCACCTCCATGATGAACCCGGCGGCTAGCAGCCGAGCTATTTCATCCCCTATTACTTTTCTCCTGTCTTCGGCGAAGCGGCGGAGAGGTTGCTTCACCGGCCGTGCTCCTGGCCTGACGTTTAAAGAGTGCTCAGCCAACTCCCTCGGCACACCTTGCAGGTCTTGTGTTGACCATGCAAATATGTCCCGATTCTCACGGAGGAAGTTGGTGAGCTCGCCTTCCTATTTAGCGTCAAGACCTGCACCAATAGTAACAGTGCGTTCTGGGAATTGCTCATCAATCTGAAATTTCTTCGTCTCTTTGGTTGGCTGAAAAGAAACGCTGCCATGAGGGTTGGCCAATGCCGGCATGCTTAATTGTGCTGATTGTGCGAGGGCTGCTACCTCCTGAATCCTTTTCTTTTCTCTTGCTATAACCAATGACTCGGCCAAATTTGACCCGGCCGAGGCACACTCCATTGACTTCTTGTAATCCCCTGCGACTGTTATCACCCCTTGTGGTCCGGGTAACTTCATCTTTAAATAACCTATATGACAGTTGCTCATGAATTTGGCCAGTGCGGGCCGTCCGAGTAGAGCATGATAACAGCTCTCCAGATCGACCACCTCAAATTCCAAATTTTCTGCTCTGCAGTTCTCTCTTGTACCGAATAATACGTCCACTCGGACTTTACCGATAGGCTCACACGAAAGTCCTGGCACTATTCCATGGAAAATTGTCCTCGTGGACTGCAGCATGTTCTGTGATATACCGAGCTTGTGCATGGTATCTTTGTACATGATATTAATACTGCTTCCATTGTCAATGAGTACTTTTGAGAATTTCACATTGATGCTTGGTCCCACAAACGTCGGATCCAACACCAGTGCGTATGAACCTGGACTCGGCATTACTCTGGGGTGATCTTTCATGCTCCAGGTTATCTCCTGATCAGACCATGGCTGGTATCTCGGCACTGCTGGTACAACTGCATTCACTTCCATATGCCGGCGCTGCACACTCTGCTTGTCCTGCTGTTCTGTCGTGAACACACAATAAGACTGGTGATGTTCCCTATAATCGTTTCGTCCGGCATTTGCCGGATTTATCCTTCCGTCCTGCCCCTGGTTCATTACTTGATGCACTGCATCCCTCCGATCCGAGTTATCATACCTCGGAGGTGGGGGCGGTAACATCAGTTGCTGGGTATTTGCTCCAGTTAACTGCGGCTGATGTTGCTGTTGCACCTGATGGGGAGCCTGAACTCCTGCCGAGTTACCCATCGCATTTTTCATCCAGGCGCATTGCCGGGTTGTATGATTAGCTGGTCTAGAAGGGTTTGACGTGTGAAATTTACACGGCTGATCCAACATGGATTCAAATGTATACTTCGGCTTCTCTTGCCATTGCTTCTTTTGCTCTGGGGTCCATTGCCTCTTTCCATCATTTCTTGCGGTCCACTGTTGAGGTCCATTTTTCTGTCGCTGAGTTACTCCGTGACTCGGCTGATCTTGCGCTACAGCCGCCACTTGGGCCGAATTATACCTATAATCCGGCCTCTCTTCTCTTCTTCTTCCTCTGAAATCCCGCCTAGATGACCCGGCCAACTCTCTCGTGTACTGGTCTTGTTGCTCACGATGATCTGCCGACATTAACTCCGGTTGGGTTGGGTCACCCAATGCATAGGAGTCCGCTATTCTGATTGTTTCTGCCAGTGTGGTTGGCATATCTCTCTGCAGGCGTTGCCACAGCACACTGCCGTAACGGCAGCCTTGCGCGAACCAAGCGATCGCTTGCGATTCAATAACTCCTTCACATGAGTTTCTCAGGTTACACCATCGAGTTAAAAACTCTCTATCTGTCTCATTCGGCCTCTGCTTGCACATGGCTAGTTGCTGTGGTTTATTCGGTCTTTTGTATGTGCTGGTAAAGTTGCTGACGAACATCTCTTCGAAATCTAACCAGCAGTTGATACTGCCTGCTGGTTGATTGTTTAACCATACTCTGGCTGGTCCTTCCAACATCTGTGGTACATATCGCACCGCCCATCTCAAGTTGCCACCCGCTATCTTTACTGCGGTGGCATAGTCAATCAACCAGTCTTGTGGCTTGGTACTTCCATTATACGTTTTTGTGCCTCTTGCCAACTGAAAATTTGGCACTGGTGGTTCGCCCATGATCCGTGGTCCAAAACACGCCGGACCTGGTGGACCTTGCTCTTCCAATAGTTCGGACCGGTATAACCGATCCAATTTTACTCTTGCATCACTTGCCGGCAAGTCTCTGTACAGGATTCTATCCTGCATCCCATAGTGATTGTTTCTACCTTGATTTGCGTATTCTACCTCGGAATATCCATCATTGTACCTTTCATTCATCTGATTACAGCGAGCTGGCCTCACTTCTCTTTCCTGCCGAGGCTCGGGTCTTGGTTGCGGGTTGAGCGGCACTTCTCTCCTTACTTCGGCCGGGGTTTGGTTTTCATGATTGTCTCTTGCGGGTTCTCTCCTGCCGTATTCCCCATTACCTCGGCCGCCGCCGTCCTTTTCCATACGGCCGTGGTTTCTCTCCCCACTATTACCTCGGCTTGCATTGCCTCTGTTCTCATTCGCCTTTCCCGCTATTGCCGGGTCATACGGCACAATCTGTTTGTTCCTCTTCCCTGAGGTTACTGCCTTTTCTTTTCTAGCGTTGTTTCCGGGTGATGATGCCGCTGCGGCAGATAAAGCAGGTGATGCCCCTGCCGAATGAACCATCCGTGAAGCCCCTGGTCTTGCCGGGTTAGTTCTGAGCATTTCCTCATTTTGCTGGTTCGCTATGCGCACCAGCTCATTCACTCTTTCTTGTTGCTTCTGCCGAGCTTCCCCTGTTAGCCCCTCTAATTCCAATGCTGCTGCATTTGCCGCTCTCAGGTTTTTCGCCGGGGTATTGTACCTCGGCAAACCCAAATCGCCTGATTCAGCTCTGTGAGCTTCATGCTCTTTGTTAATATCATTCATGAGGTTCTTTCCTCTTAATCTCAGTTCATCCACCCGCTCGGGTGCGATATCTAGCTTATTAGCTTTTGCATATTCTCTCAGGGTCCTGTTCAAGGATTCCCGCAGGGCTGATACTTTTTTGGCCTCTACCAGTACCTTTTGCCTGGTTTCCTCTAACTCTGCCTGAGCATTTGCCGGATCGAGTATCGGCGCTACAGGTGTAGTTAAGTTCTCTATAGTTGCCTGAAGAATATTCTCTGGTCTCTCCAGAGGTGGTCCTCTTACTCTTGGTGCCCTTGGGGTGGTGTCATGTAGTTCGGCCGGGTTTGTCACCGGCGGAATTATCTCAGCGGTTTGCAGTGTGACCTGCGGCGGGTTCCCTGCTTGACCCGGCTAACGCTGCTCCCGCTTGTGTCCCTGCTGTGACCATCACCTCGACGCTGCCTGCTAGACGCCCTCCTGATGGACAGCTCGCCGCGCTTCGAGGTGGTTCCCCTGCAACAACAACCTGGTGAGGATAAATGTCGGTGATGTCGACGCCGACGTAGATCCTGTGCTCGCCCAGGCCGATGAAGATCCCGTTGCGCGGGGGAGTTTTCCCCCTGAAGCTCCCTGCATTGTCTCTGACATAGTCACAGAGACCAAATCTCAGGACCACGCCAGAAACAACGCGCTCGCCGGTGTTGATGAAGTTTCCCGTCCGGATCACAACTCCAGCTAGCACCGCTGCTGGCCCCACGGTGGGCGCCAACTGTCGTGGTGGTGGCACGGCAGATGCCATGGGTAGGCTAAAGTATGGGGCCAATGGATGCTAGTGGGATCTGGGGAGGGAAGATGCAACTGTCTTTTCACTCAAGCTGCCAAGGTGTTGAACTTTATTTCTCTCTTGTTGGGTTACAAGTGCTCCTTGAGCTGTTTACAGGGGAACAATGTGAATCTCCCCAGCCTAACGTTGCTCAAAAGACCTCTCCCCCTCAGGGTCCAAACCTCCCCTTATAAAGGGGTGCCTTGGGTGCCCTTAGGGCTGACGGGGCAAGCATATTCGTGGAATATGCTTGTCCCAAAGTAGTAGTCCGGCGACCTCCTTTCCCTGTCTCCCTTCCAATGACGGCAAAGTTCCAGCGGCCCCCTCCTGCGCGCCTCGGGCTCCAGCACTGTCACCTCCGTGACCTCCTTCTGCTCCTCTGTCCCTGCGCGTCCTTGTCTCTTGTGCTTGGCCCTGTTCAGATTCCTTCTAGCCTGCAGCTACAGTTTGACCCTAGGCTTCTCCTTCTCCAGCAAGCTTCATATAACTCGGCTTTACCTTGTATTATTCGGCTCGTTCCTCACCTGCATGAAGACCATTTGTGTAACCCGGCCGAGCTTCTCATTAACTCGGCCAAGTAACCACTTGATACCTTGTACGTGAGCTTCTTGCCTCCGTTGGTCGGCCGACATACCCATGATTCGGCCGACCTAGGCCGTAGCTCGGCAACCAGACGGGGATAATACCTCTGTCTTTCCCCGTCTCTGGCCTACCCGAGGTTAACCCCCCGACATGGACGGACAAAGCAGATGCTGCACTCAAGAATCTAAAGGAGATACTTTCCTCGGCACCTATACTCATAACACCCGAGCCTATGGAGCCTATGTTAATTTACATGGCGGCCACTAACGGGTAGTCAGCATCATCGTTGTGGTAGAGCGGAAAGAACCAGGGCATGAGTATGGAGTTCAACGACCAGGTTACTATGTAAGCGAGGTCTTGACGGAGTCCAAGCAGCGTTACCCGCACTACCAGAAGCTAGCTTATGGAGTGTTCCTTGCTTCTCTGAAGCTAAGTCACTACTTCCAGGAGCACCCTATCATAGTTGTGAGCAAAGCTCCACTGTCCGACATCATCAACAACAGCGACGCTACATGAATGGTTACGAAGTGTGGCATCGAGCTTGCCTCCTTCAAAATCACCTACACGAGGCGCGACGCTATCAAATCATAGGTCTTGGCGGATTTCATCGCAGATTAGATGGAGATGCCTGATGCCACCCCTGTACCAGAGCCAGAATACTGGGTGATGCACTTTGACGGATCAAAGCTACTCAATGGTCGGGGGCTGGTGTACTGCTACAGTCACAAACGGGGGAAAAACTGCACTACGTTCTGCATATCCATTTTGAGGCTACAAATAACATGGCGGAATATGAAGCACTCATTCACGGACTTCGCGTACCCAAGTATATTGACATCAAGCGCATAGTTTGCTGTGGAGATTACGACTTGGTTGCCCAGCAGGTGGCTGGCACCTGGAACGCGCGTAATCCGATGATGGCGGCATATCGAGACGAAGTGGATGCGATAGCCAAGAGCTACTTGGGCTGCGAATTTAAGTATGTCTATATGAAGGAAAATGAGGCAGCTGATCTATTGTCGAAGCTTGGATCAGGGCACAAACAAATTCCTCCTGGCATTTTTCTGGAGCATCTACTGACACCATCCGTGAAGGGAGCGGACCCCGAGAACCCGGATAGAGTTGAATCTTTCGTTCACATAGTGAAAAAGGTCCCTCCGGCTTGGACAAAACCGTTCATGGAATATCTCGTACAAGGAGCTTTGCCCATAGACAAGGTCGAAAGTCAGCAAATAGTACGTCGAGCAAAGGGCTATACCATAATCAATGGACAACTCTATAAAAGAAGTACCACTGGCGTACACCTCAAGTGTGTTTCCCAGCAAGAGGGTATTGAAATCCTTCGTGAGATCCATCTCGGAGATTGCGGGCATCACGCCGCTCCTCGATCGTTGGTCTCCAAAGCCTTCCAGCAAGGATTCTACTAGCTAACTGCAAAGGCGTACGCTGATAAGATGGTTGAGACATGCATGGGATGCTAGTACTATGCCCGACAACCACATGTTCCATCTCAAGAATTGCGAACAATACCAATAACTTGGCCATTTGCAGTCTGGGGTCTAGACATGGTTGGTCCATTACAGACGGCACCATGTGGGTTTACGCATGTGCTAGTAGCAGTTGATAGATTCACCAAATGGATAGAAGCTAAACCTATTAGAAAGCTTGATGGGGCAATTTCCCTTAGGTTTGTCCGAGATCTAGTGGTGACATTTGGTCTCCCACGTAGCATTATGACCGACAACGGAAGCAACTTGTCACTCGGAGAAGTGGAAACTTATTGTTGGGAGAAGGGCATCCGACTTGACTTAGCATCTATGGCACATCCACAGTCCATTGGTCAAGTTGAGCGAGCCAATGGATTAATTCTGTAGGGAATCAAGCCACGTCTCGAGGCACTACTACCTAGAGTAACTGGAGACTGGGTGGAGGAGTTACCATCTATTTTGTGGAGTTTACGAACTACACCCAATAGATCTACCGGCCACACCCCTTATTTCATGGTATATAGAGCAGAAGCCATCCTGCCTTCCGACATCCTTCACGATTCACCAAGAGTCGCCGCCTATAATGAAGATGATGCTGAAGAATCCCGGCGCCTAGATGTGGACCTTCTCGAGGAAGAGCGCGTATTGGCATGCCAAAGATCCGCCATCTACCAGCATAAGCTACATAGCTAGCATAGTCGTCATGTTCGGCATCGCTCGTTTAAAGAGGAGGATCTGGTGCTCCGACTTAAGCAGAAGAAGTCACACAAATTATCCCCACCATGGGAAGGACCGTTCATCATAAGGATGGCGCTATTCAATGGGTCTTACGACCTCGTTGACAATCGTGAACTTGAGGATAGACCCAACGACGATCATAAGCGTAAGCGACGTGACCCGGATGATGACTACCCGGATCTTGATCGGCCATGGAACATAGCACAACTACGTCCTTTCTACACTTAGCATATTTTTTATCCACTCTGTACCTCTTATATGATCAATGAAATAAATCTCTTTGGTTCACTCATATTCTTGAGTCTTTTACCTCCTTTAGTGTTCATTTTTGGATCGTATAAAACCTTTATGCGCAAGTTTTGCATTTGCACTTGTGAAAATTCTGCCTATGGGCGTTAGCTTAAGTTTTCTGGTATACACGTTCTTTGTTGTTTATATGTGGATTCCGGAGTAGTGACTTTTGGCACTCGAAGTCGGCGATTTTGTGCTTACATTTTTTACGGTGCCATTGGGCATCATCGCCTGAGCGCATGGTTCCGACTATGAGTCTTTCGACTCACGAAAAGTCAAGGATAAAAGCCAAAGTAATGGATAAGACAACACTTGATTACAAAATATATACATGCTGGAACTAGTACTTAAGTAGAAGGAAACATGCATCTATTGTTTTCCGCCTTAAGATTAACACAATAGTTTTTCCGCATAAATACATCTAGGGGAAACAAATATTACAAAGTGTTTTTTCATTCCTCTGGCAGGAGACTTTGAGGTAGCATCGTTGGCAGCAGGAGAGCCATCCTGATCATCTTTAAAGTCGGTGGTCTTGAGGGACTCGGAGGAACTGGGCTAGTCACCATCAATGATCTCAAGAGGCACAAAGGAGTTTGGATCGACCAACTCAGCGACCTTGGTGTCGTAGCCGGCGAGCGATGCTCAGATAGCTTTGTGATCAATCTTCTGGCCTTCATCATCTATGTCGGGCAGACCCGAGGTCACCGTGTCGATGTCGGCATTCTTGTAGTGGACCTTGACCATCGCCAGCGACATTCTTGCACCAGCCCGGGTACATGAAGATTTCCATCTTACGATACGCTTGGGGGCTTGGCACAGAATCTCTGAGTACTTCATGACGGAATCCACCGCCTTGTTGTTGATGTTTAGGGGTTGGCAATCTCTTTGGCTTGCTTGATGGCGGTACTGATGAAGTTGCCGGCAAGGACCATGCATTCCTTTGGCGGAGGAGGCGTATTGGTTAAACCAATAGGAGCTACATTTCTGACCAAGCAATGGAGTATATGAGTTCAAATAAACATAAAGTTCAGAGTACCTGGCTTACATAAGTACAATACGGAGTTCTCTTACCAAATATGCTCGCCTCGGCTTGTTGGAGTGTCTCCGCCATGGAGTCCCGTTCTTGTCGGAGGACCCTGTAATCCTCAAGGTTGCGTTTGTTCTGCTCTTCGGCAGCTTTCTTCTGCTCCTTAAGGATCCCAATTTCCTCCTTTAGTCGGTTGATCTCCGTGTTGGCAGACTCCTGAGGGGCCTTCATTTACTCTTCATGCATCTTCAAAGTGTCAGCCCTCTCCTGCTTGAGGATCTTTTTCTTGCTATCTAGCAGTTCTATGTGCTTGGATTGCTCGACAATGTCCTTCGCCTTAGCAATAGTTTATGCAAGCCGGAGAAATGATAGCACACAAATGAGTAGTCGGAGAGTGATGGAACAAGAACAAGTTTGAGTGCGAAATTGAAAAGAAAAACAGACTCTTGCTCTTGGTGATTTGATCCTTCAAGAAGGCAGTTTTACCCTGTTCAGCTTCCAGTTCAGCGCGCATATTGTGAAACTTCTCATTGGCGACGCCTCTCCGAGCATTGTTATTCTATGGAAAAAAGATCAAAGTTGCTTAGTCTACTTGGAGCATCTAGCCGGATAAATATCCACCTAGAGGTGAGAGTTTTTAACTCAGCAAAATGCTTAGTCTTTCTTTAAGCATCTAGTCGGAACTAATTTTGTTTCAACTAGAAGCTTGGGGGCTACAGTATTGAAATTTACAAACACTGAGTATGCTACTCTAAAAGTATCTAGTCGGAATAATTCATTCAAACTACATACTTGGGGGCTACAGTGAGAAGTTTTCTAGATTAGTCACTCTTAGAGCATTCAGACACAAAGACCAATGGTTTTCTGTCTAAATCCTCGGGGGCTACAGTGGGATACTACATATGAAATGCAAAAGGCATATAAAACTTACAAGTGCAATGATCTTGAGGTTTGTGGCGGTCTCGACAAATATCTTGCTGAATGAAAGACTATTTCTGCGCTGGGTATCCGCCTGCCGAAGCAGTTCCTCAAGAACACATGTCGGAGAAGTTGGCGCTGCACCAGAATCCAGAGCTGAGCTACTCGGCGTAAGCGCCGGGTAGACAATCTTCGAGAGCTCTGTTGGCATCTTGGGTGCAGTGGCGCCGCCTTCGGTTAAAGTTTCGCCTTCCACCATCGCCTTACCGCTACCAGTGTCATCCTTAGCCAGATCTTCAGCCATTTTTGTTGTGGTGCTTTCTTGTGTCTCCTGCTCTCCGACAACAGCAAGTTCCACGGCAATGTTTTGGTCCACTTCCATAGCGGAAGGTTCAGATGTTACCTTTGTCGGAGAGCTTGTCGATGCGGCAGCAGGCTGGACATTGGGAGTTGTAGGCGCGATGGCGGGAGACGCCTGGTGAAACATATCTTTGATGTTTTTAGAAGCCCCCGATGTCTTGGAGGTCTTCTTCAAACTCAAACTGGCCTTCTTCCTGAAATGTGCAAAAGTATAAGTATAGGAATAAGACAAGCAACAGACAATGTCGGATGAAAATAAGCTTACACAACAGTTGATGCCTTGGGAGGCGGTGGATTTCTTGGAGGCTCCACCCTCCGTCTTATTCTTCTTGCCTCCATCGGCAGCGTCAGAGGTGGAGCTCTTCCGGTTACACGCCAATGCGACATCATCGTCGGACACGACGGTGACTTCCTTCATCTCGGGGTCGTAGATTTGGAAAGCCATGCTATCCTCCTCTAGACTCTTTAGCTGTTAAGTGAAATCCCGAAATGTTAGATGAAATGGTAATGGCTAGACGGAAGGACTGGAGTATATGTCATACACCGAAAATAAACAGATACCTCTGGGCACGTGCCGCCCTCGAACATGTCGTAGGTGATGGTGAAGCCACGCTTCCTGTCCCTCACCTTGACGATGTCTTTGAGACGGAGCTTGATGGAGTCACTCGAGAAGTTGTCCTCGGAGATGCGGAGGCTATCCTTCCTATCCTTGGTATACTGGTGCATCAGCTTCGCGCGGTGCTGCAGAGGCTGGATCCGCCTGACGAACCAGCACATGGCTAGGTCCAACCCGGCCAGACTCGTGTCTACGAACCACTCGATCCTCCTTACATCGCGGGAGGCTTAGTCGTCGGAGGGTAGGAGGGCTTGGGATCTCCATGTCAGGGCTTCAGCGGTGGCCCCGTCGACAAAGTCCAGGTACGATGCTTCTCGGCCAACAAGAGGGATATCTGGGACGTAGAAGTATGTCCTCCGCAAATTTCTGCAGGACTCGTGGCCTACAATGTCGGGGAACCGCCGGCCAGGCTGGATCTTGAAGCTAATGGTTCCACAATTTCTGAGCTCATCCTTGCTCACTCCGGCTTCCCTCTTGACGGCGAAGAAGTATATAAATAGATCTAACCTAGGCCTAATTCCTAGGCAACCCTCACAAAGCGCCACGTAGTTGCTAAGCGCGAGGATGCTATTTGGAGATAGGTTCAGAGTTTGAACCTGGTGGTGGCTAAGGTCCTCTAAGAAGAAGTCAGGGATTGGGAGGGAGACGCCGCGCACCAGTTGGGCTTTGAGGTACAACTTTTCTGTGGCTTGGGGAGAAGGGATGACCTTGCAAGCCGGTGCCGCCCGGCAGACCAGCCCCTCCATCATGGGGAGGTACCCCTCGGTGAGCATCTCCTTAAGATCTCTATCAGCGATATCAGAGCCACGCCACTCTCCCTTGTGAGAGTCGCCCTCCTCCTCTAGCGGTTCCAGCGCCGCTGGAATATGGTCACTGCTGGTGGATTCCACCACCGCAGTGCGTGGCAGCACTAGGCCTTCTGGGGGCACATGAACGGAGCCCTCTGGCTTGGCTGTGACATTGCTCATTGCCGCCATGGATGGGATGGCGCTGCTGCTTGCCATTGGCTTGGGGAGGAAGGTGACTATGAGATTTGGGAAAAGCTAGGGTTTTTATCGGTGCGCGCAAAGAGTTTGAAGAGATGTTCGCAGGAGGAAGAAGATGACGCGATGAAGAATGCGGTGAAAGGATAGAAATTACCACGGTTATAATTGATAGTACTGAGCGTCAAGATTCGTGCAAGTTGATTGAACGTTTGCTGCATGGACAGCGCATGCGTGCGTGTGTGCGGAAATTTCGCCATGTTCCCACCGCCGCCGCCAATGTTTCACATCCTTCGCGTGGGAAAAACAGCTATGATTGCGTTCTTTGCATGTGTGAGTTACTAGGCATCGGTGACCTATGGTCTACGTTTCTCTACTGACATAGGCAGGTGAACCATCCCATCTGAAGATTCCAGCATGAACGGATCCAGTCCGGCTACAAGAAGAGTACGATGGAAGATTTAGCAGTTCTCCAACTTACATATTGAAGATGGAGGGCATTGCAGGGTTCTTGGGAGGACTACAAGATATTGCTTGACGATTTGCCAACATTCATCTAGACGGAGCAAACAACCTGAAGAGGCAAGACGGCGCAAGATCTCGGAGTTCTCTGGGGGCTACTGTTGTGGATATGCTAAATGGGTATCACCATATCTTGTCTCTAATCCGGATAACCCGGGTGGCCCACAGTTGGTAGCAAGGCCCATGGCCTGGTGGGCGGCCCAGTTAGATGGATCCAAAAGGGAGGCCCATGTCGGATAAAGGAAGGCTACGAAGGAGTCACCAGCGTACCCGGAGCCTTGGAGTGCAAGACACGTTAGACTAGTTGCATACCGTGTAGGACTCTGTAACCTGTCCAGCTAGGACTTTTGTTGGGGATATACTTTCCGGTTATACCCACATGACTCACTGACCAGGGTGGCCCACCAATGGGCTAGAGATTTGCTTCACGGGCGGCCTATTCAGAGAAAGAGGACAAAACAGTTCCGGCTACGACAAGGCCCAGAAGAGTTAGCGACTTAGGCTTGTAGTATTACTTGTAGTCCAAGCTGTACATAGTTACCGACTCTATAACGTAGCCGGATATATCTCTCCTGTAACCCTAGGCCCCGGTGACTATATAAACCGGCCCTATGGGAGCCTTTATGGAATAACACAATACACACAACCACAACCAACTCGCACAGGTGAACCTCTCTTGTAATCCGCTGTAACATCCGGCCTGCGCCGATATATTACTGGGTTGCTAGCAGGAGTAGGATACGATCGCCGCAGTCGGATCTGAACCTGGGTAAACTTGTGCTCACCGCTCCTGGAACATCTGACGTCTCACACCCCATCCTTCTGACACCACTAGGACCCCCTATGGCGTACTTGTCGACAATCCAATGACAGTTGGCGCCCACCATGGTGTAGGCGACCTTTGGAGCATCGTTCTAGGCAGAATCTCTGCGTACAGGAATTGGTGAAACAATCGCCATGGGTCACATGGTCTACACCAGTGATGTCCCTCTCATCCTTCTCGACGAGACTTGGATTCCGGCTTCGAAACCCGTGACGACCTACACAATCATATCCATCGGCGAGATCGATATCTATCTCGGTTTTGCTGAACCCACCCAACCCACCCTTGAGGTGATGACCATGGCGGAAGAAAAATACGGATCTACTTTGTCCGCAGAGGCGGAAGAGTTCAATGTCCTGGAGAAAATCAAACCCACCCAACCAACTCCCATAGTAGAAGAAGAGGTGGAAGAAGAATATGGATCTGATCTCTCCAGCAAGATCGGATACACATATGAGGAATACATCCGCTACGGATCCGGCTCTGCCGATGTCGAAGCAGAAACCAAGTTATACAACTACCTCAAGAACATGAACAAGAAGAAGCACTGTTTCGTGTACCACATAAGCACTGGGTCTGACTCTGTCGATGCTGGAGCTGGTAGAGATTTGGTTCTAGACGCAATCGAAGAAAACACCAACTCACCTGGCTCCCCTCAGGAGTCAATCACGTCACAGGAACTTTGAGACTTTGAAAAAGAGATGGAGTAATATGAACAAGAGCACGTCTCCAAGCAAACACATGGACACCAGAGATTCCTCAGAGGTCCACAAGCCAACCATGACGGAAAGTACCGACGGAAGTTTATCCCCCGGTACTGGACCAAAAGCCGTCTTTGCCACTAGTACGCATGTTAAGGATACTGGGCGGTAAAATAAGAAGAAGATGAAAAAAAATCCAATACCGGCAGAGCCGGACGTCGAGGAAACCAACGAAAAAAAAGTTGATGAAGAGATCGAGATGGAGAATCAGGACAGAGATCCGATTAATACCACCTCGATCGACCCTCCTGTGGATGGACACGTTGTCACCAAGGGTGCACGTGAAATTTACGGAGATGCTCTCACGGTTCCATTCCCAACGGCTTTAGATCTCACACCAGAGGCGCTGGAGAAAAGGGCTGAGGACTGGAAAAGCACCGCTTGTTTCTACTCGAAGAGGTCGCGCGCCTCGTCAAGATGAGACAGTAGTTAGATAGTGATCCCGCCAAGTATCAGTCAGATTTCAAGCGACATCCAAACAATACAAGGGGAGGTCCGTTTCTTGCTAACAAGAACCCGAATATCCACAAAGATCTATTCGACGGAAAAGATGGAGAGAAGATCCGAGTTTACATGACGCCATTGGAAAACGTCGCTGCAGCTCGAGCCATCCTCGCCAACATTCCGTATTCGCAGCAGGTCTAGCAATGCGTCGTGTTGATGGACAAAGGATTAAAGCAGCAGAAAATGGCCGCATCATTTAGTGGCAAACTGGCCTCAAAATCCGAGTTTTGCCACACCGGCCCTGACCAAAGCGCTAACATAAGGCTTCGCAGGGATACGACTCAACACTATCGTCCTTGCGGAGAAGAAGAGAATTTAAGAACCGACTCAAACGACCACTCTCGCCGGTCGGCACGTGACTGTGCAAGAGTTATTCCGGGCTGCATCCGAAGATGCCATCAGGGCAATGATTCCTCATCAGGACCATCGTCGGAAAAACAACCTCTATAGAGAAGACCCAGAAACACGTCACCAGCGAGAGGATCAAGATCGGCTAAGGATGCCACCACCGAGCCGTCTGGCTGGCAATGCTGGACGAAGATATGATCCGGATCATCCTGAATCAAGTAGGGACGGTGCCCGAAGAAATAGGCATCAAAGTTAGCATAATGAGGCTCCACCGCCACCACCACATAACCCATCCGGAAATAATCCACCAGGGCCACCATCGCCCACTAGCAGTGACCATGAATGATCCAGACGTAGCCATGGAAGCCACAGAGGCGGAGGCGGCAATGGTGAAAGGAGAAGCAGAAATCTGACTCCACCACGCAGAAGCCGTGAGCCTCCAAGGCGCAGATCTCTGTCACCAAACGATGCTCGCCAGCACATTGAATGAAACATATAAGCACGGTGGTACGAGTAAGAAGACTTGTATGTGGGACCCAAGTTATTTGGACCACGCATACGTCAGACCAAATTTCTGGTTGACTTTGGTATTGCCAAACACATTTAGCCCTATGACGGCGCAGCTCGGCCAGACACCTGGCTCCAGGATTTCTTCTAGGTCTGCTGCATCACCAAAGGAGGAAATAGCCTAGTTGCAGTCCGATATCTCCCGCTCATGTTGAGGAAGATCCAGCTCGAACATGGCTCAATGAACTGCCAGAGAATTCAATTCACAACTGGTATGATATGCAAAGTGCGTTCTTTTCAAACTTCGAGGGAACATACAGAAGGCCCTACACAGTCAGAGAATTGCAGCGTTGCACACAAATACTTGGAGAAACCTGCCGGGATTACCTCGGACGCTGGATCGACACAAAGAACTCCTGCGAGGGAGTAAACAAACAAACTGTGATAGAAGCTTTTATTGCAGGACTTCCAGTCGGACTTTTACATCACAGACTGAAGCGTGACCACGTCACAGACTTGGGAGAAATGATAGAAACGACAAGCAAATATGCTGACGCCGATGATGATTCAGAAGGGCTGCTAAATATTCTGGCCAATCCCAATGTGGCCAAACAGCCAAAGCAAACTCAGAAGCGCAAGAACACCTCGGACAAAAAGCCGACTCCGGACAACGCAGCTGGCAACGCAACGTTCCGATCTGGAGAACGAGGAGGGCGTGGAGGCGGCCGGGGTAGAGGCCGTGGAATTTCCCGAATCCAGGGCAGAGGAGACCAGCAACCTGGAAGAACCTATACCTGGGCCGACATTGCCAATAATCCCTATGTCCACCACTTGGATAGTAACAGAGGATCTACCCACACAAATGCCGAGTGTCATTTCAATGACGACATCAAGAAAGACGAATCCACTGGATACAGAGCCAAGCGACGAAAAGGAAAGAAAAATTCTGAGAAAGCAAAGGAGCCCAAGGAAGATCCCGACATGGAAGAAGAAAAAGCTGCTGTAGTGACCAAGTCAGATGGAAAGAAGACTTTTCCGACTAAGAAAGACGCATACGTCTGCTTCCTTGGATCCCAACCTGCTAAGGAAAAAATGGCGGTTCTTCGTGAGCTCAATGCCACAGTTCCGGCTATCACACTGTTCCTGGACTGGTCAGAGGTAACCATCACCTTTGATCGTTCAGATCACCCGAAGAAAATACATCATCGGGGAAAGTACCCTCTGGTCGTCAATCCTCTTATTAATGGCTAAGAGTTCTCTAAAACACTCATGGACGGTGGAAGTAGCATTGACATCCTCTACATCGAAACGCTCGACCGGATGAAGCTACATGAAAGCCAGTTGGGTTACATCAGTGTAACTTTCCATGGCATTGTACCAGGGAGACAGACAGATTCTCTGGGTGAGATTACTCTGGACGTGACATTCGGAACCCGAGACAATTATTGGACTGAGCCACTCTCTTTTGAGGCGGTACCGTTCAAAAGTGCTTACCACGCCATCTTCGGACATCCGGCTTACTGGGTGTTCATGGCCCGTCCCTGTTACATTTACAACATGATCAAACTTCTAGGTCCAAAGGGCGTAATCACCGTACGGGGAAATCCGAGGAAGGCGCGAGAGTGCGACGAAGGATTTGCTGCCTTCACCAAAGCCGTGAGCACATCTACAAGCACCAGGAGATCAAGAAGACCATCAATCCGTCCGAGATGCCTGCTATGAAGAACGAGGTGCTAAATCCAAGTTGGCGTCTGAAGAGACGAAGAAAACGTCCCTAAAGGAAGATGATCCCTCCAAGACGACGAACATAGGGGTAGGCTTAGGCCACATATAGGAAAGCACGCTCGTCGAGTTCCTCAAAGCTAATAGTGATATCTTCGCATGGTAGCCATCTGACATGACCGGAGTACCTAGGGAACTTGACGAGCACTCTCTTAATGTGTACCCTGATGCTAAACCCGCCAAATAGTCCTTACGATGGTTTGGTGATGAAAAGGGCAAAGCAATAGCCAAGGAATTAGCCCGACTAGAATTAGCGAATTTTATAACAGAGGTCATCCATACAGATTGGGTGGCAAATCCTGTACTCGTCCCTAAAAAGGACACCATTGATTTAAGGATGTGTGTTGATTATACCGCTTTGAACAAGGCATGCCCAAAAGATCCGTTTCCTTTGCCAAGAATCGATCAAGTTATCGACTCAATGACAGGGTCAAAACTACTTTGTTTTCTCGACTCATTTTCCGGATATCACCAAATACAAATGAAAAAGTCGGATCAAATTAAGACGTCTTTCGTCACTCCTTTTGGAACCTTCTGCTACAAAACTATGCCTTTTGGCTTAAAGAACGCATGAGCAACATCAACGTACTATGCAACATTGTCTCAACAACCAAATCGGACGCAACGTCCATGTATACATAGACGGCATAGCAGTTATGTCCAAAAAGAAGGAAACTTTAATTTCTGACTTGGATGAAACATTTGCTAGTCTGCGAAAATTCAATATGATGCTAATCCGAAGAAGTGTTTCTTTGGAATTCCAGCCGGAAAATTGTTATGTTTCATCATCTCTGAGCGAGGCATAGAGGTGAACCGAGACAAAATGAAGCCTATTTTAAACATTACCAGGCCAACTCGCCTGAAGGACGTGCATCGTCTCACTGGTTGTATTGCAGCGGTGAGTCGGTTCGTCAGCCGGCTCGAAGAAAGAGTCGCACATTTGTACAAGCTCTTGAAGAAAACCGACAAATTTGTCTGGACTCAGGAAGCCGAAACTGCCCTGCTGTCGTGGTATTGCCGATGAGTACGCCATGGAGGGGTCCTCAAAGTGCGTGTTTAGAGACATGGGGTAAGGCGGACGGTTGACGGGTACGAGGTAACACAGCTTACCCAGGTTCAGATCCCACGATGGTGGCAGAATCCTACTCCTGCTATAAATCACTATAATGGCAATACGCTGAGTTACAGAGATCGGTTTGCTATGCGAGGTGTATGTTAATTGGTATGACTTGTGCCGTAAAGGCTCCCATAGGTCCGGCTTATATAGTCGCCAGATCCTAGGGTTACAGGGAATGTCCTAGCCGGACAGGTTATAGAGTCCTACACTACATACAACTAGTCTAGCGTGTCTTGCACTCCAAGGCTCTGAGTATGTTGGTGACTCCTCCGTAGCCTTCCTTTATCCGGCATGGGCCTCCCTTATGGATCCATCTAACTAGGCCGCCCAGCAGGCCATGGGACATGCTACCAACTGTGGGCCACCCGGGTTTTCTGGATATGAGACATGCTATGAGGATAGGAGACATGCTATGAGAACTCCAAGATCTTGTGCTGTGTTGCCTTCTTCAGGTTGAATGCTCCGTCTAGATGGATGTCGGCAAATCGTCAAGCAATATCTTGTAGTCCTCCCAAGAACCCTGCAATGCTCTCCATATTCAACTTGTAAGTCGGAGAAATGCTGAATCTTCCATCGTACTCTTCTCGTAGCTATGAGAACTCCAAGATCTTGCGCTGTGTTGCCTTCTTCAGGTTGAATGCTCCGTCTAGATGGATGTCGGCAAATCATCAAGCAATATCTTGTAGTCCTCCCAAGAACCCTGCAATGCTCTCCATCTTCAACTTGTAAGTCAGAGAAATGCTAAATCTTCCATCGTACTCTTCTCGTAGCCGGACTGGATCCGTCCATGCCGGCATATTCCGATGTGATGGTTCACCTGCCCGTGTCAGCTAGAACGACGTAGACATAGGTCAATGGCGCCTCGTAACTCACACATACAGAGAACACAATCATGTCCATTTTTCCCGCGTGAGGGATACGAACCGTTGGCGGCGAAGGTTGGGAACGTGGCGAAATTTCCAAGAACGCGCCTGCACACGTCGTCCATGCACCGACCATTCGATCTCTTTGCAGATTTTCATCTCTTCGCCTCATTCTCCCCCTGCATCTTCATCTTCCTCCTGCGAGCACCTCCTCGAGCCCTCCACGCATACGCGAAAAACCCTAATCCCCCCAATCTTCCCAGTCACCTCATCTTCCATCCCAATGGCGAGCAGCAGATCCAACCATTCCATGGCGGCGGCGGCCGATGATGCCGCGAAGCCGGCGAGCTCCGTCCAAGTGCCCCCAAAGGGTCTGTTGCTGCCAAAATCCATGATGGTGGAGTCCACCGGCGGCGACCATATTCCAGCGGCGCTTGAGCTGCTGGAGAAAGAAGGCGACTCCCATAAGGGGGAGTGACGTGGCTCGGATATCACCATGATATCAAGGAGCTGCTCGTCGAAGGCTACCTCCCCGCGACGGAGGGGCTTGTCTGGCGGGCAGCACCGGCCGGCGAGGTCACTCCTTCTCCCCAAGCCGGAGAGAAGATGTACCTCAAAGCTCAACTGGTACGCGGTGTCTCCCTCCCCATCTCCGACTTCTTCCTTGCTGTCCTCAAGCATTACCGGGTTCAACCTCAGAACCTTTCCCCCAATAGCATCCTCGTGCTTAGCAACTATGCGGCGCTTTGTGAGGGTTAACTAGGGATTAGGCCAAGGTTAGACTTATTCATCTACTTCTTTATCGTCAAGAGGGAAGCCGGAGCGAGCAAGGACGAGCTCAGGAATTTGTTGGAGATATGCCCTAGTGGCAATAATAAATGTAGTTATTATTATATCTTTGTGTTTATGATAAATGTTTACATTCATGCTATAATAGTATTAACAAGGAAACATTAATACTTGTGTGATTTGTAAACTGAAATAGAGTCCCTAGTAAAGCCTCTTCATTATACTAGCTTGTTGGTTAATAAATGATTGTGGTTTCCCTATCATGAACATTGAGATGTTATTAACAACAAGATCATATCGTTAGGAGAATGATATGGTGGACATACTCCTATAGATAAGCGTAGCATAAATATCAAGTCATTTTAATAGTTCAATTGATATATGCTTTCTGATACATAGTAACCTAATTCCTTCGACCATGAGATCATGCATATCACCTTCACCGGAAGGATGCTTTGATGACATCAAACACCACACCGTAACTGGGTGGCTATAAATGTGGCATTGAGTGTTCGGAAAGTATTGGTTGAGACACATGGATCAAGAGTGGGATTTGTCCATCCATATGACGGATAGATATACTCTGGGACCTCTCGGTGAAATGTCATCCAATTAGCTTGCAAGCATGTGACTGGCTCACAAGGGATCACATATCACGGGAACGAGAAAAGAGTACTTATCAGTAACGAGGTTGAACTAGGTATGCAGAGATACCGACGATCATAACCTCGGATAAGTAAACTATAGTGAGACAAAGGGAAATTGGTATCGTATGTAAGTGGTTCATTCGATCGCAAAGTAATCGTAGAAATATGTGGGAGCCATATGAATTTCCAGATTCCTCTATTGGTTATTGTTCGGAGAAGTGTCTCGATCATGTTCGCATAATTCACGAACCGTAGGGAGACACACTTAAGGATTCGACGTTGTTTGAGTAGTTATGGAATGATGAGTAAGAGAACGAATGTTGTTCGGAGTCTCGGATGGGATCCGGGATATCACGAGGAGATCCGGAATGGTCCGGAGAATAAGATTCATATAAGGAAAGTCCTGTTTCGGGGTTAGAGAATGGTTCCGGTGTTATTATCGGGAATGTTCTAGAAGGTTCCAGAATGTCCGACACTCCAGAGGGGAAGGGTACATGGATGTGTCATTACAAGTTGGAATGATTGCATCATGTACTAGGTGTCAACGCTGTACAAAATAAAGGGTTTATTCAAATCCTAGTTTGAAAAGTCAAACGACTATTTTGGAAGGTGGAAGGGAAGTAGGAAACCTACTTGGGGGAGAGTTCCTCCCCTCCACCGCCGGCCCACTAGGAGACCGAGTTGGGGAGGGACTCCCCTCCCCTTGGCGCGCCCCCTACACCTATATAAGGAGGGGCAGGGCTTCCCCTCCTAGCACACAACACCACCACCCCGCAAACCCTAGCCCTAAGCCGCCGGCTCCTCCTGCAGCCGCCGCCGCCCTAGGGCAAGCCGCCGCCACCGCCTAGCTAATCCTAGCCGCCGGCCAAGCCTCCTCCTTGGTGTGTCTAAACCCTAGAACACCGAGGGCTCTCTCATAGTCCACCGTACTCGCTCCGGCTTAAGGCGAAGCCCTGCGAGATCTCCCCTCTACTTTAGGTACCACGCCATTGTGCTGCCGAAATCGCGAGGAGAGTGCTACAACCTCCGCTGCCTGCTGGAACAAGGGAGAGGAAGGTCTTCGTTGAGTAGCGAACGTGTGACCGACTGCGGGAGCGCTGCCGGAACGGAGCGCCGGAAGGATCGTCTACGCGATCTTGAGATCGGGAAGAGTACGACTACATCACCCACGAGAATCTGCTCTCGTTAAACACTTTGGAATCTTCGAGGGTGAGTTATTCCATCGACTCGTTGCTACAATATAGTAGATAGATCTTGGCTTGTTTGTTTGTATGCGATAGAAATTTTTTGTTTTCCATGCTATGAAACCCTATAGTGGTATCAGAGCCAGGTTTATATGTAGATCTGTTGCACGAGTAGAACACAATGGTCATTGTGGGCGTTGATGCTTTATTGTCGATTGCTTCTTGTGTACTTTGCATCTTGCGGGATGGTGGGATGAAGCGGCCCGGGCTAACCTTACATGACATTGTTCATGAGACTTGCTCCACGCTTGACATGCAACTTGTATTGCATAAGTGGCTTTGCGGGTGCCTATTTCTCCCAACATAGTTAAGATTCAATTTACAACGGGTGATTGACAATACTAGTATCAATGTTGTGGTTCTTGTTCGTAAGTTAGAACGACACTTAATGAAAGCCCCAAACCACGTAAAATATGCAAAGAAAGTAGAGGCGTCTAACTTTGTTTTGCAGGGGTGTGATGTGATGTGATATGGCCATGATTGTGATTATATTTGATGTATGCAATGTTCCTTATTGTAAGTTGGCAACCGGCAGGATCCATATGGTTGTTTTTAAATTCTGTTAAGACCCGCGTGTCTATTCAAAGTAGTTGTAATAGTTGAAGCTGGTGGACGACAACCATGGAGCAGCGTCATGGACCTTGATGCAATGCCGGTGATGATGGAGATCATGTTCGTGCTTGAAGATGGAGATCGGAAGCACAAAGAAAAAGGCCATATCATATCACATATTATGAATTGCATGTGATGTTAATCCTTTATGCATCTTGTATTGCTTAGTTAACGACGGTAGCATTATAAGATGATCCCTCATGCACATGAATTTCAAGTTCTAAAGTGTTCATCCTTAGTAAGCACCGTTGCTAAAGCTTGTTGTTTCGAAGCACCACGTGATGATCGGGTGTGTTAGATTCTGCAAGTGTATACAACGTGGGCAAGCCAGATTTGCTCATGCGGAAGCTAAGGTTTGATCTTGACGAGCCTAGCATGTACATACATGGTCTCGGAACATGGATCACCGAAAGGTAAAGCATGAATCATATAGTAGATATGATGAACATGTCGATTGTTCGCCATTGAAGCTACATCAACTCTCGTGATGATCGGTTTTGATGTGGTGGATTTGGTTCGTGTGATCACTAAAACAATGTGAGGGATATTGTTTTGAGTGGGAGTTCACCTAGATTAATTTAACTATTAATTAGAACTCAATTTGTCATAAACTTAGTCTAAACTATTGCAAATATGTTGTAGATCAATGGCAGCCCCTACCATCAATTTTAATGCGTTCCTAGAGAAAGAAAAGTTGAAAAACAATGGAAGCAACTTCGTGGATTGGTTCCGCAATTTGAGGATTGTCCTCACAGCTGGTAATTTGACCTATGTGCTGGATGCACCGCTGGGTGACCCGCCTGCAGCTACTGCTACCGATGAAGTAAAGAATGTTTACCTCGCTCGGAGGACTCAGTACTCCACAGTTCAGTGTGCTATCTTGTATGGTTTAGAATCGGAGCTTCAGAAAAGGTTTGAGAATTCAGACCCACATGATATTGTCCGTGATCTCAAATTGATCTTTGAGACTCACGCGGCAATTGAGAGCTATGAGGCTTCTGAAAAGTTCTTTAACTGCAACATGGAAGAAGGCAGCTCCGTCAGTGAGCATGTGCTTAAGATGTCTGGGCACGCAAACAAACTTCAAAGCTTGGGTATAGTGATTCCTAATGCTTTGGGGATTTATCGTGTCCTTCAATCACTACCACCAAGTTACAAGAACTTTGTGATGAACTACAATATGCAAAACATGAACAAGCAGTTGCCAGAACTCTTTGCCATGCTAAAATCTGTAGAAGTGGAGATAAAGAAAGAGCACCAAGTGTTGTTGGTCAATAAGACCACCAAATTCAAGAAAGGCAAGTCTAAGCAAAAGGGACACTTCAAGAAGGGTGGTAAGAAAGTTACCGCGCCGACGAAGAAGACCAAGGCTGGACCTAAGCCTGATACTGAGTGCTTTTACTCCAAGGGAGAAGGTCACTGGAAGCGGAATTGCCCAAAGTACTTGGCGGATTTGAAGAACGGCAACATCAAGAACAAAGGTATATCCGATATACATGTTATTGATGTGTATCTCACTAGTACTCATAGTAGTGCCTGGGTATTTGATACTGGTTTGGTTGCTCATATTTGTAACTCGAAACAGGTGCTGCAAAATAAACGGAAGCTAGCGAAGAACGAGGTGACGATGCGCGTGGGAAACGGATCAAAGGTTGATGTGATCGCGGTCGGCACGCTACCCCTTCATCTACCATCGGGATTAGTTTTATACTTAAATAATTATTATTTGGTGCCTGCGTTAAGCATGAACATTATATCAGGATCTTGTTTATTGCGAGACGATTACTTGTTTAAATCCGAGAATAATGGTTGTTCAATTTATATGAGTAATATGTTTTATGCACATGGACCTTTGATAGATGGTCTATTCTTATTGAATCTCGATAGTGGAAATACACATATTAATAACATTGAGGCTAAACGTTTGAAATCGAGCGATAACTCGACCTATATGTGGCACTGTCGTCTTGGTCACATTGGAGTGAAGCGTATGAAGAAACTCCATTCCGATGGACTTCTTGAATCACTTGATTTTGAATCACTTGAAAGATGCGAAGCATGTCTGATGGGTAAAATGACTAAGACTCCATTTTCTGGCATGATGGAGCGAGCTACGGACTTATTGGAAATCATACATACCGATGTGTGTGGTCCAATGAGTGTAGCATCGCGTGGTGGTTATCGTTATGTTCTTACCTTCACGGATGACTTGAGTAGATATGGGTATATCTATTTCATGAAACATAAGTCCGAAACTTTCGAGAAGTTTAAGGAATTTCAAAGTGATGTAGAGAATCAACGTAACAAGAAGATTAAATTTCTACGTTTTGATCGTGGAGGTGAATATCTAAGTTACGAGTTTGGCGAGCATTTGAAGAAATGCGGAATACTTTCACAATTGACACCGCCAGGAACACCACAGCGTAATGGTGTGTCCGAACGTCGTAATCGAACTCTCTTAGATATGGTTCGTTCTATGATGTCACTTACAGATTTACCGCTATCATTTTGGGGTTATGCATTAGAAACGGCCGCATTCACTTTAAATAGGGCACCATCTAAATCCGTTGAAACGACACCGTATGAATTATGGTTTGGGAAGAAACCTAAATTGTCGTTCCTTAAAGTTTGGGGTTGCGAAGCCTATGTAAAGAAGTTACAGCCGGACAAGCTTGAACCCAAAGCGGAAAAATGCGTCTTCATAGGCTACCCGAAGGAAACTATTGGGTATACCTTCTATCATAGATCCGAGGGAAAAATCTTTGTTGCTAAGAATGAATCCTTTCTAGAGAAAGAATTTCTCTTGAAAGATGTGACTGGAAGGAAAGTAGAACTCGACGAGGTTGTTGAACCTTCTCTCGAACTTGCGAGTAGCGCAGCATCGGAAGTAGTTCATGTGGCGCCTACACCAATAAGAGAGGAAGCTAATGATGATGATCATGAAACTTTGGTTGAAGTTACTACAGAACCTCGCAGGTCAACGAGAAATCGTACCACTCCTGATTGGTATAATCCCGTTATGAGTGTCATGTTGGTGGACAACACCGATGACCCTGCGACATATGAGGAAGCGATGATGAGCCCAGATTCCAATAAATGGCAAGAAGCCATGAAATCCGAGATTGGATCCATGTACGAAAACCAAGTATGGACTTTGGTGGACTTACCATTTGGCCGGAAGGCTGTCGAGAACAAATGTATTTTCAAGAAGAAAACAGATGCTGATGGTAATGTTACTGTCTATAAAGCTTGACTTATCGCAAAAGGGTTTCTACAAATTCAAGGAGTTGACTACGATGAGACTTTCTCACCAGTAGCGAAGCTAAAGTCTGTGAGGATTATGTTAGCAATCGCTGCATATTATGATTATGAGATATGGCAGATGGATGTCAAAACAGCATTCCTCAATGGAGACATTGATGAAGAGTTGTATATGATGCAACCCAAAGGTTTTGTCGATCCTAAAGATGCTAACAAGGTATGCAAACTTCAACGGTCCATCTATGGATTGAAGAAAGCATCCCGCAGTTGGAATCAACGTTTTGATAAGGTAATCAAAAGTTTTGGTTTTATACAAACTTATGGAGAAGCTTGTATTTACAAGAAAGTGAGTGGGAGCTCTGTAGCATTCTTAATACTATATGTAGATGACATATTGTTGATTGGGAATTATGTAGACCTTCTTAATAGTGTCAAGGAATATTTGAATAATAGTTTTTCAATGAAGGATATTGGCGAAGCAGCTTACATATTAGGCATAAAGATTTATAGAGATAGATCGAGACGCCTAATATCATTGTCACAAAGTACATATTTGGAAAAAGTTCTAAAGAGGTTTGGAATGTAAGATAGCAAGAAAGGGTTCTTGCCCATGTTGCCCAATACAACCTTGAGTAAAACTCAAAGTCCGACATCGGCAGAAGATAGAGAAAGGATGAGTAAGACTCCCTATGCCTCAGCCATATGATCTCTAATGTATGCCATGCTATGTACTAGACCCGACATTGCATATGATGTTAGTTTTACTAGCAGATATCAAAGTGATCCAGGAGTGGATCATTGGACAGCGGTCAAAAACATCCTTAAGTACTTGAGAAGAACTAAGGATATGGTTCTTTCTTATGGAGGTGATGAACAGCTCGTTGTTAATGGTTACACCGATGCTAGTTGGAACACCGATCCGGATGATTCTATATCACAATCTGGATACGTATTTATTTTGAATGGTGCAGCAGTTAGCTGGAGGAGTGCAAAGCAAAGCGTTGTGGCGAGATCTTCAACTGAATCGGAATACATGGCTGCTTCGGAGGCTTCACAAGAAGCGATATGGATGAAAGAGTTCATTACAGAGATGGATGTGGTTCCAAGTGCGCTGGACCCAATGTCTATCTACTGTGATAACATGGGCGCCATAGCCAATGCGCAAGAACCAAGGTCACACAAGAAGCTGAAGCATATCAAGCTACGTTTTCATGCTATTCGAGAACATGTCCAAGATGGGGACAAAAGATTTGCAAAGTGCACATAGATCTGAATGTGGCGGATCCGTTGACTAAACCTCTCCCGAGGGCAAAACATGACCAACACCAAACTGCCATGGGTGTTCGGTATATTACCATGTAATCTAGATTAGATGACTCTAGTGCAAGTGGGAGACTGTTGGAGATATGCCCTAGAGGCAATAATAAGTGTAGTTATTATTATATCTTTGTGTTTATGATAAATGTTTACATTCATGCTATAATAGTATTAACAAGGAAACATTAATACTTGTGTGATTTGTAAACTCAATTTGAAGTCCCTAGTAAAGCCTCTTCATAATACTAGCTTGTTGGTTAATAAATGATTGTGGTTTCCCTATCATGAACATTGAGATGTTATTTAACAACAAGATCATATCGTTAGGAGAATGATATGGTGGACATACTCCTATAGATAAGCGTAGCATAAAGATCAAGTCATTTTAATAGTTCAATTGCTATATTCTTTCTGATACATAGTAACCTAATTCCTTTGACCAAGAGATCATGCATATCACCTTTACCGGAAGGATGATTTGATGACATCAAACACCACACCGTAACTGGGTGGCTATAAAGGTGGCATTGAGTGTTCGAAAAGTATTGGTTGAGACACATGGATCAAGAGTGGGATTTGTCCATCCATATGACAGATAGATATACTCTGGGCCCTCTCGGTGGAATGTCATCCAATTAGCTTGCAAGCATGTGACTGGCTCACAAGGGATCACATATCACGGGAACGAGAAAAGAGTACTTATTAGTAACGAGGTTGAACTAGGTATGCAGAGATACCGACGATCATAGCCTCGGATAAGTAAACTATCGTGAGACAAAGGGAAATTGGTATCGTATGTAAGTGGTTCATTCGATCACAAAGTAATCATAGAAATATGTGGGAGCCATATGAATTTCCATATTCCTCTATTGGTTATTGTTCGGATAAGTGTCTCGATCATGTCCGCATAATTCACGAACCGTAGGGAGACACACTTAAGGATTCGACATTGTTTGAGTAGTTATGGAATGATGAGTAAGAGACCAAATGTTGTTCGGAGTCTCGGATGGAATCCGGGATATCACGAGGAGATCCGGAATGGTCAGGAGAATAAGATTCATATAAGGAAAGTCCTGTTTCGGGGTTGGAGAATGGTTCCGGTGTTTTCATCGGGAATGTTCTAGAAGGTTCCGAAATGTTCGGCACTCCGGAGGGGAAGGGTACATGGATGTGTCATTACAAGTTGGAATGATTGCATCATGTACTAGGTGTCATCGCTATACAAAATAAAGGGTTTATTCAAATCCTAGTTTGAAAAGTCAAACGCCAATTTGAAAAGTCAAACGGCGATTTTGGAAGGTGGAGGGAAGTAGGAAACCTACTTGAGGAGGAGTTCCTCCCCTCCACCGCCGCCCACTTGGGATCCGAGTTGGGGAGTGACTCCCCTCCCCTAGGTCAGCGCCTCCCACCTATATAAGGAGGGGCAAGGCTGCCCCTCCAAGCACACAAGTTGCCCCCTCTAAACCTAAACCTAGCCGCCGCCGCCCACCATAGCCGCCGCCTAGGGTTTCTCCCCTAGCCGCCGACTTGGGCTGTCCCAAGCCCTAGCCGCCGGCCCTAGACCCTCCTCCTTGGTGTGTCTAAACCCTAGATCGCCGAGGAGCTCTCTCATAGTCCACCATACTCGCTCCGGCTTAAGGCGAAGCCCTGCGAGATCTCCCCTCTACTTCCGGTATCACGCCGTTGTGCTGCCGGAATCGCAAGGAGAGTGCTACAACCTCCGCTGCCTGCTGGAACAAGGGAGAGGAAGGTCTTCGTCGAGTACCGAACGTGTGACCGACTGCGGGAGCGCTACCGGAACGCAGCGCCGGAAGGATCGTCTACGCGATCTTGAGATCGGGAAGAGTACGACTACATCACCCACGAGAATCTGCTCTCGTTAAACACTTTGGAATCTTCGAGGGTGAGTTATTCCATTGACTCGTTGCTACAATCTATTAGATAGATCTTGGCTTGTTTGTTTGTATGCGATAGAAAATTTTTGTTTTCCATGCTACGAAACCCTACAAGTTAGCCCCCAGATATATCAGACCCTTCAAGATTCTGAACCGTCGAGGAGAAGTGTCGTATCAATTGGAACTATCCGAAGAGATGTCAGCTGTGCACAATGTGTTCCATATCTCATTACTTCGCAAGTGTCTCGAAGTCCCCGAGAAGACCGAAGTGTTCAAAAATATCGATCACCGGACCATAGAGATCAACGATGACCTGACCTATCCCGAAGTACCCATATGTATTTTGGAAGAAGCTTTCGGAACTACCTGAACCCGAAGCATCAAGTTTCTCAAAATTCAGTGGAGCAACCACACAGAAGAGGAAGCTACCTGGGAGCGTGAAGATCACATCAGGACGGAGTTTCCCGATCTCTTCAAATCCTAGGTAATCTTTTTCGTCCTTTTTCAAATCTCGGGACGAGATTTTGTTTAAGGGGGGAAGGTTTATAACATCCCAAAAATACTAAACTTGGATCATCAAACTCTAATCATCAAAATCAGGGTTAACAAAAACTTTGCTAAATAAAAATATGAAAGCATGCATGTGAGTATGCATTTTATTTTGAATCATTTTGAACCAACTTGTTTGTGTGTTCCTTTGCTTGTAAATGGATGCTTAGGTGAAATAAACATCATCTAAACAATTCCCAAACTTTTCTCAAAGACAAATAAATCAAAACAAAGATAAATGAGTGAATGGTCATTTTGAGCAATTTAACTCCCATGCCTACTTTGGCTGTCTCAAACATTCAGAACTTAACAGAAACTTTTCTGGATCATTGCACCCCTTTATTATACTCATAACAAGGTATAAAGGCCCACTTTGTGATCATCCAGAAACATTCAAAAGCATAGTTTAAAGGATAGTTCAAAATTGAATCTTTATCATATGGGAAGATCCCACTTTTTCAAAAACCACTGAAACAAGCTCAAATTTCAAAACCCAAGCATTTGCAGACCCACCAGCCCCAACCTAGCACACCCACCAAAAATCTTTTCAAAATTCAAAACTTGAATTCTTGTGGCCATTTCATCAAACACTTGGCAGAAACAAATCAAACTGGCCTAACTTGACTATTTGGAGCAGTAATTTGGCTAATCAATGTTCACAATTGATCACCCTTGTCTCCCCCAGTGCCAACCAGTGCTTGGACAAACCCTAGCCCCTACCTTTGCCCCATGCCATGCCAACCCGAGCATCCCCTTGCCAGCCGACAATGGCTAGCTAGCCAGAGCAAGCACCAAGCCTAAACAACATGTCTAGGAGGCAGCCAACACCCCACCGCCACTCCCTGTCCAGCGCTCAAACCTTGCCAACCACTGGACCACACGCACGAACCATGCCAAGCTCGCCAGCAACCATGCCGAGAGCACGCCCAGAGCGCCACACTCGACCGACGCCCACAGACCGCGCGCAGCCCTTGCCGCGTGCATACGTGATCACCACCGTCCCAGCAACCCCGCAGACACGCTCGTTCGCCGCCGCGCGGACCATGCGCGCTGTGCGCCATTAAATCTTCCATCGGGCACGTGTAGAGCACCGTCGCGTTCCGAACAAACCACACAGCCCCACGTCTCGCCACTGTGTCATTGAGCATCGCCAGGGAGCACCGCACCGCCCCCTACCGTCGCCCACGCCGATAGCCGTCTGTACCGTCGACCACGACGAGCTCACCTTGCGCCCTGTCAATCCCCTATCGCCACTATAAATAGAGGCCACCCCCAGCCAAATTGAGCACACCATCTCACTCCCCTCTCCTCACTGATCGTGCCACCCCGTTCCCGAAGCAAGGCGAGCAGCACTTCGCCGGAATTTCACCGGAGTCTACCGCTGCTGGAGAAGAAGGGGGCCAGCGATTGGAGCCGCCCCAGGAGAAGCTGCCGGTACCAGGAGGTTCGCCGTCGTCAACTTCGTCGTTTTCCCGCCTCGCGGACCCTCGCCTGAACCCCGGTGAGCCCCCAACGACCCCCACTGGCCGCGCTAGGTTTCTGTCTCGCCGGTGTTGCCCAACGTCGACGATGACCCTCAGCCGTTGGATTAGAACCAGATCGAACGCACCACATCGCCCCATACCGCTTCGCACCCCTGTCTCACTGACGCGTGGGGACAGCGACTTAACCAGCCCGCATAAGCGCTGTGCTTAGCAGGCCGACCCAGTATCGCTTCCCGCGCAGCCCAGTTATTTGAATTTAACCTTTTTCATTTTATTTCAAACACACTTCTGTACCCAGTTTCAAAAATCAACCCAGGTCGATTCAGTGAACCAAATTAAATGAAACCAATTTTGTTAGAAAGGTCTGGGAATGCTGAATCCAAGCCCGTTGGATTCAAGTCATTTGGATCTGTAGATCATCCTTGGTAAAAATAACAAGGCAGAAGCTTTTCTGCATTCAAACATTTTTCAAATTAAAACCATAATAGTTTTTTAGTTGATTCCAACTCTCAAAAATCACCTTTAACCATACCTTTCAGAATATATAGAAATATATAGGTTTACTTACAGAAATAATGTTCAAGTAATAAAAGAATGCTACATAGGCATTTCTAGTCACTTTATTTAATTAAAATAAAAGGGTAAAACCTTATTAAATTGTGACACCACTTTAAATCACATTCCCATGGACTAAAATATGTGGTGATGAAATGTGTCAACATGATCCCATGTTTGGTTTGGAGAATATTAAATCTTAAGTAGTTTTTCAATGAGTAGAAATTACTTTTCTAAAAATAAAAGGATTTAAACCAAGCTTTAATCTTGTAAAGTTAGTGATGATTCTAGATCATCTGTAGGACCCTTTTGTGTGATGATTGCAGGTAGTTAAGTATTGTTTGGTGATTGTGTACATCGTATTTATTTATAGACGCTAGTACCGACCAAGGATACGAGGAGGAAGGAGGATTCTACGAAGAAGAAGCCGAGGAGAACTTCAACCACTGCTCTGCACAAGGCAAGCTAACACTTGCAAGATACTCTACTTTAGCAAGCCTAATACTACTAGTTGAATGTCCAAGCTAACCCTTGCAATTATGAGAGTTAAATAACCTATGCAATGCACTGAGCATGCTTGGTTAGATACATTTGATGATACCCAATCCTAGTTTTACTTGCAAGCTTATTACTTTATTTCTTTATCAAAGCTCTTACTTAGAGTTACTGGAATAAATGGTAGATAATAGAAGGATAATTGAAGGTTGCATAAAGAGCATAAAATTTGGCCTAAGCTAGACAATCTTGATGTCATCCTAAGGCATGAGATTAAACTTAGTTAAACCTCACTAGTTTACCACCCCTCATTAGTGCTTACCCCCACTTGTAGATGCTAGTGCTAAGCATAAAACTTGATCAACATTAGATGGGAATACTTGGTGAAAATGGTTATGAAAACCTTAGAATGATGGATCATTCTATTGAGATGTTTTGACATGTGTTTCTGAAACCCGATGATTTTGGTGATGAAAATGTTGAGGCATGAGCCTTAGCCCTTTATAAAACTGATGGTTGTCTGGATGCGATACCATTCCAATTTTATCGTACAACCACAATACCCTAAGATTGGGTAGGGCTTGACTGGAAACTTATATACCTTAGTATTAGTTCCCTCACGGCCAAGGTCTGAGCTGAGGCTACCTTGTGAAGATTGTCCACCTGTGTAGTACCCAAGATGACAATTGGTCATGGTTGGGAGGCCAAACTCACAGGAGAGGTGCTTATACTAGGGCGTGTAATTGAAAGGTTAGGATTGATTATCCGCATACTGAGTATGGTGAATTCAGGATTTGTTCCTGACGGATGTATCGAATGTTGTGGTGAAAGTGTACAATCTCTGCAGAGTGTCAAACTATTCGAATAGCCGCGTCCGCGGTTATGGACAGTTGGAGTGGCCATACTGTTCCCCCGTCAGACTTTGCAAAATGATTTGTGAAAGGAAGTGAGACTTTGACTTGACCACAACAGGGTTGTGGCATGAGATACAAGTTCCCACTTAGGTGTTATAAAACCTTAACTAGCATTCGTTGTTTCCAAACTTAGTAGAGATAAATCTGGCTTTTGCAAAACAACCCTAGAGCCTAGTGTCCTATTATCAAAAACTCCTTTTACTTGTTAGTATTAGTTTGCGAGTACTTAAAGAGTACTCATGGCTTTGTCCCTGGCTATTCCTGTGGCCAGACTATGAAGAGGAGTACCTGGAGGATGGACCCCAGGAAGGTTACGACAACTAGGATCATCTCCCATCACCAGAATTGCATGTGACCCCGAAGATGGAGCTTCGCCTACGCTACCATTATTATTATGTATTCCGCTGCTTGAAGTTGTTTTAAGAACTGGATCATGAGATCCCTATTTGTGTAAGAACTTATATACGGTTTGTATGGATGATGTACTGTGGTATCCAATTCTGTTATGTCTCTCAAAAATGGTAATCCTGGGATTGCGATGTATGGCATAACTGGCATCTGGGATTAAAAATCCGGGTGTTGACAGCGGTCATCATCATTAGTTATTCCATGGTAGAGCTCCAACAAATAAGGGGGTTTATCTAGAATCTTCTTGACCATCCTAGTTGTGCCAATGCCCAAGATTTCACAAAATTTCTTCAATGTCATGGAGATAGGCCTATTATAGATTTTGAAAGACACATCTGTCTTGAAAGGGCTGTTAGAAAAAGATAAAGTCTCCACAAAAGTTTTAGTGAGCATAGCATATTGCACACTCTCATCTTGCATATAACTCGCTAGACCAACCCTCCGAACCAAGGTTAGAAAATCATTGAGAATCCTTGCAGCTCGCATAAAGGTTGGACAAGGGAAGGTAGAAGGATATGCATCCCCCTCATCTCCCTCGTCGCCAAATTACAGTGTAATGAGATCTTCATTGTATGAGGGCCTAGCTTGGGAGGATGATCTTGAAGGCCTTGTCCTCCTAGGTGCATCACTCTCAAATACTTCACCAAAGGTGTGGTTGTCCATGACTCTTTTTTTCTGAAATTTTTAGACAAACATCAAACCAAGTGATTTCCAAGTTGATAAATGATGAGGAACTACTATAGGAACTTGCTAAAGGGCTAAACATGCATCAAAATGAAATCTCTAAGCATAGAACAAGCATGCAATATCACACAACCTGACACCTATAGTAGCAAAATACTCAAGATACAATTACCAATAACAAATCTAATTGGACAAGCGGAGGAGGCACACACCAAGGAGAAATCCCTCAAAAAATCAGCAGCAAAGATGGGCTGATCAAGGAGATCGAAAATCGAGAGCAAGAACAGCAGGAACATGAGCTTGATAAATTTTCCGATGTTTTTCAGGAGAGACAAAGAAGTGGCTGGGAGGAGGCAACTTGGAGGGCTAGAAGTGGGTCCCACCCAGGCCAGGCGTGCCCTGGGGGCTGGCCGTGCCACTAGGGGTGTGCTGTCCTGGTGGGTCCCCCTAGGCCTTTCCAGGTGTCCCTCTGCCCCTTTTTTCGAGGAAAATTTTAATATGAATTTTCTGGGATTTTTCAGGAAACTTTATGTTTGGCTAACTTTTAGGGTATGAAAATTGATTTTCTCGCAGAAACATATTTTTTAGAAGAAGCAAAAGGAAACAAAAGCCAAAACTAGAGAAGTTCTAAGACACTCTATCAAGCAAACAACTAGCAAAGCTAAAGGTAACAAGAGAAAGAGCAAAGACTAGGAAGGATAAAAGTAAAAGTGAGCAACTATAACCACTATGAAAGCATTGTTTTGTTCATTAAAATACCTTTGTTAACAAGGTTGATCAAGTCTTGTTACGAAAACAATCTTATATGAAACAAAACTTTGCATTCCACATAGTGATTATGTTACCTCAAACTTGATAGCAATAGTCCCAATCATAATAGTTTCAAAACTTTCTTCTGGAATGGGACAATATATTTCTCCAACTTTGATGCCCTCAATATTTTCAATGGAATTTAGGCAATAGCTCTTATCTTCTTCTTGGGGAAATAGGTAGTATGATCTTTGTCATTAATATTAAATGTTACTTTTCCTTGATTACAATTGATGACAGCACCTGCAGTATTAAGAAAAGGTCTCCCAAGAATAATGTACATATTATCATCTTCACGCATCTCAAGCACAACAAAATCAGTTAAAACCAAGAAATTATGAGCCACTTGAACAGGAACATCCTCACATATACCAACAGGAATAGTAGTAGACTTATCATCCATTTGCAAAGATATATCAGTTGGTATCAAATTTTCTAGCTAGAGTCTCTTGTAGAGAGAAAAAGGCATAACACTAACTACAGCTCCCAAATCACATAAAGCTTCTAACATAATTATTCTTAATAGAGCAAGGAATAGTTGGTATACCTGGATCACCAAGTTTCTTTGGAACCTTATCATTGAAGGAATAATTAGCAAGCAAAGTAGAAATTTCCTCATTAGGAATCTTCCTTTTATTAGAGAAAATATCCTTCATATACTTTGAATAAGGAGGCAACTTAATAGCATTAGTCAATGGAATTTGCAAAAATAAAGGTTTCAACCACTCACAAAACTTGTTGTAGTGTTCTTCCTCCTTTGACTTGTGTTCCTTATTTGGAAAAGGCATAGGCTTTTGCACCCAAGGTTCTCTCTCACTACCATGTTTTTTAGCTATAAAATCTTCATTAGTGTACCTAGTGTTCTTAGTGTGCTTCTCAGGTTCTTCCTCAACTTCCTCCTTATCAGGAGCATCATTTTTATCACCACTTTCAGTTTCAGCATCAGAGACAGATATACTATTAGGATCTACAGCAGGTTCAAGTGGTTCCTCAACTATTTTATGTTTCTTTTTCTTTCTCTTACGAGGACTACCACTATGTTCACCTTGTTGAGAATCCTGCTCAATTCTTTTAGGGTGTCCTTCAGGATATAAAGGATCTAGAGTAGCTATATCACTCCTAGTTCTAATTCCATAAGCATGTTTATCTCCAGAGGCATTAACTAGCATATATTTTTGTACCTTAGCAAGTTGATCAATTTGAGTTTTAACCATTTGAAAGTGTTTACAAAGCATTTTAATATCATTAGAAGTTCCTTCCACAATATCTTTCAACTCATTAATAGCTCTAGAGTTTTCCAATAAATGATTATGAACTTGTTTATTAAAATTACCTTGTTTAACAATAAATGTGTCAAGTTCATCTAAGCATTGATCAGGAGGCTTACCATAGGGAATATCACCTTCATCAAAGTGGAGAGAGTGTACCACAATAGTATATAAGTGCGGAATTGTCTTACATAATTCTTCTATAGGAGGTAGATTCTTCACATTTTCAGCTCTAATACTTTCTCCTTAAGACATTTCTTAGCTTCCTTCATCACTTCATCATTTAATGCAATCATTCCCCTCTTCTTTGGTTTTGGTGTTGGAACTGGTTCAGGCACAATTGGTTCAGGAATAATAGGCTCAGGTGTATTTAGCTCAGTTGAAGTCCAATCATCATAATTCTTACTTATTTTAGCCATTAATTCTTCAGCATCTGTAGGAGTTCTTTTCCTGAAAACACAATCAGCAAAACTATCTAGGTATGTCCTAGAATCATCAGTTAGTCCATTATAATAAATATCAAGAAGCTCATTTTTAGGCAATGGACATCCAGGATGTGCATGAATCAAGGCACAGAACCTTGTCCATGACTCAGGCAATTTCTCTTCTTCTCCCTATTTAAAATAAAAAAGTTTCTCAAAAGCAACATGTCTAGCACTAGGAGGAAAATATTTATGGAAGAAAGAAGCAATCAAACAATCAGGGCTATCAATGGATCCAGGAGGTAATCTATTAAACCAAGCCTTACCTTCTCCTTTTAGTGAAAAGGGAAGATCTTTGTAACAAAGTACTTGCGCATCTTAAAATCATCAGAGAATAAAGCACTCATAGTAGAAAGCTCATTCATATGAGCCACAACACTCTCATTTTCAGTCCCACAAAAAGGTTCTTTCTCAACAATGTATAAATAGGATAAATCAAGAGAGAAATCATAATCTTCATCTTTAATATCTATGGGAGAGGTGGCAAACTTAGGATCAGAAGACAGTTTAGGAATAATGGTACGTCTCTCAAGGAGAGTCCTAATAGCACTAGCACCATGTGTGTTTTGGTACTCTTCAATAAAATCATCAGTCATTTCAATGTAACCATCACTAATATCATATCTCTCTCGAGACTCAGGAGATCTAACAGGTGTAACAGTGTCTTCACTAGGAGTTTCATTATTTGCTAGACTAGCCATAGTAGAATCTAGGAAAGGACCTAATGAACCACTCACATCAAACACAGTAGAAGTAACATCATGAGTATGGGAAGCAGTTTCAGATTCAGCAGTAGTAGCAGTGTGTGTAGCATGTGTATGTGGTGGTGGTGTAACAAGCTTACTTATAACAGACGGTGAATCAAGAGCAGCAGAGGTGTTTAGGATTGTACCTCTTCTTGTAGTGGATGGTAAAATAGGAAACTTTCCATCACGAGACTTCCCCATAATGAAAGGAGTAGCAGTGAACAATAATAGATCCAAGTGAACTTACAAATATAGCTATGCTCCTCGGCAATGGCGCCAGAAAATAGTCTTGATGACCCACAAGTATAGGGGATCGCAACAGTATTCGAGGGTAGTATTACCCAATTTATTGATTCGACACAAGGGGAGCCAAAGAATACTTGCAAGCCTTAACAACTGAGTTGTCAATTCAGCTGCACCTGGAAATTGTTCTTGCTCACAGAAGTTTATTAGTAGCAACAATTTTATAGTAGTAATGGCAAAGTAACAGCAGCAGCAGAACAAGAGCAATAGTAACAAACAGTAGGATATGGGTGCGATGGGATAGGGATGGATGGACGGGCGTTGCATGGACAAGTCTAAACATGTAACTTCAAGATTAGGTGTGGCATCCCGCAAAACCACTACTAGAAAATCGCGTCGTTTTTGTGCATTGCATCGTCATCATCATGTGTTGTTTGTCTAAAACTATTTTCGCAAAGCCCTCTTTGTTTTCAAAACGCCCCATCTTTATTCGAACATCAAAACCGGGTCCCCGGATTATTTTGTTTTGTCCGCTGTCGGATTGCAAAAGCGCTGGTTGAAATAAATAATTTAATTATATTATTTTAGTGGGGCAGTCGAACGGGCCGAATGACCCGAACGACCACCCCAGAAAAATACAAACGGTCCACCCATAAACCATTTTACACCCAGTCCTAGTCTAACCACCCCCCGGCCACATCACCTCGACCACTCAGATCGTGCCACCTCACCCTCTCTCCCCCTCTACCCAATCCTAAACTGCCACCTCAGCAGCCCTCTCTCCTAAACCCAACCCCACCCTGCCAGCACACCCACACACCCAACACACTCACGCCCGCACACGCCCAGCCGACAGCCCCCCTGGCCACCGGCCCCACGCCTAGCCCCACCCCGTTCCCCACCTGCCCCTGTTTCTCTTCCCCGCGCCAGCGCCCACCTCCGACCTGCAGGCGTCGTCCCCGCCGTTGTGGCCGCTCTGCCGCCACCCTCTCCTTCGTCTTCGTCGCATCGTCCCGAGTTCCCGCCGCTTGTTCACCGCGAATACGGATGTGCTTCTACCGATGAAGAAATGGTGGTACCGCTACAAGACCTGCTCATGACGCGAATATGATGTTCGTGTGAAGGTTGCTGGAGGCCAACTGAAGACCGAGCCGGAACCCAAGTCTGCCCTTGACAATCGATCCAAGATCTTCACCTTAGACGCCAAGTTCTCCGTCTGGGGCGACGCTGTCTTCCACATGAACCACCATGAACTTCTTCACGGATACGAAGACCGTGGACGCCAAGTACCCGGGTTCAAAGGCGTTAAGACCCCGATCCCGAAGACCGATCCCAGAGTTCAAAGACCGACCCTGCCGAAGACTGAACCCGGACGACAAGTGCTTCATCCCGAACGCCATGACCGTCAACATGACCCGAAGACCACGGATGCGCCAAGATCTACCCAGTAATCCGAGAACGAACCCGTCGAACCCTGAACCCCGAGACCGACCCCGAACCCCGGAACCCCAAGTTCGACGAGACCCCCTAATGTGTGAACCCCTTCCCGAAACCCTATTTTATAATATAATAAACTTGTCGCATATTAAATTGTCATTCTCGCATGCATATCATGTGGTTTGGGGGCCTTATGCCGATTCACCTCATAATTAAATATGGGGCCCATATGCGGGCAAATCTAGTCTTATATTGGCCTCATCTAAATTTGTGTAGCGAATCGGTGCTATATTTTGCCATGTTCAAATAACAATTAAATTGCGGGGTAGCTAAATAACTTGAACCATATATTTAATTGTCGGGACCCCGGTTCCGCTTAATACTGACCTACCTGCATCGCATCTTTGCCATGCCATACATCATACATGCATCATGCCGATCTTTTGCCGTTGTATTAAATAATGCATCCGGTGTTTCTTCTAGTGTTTGCTTCTTCGCGGATAAGGCCGTTGAGTTGATGTGAGCTTCGCCCCGATCTTCGGATGAACCTTTCGGCAATGTTTTCAGGCGAGCATCTCCCTCTTTCCACCTATCTTACTTTCCTAGTATTTATTCCCTCCTGTTGATCTATTGCTATCTGTGTCGCGATGCTCTAGTTTCCGTACCCGTAATATCCCTTGCAACCCTATATTGCCTCGGCCACACCCTATTACCTGTTGTTTGGTAGATAGTTGGACTTGCGCGTCGTAGTCGCTTGTTCAAGTGTTGATGCGTGTCGTCAAGTACCACAGTTGTTGGAGAAGAGACGCACGTTCAATGTTGGAGATGATCGTGGTTTTACTTTTCGTTCACTTTAATTCCTGTTTAACAACAAAAATTGAAGTAAGCAGAGGCATCGGTGGGTGATAGATAATATTTGGTTTCCGACCGCCCACTTGTGTCCCGTAGGACCCCGAGTTCTTGACACCTGTTCCGAGATCGAGCGCGCTAACCACAGGTGGGGAGATATGGCCCCCCATTGATTATTACCTGATTTCAAAGTATTGTACTGGGGGCCACAAACTAGTTTGTGATTTTATTTACGATCCTGTACTTATGCCATGCTTTACTGCTTTATTTACGTTTGTGCGAGGAGCACACTGTACTGTTTAGGATCGGGACACGTTTTCGCGGTGTCGACAGTCCCCGTTTGGGGATTTGCTGTCGTTCACTGTCGTCTACCCAAACCCTAAGTCCGTCTCGGAGACCGGCCGACTCCGTTGCGGGTGTCGACTTAGTGGGGTGGCCCCCATGTACTTGCTTTGGGTCTGGGAACGTCGTGACTTAGGCCCCGCCGACATACCGATGGGTGTATGTTAACTGATCTGGCAAAAAGGGTCGAAGTGCCTGTGGATACTTTGGTGCACCCCTGCAGGGTTAAATCTTTTCGAGAAGCCGTGTCCGCGGTTATGGACGACTTGGAGCACAGTGCTTGATCATAGACAACTATAACTAAAGTTTATTGTTATAAATTGACTTGTATCCGATATGACTAGTAATCAGCTTCACTACAACGGAATGACTAAGTAAAAGTACCAACAACTGCTGGGTTTTGGGGTTATCTCATGCTAATTGTATTTGACTAGTAAGTGTCGCAACTACAACGGAATGGTTAACTAAAATGGCCCACTACTTATTTTATCAGAATGATTATCTATACCTGACTAGTAATTGCTGCAACGATAACTGAATAAATAAAACTGCCAACGGTGTGAGTTCCTCGGTTGACTTCCTCGTTTGGTCTCGAGGGGGAAACGCCAGGATGGGTTTGTTTGATGGTAGTATCAGGTTGGTTCCGAATAGGTCTTTCTCACCCCTCTCTGATAGCCGCTAGTTGTATCGAGTCTCTATAGGTTGTTTAGTGCATGCTGCCGCTGCCGCTTCAGTCCACCATACCTATGTAGGCGAGGACCGCCGAATTCTAGTCTCGCCGTGTACTGGCCTCAGTACTGACGCTCCTCTTTTTCCTTTGCCCTTTGCCGGCACCCCTTTTGTTTAAGCAGGTTTTGAGATCGACGCCGTTAGCAGGGTTACCCTTCCGGCTTGGCCTGGGCAGGGTTATGGACGCCATTGGTTATTCTTCAGGGCTCTTAGCCCCATTTGCATCTTTTCCGTAGTCGGACGCTCAATCGTTTTCAAGGTGATTTGAATCTTTGTATTTTATATCTGTACTCTTGACTCAATGAGTCGCTGTTGTATATATATCTGTTCTGTGGGTCCCATCGAGGACTGTTGTGTAATGTTATTACTTCGTTTTCCACCCGCACGAAAGTGCCTGGTGGGCACCTTTGAATCGTTTCTATGCGGGTTTGGTGAATTTCGCTAAAACTTGCATAGGGCCGATTCTGAGGGTGTTACAGAGTGGTATCAGAGCTCAGCAGTTGCGATACCCCACAAGTCCAGCCTGTAGGATAACCTAGCTAACGGCCGAAGTAGAGTGTCAAAACTATTTTTTAAAATCGGTTGGATAGTTCTGATTAGGTCTGATCTTTATTCCTTACCCCTCTGCTATTCTCCTCTTACCCCTACGTGTTTGAATCCGCTCTCTTCTCTCTCTTCGAGTCCAGGATTTCTCGTGGTTGGGTTCCGTCGTACCTTCAGGGTTTCGCTTCCTCCTTTGATAACGGTGTTCTACCACCCGGTGTTCATGCTATCTGAGTGATCCTTTATCTGTGGTACCATTCTTTGCTCCTTGTTTGTGCTTTCTGGAGTTCTCCGACGCGACGACATCCTCTATGCTAGATCCGATGCAGAGTCTGCATCACCCCTTTGTTCCTGAACCTTGTTTGTCGAGATCTTCAGTCTGAATCCTGAGGGTTGATTGCATAATCTGTCTATTCGTGTACATAGTAATGCTTTGAGTGCGGGATGGAGTCGCGGCCATACCACTACTCTGATCATTCGCTTATGTACATTGAATGGTGGAGCGATGCAATTTACTCCTTCCGCGGAAGTTAGGGGTGGCTTTATTTGTGGATACCTCTACCTTCGACCTTTTGTTTCCGGAGTGTTTCCGCAACGATCACGGACAACGACCTCTTGTTAGTGGTGTCGCGAAGATCTACACGAAGCGAGAAGATGCAGATCACCGACCTTCCTTCCGGTACCATGAGGCGGATCTCGAGGGCGAGATCCATTGTTAGTGGTGTCGAATTGTGGCATCCCGCAAAACTACTACTAGAAAATCGCGTCGTTTTTGTGCATTGCATCGTCATCATCATGTGTTGTTTGTCTAAAACTATTTTCGCAAAGCCCTCTTTGTTTTCAAAACGCCCCATCTTTATTCAAACATCAAAACCGGGTCCCCGGATTATTTTGTTTTGTCCGCTGTCGGATTGCAAAAGCGCTGGTTGAAATAAATAATTTAATTATATTATTTTAGTGGGGCAGTCGAACGGGCCGAATGACCCGAACGACCACCCCAGAAAAATACAAACGGTCCACCCATAAACCATTTTACACCCAGTCCTAGTCTAACCACCCCCGGCCACATCACCTCGACCACTCAGATCGTGCCACCTCACCCTCTCTCCCCCTCTACCCAATCCTAAACTGCCACCTCAGCAGCCCTCTCTCCTAAACCCAACCCCACCCTGCCAGCACACCCACACACCCAACACACTCACGCCCGCACACGCCCAGCCGACAGCCCCCCTGGCCACCGGCCCCACGCCTGGCCCCACCCCGTTCCCCACCTGCCCCTGTTTCTCTTGCCCGCGCCAGCGCCCACCTCCGACCTGCAGGCGTCGTCCCCGCCGTTGTGGCCGCTCTGCCGCCACCCTCTCCTTCGTCTTCGTCGCATCGTCCCGAGTTCCCGCCGCCTGTTCACCGCGAATACGGATGTGCTTCTACCGATGAAGAAATGGTGGTACCGCTACAAGACCTGCTCATGACGCGGATATGATGTTCGTGTGAAGGTTGCTGGAGGCCAACTGAAGACCGAGCCGGAACCCAAGTCTGCCCTTGACAATCGATCCAAGATCTTCACCTTAGACGCCAAGTTCTCCGTCTGGGGCGACGCTGTCTTCCACATGAACCACCATGAACTTCTTCACGGATACGAAGACCGTGGACGCCAAGTACCCGGGTTCAAAGGCGTTAAGACCCCGATCCCGAAGACCGATCCCAGAGTTCAAAGACCGACCCTGCCGAAGACTGAACCCGGACGACAAGTGCTTCATCCCGAACGCCATGACCGTCAACATGACCCGAAGACCACGGATGCGCCAAGATCTACCCAGTAATCCGAGAACGAACCCGTCGAACCCTGAACCCCGAGACCGACCCCGAACCCCGGAACCCCAAGTTCGACGAGACCCCCTAATGTGTGAACCCCTTCCCGAAACCCTATTTTATAATATAATAAACTTGTCGCATATTAAATTGTCATTCTCGCATGCATATCATGTGGTTTGGGGGCCTTATGCCGATTCACCTCATAATTAAATATGGGGCCCATATGCGGGCAAATCTAGTCTTATATTGGCCTCATTTAAATTTGTGTAGCGAATCGGTGCTATATTTTGCCATGTTCAAATAACAATTAAATTGCGGGGTAGCTAAATAACTTGAACCATATATTTAATTGTCGGGACGCCGGTTCCGCTTAATACTGACCTACCTGCATCGCATCTTTGCCATGCCATACATCATACATGCATCATGCCGATCTTTTGCCGTTGTATTAAATAATGCATCCGGTGTTTCTTCTAGTGTTTGCTTCTTCGCGGATAAGGCCGTTGAGTTGATGTGAGCTTCGCCCCGATCTTCGGATGAACCTTTCGGCAATGTTTTCAGGCGAGCATCTCCCTCTTTCCACCTATCTTACTTTCCTAGTATCTATTCCCTCCTGTTGATCTATTGCTATCTGTGTCGCGATGCTCTAGTTTCCGTACCCGTAATATCCCTTGCAGCCCTATATTGCCTCGGCCACACCCTATTACCTGTTGTTTGGTAGATAGTTGGACTTGCGCGTCGTAGTCGCTTGTTCAAGTGTTGATGCGTGTCGTCAAGTACCACAGTTGTTGGAGAAGAGCCGCACGTTCAATGTTGGAGATGATCGTGGTTTTACTTTTCGTTCACTTTAATTCCTGTTTAACAACAAAAAATGAAGTAAGCAGAGGCATCGGTGGGTGATAGATAATATTTGGTTTCCGACCGCCCACTTGTGTCCCGTAGGACCCCGAGTTCTTGACACCTGTTCCGAGATCGAGCGCGCTAACCACAGGTGGGGAGATATGGGCCCCCCATTGATTATTACCTAATTTCAAAGTATTGTACTGGGGGCCACAAACTAGTTTGAGGTTTTATTTACGATCTTGTACTTATGCCATGCTTTACTGCTTTATTTACGTTTGTGCGAGGAGCACACTGTACTGTTTAGGATCGGGACACGTTTTCGCGGTGTCGACAGTCCCCGTTTGGGGATTTGCTGTCGTTCACTGCCGTCTACCCAAACCCTAAGTCCGTCTCGGAGACCGGCCGACTCCGTTGCGGGTGTCAACTTAGTGGGGTGGCCCCCATGTACTTGCTTTGGGTCTGGGAACGTCGTGACTTAGGCCCCGCCGACATACCGATGGGTGTATGTTAACTGATCTGGCAAAAAGGGTCGAAGTGCCTGTAGATACTTTGGTGCACCCCTGCAGGGTTAAATCTTTTCGAGAAGCCGTGTCCGCGGTTATGGACGACTTGGAGCACAGTGCTTGATCATAGACAACTATAACTAAAGTTTATTGTTATAAATTGACTTGTATCCGATATGACTAGTAATCAGCTTCACTACAACGGAATGGCTAAGTAAAAGTACCAACAACTGCTGGGTTTTGGGGTTATCTGATGCTAATTGTATTTGACTAGTAAGTGTCGCAACTACAACTGAATGGTTAACTAAAATGGCCCACTGCTTATTTTATCAGAATGATTATCTATACCTGACTAGTAATTGCTGCAACGATAACTGAATAAATAAAACTGCCAACGGTGTGAGTTCCTCGGTTGACTTCCTCGTTTGGTCTCGAGGGGGAAACGCCAGGATGGGTTTGTTTGATGGTAGTATCAGGTTGGTTCCGAATAGGTCTTTCTCACCCCTCTCTGATAGCCGCTAGTTGTATCGAGTCTCTATAGGTTGTTTAGTGCATGCTGCCGCTGCCGCTTCAGTCCACCATACCTATGTAGGCGAGGACCGCCGAATTCTAGTCTCGCCGTGTACTGGCCTCAGTACTGACGCTCCTCTTTTTCCTTTGCCCTTTGCCGGCACCCCTTTTGTTTAAGCAGGTTTTGAGATCGACGCCGTTAGCAGGGTTACCCTTCCGGCTTGGCCTGGGCAGGGTTATGGACGCCATTGGTTATTCTTCAGGGCTCTTAGCCCCATTTGCATCTTGTCCGTAGTCGGACGCTCTATCGTTTTCAAGGTGATTTGAATCTTTGTATTTTATATCTGTACTCTTGACTCAATGAGTCGCTGTTGTATATATATCTGTTCTGTGGGTCCCATCGAGGATTGCTGTGTAATGTTATTACTTCGTTTTCCACCCGCACGAAAGTGCCTGGTGGGCACCTTTGAATCGTTTCTATGCGGGTTTGGCGAATTTCGCTAAACTTGCATAGGGCCGATTCTGAGGGTGTTACAGAGTGGTATCAGAGCTCAGCAGTTGCGATACCCCACAAGTCCAGCCTGTAGGATAACCTAGCTAACGGCCGAAGTAGAGTGTCAAAACTATTTTTGAAAATCGGTTGGATAGTTCTGATTAGGTCTGATCTTTATTCCTTACCCCTCTGCTATTCTCCTCTTACCCCTACGTGTTTGAATCCGCTCTCTTCTCTCTCTTCGAGTCCAGGATTTCTCGTGGTTGGGTTCCGTCGTACCTTCAGGGTTTCGCTTCCTCCTTTGATAACGGTGTTCTACCACCCGGTGTTCATGCTATCTGAGTGATCCTTTATCTGTGGTACCATTCTTTGCTCCTTGTTTGTGCTTTCTGGAGTTCTCCGACGCGACGACATCCTCTACGCTAGATCCGATGCAGAGGCTGCATCACCCCTTTGTTCCTGAACCTTGTTTGTTGAGATCTTCAGTCTGAATCCTGAGGGTTGATTGCATAATCTGTCTATTCGTGTACATAGTAATGCTTTGAGTGCGGGATGGAGTCGCGGCCATACCACTACTCTGATCATTCGCTTATGTACATTGAATGGTGGAGCGATGCAATTTACTCCTTCCGCGGAAGTTAGGGGTGGCTTTATTTGTGGATACCTCTACCTTCGACCTTTTGTTTCCGGAGTGTTTCCGCAACGATCACGGACAACGACCTCTTGTTAGTGGTGTCGCGAAGATCTACACGAAGCGAGAAGATGCAGATCACCGACCTTCCTTCCGGTACCATGAGGCGGATCTCGAGGGCGAGATCCATTGTTAGTGGTGTCGAATTGTGGCATCCCGCAAAACCACTACTAGAAAATCGCGTCGTTTTTGTGCATTGCATCGTCATCATCATGTGTTGTTTGTCTAAAACTATTTTCGCAAAGCCCTCTTTGTTTTCAAAACGCCCCATCTTTATTCAAACATCAAAACCGGGTCCCCGGATTATTTTGTTTTGTCCGCTGTCGGATTGCAAAAGCGCTGGTTGAAATAAATAATTTAATTATATTATTTTAGTGGGGCAGTCGAACGGGCCGAATGACCCGAACGACCACCCCAGAAAAATACAAACGGTCCACCCATAAACCATTTTACACCCAGTCCTAGTCTAACCACCCCCCGGCCACATCACCTCGACCACTCAGATCGTGCCACCTCACCCTCTCTCCCCCTCTACCCAATCCTAAACTGCCACCTCAGCAGCCCTCTCTCCTAAACCCAACCCCACCCTGCCAGCACACCCACACACCCAACACACTCACGCCCGCACACGCCCAGCCGACAGCCCCCCTGGCCACCGGCCCCACGCCTGGCCCCACCCCGTTCCACACCTGCCCCTGTTTCTCTTCCCCGCGCCAGCGCCCACCTCCGACCTGCAGGCGTCGTCCCCGCCGTTGTGGCCGCTCTGCCGCCACCCTCTCCTTCGTCTTCGTCGCATCGTCCCGAGTTCCCGCCGCCTGTTCACCGCGAATACGGATGTGCTTCTACCGATGAAGAAATGGTGGTACCGCTACAAGACCTGCTCATGACGCGGATATGATGTTCGTGTGAAGGTTGCTGGAGGCCAACTGAAGACCGAGCCGGAACCCAAGTCTGCCCTTGACAATCGATCCAAGATCTTCACCTTAGACGCCAAGTTCTCCGTCTGGGGCGACGCTGTCTTCCACATGAACCACCATGAACTTCTTCACGGATACGAAGACCGTGGACGCCAAGTACCCGGGTTCAAAGGCGTTAAGACCCCGATCCCGAAGACCGATCCCAGAGTTCAAAGACCGACCCTGCCGAAGACTGAACCCGGACGACAAGTGCTTCATCCCGAACGCCATGACCGTCAACATGACCCGAAGACCACGGATGCGCCAAGATCTACCCAGTAATCCGAGAACGAACCCGTCGAACCCTGAACCCCGAGACCGACCCCGAACCCCGGAACCCCAAGTTCGACGAGACCCCCTAATGTGTGAACCCCTTCCCGAAACCCTATTTTATAATATAATAAACTTGTCGCATATTAAATTGTCATTCTCGCATGCATATCATGTGGTTTGGGGGCCTTATGCCGATTCACCTCATAATTAAATATGGGGCCCATATGCGGGCAAATCTAGTCTTATATTGGCCTCATTTAAATTTGTGTAGCGAATCGGTGCTATATTTTGCCATGTTCAAATAACAATTAAATTGCGGGGTAGCTAAATAACTTGAACCATATATTTAATTGTCGGGACCCCGGTTCCGCTTAATACTGACCTACCTGCATCGCATCTTTGCCATGCCATACATCATACATGCATCATGCCGATCTTTTGCCGTTGTATTAAATAATGCATCCGGTGTTTCTTCTAGTGTTTGCTTCTTCGCGGATAAGGCCGTTGAGTTGATGTGAGCTTCGCCCCGATCTTCGGATGAACCTTTCGGCAATGTTTTTAGGCGAGCATCTCCCTCATTCCACCTATCTTACTTTCCTAGTATTTATTCCCTCCTGTTGATCTATTGCTATATGTGTCGCGATGCTCTAGTTTCCGTACCCGTAATATCCCTTGCAGCCCTATATTGCCTCGGCCACACCCTATTACCTGTTGTTTGGTAGATAGTTGGACTTGCGCGTCGTAGTCGCTTGTTCAAGTGTTGATGCATGTCGTCAAGTACCACAGTTGTTGGAGAAGAGCCGCACGTTCAATGTTGGAGATGATCGTGGTTTTACTTTTCGTTCACTTTAATTCATGTTTAACAACAAAAATTGAAGTAAGCAGAGGCATCGGTGGGTGATAGATAATATTTGGTTTCCGACCGCCCACTTGTGTCCCGTAGGACCCCGAGTTCTTGACACCTGTTCCGAGATCGAGCGCGCTAACCACAGGTGGGGAGATATGGGCCCCCCATTGATTATTACCTGATTTCAAAGTATTGTACTGGGGGCCACAAACTAGTTTGAGGTTTTATTTACGATCCTGTACTTATGCCATGCTTTACTGCTTTATTTACGTTTGTGCGAGGAGCACACTGTACTGTTTAGGATCGGGACACGTTTTCGCGGTGTCGACAGTCCCCGTTTGGGGATTTGCTGTCGTTCACTGCCGTCTACCCAAACCCTAAGTCCGTCTCGGAGACCAGCCGACTCCGTTGCGGGTGTCGACTTAGTGGGGTGGCTCCCATGTACTTGCTTTGGGTCTGGGAACGTCGTGACTTAGGCCCCGCCGACATACCGATGGGTGTATGTTAACTGATCTGGCAAAAAGGGTCGAAGTGCCTGTGGATACTTTGGTGCACCCCTGCAGGTTTAAATCTTTTCGAGAAGCCGTGTCCGCGGTTATGGACGACTTGGAGCACAGTGCTTGATCATAGACAACTATAAATAAAGTTTATTGTTATAAATTGACTTGTATCCGATATGACTAGTAATCAGCTTCACTACAACGGAATGGCTAAGTAAAAGTACCAACAACTGCTGGGTTTTGGGGTTATCTCATGCTAATTGTATTTGACTAGTAAGTGTCGCAACTACAACGGAATGGTTAACTAAAATGGCCCACTGCTTATTTTATCAGAATGATTATCTATACCTGACTAGTAATTGCTGCAACGATAACTTAATAAATAAAACTGCCAACGGTGTGAGTTCCTCGGTTGACTTCCTCGTTTGGTCTCGAGGGGGAAACGCCAGGATGGGTTTGTTTGATGGTAGTATCAGGTTGGTTCCGAATAGGTCTTTCTCACCCCTCTCTGATAGCCGCTAGTTGTATCGAGTCTCTATAGGTTGTTTAGTGCATGCTGCCGCTGCCGCTTCAGTCCACCATACCTATGTAGGCGAGGACCGCCGAATTCTAGTCTCGCCGTGTACTGGCCTCAGTACTGACGCTCCTCTTTTTCCTTTGCCCTTTGCCGGCACCCCTTTTGTTTAAGCAGGTTTTGAGATCGACGCCGTTAGCAGGGTTACCCTTCCGGCTTGGCCTGGGCAGGGTTATGGACGCCATTGGTTATTCTTCAGGGCTCTTAGCCCCATTTGCATCTTGTCCGTAGTCGGACGCTCTATCGTTTTCAAGGTGATTTGAATCTTTGTATTTTATATCTGTACTCTTGACTCAATGAGTCGCTGTTGTATATATATCTGTTCTGTGGGTCCCATCGAGGACTGTTGTGTAATGTTATTACTTCGTTTTCCACCCGCACGAAAGTGCCTGGTGGGCACCTTTGAATCGTTTCTATGCGGGTTTGGCGAATTTCGCTAAAACTTGCATAGGGCCGATTCTGAGGGTGTTACATTAGGGCAATTTCAAATAAATAATATAAATAATCAAAGTACTAAACAATCATAGGCATGTGCTCCATATATAGTCATGCATGCTCGCAATGAGAACTTGCACAACATCTTTTGTCCTGCCATCCCGTTGCAGCGGGGCCTCAAGGGAACTACTGACAATTAAGGTGCTCCTTTTAATAGAGCACCAGAGCAAAGCATTAACACTCCGTGAACATATGTGATCCTCACATCATATCCATCCCATTAGGTTGTCCCAATTTATATCACTTCGAGGCCTTTGGATCCGGACAATGATATGTGTACACAACTTGCAGATAAGATCACAAACAATACTATCATAATGAATCAATAATAATTTCAGATCTAAGATCATGGCACTCGGTCCCTAGTGACAAGCATTAAGCACAACAAGTTGCAAAAAATTCAAATAGCACTAATAGAGATACTAGGCACCATGCCCTAACAATCTTATTCGATTACATGATAGAACTCATCCAATCCCTACCATCCCCATAGCCTACAACGGGGGATTACTCACTCATGGATGGGGGAAACATGGATGGTTGGTGGACAGGCGTCGGTGATGCTGATGGTGATGATCCTCTCCAAATTACCCGTCCCGGCAGGGTGCCAGAAAGGAATTTCTGGTTCTGAATTGCGGTTTCTGGTGGTGGCGGCGTAGCGGAACTCTTTCTAGAAAAACGTCGAACCCGCCTTGGTTTTTAGGTCAAGAGGCAACTTATAGGCGAAGAGGGAGTCTGAGGGGTTGCCTGGGGTCTCCACACCCCCTCCAGGCGTGACCAAGCCTGGCCCATGCAGCTGGGGTGTGTGGGCCCCCAGGGCCCCACTTCGTATTGTCTTCTGGCTCCGTGAGTCTTCTGGTGAAATAGAATTTTTGGCTAATTTTTCGGGATTTTTCCTGATAGTTGATTTTCTACACAAAAACTAGACACCAAGGTAATTCTGCTGAAAACAACGTCAGTCCGTGTTATTTGTATCCAAATCACACAGGTTTAGAGGAGAAACAATAGCAAAAGTGTTTGGGAAATTAGATATGTTTTGGACGTATCATCCACCCATCCCACACCCTCATATACATAATAGGGGTGATCCACCCAAACTTTCAGCATCTACGTTTAACTAATGGCAATTTTTGATGATGTCTCATGTGTGCAGCTCCTCCATTGAGTTATGGAAAATCATAGAGAATGGTCTTCATGTTGGAGATCTAAACAACTTAACAAGAAGAGAGTTTATAGACAGTCAACTCAATGCAATGGCTCTACACATGATTCATCTTGGTGTGGGTACCAAAGACGTGCCCCACATAGAGCATCTCAACACAGCGAAGGAATCTTGGGATGCACTCACTGAGCTCTTCATTGGAAATGAAAGCATGAGAAGAAATAGGTATGATGCTTTGAGTAACCAAGTCGAAGGGTTCTACATGTTGGATGGAGAAGATCACGAGGACATGTATAGGCGGCTCAAGTCAATAGCCAACACTTACAGAAATCATGGTGCCTCCCATGTTGATGATGCTTGGATCAAGAGGAAGTATGTTAGTGCTCTCATGACTTTTGATCCCACATATTTGAAGATTCTCCAAGGAAGGCATAACTCTTCAAATATGTGGGCTCAAAAATGGATGTCATCAATAGGTAATGCAAGAAATGACATCTTTCAAAGTGGCTGCCAAGAATGCCGAAGTTGCACGTGCAAGAGCCATTGGTAAGCAAAAGGGGGTCAACATGGCCTTGAAGCCAAGTGTGTCTGAACAAGATGAAGATGACATAGAAGATATGGACTATCCCGAGGATGTAAAGAGGGCTCATGGATAATACATGGATTTCTATGCTAGATTTTTTTGGAAGGATCCAGCCAAAGCCAAATCTGAACTAGAACGCAAGAGTGGAGCAAATGGGAGAAGGGAAAACGGTCCCAAGATAAGAACAAGTTTCAATTGTGGAGACCAGATGCACTTTGTAGCTGAGTGTCCTTATCAAAGTAGAGAAGATAATGGAGGAAGACTCATTCTCAAAGAGAAGTCAAAGGCTCCACGAAAGAAGCAATTTGTGAAGAAGAGTGCTCCATTCAAAAAGCAACCGAGGATTGTCTTAGTGGCTCAAGAGGAGTATACATCGGGAAGTGAAGATGAGGATGAGGATGATAGCTCTCGAGAGGTGGCTGCTATAGTAACCACGTCTACACCAACATCTCTCTTCGACTCTCCGAATGAAAACATCATAATCAAGAGGTTCCGAGGTATCATCTTCCAACACTTCTTTTCCTAAGGCTATGATTGACATGGATGATCCTACTAGTCTTAAGGTTAAAGAATAAATTATTGCTTTGGACTATTTTATCACTAACTTGCAAGGTGAGCACAAAATACATTTTGAGGCTCTCATGGACCAGCTACCCCAAAATGAAGTGCTTCTTGAAGAAAAGGGCATGATTGAAAGGGAGGATGCAATGGAGATTGGATCCCTAAAAATGCTCTAGAATAATTGGAAGAGGCTCGTGTTTCTCTTGAATTGAGACTTGAGTCTATCGAGGAGTCACATGAAGAAGTGGTGACTAAGCTTGTTAAGGAACGTGACAATGCGGTAGCCAAAGCAAAGAAACTAAAGAAAGAAAATGTGACTTTGGGGCTGCTCATGCTAGACTCTCCGAGGAATTTGAGAAACTTGACATTGCTCACAAGGCTTTGAAAAGTGAATTCTCTATTCTCAATGAGTCTCATGATTAGCTCCAAATTCGATTAACTAAGTATCGTATTCCTAGCACATCTAAGTCAACATATACTCATGAAGAAAATGCTAGGGTGGAAGATGAGCTTGCCAAAGCCTCCACTTCCAAAGGTAAGGGAGTACTTGATGATATTCTAGGAAAGCAAAGATCAAACCTTGGAAAAGAGGGCTTGGCTATGTTTCCAAGTCCAAGAAGAAGAAGAACAAGAAAAAGAAGACCAATAGTGAACAAGCAAAAACAAGCACCGTTGAGACGAACATCACAAGGACAAAACTGACCATATTGGTTTTGCAGGGTCTAACCATCCTAATTCTGAACTATATTGTGATTACTATGGTGATGCCTATGCTAAATGTTGGTCCTTTTGATGAATATGTTGCTCGGTCTATGTAGAGGTCCCAACCTGATAAGGTAGAGATCCCTATGTTTACAGTGCTAGTCCCTGGATCAAATATCTAGCACCCACACTTTAAGATGTAATATCAAGAAACAAAGGTCATATTACAACTTATAACTAGGAATGAAATAATTTCATTACAACTTACGTAGCTCATATGGCTATCTTATTACAATGCAACAGATATATCTATATAGCATGGAGTCCTTCATCTTCATATGCGACAGGAAATCATGTTGGTTATAGACTTGTAATCCCTAATCAACAACTTCACTAACATCAAACAAACCTACAACATAATAAGTTACAGCCACAAGGGTCAATACATTTGAATTGTATTGGCAAGTGATATCATATTGATATGGAGAATCTAGCATCTACATGAATATTTGGCTAAGTGGAGTTTTGGCTGGCCTTTGCATAAAATAAGTTTTTCCTATCCTTTGAAAATAGTTTTTCTCTTTTTTCAAAATATTTCATCACACTAGGCACACTGGATACACACCAGGTACTTCCCTTGTTCACCAAACAAGTTTTTAAACTTAGAGAAATTTGGATGAGGAGATCCTTGATCATTTCAATGTCTTTGATGCTAAAAATGTCCATTGTCGGGGACACGGCTAAGTACTTATGTTTTACCCTCTCGAGAGGTGGTGCACTTTTCCCACAAGACTCGACATGCATCGAGACGAGACTTTTCAGAAACAATCCCTCAGATTAGCACAGACGCGTCCCATCCTATCATCACTACCACCAACTGTCGGTCTGTCTGTCTGAGTTCTTTTTTTTAGGGTAAAACAGTAGGGTAAAGTACCCCACTGCAATTTTTATATATTATAGAGTGTTACAAAAGTATTTACAAGCTCAGTCCACCTCAAAAGAGGGATAACATTCTAAGCATCTATCTCCTGTCTAAGTTATTTTCAATCCAATCTTTGAGGCCCTGATAATACTTCTTCTTAATTCTATACAGGACCCATCTTAATTCCTGAGCGACAACAGCTCTCCATTCCTCAAGCGAAGCATGCTTGTTGTTGAAGATTACATTGTTTCTGCAAATCCAAATGCCCCAAGCTCCAGGAATAATAATTTCTATTGCAAAAGGGACTTTAAGGTCTTTTTTTATACTGGCTAAAACTTCAAAAAGATTTTGATCAGCCACTTGGACATGCGAGATTTCAGCCCAGCAAGCTCTTGCAAAGGGGCAGTCCCAAAATAAATGTAGAATGGTTTCTTCATTGATGCAGCCCTGGAACACACAATCATATGATGCCAGAGAAAAACATTTCCTTTTTAGAAGATTTCTTGTGTTTAGCCTATCGAGCAGTAATAGCCAGAAGAAGAATTTGTGCTTTTGTTGGCAAGAAGACTTCCACAACCAGGAGAAATATGGCTATACAGGTTGGCAGCCAGATAGAGACGAATAAGCCTTTTGGACTGAAAAATTACTGCCCCAAATGTAACTCCAGTTGTCAGTTTCCCCCTGCCTGCCAGTATTAAGTATTTGCTCAAGACTTTGGAATTCCTGGTAAGCTTGCTGTGACAGAGGTAGGTAAAAATGATCTTGAATATTATCTGTCTGCAGGAACTCATTGACAGAGATGTGAGGGCTTTTAGCATATGAGAGGAGATGAGGAAGCTTATGCTATAGACAACCATCATTCCACATATCAGACCAGAGAAAGGTGGATTTTCCATCTCCCACCAAACACTTTGCAAATCCTTTACAAATGTCAATCAATTTCAGATGAGCCTTCCACCAAAAGGATCCCTCTAGACTTCTTCCAGGGAGTTTACATTACAGTAATAAGTGTTCCATATAAGGTGAACCCAAGGGATATCCTTGTGATTATAAAATTTATCCAAATTCTTCAAAATAAGTGCGGAGTTTTGAACATTAAGATCAAGTACTCCCAATCCCCCTGGTTCTTGGTCTATAAAATTTTTCCATGCTACAAGAGCTTTACCTCTAGCTTGAACATCAGATGTTTTCTTTCTCCATAGACATTGCCTCATATATTTAATCAACTGTTCCTTAATAGTGTCAGGAAGATCAAAACAACTCATGTAATATATGGGGAGGGAAGATAAAACAGATTTAACAAGCTGCAATTTCCCACCATAATTAAGAAAAGCAGCTATCCCACATAACCTTTTCTCAACTCTCTGAACAATAGGCAGGAAATGTTCCACTACAGGCTTATGTATACTTAGAGGCAGACCAAGGTAGGTGAAAGGTAATGAGCCAGTGAGGCAAGAAAGAGTATTAGCAAAGTGTCCAAGCCTTTCAGGGTCCATGTTAATTGGCATCATACTGGATTTAGAATAGTTAACTTTGAGTCTAGTGGAGAGAGCAAAAGTATGAAGAATGGCCTTAAGGCACAAAAGTTGCTTAGAATCAGCTTTAAGGATTAATAAAGTGTCATCTGCATACTGCACCATAGGGAAATCAGGACAGAACACATCTTCAGTGGGAAGAGAGAGAATCCCAAGATTCAATGCTTTATTGAGGATGCTTTGAAGGAGATCAGCAGCCAAAACAAACAAGAGAGGAGATAAAGGATCCCCTTGTCTAACACCTCTTTTGTAATAAAAAATTTTCCCAGGCACTCCATTTAGAAGAACAGAAGAAGAAGCTGAACCAAAAATCAACTAAATCCAAGAAATCCATTTATCACCAAAACCTTTGGCTTTGAGGATATTGATAATTGTAGAGTGCTCAATTGTGTCAAAAGCCTTTTCAAAGTCAAGCTTGAGAATTAAAATTTCATCTTTGGACTTGTGGCATTGATCAAGAAATTCAAATGCCCAACCTAAACAATCTTGGATAGATCTTTGCTTGAGGAAACCATATTGATTCTTGTGAACAAGTTTAAGAATGACCTTCTGCAGTCTATTAGCCAGAATTTTGGTTATGATCTTGAAGACACTATTTAGCAAAGAAATAGGCCTAAAATCAGGAGGAGTCAGAGGAGCTGCAATTTTTGGAATGAGGGTGATAAAAGAGGCATTAATGCTTTCCAATGAAGTTTGCCCCTCATAAAAATCCACAAGGAGTTGTTTCACATCATCCTTAATAATAGGCCAGCATTGTTTCATGAATTCATTATTAAAACCATCAGGGCCAGGGGATTTGTCATTTGGCAGATCTTTAATGACCTCATCAATCTCTTCCTCAGAGAAAGGTTTTTCCAAAGCATCCTTTTCCTCTTGCCTTAAGCATTCCCCAGCCAAGTCATTAAGATTAAAGTGCATTTCAGGCTTATCAGAAGTACCCATTCTATCTTTAAAGGAATTCCAAAGGAGATTTGCTTTGCCATCATGATCATAAATCTAATCATTAGAGGCATCCTTAAGCATGGAAATGTAGTTATGCCTAAAACTTATGGTAGCTCTGGAATGAAAGAATTTTGTGTTTTCATCACCCAACTTAACCCATTTAATTTTCCCCCTCTGCTTCCAGTAAGTATTTTGGTCCTGTAACAGAGAAATAATAAGATTTTTCAGGAGATCCCTGAGATTCCATTCTTGGACAGTAAGAGTTCTCATTTCCTCCATAACATCCAGAAGATCAATGGTGGCATTGACATTGCATATTTGTGATTTCAAGCAGGGCAGATTTTTGGCCCAGAGTTTCAGCCCCCTTCTCACATTGTTGAATTTAGCATTGATTTTTTGTGCAGAATCTTGAAAGCCCACAGGAATATTCCAGGCATTTTGAACAATAGCTTTAAATTCCTTATGATGCATCCAATGATTTTCAAATCTAAACACCTGGGCTTTGGGGATCATTGTGCCAATGGAAATGACACAAGGGAAATGATCAGATGTAGGTTTTGTAAGAGGAGCAACAAAAGTAGAGGGAAAACTCTAGGTCCAGGAAGCAGAAGTAAAAAACCAGTCCAGTCTTTCCAAAAGGGGTTCTTTTTGCATGTTACTCCAAGTAAATTTTCTACCTTTAAGGGTAAGTTCTATGAGCCCCAAATTATTAATGGCTTCATTAAAGAGAAGCATACCGTTCACATCTCCACCCAATTTGTTTCTATCAGAAGGCTGTCTATAGAAGTTGAAATCTCCCACAATGAGCCAGTCCAAATCATCAGGCATATCAATGTTACCAAACCAGTCTAAGAAGTCAGCCTTTTTTCAGGTAAGCATGGCCCATAAATATTGGTGAGGATCCAGGATTCACTAGACAAGAGAGATGTCAAGGTGATGGAGATGGAGAATTCATTGTGAAAGGAAAGATGCCCAGAGAACAGGGAACTATTCCAAATAGTGATCAAACCTCCAGAGGCACCTCTGGAGGGGAGAAATTCAAAATTGGTGAATTTGGTCAAGGCAGATCCCATATGCCATGTGGCTGCACTAGAAGCGTCTCAAAACAAAACATCTCAAATCTCTTTGTTCCTGGGTGTCCATCCACAAGTGAGATACACCAGGGTATACCATATAAATGAGCCCTAGGTAACCACTCAACCAAAATCCATCTAAGGAATTACCATTCCACCCAGGTGTTTCATTCACATAGTTGTTTTATTAATCAAAAAACATAGTCATATACTTTGCATAATATCACAGCATGAATATTCCACCCTTATATTCTAGTATCTAGGCTACGCATACTAGCATAACATGTCTCTTAACATAGGAAAATTCCTACCATGATATATTCTATAGGATCTACTATAGCATAGCAATATATAAAATAGTCCTATCATGCATACTACAAAAAATATCACTAATGCAATATTGAAAAGATAGGACTTTTGAGGACCAAAGTATCACTTCCCTTTTTAGTAGAGAATATAGGTACTCTCCTTGATCTTGCAAAGGTCACACTCTTCAATGTTCACTATAATACATTCAAGCAAAGCACACATTCAAAAGTAGCACTCAAACAAATAACAAAACAAAACAATAAAAACAAAGAAATGCATGCAAGCATGCAAAAGGTTGTTTTATTGAAAAGTGCTCTCTAACAAGGTTCTAAACATTTCAAACCAACTACTTCTCATTTAAAAAAGTGGTAATTTCATTCGAAACCAAGTTAGTGAAAATAGACCTTTTAAATCATTTTTGTTTTATTAGAAATGCTTTTATTCAAAGGAATAATTCCTAGTGTTAACCAAATTTATTTTTGAAACCAAATGTTAGTGTTTATGGTCAGAGAGTTCAAAACAAATCCATTTGCAAAAGGTTTCACTCAAAAATCATTTTTAGAACACTTTTTATACTCAAAATAGTCCTATTAATGTTTCTTCATAAAACTCTAAATTTTCAGAAGTAATTCACCAAACCAGGGCCATAGTTGCAAACTACACATTTTTCTGATCCATTTATATAAAATTTGTAATTTTTGGACATACAGATCAAAAGTTATTGATTTTACAAACTCAAACATATAATAGATCAAAATCTGAATTTTAAAACAACAGCCTGGCCACATGGCGTGTTTCTACTGGTACATACCGCTTCGGGGGGATCGAGCGTTGCGCACCATTGGATCTAATTAACATCGCACAGATCAGATCGAATGATACCTCTTCGCTAATTGATTCTATATCCTATCCGCAGGATCTAAATCTAATGGTCCAAGATGCTTTGACCAAAGGTGGGCACCGCTGGCGATGGTGCGCGGCGGCGACACGTCTGTTGGCGGTGGTCCGGCGATTCATAGGGGTAAGAGGAGGGGAGGAGGGTGCTACCGTGGTCACAGGGACGTGGTGATGCTCAAGGTAGTCATGGTTGGCGAAGAGGCGCATGGGGTCGGACGGGATTCCTCGCCAGAGTCGGGTTCGTCGTCGGGCACGCACGGGCGTCGTCAGAGGCGAGCCTATAGATCACGCGCGAGTGAATGGCGAGTACCATAAGAGTCACAAGATGAAGGCAAGCGCAATAGTATGAGCTAGAGGGTCAGGGGCGCATTAGGGTTACCGGAATCGCTCGACGGAGTTGCGGGGGTCGTCGGTGGCGTGCAGGCGACGAAGGAGCCGAGCCTCTAGGGCACACGCGAGAAAACGGTGATGCTAGAAGGTGCTCGTGACGATGGTGATCAAGCATGCGTGTTCTAGGGGGAAGGGGGTGGTCGCATTCCGCCGGAATTGGCGCCGGAGCTCGTCAGTGGCCGCAGTGGTGTAAGTGAAGGGTTTCACAGCATAGTAAATCAAAAAAAAATCTACGGATGCGAACAAGAAAGCCAAGATCTAATCTAGGATATGTAATCAACGAGAGAGATTGATGAGATCTTCATACCCTTGAAGAAATCGCACAGCGGAAACATTCAATAGAACGTGGTTGACGTAGTCGTACTCGCCGTCTCCTCCTCGCGAACCGATCCGATCCTACGCCACATGTGGCGGCGCCTCCGAAAGATGCACACGTACGGTGCAGCGATGTCTCCTCCTTTCCTTGGTCCAGCAAGTATAGTGGAGAGATAGATTGGACCTGCAGCACGACAGCGTGGTGCTTATGGTGAAGAGTTTCTGCGGCAGGGCTTCGCCTACGCGCAATCGGGAGAGAGAGAGGTGGAGGGGCAGCTGTTGGACGGCAGCTAGGGTTGGAGGAGTGGGGGTAGGGTGCGCCCCTGCCCTCCTTATATAGGGGGTTGGCCGGCCCCCCTAGACCCCTCCTCCAAGCCCTAGGGTGGCGGCCCAAGGGGTGGAGTGGGGGGCAAGTCTCCCCCCCCTCTTCTAGAAGGTTTCCCTAGGGTTTTCCCTAGGGCTGGCTGGCTGGGCCTTAGGGGCCTTGTGCCCCTTGCCCAAAGTGGCCAGGGCAGTTCCCCTTAGGCCCACGCAGGCCTCCGACAAGTGGGCCCACGTTGGTCCCACTCCGGAACCTTCTAGAACCTTCCGGTACAATACCGATAAACTCCGAAACGATTCCTAAATCCAAAAACTGCTTTCCTTTATATGAATCTTATTCTCCGGACCATTCCAGAACCTCTCATGATGTCCTGGGTCTCATCCGAGACTCCGAACAAAAACTCATAAACCAATCATCCATTCTATCCTAGCGTCGATGCACGTTAAGTGTGTGACCCTACGGGTTCGAGAATATGCAGACATGATCTTCTATCAATAATCAACAGCGGGATCTGGAAACCCATATTGACTCCCACATATTCATCGATGATCATATCGGATGAACCACGATGCCAGGATTCAATTAATCCCATATATGTATTCCCTTCGTCACGCGATATTTTACTTGCCCGAGATTCGATCGTTGGTATCAGCATACCTAGTTCAATCTCATTCACAGCAAGTACTTTACTCGTTCTGTAATCCGATATCACTTTGTGATTAACTCCTTAACCACGTGCTTGCGAGCGGTGTTGATATCGATTATCGAGTGGGCCCGAAGTATATCTCTCCGACTCGGGAGGGACAAATTCCATCTCGATACATACTGATGGGGGAATACCAATCGGGGTATACCCACGAAGCGGATTCGCCAGCTGGATCGAGCCGACTGAAGCCAAGCCCAGAGCGGGTCGACTCGCCCAATACGGCGAGTGGCGCGTGCTGGACCCAGACGACTGGCGCCGACTGGAGGCCCAAGGCGGCGACTCCAATAGAAAGCCCACTAAAGCACTTGTAAACCCTAACTGGTTGCATATATAAAGCCACCAAGGGCGCCCCCAAGGGGTACGTCATATTAGATCTAGTCTCCCCCACCGCCTCCGGCGGCTCCATTGTAAACCAATCTATGATCATATACTGGATTGATAGCAGGACGTAGCGATCCTCCACCGAGGGGACGTGAACCTGGGTACATCGTGTGCCAATCTCGTTCCCGGATTCTCCTACGTCGCCTTGCTCCCTCTACGTAAGCTACCCCCAGTAGCATCTGCCGTGCAATACCACGACAGTTGGCGCCCACCGTGGGGCTAGCGGTGCCTGGAGGGTGATAATCCGGGCGGGATCCTTAGATTCCGGCGACGGCCGGTGACTTCACAATCTAGTCTGCGCTGCTCCGAGTGGCCATCTCCTTCGCACCTTGGAGCATGTCTACAGATTCCATCTCAGTCTTATCTTAAACTGTCGAAATATTCTATTCAGATCTGATTTTCTAATACCTTTGTGTTTTTCACGAATGCATGTATCATGGCCGCAAGATTCAATCTAGTACAGTACGTACATGATTTGATGTGATTTGATGGACCATCGTAGGATTATTGGAGAGGAAGGAATCAGCTCTCAGATTGCTACACACACAAATCTTCTCTTCGATATTACAAACAAGTCATGAAGCAAATCAACTTGCTAGTACCTGGTCCGACTCGCCATGCCTGATGCCGAATCGACTGTTGCTGACTCGCCTGGCACAGCACGTGCGAACTTGACAGGGTCGTGAAATCGCATACCTCCGACTCACATATCTCTGACTCGCCATGCTTCTATGAGTTTCTTTATTTTAATCTAAATATCTTGCGATTAACTATTCTATTGATCTATTATTTAATTAAGATTAGACTAATCTTTCCTACATAGTTTGTCATATGCATACGGCGGAGAATCATCTATGGAGACGAGAATCATCTATGGAGACGAGACGACCTGTTGGTTTACATCTGCCATGGACTCGCTCCTCGCGATTCGCCAGGCTCGGCGAATCACCCGCCGCATAGTCGCCGTGCTCGGGGACTCGCCTGCCATGAATTCGTCATCACGGACTCGCCATGTTCGGCGATTCGCCCATCGCCGACTTTCCAATCTACCGGCTCGCCGACTCGCCATGCTCCGGAACTTGCCTAAACGCGGACACGCATAAACGCGAACTCGCTACGCTCGGAGACTCGCCAGTCGCGGGATTGCCATCACGACCTCGCCCTCGTGACCTCCGTCCGCCGCGTCGACCCCGTGTCCGCCGCGTCCACTTCGCCATAGTGCGATCCCCGTCCGCCGCGTCGATCCCGTGTCCGCCGCGTCGACTTCGCCATAGCGCGATCCCCGTCCGCCGCGTCGATCCCGTGTCCGCCGCGTCGACTTCGCCATAGTGCGATCCCCGTCCGCCGCGTCGATCCTGTGTCCGCCGCGTCGACTTTGCCATAGTGCGATCCCCGTCCGCCGCGTCGATCCCGTGTCCGCCGCGTCGACTTCGCCATAGTGTGATCCGTGTCCGCCGCGTCGACCCCGTGTCCGCCGCGTCGACTTCCGCCATAGCGCGATCACCGTCCGCCGTGTCGACCCCGTGTCCGCCGCGTCGACTTCGCCATAGCGCGATCACCGTCCGCCGCGTCGACTCCTTGTCCGCCGTGTCGACTTTTTCCGGTTAAACGCCGTGCGACCCCGTCCGCCGCGTCGATCCCGTGTCCGCCGCGTCGACTTCGCCATAGCGCGATCCTCGTCCGCCGCGTCGATCCCGTGTCCACCGCGTCGACTTCGCCATAGTGCGATCCCCGTCCGCCGCGTCGATCCCGTGTCCGCCGCGTCGACTTCGCCATAGTGTGATCCGTGTCCGCCGCGTCGACCCCGTGTCCGCCGCGTCGACTTCCGCCATAGCGCGATCACCGTCCGCCGTGTCGACCCCGTGTCCGCCGCGTCGACTTCGCCATAGCGCGATCACCGTCCGCCGCGTCGACTCCTTGTCCGCCGTGTCGACTTTTTCCGGTTAAACGCCGTGCGACCCCGTCTGCTACGTCGAATGCGTACGCCACGGCTACTAAGGGACCTTCATCGTCCGAGTCGCCAGAGAGGGTCGCATGCCATGCTGCATGGACTCACCACTGGGCTTCTCTTCCACCCAGGAAAAATCAATTCGCCTTTGTCAACCTTTGAAAGAGCGACTCGCAATGGCCAAGTAGTGCGGACGAGGACTCGCAAACCGAGCCTCGGATCGTCCATGAAAAACGCTAACCGAGAGCCATCATTGGAGTCGCCTTGCTCGACTGGCCTTCCGGGCCAAGACAAATGGTAGTGCTACACAAACAGCACCATGTCCTCCTCAACCATAGACAGCGCGACTCGCACGGCCAAGTACTGCGGACGAGGACTCGCAAACCGAGCCTCGGATCGTCCAGGAAGAACGCCAAGTCGAGAGCCATCTTTGGAGTCGCCATGCGACTGGCCCCCCGGGCCAAGACGAGAGACTCGCTAACAAAAACAGCGCAATCAACATCATCGCGGACTCGCAATCATCGCGGACTCGCCACACTCGGGGACTCTCCTCTCGCGGACTCGCAATCATCGTGGACTCGCCGTGCTCGGGGACTCTCCCCTCGCGGACTCGCAATCATCGCGGACTCGCCACTCGGGGACTCTCCCCTCGCGGACTCGCAATCATCGCGGACTCGCTACACTCGGGGACTCTCCCCTCGCGGACTCGCAATCATCGCGGACTCGCCACGCTCGGGGACTCTCCCCTCGCGGACTCACCGCGCTCGGGGACTCGACGCCCGTCGGTCGCTCGACCTCTCCACTCGCCACGCTCGGCAACAACCACTACTATTTTCAAAATATGAGCCTCGAGTCGCCTCTACAAGCCAACTCGAGCCTCGGGGACTACTCCTAGGCATGCTGCATGTACGCGTGGTTGCACGACCGCGGCTCTCCCTCTTCGATTCGTCACCACGGACTATCCCTCGCGTACTCAACACGCTCGGGGACTCGCCGCCGTGGACTCGCCCTCGCGTACTCGACGCGCTCGGGGACTCGGCGCGCTACAGACAGCGGCACTCGCCGGTCGTTCGACCTCGCCGCTCGCCGCGCTCGGGGACTCGTGACCCGTCGGTCGCTCGGCCTCGCTGCTCTCCGCGCTCGGAGACTCGTCGCCGAGGACTCGCCCTCGCGTACTCGACGCGCTCGGGGACTCGGCGCGCTACAGACAGCGGCACTCGCCGGTCGTTCGACCTCGCCGCTCGCCGCGCTCGGGGACTCGTGACCCGTCGGCCGCTCGGCCTCGCTGCTCTCCGCGCTCGGAGACTCGTCACCGAGGACTCGCCCTCACGTACTCGACGCGCTCGGGGACTCGGCGCGCTACAGACAGCGGCACTCGCCGGTCGATCGACCTCGCCGCTCTCCGTGCTTGGGGACTCGGCGCCCGTCGGTTGCTCGTCCTCGATGCTCGCCCGTCGCTCGACCTAGTCGCTCTCCGTGCTCGGGGTCTCGACGCTTGCCGGTCGCTCGACCTCGCCCCTTGCCGCGCTCGGGGACTCGGCATGCTCCATGTTTGGAGAATCGCCGCAACTGGCGGCTTCACCGACACCCTACATCTTTCGCCAACTGGTCATCACAGACTGGCTCATGCTGACCGCCTCCCGCTTCACGGTTCTTTTCTATGTTCAGGAGCTCGTCGCTGATTCGCCACGACCCGTCGTCAAGACTCTCCGCGCCCTGCCTCCAGCCCGCGTCGAATCGACAACGCGCTCGGGGACTACTGATGGGGGAATACCAATCGGGGTATACCCATGTAACACCCTCGCCTGATAAGGCTGAGTTCATGTGTATAGTGCCAATCCCTGGATCGGTTCACTGGCACACACAGTACAAAATGATACCAAATATAACTGTGCATCATAAATACAACGAATATGATCCAGAATTTACATTATTTATTCAAGTACACAGCGGAAAACGAATACAAGGTAGATCTCCATCCTTCAAATGTGCCACAGGCGAACAATTGTTGAGTGGAGTCTCGCGACCTATGAACGATCACTCAGATACGATATAACCTGCAACATGAAACGTTGCAGCCACGAATGGTCAATACATTGAATGTATGGCAAGTAGGCTAAAGTGGTTAACAACAGATCTATCAACTACATGCTTATTTGGCCAAGTGGAGTTCAGGCTAATTTGCATAAAGCAATACAACTTTTCCCTACTTTCAAAATACTTTTCTTTCTTCAAAAACAATCTTCTAAGGACATACCAGCATAAACCCATGTAGATACAAGACAGTTCAGCTTTCGTATGCTCCTAAACCCATGTTCACCCATCAAGTTTTAGTAATTAAGAAATAAGGATGAGTGAGAAATATCATAGCATCAGTATCAGGTCGCTCAAATTGTCCATAACCGGGGACACGGCTAATCGATTAGTTTATACACCCTGCAGGGGTTAGTACACTTTACCCATGTGACTTGGCCAGCCCAGCTCGTACCACCACTCTCATATTGGGTGATGATAGGGAGAAGTCCAAGAAGGAACCGTTCGGGAAGTAGCTCCCCAATCCCGACGCGCACCGGTCCAACCTACACTATCTACATCTCTGGATACGCGGGTTCGAGTTACCACAACCTACTGAGTTCAACCAACCGCCCATTTCATTATTGGCACATGGTTGCACACGAAAGCTTCCAAACAAAGAAACCAATCCTTTCTCAGTGTCCTGGGCGGCATTCCCCACCATAAATACACTCGATGACCCAATCAATGCCATTCCGCCCAGGTGGTTCATTAAAACATGTTGGTTTGTCATTTAGCAAAACATAAGCCTTTCAAAACATATAACTTTTCATGATGTGATTCCCTTCCTCGTCTAAATAGCATAGCTAAGCAATCTACCAATACGATGGCTCATAAACAAGGGATACTAGGGAATAATATGGGACATAGCATAACATATAAACATCAATTCCTACATATGCAATTCTACAAAAACATCTACAATGCATAGGAAAACAGTAGGACATTTATGACCAAGATAGCACCACTTGCCTTTGTTGTAGATGTAGTCGATTAGATAATCCTCACAATTCTCATAGATATAATGGTTGCACTCGTCATAACCACAATACTTGCAATCATAGTAGTTGCACTCCTCGCAATCTAACGTTTGAAGCAAACACAACAAACACCATTCAAAACATTGCAAACATACAACAGTGCAACATTACAAGAAAACAATGATGAACAGATGCATGCATGACGATTTAATGAGTCACAATGGTTGCATTTAGTGTCCTGAACATAGTTAGATTACATGATGCATGTGGAAAGTCATTTATTGCACTAAAGATTTTATTACTAAAGTTGTATCGATTTAATATGGTGTATACCACTTTAATTGAACCAAATATTTTTATATCGTATTAAATTGTGAACTAGATGCTACTGAATAGGTAATGCAATTTAGAGACAGTGGCAATTTGAATCACCTAAAAAGGAGTTATAGAAATTTTCTTATGATTAAAACACTATTTCAATGGGTTTAAATATTTCTGTATGAATTTCTGTTTTAACAGTACCAAATAATTTGTCATGCAATTTCTCTGTATAGATATTGTCAATACAAAACCTTAGCACTTGGATTCACCCTAATCGGAGTTATAGATCTTTTTGTATGATTTAAATAGTGTTTAATGGTTTTAAATGATTCATATAGTTTCTGTTGTCTAAAAATCAAACTAAAATTATATCTGTAATCTCCACGGAATTGTGATTTCAGGGACATATTATTTGTAATTTTCTGAATAGTATTTATTTTCTTATGAATTTATTACTCTAAATAAGACATTAAACCATTTAAATCTTCACGGCAAAACCTTACAGTAAAAGGCTGAACTAATTGCATATTGATGATCTACATGGAACCAGCTTTCCATCGGTATATCATTTATATTTTTGTGACAAGCAATTAATTTACTATGAATTTAATGATTTATAAAGGCATTAAAACTAATTAAATTTCTACGGGTTAAATAATCTGCAAAGGCTAGATCCAACCAGACATTATTAAAGTACATTACAGTAGCTTCAAATTGATATATTATTCATATTTTTCGGAGTTACAAATAATATCTTATGAATTTATTAACCTAAAAGACTATTAAAACTAATTAAATTACTGCAGTAACTACGTACAGTAAAAGTTAGATCTATTCTGATAACATGATTCTACGTAAAATTATCTTCAATTTGATATATTATACGTAATTTTTGGACATGGTATGAATTTCTAATGAATTTTACAAGTTAGATCTATAATATGCAAATTTAAATTCGAACGGAATATTCTAGGGAATATTCCGCTGACTGGACAGGTTGACTTTGCATGCTGACTGGGACTAGATGTTGACCTTACGTTGACGTGGCGTTGATGAGAAAGATGACCGGGATGACGACATGGCACGCATCGGTTTGATTGGATCTCGACCGTCTGGATAGGATCCGGTGGCTAGAAGAAGAGATTGACCCGATTTTGGCTCAGAATAGACAAGAAATAGATCTGTGTTAGAGAGACAAATCCGTAGGTCAAATCGAAAAACTCAGAACATGAAAGTTGTGGGGAATCATTATTCCTACCTTCTCACCAAAGGAATTTTGATTTGAAGAAACGAGCGCGAGTACATCTTGGATTTACACCGTAAGATCTGAAATATTGCGATACGAAATTCTCCGGCTGTGGTGGATGAAAAGAGGTGAGGTTTGTCGGGATTGAAAGATTTCGACGATCCCTACAACTTTCGTGTTTTGACCGAAAGCAAACGACGAAATCTAGATGGGTTAAAAAGAGAAACAAGATTCGGGAATAGGTAGATTCGGGATTTCGAGAATAGAAACTTGTACAGCCGTGGCTCCATGAGTTTATATGGAGGTTTGAGACGTTGTAGAGATAGGTCTTGGAGTAAGGAACAAGTAGAAACAAACGGAAGTCAATTCGGAGTTGTAGATAAAAAGTTATAAGAGTTTGAGTAGAGATAGGTTTTAGAAAACAGATTTCGCACGGTTTTTAGAGCAAACTGGGCACGTACAGCGCGCGTGCAGCTCCTGGTCGCCGGCTCGGTCCGGTGGGCCGGCCCGTTCCGTTTTTTTTTTTTTTTTTTTTTTAGTTGTTTTCCTCGTATCTTTTGCATACGAACTCCAAATGACATGATTCTTGTTTCTAAATTTTTCTAAAATCGAATAGATTATTATAGGATCAAATTTGTAATCTTTTTACTAGTTTGGAAGTAGTGGGTTTATAAATCCTTTTATATTTTATTTTATTTATATCTTTATGTGTTTGTATTTGTTTCATAACTTTTTCATACTAGCTCCAAATAAGCTCAATTTTGTTTCTAAAATTTTGTAATATTAATTGGATCTTTTAGGCTATAACTATCAATAATTTATGCCTTAAGAATAATGGGTTTTATAAAGACAATTTAATTACCTTTAGGAACATTTGGGCGAATCAACTATAGGATTTAGATACCAGGATTTGGATTTAGTTTGTGAGAACTTTGCATGGATGAAATGCTTATGAATGCTTCATGCTTTTCATTTTGAAATCTTGCACACCAACTCTACAATCCAAAATCAATCCATGCCCTTTTGCCTATATGGCTACTTAGGTCTTAACAAAAGAATATAGGATTTTGAATTCAAGGTTGAGAGGATTTTCTATTCAAAAAGTTTCTTCTCTCTGAGAATTTTCAACAAAGTCAAACAATCAATCAAACTTATTTATTTATTTCACATTCCAAAATTAGGAGAATTTTGGGATGTGACAGACTACCACCCTTAAAAGAAATCTCGTCCCGAGATTTGGGAAGGCTAGAAAGAAAGAAAGGTTCGGGATCCATTAGGACGCTACCACCCTTAAAAGAAAATTGACTAGGTCACTTCTTGAGGGTTCACTTGGCTCAGATTGTTTCTCCTTTAGACTTTTGTTGACACAATGTCTCTTGCACATTCTAAACTTCATGATTGACAGATTCCAAGAAAACACTACTTGGACTAGCAGAACTCTCATGGTGGTCAATTAGGGGATGTTTACTTCACGGTGCCCATTAATAATGGTTGGAATTCATCCTTACCGTATATTCCTACGCTTAGTAATGAATGCTTTTATAGAGGTGGAACAATCTACCATTCTAAGGTTTAGGCTCAACGCCGGCTCTCTGCTAAGGCTGAAAGGTACTCAAGATTCGCAAAGCCAACAATACAAGAGCGAATAATAAGAGTAGTAGGAGTGGTGATCAATCCATCCTGCACCCAAATCATTACCCTGTATGAGGATAGGTGAATCACGTTTTTCTATCACTCGGGCATTCTCACTTGCCTTGAAGAATGTTTCCATGGGCACGAACTAATGCTCTATGTATACTCCCATGTATTCAATCAATAAAGCTACTACTAAAACTAAACTATCAATACTTCAACTTTCCGGTTGGGTAATCTACTACATGACATCATGTGCAACACTTCATACTTCCACATTTTTTTCCATTAGGTGAAGCATTCTCCTTCCTAAATGCATTGTGTTGTCAAACCTTCCGCTTAACACATTATTATATCTCCAAGGGTTCAAGATAGGAAAGAATAGATTCTATAGGAAAGAAATGACTAAGAAAATAATCCTACTCGTAACTATATGAAGCATTCAATATCACAAACAAGCAAACAATCATAATAAATCAACACACAAGCATGCACTTGCATAACAATAACACAGAGGTCTAAATTTAGTAGTATATAACCACAAAATAGTTTGAAAGCATTGGGAACAATACTAGAGTAAAACATAGCAACATATAAGCACTAAACTAAATCTGTCAAAATAGTACAGCAGGTTTCACGAATTTTTCTGACTAACTTAAACTCGTCAGGAATTTTAGCCAATTTTTGTGCATGTACTACAGGTAATTACGCTCCAGATCCTATTTTTTTAGATTTTTATGAGTTACCAATAAAATATGAAAAATCGCGCGGTACTGCAGGTCCGGCAGAAAACTGCAGCAGTAATTCCACGAATTTCAATCAATTCACACCATTAAAATAATTTTAAAACCACACGAAAACTCCAGCAACTTTAGAGTTTCAAAACAACATATCCTAAACAAGGCATCACACAAAATAGCTTAATACAACCAAGCAAACAACCTATATTGTCATACCACATAAGTTGATAAGAACAATATGCTAACACGATAGCGATGATCTCCTAAAGAGATAGAACATGGTGGTCTAGACCTAACCAAACTTGATGATATGTTCATTTATGTCATGTTATTTGTTCTTTACTTGTAGGCCAACTCTCATATAGTGATTTTCTTTATAGAAAACTACTAATAACATTTTCCAATTCTTATAGTTTTTATGGTAGATCACTTCTTCTACTTATCAAATGAATGGACATCTACAAGTTTGAACAAGGAGAGGTGTTGGAAAATGATAGACAAGGAATATATAAGAACTCTAATAAGTATAAAATATGATAGTTCTCCTAATAAAGGTCTTCTATTGCTAATCCATTTCTAAGGTCACGATCCTACAGCCAACACACAGCTCTGATACCATCTTGTAACACCCTCGCCTGATAAGGCTGAGTTCATGTGTATAGTGCCAATCCCTGGATCGGTTCACTGGCACACACAGTACAAAATGATACCAAATATAACTGTGCATCATAAATACAACGAATATGATCCAGAATTTACATTATTTATTCAAGTACACAGCGGAAAACGAATACAAGGTAGATCTCCATCCTTCAAATGTGCCACAGGCGAACAATTGTTGAGTGGAGTCTCGCGACCTATGAACGATCACTCAGATACGATATAACCTGCAACATGAAACGTTGCAGCCACGAATGGTCAATACATTGAATGTATGGCAAGTAGGCTAAAGTGGTTAACAACAGATCTATCAACTACATGCTTATTTGGCCAAGTGGAGTTCAGGCTAATTTGCATAAAGCAATACAACTTTTCCCTACTTTCAAAATACTTTTCTTTCTTCAAAAACAATCTTCTAAGGACATACCAGCATAAACCCATGTAGATACAAGACAGTTCAGCTTTCGTATGCTCCTAAACCCATGTTCACCCATCAAGTTTTAGTAATTAAGAAATAAGGATGAGTGAGAAATATCATAGCATCAGTATCAGGTCGCTCAAATTGTCCATAACCGGGGACACGGCTAATCGATTAGTTTATACACCCTGCAGGGGTTAGTACACTTTACCCATGTGACTTGGCCAGCCCAGCTCGTACCACCACTCTCATATTGGGTGATGATAGGGAGAAGTCCAAGAAGGAACCGTTCGGGAAGTAGCTCCCCAATCCCGACGCGCACCGGTCCAACCTACACTATCTACATCTCTGGATACGCGGGTTCGAGTTACCACAACCTACTGAGTTCAACCAACCGCCCATTTCATTATTGGCACATGGTTGCACACGAAAGCTTCCAAACAAAGAAACCAATCCTTTCTCAGTGTCCTGGGCGGCATTCCCCACCATAAATACACTCGATGACCCAATCAATGCCATTCCGCCCAGGTGGTTCATTAAAACATGTTGGTTTGTCATTTAGCAAAACATAAGCCTTTCAAAACATATAACTTTTCATGATGTGATTCCCTTCCTCGTCTAAATAGCATAGCTAAGCAATCTACCAATACGATGGCTCATAAACAAGGGATACTAGGGAATAATATGGGACATAGCATAACATATAAACATCAATTCCTACATATGCAATTCTACAAAAACATCTACAATGCATAGGAAAACAGTAGGACATTTATGACCAAGATAGCACCACTTGCCTTTGTTGTAGATGTAGTCGATTAGATAATCCTCACAATTCTCATAGATATAATGGTTGCACTCGTCATAACCACAATACTTGCAATCATAGTAGTTGCACTCCTCGCAATCTAACGTTTGAAGCAAACACAACAAACACCATTCAAAACATTGCAAACATACAACAGTGCAACATTACAAGAAAACAATGATGAACAGATGCATGCATGACGATTTAATGAGTCACAATGGTTGCATTTAGTGTCCTGAACATAGTTAGATTACATGATGCATGTGGAAAGTCATTTATTGCACTAAAGATTTTATTACTAAAGTTGTATCGATTTAATATGGTGTATACCACTTTAATTGAACCAAATATTTTTATATCGTATTAAATTGTGAACTAGATGCTACTGAATAGGTAATGCAATTTAGAGACAGTGGCAATTTGAATCACCTAAAAAGGAGTTATAGAAATTTTCTTATGATTAAAACACTATTTCAATGGGTTTAAATATTTCTGTATGAATTTCTGTTTTAACAGTACCAAATAATTTGTCATGCAATTTCTCTGTATAGATATTGTCAATACAAAACCTTAGCACTTGGATTCACCCTAATCGGAGTTATAGATCTTTTTGTATGATTTAAATAGTGTTTAATGGTTTTAAATGATTCATATAGTTTCTGTTGTCTAAAAATCAAACTAAAATTATATCTGTAATCTCCACGGAATTGTGATTTCAGGGACATATTATTTGTAATTTTCTGAATAGTATTTATTTTCTTATGAATTTATTACTCTAAATAAGACATTAAACCATTTAAATCTTCACGGCAAAACCTTACAGTAAAAGGCTGAACTAATTGCATATTGATGATCTACATGGAACCAGCTTTCCATCGGTATATCATTTATATTTTTGTGACAAGCAATTAATTTACTATGAATTTAATGATTTATAAAGGCATTAAAACTAATTAAATTTCTACGGGTTAAATAATCTGCAAAGGCTAGATCCAACCAGACATTATTAAAGTACATTACAGTAGCTTCAAATTGATATATTATTCATATTTTTCGGAGTTACAGATAATATCTTATGAATTTATTAACCTAAAAGACTATTAAAACTAATTAAATTACTGCAGTAACTACGTACAGTAAAAGTTAGATCTATTCTGATAACATGATTCTACGTAAAATTATCTTCAATTTGATATATTATACGTAATTTTTGGACATGGTATGAATTTCTAATGAATTTTACAAGTTAGATCTATAATATGCAAATTTAAATTCGAACGGAATATTCTAGGGAATATTCCGCTGACTGGACAGGTTGACTTTGCATGCTGACTGGGACTAGATGTTGACCTTACGTTGACGTGGCGTTGATGAGAAAGATGACCGGGATGACGACATGGCACGCATCGGTTTGATTGGATCTCGACCGTCTGGATAGGATCCGGTGGCTAGAAGAAGAGATTGACCCGATTTTGGCTCAGAATAGACAAGAAATAGATCTGTGTTAGAGAGACAAATCCGTAGGTCAAATCGAAAAACTCAGAACATGAAAGTTGTGGGGAATCATTATTCCTACCTTCTCACCAAAGGAATTTTGATTTGAAGAAACGAGCGCGAGTACATCTTGGATTTACACCGTAAGATCTGAAATATTGCGATACGAAATTCTCCGGCTGTGGTGGATGAAAAGAGGTGAGGTTTGTCGGGATTGAAAGATTTCGACGATCCCTACAACTTTCGTGTTTTGACCGAAAGCAAACGACGAAATCTAGATGGGTTAAAAAGCGAAACAAGATTCGGGAATAGGTAGATTCGGGATTTCGAGAATAGAAACTTGTACAGCCGTGGCTCCATGAGTTTATATGGAGGTTTGAGACGTTGTAGAGATAGGCCTTGGAGTAAGGAACAAGTAGAAACAAACGGAAGTCAATTCGGAGTTGTAGATAAAAAGTTATAAGAGTTTGAGTAGAGATAGGTTTTAGAAAACAGATTTCGCACGGTTTTTAGAGCAAACTGGGCACGTACAGCGCGCGTGCAGCTCCTGGTCGCCGGCTCGGTCCGGTGGGCCGGCCCGTTCCGTTTCCAAACAAAGAAACCAATCCTTTCTCAGTGTCCTGGGCGGCATTCCCCACCATAAATACACTCGATGACCCAATCAATGCCATTCCGCCCAGGTGGTTCATTAAAACATGTTGGTTTGTCATTTAGCAAAACATAAGCCTTTCAAAACATATAACTTTTCATGATGTGATTCCCTTCCTCGTCTAAATAGCATAGCTAAGCAATCTACCAATACGATGGCTTATAAACAAGGGATACTAGGGAATAATATGGGACATAGCATAACATATAAACATCAATTCCTACATATGCAATTCTACAAAAACATCTACAATGCATAGGAAAACAGTAGGACATTTATGACCAAGATAGCACCACTTGCCTTTGTTGTAGATGTAGTCGATTAGATAATCCTCACAATTCTCATAGATATAATGGTTGCACTCGTCATAACCACAATACTTGCAATCATAGTAGTTGCACTCCTCGCAATCTAACGTTTGAAGCAAACACAACAAACACCATTCAAAACATTGCAAACATACAACAGTGCAACATTACAAGAAAACAATGATGAACAGATGCATGCATGACGATTTAATGAGTCACAATGGTTGCATTTAGTGTCCTGAACATAGTTAGATTACATGATGCATGTGGAAAGTCATTTATTGCACTAAAGATTTTATTACTAAAGTTGTATCGATTTAATATGGTGTATACCACTTTAATTGAACCAAATATTTTTATATCGTATTAAATTGTGAACTAGATGCTACTGAATAGGTAATGCAATTTAGAGACAGTGGCAATTTGAATCACCTAAAAAGGAGTTATAGAAATTTTCTTATGATTAAAACACTATTTCAATGGGTTTAAATATTTCTGTATGAATTTCTGTTTTAACAGTACCAAATAATTTGTCATGCAATTTCTCTGTATAGATATTGTCAATACAAAACCTTAGCACTTGGATTCACCCTAATCGGAGTTATAGATCTTTTTGTATGATTTAAATAGTGTTTAATGGTTTTAAATGATTCATATAGTTTCTGTTGTCTAAAAATCAAACTAAAATTATATCTGTAATCTCCACGGAATTGTGATTTCAGGGACATATTATTTGTAATTTTCTGAATAGTATTTATTTTCTTATGAATTTATTACTCTAAATAAGACATTAAACCATTTAAATCTTCACGGCAAAACCTTACAGTAAAAGGCTGAACTAATTGCATATTGATGATCTACATGGAACCAGCTTTCCATCGGTATATCATTTATATTTTTGTGACAAGCAATTAATTTACTATGAATTTAATGATTTATAAAGGCATTAAAACTAATTAAATTTCTACGGGTTAAATAATCTGCAAAGGCTAGATCCAACCAGACATTATTAAAGTACATTACAGTAGCTTCAAATTGATATATTATTCATATTTTTCGGAGTTACAAATAATATCTTATGAATTTATTAACCTAAAAGACTATTAAAACTAATTAAATTACTGCAGTAACTACGTACAGTAAAAGTTAGATCTATTCTGATAACATGATTCTACGTAAAATTATCTTCAATTTGATATATTATACGTAATTTTTGGACATGGTATGAATTTCTAATGAATTTTACAAGTTAGATCTATAATATGCAAATTTAAATTCGAACGGAATATTCTAGGGAATATTCCGCTGACTGGACAGGTTGACTTTGCATGCTGACTGGGACTAGATGTTGACCTTACGTTGACGTGGCGTTGATGAGAAAGATGACCGGGATGACGACATGGCACGCATCGGTTTGATTGGATCTCGACCGTCTGGATAGGATCCGGTGGCTAGAAGAAGAGATTGACCCGATTTTGGCTCAGAATAGACAAGAAATAGATCTGTGTTAGAGAGACAAATCCGTAGGTCAAATCGAAAAACTCAGAACATGAAAGTTGTGGGGAATCATTATTCCTACCTTCTCACCAAAGGAATTTTGATTTGAAGAAACGAGCGCGAGTACATCTTGGATTTACACCGTAAGATCTGAAATATTGCGATACGAAATTCTCCGGCTGTGGTGGATGAAAAGAGGTGAGGTTTGTCGGGATTGAAAGATTTCGACGATCCCTACAACTTTCGTGTTTTGACCGAAAGCAAACGACGAAATCTAGATGGGTTAAAAAGCGAAACAAGATTCGGGAATAGGTAGATTCGGGATTTCGAGAATAGAAACTTGTACAGCCGTGGCTCCATGAGTTTATATGGAGGTTTGAGACATTGTAGAGATAGGCCTTGGAGTAAGGAACAAGTAGAAACAAACGGAATTCAATTCGGAGTTGTAGATAAAAAGTTATAAGAGTTTGAGTAGAGATAGGTTTTAGAAAACAGATTTCGCACGGTTTTTAGAGCAAACTGGGCACGTACAGCGCGCGTGCAGCTCCTGGTCGCCGGCTCGGTCCGGTGGGCCGGCCCGTTCCGTTTTTTTTTTTTTTTTTTTTTAGTTGTTTTCCTCGTATCTTTTGCATACGAACTCCAAATGACATGATTCTTGTTTCTAAATTTTTCTAAAATCGAATAGATTATTATAGGATCAAATTTGTAATCTTTTTACTAGTTTGGAAGTAGTGGGTTTATAAATCCTTTTATATTTTATTTTATTTATATCTTTATGTGTTTGTATTTGTTTCATAACTTTTTCATACTAGCTCCAAATAAGCTCAATTTTGTTTCTAAAATTTTGTAATATTAATTGGATCTTTTTAGGCTATAACTATCAATAATTTATGCCTTAAGAATAATGGGTTTTATAAAGACAATTTAATTACCTTTAGGAACATTTGGGCGAATCAACTATAGGATTTAGATACCAGGATTTGGATTTAGTTTGTGAGAACTTTGCATGGATGAAATGCTTATGAATGCTTCATGCTTTTCATTTTGAAATCTTGCACACCAACTCTACAATCCAAAATCAATCCATGCCCTTTTGCCTATATGGCTACTTAGGTCTTAACAAAAGAATATAGGATTTTGAATTCAAGGTTGAGAGGATTTTCTATTCAAAAAGTTTCTTCTCTCTGAGAATTTTCAACAAAGTCAAACAATCAATCAAACTTATTTATTTATTTCACATTCCAAAATTAGGAGAATTTTGGGATGTGACAACCCACGAAGCGGATTCGCCAGCTGGATCGAGCCGACTGAAGCCAAGCCCAGAGCGGGTCGACTCGCCCAATACGGCGAGTGGCGCGTGCTGGACCCAGACGACTGGCGCCGACTGGAGGCCCAAGGCGGCGACTCCAATAGAAAGCCCACTAAAGCACTTGTAAACCCTAACTGGTTGCATATATAAAGCCACCAAGGGCACCCCCAAGGGGTACGTCATATTAGATCTAGTCTCCCCCACCGCCTCCGACGGCTCTATTGTAAACCAATCTATGATCATATACTGGATTGATAGCAGGACGTAGCGATCCTCCACCGAGGGGACGTGAACCTGGGTACATCGTGTGCCAATCTCGTTCCCGGATTCTCCTATGTCGCCTTGCTCCCTCTACGTAAGCTACCCCCAGTAGCATCTGCCGTGCAATACCACGACACATACAACCCAACAAGTACTTTACGATCACCTGAGAGACACCTTTATGATCACCCTCACATAGGATGACGTTTGATGACCTCAAAGCTTTCTTCCGATACCAGGGAGTTGTATTATCTCATGGTCTAAGGAATACAATACTTGACATAGGAAAAAGCTTCGCAAAGATGAACACGATGACACGATCTAATTGCTCTGCTTAATTTAGGTATGTCCATCATATCATTCTCCTAATGACATGATCTCATTATTAATCGACAACTCATGTCTATGGTTAGGAAACCTTAACCATCATTAATCAATGAGCTAGTCCATAGAGGCGTACTAGGGACACGGTGTTGTTCATAAACCACACAAGTATCAAAGTTTCCGCTTAATATAATTCTAGCATGGAATATAAACTTTATTATGAACAAGAATTATAATAATAACATATTTATTATTGCCTCTAGGTCATAATTCCAACAGTCTCCCACTTGCACTAGAGTCAATAATCTAGTTTACATCTGGCAACAATCTAACACCCATGGCATTAAGGTGTTGATCATGTTTTGCTCGTGGAAGAGGTTTAGTTAACGGATCTGCGACATTCAGATCCGTATGTACTTTGATAATCTTCAGATCTCCATCTGCTATATAATCTCGAATTATATGAAAATGGCGGTTGATGTGCGTGGTCTTTGGATGATATCTTGGTTCCTTAGCCAGTGCTATGGCTCTAGTGTTGTCGCACAATATCTCCAGTGGTTCCAAGGCACTTGGAACCACACCAAGCTCAGTAATGAAGTTCCTGATCCAAACTCCTTCACTTGACGCTTCTGAAGCAGCCATGTATTCCGCTTCTGTTGTAGATCCCGCGATCACGCTTTGCTTGCAGCTTCTCCAGCTCACAACTCCACCATTCAAAATATAAACGTATCCTGTCTGAGATTTAGAATCTTCCGGGTCGGTGTCGAAACTAGCGTCAACGTAACCTTTTACGACGAGCTGCTCATCACCTCCATAGACCAAGAACATTTCTTTAGTCCTATTTAAATACTTTAGGATGTTCTTTACGGTTGTCCAGTGTTCCACTCTTGGATCACTTTGGTATCTGCTCGTCAAACTAAGAGCATTGGACACGTCCGGTCTAGTACATAGCATGGCATACATGATGGAACCTATGGCTGAGGCATATGGCACTTTGCTCATAGTATCTCTATCGTTTACCGTAGCTAGACACTGAGCCTTGCTCAATATCTTACCTGACAACATGGGCAATGAAACTTTATTTGCTTTATCCATTCTGAACCTTTTCAGAATTTTGTCTAGATATGTACTTTGGCTTAAAGCTATTAGGCGTCTTTGTCTATCTCTATAGATTTTGATGCCTAATATATAAGCAGCTTCTCCTAGGTCTTTCATTGAAAAACATTTATTCAAATAACTCTTCACATCGTTAAGCATACCAATGTCATTTCCAATAATCAATATGTCATCCACATATAGTACTAAAAATGTCACCGAGCTCCCACTCACTTTCTTGTAGATACAAGCTTCGTAGCAATTTGGAACAAATCCAAAACTCTTGATCACTTGATCAAAACGAAGGTTCTAACTCCGAGATGCTTGCTTCAGTCCATAAATGGAATGCTGAAGTTTGCACACCTTATTAGCATCCTTAGGATCGACAAAACCTTCGGGCTGCATCATATACAACTCTTCATCACTATTGCCATTGAGGAACGCAGTCTTGACATCCATCTGCCATATTTCATAATCATGAAATGCAGCAATTGCTAATAAAATCCGAGTGGACTTAAACATCGCTACGGGAGAGAAAGTAGCATCGTAGTAAACACCTTGAACTTGTCGAAACCCTTTTGCGACAAGCCGAGCTTTATAGACAGTAACATTACCATCCGCCTCCGTTTTCTTCTTGAAAATCCATTTGCACTCAACGTCCTTACGGTCGCTAGGAGGGTCCACCAAAGTCCATACTTGGTTTTCACTCATGGATCCCAATTCGGATTTCATGGCCTCTAGCCATTTCTCAGAGTCTGGGCTCATCATTGCTTCCTCATAGTTCGCAGGTTCACTATTGTCTAACAACTAGACGGTTAAGAAAGGGTTGCAGTACCATTCAGGAGTGGCACGTGACCTTGTCGACCTGCGAAGTTCAGTAGTAGCATCGTTCGAAGTTTCATGATCCTCGTCATTAGCTTCCTCTCTTGTTGGTGCAGACGGCACTGGAACAATTTCAGGTGCTGCGCTACTCTCCAACTCGAGAGAAGGTTCAATAACCTTGTCTAGCTCTACCTTCCTCCCACTCACTTCTTTCGAGAGAAACTCCTTCTCAAGAAAGGATCCGTTCTTTGCAACAAACACTTTGCCTTCGGATCTGTGGTAGAAGGTATACCCAATCGTTTCCTTAGGGTATCGTATGAAGACGCATTTCTCTGCTTTGGGTTCGAGCTTGTCCGACATCAACTTCTTGACGTAAGCTTCGCATCCCCAAACTTTAAGAAACGACAACTTAGGTTTAGCACAAAACCATAGTTCATACGGTGTCGTCTCAACGGATTTATATGGTGCCCTATTTAAAGTGAATGCAGCGGTTTCTAATGCATAACCCCAAAATGATAACGACAAATCTGTAAGAGACATCATTGATCGCACCATATCTAATAGAGTTCGATTCTGGCGTTCAGACACACCATTGTGCTGTGGTGTTCCGGGTGGAATGAGTTACGAAATGATTCCGCTTGCTTTAAGATGCGTGAGAAAATCATAACTCAAATATTCACCTCCACGATCGGATTGTAGAAATTTATTTTTTCCTGTTACGATGGTTTTCCACTTCGTTCTGAAATTCTTTGAACTTTTCAAACGTTTCAGGTTTATGTTTCATTAAATAGATATACCCATATCTACTTAAGTCATCAGTAAAAGTGAGAAAATAGCGATATCCACTGCGCGTGAGATACACCAGGGTATACCATATAAATGAGCCCTAGGTAACCACTCAACCAAAATCCATCTAAGGAATTACCATTCCACCCAGGTGTTTCATTCACATAGTTGTTTTATTAATCAAAAAACATAGTCATATACTTTGCATAATATCACAGCATGAATATTCCACCCTTGTATTCTAGTAGCTAGGCTACGCATACTAGCATAACATGTCTCTTAACATAGGAAAATTCCTACCATGATATATTCTATAGGATCTACTATAGCATAGCAATATATAAAATAGTCCTATCATGCATACTACAAAAAATATCACTAATGCAATATTAAAAAGATAGGACTTTTGAGGACCAAAGTATCACTTCCCTTTTTAGTAGAGAATATAGGTACTCTCCTTGATCTTGCAAAGGTCACACTCTTCAATGTTCACTATAATACATTCAAGCAAAGCACACATTCAAAAGTAGCACTCAAACAAATAACAAAACAAAACAATAAAAACAAAGAAATGCATGCAAGCATGCAAAAGGTTGTTTTATTGAAAAGTGCTCTCTAACAAGGTTCTAAACATTTCAAACCAACTACTGCTCATTTAAAAAAGTGGTAATTTCATTCGAAACCAAGTTAGTGAAAATAGACCTTTTAAATCATTTTTGTTTTATTAGAAATGCTTTTATTCAAAGGAATAATTCCTAGTGTTAACCAAATTTATTTTTGAAACCAAATGTTAGTGTTTATGGTCAGAAAGTTCAAAACAAATCCATTTGCAAAAGGTTTCACTCAAAAATCATTTTTAGAACACTTTTTATACTCAAAATAGTCCTATTAATGTTTCTTCATAAAACTCTAAATTTTCAGAAGTAATTCACCAAACCAGGGCCATAGTTGCAAACTACACATTTTTCTAAATCCATTTATATAAAATTTGTAATTTTTGGACATACAGATCAAAAGTTATTGATTTTACAAACTCAAACATCTAATAGATCAAAATCTGAATTTTAAAACAACAGCCTGGCCACATGGCATGTTTCTACTGGTACATACCGCTTCGGGGGGATCGAGCGTTGCGCACCATTGGATCTAATTAACATCGCACAGATCAGATCGAATGATACCTCTTCGCTAATTGATTCAATATCCTATCCGCAGGATCTAAATCTAATGGTCCAAGATGCTTTGACCAAAGGTGGGCACCGCTGGCAATGGTGCGCGGCGGCGACACGTCTGTTGGCGGTGGTCTGGCGATTCATAGGGGTAAGAGGAGGGGAGGAGGGTGCTACCGTGGTCACAGGGACGTGGTGATGCTCAAGGTAGTCATGGTTGGCGAAGAGGCGCATGGGGTCGGACGGGATTCCTCGCCAGAGTCGGGTTCGTCGTCGGGCACGCACGGGCGTCGTCAGAGGCGAGCCTATAGATCACGCGCGAGTGAATGGCGAGTACCATAAGAGTCACAAGACGAAGGCAAGCGCAATAGTATGAGCTAGAGGGCCAGGGGCGCATTAGGGTTACCGGAATCGCTCGACGGAGTTGCGGGGGTCGTCGGTGGCGTGCAGGCGACGAAGGAGCCGAGCCTCTAGGGCACACGCGAGCAAACGGTGATGCTAGAAGGTGCTCGTGACGATGGTGATCAAGCATGCGTGTTCTAGGGGGAAGGGGGTGGTCGCAGTCCGCCGGAATTGGCGCCGGAGCTCGTCAGTGGCCGCAGTGGTGTAAGTGAAGGGTTTCACAGCATAGTAAATCAAAAAAAAATCTACGGATGCGAACAAGAAAGCCAAGATCTAATCTAGGATATGTAATCAACGAGAGAGATTGATGAGATCTTCATACCCTTGAAGAAATCGCACAGCGGAAACATTCAATAGAACGTGGTTGACGTAGTCGTACTCGCCGTCTCCTCCTCGCGAACCGATCCGATCCTACGCCACATGTGGCGGCGCCTCCGAAAGATGCACACGTACGGTGCAGCGATGTCTCCTCCTTTCCTTGGTCCAGCAAGTATAGTGGAGAGATAGATTGGACCTGCAGCACGACAGCGTGGTGCTTATGGTGAAGAGTTTCTGCGGCAGGGCTTCGCCTACGCGCAATCGGGAGAGAGAGAGGTGGAGGGGCAGCTGTTGGACGGCAGCTAGGGTTGGAGGAGTGGGGGTAGGGTGCGCCCCTGCCCTCCTTATATAGGGGGTTGGCCGGCCCCCCTAGACCCCTCCTCCAAGCCATAGGGTGGCGGCCCAAGGGGTGGAGTGGGGGGCAAGTCTCCCCCCCTCTTCTAGAAGGTTTCCCTAGGGTTTTCCCTAGGGCTGGCTGGATGGGCCTTAGGGGCCTTGTGCCCCTTGCCCAAAGTGGCCAGGGCAGTTCCCCTTAGGCCCACGCAGGCCTCCGACAAGTGGGCCCACGTTGGTCCCACTCCGGAACCTTCTAGAACCTTCCGGTACAATACCGATAAACTCCGAAACGATTCCGAAATCCAAAAACTGCTTTCCTTTATATGAATCTTATTCTCCGGACCATTCCAGAACCTCTCATGATGTCCTGGGTCTCATCCGAGACTCCGAACAAAAACTCATAAACCAATCATCCATTATATCCTAGCGTCGATGCATGTTAAGTGTGTGACCCTACGGGTTCGAGAATATGCAGACATGATCTTCTATCAATAATCAACAGCGGGATCTGGAAACCCATATTGACTCCCACATATTCATCGATGATCATATCGGATGAACCACGATGCCAGGATTCAATTAATCCCATATATGTATTCCCTTCGTCACGCAATATTTTACTTGCCCGAGATTCGATCGTTGGTATCAGCATACCTAGTTCAATCTCATTCACAGCAAGTACTTTACTTGTTCTGTAATCCGATATCACTTTGTGATTAACTCCTTAACCACGTGCTTGCGAGCGGTGTTGATATCGATTATCGAGTGGGCCCGAAGTATATCTCTCCGACTCGGGAGGGACAAATTCCATCTCGATACATACAACCCAACAAGTACTTTACGATCACCTGAGAGACACCTTTATGATCACCCTCACATAGGATGACGTTTGATGACCTCAAAGCTTTCTTCCGATACCAGGGAGTTGTATTATCTCATGGTCTAAGGAATACAATACTTGACATAGGAAAAAGCTTCGCAAAGATGAACACGATGACACGATCTAATTGCTCTGCTTAATTTAGGTATGTCCATCATATCATTCTCCTAATGACATGATCTCATTATTAATCGACAACTCATGTCTATGGTCAGGAAACCTTAACCATCATTAATCAATGAGCTAGTCCATAGAGGCGTACTAGGGACACGGTGTTGTTCATAAACCACACAAGTATCAAAGTTTCCGCTTAATATAATTCTAGCATGGAATATAAACTTTATTATGAACAAGAATTATAATAATAACATATTTATTATTGCCTCTAGGTCATAATTCCAACAGTCTCCCACTTGCACTAGAGTCAATAATCTAGTTTACATCTGGCAACAATCTAACACCCATGGCATTAAGGTGTTGATCATGTTTTGCTCGTGGAAGAGGTTTAGTTAACGGATCTGCGACATTCAGATCGTATGTACTTTAATAATCTTCAGATCTCCATCTGCTATATAATCTCGAATTATATGAAAATGGCGGTTGATGTGCGTGGTCTTTGGATGATAACTTGGTTCCTTAGCCAGTGCTATGGCTCTAGTGTTGTCGCACAATATCTCCAGTGGTTCCAAGGCACTTGGAACCACACCAAGCTCAGTAATGAAGTTCCTGATCCAAACTCCTTCACTTGACGCTTCTGAAGCAGCCATGTATTCCGCTTCTGTTGTAGATCCCGCGATCACGCTTTGCTTGCAGCTTCTCCAGCTCACAACTCCACCATTCAAAATATAAACGTATCCTGTCTGAGATTTAGAATCTTCCGGGTCGGTGTCGAAACTAGCGTCAACGTAACCTTTTACGACGAGCTGCTCATCACCTCCATAGACCAAGAACATTTCTTTAGTCCTATTTAAATACTTTAGGATGTTCTTTACGGTTGTCCAGTGTTCCACTCTTGGATCACTTTGGTATCTGCTCGTCAAACTAAGAGCATTGGACACGTCCGGTCTAGTACATAGCATGGCATACATGATGGAACCTATGGCCGAGGCATATGGCACTTTGCTCATAGTATCTCTATCGTTTACCGTAGCTGGACACTGAGCCTTGCTCAATATCTTACCTGACAACATGGGCAATGAAACTTTATTTGCTTTATCCATTCTGAACCTTTTCAGAATTTTGTCTAGATATGTACTTTGGCTTAAAGCTATTAGGCGTCTTTGTCTATCTCTATAGATTTTGATGCCTAATATATAAGCAGCTTCTCCTAGGTCTTTCATTGAAAAACATTTATTCAAATAACTCTTCACATCGTTAAGCATACCAATGTCATTTCCAATAATCAATATGTCATCCACATATAGTACTAAAAATGTCACCGAGCTCCCACTCACTTTCTTGTAGATACAAGCTTCGTAGCAATTTGGAACAAATCCAAAACTCTTGATCACTTGATCAAAACGAAGGTTCTAACTCCGAGATGCTTGCTTCAGTCCATAAATGGAACGCTGAAGTTTGCACACCTTATTAGCATCCTTAGGATCGACAAAACCTTCGGGCTGCATCATATACAACTCTTCATCACTATTGCCATTGAGGAACGCAGTCTTGACATCCATCTGCCATATTTCATAATCATGAAATGCAGCAATTGCTAATAAAATACGAGTGGACTTAAACATCGCTACGGGAGAGAAAGTAGCATCGTAGTCAACACCTTGAACTTGTCGAAACCCTTTTGCGACAAGCCGAGCTTTATAGACAGTAACATTACCATCCGCGTCTGTTTTCTTCTTGAAAATCCATTTGCACTCAACGTCCTTACGGTCGCTAGGAGGGTCCACCAAAGTCCATACTTGGTTTTCACTCATGGATCCCAATTCGGATTTCATGGCCTCTAGCCATTTCTCAGAGTCTGGGCTAATCATTGCTTCCTCATAGTTCGCAGGTTCACTATTGTCTAACAACTAGACGGTTAAGAAAGGGTTGCAGTACCATTCAGGAGTGGCACGTGACCTTGTCGACCTGCGAAGTTCAGTAGTAGCATCGTTCGAAGTTTCATGATCCTCGTCATTAGCTTCCTCTCTTGTTGGTGCAGACGGCACTGGAACAATTTCAGGTGCTGTGCTACTCTCCAACTCGAGAGAAGGTTCAATAACCTTGTCTAGCTCTACCTTCCTCCCACTCACTTCTTTCGAGAGAAACTCCTTCTCAAGAAAGGATCCGTTCTTTGCAACAAACACTTTGCCTTCGGATCTGTGGTAGAAGGTATACCCAATCGTTTCCTTAGGGTATCGTATGAAGACGCATTTCTCTGCTTTGGGTTCGAGCTTGTCCGACATCAACTTCTTGACGTAAGCTTCGCATCCCCAAACTTTAAGAAAAGACAACTTAGGTTTAGCACAAAACCATAGTTCATACGGTGTCGTCTCAACGGATTTAGATGGTGCCCTATTTAAAGTGAATGCAGCGGTTTCTAATGCATAACCCCAAAATGATAACGACAAATCTGTAAGAGACATCATTGGTCGCACCATATCTAATAGAGTTCGATTCTGGCGTTCAGACACACCATTCTGCTGTGGTGTTCCGGGTGGAATGAGTTGCGAAATGATTCCGCTTGCTTTAAGATGCGTGAGAAAATCATAACTCAAATATTCACCTCCACGATCGGATTGTAGAAATTTATTTTTTCCTGTTACGATGGTTTTCCACTTCGTTCTGAAATTCTTTGAACTTTTCAAACGTTTCAGGTTTATGTTTCATTAAATAGATATACCCATATCTACTTAAGTCATCAGTAAAAGTGAGAAAATAGCGATATCCACCGCGCGTCGAAACACTCATTGGTCCGCATACATCGGTATGTATGATTTCCAATAAGTCCGTTGCTCGCTCCATTATACCGGAGAACGAGGTTTTGATCATCTTGCCTATGAGGCACGGCTCGCACGTGTCAAATGATTCAAAATCAAGAGACTCCAAAAGTCCATTAGAATGGAGTTTCTTCATGCGTTTTACACCAATATGACCAAGACGGCAGTGCCACAAATAACTTGGATTATCACTATCTACTTTGCATCTCTTAGCCTCAATGTTATGGATGTGCGTTTCATTGCTTTCGAGATTCAGAAGAAATAAACCATTCACAATAGGTGCATGACCATAAAAGATGTTATTCATATAAATAGAACAACCATTATTCTCCGATTTAAATGAATAACCGTCTTGCAATAAACATGATCCAGATATAATGTTAATGCTCAACGCAGGCACATAATAACACTTATTAAGGTTTAAAACTAATCTCGAAGGTAAAACTAAAGAGAGCGTGCCGACGGACATCACATCAACTTTTGATCCATTGGCAACGCGCATCGTCACCTCATCCCTTACTAGCCGCTGTCTATTCCATAGCTCCTGTTTCGAGTTACAAATATTAGCAACTGAACCAGTATCATATATCCAGGCACTACAACGAACGCTAGTAAGGTAAACATCAATAACATGTATATCAAATATACCTTTAATGGTGCCAGCCTTCTTATCCGCTAAGTACTTCAGACAGTTGCGCTTCTAGTGACCCTTGTCCTTGCAATAGAAGCACTCAGTGTCCGGCTTAGGTCCAGACTTGAGCTTCTTCTCAGCAGGGGCAACACGCTTGCCACTGCCTTTCTTGAAGGATTTATTTGCACCCTTACCTTTCTTAAAGCTAGGGGTCTTGTTGACCATCAACACATGATTATCTTTCTTGATATCCACCTCCACATCTTTCAGCTTAGCGAAGAGCTCAGTGATCGTATGAGTGGAACCAATTTGATTGTGAGTAACTACAAAACCTTTGTAGCTAGGAGGGAGTGATTGCAGAAATCTGTCAATCTTGAGCTCTTCTGGAATCTTGCAGTCCAGTTGCTCAAGACGTTGAGTGTAGCCCGACATCTTAATGGCGCGCTCAGTAACAGAACTCCCTTCCTCCATCTTGCAGTTAAAGAACTTCTCAGAGATCTCATATCTCTTAGAATGGGCCTGAGTGTGAAACATGGTTTTCAGTTCCTCAAGTATCTCAAAGGGCCCGGCGAACTCCTCAAAACGATTTTGAAGTTCCGGTTCCATAGCAAACAACATGGTACTCTTAATCACTCCATAATCATCTTTGCGTGACTGATAAATAGCTTTTTCATCAGCCGGCGCATCAGTAGCAGGGGCGTCACCTAGTGCTTTCTCAAGTACATAGTCCTTTTGTCCGCCAGTGAGAATGATTCTCAGATTGCGGAACCAGTTGGTGAAGTTAGACCCATTGTTCTTAAGCTTTTCTTTCTCAGTAAAAACGTTGAAGTTGAAGTTGGACTTAGCCATTTGATCTACAAAATTTGCAAATACAATTTAGACTATGTTCATGATAACTAGTTCAACTTAATCAAATTACTAGATGAACTCCCACTAAATTCAACATCCCTCAAGTTGTTTAGTGAACACGATGCAAATTCACCACACCTAATCCGATCTGCATGAGAAGAGATGTGGTTTCAATGGTGGACAACAAAGTGTCGATCATATCATTCATATGACTCATGTTTAACCTTTCGGTTCGTGTGTTCTGAGGCCATGTCTGTACATGCTAGGCTCGTCAAGTCAAACCCAAGTATTTCCGCGTGTGCAAAACTGGCTTGCACCCGTTGTATGTGAACGTAGAGTTTATAGCACCCGATCATCACGAGGTGCTTGAACACGAGGAACTTTCGCAACGGTGCATACATGGGGAGAACACAATTTTATCTTGATATTTAAGTGAGGAATCATCTTATAATGCTACCGCCGCGATCTAAGCATAACAAGATACATAAAAGGATAAACATCACATGCATATAATTTTATGTGACATGGTATAGCCAATCTCCGTGCAATGATCTCCATCTTGTGCGCGCCAGCATGATCTCCATCACTCCACCATGATTGCCTCCACCACGAATAGCAAATACAACTATTGCTAACTACTTAGCGATAAAGTAAAGCTATTACATGGCGTATAAGAAGTTGACACGCAGGTCATACACAATTATAAAGACAACCATATGGCTCCTGCCGGTTGTGAACTCATCGACATGCAAGTCGTGAAATATTACAAAACAAGATCATTGCATACATCTCAATACATACACATCATGTCTTAGGCCATACCATATCACAAAACACTCCCTGCAAAAACAAGTTAGACGCCTCTACTTTGTTGTTGCATGTTTTACATGGCTTATGGGAGTAACAAGCTAAGAACGATTCTTGCCTACGGAAAGCCACAACAGTGATATTATGGTTGCTAACATCCGTTGTAAATCCCATGACTACTATAGTGAGAGAAACTGGCATCCACCAGCCGCATGTGTGGAACAAGCCACACGTCAAGTGCGGAGCCGGTCTCACGAACGAGGTCGCGTAAAGTAGGCCTGGACCGCTTCGATCTCACTATGCCACGCCATAAGAAATACACAACAAGACGTTTGTAACAGAAAACATCAACGCCCGCAACAAGCATGTTGCGTTCTACTCGTGAAACACATCTACGCATAGATCTAGCTCTGATACCACTGAAGGGTTTCGCAGCATAGTAAATCAAAAAAAATCTACGGATGCGAACAAGAAATCCAAGATCTAATCTAGGAGATGTAATCAACGAGAGAGATTGATGAGATCTTCATACCCTTCAAGAAATCGCACAGCGGAAACGTTCAACAGAACGTGGTTGACGTAGTCGTACTCGTCGTCTCCTCCTCGCGATCTGATCCGATCCTATGCCGCAAGTGGCGGAGCCTCCGAGAGAGGCACACGTACGATGCAGCAACGTCTCCTCCTTTCCTTGGTCTAGCAAGTATGGTGGAGAGATAGATTGGATCTGCAGCGCGATGGCGTGGTGCTTATGGTGGAGAGTTTCTGCGGCAGGGCTTCGCCTACGCGCAGTCGGGAGAGAGAGAGAGGTGGAGGGGCAGCTGTTGGACGACGGCTAGGGTTGGAGGAGTGGGTGGAGGGTGCGCCCCTGCCCTCCTTATATAGGGGGCTGTCCGGCCCCCCTGGATCCCTCCTCCAAGCCCTAGGGCGGCGGCCCAAGGGGTGGAGTGGGGGGCAAGTCTCCCCCCCTCTTCTAGAAGGTTTCCCTAGGGTTTCCCCTAGGGCTGGCCGGCTGGGCCTTAGGGGCCTTGTGACCCTGGCCCAAAGTGGCCAGGGAACTTCCCCTTAGGCCCACGCAGGCCTCCGACAAGTGGGCCCACGTTGGTCCCACTCCGGAACCTTCTAGAACCTTCCGGTACAATACCGATAAACTCCAAAACGATTCCAGAATTCAAAAACTACTTTCCTTTATATGAATCTTATTCTCCAGACCATTCTGGAACCTCTCGTGATGTCCTGGGTATCATCCGAGACTCCGAACAAAAAATCATAAACCAATCATGCATTCTATTCTAGCGTCGATGCACGTTAAGTATGTGACCCTACGGGTTCGAGAATATGCAGACATGATCTTCTATCAATAATCAACAGCGGGATCTGGAAACCCATATTGACTCCCACATATTCATCGATGATCATATCGGATGAACCATGATGCCAGGATTCAATTAATCCCATATATGTATTCCCTTCGTCACGCGATATTTTACTTGCCCGAGATTCGATCGTTGGTATTGGCATACCTAGTTCAATCTCGTTCACAGCAAGTACTTTCTTGTTCCGTAATCCGATATCACTTTGTGATTAACTCCTTGACCACATGCTTGCAAGCGGTGTTGATATCGGTTACCGAGTGGGCCCAAGTATATCTCTCCGACTCGGGAGGGACAAATTCCATCTCGATACATACAACCCAACAAGTACTTTCCGATCACCTGAGAGACACCTTTATGATCACCCTCACATAGGATGACGTTTGATGACCTCAAAGCTTTCTTCCGATACCAGGGAGTTGTATTATCTCAGGGTCTAAGGAATACAATACTTGACATAGGAATACAATACTTGACATAGGAAAGATGAACACGATGACACGATCTAATTGCTCTGCTTAATTTGGGTATGTCCATCATATCATTCTCCTAATGACATGATCTCATTATTAATCGACAACTCATGTCTATGGTTAGGAAACCTTAAGCATCATTAATTAATGAGCTAGTCCATAGAGGCGTACTAGGGACACGGTGTTATTCATAAACCACACGAGTATCAAAGTTTCCGCTTAATACAATTCTAGCATGGAATATAAACTTTATTATGAACAAGAATTATAATAATAACATCTTTACTATTGCCTCTAGGGCATAATTCCAACAGTAAGCCAAAATGGGGGCAGCCTGGGGCCTCACTGGGCATGGCGACTGAGGGGAAACAGGTAGAAGAGGGAGGCGTTTAAGAAGGCCAGGTCGGGGAGGGATTTAATCGGGAGTTCCTCGAATTTACGCAGATTCAAACGGGGAAGAAACAGTCAGAGGGGGGCGAGTTCATCGCGTGGTGAGGACGACGATGCCGACGTGGTGTGGGCCGGTTAGTCAGCGAGAGGGTTCGGGGGGTGCGCGGGTGAGAAAGATCCGTGGGGAGAGAGGGGAGAGCCGGGTGGGCTGGTGTTGGGCCAAGTTGGGCTGGGGGCTGAGTAGGTTAGTTGGGTTGGGTTGTTTTCTATTCTTTTCTTCTTATTTATTTTTCCTTTTCTGTTTCTATTTTTTGTTTTTATTTGAATCAATTGTTTTAAACAACAATTTGAATTCAAATCTTTCCAAATCTTTTCAGTAGGTTTAAACCACTTATTAGTGTGTTATTTAATCCAACTCAAATATTTTTCTTGTGATTTAATATCCAATTTGTAAGAGGTCCCTACCCAATATGGTAGATCCCTCCTGTGTTTTACAATGCTAGTCCCTGGATCAATAGCTAGCATCCACAGTTAAGATGTAATATCAAGATACAAGGTCATATTATAATTTTATAACCAGGAATAACATAATTTTATTACATCATACATAGCTCATTTGGCTATACATTACATTACAGCGGAATAAACATAGTCATGGGTCCTTCATCTTCAAAGTGCCACAGGCAGATGTTGGTTGTAGACTTTGTAGTCCTAGTCAATCAAACAATCTTCATTTTAAAACAATCAACCTGCAACATTACAAGTTACAGCCACATGGGTCAATACATTTTGAATTGTATTGGCAAGTTTCACTTTTATGTATAATAAGAGTGGGTCCTATTATTTTATGCATATTAGGCTAAGTAGAGTTTAAGGCTTATTTGCATAAAGCAATATTTTATCCTACCTTTTCAAAAGGGTTTTTAAAGTCCTTTGTCAAACTTCTTTTCCAAGTTCCTTGAACTCCTTGGTAGAAACTCAAGTGTTCAAGTCCTTGTCAAAATCTCTTGAGTTACTTGGTAACCCCAAGTGCATCAAGTTTTTATCAAAAATCTCATGAGTTCCTTGGTAACCCCAAGTACATCATGCTCTTGAGCACCTTGGTAACCCCAAGTGCATCAAGCTTCATCAAATCTCTTTGAATTCCTTGGTAACCCCAAGTGCATCAAGTTTTTATATTAGAAGTTGGAATGTCGAGATCTCCCATGGTTCATACTTTAGTTGCTCAGTATTGTCCATAACCGGGGACACGGCTAAGTACTTAGATTTTATTAACTTCTGCAGAAGGAGTACACTTTACCCACATGACACAATCCCATCTTGTTGCCACCAGTGGCCTACTGGATTAGTGCTCACCAAGATGGAGTACTGGCAGACTGAGAGTGTGACGAAGTCTTTCCAAAAGGTCCTTCCATACATCATTGCTAGCTTGTCTTCAGCCCCCATGAAGCATTCCAGATCCCCATGTCCGGTAACTAAAGACAATGTGGTTGTACACGAAAGCCTCAATTGGAGAAACATGTTCAATCTCTAAGTTTCCTAGGTGGTTTTCATTTGGAGCACAACACAAAGTGATTGCCATAGACATGATTCCCTTTTGTTGCCACCTTCTCCAAAACATAAAGTGTCCACCACCTAGGTGGTTCATTGGTTCCTTGTTTTATTATGTAAAACACAAGTCCTTTTCTCAACCTTTGTAAAATCTCAACATGTATCTCTTTTCAAAACATAGCAGGGCTAAGCATGTACAACTTTAATTATTTTCACTAAGGAGTGTATAGGGAATCCTATTAGGATTAGCATAGCATAAGTATAAACATTTTCATGCATGTTTACAAAATCCACTAAGTATAATGAAAATAGTAGGTCTTTTGTATGATAGTGTAACTTGCCTTTTTGGTAGGGAATGAGGTTTTACTCCTTGATCTTGCTAGTCTCACACTTTGCTAATTTCACTACAATCATTCAAACAAGCATAGTATCAAGTAACATCCCAAACTAATATTCAAACAATATTTCACACACACAAGGCAATGGATTCTAAGTCTTGCATAATTATGCAAAGGTTGGTTCTATTGCAAGGATGGTCTCTACTAGGCTTATAAACTTTGTAAGGTCCACATTGGTCATTTACCAAAATGGCAAAGTCTTTAGTTAGAGGGTTTGCTCAAAAATCTATTTTAAAATCCATTCAACATTTTATGTGGTGAAAATTATTCTTTTCAAAGTAAAACTTTATGTTTTTCACCAAGTGAGTTGCCCTTGGCAAGGCTTGGTGTTTTGGGTCAGTAAGTTTGGTTCACACATTTTCCCAAGGTCTTCCTTGCACAAACTTTTCCATAATAAAACTTAATGAGTTATTTGGCTAGAAAAATGGTTAAGTTAAATAATTCAATTTAAATTTCACAAAAATCATTTTTAACACTAGGGGTTGGTTCCTAGGGTCAGTAGGGTCACACAAATCCATTTTGCAAAAGATTTAATCCTAAAATCAATTTTAAACAATTTTTATTCTCTAAACAAGTACACAAATGTTTCTGTAAATTCAAACAAGTTAACAGATACTATTTTCAAAACTAAGTCCATGGTTGTTTAGGGCTTGTTCTCCTGATTTTATTGATATAAAATTTGTCAAATTTGGACGTGTGGTTTGAAAGTTACAGGGGTTTGAAAATCCTATCTAAATCAGATTTCAATCTGTTTCTAAATCGAATAGGTGACACGCGGCGTGTTTCTATTCGCGGGTACCGCTTCGCGTGGATCGGCATCGTGGGCCGCTGGATTAAGTTAGATCGGGTGGTTCTGAGCGCATACCCCTTCGCGAAAAAGTGGATCTATCGTACTCGTTCGATCTAGATCTAACGGATGCTACTGCTTGGTCACCGATGGGCGGCGCTGCGCGGCGGTGGACGGCGGCGACGGGCAGACGGCAGCGGCGTTGATGAAGCAGGAAGCGAAACAGGGAGGGAGAAAGCTCACCGAGGTCGCGAGGCTGTGGTGACGCTCGACGTGCTGTTGGCTTGACAAGGGGCGCTCGGGTACTGCGGTAATTGCTCGCCGGAGTTGGTTCTGGCGGCGGGTGGCTCTGGTTGAGGTCAAGGTCGTTGCTGCAGATCGTTCTAAAGCAAGTCGAAGGCGCGGTCAGATGCGTGGAATCAAAACAATGCTGCGTGCGTGAACGTGAAGTGGAGGGGCAGTCTGGTTCACCTGGAAAACGTCGTCGGAGAAGAGGACAGCCGGCGGTGATGCAGGTCGTTGACGTTGTCGTCGCTGTAGGTCACGAGAGGGAAAACCGAGAGCATGATTAGTCGCGGAAGATCATGATGGAGCTGTGAGCGTGATCGAGAGGACTTGGGGTGGTCGGTTCTTACCAGGGGTCGTCACCGGAGTAAAAGATAGACGGCGGCGCTTCTGTTCTTTGTCGAAGACAGCTTCCTGGGACGCCCGCGGATGAATGGTTGGCACAGGGAGATGCGCCAGGGAGTGGGGAAGCTACCAGGGTGGTCAGGGAGGATCGGGGTAGTGTCGTGTCGTTGGAATCGTCACCGGAACATCGTCGGAGACAGGGACAGTCGAGGAGAAATTGGGGGCGGTCTAAGGCGTGCCAGCTCGGGGTGTCAGAGGAAACTTATAGAGGAGGCTTGGGCGTTTCAACCTGAGTGATTAAGGGCAGATTCATTGCGTGATTAAGGCGTATTACGCCGGAGTTAATCCGCCTGCAACGGCCGGCGAGAAAGGTCGTGCGGTTGGGGAAGAAGGGGCGAGGTGTGAGGTCCACTGGTCAGTGGGAAATGAAACGAGAGGGGGGTCCACTTGTCGGTTGCTGGGAGGGTGCCGTTCTGAGTGGCAAAGAAAACGGTTCGGGAGAGGAGGTGGGCTAGATGGGCTGCTGGGCCTACTTGGGCTAGGCTTAGTTGGGTCGGGTCGGTTTGGTTCTATTTTTTTCTGTTCTGAATCCTTTTCCTTTTTCGAATTGAATTTCTGTTTTGGAATTAAATCACAATTCAAACAACCAAATCAAATAAACTTCCACTAAACTTTATATTGAGTTTAGCTCTGTTTATCAACACAAATCAAAGTCCAAAACAAAATAATATTTTTAATCTTTTTAGGATCCATTTATTAATTAAATAAAATGGACCTTAGTAATTAAATCAAATAGGGTTTGACTTATTTATTTTTAAAACTCTATTTGAAATCCAAAATAGTACCAAAACCATTCAGTAGGTTTTATTTGAAAATAATAAACACTTGCAAAACTTATTTAAAATAATTTAATAAGTTTTGATGTTTTAATTAAAATGGTAAAACCTTTTATTTGAATAAATTTTTGATATTAATTCCTTGTTATTTTATTTCAAATAACCTTTGTTTATTTTTTATTCAAAACAAAATGTGCTAATTCCAAAGCTTGTCCAAGGTTTAATTTGGCTTTATAAAATATTATTCATTTATAAACTTCCACTTCATTTGAAAACAAATCTTTTCATTTAATTGTTTCAAAATAGTATTTCTACTTGTTTCCTTTCATGAAATGTTTATTATTATTATTTTTATTTTTTTAATTCTTTTAGGATTTTATTTAATTCAAATGGGTTTGAGGTTCTATTTTAATTCCAAAAAGTTTCTTCTGGCTCTAAAAATCAAACAAAGTTTTATTTTATTAATTTATTTTCACATTACAAGATTTGGAAAATCTTGGGATGTGACAGGCTACCACCCTTAAAATAAATCTCGTCCCGAGATTTGGGAAGGCTAGGGTTTCAAGCAAGTTCAAACAACTAGGGTACTACCACCCTTAAAAATTTTCAAACAAGAATTACATATTGGCCTTCTTGGGTCCTGGAAACTTCTCTAAGCAACTTTTGCTTTAATTCTACACTTGATTCATGGGCCAAGGTTGAGTTTCTCCATAGGCTTGTTCAACTTGTTTTTCATCCTTTCTGGACAATTGCTTGCATAGTGTCCTGGATTCTTGCAGTTGAAACAATTAATGTCCTTGAGTTCTTTGCGTTGCTCTTTTGGGCAAGTTGCTACATAGTGGCCTGGTTCTTTGCAGTTGTTGCACCACACTTGGTCAATCTCTTTATTCTTCTTGTTCTCTGGGCATCCACTGGAGTAGTGTCCCATTTCCTTACATTTACGACATTGCACAAGGCTCATGTCTTGCTTGGGCTTCTTGATTTTCCTTGATCCTTTGAATTGGGTTGTCTTGTTTGGATGTAGAAGTGGTCCTTTTCCTTTGGTAGACTTGGATCCTTCTTGTTTCCTTTGTTCCACCATGGCATAGATAGGGCATAGGCCAGGAGTATGATCACTTCCCTCACAAAGGTAGCAAGTAGCTTGAGAGGTAGGGCATTCACCAACAGGATGGTCTTCATTACAATTTGGGCATTGTCCTTCATGCTCCTGGGAAGTATGATCCTTGTCTCCACAAATATTGCAAGCTGGGGCTCCATCTATAACAACATTCTTGTCATCCTTGCTATCATACTCTCTTCTAGGAAAATTTTCTTCCATGCTAATCATTTGATTAGTCACTTTAAGCATCAATTGGGATTGTTCCTCCAAAAACTTTTGAAGTGCTGGATCCTCATTACTATTGTTGGCTAGGAACTGAGCTGTCAATTGGTTCAACTGATGTTGGGTTGCTAAGAGCTCTCCTAAGCTGTCAGCTTCGTTGGTGTTGGTGTCATCAACCTTGGAGTCCTTTGGGGTAGTCATCTGTTTGGGTTGAAGGGAGGTTAGAATGGGCAAGATATTTCTAAGGAATTATTTCTAATCACACACATCACAATTCACACAAACAATGTGCATGCAATCATAAACAACTTTTCACTCAAACAACAAGGTTCAAGCACACACTTAGGCAAAAAAAAATATTTTTGTTACACCACATAAGTTGGTGGTTTGACTTGACTAATTTATGGTGGTCCATCTATATGGTTTACTTGTGATCTTTCCTTCCTTCTTGTTTCTTCTTGTATGGGATCATGGTTTCTTTTGAGAAAAACTCTTGGTCACAATACTTCAAAGTTGTTGTTGGCTCCTTCTTATTTTGCATTCCCCTAGTCTCTAAATCTTGAGTAGGTTTTCCATGTTTCACTTGTGGTCCTTAGTAGTTTCCAGGTTGGAGGTCCTTGGTGAACATGCTGAAGATGTTGAAGTCATTAGAGTTGAAGATGTTGAAGTCATTAGAGTTGAAGATGTTGAAGAAGTCCTTTGCATATGGTGTAGTCTTTGGTCATGGGGTAGGTTTTTCCATCAAGTTTGAAATAGAAGAGAGGTAGAGTTGAAACCAAAATGGTTGAGGAAAGAGTTTACAAGTGTTTTTTGTAAATAAGTTTTTGGAACAAATACACTCCTATTTTTCTAAGGGTTTTTTGTCCAATCCTAGGGTTTACAAATCCTACAGGCAACACAATGCTCTGATACCATCTGTAAGAGGTCCCTACCCAATATGGTAGATCCCTCCTGTGTTTTACAATGCTAGTCCCTGGATCAATAGCTAGCATCCACAGTTAAGATGTAATATCAAGATACAAGGTCATATTATAACTTTATAACCAGGAATAACATAATTTTATTACATCATACATAGCTCATTTGGCTATACATTACATTACAGCGGAATAAACATAGTCATGGGTCCTTCATCTTCAAAGTGCCACAGGCAGATGTTGGTTGTAGACTTTGTAGTCCTAGTCAATCAAACAATCTTCATTTTAAAACAATCAACCTGCAACATTACAAGTTACATCCACATGGGTCAATACATTTTGAATTGTATTGGCAAGTTTCACTTTTATGTATAATAAGAGTGGGTCCTATTATTTTATGCATATTAGGCTAAGTAGAGTTTAAGGCTTATTTGCATAAAGCAATATTTTATCCTACCTTTTCAAAAGGGTTTTTAAAGTCCTTTGTCAAACTTCTTTTCCAAGTTCCTTGAACTCCTTGGTAGAAACTCAAGTGTTCAAGTCCTTGTCAAAATCTCTTGAGTTACTTGGTAACCCCAAGTGCATCAAGTTTTTATCAAAAATCTCATGAGTTCCTTGGTAACCCCAAGTACATCATGCTCTTGAGCACCTTGGTAACCCCAAGTGCATCAAGCTTCATCAAATCTCTTTGAATTCCTTGGTAACCCCAAGTGCATCAAGTTTTTATATTAGAAGTTGGAATGTCGAGATCTCCCATGGTTCATACTTTAGTTGCTCAGTATTGTCCATAACCGGGGACACGGCTAAGTACTTAGATTTTATTAACTTCTGCAGAAGGAGTACACTTTACCCACATGACACAATCCCATCTTGTTGCCACCAGTGGCCTACTGGATTAGTGCTCACCAAGATGGAGTACTGGCAGACTGAGAGTGTGACGAAGTCTTTCCAAAAGGTCCTTCCATACATCATTGCTAGCTTGTCTTCAGCCCCCATGAAGCATTCCAGATCCCCATGTCCGGTAACTAAAGACAATGTATGGATCTCCCTAATGTAGTTGACCAAGCCAGAGCCATAATAGCATGTGGTTGTACACAAAAGCCTCAATTGGAGAAACATGTTCAATCTCTAAGTTTCCTAGGTGGTTTTCATTTGGAGCACAACACAAAGTGATTGCCATAGACATGATTCCCTTTTGTTGCCACCTTCTCCAAAACATAAAGTGTCCACCACCTAGGTGGTTCATTGGTTCCTTGTTTTATTATGTAAAACACAAGTCCTTTTCTCAACCTTTGTAAAATCTCAACATGTATCTCTTTTCAAAACATAGCAGGGCTAAGCATGTACAACTTTAATTATTTTCACTAAGGAGTGTATAGGGAATCCTATTAGGATTAGCATAGCATAAGTATAAACATTTTCATGCATGTTTACAAAATCCACTAAGTATAATGAAAATAGTAGGTCTTTTGTATGATAGTGTAACTTGCCTTTTTGGTAGGGAATGAGGTTTTACTCCTTGATCTTGCTAGTCTCACACTTTGCTAATTTCACTACAATCATTCAAACAAGCATAGTATCAAGTAACATCCCAAACTAATATTCAAACAATATTTCACACACACAAGGCAATGGATTCTAAGTCTTGCATAATTATGCAAAGGTTGGTTCTATTGCAAGGATGGTCTCTACTAGGCTTATAAACTTTGTAAGGTCCACATTGGTCATTTACCAAAATGGCAAAGTCTTTAGTTAGAGGGTTTGCTCAAAAATCTATTTTAAAATCCATTCAACATTTTATGTGGTGAAAATTATTCTTTTCAAAGTAAAACTTTATGTTTTTCACCAAGTGAGTTGCCCTTGGCAAGGCTTGGTGTTTTGGGTCAGTAAGTTTGGTTCACACATTTTCCCAAGGTCTTCCTTGCACAAACTTTTCCATAATAAAACTTAATGAGTTATTTGGCTAGAAAAATGGTTAAGTTAAATAATTCAATTTAAATTTCACAAAAATCATTTTTAACACTAGGGGTTGGTTCCTAGGGTCAGTAGGGTCACACAAATCCATTTTGCAAAAGATTTAATCCTAAAATCAATTTTAAACAATTTTTATTCTCTAAACAAGTACACAAATGTTTCTGTAAATTCAAACAAGTTAACAGATACTATTTTCAAAACTAAGTCCATGGTTGTTTAGGGCTTGTTCTCCTGATTTTATTGATATAAAATTTGTCAAATTTGGACGTGTGGTTTGAAAGTTACAGGGGTTTGAAAATCCTATCTAAATCAGATTTCAATCTGTTTCTAAATCGAATAGGTGACACGCGGCGTGTTTCTATTCGCGGGTACCGCTTCGCGTGGATCGGCATCGTGGGCCGCTGGATTAAGTTAGATCGGGTGGTTCTGAGCGCATACCCCTTCGCGAAAAAGTGGATCTATCGTACTCGTTCGATCTAGATCTAACGGATGCTACTGCTTGGTCACCGATGGGCGGCGCTGCGCGGCGGTGGACGGCGGCGACGGGCAGACGGCAGCGGCGTTGATGAAGCAGGAAGCGAAACAGGGAGGGAGAAAGCTCACCGAGGTCGCGAGGCTGTGGTGACGCTCGACGTGCTGTTGGCTTGACAAGGGGCGCTCGGGTACTGCGGTAATTGCTCGCCGGAGTTGGTTCTGGCGGCGGGTGGCTCTGGTTGAGGTCAAGGTCGTTGCTGCAGATCGTTCTAAAGCAAGTCGAAGGCGCGGTCAGATGCGTGGAATCAAAACAATGCTGCGTGCGTGAACGTGAAGTGGAGGGGCAGTCTGGTTCACCTGGAAAACGTCGTCGGAGAAGAGGACAGACGGCGGTGATGCAGGTCGTTGACGTTGTCGTCGCTGTAGGTCACGAGAGGGCAAACCGAGAGCATGATTAGTCGCGGAAGATCATGATGGAGCTGTGAGCGTGATCGAGAGGACTTGGGGTGGTCGGTTCTTACCAGGGGTCGTCACCGGAGTAAAAGATAGACGGCGGCGCTTCTGTTCTTTGTCGAAGACAGCTTCCTGGGACGCCCGCGGATGAATGGTTGGCACAGGGAGATGCGCCAGGGAGTGGGGAAGCTACCAGGGTGGTCAGGGAGGATCGGGGTAGTGTCGTGTCGTTGGAATCGTCACCGGAACATCGTCGGAGACAGGGACAGTCGAGGAGAAATTGGGGGCGGTCTAAGGCGTGCTAGCTCGGGGTGTCAGAGGAAACTTATAGAGGAGGCTTGGGAGTTTCAACCTGCGTGATTAAGGGCAGATTCATTGCGTGATTAAGGCGTATTACGCCGGAGTTAATCCGCCTGCAACGGCCGGCGAGAAAGGTCGTGCGGTTGGGGAAGAAGGGGCGAGGTGTGAGGTCCACTGGTCAGTGGGAAATGAAACGAGAGGGGGGTCCACTTGTCGGTTGCTGGGAGGGTGCCGTTCTGAGTGGCAAAGAAAACGGTTCGGGAGAGGAGGTGGGCTAGACGGGCTGCTGGGCCTACTTGGGCTAGGCTTAGTTGGGTCGGGTCGGTTTGGTTCTATTTTTTTCTGTTCTGAATCCTTTTCCTTTTTCGAATTGAATTTCTGTTTTGGAATTAAATCACAATTCAAACAACCAAATCAAATAAACTTCCACTAAACTTTATATTGAGTTTAGCTCTGTTTATCAACACAAATCAAAGTCCAAAACAAAATAATATTTTTAATCTTTTTAGGATCCATTTATTAATTAAATAAAATGGACCTTAGTAATTAAATCAAATAGGGTTTGACTTATTTATTTTTAAAACTCTATTTGAAATCCAAAATAGTACCAAAACCATTCAGTAGGTTTTATTTGAAAATAATAAACACTTGCAAAACTTATTTAAAATAATTTAATAAGTTTTGATGTTTTAATTAAAATGGTAAAACCTTTTATTTGAATAAATTTTTGATATTAATTCCTTGTTATTTTATTTCAAATAACCTTTGTTTATTTTTTATTCAAAACAAAATGTGCTAATTCCAAAGCTTGTCCAAGGTTTAATTTGGCTTTATAAAATATTATTCATTTATAAACTTCCACTTCATTTGAAACAAATCTTTTCATTTAATTGTTTCAAAATAGTATTTCTACTTGTTTCCTTTCATGAAATGTTTATTATTATTATTATTATTATTTTTAATTCTTTTAGGATTTTATTTAATTCAAATGGGTTTGAGGTTCTATTTTAATTCCAAAAAGTTTCTTCTGGCTCTAAAAATCAAACAAAGTTTTATTTTATTAATTTATTTTCACATTACAAGATTTGGAAAATCTTGGGATGTGACACAATTAAAATATGTGGGCATTTTGTCCTTATTTAAATAAAATTGAATATGGTTCATAAACCCATATAATTTTATTTAAGTAATCATTTATTCTTTTATTTTTATTTCATAAACTTTTATTCCTTTTACTTATGGATTTAAGTCAAGTTTTAAATTGTCTTTGCAATAATTTCTTATTTATTTACTTCTTTCTTTATCTTATAAAATCCATATCTTTTTATTTATAGCTCCAAAAATAGTGATTCCAATTTGTATAATTTTATTTAATATTTATTTATCTTTTTAAATCCCTTTAGGATTACTTTTCTCACAATTTGATGTTGGTTTTTAGTTAGAAGCTTTATTAACCTTGGAAATTATTTCCTTTTTATCTTATTAAAATCATAAGTTTTTATCCATGGCTCCAAATTGAGTGAAATCAATTCCCATGGTTTTATAATATTTTTATTTACCATTTTTGATCATTTAGAAATGTTGTTGCCAAATTTTTATATGGGACAAAGACATAGTATTGGAGTGATCTTGGAGATGATTTCTTTCATTAGGGTTTTGGTTTAACTTTTCCAAGTGTTTAAATTCAAGATTCTTTCCATGCATGAATGCATTTGATCTTTGGAATATTTGTTTGTTGCTTTCTTATTCAAATTTTATTCAAGTAGGGTTTTGATGTTTCCATTTAGAAGCAAAAAGTTTCTTTTCACCCTAAATTTCAACATTTGTTTCTTTTGTTTTGTTTATTTTTCAGATTTCAAAATTTGGAAAATTTTGGGATGTGACGGACTACCACCCTTAAAAGGAATCTCGTCTCGAGATTCAGGAAGGCTAGAGACAACAAGTTGGCTTCAAGACAACTAGGGTACTACCACCCTTAAAAGGTTTCTAACTAGATTGCATCTTGGCTTACTTGGTATCTTGATGTAGCTTCTCTGGACAATTGTTTGCTTAGTGTCGTTGGTTACCACACTTGAAACATGTGACAAGGTGTAAGGTTCCAAACCTTTAATAAGGTAGAGATCCCTATGTTTACAATGCTAGTCCCTGGATCAATAGCTAGCATCCACAGTTAAGATGTAATATCAAGAAACAAAGGTCATAATACAACTTTATAACCAGGAATAAAATAATTCGTTACATCTTACATAGCTCATTTGGCTACCACATTACAATGCAGTAGAATATCTATATAGCATGGAGTCCTTCATCTTCAAAGTGCCACAAGCAATCATGTCGGTTGTAGACTTGTAATCCTATTCAACACACTTCACTAACATCAAACAAACCTGCAACATAATAAGTTGCAGCCACAATGGTCAATACATTTGAATTGTATTGGCAAGTTTCACTACTATGTAGAAATAAGTGGATCCTATCATTACATGCATATTTGGCTAAGTGGGGTTTAGGCTCATTTGCAGAAAGCAATATAGTTTTATCCTATCTTTTCAAAATAGTTTTGATCTTTTGTCAAATCTTTCTGAACTCCTTGGAAAACTCCAAGTGCTTCAAATCCCTTGTTGTCACCATCAAGTTTTAACTTTGAGAAATTGGAATGTCGAGATCTTCCATAGCTTTCGGCCTTAGTTACTCAGAGTTGTACGTAACCGGGGACACGGCTAAGTACTTAGAATTTGATCTTCTGCAGAAGTTGTACACTTTACCCACATGACACAATCTCGTCTTGATGCCACTAGTGGCCGCTGGATAAGTACACACCAAATGGAGTACGGCAGATCGAGAATGTGACAAAGTCTTTCCATAGAAGTCCTCCCAATACACAATGCTAACTTGTCTACCAGGAACCAATGTAAGGATATATTTCCAATACACAATTCTAGTTAACCTAAAGATGCCAATGCAAGGGTCTTCCACTATGTAGTTGACAAAGCCAGAGCCCATTTAGCATGTGGCTGTACACGGAAGCCACTGTACGAGAAACATGTTCAATCTCTAAGTCCCTGGGTGGTTTTCTTCTAGTGCACATACAAAAAGATAGCCATATAAACATGGTTCCCTTTGTTGCCACCTAATCCAAAATTGAGTATCCAATTTCCACCCAGGTGGTTCATTGAGGACTTGTTTTAATATATAAAACATATATTTTTCCAACACTTTATATAATCATATCTTGTATTCCATCCCAAGTCTATAGCAAGGCTAAGCATACTACATCTACAATGTTTTCACTAAGGAAGATATAAGGATATCCTAATAGGATATAGCATAGCATAGAAATATAGTAGTCCTATCATGCATACTACAAAAATCCACTAAGTGTAATAAAAATAGTAGTACATGGATGATAGTGTCACTTGCCTTTTTAGTAGAGAATGATGGTTCACTTCTTGATCTTGCAATTATCACACTCTTCTAACTTCACTACAATTCAATCAAGCAAACACATTTTCAAACCAACATTCAAACAACTTATTACACATAAAATAATAGAAACAAGGCAATGCGTGCAAGCATGCAATAGATTATTTTATTTATAAAAGTGGTTTCTATTAGGCTCTAGATATTTTAAAGCTCAAAGTGGTCAATTACTAAAGTGGTAAAACCATTTGCAAAAGGTTTCATCTCATAAACCAAATATTATGCTAAGGTGATATTTTATGTTGTTGAAAATATCTTTTAGCAAAGCAACTACTTTATATGGTTCATCAAATATGTTCTTAATCTCAAACCTTGGTGTTTAGGGTCAGAAGGTTTGAATCAAAACATTTCCCAAAGGTTTTACTCAAAATTCATTTCTAAACTATAAACAATATTTTTATTTGACTAGAAATGCTCTAATTCTAATATTTATTCCTTAACTTCACATAATACATTTTTAAATCCATAAGTTGGTCCCTATGGTCAGTAGGTTCAAAACAAACCATTTTGCAAAGATTTCATCTCAAAAATATATCTAGAACAATTTTTATATTCAAATTAATCCTACACAAGTTTCTGCAAATTCAACCAATTTTCCAGAAGCAAAACATTAAACAAAGTGCATGGTTGGGTAGGATTTATCTTGCTGATTCCATTGATATAAAATTTGCAAAATTTGGATGTGTAGAACTAAAGTTATGAATTTTACAAGTTTGCAAATCTAATAGATCAAATTTTTCTGTTTTAAACAGACTCTGCCCACGTGGCTTGATTCTCTTGGACGGTACCGCTTCATGCAGATCAGCCTCTCTGGAACGCGGGATTTAAGTGAGATCGTGCGGCACAGAGCACACGATACCCCTTCGCTTATAATCTAATCTCAGCCGTATGATTAAGATCGAACGGGCACTATGCGTCTGACCAAGGTTGAGCGGCACTAGCGGCGGCTGGCGGCGGCGCACGCTCGGGCGGTGATCTTGCCAACGATGCAGGAAGCAAGGGAGAGGGAGGAGTGGCTCACCGTGCTCGCAGAGGTGCGGTGAAGCTCGAGGTGTGGTCTGCTAGTCGAGGGGCGCGCTGGAGCTGCGTGGATTGCTTGCCAGAGTCAATGGCGGCGCCAGGTGTCTCTGGTTGTCATCGGGGGCGAGGCTTGCGAGCGCACTAAGGCAAACGGAGCACATGGTTAGACGCGTACGGAACCAGGGATGATGCGAGCATCATCGATAAGTACCGGGGCGGTCTGCGCTTACCAGGAGAGTTCGCCGGAGAATCGGCAGACGACGGTGGTGCTCGGGTGATGACGAAGCTGACGATTTGTAGCGCGCGCGAGCGAGCTAGAAGTACTGGTAGGTGCGCCTAACGATGGGGAGCAGGCTTGCGTGCAGTGGGAGGCGAGGGGCGGCTGTTCGGTGCCGGAATTTGCTGGAGAAGCTCGCCGGAGCATTGGTGTTGCCGAGATAAATTCGGGCAGCCCTGGTGCGGAGGAGGTGCGGTGAGTGGGGGAAAAGAGAGAGAGAGAGAGAGAGAGAGAGAGAGAGAGAGAGAGAGAGAGAGAGAGAGAAAGAGAGGGCAGGCGCTTATGTACGCATGATCGGGGGCTGTTTAATCACGGAGTTTACTGCGTATTGCGCCGGCAATCAATCGGCAGCAACGGCAGGGGGGGTGTGGTCTTCGCGTGGGTGGAGACGACGAACAGTAAGTGGGTCCTAGTTGTCTACGAGAGCGAGAGAGGTGGGTGGGTCCAAGTCGTCAGCGACGCTGTGGGTGAGCGCATGGGTGAAAAAGAACAGAGGCAGAGGGGTTCCCGGGTGGGCTCTTGCTGGGCCAGGTGCTTTGCTGGGCTGGGTAGGTTTAGTGGGTTGGGTTTGTTTTTTTTTATACAAACTTTTTTTTCTGAATTGATTCCTGTTTTGATTTTCAATCAAATAATTTAAACTCGAATTCAAATCAAACGACCACCAAACTTTGTGTTGATTTAAATTCTGTTTATCAACATTATCCAAGGTCCAAAATAAAATAATTCTTTTATTCTTTTAAGATCTATTAATAATTAAATAAATAGACCTTAGTCTTTAATTCAAATAGGTTTTAATTTATTTTAAAACTCTTTTTGAAATCTAAATAATATCAAAATCTTTTCAGTAGGTTTCATTTGAAAAACAACACTTGGAATTCTTATTTAAAATACTTTAACAAGTTTTAGTGTTGATTTAAAATGGAAAAAGCCTTTACTTAAAATAAAATTGGATATTAATAAATCCTTATTATTTTATTCAAATAATCCTTTACTATTTTATCAAACAAAATATTTTATTTCATTTGCTTGGCCAAGATTTAATTTGGATCTTTAAAATAATCCTTATTTATTATTTCTACTTTGCTTTATAAAACCATATCTTTTTATTTAAAGAACCAAAAATAGTAATTCGAACTATCACAACTTTATTTATTATTTGTTTATCTTTTTAAATCCCTTTAGGATTTTATTTGATAAAAATAGGTTTTGATGTTTCCAATTGGAATCAAAAAGTTTCTTCTCACCCTAAATTTCAACAATTGTTTAATTATTTTTCACATTACAAAATTTGGAAAATTTTGGGATGTGACACAAGGTTGAGGCATTTTCCTACCAAACACTCTTCACATTGGTAGTCAAGTCTTTTCTCCACTAGACACTCATTGGCATAGTGTCCAAGATTGTGACAGTTGAAACAGTGAACTGGTCTGTCACCCTTAGCTTGATGTTTCATCTGTTGAACTATAGGATAGATGTGGCATTGGACAGGGACATGATTAGTTCCTTCACATAGGAAACAGGTGACTTGGGATGTGGGACATTGTCTAGTTGGATGTTTCTCTTCACAATTAGGGCATTGGTACATATGCTCTTTATAAGTGTGTCCTATGTCTCCACATATTTTGCAGACTTGAGTTCCTTCTATAATTTCATCCTTGATATCAGTGTTGTCACAATCTCTTTGGGAAGGGTTGCTTCTCATGTTGATCACCTGATTGGTCATCCTTTGCAACAATTGAGATTGGGATTCCAAGAACTTTAGCATGGCTAGGTCTAACTCAATGTTGTTGGCTAAAAACTGGGTTGTCACTTGATTAAATTGGGCTTGGGTTGCTAGCAATTGGTCTATCATGTGCATCTCCAGGTTGTTGTTACCATCCTTGATATTGGAGTTGTGGTATCTTGGAGAAGTCATCTGCTTGGGTTGGATTGGGATTAGATTAGGCAAAATATTTCTAGAGAAAGAATTATACTCACACACAACAAATCACACAAAGCAATGTACAAGCAATCACAATCATGCATACCACTCAAACAACAAGATTCAAGCATATTTTAGGCAACAAAATATTTTGCTACACCACATAAGTTGGTGTGATCAATAAATTGATTTAAACTAAACACTAGTATGGGGTCCAACTATGGGTATCACTTGAGATCATTCCATTCTTCTTAGTTGATACATCAGGTATAATATCATGGTATCCTTGGAAGAAATTCTTGCATCTTGGTCACCAGGTTCATAGGTGATGATGGTTCCTCCTAAGTTGTGTTTCCTTAGTCTCCAAGTCTTGAGTATTATTCCTATCTCACTTGAAGTCCTTAGTGATGTCCAAGTTCAAGTCCTTTGTGAAACTAAAGTTGAAGTCATTGGTGATGGTGAAGTACTTGCTCATTTTAAAGTTTTTGTCCATCAAGTAGAAATAGGAGAGATGTAGAATCAAAACAAAATGCTGAGGAAAGAGTTTACAAGATTGTTTGTAAATAGGTTAGAACAAATACAACTCCTATTTTTCTAAGGGGTTTTGTCCAATCCAAGGGTTATAATCCTACAGGCAACACATTGCTCTGATACCATTTATAGAGGTCCCAACCTGATAAGGTAGAGATCCATATGTTTACAGTGCTAGTCCCCGGATCGAATAGCTAGCACCCACAGTTTTAGATGTAATATCAAGAAAGAAAGGTCATATTAAAACTTATAACCAGGAATAAAATAATTTCATTACAACTTACATAGCTCATATGGCTATCTTATTACAATGCAGCAGATATATCTATATAGCATGGAGTCCTTCATTTTCATATGCCACGGGCAATCATGTTGGTTGTAGACCTGTAATCCCTAATCAACAACTTCACTAACATCAAATAAACCTGCAACATAATAAGTTACAGCCACAAGGGTCAATACATTTGAATTGTATTGGCAAGTGATATCATATTGATATGGAGAATCTAACATCTACATGAATATTTGGCTAAGTGGAGTTTTGGATGGCCTTTGCATAAAATAAGTTTTTCCTATCCTTTGAAAACAGTTTTTCTCCTTTTCAAAACATTTCATCACACAAGGCACACTGGATACACACCAGGTGCTTACCTTGTTCACCCAACATGTTTTTAAACTTAGAGAAATTGGGATGAGGATATCCATTGCTCAAAATGTCTTTGATGCTCAAAATGTCCATTGCCGGGGACACGGCTAAGTACTTAGGCTTTAACCTCTCGAGAGGTTATGCACTTTTCCCACAATACTCGACATGCATCGAGACAAGACTTTTCAGAAACAATCCCTCAGATCAGCATAGACGCGTTCCATCCTATCATCACTACCACCAACTATATGTTTATCTGAGTTCTTGCAACCTAGTTGGTCAAGGCAGAGCCCATATGTCATGTGGCTGCACTAGAAGCTTCTCAACACAAAACATATCAAATATCTTTGTTCCTGGGTGGCCATCCACAAGTGAGATACACCAGGGTAAACCATAGAAATGGGCCCTAGGTAACCACTCAACAAAAATCCATCCAAGCAATTACCATTCCACCCAGGTGTTTCATTCACATAGGTGTTTCATTAATCAAAAACATAGTCATATACTTTGCATAATATCATAGCATGAATATTCCACCCTTGTATTCTAGTAGCTAGGCTAAGCATACTAGAATAACATGTCTCTTAACATAGGAAGATTCCTACCAATATATATTCTATAGGATCTACTATAGCATAGAAATATACAAAATAGTCCTATCATGCATACTACAAAAAATATCACTAATGCAATATTGAAAAGATACGACTTTTGATGACCAAAGTATCACTTGCCTTTTTAGTAGAGAATCTAGGTACTCTCCTTGATCTTGCAAAGGTCACACTCTTCAATGTTCACTACAATACATTCAAGCAAAGCACACATTCAAAACTAGCACTCAAACAAATAACAAAACAAAACAATAAAAACAAAGAAATGCATGCAAGCATGCAAAAGGTTGTTTTATTGAAAAGTTCTCTCTAACAAGGTTCTAAACATTTCAAAACAACTATTGGTCATTTATAAAAGGGGTAATTTCATTTGAAACCAAATTAGTGAAAATAGGACTTTTAAATCATTTTTGTTTTACTAGAAATGCTTTTATTCAAAGGAATAATTCCTAATGTTAACCAAATTTATTTTTAAAACCAAATATTAGTGTTTATGGTCAGAGATTTCAAAAAAATCCATTTGCAAAAGGTTTCACTCAAAAATCATTTTTAGAACAATTTTTATACTCAAAATAATCCTATTAATGTTTCTGCATAAAAATCTACATTTTCAGAAGAAAATTACCAAACCAGGGACATAGTTGCAAAGTACACATTTTTATGAATCAATTGATATAAAATTTGTAATTTTTGGACATACAAATCAAAAGTTATTGATTTTACAAACTCAAACATCTAATAGATCTGAATTTTAAAACAACAGCCTGGCCACGTGGCGTGTTTTTACTGGTCCATACTGCTTTGGGTGGATCCAGTGTTGCACATCGTTGGATCTAATTAACATCGCATGGATCAGATCGAATGATACCTCTTCGCTAAGTGATTCTATCATATCCACATGATCTAAATCTAACGGTCCAAGATGCTTTGACCCAAGGTGGACGACGCTGGTGACGGTGCGCGGTAGCGGCGCGTCTGGTGGCGGTGGTCCTGCAATTCAGAGGGGTAAGAGGAGGGGAGGAGGGTTCTACCATGGTCACAGGGACGTGGTGATGCTCAAGGTAGTCATGGTTGGCGAAGGGGCGCATGGGGATTCCTCGCAGGAGTCGGGTTCGTCGTCGGGCACGCACGGGCATCATCGGAGGTGAGCCTACAGATCATGCGCGAGTGAATGGCGAGTACCAGAAGAGTCACAAGACGAAGGCGAGCGCGATAGTATGAGCTAGAGGGCAAGGGGCGCATTAGGGTTACCGGAATCGCTTGACGGAGTAGCGGGGGTCGTCGGTGGCGTGCAGGCGATGAAGGAGTCGAGCCTCTGGGGCATGCGTAAGCAAACGAGGCTGCTGGAAGGTGCATGTGACGATGGTGAGCAAGCATGTGTGTTCTAGGGGGCAGGGGTGGTCAGAGTCCGCCGGAATTGGCGCCGGAGCTCGTCGGTGGCCGCGACGGTGCCGGAGCTCGTCGGTGACGATGGTCAATAGCGCTTGTGGGTCATCAAGACTATTTTCTGGCGCCGTTGCCGGTGAGTGAAGCGCTATTGAAGAGTGGAACTGGTAAAGTAAACTTCTACTCTTGGATCCCAACAAGGAGCAAAAGGTGTTGACTAGTGGGAAGGAGCAGGAAATCTCTGTAAATACTTAGCACACGGATTTTTAGGGGTTTTATGATAAAGCAAGGAAATAAAGTGCAAGTAAATAAAACAACAAATAATTGCAGCAAGTGGCCCAATCCTTTCTTAGCAAAGGACAAGCCGGTGGAAATACTAATGTGGACCAAACGTTCTCGAGGACACATGTGAATACTATGAAATGCTTTCGTTTCATATAGCTGATTAATCTTCTTTGGTTTTATAAGTGTTGTGTGGGTGAACCTGTGCTAATGTACCGACCTTACTTGGACTAATACATACTTGTGATTAAAACCCCTGCAGACATCCGTAACTATAGGAAAGTAATTAAGATATAAATCTAACCATAGCCTTAAACTTTGAGATCCTATGCTCCCTTGTGCAAAGGTGCCCTAACAGGGGTTCAGGTTTATGTCACTCTGGCAACCCCACAATTAGTAGCCAAATACACAATGCATTCCCCTAGGCCCATAAATGGTGAAGTATCATGCAGTCGACGTTCACATGACAACACTAGAAGAATCGCAACACAACTTAAATACTAAACCATTGAATAATAACTCAACACAAATTCCCTACTAACAACATGACTTCTCTCATGTCCTCAAGAACTAAATGAACTACTCACGAGACATCATATGGATAAAGATCAGAGATGATATGGTAATGGATAACAATCTGAACATAAACAATAATCCAATGGTTCCACTCACAAGCATCAACTACAATAGTAATCAACACCGATAAAGTTTCCCCTAAGAACTATGCAAGATTCAACACAATTGTTACAGCGGGATGGAGTGGTGATGATGGTGCTCGTGGACATGGTGGTGAGGATGATGATGATGATGATGATGATGATGATCCCGATGAAGTCTAGCTTGATGACGGTGTTGATGGCGACGATCTCCCCTCTCCGAGAAGGAATTTCCCTGGCAGAATCCTGTCTGCCGGAGAGCTCTTTCTTACCACTGAGGCTAGCATGAGATGGAGGACCAAATATGTCCACATGAATTAATTCCAAGATACTCTTTGAGGAAACAATAATTTTCCTCTTGTGGGTGCCCGTGTCATGGGTATCCTCGATGGCTCTGAAGAGGCGCCACTAGAGAAGCTTGAAGCTAAAGATGCGAATCAAAAGAAGATCTCCATCCACAACCTCGACTAGGATGCTTGGGTCCTCAAGGATCAGCAGGTTATGAGCTACCTTGTGAATTCTCTTTCGAATGACATGCTGCCCAACGTTTTTGGCCTTGTTCATGCGAAGGATGTGTGGACTACCCTCACCAGCCTCTACACCACTCAATCCAAAACCAGGGTCTCTACTCTCCGTGGAGCCCTTACCGACACCAAAAAGCTCGACATGACTGCTACTCAGTTTCTCTCCAAGATGAAAGGTTTTGCCTCTAAGCTTGCTGCTGCAGGAAAGCCGATCGATGATGATGAGCTCAAGGACTACATCCTCAATGGCCTTGATGGTACCTTTAATCCTCTTATTGCCTCCATCAACGCCAACCCTGCTACTACTCTCAACGACATGTTCTCTCAGCTTTTTTCCTATGAGTACCATGAAAATATGCTTATCGCCATGGGTCAAAACACTGGTACTTTCACCTCCTCCGTCAATGCTGCCTCTCGTCGCCCTTCTGCTCCCTATGGAGGCGCACCACCCAAGCCACCCATTCTACCTTCCCCTCCCACCTATGATCCACCGCCAACACCCTATACCCCCACGCCAACCATCCCATACCAGCCACCATCCTACAACCATCCACCATATGCCGCACCACCTCAACCACACTACCCTCATCCCCCATATACCCCATCTACCTACAACTATCCACCACATCCCTACCAACCTCCACAACCATAGCGCACCCCTCCTCCACCAACATAGCAGCGTGTGCGCCCTGAACAGGGCCGTCCGGATCATTTCCCAAAGGGGGGCGCGACAAGAATAAAGGACGTGTTGCCTCTCCTTGGAAGCTGATGACCCACAAGTGTAGGGGATCACAACAGTCTTTGCGGGTAGTATTACCCAATTTATTGATTCGACACAAGGGGAGCCAAAGAATACTTGCAAGCCTTAACAAGTGAGTTGTCAATTCAGCTGTACCTGGAAATAGTTCTTGCTCACAGAATTTTATCAGTAGCAACTGTTTGGTAGTAGCAACAGCAATAGTAACAGTAACAGTAAACAATGGGATTCGAGTGCAGTAGGCATAGGGATGGATGGACGGGCGTTGCATGGACAAGTCTAAACATGTAAATTCAAGATCTAGGGCATTGCAGATAAATAATAACAAGCATCCAAGTACTAAACAATCCTAGGCATGTGCTCCATATATAGTCATACGTGCTCGCAATGAGAACGTGCACAACATCTTTTGTCCAGCCAGCCTGTGGCAGCGGGGCCTCTAGGGAACTACTGGCAATTAAGGTGCTCCTTTTAATAGAGCACTGGAGCAAAGCATTAACACTCCGTGAACACATGTGATCCTCACACCACAGCCATCCCCTCAGGTTGTCCCAATTATTGTCACTTCGGGGCCTTTGGATCCGGACAATGATATGTGTACACAACTTGCAGATAATACCACAAACAATAATATCATAATGATTCAATAATAAGTTCAGATCTGAGATCATGGCACTCGGGCCCTAGTGACAAGCATTAAGCACAACAAGTTGCAACAAAGTCAAATAGTACTAATAGATATACTAGGCAGTATACCCTAACAGATCTTATTCGATTACATGATAGAACTCATCCAATCCCTACCATCCCCAAGCCTACAGCGGGGGATTACTCACTCATGGATGAGGAAAACATCGATGGTTGATGGAGAAGTGTTGGTGATGACGATGGCGATGATCCTCTCCAAATTCCCCGTCCTGGCAGGGTGCCAGAACGGAGTTTCTGGATCCGAATCTTGGTTTCTGGTGGCGGCGGTGGAGCGGAACTCTTTCTGGAAAACTATTGATCCCCCCTGTTTTTAGGTCGAGAGGCAACTTATAGGCGGAGAGGGAGGCCGAGGGGGTGCCTGGGGTGGCTGCAGCCCCCCTTGGCGCGGCCAGAGGTGGGCCCGTGCCTGGCAGGGGTGTGGGCCCCCAGGCCCCTTCTCCGTCTTGTCTTCTAACTCCGTGGGTCTTCTGGTGAAATATAATTTTTGGTATATTTTCCAGGATTTTTCCTGATAGTTGATTTTCTGCACAAAAACTAGACACCAAGGTAATTCTGCTGAAAACAGCGTCAGTCCATGTTAGTTGTATCCAAATCACACAAGTTTAGAGGAGAAACAATAGCAAAAGTGTTCGGCAAAGTAGATACGTTTTGGACGTATCAACTCCCCCCAAGCTTAGCTTATTGCTTGTCCTCAAGCAATTTAGTTGAAAATTGAGTGCGATAAAAGAACTTTCACGAACACATTTGCTTCATATGATGTATATATTCTCAGCATAGTAGTATATGCTTTAATCATTCATAATAATAAGTATGCAACTAAGTCTACTCAATAGTCATTGCAAGCTACAAAGAGAAACCAATTCAATAATAATAAGTAGCATGAAACATAAACATAAGCAACATGGCAATGCTCATAGTAAGGTATGATAGAGTGGTATCTCGCTTGCCTTTGTTTGTAGAGCAAAATAAAAATGCCAAGGCACCTCTGAAGTTCAGGTGAAGACTGGAAGTAAAGATATCAGAGATACAAGCATCAAAGTCATGACATAATTAACCAAGTTTTGGAACAAACACAAGAATGACAACTATGCTCTTAAGAAGGTGCTCATAGAATAAATGGTGACTCAACAAGGGAGTGAAAATGGTTTTGAAAAGTTTGAAATGCTTCCTAATGCTGAAAGGAAGGTACTCATTAGCTTTGAGCTCTCATTTCCCCTATCATAGACATCTTCATGTGGTTAAGGTGAAAGTGAGGTCCAATCTGAGTTATATGCTTGACAGACCATAAACTGGAAATCCCAAGTACCTTGAGTACGAGGGCCGCTCCGCATGCTACTCAACTTTGGTTACCTGCAAGTTCTTGTCATTGTTCATACATGCATATCATAGAGAACCTCCAACGGGGTACCCCTTGCACATGATACAGGAGCTATCTGATCAAAATGACAAGGCAAGAAGACAATGAGCATCTCAGCGATCTTTTTATTTACTATATGCATAGCTTTTTATTGAGGATGCTTCACAAAATGCTCATTATGGTGATGCTGCAAGTTTCCACCATGATTAGGCATGGCTTAGGCTAATGGGAATCAGCGCTAAGGTTATGAACTTATAATCATGGAATCGACTCAATCATCAGATTATAAGTTCATTCCATACCGGACCAGACCGTGCACATTCTTATTATGAGAAGGGGGTCATTCGAGCCTATGGAAATAGGATACTCTGTTTACATAGAAATTCCTACGTCCTTACATTCTATTTAGGATTAGGAATAGGTGTAATCAGACCTGCTTTTGACATATCTATTCTATCCTATTCTTAGTTAGCGGCCCAGACGTTTCTCTAACACAATGTATAGACTCCATGAACTCACAAGCTCCCCTTTTATTCACATCGTCACAAATCCGTAAACAAAAGAGCAAAGTATCAACTGGATAGGATATTCAAAAAGTGTTGAAAGCGTTCCTCGTGACAGCACGGTTCTGCTGACTCCCAGCATATAACTTTCATGGACATGTCATAATGCTTCAGGATTATTAAGTGCAAGGAATAAAGTGTGCCATCAAGTTCGTGAGAGCTTTACTAACTAACTTTCTCAAAACAGACAAACATTTTATTTAGAAGAAAACAAGGCATATAGAATATGCACTGAAATAGCAACAGATGCTAATAGGTACGTATGGTGGACACTGTTGGCAATATTCGTTTTGAGGAGTTGGAAGCACAGGTAGAGCTCATACTCAGTGCAAGTGAAGGCTAGAAATAGAGAGGGTGCGACAAACGAGAGAGCAATAACTTTCATAATCATGCTTACAACAAAACAGGACTAATTATGGCAAGAAAGTGATACAAGAACTCTGAGGCAAAATAAATCATCGAGGCTTACTGACTATTGTTTAGTCATATGCATGCGTGAGCATGTGCCAAGTCGATTCACAAGAAAATTTCAGAGGAGGATACCACAATATCATACCAAAATATGAATAAAACAATGCAAGCAAACATTCATATGACATGCTACAAACTATTAGCAAGCTGGAACTAATCACAGACAAGCAAGAAGTACTAAGCATCCATCAGTAACATACACATTACAATGAACAGACTAAGTTGCTCACCGTGATGAGTATAGAGTTCGTTACCAGCCTCTTACCACTCCTCAAGTTGTCTTAATCTTTATTATTGCCCTTTACTTATGTGACTTGAATAATAACATGAAACCAAAATCCACTAAGGACGGCTGAACCTTGCAAAGAACTCACAAAACCAGAGAAGAACAAAAAATATTTTTGGTGTTTTAAATTTTTTTAAACAAGCAAACAAAGCAAAAACAAACAAAGCAAAAGAAAACCAAAAACAAAAACTAAGACGCTCCAAGAACAACACAACTGTGCATGAAAACGAAGTGTCTAGAAAGACCTAAGATTTTTATTGATGAAGAAGGGGATGCCTTGGGCACCCCCAAGCTTTGATGCTTGTACCCCTTGAATATTTCTTGGGGTGAAACGGGGTGGCTCCCCCCAAGCTTGAGCTTTTGTCCATTCTTCATCTCATTACATCATTCTTTCCTTACACCTGAAAATTTTCATTCATACAAAACTTCACACAATCTTCATTAGCAACATTAGTGCATTCAAAAGATGATAGACCTTTGGGGTTTAGTTTTACAACAGAAAAACTTTCACTAAAGACACAATATGCTGTAACAATTCCCTCAAAAATCTCAATTTCCCAAAAAGAACCCGAAAAGGAATCAATAAGAAGCAAATGTAAATAATGGCAGAAATCTGTCAAAACAGACCAGCAGGTAGAACCCGATATTTTTGAAGACATTCTGTTGCTCAAATCAAAACGTGTTGAACTAACGAAAGTTATCTAACATACTAGGGGATTTATTCATAAATTTTAAGCTCAATAACTTACAGATACTCCTCACGAATTTTTATGGTGGAGGACAGAAATCTGATTCGGGACAGCAACTCCCCAAATCTTACTTCTCTCTCATTAGAGGTCATTCTTGGCACAAAAAGCAAACAAAAAGGATAAGGAGAGGTCATTACTGAAGTAATAACTTCCAATACTCAACAAAACTATTGGGTTACCTCCCAAGAAGTACTTTTCTTTAACGCCTTTAAGTTAGGCACAACGAAGAGCAAAGATTGAAAAGGAGAAAAGTAAAACAAAGCAAGTATAACCATAGTGAAAACATTATTTTGTTCATTAAAATCCTTTTGTTAACAAGGTTGATCAAGTCTTGTTACCAAAACAATCTTATATGAAACAAAACTTTGTATTACACAAAGTGAATATGTTACCTCATACTTGATAGCAATGGTCCCAATCGTAATAGTTTCAAATTTTTCTTGTGGAATGGGACAATATATTTCTCCAACCTTGATGCTCTCAATATTTTCAATAGAATTCAAGCAATATCTCTTAGCAACCTTCTTGGGGAAATAGACAGTATTATCTTTGTCATTAATATTGAATGTTACTTTCCCGTGATTGCAATTAATAATAGCACCTACAGTATTAAGAAAAGGTCTCCCAAGAATAATAGACATATTATCATCTTCAGGCATCTCAAGCACAACAAAATCAGTCAGAACCAAGCAATTATGAGCCACTTGAACAGGAACATCCTCACATATACCAACAGGAATAGTAGTTGACTTATCAGCCATTTGCAAAGATATATCAGTCGGTATCAACTTTTCTAGCTGGAGTCTCTTGTAGAGAGAAAAAGGCATAACACTAACTCCGGCTCCCAAATCACATAAAGCAGTTCTAACATAATTATTCTTAATAGAGCAAGGAATAGTTGGTATACCTAGATCACCAAGTTTCTTTGGAACATTACCATTGAAGAAATAATTAGCAAGCAAGGTAGAAATCTCCTCGTTAGGAATCTTCCTTTTATTAGAGACAATATCCTTCATATACATTGAATAAGGAGGTAGTGTAATAGCATCATTCAAAGGAATTTGCAAAAATAAAGGTTTCATCCACTCACAAAACTTGTTTTAGTGTCCTTCCTCCTTTGACTTGTGTTTCTTACCTGGAAAAGGCATAGGTTTCTGCACCCAAGGTTCTCTCTCACTACCATCTTTCGTAGCAATAAAATCTTCCTTTGTGTACCTAGTGTTCTTACTGTGCTTCTCAGGTTCTTCCTCACCTTCCTCCTTATCAGGAGCATCATTATTACCAATACCACTCTCAGTTTCAGCATCAGAGATAGATATACTATTAGGATCTACAGCAGGTTCAAGTGGTTCCTCAACTACCTTATGTTTCTTTTTCTTTCTCTTACGAGGACTACCACTAATTTCACCTTGTTGAGAATCCTGCTCAATTCTTTTAGGGTGTCCTTCAGAATATAAAGGATCTTGAGTAGCTATACCACTCCTAGTTCTAATTCCATAAGCATGTTTATCTCCTGATGCATTAACTAGCATATCCTTGTGTACTTTAGCAAGTTGATCAAGTTCGGTTTGAACCATTTGAATGTGTTTACAAAGCATTTTAATATCATTAGAAGTTCTTTCCACAATATCTTTCAACTCATTGATAGCTCTAGAGTTTTCCAATAAATGATTCTGAACTTGTTTATTAAAATTACCTTGTTTAACAATAAAAATGTCAAGTTCCTCTAAGCATTGATCAGGAGGCTTACCATAAGGAATATCTCCTTCATCAAAGTGTTGGAGAGAGTGTACCTCAATAGTAGCTGAGTGGGGAATTGGCTTACATGATTCTTCTATAGGAGGTAGATTCTTCACATCTTCAGCTCTAATACCTTTCTCATTTAGACACTTCTTAGCTTCCTTCATCACTTCATCATTTAATGCAATAACTCCTCTCTTATTTGGTGTTGGTATTGGATCTCGTTCAGGCACAACTGGTACAGGAGTAATAGGCTCAGGTGCATTTAGCTCAGTTGAAGTCCTATCATCAAAATTCTTGCTTATCTTAGCCATCAATTCTTCAGCATTTGTAGGAGTTCTTTTCCTGAAAACACAATCAGCAAAGATATCTAGGTATATCCTAGAATCATCAGTTAGTCCATTATAATAAATATCAAGAAGCTCATTCTTAGGTAATGGACATCCAGGATGTGCATGAATCAAGGCACATAATCTTGTCCATGACTCATGCAATTTCTCTTCTTCTCCCTGTTTAAAATCAAAAAGTCTCTGCAAAGCAGCATGTCTAGCACTGGGAGGAAAATATTTCTGGAAGAAAGAAGCAATCAAGCAATCTAGGCTATCAATCGAACCAGGAGTAATCTATTAAACCAAACCCTAGCTTCTCCTTTTAGTGAAAAAGGGAAAACACCAAGAGAGAAAGATCTCTCCGACAGACAGATTTCTGCTGGGGGAATTCCTTCCCGGAGAGGGAAGACCGTCGCCATCAACACCATCATCAATCTAGGCTTCATCGGGATCATCATCGTCATCATCCACACCATCATCTCCACCAGCACCATCATCACCACTCCGTCCCGCTGTAACAATTGTGTTGGATATTGCTTTAGTTCTTAGGGGAAACTTTCTCGGTGTTGATTACTATTGTAGTTGATGCTTCTGAGTGGAACCATTGGATTATTGTTTATGTTCAGATTGTTATCCATTACCATATCATCTTTGATCTTGATCCATATGATGTCTCATGAGTAGTTCATTTAGTTCTTGAGGACATGAGAGAAGTCATGTTGTTAGTAGGGAATTTGTGTTGAGTTATTATTCAATGGTTTAGTATTTAAGTTGTGTTGCTATTCTTCTAGTGGTGTCATGTGAACATCGACTACATGATACTTCACCATTTATGGGCCTAGGGGAATGCATTGTGTATTTGGCTACTAATTGTGGGGTTGCCGGAGTGGCAGAAACCTGAACCCCCGTTAGGGCACCTTTGCACAAGGGAGCATAGGATCTCAAAGTTTAAGGCTATGGTTAGATTTATATCTTAATTACTTTCCTATAGTTACGGATGTCTGAAGGGGTTTTAATCACAACTATGTATTAGTCCATGTAAGGTCGGTACATTAGCGCAGGTTCACCCACACACCACTTACAACACCAGCGAAGAGTACTCAACTATTTGAAGTGAAAGCACTTGACAGAATTCCCATGTGTCCTCAAGAATGTTTGTTCATTATAAGTATTTCCACCTAATTATCCTTTGCTAAGAAAGGATTGGGGCACTTGCTCTGTTTGTTCGTTGTCTTTATTACTTGCGCTTTGTTTTGTTGTCTTATCAGAAAAGCACTAAAATCCGTTTGTTTAGTATTCACAGGGATTTTCTACTCCATACCACTGTTCAGCACCTTCCGCTCCTCATTGGGATCGACACTCCTATTTATGAAAAATACTATGATACACCCCCTATACTTGTGGGTTATCACTAGACTAGCCATATTAGCATCTAGGAAAGGACCTAATGAACCACTCGCATTAAGCACAGTAGAAGTAACATCATGAGCATCAAAAGTTGTTTCAGATTTAGCAGTAGTAGCAGTGTGTGTAGCATGAGTATGTGGTGGTGGTGTGACAAGCTTACTTATAACAGACGGTGAATCAAGACCAACAGAGGTGTTTAGGACTATACATCTTCTTGTAGTGGATGGTAAAATAGGGAACTTTCCATCACGAGACTTACCCATGATGAAAGGAGTAGGAGTGAACAATAGTAGATCAAGTGAACTTACAAATAAAGCTATGCTCCCCGGAAACGGCGCCAGAAAATATTCTTGATGACCCACAAGTGTAGGGGATCACAACAGTCTTCGTGGGTAGTATTACCCAATTTATTGATTCGACACAAGGGGAGCCAAAGAATACTTGTAAGCCTTAACAACTGAGTTGTCAATTCAGCTGCACTTGGAAATAGTTCTTGCTCATAGAAGTTTATCAGTAGCAACAGTTTGGTAGTAGCAACAGCAAAGCATCAGCAACAGCAATAGTGAAATAGGAGCAATAGTAACAGTAACAGCAAACAGTGGGATTCGAGTGCGGTAGGCATAGGGATGGATGGACGGGCATTGCATGGACAAGTCTAAACATGTAACTTCAAGATCTAGGGCATTGCAGATAAATAATAAGCATCCAAGTACTAAACAGTCCTAGACATGTGCTCCCTATATAGTCATACGTGCTCACAATGAGAACTTGCACAACATCTTCTCTCCAGCCAGCCCGTGGCAGCGGGGCCTCTAGGGAACTACTGGCAATTAAAGTGCTCCTTTTAATAGAGCACTGGAGCAAAGCATTAACACTCCGTTAACACATGTGATCCTCACACCACAGCCATCCCCTCAGGTTGTCCCAATTATTGTCACTTCGGGGCCTTTGGATCTAGACAATGATATGTGTACACAACTTGCAGATAAGACCACAAACAATACTATCATAATAATTTAATAATAAGTTCAGATCTGAGATCATGGCACTCGGGCCCTAGTGACAAGCATTAAGCACAACAAGTTGCAACAAAGTCAAATAGAACTAATAGAGATAGTAGGCACTATGTCCTAACAGATCTTATTCGATTCCATGATAGAACTCATCCAATCCCTACCATCCCCAAGCCTACAGCGGGGGATTACTCACTCATGGATCAGGGAAACATCGATGGTTGATGGAGAGGTGTTGGTGATGACGATGGCGATGATCCTCTCCAAATTCCTCGTCCCGACAGGGTGCCAGAACGGAGTTTCTAGATCCGAATCTTGGATTCTGGTGGCGGCGGCGGAGCAGAACTCTTTCTGAAAAACTATCGAACCACCCATGTTTTTAGGTCGAGAGGCATCTTATAGGCGGATAGGGAGGCCGAGGGGTTGCCTAGGGTGGCTACAACCCCCTAGGCGCGGCTAGAGGTGGGCTCGCACCTGGTAGGGGTGTGGGCCCCCCAGACCCCTTCTCCGTCTCGTCTTCTGGCTCCGTGGGTCTTCTGGTGAAATATAATTTTTGGCATATTTTTCAGGAATTTTCCTGATAGTTGATTTTCTGCACAAAAACTAGACACTAAGGTAATTCTGCTGAAAACGGCGTCAGTTCGTGTTAGTTGTATCCAAATCACATAAGTTTAGAGGAGAAACAATAGCAAATGTGTTCGGGAAAGTAGATATGTTTTGGACGTATCAGAAGCCAGGTGTTTATTGCCAGATTTGTAAGAAAGAAGGTCACCCTGCAAATGAATGTTGGTGGCGTTATGGCGAGGATGATGATGATGATACCCCCAATGATCACAAAAGTGCTTATGGTGTTGACACCAATTGGGTCATTGACATGGGGAGACAAACCAAGTTGCAGGTCAGCTGAACAAGCTCCAGGTCCATGATGCATATCCAGGCCATGATCAAATTCACAATGATAGTGGTCAAGATATGGAAATCGCTAATATTGGTCATTCAGTTTTGCACACCCCTAATAATTCTCTTCAACTTCATAATATATTACATGTTCCTAGTTCTTCCATGAATCTAGTTTCTGCTCATAAGCTTACTTTAGACAATAATGCCTTTATTGAAATTCACCCTTTCTTTTTCTTGAGTAAGGACAAGGCCACGTAGCAAATAATGTTTAGAGGTCCATATCGAGGTGGTCTCTATCCTCTTGTTCATGTGTCAACGGGTTCCTCCAAGCATGCTTTGGTCAGCGTCAAGCCTTCTTCCTCTACATGGCATCGTCATCTAGGACATCCTTCATCGTTTATTGTCCAACAAATTCTCAGGAAAAAAATCTTCCTTATACCTTAGAAATAAACTCTTAAATATGTGATCCATGCCAACAGGCTAAGAGTCACCAGCTCCCCTATCATGTTTCCACTAGTGTATCCAATCCTCCTTTGGAACAAGTTTTTCTGATGTTTGGGGTCCTGCTCCCTTGTCTTTAGGCAAACATGCATATTATGTAAGCTTCATCGATGATTTTAGTAAATTTACATGGATTTATCTTCTCAAGAAGTGTTCTGAGTTTTATCAAGTGTTTCTAAATTTTCAATAATTTGTTGAGCGCAAGTTTGCTAAAAAGATCATCACCATGCAAACTGATTGGGGTGGTGAATATGAAAAACTTAATGGTTTATTCCAAAAGGTGGGTATTACTCATCATGTTTCATGTCCTCATGCTCACTAACAAAATGGTTCTGCTGAACGAAAACACCGTCACATTGTTGAAGTTGGTATTGCCTTACTTGCCAATGCTTCTATGCCATTAATATATTGGGATGATGCCTTTCTAACATCCACCTTTATCATCAATCTCACTCCCGACAAAGTTAACAACTTTGAGACTCCTACAGAACGACTTATTCACACCGAACCTGACTATGATTCTCTTCGTGTTTTTGGTTGTGCCTGTTGGCCAAATTTGCGCCCATACAATAAGCACAACCTTTCTTTTTCCTCCAAAAGATGTGTGTTTCTTGGATATAGCCCATTACACAAAGGGGTCAAGTGTATTGATGTTACCACCGGTCGTGTTTATATTTCTCGAGATGTTGTCTTTGATGAAAACATTTTCTTCCTTTGCTTCCCTACATCCAAGCGCTGTTTGTCGTCTTCGAGAGGAAATTCTTCTTTTGTCTCCAGAAAATCTATCACCAGTTGATACAAATAGGGGTGTGCACACTAATGAACATTATTTGCCGATTGTACCTATGATTGTTTCTTCACAGGCTACTGCTGGTCCTACTTCCTCCAATTCTGCTAAAGAAACTAGATCAAATTCTGAGCAAAATACAACCTCAAACACATGCAATATGGAGACAGAAGAAACAAACGCTACAGGACAAGAAAATGCTAGTTTTCATGTTTATTCTGGGTGCAGATCCTCCTCAGATCGGACGTCCCCTGACAAAGATGCGACGCCACCAGCCCGTTGCGAGCCGCTCCAGTCGCAAATCGCCACGTCGCTGTCGCCTTCCGTCCACGTGACTGCGCGTGAAGAATCTCACGCGGGATCGCCGCCTCGGTCCCCGGCCCGGTCTTCATCAATCACACGCCACGACGAGGATAGCGCTGCGCGGCAAGACGCAGGCCAGGACAGCGACGCGGTCCAGGACACTCGGTCCCCATCTGTTGCATGTCATGTTGCGGAAAGTGACGCGAGACAGAGAACGGGCCAGAGCAGCGACACGATACAGGGCAAAGGGCGGGGCACAGGCCCGGGCAGCGACGACTCCATGTCGTTCTCTTCCTCTGCTGTGTCTCCCGCCCACAATGACAGTAACAACAGCACACCTGGATCTTCTGTGCCAGATGCTGCTACAGCTCCTCCTGCTGCTGGACCGCGCACTCGCCTGCAGAAAGGTATTAAAAACCCGAAAATTCGTACTGATGGTACTATTCGATGGGCTTTGTTAACATCTATAGGAGAACCAGAAAATTTACATGAGGCTCTCTCTGATGAAAATTGGAGACATGCTATGAAAGATGAGTATGATTCTCTTATGTCTAATAAGACGTGGCATCTTGTTCCTCCAAGCTCTAAAAGAAATCTCATTGATTGCAAGTGGATTTACCGTATTAAGAAAAATGTCGATGGTACAATTGACAGGTATAAAGCTCGTCTTGTTGCAAAAGGATTCAAACAACAGTATGATATAGATTATGATGATACTTTCAGTCCATTTGTCAAATTTGCCACTAATAGATTTGTTCTATCAATATCTGTCACACAAGGTTGGAGTCTAAGGTAGCTAGATGTCAAGAACGTGTTCTTACATGGTGTTCTAGAAGAGGAGGTTTACATGAAACAACCAACTGGTTTTGAGTCTTCCGCTACTCCAAATTATATTTGCAAACTTGATAAAGCTCTTTATGGACTGAAACAGGCACCTCGAGCTTGGTATTCTTGGTTGAGTAATAAGCTTCATACACTTGGGTTCATACCGTCCAAGGCAAACACCTCTCTTTTTCTCTTTGATCGTGGAGGTATTCAGATATTTCTTCTTATATATGTTGATGATATTATTGTCACCAGTTCTTCTAATGATACAATCACAACCCTTCTTAAGAACCTCAGTCGTGAGTTTGCTCTCAAAGATCTTGGTGATCTTCATTATTTTCCGGGTCTTGAGGTTCACAAACAATCTAATGGTCTACTGTTGAATCAAGAGAAATATGCTACAGATATTCTGAAACGTGTTGGTATGCAAGATTTTTCATCATCCCCTACACCCTTGTCTACCAATGACACATTATCATTGCATGATGGTACTTTACTTGGTTCTAAGGACAGTACTCGTTACAGGAGCATTGTAAGTGCTCTTCAGTACCTGACTTTGACACGACCAGACTATATTTTTCTGTTAGCAAGGTACGTCAGTTTCTTCATGCACCTACAACAACTCATTGGACAGCAGTTAAACGAATATTGAGGTATATTCATGGCACACGTACAGTTGGACTAACCTTTAGTAAGTCCAATTCCACACTCCTTACTGCCTTTTCAGATGTAGATTGGGCAGGTGATTTTGATGATAGGCGCTCTACAGGAGGTTTTGCCATTTTCTTTGGTCCTAATCTCATATCATGGGGTGCTAGAAAACAGTCATGCTCCAGCACCAAAGCTGAGTACAAAGCACTTGCTAATGCTACTGCTGAGTTGATTTGGCTTGAGGCTTTAATTCGAGAATTGGGTGTCTCTCTTCTCGAAAAACCTTGTCTATGATGTGACAATCTTGGTGCTACTTTCCATTCTGCTAATCCCGTGTTTCATGCTTGTACCAAGCATATTGAGATTGACTTTTGTTTTGTTCGGGAACGAGTTGCTAGTAAACAACTTGAGGTCAGATTTATCTCCAACAAGGATCATATTGCAGATGTTTTTACAAAGACATTGTGTTCTAAGAAGCTCGATGAATTCAAGCGTAATCTAAAGCTTTCCGAGATTTAGATTAAGGGGTGTATTGGAGTTGTATTTTTCCTGTAGACAACCGGTATGGAGTAGTACTCCATCCGGACTCGTATACGCTTGTGTAAGCCACGTAGGGGACTTTTCCCTACTCTTATTAACAAGTATCGATGCCCCCCATGGGGTCACGCATCGTTCTCCCAAACAATCTCGACAACCAACAGTGATTACTGATCTGATTCCCTTCAATAGATGCGGTGATCCAGCATACAATTGCATGTGTAGGACACCATAGTCGTTGACATGACACTCACAGAACACCGTTCCGTAAATATCACATCCCTCAGAGTGGTACAACAGAAACATTGCGGGTCCATATTACAAACATTCACACGTTATTATTATTACAATACCAGAAGTTCAAGACTTCAAAAGATTTCAACTTACAAACTAAAATATAAAGTGTTTCAGCGGAATTTAAAGGTAGCAACTCCGACTAGGAGTTAATCTCAGCAGCTTATTCTATAGATTTCATGCTGCTCGGCTCTATTGGTTACTACTAACTAGGGATACTTAGTTGGACTCGTTATCATCGACACCATAGAGGATTTCGTAATCCACTCATTCAACACCTCTGGACAGGTCAGGCTCCTCGTACAACACATCTTCTTGGCATTCAGTTGCATACATTGGCACGTCTTCGGGATCCTCAGAGTCTAAGCAAGGGATCAAAGGAAAGGATGAGTAACAGCGTTACCCAATAAGATCATTATATGCAAAGTGGGAAGTTTGATGCTCTAACTACCACCTCGAACTATAAGTCCTTGGCACTATGTAGTTTTTATAAATATTTATTCAAAGATTGATTTTATTATAAAAATCTATGATCGTCAGCCTTTATAGGTTGAACAGAACTTTCATGGAGTTCCTTTCCTGCCGCGTTCGTAGCTCCTTCCCGGAACAGGGAGTAACAAGTTACAATTTTTACACTCTGCAGAGGTGCGTTACTTTACCCATGAGAGATCAACTCCTTGTTGCACAATCGGGCGTACTTTCCCGTCCACAATTCCATGATGTGGGGCCCAGTAGTTGGTCCAAGCCAATCACTGCCCCCTTCGCGACCTTGCATGCCTCCTTGGTGTACACCATGCCCACATAATAAATTACGGCAATGGTTTGGACAAACAGTTAGATGCCAGAACTATCGTGGGACGATGAGGGTTCCCACCCATATGCTGCATATCCTCTACGAATTACCAATTAATATGCATGTTACGAGGATAACAGCCATGACATGCATATCCGGCTTCATGCGAGAGGAGGAAGATAAAGCTGACTTCTCTGTCCCATTCCAAATCTCATGGCTAACGCGTAATATACGGCGCTAGAATCACTAATGTTAGGGGTTATTAAGTCCCTAATTTTTGAAAATATAACACTAGGTTCTATTGCTCCATTGTATCATCACTTAGGATGATATCTAAGATTTCTTTATTTGTGAAAATAATATTTTCTTTCTTTAGAGTAGATATGATCACACACAATTTGCAAATACTTTGATAAAGACTCTTCAAAGGATATGAGCAAGTGATGAACTTGCCTTGTGATTGCAAGGTAGTGAAGTCTGATGCTTGCACTGGACCTTGAGCTTCTATGTCTACAAAAACATCATTATTGCCCAGTAAGGACAATATTTAAAGAAGCAAAATGATTATGCAAAGTAATGTAATGCATCATTTAACTTGATATGCTTTCTCCCCATTATTAATAGAATTCTTTTTAATAATAAAGGATTTATAAATATTAATTTTTAATATTTATAATAGAATATTGTATTCTTTTATTTTATTTGACTTTTATTGATTTAATAATTCTTTTAAGAATTATCACTTAGATATCAAAAATTGTTATTAAAGATTTGTTTAGGATTTTTCTAAAATACTACAATATTAATATATAATAGATACCAAGCCGCGGACCCTCCCTTGGTGAGGTGTGGTGCCCGTGTACTGATGTGGCCACCGTCGTGGCTGGTGCAGGTTGCAGCTCCCTCTAGGGTGCTCCCTGTGCCGCCGCGGGCTCGTCGGCCATTCTGCTTCCTCTTCAATTCGTCAGCGAGGATCCTGGTGAGTTATGTCTTCGTGGATCCTAGTTCATCTTATCACCTTGGATTCCTTTGTGTTTATCTAGTGGCCAGTTATAGTTTGTGCTTGTATTGCTACTGGGATTCATCTCTGGTGCTTGTAAGATGCTCCTATGATCTAGTTATGCTGTTTAATGGGGATTTGGGTGCTCTGCACCTCAGTGTTATTGGCCACCCCCATTTGATTGTGTGATGTTGTTGTTGATTTGTGACTAAGGTTGGATTAAATGCTAGGGTTGCATAGTATTGCCTCTGGTAGGTACTCTGGTGAATTGATGTGTTTATCTGTTGTCGGTATCTTGATACTGGCAATGATCTAGTCAGTGAGAATTTACTGACTTAGTTATTGTTGGCTTGCCAGATTATGCTTGGTCTGAATTTTATTCAATAGAATCTAATGATTCTTTGATCATGAATAAATAATTAGGATATGATCTCTGTATCTAATTCCAGGTAGATGATTTGATAGATGATTTGTGTAGATTGGACTATTTGATTGTGTTTGTGATAAGGTCAGTGTTTATGAAACCTTCTTAAGAGGGTACATAAGTAGATCTTGTTACTAACTATACTTATAGTCATTTTTGGGACTTGATGGATGTTGATAGATAAGTTGGGAAACTTATTGTTTGATCTAGCCAATGATGCTGGTCTAAGGCTCTAGGAACTAAGTTCCTATGTTGTTGTTATTTTCCAAATTGGTTAAGACATCAACTGCTTACTAGATCTTAGATCCTAGTTGGTTAATATATATGGTTTTGTTTGTGGCTTATAAAACCTGAGGTGCTACTCCTTCTTGGAGATGTGCCTAGATTTTGTATGAACAAATGATAGAATATAGAGGTTGCCTTTGGTAACACCAATTCTGTGAGGCTGGTCTGAGAATTTGGTGTTTTGAAAAGAGTTTGATCTTGATATTTATGTTTAAAACCTCAAGGATAGCTTCACCCCACTTGGGTGATTATTGAGAGGTTGTCTTATGCATCAGCATATATATTTTGCTTGGATAAGATAAACAGATCACATGGTTGTTTATGATGCTCACCACAAAATCTATGCTGGTGATGGCTTGATGTGCTGGTGGTGTTGCTGGTCTGATCAAGTCCTTCTCCTCTTGATGCTGTTCTTGTGTTCCCTTGATGCTTGTGCTTGGCCTTGAGGAACTCTGCTCCTCCTATCTCCTGTGAGCTTGGTGTAACACCCTCAGAATCGGACCTATGCAAGTTTGAGCAAAATTCGCCAAACCCGCATAGAAACGATTCAAAGGTGCCCACCAGGCACTTTCGTGCGGGTGGAAAACGAAGTAATAACATTACACAACAGTCCTCGATGGGACCCACAGAACAGATATATATACGACACGACTCCATGAGTCAAGAATACAGATATACGGTACAAAGATCCAAATCACCTTGAAAAGATGGAGCGTCCGACTACGGACAAGATGCAAATGGGGCTAAGAGCCCTGATGAATAACCAATGGCGTCCATAACCCTGCCCAGGCCAAGCCGGAAGGGTAACCCTGCTAACGACGTCGATCTCAAAACCTGCTTAAACAAAAGGGGTGCCGACAAAGGGCAAAGGAAAAAGAGGAGCGTCAGTACTGAGGCCAGTACACGGCGAGACTAGAATTCGGCGGTCCTCGCCTACATAGGTATGGTGGACTGAAGCGGCAGCGGCAGCTGTAACACCCTCAGAATCGGACCTATGCAAATTTGGGCAAAATTCACCAAACCCGCATAGAAACGATTCAAAGGTGCCCACCAGGCACTTTCGTGCGGGTGGAAAACGAAGTAATAACATTACACAACAGTCCTCGATGGGACCCACAGAACGGATATATAAGCGACTCCATGAGTCAAGAATACAGATATATTATACAAGATCCAAATCACCTTTAAAACGATGGGGCGTCCGACTACGGACAAGATGCAAATGGGGCTAAGAGCCCTGAAGAATAACCAATGGCGTCCATAACCCTGCCCAGGCCAAGCCGGAAGGGTAACCCTGCTAACGGCGACGATCTCAGAACCTGCTTAACAAAAGGGGTGCCGACAAAGGGCAAAGCAGAAAAACAAAGAAGGAGCGTCAGTACTGAGGCCAGTACACGGCGAGGCTAGAATTCGGCGGTCCTCGCCTACATAGGTATGGTGGACTGAGCGGCGGCGGCAGCATGCACTAAACAATCTATAGAGACTCGATACAACTGGCGGTTATCAGAGGGGGTAAGAATGACCTATCCGGATCCAACCTGAAACTAACACCAAACAAACCCATCCTGGTGTTTCCCCCTCGAAACCAAACGAGGAAGTCAACCGAGGAACTCACGCGGTTGGCAGTTTTACTTATTTAGTAGTAGTTGCGGCACTTACTAGTCAGGTTTAGATAATCGTCCTGATATAATAAGCAGTGGGCACTTTTAATTAATCATTCCGTTGTAGTTGCAACAATTACTAATCAGATACAGATAGCATGAGATAAACCCAAAACCCAGCAGTTGTTGGTACTTTTATTCAGCCATTCCGTTGTAGTTGCAGTACTTACTAGTCAGGTACAATTGTCGCAAGCGACAATCCAAACAAGCAATTGTGGGCAGTATTAATTAGCCATTCCATTATAGTGAAGCTGATTACTAGTCATTATAAATCAAATTTATAGCAGTAAACTTTAGTTATGCTTGTCTATGATCGAGAAACTGTGCTCCAAGTCGTCCATATCCGCGGACACGGCTTTCAGAAAGTTTTACCCGGCCGGGGTGCACCAATAGCAACACACACTCGATCAACCTCGGAAAAACCAAATCAAAACCCAACGAGGCTTTCACGACAAAGCAATCACAAGATTCAGAAATATTTCAGGGGGCCACCCCTTAAGTAGAACCCGCAACGGAGTAGGCAAGCTCCGAGACGGCCTCAAGGTCTGCGACAATGGCTGTGAGCGACTGGGAACCCCAAACGGGGCTTGTCGACACCGCGTAATCACTCCGCTTCCAAAACAGTACAGTGTGCAGTACCTCGCACAATCGTAAATAAAGCAGTAAAGCATGGCATAAGTACAGGATAGTAATAAAACCTCAAACTAGTTTGTGGCCCCAAGAAATAAGACGGAATCAAGCTCTGGCTAGGGGGGTCCCATATACCTCCCGGATGTGGATAGCGCGATAAATCAAGGAACAGGAATCAAGTACTCGGGGTCTTACGGGACACAAGTGGGCGTTCGGAAACCAAATATTATCTATCACCCACCGATGCCTCTGCTTATTCCATTTTAGTTGTTAAACAGGAATTAAAGTGACGATAAGTAAAACTATGATTATCTCCAACATCAACATGCGTCAATACATCAACAACTGTGGCATTTGACAACACGCAACATTACTTGAGCAAGCGACTACGACGCGCAAGTCCAACTATCTACCAAACAACAGGTAATAGGATGTGTCCAAGGCAATATGAGGCTGCAGGGAATATCACGGGTACGGAAAACTAGAGCATCGCAACACAGATAGCAATAGATCAACAGGAGGGAAGTAAATACTATAAAAGTAAGATAGGTAGAAAGGGGAGAGATGCTCGCCTGAAAACATGCCGAAGGGTTTGTCCGAAGATCGGGGCGAAGCTCACATCAACTCAACGACCTTATCCGCGAAGAAGCAAAATCACTAGAAGAAACACCGGATGCGATATTTAATAAATCGGCAGAAGATCGGCATGATGCATGTATGATGCATGGCATGGCAAGGGTGCGATGCAATTAGGTCATATTAAGCGGAACCGGGGTTCCGACAATTAGTTAGGTGGTTCAAGTTATTTAGGTACCCCGCAATTTAAATGTTGTTTAGCAAGGCAAAATAAGATACCGGTTCGCTATACAAATTTAAATGAGGCCGATATGAGACTAGAATTGCCCGCATATGGGCCCCATATTTAATTATGAGGTGAATCGGCATAAGGCCCCCAAACCATATGATTATGCATGCAAGTATGACAATTTAATATGCACAGTTGATATTATGTTATAAAATAGGGTTCGAGGAAAAGGGGTCACACATCAGAGGGGGCTCGACGATCTTGGGTTCCGGGGTTCGGGGTTGGTCTCGGGGTCCAGGGTTCGACGGTCTGGGGGTCCAGGGTTTGATGGGATCGACGAGGTTCGACGGAAGCGTCCTCGGATTCCGGGGTAGTGGATCTTGTCGCATCCGCGGCCTTCGGGTACGGGATCGTCTCCGGGTTCGGGGTTCCCGGCGTTCCATGAAGGAGTACTTGGCCTGGCGTCGGGGCATCGGTACCGTCCTGGTTGCTGTTGTTCTTGTCGTTGCGACGCTCTTGTCGGGTCCGCGCCATCGAGGCGGTCTTGGCGAGGGAAGAAGCACTTGGCGTCCTGCATCGATGTTCTTATCGTCCGGGTTCTCGGGCAGCGCATCCGAGAGGGCGTACTTGTCGTCAGGGTCTTGGTGTCCGGGGTAGATCTTGGCGTGGCCTTCGGGTCCGGGGAGGAGTACTTGTCGTTTCCGGTGAAGAGCTTGGGGTGCCACCTGGATCATCGGGGACGACTTGGGCTCGACACCGGGGTCGGTCTTGGTTATCGGGTCCACGTGGAAGAACTTGGCGGCCCCGGAGTTCTCCAAATCCGTGACGCGTCCATGGGACGATCTTGGTGCTCCTAGGGTCTTGGCGAGGGGGACTCAGGGTTCGCGGGGCCGGACTTGTCGACTGCGGGCTCGCGGACGGGGAGCAGGCGCTCGCGGCGGGACCGGCGGGCTGCTGCAGAAGGCGGAGGCGAGCAGACGACGTGGGGCGCACGCGGCGGCTCGCGAGGCGGGGCTTGGCGGAGCTCGCCGGCGACGAGGCTGGCGGCGGCGGACGAGGTCGTGCGCAGACGGGGCCGGCGGGGCTTGCAGAGCTGGCGGGGCCGGTGCGGAGGCGGACGGCGGACGGCGGCGCTTGGGCCGGGCGACACGCGGGTCTGGGCCGGGTCGCGGCGGCGCGCTCGCAGGAAGAGGTCCGCTGGGCGGAGCTCGCTCGCTGGGTCGGGGCCGACGCGGGACTGGCGGCCGGCGGCGGGCTGTGCGCGGGGAGGGGCGCAGGCGTCGCGCAGGCGGCGGGGCCGGAGAGACCTGGCGGCGCGGCGGAGCAGGCGACGGGGTCGGCGGCCGGGGATGCTGCGGGGGCGGCCGCGCGCGGAGCGCTGTGCTGGGAGGAGCAGGCTTGGCGGGCGGTCGAGCTGCGAGGGGGCGACCGGCGCCAGGGCGGTGCTCGCGCGGCTCGGAGGGTGCACGCTCGCCGGCGGCGAGCAGGGCGCGGGGCAGGCGGCTCCGGCGGGCGGCGGACGGAGCGAGCAACGGCGAGGTCGGGGCTCGCCGGCGCGGCTCGGAGGCGAGGAGAGGGGGTGGAGGCGGTGCCAGGCGCTGCGGGCGCGGTTTGAGGGGTAGCAGCCGCGGGCGGCTCGGTGGGTGCCTGAGGGCGACGGCGGACGAGGGCGCCGTGCGGGAGGAGGTAGGAGAGAAGGGGAGAGGAGGAAGAGGACACGCGCGTGGGGGAGGGAGGCTGTGGCCAGGGCGCGCGCGGGGCCCACGCGGCAGGGAATGGGGTGGCCGCATGCGCGCTGCGTGCGTGGGGGAGGGGTAGATTTCTGGGTAGACTTAGGATTTATCTGGGGCTGGATGGGTGAGGTGGCAAGTGGGTAGGAAAAGGGTGAGAGGGTGAGGTGGCGGACTGCGGTTGGTGGGTAGGATAGAATTTGGTGGGACTAGGATTTAGGGTTGGGCAGGTTGGCCGATTATTATTCCTGGGGTGGTCGATCGGGTCAATCGGCCCGTTCGACTGCCCCTAAATAAAATAATTTAAATTTTTTATTTATTCTAATTGGGCCGTTTGCAACCCGATAGCGACAAACAAAATAACTCCGGAGACCCGGGTTTTGGCGTTTGAATAAAAGACGGGGCGTTTTAGAAAACAAAACGGGCTTTGCGAAAATAGTTTGGCAAACAATGCATGACGATGACGATGCAATGCACAAATTCAACGCGATTTTCTAGTAGTGGTTTTGCGGGATGCCACAATTCGACACCACTAACAAGGGATCTCGCCCTCGAGATCCGCCTCATGGTACCGGAAGGAAAGGTCGGCGATCTGCGTCTTCTCGCTTCGTGTAGATCCTCGCGACACCACTAACAAGAGGTCGTTGTCCGTGATCGTCGAGGGAACACTCCGGAAACAAAAGGTCGAAGGTAGAGGCATCAACAAACAAAGCCACCTCGAGCTTCGATGGAAAGAGGGAACCGATGCATTCTCGTCCACTTCGGTGTACAAAAGCGAATAGAAGGGGTAGTCGGCATGGGGGCCAATCCATCACGCACCCAAACTATTACTCCGCACAATCAGTGGAAAAGAGCGCAACCATTCTCGGAAACAGACTGAAGATCTCGACGAGCGAGGCTCGGAAAACAAAGGAGGGATGCAGACTCTGCATCGGATCTGGCATAGAGGATGTCGTCGCGTCGGAAAACACCGGGTAGCACAAACAAGAAACCAAGAATGGTAACACCGCAGACGGAGGATTCTTCGGATAGCATGCAGACTGGATGTAGCAACACCGTTTTCAAAAGAGGAGGCGAAACCCTGAAGGTACGACGGAAACCCAACCACGAGAAATCCTGGACTCGAAGAACAGATAAGAGAGCAGATTCAAAACACGTCGAGATAAGAGGGGATCAGCAGAGGGGTAAGGAGCAAAACCAGGCCTAATCAGAACTATCCAACCGATTTTCAAAAATAGTTTTGACACTCTACTTCGGCCGTTAGCTAGGTTATCCTACAGGCTGGACTTGTGGGGTATCGTAACTGCTGAGCTCTGATACCACTCTGTAACACCCTCAGAATCGGACCTATGCAAATTTGGGCAAAATTCACCAAACCCGCATAGAAACGATTCAAAGGTGCCCACCAGGCACTTTCGTGCGGGTGGAAAACGAAGTAATAACATTACACAACAGTCCTCGATGGGACCCACAGAACGGATATATAAGCGACTCCATGAGTCAAGAATACAGATATATTATACAAGATCCAAATCACCTTTAAAACGATGGGGCGTTCGACTACGGACAAGATGCAAATGGGGCTAAGAGCCCTGAAGAATAACCAATGGCGTCCATAACCCTGCCCAGGCCAAGCCGGAAGGGTAACCCTGCTAACGGCGACGATCTCAGAACCTGCTTAACAAAAGGGGTGCCGACAAAGGGCAAAGCAGAAAAACAAAGAAGGAGCGTCAGTACTGAGGCCAGTACACGGCGAGGCTAGAATTCGGCGGTCCTCGCCTACATAGGTATGGTGGACTGAGCGGCGGCGGCAGCATGCACTAAACAATCTATAGAGACTCGATACAACTGGCGGTTATCAGAGGGGTAAGAATGACCTATCCGGATCCAACCTGAAACTAACACCAAACAAACCCATCCTGGTGTTTCCCCCTCGAAACCAAACGAGGAAGTCAACCGAGGAACTCACGCGGTTGGCAGTTTTACTTATTTAGTAGTAGTTGCGGCACTTACTAGTCAGGTTTAGATAATCGTCCTGATATAATAAGCAGTGGGCACTTTTAATTAATCATTCCGTTGTAGTTGCAACAATTACTAATCAGATACAGATAGCATGAGATAAACCCAAAACCCAGCAGTTGTTGGTACTTTTATTCAGCCATTCCGTTGTAGTTGCAGTACTTACTAGTCAGGTACAATTGTCGCAAGCGACAATCCAAACAAGCAATTGTGGGCAGTATTAATTAGCCATTCCATTATAGTGAAGCTGATTACTAGTCATTATAAATCAAATTTATAGCAGTAAACTTTAGTTATGCTTGTCTATGATCGAGAAACTGTGCTCCAAGTCGTCCATATCCGCGGACACGGCTTTCAGAAAGTTTTACCCGGCCGGGGTGCACCAATAGCAACACACACTCGATCAACCTCGGAAAAACCAAATCAAAACCCAACGAGGCTTTCACGACAAAGCAATCACAAGATTCAGAAATATTTCAGGGGGCCACCCCTTAAGTAGAACCCGCAACGGAGTAGGCAAGCTCCGAGACGGCCTCAAGGTCTGCGACAATGGCTGTGAGCGACTGGGAACCCCAAACGGGGCTTGTCGACACCGCGTAATCACTCCGCTTCCAAAACAGTACAGTGTGCAGTACCTCGCACAATCGTAAATAAAGCAGTAAAGCATGGCATAAGTACAGGATAGTAATAAAACCTCAAACTAGTTTGTGGCCCCAAGAAATAAGACGGAATCAAGCTCTGGCTAGGGGGGTCCCATATACCTCCCGGATGTGGATAGCGCGATAAATCAAGGAACAGGAATCAAGTACTCGGGGTCTTACGGGACACAAGTGGGCGTTCGGAAACCAAATATTATCTATCACCCACCGATGCCTCTGCTTATTCCATTTTAGTTGTTAAACAGGAATTAAAGTGACGATAAGTAAAACTATGATTATCTCCAACATCAACATGCGTCAATACATCAACAACTGTGGCATTTGACAACACGCAACATTACTTGAGCAAGCGACTACGACGCGCAAGTCCAACTATCTACCAAACAACAGGTAATAGGATGTGTCCAAGGCAATATGAGGCTGCAGGGAATATCACGGGTACGGAAAACTAGAGCATCGCAACACAGATAGCAATAGATCAACAGGAGGGAAGTAAATACTATAAAAGTAAGATAGGTAGAAAGGGGAGAGATGCTCGCCTGAAAACATGCCGAAGGGTTTGTCCGAAGATCGGGGCGAAGCTCACATCAACTCAACGACCTTATCCGCGAAGAAGCAAAATCACTAGAAGAAACACCGGATGCGATATTTAATAAATCGGCAGAAGATCGGCATGATGCATGGCATGGCAAGGGTGCGATGCAATTAGGTCATATTAAGCGGAACCGGGGTTCCGACAATTAGTTAGGTGGTTCAAGTTATTTAGGTACCCCGCAATTTAAATGTTGTTTAGCAAGGCAAAATAAGATACCGGTTCGCTATACAAATTTAAATGAGGCCGATATGAGACTAGAATTGCCCGCATATGGGCCCCATATTTAATTATGAGGTGAATCGGCATAAGGCCCCCAAACCATATGATTATGCATGCAAGTATGACAATTTAATATGCACAGTTGATATTATGTTATAAAATAGGGTTCGAGGAAAAGGGGTCACACATCAGAGGGGGCTCGACGATCTTGGGTTCCGGGGTTCGGGGTTGGTCTCGGGGTCCAGGGTTCGACGGTCTGGGGGTCCAGGGTTCGATGGGATCGACGAGGTTCGACGGAAGCGTCCTCGGATTCCGGGGTAGTGGATCTTGTCGCATCCGCGGCCTTCGGGTACGGGATCGTCTCCGGGTTCGGGGTTCCCGGCGTTCCATGAAGGAGTACTTGGCCTGGCGTCGGGGCATCGGTACCGTCCTGGTTGCTGTTGTTCTTGTCGTTGCGACGCTCTTGTCGGGTCCGCGCCATCGAGGCGGTCTTGGCGAGGGAAGAAGCACTTGGCGTCCTGCATCGATGTTCTTATCGTCCGGGTTCTCGGGCAGCGCATCCGAGAGGGCGTACTTGTCGTCAGGGTCTTGGTGTCCGGGGTAGATCTTGGCGTGGCCTTCGGGTCCGGGGAGGAGTACTTGTCGTTTCCGGTGAAGAGCTTGGGGTGCCACCTGGATCATCGGGGACGACTTGGGCTCGACACCGGGGTCGGTCTTGGTTATCGGGTCCACGTGGAAGAACTTGGCGGCCCCGGAGTTCTCCAAATCCGTGACGCGTCCATGGGACGATCTTGGTGCTCCTAGGGTCTTGGCGAGGGGGACTCAGGGTTCGCGGGGCCGGACTTGTCGACTGCGGGCTCGCGGACGGGGAGCAGGCGCTCGCGGCGGGACCGGCGGGCTGCTGCAGAAGGCGGAGGCGAGCAGACGACGTGGGGCGCACGCGGCGGCTCGCGAGGCGGGGCTTGGCGGAGCTCGCCGGCGACGAGGCTGGCGGCGGCGGACGAGGTCGTGCGCAGACGGGGCCGGCGGGGCTTGCAGAGCTGGCGGGGCCGGTGCGGAGGCGGACGGCGGACGGCGGCGCTTGGGCCGGGCGACACGCGGGTCTGGGCCGGGTCGCGGCGGCGCGCTCGCGGGAAGAGGTCCGCTGGGCGGAGCTCGCTCGCTGGGTCGGGGCCGACGCGGGACTGGCGGCCGGCGGCGGGCTGTGCGCGGGGAGGGGCGCAGGCGTCGCGCAGGCGGCGGGGCCGGAGAGACCTGGCGGCGCGGCGGAGCAGGCGACGGGGTCGGCGGCCGGGGATGCTGCGGGGGCGGCCGCGCGCGGAGCGCTGTGCTGGGAGGAGCAGGCTTGGCGGGCGGTCGAGCTGCGAGGGGGCGACCGGCGCCAGGGCGGTGCTCGCGCGGCTCGGAGGGTGCACGCTCGCCGGCGGCGAGCAGGGCGCGGGGCAGGCGGCTCCGGCGGGCGGCGGACGGAGCGAGCAACGGCGAGGTCGGGGCTCGCCGGCGCGGCTCGGAGGCGAGGAGAGGGGGTGGAGGCGGTGCCAGGCGCTGCGGGCGCGGTTTGAGGGGTAGCAGCCGCGGGCGGCTCGGTGGGTGCCTGAGGGCGACGGCGGACGAGGGCGCCGTGCGGGAGGAGGTAGGAGAGAAGGGGAGAGGAGGAAGAGGACACGCGCGTGGGGGAGGGAGGCTGTGGCCAGGGCGCGCGCGGGGCCCACGCGGCAGGGAATGGGGTGGCCGCATGCGCGCTGCGTGCGTGGGGGAGGGGTAGATTTCTGGGTAGACTTAGGATTTATCTGGGGCTGGATGGGTGAGGTGGCAAGTGGGTAGGAAAAGGGTGAGAGGGTGAGGTGGCGGACTGCGGTTGGTGGGTAGGATAGAATTTGGTGGGACTAGGATTTAGGGTTGGGCAGGTTGGCCGATTATTATTCCTGGGGTGGTCGATCGGGTCAATCGGCCCGTTCGACTGCCCCTAAATAAAATAATTTAAATTTTTTATTTATTCTAATTGGGCCGTTTGCAACCCGATAGCGACAAACAAAATAACTCCGGAGACCCGGGTTTTGGCGTTTGAATAAAAGACGGGGCGTTTTAGAAAACAAAACGGGCTTTGCGAAAATAGTTTGGCAAACAATGCATGACGATGACGATGCAATGCACAAATTCAACGCGATTTTCTAGTAGTGGTTTTGCGGGATGCCACAGCAGCATGCACTAAACAACCTATAGAGACTCGATACAACTGGCGGCTATCAGAGAGGGGTAAGAAAGACCTATTCGGATCCAACCTGATGCTAACACTCAAACAATCCCATCCTGGTATTCCCCCTCGAGACCATCGAGGAAGTCAACCGAGGAACTCACACAGTTGGCAGTTTTATTTATTCAGTTATCGTTGCAGCAATTACTAGTCAGGTATAGATAATCGTCCTGATAAAATAAGCAGTGGGCCGTTTTAGTAAACCATTCCGTTGTAGTTGCAACAATTACTAATCAGATACAGATAACATGAGTTAAACCCAAAAACCCAGCAGTGGTTGGTACTTTTATTCAGCCATTTCGTTGTAGTTGCCATACTTACTAGTCAGGTACAATGGTCGCAAGCGACACTCAAAACAAGCAATTGTGGGCAGTATTATTTAGCCATTCCATTATAGTGAAGCTGATTACTAGTCATTATAAAGTCAAATTTATAGCAATAAACTTTAGTTATGCTTGTCTATGGTCGAGATACTGTGCTCCAAGTCGTCCATAACCGCGGACATGGCTTTCAGAAAGTTTTAACCCGGCCGGGGTGCACAAATAGCAACACACACACGATCAACCTCGGAAAAACCAAATCAAAACCCAACGAGGTCTTCACGACAGAGCAATCACAAGATTCAGAAATATTTCAGGGGGCCACCCCTTAAGTAGAACCCGCAACGAAGTAAGCTAGCTCCGAGACGGACTCAAGGTTTGGGTGGACGGCTGTGAGCGACTGGGAACCCGAAAGTGTGGCTGGGCTTGTCGACACCGCGTAAACGTGTCCCGATCCTAAACAGTACAGTGTGCTATCTGTCGCACAATTTAACTAAAGCAGTAAAGCATGGCATAAGTACAGGATCGTAAATAAAACCTCAAACTAGTTTGTGGCCCCAAGAAATAAGACGGAATCAAGCTCTGGCTAAGGGGGGCCCATACTCCCCATATGTGGATAGCGCGATAAATCAAGTAACAGGTATCAAGTACTCGGGGTCCTACGGGACACAAGTGGGCGTTCGGAAACCAAATGTTTTCTATCACCCACCGATGCCTCTGCTTAATTCAATTTTAGTTGTTAAACATGAATTAAAGTGAACGAAAGTAAAGCCATGATCATCTCCAACATCAACATGCGGCAATTCATCAACAACTGTGGCACTTGACAACACGCAACAGCACTAGAGCAAGCGACTACGACGCGCAAGTCCAACTATCTACCAAACATCAGGTAATAGGATGTGTCCAAGGCAATATAGGGCTGCACGGTATATCACAGGTACGGAAACTAAAGCATCGCAACACAGATAGCAATAGATCAATAGGAGGGAAAAAAATACTATAAAAGTAAGATAGGTAGAAAGGGGGGAGATGCTCGCCTGAAAACATTGTTGAAGGGTTCAACCGAAGATCGGGGCGAAGCTCACATCAACTCAACGGCCTTATCCGCGAAGAACCAAAACACTAGAAGAAGCACCGGATGTAGTATTTAATACAACGGCAGAAGATCGGCATGATGCATGTATGATGTATGGCATGGCAAAGATGCGATGCGATTAGGTCATATTAAGTGGAACCGGGGTCCCGACAATTAATTAAATGGTTCGAGTTATTTAGAACCCCCGCAATTAAATGTTGTTTTAACATGGCAAGAGATAGTACCGGGTTCGCTACACCAATTTAAATGAAGCCAATATGAGACTAGATTGGCCCGCATATGGGCCCCATGTTTAATTATTAGGTGAATCGGCATAAGGCCCCCAAACCACATGATATGCATGCGAGATGACAATTCAATATGCAACAAGTTGTTATTATGTTATAAAATAGGGTTCCGGGAAGGGGTTCACACATTAGGGTTCTCGACGGTCTTGGTGTTCTGGGTTCGGGGTTGGTCTCAGGTCCAGGGTTCGATGGATCGGTCTCGACGGGATCGTCCTCGAGCAACGGGGCAGATCTGGTAGCATCCGGGTTCTCAGCGTCCGGAAAGGAGTACTTGTCGCATCGGTGGCCGTCGGGTCGAAGAACTTGACACTCCAGGGTTCGATCTTGGCGTCCGAGGGTTCCTCCGGGTCCGTGGGGCGTCCGAGAAGGAGACCTTGGCGTGCGGATTCGGGATCGGTCTTCGGGGTGGAGAACTTTACGTCCGTGTAGACGATCTTGTCGGATCCTTGCCGAAGGTCATGGCGCTTCGGATCGTCTTCGGCTCGGGGCCTCAGGGTCTCAGGACTCGCTTCCGTGTGGTAGAACTTGGGTTACCGGCGTCATCGGGTTGCACCTCGCACATAGGTCGACGAAGCACGTGACGACGCAGACCTTGGCGACAAAAGGGCAGCGGGGCTCTTGGGGGTTCGGGACGTCGGGATCCATGAAGAACTTGGTGTTCCAACTCGGCTTCGGGAAAGGAGAGCTTGGCAGCGATGTGTGCATAGCATCAGGCGTCCTTGTCAGCATCAGAGGCGAAGGTAGCTGATGTGATGTCCTCAACACCACCCCTTAACACGATCAAACACACAGATATGTTGACAGGCAGCACACGCCGGGGTAGCAGCAGCATCTCACGGAGACCAAACACGCCAGCGGAAGGCAGCGGCCAAGCTCCGACAGCGGGCAGCGAGGCGGCCATAGCGCCAGCAGGGAGGGGGCGAAGGAACTCCAGGTTGAAGGGGCGCTTGGCGATGACGGGGACCATGGTGGCGTCAAAGAGGGGAGGCCGCGCGCGGAGGCCGCAGCGGGGAAGGCGTCTAGCGGCGGCGGACCGGTGGCCTGGGGCGGAGATGCTCGAGGAGGCGCCGCGGAAGGAGCGTGCAGGGCCGCGGTGGCGAGCTCGGGTCGGGAGGCGGCCTGGGCGGCGGGGCGATCGCCGGTGCGGGCCTGGCGAGGCGGCAGAGGAGCGGCCCTGGGGCGGCGCTGCTCAGGTGATGGGCGGAGGAGCGCGGCGAGGGAGGCGGAGGCCGGGTACGCGGCCGGGACGGGGAGGCTCGAGCGCGGCCGGCGGCGCGGGCTTGCGGTGAGCGGAGCGGCCGCGGCGCTCGGGGCAGGTGCGGGAGCGGGGGCCGGCTGCAGCGACGGAGGGCGGCGGTTGACGGCCGGCTGAGCTCGGGAGAGGGGCGGCGGCAGGCGGGGAGGCGAGGGAGGAGCGGCCGAGAGAGGCGATGAGGCGGGCCCGCGGCCAGGGCGCGACGGCGGCGGGTTGGCGAGGCAGGCCGGAGCGGGGCCGCAGGGGGCGCGCTGGGGAGGGAGGGGCGCCGCGCGGTGGAGAAGAGAGCGCGTGGGGAAGAAAGAGAAAGAGAGGGAGGCGCGGGGGCAGGGGGACAGGGGTGGGGCCCAGGGTTGGGGCGCGTGCCCAGGTGGTGGGCCAGGGGGCGGTCGGTGGAGTGGGTTGGCTGCAGCGGCGTGCGTGTGTGCTTGGGTGTGGGGTGTGTGTGTGTGGGCCTGGTTGGTGGGAGAGAGAGGAGGGGGATTAGGTGGCAGCTTCTGGTTGGCTAGGGGGGAGGGTGAGAGTGAGGTGGCAGGAGATGATTGGGTGAGATGAGGTGGAGGGGGGGCTGGGTAGGTAGTTTGGTGAACTTAGGAATTAGGTGGACCGATCTATTTGGACCGATTAATTTCTGGGGTGGTCGTTCGGGTCATTCGGCTCGTTCGACTGCCCCACCCAAAATAAATAAATATTTTATTTGTTTTAAACGGGCCGTGTGCAAACCGATAGCGGCCAAAATACTTAATCCAGAGAACCGGGCTTTGCATTTGAATTAAGATGGGGCGTTTGGAAAACAAATCGGGTTTGCGAAAATAGTCTTTGACAAACAACATATGATGATGACGATGCAATGCACAAATTCAACGCGATTTTCTAGTAGTGGTTTTGCGGGATGCCACACTTGGCCTTCCTATTGACCTGATCCTTTCCCTCCTTATGTCACCATCAGGTGCTATGTGGCTTGATCTGGTGTTGCTGGTTTATTTGGCTCTGGCTAAGCTAGTTGTTCTTGTGTGTGTGAGCAGTGAAGAGATGCACTAGTGCTTCTCCACGGCTGTGCTGAGCAGTTTTGTGTTGTTGGGCTGTTGTTAAGGTGGTGACAGCACACACCATGCAATTTGGTGTGTGTCATGCATGTGTGCTTGCTGTGCAACTTGTGGATATGCTCTGAATTTGAGAGTTACTGTTATCTGGTTACTTTTACCTGGCTGATAAAACTTGCCCCTCCTTGCTGTTATTTGACTTATGGCTTAAAATTATGAAAGACACCTTCTTTCATATTGGTGAAACTTGCCTCTTTTTTATAAGATTACTCAATGATAAACCTTGATCAGTGCACTTCACTGACAAGTCTGAGAGTAATATAATTTTAACCTTAACTTTCTTTATTTTTTTTGTTTGTGTTTGTTTTGCAGGTACCAGACTTGGGAATTCAAGAATTCAGTTTAGGTTTATTTGTAGAATAGTCATATGTAATATTCTTTATTCTTTTGTAATTTTAGTTCTTCCCTTTTGTAATCTTTATTTAATTATTTTGTAATAAAGATTGTACTATTATCAATAAAGACATATTATTATTTATTTATTTATTATTGTAAGAATTGTGGATGATTTTCATAAGTTACAATTTTTTGTAACTTATTTATTGAATGAAAATATAAAATGGAGATTCTTATTCTTAATTACTTTCTTTATATAAAGTTTGAGTTATTATTGGTTAACTCTTAATTGAATCAAATATTCAAAAATTATTCAAAATTCTTTTGAATTATAATTCCAACACTTAAGTTTTAAATTCAAATTTCATTTCCCAAAACACATAAATCCATAAAGATCATATCAAAGTTTATAACAATCATCCTTCAAGACTATATCTATTATCAAAGTATGAAAGAAACCTTGATCACTTTAGGTTTTTATTTGGCGAAAATTTTACCCACATTTTCACAGATGAATGCATGCAACATTCCAAATTGTTAAATCTACCCTTCGTTAGTTCCTAAAGCTGGGATGTTACAATAGATTAGCTGGAACCAAAGAAATGGTAGCAGCTAAAATATTATTAATTCGATCCATTCGAGTATGTGCTTGATGCTGTTCCATACATTCGATCCGACTTTGTTCCATGATTTTCTTTCGATCTACTTTTCATGGACGTCTTCCTCCTTTTCTCAGGATGGTGGATGTGGCCATCGCAAAAGGTGGGGGAGAAGGACCAGAGGAGGCAGAGTGATTGAGGGTTTTTCTATAATTTCATACCCGTTTCTATAATGTTTCAGGAGGTTCCTTGCATGTACAAGTTAAAAATCCTAACATATGAAGACATAATCAGAAAGACACAAAGGCCAATATAGCGAGACAGAAAAGCCCTGAAAAACAGAACAAAAAAGCTCGGAAGCTGAGTTCCCGTTCTGGGATCCGGTCTAAATTGACAATAACGTCAGCCCAAATTGACAACGACGTAGCGACTGAGAAATACCTAAGACGTAGACACTTCCTTTCTTTTACTATAAGACCTCTAAAAACTCTCTTCTTATTAAATAAAAAGGAAAAATATTAAAAAATTAAAATATACAGACGTCTCGCAGGATTATAAGATTCCGATTATAGAAAAGAAGCATGCCAGAACGCAATTTCGTAGACAAAAGAAGAGTGTGAAAAAAGAATGAAAGCAAAAAAAAAATACTCCAAATGTCATATTTACTTTTGTCGCGCTTTCTACGGAAATGAAACAAATGATGTGATTACTGATCTGATTCCCTTCAATAGATTAGCTGGAACCGAAGAAATGGTAGCAGCTAAAATATTATTAATTGGATATCAAGAAACAATTGATGGCATTCCGTGTAAAGATGGTAGTAGTATATTTCGGTGACGATAGTGCAGACGGCATGATCTTTTGGTCCCTTCTGACAGTCTGACTCCCAGAAAAAGAAAGAGATCATATGATTTGTCCACCAAATTAATCCACTCAATTAATCGATAAATTGGAGCCCAAGTATATTTTGTGTGACGATGATTTGTTCTCCAATTAAACCCACCATGATATTAATCAATAAATTGCGGCCCAAGAAACATTTATTCGGAGTACCATTTTTACCATCTTGTCTGTATACAAACACCACCACGCCAGTACGCCACTAACACCCAAAACCATCCTGCTCTGCCCTTTGTCGTTCTAACCACCATCGTTCATCCGCTCGTCTTGTTTGACCGAAGGACGCCATGACGACCGCCGTTGGCATTGGCCGGCTGTCGCGATCAGCCTCTCGCATCGTCGGCAAGGCGGCGAGCGGGTTCCACCTGCTCCGCGTCGAGGCCTACTCGCAGACCAAGACGGTCTCCGCCGGCAAGAACATCAACTCCGGTGATTTCTCCGTCGGCGGGTACTCGTGGCGCGTCAAGTACTACCCCACCGGCCGCGACGTCAGCCAGGCCAACCCAGACTACATCTCCATGTACCTCCAGCTGTGCGGCTACAAGAAGGAAAACCTGCAGGCCCAATACAAGTTCAGCATCCTCGACCAGGCCGGCAACGTCGCGTACGGGCTCCCCGCTCAGGTTGCAGGCGGGGCGGGTTGCGGCTGGCCGCTACAGACCTAAGCGGGACAAGGCCCGCATTGCGGACCCGCACATCTTGCCGCAATAAGCCACTGGAATTAGTGCGGAACACAGCGGCGCCCGCATCTCTGCCCGCGTTATCCCGCTTCGTGTTCTCAGACAGTGAGGACATGCAAAGCAAAATACCTGAGCACATGCAAAATACATCTGCCCGCCATAGTGCGGTGCCCACGACCCACGGAACCTCTCTCGCCGGTCCTTAATTTCCAGGAACATCAGCAGCTGCTGCATGGCCAGGTCCGGCGCCGGGAGTCCCCGCCAAGACGGGCGTCTTCAAGAGCGGGGACGACGACGATGACAGCGAAGAGCAGATAAGTTGCGAACACGAGCGCTTCATCCGCAAGGAGGACCTGGAGAGGCGCGAGGACCTGATCAAGGACGACTGCCTGACTTTCCGGTGCGACGTCGGCGGCTTCACGGAGCTGAAGACCTTGCCTCTGGCTCGCGAGGATAGCAAGGCGGACGACGATGCTGCTGTGGACGACGACGAGTTCGGCTTGAAGCCAGAACACTATGGATATCCTGACCGTCGTCGCCGCCGTCGCCCGGACGACATGGAGTTCGTCCAGTGGTGCTTGGCCCAGAAACGCCTGGGCTGACGATCGGCGGCCATGCACCACCCGAGTCGTATTCTCTATTATTTCTCTTTGATTCGACGGTCGTATCCAAATAATGGTTTGTTAGGACTAAAAGGAGTGGCACCAGTATGTCACTCATTTGATATTGTCCCTCATGAAAACATTTCAATAAGACGAATAAATCTAGGTTTGAGGTCTCTGCGCTATCATTTCTACTTCAGTTATGTCACAATGTTTTACCTTAAAAAAAGATGTTACCCGCAAAAAAAGGAAGTTACCCGATTTTCTTTCACAATTTCTTTACACAAAAGAAAAGATAGGTTAGAAAGTACTGATTTAAATTTGCTAATCACTACCGGAAAAACAATTTTTTCTTAGTGAGGATTTATTTATGGAAACTTACCAAATAGAAATCTTTGCCGAGTGTCTTGAAAAAAAAAACACGGCAAACAGCTCCAACTTGAAAAAGAACCAAAAAAATGCAATGGAAAATGGTGGGTGCGCCTTTTCACCTGAAAGAAGTTGTGAAAGTATATGCGCTTAGTTACAAATGCTTATGGAAATTTTCTCCACGGTCTTGAAATTAGGAAAAAATCTTATTAAAGAATTGTTATATGTTGGTGAAGACTTACATGGGCAAATGTATTTATGACCGTCGTTTTAATTTAGGACAATGCTCGGCGTCCTCCGGGAGATCGGAAATCCCCCGCCTCGAGCGTGCAACATGTGTCCTTTTTCGTTAGGGAAAATACGGACGAGAACGTGATGTATGCCTGTGTCCCACACCGTTAATTCTTCTTTCTCTGGCCTCCATTCTTTTCCTTCCATGCACCAACTAAGGCCTCGATCTCTTCGCCTTGCAGCACCTCTACCGCTGGAGCATCTCCGGCAGGAACGCCGGCGCCATCCCCGTAATATCCTTGCAGCAATGACGGCTTCCGTCGGTAGCAACGCTGGGCGCTGAAGGGAGCATCGCCGTTGCCGTCGTAGCAAATCTACCCGCCATTGGTAGCAACACCCGGCGCCTCCGGTAGCAATGCCGAGAGCCGCGGGGAGCGACGACGGCCGCTGTCAGGAGCAACGACGGCCGCCGTGGGTAGCAACTAGCAACGCCGGGCGCTGCAGGCGGAACATCGACCGTCGTCGGGAGCAACCCTGCCCGCCGTCGGTTGCAAAAACAGGCGCCATCAGTAGCAACACCGGCTGCCGGCGGGAGCAACTCTGCCCGCCGTTGGGAGCAACGTCGGGCACCTTCGGTAGCAACAGTGGCCACCACCTACGTAGCAACCAGGCGCACCGTCGGGAGCAAGTCCAGGCACCGCACGGAGCAACGCCGGACGGCTCAGGGAGCATCGCCGGCCGCTCGGGAGAACGGGGCGGCACTAGCTTTGCGGCGTCGTCGTGTCAGGTGAAGAGAGCAACCGGTGGTGGGCCCCAGTAGAGTCCTGCTCCGTTGTGCGGGAGGCTCGGAAGACCGGCGAGGCAGCAGGGACGGCATCCGGCAAGGTGTCGAAGAATGCCGAGCCTGGAGCGGGGCGATCCGAGAGGAACATGTGGTGGTCTGGTGGAGCGAACAAATAAGGCAGGGATTTTTCTCGTTCGGGGGCTGTGGGCTGGTAGGGCACGGTCCGCAGGATGGAGTCGCATCCAACAGAGACGCACCAGGACGATGCGACGAGTGTTATCGTCCAGGGGAGTGGAATCATTTTCCTTTAATTTATCACATAAGTACTATGGTGTCGATCGGTTTATAATTCTCTCTTTCAAATTAGACTTTCGTCCCGCTATATTAATATAGCAAGCACACGGATACAACATTTTAAACCAAATAAAATGCTACGACAGCATCACAAATATGTCCAAATGAAAAAAGAAATAAAGATAATGATGAATCGATGAAGTAATATAGCAAGCACACGGATACAACAGTTTAAACCAAATAAAATGCTAAGACAGCATCACAAATATGTCCAAATGAAAAAAGAAATAAAGATAATGATGAATCGATGAAGCAATAATGACCAGCAACCGCTGGGTCCTCCAACTTTAACCCACCACGCTTCAAGCACCCCAAACGCCCAGTGCAAGCAACACCTTTAAAAAGGAAAACACGGTCGACACAACTCTCCGGACCAGACTGGTCCTAGGATTTCCCCCCGCGCTTAGAGTACAGTGGTCAGGGATTCCCATGACGCCCTCCAGAAAGGAAAGGTGCCATTCGAGGCGGCACCGCGTCAGGTCAGACTAGCCGACAAGGATTTCTCCTGACACCATCCAAAAAACTCCGGCGCCACGAGGCACCATCACCCAGCTTTGCCACCCACTAGCATGCTCCACGACGATCTTGTAATCACCATGACCCGTATTTAACTGTCTCTCCAACACATAAATGGTTGTGAATTTACGTTGAAATTCTATAAAAATGGAAACAACAACTTTAGTCACGATCTCCATATTTGGTTTACTTGTCGGTCCGAACCAAGGAATCCGTTAGAAATGTTTTGAGAATTTTTTGATAAAGGTGTCATTAATGGAATTACCAATGGGGTGGGTCTTGTTAGTTTTTGTATAGTAAGAAATTAAATATGTAGGAGGAGGACGAACAAAAAATTCTTGTCTTGCACGGTCTAAGTCTAAGGAAATACAAAAATTCATTAAGGTGAAGCAGGTCAGAAACAACGAATCTCTTTATGATAAACAGATCTATTTTGCATATTCTCCATAGGTCCCAATTAGATCTTCTTTCTCCAATCTTGGATTAGGGAAGAAGGAGATATTCACGACTACTAGTGGTTTCATTATGGGGAAGCTCATGACAAATATCCAAATCTAAAATGCAAAGGTCGTCTTATTCAAAACCTCAATCATCACATCCCCTCTCTCGTACTTCACACCTCGGAACGCGCTGAGCAGGGTCGGTCAAATCGTCCGTGGGTACATAAACTGCTTGAATCGAAAGTTATAGATCCCTTTTTAGTAGAAGCAATTCTTTCTTGCAAAGAACCCATTTCTGTACTAAGAGTAGGTTGATAACTCCGTACAAGAAATTTTACTAAATTTGAAAGAAATTGTATTGAGAAGTAATCTCCATCTTCACCTGATGATTGATCATCATGTAGTCTTTCTATTTCAATTTTCTATTAAATCGAAGAAAACCCTAATTTGGGTCTAATATAACTTTACAAGAAATCCGGACTACGGATGATCCTATTACACTCGTAGAAATCCGGACCACTATGTAGCATCTACATCGATAAACCTGATTTTTTTTGTCTTTCCCGAATGCTAAGGAGAAGAGGATTGAGTCAAGAAAAAGCTATTTTATAGTTGTATCAACAATTTGCTTGTGTTGGCCTTTCTATCCTTCTAATCGAATTTAAAATTTGATTCAACAGAAAGCAACTAGAATTTACTTCCTGCATGAAGGGTTCGCAGCATAAAAAACAAAAAAAATCCTACGATGGGAACAACTAAGTACCAAGATCTATCTACTAGATACAAGCAACGGGTGGATATACATTCATAGAATATATACCCTTGAAGAATGAATAGCGTTAACGAGGTTGTACTCGTGGATGATGTAGTCGAACGCTTGCCGATCTCAAGATCGTGATAAAGTCCATATGGTCCAGCCGGTCCAGCACCATCAAGTCCAGCACCGCAAAGCAGTGGTGCATCCATGATCGCACGCACGTCCGGGTACCCCGACAACCTCCGCGCCCTCGCTCCAGCGAAGTAGTGGAAGCAACAAATCCTTCTAAAAAAGCCACCAGAAACATGTATCTCGCTGATTCGAGACCATGGAGAAATTCTAAATGGGGGAGAGAGATCCTTCACGAGGAGGTGTAAGATGAGAGGAGGGAGTGGGTGCCTTTTATAGGGAGAGGGGGGCAGCCTCCTCCCATGGCGTGGCAGCCATGGAGGTGACCCCACCTCTTCCACATTCATGTGGGTGGAGCTCCCACTCACATAAATAGCCACGCACTCAAAATTCCACCCACCTCCATTAAATTTCCACCAAATTTAATGCAATCTCTCATTAAATAAAACTCTTTATTTATTTATTTATTCAGAATTTTGTTAATTACTTGAATTAATAAACATTCACATAAAACCCCTTGCAACATTTCAATTTCACATGCAGAACCATTTTCAGCAATTTCAACCGAAACAGTTCCGGTGTCTAGTGAAATAAATTCCTGCGCTTTCTTTTTCTTTCTCTGACATCTTATTTGCTCCAAATGGTGTCAGCATCCCTTAAGTGTGTCACCCTACGGTTCGCGAATAATGCAGACATGATCGAGACCCCTCTCCGATCAATAATCAGTAGCGTGACCTAAAGATCCGTACTGACTCCCACATATTCAACGATGACTTCTTTGATCGTGTGAACCTTATATACATGTAACTCAATCCCTTTTTCTCGCGATATATTATATGTCCGATATTCGATCATCGGCATCCCCATATCTAGTTTGATCTCATTACCAACATGTACTCTTTTCTTGTTCCCGTGATATAACATTCTAGTGATCAAATCACTTGCTTGCAAGCTAACTAATGTGATATCACCGAGAGGGCCTAGAGTATATTTATCCGTCATTGGGATGGACAAATTCCACTCTTGATCCATGAGCCTCAACATAACACCTTCATAGCAATGAACCCATATTTATAATCACCCTATTACGGTGTGACGTTTGATGTTATCAAGATACTCTTCTGGTGTTAGTGATTGACATGATCTCATGGTCTAAGGACTAAGATTACTTCGTATGATGTTATAGCAATATAAACACAATGACCTTGATCGTCATGCTATACTTCGGATGAATGTTCATCACATCATTCCAATAATGTTGTGACCTCGTATTAACAATATCCAGTCTATGATCAGGAAACCTTTGAACATCTTGTTAATCAACGAGCTAGTTTATAAGAGAGGCATAACTAAGAACTTTCTATTTGTTTATTAAACACACATGTATTAATGTTTCTGTATTAATACAATTATAGCATGCAAAATAATCATTTATCATCAATAAGGAATACGATAATAACCACTTTTATTATTGCCTCTCGGGCATATTCCCTTCGGTCTTCCACTTGCACTAGAGACAATAATCTAGTTTGAAAACTTTGCATATTGAACACATATGGATTTCTGGTATTCCATATATGCGATTTCAAGTGGTTAATATAATCTATGGATCTGACGCTTTCAGGTCCGTGTGCATTTGCATGTCTTTGCGTCTTCGCGCATCACTCATTCTCCAATGAGATGTCATTGTATAAATTTGGTCTTTTGATGAGACCTTTAGTTCCTTGGTGTTAAATCATGTCGATACTATTGTCGTACAATATATCTTTAGTGTTAGCCCTTTGAGAACCACACCTTAGTTTGATAACAAACTACTTGACACAAATGCCCTCCTTTGCTGCTACTATAGCAGTCATATACTTAGCCTTTTGTTGTAGTATCCGTCACAATGTCTTAACTTTGGAATTCATCTAAATCCATCATTGAAACTTTCTTTCCATTTCATTGTGCCACCCATAGTTTTAATTGATATAAACTTAATTTGTATCTTGTGATAAAACTAGTATCATTTTTCAATGAACTGTTTGTCTCTTATACAAATGGAATATATTTTAATTCTTCCAAAAGATTATAAGAATATCCTTACTATTGTCCAATGATCATTTTATGATTCATTCTGGTATATGCTCATAAAACTTAGAGCATAGGACATATCTGGATGTGTACATATCATGGTATCATTGATTAAAACATTCTTGTGATTTCACTCATCAAGTGTCAAAGCACTTGAATCTTGTTTCACTTATCAAGTGTCGATACACTTGAATCTTGATTCAATTCTTTTGCATGCGACAAGATCCTTTTGTCGTCGTTTCTATATTGAACCCCTTCAATATCTCATATATGTACATTTGGCACGAAAATATTAGCGTCACTGTCTATCCATGTAGACATTTATGCTAAATATTCGGGTTTTTCCTAAGTCTTTCATCAAAATAAAATTCTTAACCTTTGTCAATAAAAGATACATCATTTCCAATCAACAAGATGTCCTCCACATATTGTATTAGAAATATGTCTCAGCACTCTTACTTAATTTATTGCAAATACAAGCATTTTCATCGTCTCCTGATAAAAACTTCTTTAACAGTTTCATCACGGTGAAGATTCCAACTCCGTGATGCTTACTTCAACCATTGAAGTTTGTATGCCCTTTTTAGCATCCTTTGAATTAACAAAACCCTTTGGATCATATCATGCGCACGTCCTAGGTAACCATTCTATTAGAAGAACTTTGTTTTGTTTATTCATCTACCATATACCAAATTATATGTAGTGTTGGTACATTAATCCGTCCAGACTAAATATCGCTATAAAAAATCAAATCTTGTCATAGTCAACTCTTTGAACATTGTCGTAAAATACTTTACGACATGTCGACTATTTCATAGATGTGAAATATCCATGTCTATTTATTTATAGATCCAAATACGACCGATAGGTTTTTACACCTTTCCGGAGGGTCTTCCAAGATCAAAAAACTTGATTTCTCGTGTATGGAACTATCACGGATTTTATGGCTTCAAGCCATTTGACGGAGTCAGGGCCCTAATTTGCAACGAGTTGTCAACAATTTTATTATTCTCATTGTGGTTTATGTTCGTAGATAAGAACGGTTCTATCTTCGAAAGCCCTAAGCCACATAAAACATGCAATGGATAAATTAGAGGCGTTTAGTTTAGATTGTTGATGGGCTAGTATCATGATATGGTGATGTTGTAAGTAGAAGGATAAGTTGATACTCTTACAAGACACATAATGTGTAAGTTCCATAGACCTTGGCCTTACACATAGAGGTATGATGGTGATCATACCACGATTCACATGATAGAGATCAAGTGCAAGAACCATATCATTTCACTTATTAACATGTGATGTTTGTTGCATCTTATATTGCTAGTTTGGCATTTTATTAGCATAATAAGATGATCCCTCATTTATATATCAAGATAAAAATGTGTTCTTCCTTAAGTATGCACCGATTATGTTTCGTCGCTCCAAGACATCACGTGATGATCGGGTGTTCTTGGATCCACGATCATATTTCGGGTGTAAGACAGTTACACACGTGAATACTAAGGTTCTTACTTGGCAAGCCTAGCATGTACAGACATGGCCTCGGAACACGGACCGAAAGGTTAAGCATGAGTCATATGGAAGATATGATGCCCATTTGATGCTCGCCTTTGAAGCTACACCGACTCACGTGATGATTGGACTTGGTGTAGTGGATTTGGTTCATGTAATCACCAAAAAGGCATGAGGGATGTCGTTTTTGAGTGGGAGTTCATTTATAATTTGGATTATTAGAACTCAATTTATCATAAATTAAATCAAAGTGAATTTGCATAATTTGTTGTAGTCATTGGCATCCGTTCACCACCTTATGCTTAGTTGTAATTGAGATAATAGAACTATAGAATTCTGGATATTTACTTTACAAACTGGTATCGTATTGTGTTGAATGTCAATATAAAGTTTAAAGTCCTATTGCAAACTTTCAGCAAACTATGCTTACTCCATGAAATTTGATAATTAGTATTAAATCGAGAGTAACAATTCCAGTGTTAGTATCTTAAGTATCATGTTTGCCTCCATGATTCTTGATTTAAATATCGAGATTATCTAGGACCTGAAAGAATTGTTTCAGAAACAATCATGTGTGGCAGATATAACAATATCTGAAACAATGTTTTGGTTGCAATATGATAAAGTATAATATATGTTCTCATATTGGATGATGAGAATTTGCAAAGGTTGGAGATGCTAGACATCCTAATCATCCAAAAGGGTTTTGAAAAGTAATGTTATACTCACGATTCGCCTTTATAAGCTACAGTAGCTTGATCATGAAAGTCGTCATGATAAGGATGAATAGAAGATGTATGTAAAAAGAATATTACATGCTTTGGACTATGTGTCGTCATGATAAGGATGAATAGATCATGAAAGTCGTCATGATAAGGGTTTACTACACTAAAATATTACTAAAGAATGGATTTTGAAAGAATACCGATCATTTGATGATGGTGATCTACTTCAAAGTACAAGTCCAAATGTATTATTATTTGAATATACATGCTTTGGACTATGTGTCATGTATATGGCGCCACTGTTGATGTTGATAGATTCTTTTAAAAAGAAAAAAGGAAATGCTGAAAGAGAATCTATAAAATATATTTGGTAGAAAAGAAAAGATTAGAAATATCCAATTTAGGTATATGGATGATATACATGTTATGGTTGTATTCTTTGCTTGTTAAAAAATGTGGTTCTTGGGTATTAGATACCGAATTGGTTGGTATGAAATTTCATACAGAACGACACAATTTATGAACCACAATGGCCTAAGTAACTAGCAAGAGAATATGTGATGATGTTCATCGAAAACAAACAAACCGTTGTTTGTATTTCTCGTTGACATCAAAGCTTGCCTTCAAGATTTGTTTTAAATAAAAGTTATTTAAATCAGGTATTATGAGAACAAAGATTGTTCAAATAATTACCGTATTCCATATAAGATGGATGATTTATAAATCTAGTTGAAGAAATCACATCCATAAAAACTAATGCTAAAATGTCGCAAGACAAATGATTGGAAGATCACTTACGAAGTGACATCACCGTTTAAATTATATTGGAAATAAAACATGAAGAATCTCCATATTCATGGATTTTTGGAGTCTTTGATTTGATCAAGTGACGCTTGTGAGACTTTCTTCGGGATAATTAAAACTTCGTTCGAAGGCCAAAGAAGAACGAACGACTAAAATATTGGAATTTATACATATCGATGTATGTAGTCCATTATGTGTAGTCGTAAGCGATGGATTTCAACTTCATATGCTTTCTCCGGAAATTTGAGTGAATGTTCACTTAATGGGAAAGAAGTATGAAATATTTGAAAACGTTCAAAGACTTTCAAAGATGAAGTGGAAAATCATTGTAACAAGAAAATAAATGATTTATGATTTTATCATAAGGGATTTATTTGAGTTGCAAGTGTAACGAGAAAATAAATAATTTATGATTTTATCATAAAGGGATTTATTTGAGTTACAAGTTTAGCAAAAACACCTAGATTTGCATCTCCCGAAACTCCATTGTAATATGGAGTATTTGAGATTTGTAATGAAACCTTGTGTGACATGGTTAGATCAAAAGGTGTTATTTATAAAACTGCCATTATGTTAAAAGATTAAAGCTTTAGAGATTACCGCTTTTACACTGAAAAGAGCTCCATCTTGATCTGCTGAAATGACACCTAGTTTGGGGTAAAACCCAAATTGTCCTTTCTTAAATTTTGGTATGCTAAGCATAAGTAAGATGTTTACAACCAAAGTCGGATGAGCATGTATTTGTAGGTTATTTCGAATAAAAAATTGTTTATTCCTCCATAACACCATGGACAAAAGGGTTTGTCGCTTGAAACGTCAAGTTTCTTGAAAAAGGAATTTTTCGTAAAAGTTAAGTGGGAGGACAATAGAACTTCGATAAGGTTAACGAACCTTAGCTAAATGTGCTAAGTTGAGCAGCGCCGGAAATCATTCCGGAGGTAACCATAATGCTCATAGATTATGTGCCTCAAAGGTTGTGGTCACGGAGATCTAAGTTCCTATTGAACCAAGTAGGTCGGATAAACAATCAAATGTTGCGATTTGAGAATAAATCATTATTGTTTGACAATGATGAACTGACAACATGCAAAGATGCGATGATGGGCCCTGACTCCGTCAAATGGCTTGAAGCCACAGAATCCGTGATAGTTCCATACACGAGAAATCAAGTTTTTTGAACTTGGAAGACCCTCCGAAAAGGTGTAAAAAACTATCGGTCGTATTTGGATCTATAAAGAAACAGACATGGATGTTTCACATCTATTAAATAGTCGACATGTCGGTAAATTTTTTACGACAATGTTCAAGGATTTGACTATGACAAGATTTGATCTTTTATAGCGATATTTAGTCTGAATGGATTGAAGTAGCAACCACTACATATAATTTGGTATATGGAAGATGCATAAACAAAAAAAATTCTTCTAATAGAATGGTTACCTAGGACGTGTACAAGGCACGGTCCAAAGGGTTTTGTTAAATTCAAAGGATGATAAAAGGGCATGCAAACTTCAATGGTTGAAGTAAGCATCGCGGAGTTGGAATTTTCATCGTGATGAAAAAGGAGTTTTCATCAGGAGACGATGAAGATGCTTGCATTTGCAAGATATTAAGTGGGAGCGCTGAGACATATTTCTAATACATTATGTGAAGGACATCTTGTTGATTGTAAATGATGTATCTTTTATTGACAAAGGTTAAGGATTTCATTTCGATGAAAGACTTAGGCAAAACCCGAATATTTAGCATGAATGTATACATGGATAGACTGTGACGTTAATATGGTTATGCCAAACATACATATATGAGATATTGAAGGATTTCAGTATAGACACGACAAGAAAAGGTTCTTGTCGCATGGAAAATAATTGAATAAAGATTCAAGTGTATCGACACTTGATAAGTAAAACAATATTCAAGTGCTTTGACACTTGATGAGTGAAATCACAAGAATGTTTTGATCAATCATACCATGATATGTGCACATCCAGATATGTCCTATGCTCTAAGTGTTATGAGCATATACCAAAATGAATCATAAAATGATCATTGGACGATAGTAAGGATATTCTTATGAACTTTTGGAAGAACTAAGAATATATTTGTGTAGAGGTGACAAACAATTACAAATAGTTCATTGTAAAGCGTTACATTGATACTAGTTTTGTCACAAGATACAAATTAAGTTTATCTCAATTTAAAATATGGGTGGCACAATGAAATGGGAAGAAAGTTTCCATGATGGATTTGGATAAACTCCAAAGTTAAGACATTGTGACAGATACTACAACAAAAAGCTAAGTATATGACTGCTATAGTATCAGCAAAGGAGGGCATTTGTGTCAAGTAGTTTGTTATCAAACTAAGGTGTGGTTCGCAATGGGCTAACACTAAAGATATATTGTACGACAATAGTATCGACATGATTTAACCCCAAGGAACTAAAGGTCTCACCAAAATACCAAATTTGTACAATGCCATCTCATTAGAGAATGAGTTATGCGTGGATACGCAAAGACATGCAAATACACACGGAACTGAAAGTGTCAGATCCGAAGATTATGTTAATCACTTGAAATTGCGTATATGGAACACCAGAAAGCCATAGGTGTTCAATATGCAAAGTTTTCAACCTAGATTATTGTCTCTAGTGCAAGTGGGAGACTGAAGGGAATATGCCCGAGAGGCAATAATAGAGTGGTTATTATCATATTCCTTATTTATGATAAATGTTTATTTTACATGCTATAATTGTATTAATACGGAAACACTAATACTGTGTGTTTGATAAACAAAAAGGAAGTTCCTAGTTATGCCTCTCTTATAAACTAGCTCGTTGATTAAAAAGATGATCAAAGGTTTCCTGATAATGGACATTGGATGTTGTTAATAACGAGGTCACAACATTAGTGTAATGGTGTGATGAACATTCATCTGAAGTATAACATTATGATCAAAGTCGTTGAGTTTATATTGCTATAACAACTTGCGAAGTGATCCTAATCCTTAGACCATGAGATCATGTCAATCAGTAACACCGGAAGAGTTTCTTGATGACATCAAACGTCACACCGTAACAGGGTGATTATAAAGATGGGTTTAGAACTACTAAAGTGTTATGTTGAGGCCCATGGATCGAGAGTGGAATTTGTTCATCCCGATGACTGATAGATATGTTCTGGGCCCTCTCGGTGATATCACATTGATTAGCTTGCAAGCAAGTGATTTGATCACTAGAATGTTATATCACGGGAACGAGAAAAGAGTGCATGTTAGTAGCGAGATCAAACTAGGTATGGAGATACCGATGATCGAATCTCGGACATGTAATATATCGCAAAACAAAGGGATTAAGATACTAGCGTAAAAGGTTCTGACAATCACAAGAAAGTCATCATTGAATGTGTGGGAGTTAGTACGGATCTCCAGGTCCCGCTTCTGATTATTGCTCGGAGAGGGGTCTCGATCATGTCCGCATTATTCGCGAACCGTAGAGTCACACACTTAAGACAAACCGACATCCATTTGGAGCAAAAGTTTCATGCCGGAAAGAATAACAAGCGCATAAATTTATTTCACTAGATACCAAAACGGGTTTTAGGGTGAAATTGCAGAAAGTATTTTTGCATGTGAAATGAAATACTATCAAGGGGTTATATGTGAATGTTTGTCATTAAAGTAATTGAAAAAATTCTGAATAAATAAAAGGAGTTTTATTTAATGAGAGTTTGCATTAAATTTGGTGGAAATTTAATGGGAATTTGAGTGGGTTTTTGAGTGGAGGGAATTGAAAGGCATTTGAGTGATTGGAGTATCCACCCACATGAATGTGGAAGAGGTGGGGGCATCCCCCATGGCTGGGCGCCATGCCCCTTGGGTGCCCCCCTCTCCCCTATAAAAGGCTCCCTTCTCATCCTCTCAAAGCACACCTCCTCGTGAAGGATCTCTCGCCCCCTCTAGTATTTATCCCCCATGGTCTCGGATTAGCGAGATACATGTTCCCGGTGGCTTTTAGGCAAGAAAGAGTTGTGCTTACGCTGCATCGCTAGAGCGAGGAGGCGGAGGTTGCTCGGTGCCTAGAACGTGTGTGCGAGCACGGATGCGCTGTTGTTTTGCGGCGCTAGGACTTCCTCTCGATCTTGAGAACGGCAAGAGATCATCTACATAAACCACGAGTTTGGACTCGTTAAGATTTGTCGGTCTTCAAGGGTATGTTCTCTACGGATGTATATCCGCCCGTTGCTTGCATCTAGTAGATAGATCTTGGTACATAGTTGTTCCCTTCATAGGAAATTTTTTGTTTTCTATGCTGCGAACCCTACAGATTGGACTTCAACTCAGCTAAATACACCTGAGCCTATTACTCCTGAACCAATTGTGCCTGAACCAGATCCAATACCAACACCAAAGAAGAGGGGAGTAATTGCATTAAATGATGAAGTGATGAAGGAAGCTAAGAAGTGTCTAAAGAGGAAAGTTATTAGAGCTGAAGATGTGAAGAATCTACCTCCTATAGAAGAATTATGTAAGCCAATTCCCCACTCATCTACTATTGAGCTACACTCTCTCCAACACTTTGATGAAGGTGATATTCCTTATGGTAAGCCTCCTTATCAATGTTTAAAGAAACTTGACATTTTTATTGTTAAGCAAGGTAATTTTAATAAACAAGTTTAGAATCATTTATTGGAAAACTCTAGAGCTATTAATGAGATATTGTGGAAAGAACTTCTAATGATATTAAGATCCTTTGTAAACACTTTCAAATGGTTCAAACCCAACTTGATCAACTTGCTAAGGTACAAAAGGATATGCTAGTTAATGCCTCAGGAGATAAACATGCTTATGGAATTAGAACTATGAGTGGTATAGCTACTCAAGATCCTTTATACCCTAAAGGACACCCTAAAAGAATTGAGCAGGATTCCCAACAAGGTGAAAGTAGTGGTAGTCCTCGTAAGAGAAAGAAAAAGAAACACAAAATAGTTGAGGAACCACTTGAACCTGCCATAGATCCTAATAATATATATGTCTCTAATGCTGAAACTGAGAGTGGTAATGATAAAAATTATGCTCCTGATAAGGAGGAAGGTGAGGAAGAACCTAAGAAGCACACTAAGAACAGTAGGTACACTAAGGAAGACTTTATTTCTAAGAAACATGGTAGTGAGAGAGAACCTTGGGTGCATAAACCTATGCCCTTTCCAGGTAAGAAACACAAGTCAAAGGAGGAATAATACTACAACAAGTTCTATGAGTGGATGAAACCTTTACTTTTGCAAATTCGTTTGACTGATGCTATTCAGTTCCCTCCTTTTTCAAAGTATATGAAGGATATTGTCTCTAATAAAAGGAAGATTCCTAATGAGGAGATTTCTACTCTGCTTGCTAATTATTCCTTTAATGGTAAGGTTCCAAAGAAACTTGGTGATCCAGGTATACCAACTATTCCTTGCTCTATTAAGAATAATTATATTAGAACTGCTTTATGTGATCTGGGAGCTGGAGTTAGTGTTATGTTTTTTCTCTCTACAAGAGACTCCAGCTAGAAAAGTTGATACCAACTGATATATCTTTGCAAATGGCTAATAAGTCAACTACTATTCCTGTTGGTATATGTGAGGATGTTCCTATTCAAGTGGCTCATAATTGCTTGGTTTTAACTGATTTTGTTGTGCTTGAGATGCCTGAAGATGATAATATGTCTATTATTCTTGGGAGACCTTTTCTTAATACTGCAGGTGCTGTCATCAATTGTAATTAAGGAAAAGTAACATTCAATATTAATGACAAAGAGCATACTTTTTATTTCCCCAAGAAGGTTGCTAAGAGCTATTGCCTGAATTCCATTGAAAATATTGAGAGCATCAAAGTTGGAGAAATATATTGTCCCATTCCACAGGAAAATTTTGAAACTATTATGATTGGTACCATTGCTATCAAGTATGAGGTAACATAATCACCTTGTGGAATGCAAAATTTTGTTTCATATAAGATTGTTTTGGTAACAAGACTTGATCAACCTTGTTAACAAAAGGATTTTAATGAACAAAATAATGTTCTCACTGTGGTTATACTTGCTTTCTTTTACTTTTCTCCTTCCTAGTCTTTGCCTTTTCTTTCGCTAGCTTTGGTTTTGTTAGTTGTTTGCTTGTTAGAGTGTCTTAGAGCTTCTGTAGTTTGTCTTTTGGTTTGCTTTTTCTTCTTCTAAAAAACTGTTTCTGCGAGAAAATCAATTTTCATACCCTAAAAATTGGCCAAAAATAAAGTTTTCCGAAAAAGCCCAGAAAATTCAAAATAAAATTTTCCTCAAAAAGGGGCAGAGGGACACCTGGAGTGACCCAGGGGGCCACCCCAGGCACCCACACTCCTGATAGGAGCGGCCTCCCTACAGGTGGCGCCTGGGTGGGGTGTGGCCCACCTGGGCCCCTCCAAAGTGTCTCCTCCCAGCCATCTTCTTTCTCTCTCCTAAAAACACTGGAAAACTTGCTCAAGCTCGAGTTCCTGTTGTTCTTGCTCACGATTTTCGATCTCCTTGCTCATCCCATCTTTGCTGTTGATTTTTTGAGGGATTGCTCCTTGGTATGTGCCTCCTCCACTTGTCCAAATAGATTTGTGATTGATAGATTGTATCTTGAGTATTTTGCTGCTATAGGTGACAGGTTGTATGAGCTTGCATGCTTGTTCTATGCTTATAGATTTTATTTTGATGCATGTGTAGCCCTCTAGCAAGTTCCTATAGTAGTTTCTCATCATTTATCAACTTGGAAATCACTTGGTTTGATGTTTGTCTAAAAAATTCAGAAAAGAGTGGTCATGGACAACCACACATTTGGAGAAATATTTGAGGGTGATGCACCTAGGAGGGCAAGGCCTTCAAGATCATCCTCACGAGCTAGGCCCTCATACAATGAGGATCTCATTACTCCGTGATTCGGCGACGAGGGAGATGAGGGGGATGCTCACCCTTCAACCTTTCCTTGCCAGACCTTTTTGCGGGCTGTTGGGATTCTTGATGATTTTATGACCTTGGTTCAGAGGGCTGGACTAACAAGCTTTATGCAGGATGAGAGCGTGCAATATGCAACGCTTACTAAAACATTTGCGAAGAGCTTGTCTTTTACTAATACCATGTTCAAACCAGATGTGTCCTTCAAAATTTATGGCAGGACTTACAATATGACATTGAAGAAATTTTGTGAGGCTCTGGGACTTGGTATAGCTGGGTCGGCGAACAAGATTCTAGATCAACCCACTGATTTGTTGGAGCTCTACCATGGGATAACCAACGATGATGACCGTAGAGCCCAACGGGGAAAGATAAGAAATATTCAACTCCCAGCCATCAGGTACTTTGCTTACTATCTTGCCACTGGTGTTCTTGGTAGGGAGAACACTAGTAATATTTCCAACTATCATTTGGCCTTCATAGATGTTGCGCTCAACAATGAAACTAAGTACAATCTTGGTTCTATCATTGCTCGTCACTTAGCTGCTAAGGGACCCATTTATGGGTGAATTATTGTTGCACGTGTTGTTGCTACCTTGGACCTTGATGTTGATCCAAATGATATAGTTTTGGCTCCTCAAAGGCTTGATCTTGCTGCCATGAAGGCGCACCACTTTGTCACTACTGGCTCTACCCTTGAGAATTTGGTTTATAGAACATTGTTTATTGACGGGGAAGAGAGAGATATCCCTCCCCCCAAACCACTTTGTTCAGTATTTCTCAGGGACCTTTGTCGCGCTCCAAGGAGGAGATGGATGAAAAGCTGCGTGTTCTTGGCTTCCATGGACACTATCAAGGGGACGCGCCCTCATACGACACCTCTGTATACTACACAGGGGAGTCCTCGAGCTCGTACCAGGACAAGGGAGCCTCCTCGTCGTACTACGAAGGTGCACCTACTTGGTCACCATGGAGTTGAGCCCCACTTAGGCCAAAAGCCTAAGCTTGGGGGAGGTATACCGACATCACACTCATATATATATCATGTTCGGTCGGTTCTTTGTATATCCATTGTTCGCTTTCTTTTTGTTTTTTGTTTCTGCTTTCTCAAAACACAAAAATACCAAAAATATTTTCGTTCTTTCTCTTGGTTTGTTTCTTTGCTTTTTAGCTTTGGTTTTCCTTAAAGAAAAATCCAAAAAGATTTTGCTTTGTTTGGTTTGTTTTTTGCTTTGTTGGCTTGTATGAAAAATCGAAAACACCAAAAATATTTGTTCTTCTTCTTTGGTTTTGTGAGTTCTTTGCAGGGTTCAGCCGTCCTCAGTGAAATTTGGTTTCATGTTATTATTCAAGTCACACAAGTGAAGAGCAATAATGAAGATTAAGACAACTTGAGGTGTGGTAAGAGGCTGGTAACAAACTCTATTTGTTTTCATTTTTGTACATATACTCATTATTGTGAGCATGCTTAGTCTGTATATTGTAAGGAGTATGTTACTGATGGATGCTTAGTAGTTCTTGCTTGTCTGTGATTAGCTCCATCTTGCTAATAGTTTGTAGCATGTCATATGAATGTTTGTTTGCATTGTTTTATTCATATTTTGGCATGATATTGTGGTATCCTCCTCTGAATGTTTCATGTGAATCAACTTGGCACATGCTCACGCATGCATATGACTAAACAATAGTCAGTAAGCCTTGATGATTTATTTTGACTCAGAGTTCTTGTATCACTTTCATGCCATAATTAGTCCTGTTTTGTTGCAAGCATGATTATGACAATTATTGCTCTCTCGTTTGTCGCTCCCTCTCTATTGCTAGCCTTCAGTTGCACTGAGCATGAGCTCTACTTGTGCTTCCAACTCTCCAAAACCATCATTTGCTATTTCAGTGCATATTTTATATGCCTTGTTCTCTTCCAAATAAAATGTTTGACTGTTTTGAGAAATTTAGTTAGTAAAGCTCTCACGAACTTGATGGCACACTTTTTTCTTGCACTTAATAATCCTGAACCATTGTGACATGTTCATGAAAGTTATATGCTTGCAAATTATATGCTGAGAGTTAGCAGAACCGTGCTGTCACGGGAAACGCTTTCAACACTTATGGGTACATATCCAGTTGATACCTTGCTCTTTTGTTTGCGGATGTCGTCGGTGTGAAATAAAAAGGGAGCTCGTGAGTTCATGGAGTATATATATGTGTTAGAGAAATGCCTGGGCTGCTAGCCTAAGCCATGCCTAATCATGGTGGAAATTTACAGCATCACCATAATGAGCATCTATGAAACATACTCAATAAAATCTATGCACATAGTAAATGTTGGGAATATGCCCTAGAGGCAATCATGTATGATGAGATTTCCCATTGTATTTATAAAGATATTAAGTAGTCTGTCGTGGTATTGCACAGCAGATGCTACTGGGGGTAGCTTACGTAGAGGGAGCAAGGCGACGTAGGAGAATCCGGGAGCGAGATTGGCACACGATGTACCCAGGTTCACGTCCCCTCGATGGAGGATCGCTACGTCCTGCTATCAATCCAGTATATGATCATAGATTGGTTTATATGGAGCCGACGTAGGTGGAGGGAGACTAGATCTAATCTAATATGGGAGCGCCCCCCCCCCCCCCCCGTGGGGGTGCCCCTGGTGGCTTTATATATGCAGCCAGTTAGGGTTTACAAGTGCTAGTGGGCTTTGCATACAAGTCGCCGTCTTGGGCCTCCAGTCGGTGCCAGTCGCCTGGGTGCAACATGCGCCAGTCGCCGTATTGGGCGAGTCGACCCGCTCAGGGCTAGGTTCCAGTCGGCTCAATCCAGCTGGCGAATCCGCTTCATGGGTATACCCCGATTGGTATTCCCCCATCAGTAGTCCCCGAGCGCGTTGTCGATTCGACGCGGGCTTGAGGCAGGGCGCGGAGAGTCTTGATGATGGGTCGAGGCAAATCGGCGACGAGCTCCTGAACAGAGAAAAGAACCGTGAAGCGGGAGGCGGTCGGCGTGAGCCAGTCGGTGATGAACAGTTGGTGTAAGACGCAGGGAGTCGGTGAAGCCGCCGGTTGCACGAGTATCCGAGCACAGAGCGTGCCGAGGCCCCGAGCGCGGCGAGTCCCCGACCAGCGAACGGCTAGGGTTTATGGTCGAGCGACCGGCGAGTGCCGAGTCCCGGACCGGCGAGTGGCGCAGTGTAGCGCGCCGAGTCCCCGAGCGCGTTGAGTACGCGAGGGCGAGTCCGCGGTGGCGAGTCCACGAGCGTGTTGAGTACGTGGGGGCGAGTCCCTGAGCGTGTTGAGTACACGAGGGCGAGTCCGTGGCGGCGAGTCCCCGAGCGTGTTGAGTACGCAAGGGCGAGTCCGTGGTAGAGAGTCCCCAAGCGCGTTGAGCACGCGAGGGAGAGTCCGCGGTGGAGAGTCCCCGAGCGTGTCGAGAACGCGAGGGCGAGTCCGCGGTGGCGAGTCCCTGAGCGTGTTGAGTACGCGGGGGCGAGTCCGTGGTGGAGAGTCCCCGAGCGTTTTGAGTACGCGGGGGCGAGTCCGTGGTGGCGAGTCCCCGAGCGTGGAGAGCCATGGTCATGGAACCACGCGTACACGCATCATGCCTAGGAGTAGTCCCCGAGGCTCGAGTTGGCTTGTAGAGGCGACTTGAGGCTCTTTGGAGATGCATATTCTGAAAATAGTAGTGGTTACTGCCGAGCATGGCGAGTGGCGAGGTCGAGCGACTAGCGAGCGCCGAGCCCCCGAGCGTGGCGAGTGGCGAGGTCGAGCGACCGGCGAGCGCCGAGCCCCCGAGCGCGGCGAGTGGCGAGGTCGGGCGATCGGCGAGTGGCGCTGTCTGTAGCGCGCCGAATCCCCGAGCGCGGCGAGCGGCGAGGTCGAGCGACCGGCGAGCGTCGAGGCCGAGCGACCGACAGGCGTCGAGTCCCTGGACGCGGAGAGTGACGAGGTCGGGCAACCGGCGAGTGGCGCTGTCTGTAGCGCGCCGAGTGGCGAGCCGAGCGACCGGCGGGCACCGAGCCCCTGAGCACGACGAGTGAAGAGGTCGAGTGACCGGCGAGCGCCGAGTCCCCGAGCGCGGAGAGCGGCGAGGTCGAGCGACCGACGGGCGCCGAGCCCCCGAGCACGGCGAGCGGGGAGTGCCGAGTCCCCGAGCGCGGCGAGCGGCGAGGCCGAGCGACCGACGGGCGTCGAGTCCCCGAGCGACCGACGGGCGTCGAGTCCCCGAGCGCGGCGAGCGGCGAGGCCGAGCGACCGACGGGCGCCGAGCCCCCGAGCGCGGCGAGGTCGAGCGACCGGCGAGTGCCGAATCCCCGAGCACGGCGAGTGGCGAGAAAGACACCGTTTTGCTGAGAAGGAGAAAAAGATACAATTGCATTAAGGTGTACTTGCATAATATATTGAGTAATTGTATGACGTGCGAATTGTAGACGTTGAAATAAATGCACGTTTGTTATGTGGATCGATGGACAGTATGTAAGGTTTATGCGTGTATTTTTATGAGTAGGCAGACCTCCAGCATCAAACGCTTGTCGGGTAAAAGGGACGCGATGCCAGACTGTTGAACCCGGAGACAAGGTTGGCCTTTTGGTACCCAGCCTCACTACTTTGACGGACGCGAATAAATAACAGACAAAACTAAAACCGATCCCAAGTATGATTTTGGTCCCTAAAAGGGTCAAATGCGACTGCATAGTCGGCTTTGGAGAATGAATGAAGATGCATGTATATTTTGGACTCATAGAAACTTAGCTGTTAATATGGCGAGTCCGTGACGACGAGTAAATGTGGCGAGTCCGTGATGACGAATCCGCGGTAGCGAGTTCACGATAAGCGAGTCCGCGAGTATGGCGAGTCGCGCTCGTCAAGCTCAAACGCACATACTCGATTCAGATATGCGATGCATGTATTGAAAAACAATTGTACAAAGAATTAGATTCAAATGAAAATAGTTAGACAAAGTAATCAGCAAGAGAGAATCATCCAAACGCTGAACATGATGAATCGATCTGTACACACGTCATGTGCTTGTCCTGATTGATTGTACGTGTTCACATGTGAACATCCCATCGCTCCTAGGCGTATGGTCGGACTTTGATTGTCGGGTCGCAGATATCGACATTGTCGTTCCACAATCCTAAATCACAGGTTGGTTCTCTCTGTGCGCGGAGACGCAAATTTGAAAGGTACTTGCACTCGCAAACAATTAGTAGACAGAGTATAATAATCATAATAAGCTCGAGCAGAATTGGTCATGTGCACACGCTGCATGGTCATGCACGGATCTTTTTTGTAACAAAATAATTGGATTACCTCCGGGCTTGTGTATGAACGTATTTGATTTGGAGTCTGCTTTCTGCTTGGGTAGTATCGATCCAGCGATTGATCTAGTGAGGAACACATCGCGCCGCCGCCATCCAGTCAGCATGTGGCGACTCGATTTAACCAATCCGATCTGCGGGCTTCGGGTTGGCAGACGTTCGATGTACGCAATCGATCGGGGACGTATACATATGACAAGTTTCAGCAGCGCGTCGTGTTGAACAGCGATTCGCCGGAACCAGCTTGATGTGATCTGGCCATGAGGGATCCCGCCCGGATTATCACCCTCCAAGCACCGCTAGCCCCACGGTGGGCGCCAACTGTCGTGGTATTGCACGGAAGATGCTACTGGGGGTAGCTTACGTAGAGGGAGCAAGGCGACGTAGGTGAATCCGGGAGCGAGATTGGCACACGATGTACCCAGGTTCACGTCCCCTCGATGGAGGATCGCTACTGCTATCAATCCAGTATATGATCATAGATTGGTTTACATGGAGCCGCCGTAGGCGGAGGGAGACTAGATCTAATCTAATATGGGAGCGCCCCCCTCCCTCCCGTGGGGGTGCCCCTGGTGGCTTTATATATGCAGCCAGTTAGGGTTTACAAGTGCTAGTGGGCTTTTCATACAAGTCGCCGTCTTGGGCCTCCAGTCGGTGCCAGTCGCCTGGGTGCAACATGCGCCAGTCGCCGTATTGGGCGAGTCGACCCGCTCAGGGCTAGGTTCCAGTCGGCTCGATCCAGCTGGCGAATCCGCTTCATGGGTATACCCTGATTGGTATTCCCCCATCATAGTCCTTGTATAAACATCTGATGTGTATCATTGAATATGTGATTCGGTTGTGGAACTATGCATTCATGTTGTTTGTACTAAATATCCTTGGTCATCGAAGTTGTGCTGGACACACAACTTAGACCAATGTGAAAGTTGGCTTGATGACTCGGTTCCACTTGTCATGAGCATGGAGATGCTATTCCAACTTACACAGATTCGGCTAAAGAGTTTAGCGAGTCGGATTGACCCATATTGAGGTACAACGAACAAGTTGTCATTTGTATATCTCAATCAATGTAATCCTTAGACCTGAGGTTGTTGCATAGTCCGAGTTGAGGATCACCGACTTAGGTTCTGTCAAACGCTGATCCGTAACTGGGCTGTTATAAAGGCAGGGTTCGAGTCGACTGAGAATCAAGATGCGTGATGTGACTGACCAAGATGGGGTTTTGCCCCTCCATTTGGAGAGATATTCTCTGGGCCCTCTCGTGAGATATGATTCGGAAAGCATGGCCGTGCACGACTCGGTTAAGTGTTAACCGAGGAAATCGACTAAGAGTTAGTCGGATGAATCACTTATCTCGGATCGAGAAGAGAGTCAGACTATTTAAGGGATGACAATTATTCGCCTATAGTCTGACAAGGTATATCGTGAGGCAAAAGGGACTCAGACGAAAGTCGCATTGGAAAGGAAAGTCGTCATGACTCTTTGGTACTTGGGAGTCGGCACGTTCTGCTAGGAGCCGCTACCGACTGATCGATTGAGAGTCGGACTCCAATCGTGTCCAAGTAGCCATGAGCCTGCGGGGTCACACACTTAAGAGCGGGAGCAAGTTCAGATTGGATCTGAACCTGAAATCTGGTTGGGTTGGACCTAAACCGGATTAGGACTTAGTTAGTGAGTTGGACTCACGATGACTAGTGTTATATGGGCTTTAGTGAATGGGCCGCGCGAGCAGAGCCCACATTCACTCCCTATATATAGTCATTCCATGTGTTAGAAACCCTGAAGGGTAAATCGTTGTTCGGTTAGGTCATTCCATGTGTTAGAAACCCTAGCTCCACAGCAGTCCAGCCGCCGAAACGAACCTAGCAGTTCGCCGCCGGCGCTCCTCCTTGTACGTGTGGATACCAGCAGAGGTGATGTGCGATCAGCACTAGGACGATCGGATCGTGAGGACTGCACTGCATCAACTGACGCGCTTCATCAGTAATCCGCAATTGTGCGTCTAGTGGTAAACCTCGTGGCCTTCTACCTCAGCTAGATCTTGGGATCACCACGTTAGAGGAATTTTTTTTGTTTTATCTCCTCGTGGCCCAACAGTGGTATCAGAGCGATAGCTTCTGGTTTTAGGCTCGAGATCTCGCATATGTGATATGTAGGCTGTAGATGAGATCTATGTGCTATTTTGGTGGTCGATCTATGAGATAGATCGGTTTTGTACGAGGTTGATTGGATCAAATGTACTCGGGGAATGGTAGATCTGATTTCCGCGATCATACTGCTGAGGTCGTGGAAAGACATACCCCTACCGGTCGGCTTCCGCCATCGGGGTAGACTGTGAGACGTAAATCCAGAAGCGGTGATCGAAGATCAAAGAGTTTAATCGAATCGGAACGATGGTCGGAATCCATGTTCGGATCATAGATGGGACCGCCGGCTTCGCCCTGTCGTAGCGCCTTAGATGTCGTTGCGAGATTCACAACGCCGGTAGATATTGTATCTATGCATAACTTGTTTTTGCAGGAAGTTGTGAATGGTATGGTTCATGTGCATGTGATGTATGTGTGTAATCCATACGTGATCTGCGAATCACGGTTTTTGTCAGCCGGCTGGAGCCTAGGTGCTTTCATTTTATTGTATAACGACCTGCGTGTCGGATTCTCTATGTAATTTACTTTACTAAGCTAGTGTAGCTGTTTGGAGAACCCGGAAGGCATGCTAGGTGTTGTACATGTAGGCGACATGGAGTAAGACGGCAAGTGACAAGAGTTGGCACGAGTCGGATTACAGGCTTTGTGGAGATGGAGATCACCATGAAGAGAGCCATACCATTTCACATTTTAGTTGCTTTATTTTGTGTTATTGTTATGTCTCAGTTTTACCTCTATTAGATAGTCGGTAAAAATTAATCCCTCAAAGAAGGTCTAGTCGGTTTTCCCTCCAGTGTTTGCACCATCACAAGTCGGACATTTTTGGTAGTGGGCTCATAAAATTGAGGTGCTGCCAATTCTTTCCGACTAGGTGGGTTCGAGTCGGACTCTTACTGCAGAAACACTCGGTAAGCTAGACGGGTCTATCACAACGGTTGTGGGACTCGGGGAAAAGTCGGATGGGAGTCGGGGCATGTGATGCCACCCGTCCAACAGGAGTCGCATGAGATGCGATTGACAAGGAGTTGTCTACCTAGATCACTTGGCGGCTAGCGGTGATGCTAAAGCTCACTAGCCGACTTGCTTATTTAGGATCCTGAATCACTAAGCAACCATCGGAGGGGTGTTGGTTCTAGTGGGAGCATAAAATATTAAAATGTTTAATATGCTTGCTCTTTTATGAATACATGTCTTAAGTGTTTTGCATATTTTCTGTTGTAGATCATGGCACCAAGTAGCAGTCACTCTCAGATATCCGGTTTTGCGTTGAGAACCATTCTTGAGGAAGATAAACTAAACGACACTAATTTTACCAACTGGTATCGAAATCTGAGAATTGTTCTCAAACAAGAAAAGAAGGACCATCTCCTAGACAACCCACTTCCAGATGAGCCGAATGAGAATGCGACTGTCGCTACCACCAATGCCTACCGTCGGGCTAACGATGAGTCCACGGATATTAGCTGTCTTATGCTTGCTCACATGGAACCGGACTTGCAAAAGCAGTTCGAGCATGTTGAGGCCTACGATATGATCGAAAGCATCAAAAGTATGTTCCAGGCTCAGGCGAAGACTGAGAGGTATCAAGTCTCTCAGGCTTTGCTGAGTTGCAAGATTAAGGATGGTGATCCACTGAGTCCGCATGTGATCAAAATGGTTGGTTACGTGCAGTCTCTGGAGAGTCTTGGCTACCCCATTAGCGAAGAGTTCGCTACGGATATAATTCTGAACTCTCTTCCTAGTGCATATGGGCAGTTCATTTCGAACTACCACATGCATGGTATGGATAAGAAGCTCACTGAATTACATGGGATGCTCAAGCAGGCAGAGGTGGATCTCAAGAAGGGCGCCAGTCAAGTGTTGATGGTGCAGAATAAGGCTAAGTTCAAGAAGAGTTCTTGGACTAAGAAGAAGGCTAAGTCAGGAGGAAAGCAGGCTCAGGACCCGGTCCCAAGCGCTTCCTCAGGGACTAAGCCATCTCCTTCAGCCGGATCCACTTGCTTCTACTGCAAGGCGGATGGCCACTGGAAGAGGAACTGCAGCAAGTACTTGGCCGACAAAGCCAAGAGTGGAGGTATGACTTCCGACTCGGGTACACTTGTTTGCAATGTTATAGACATATATCTTGCTGATGCACCTAATAGTTCTTGGGTATATGATACTGGATCAGTTATTCACATCTGCAACTCGTTGCAGGGACTGGTAAGAACTAGGAGCATAGCAAGAGGCGAGGTTGATATTCGAGTTGGCAACAAAGCAAGAGTTGCTGCGTTGGAAGTAGGCACGATGCAACTTCATTTACCTTCCGGATTCATTATGGAACTAAATAATTGTTATTATGTTCTAGTGCTCAGTCTAAACATTATTTCTGCTTCATGTTTGATGAGGCAAGGCTATGAGTCGAATATCAAGAATAATGGTTGTTCTTTGTATTTGAATGATATGTTTCACGGCTTTGCACCCGTCAAGGACGGGTTATTTATTTTGAATCTTGATGGTGAGTCAGTTTATAACATAAATGTTAAAAGGTTGAAACCAAATGATCTGAATATGACTTACTTTTGGCGTTGTCGGCTTGGTCATATAAGTTGGAAACGCATGAAGAAGCTCCATGATGATGGACTCCTAACTTCGTTCGACTTGGAGTCATTCGAGACATGTGAATCTTGCCTACTCGGCAAAATGACCAAGACACCTTTTGCAAAGAGTTGTGAAAGGGCGTCCGACTTGTTGGGACTAGTACATAGTGATGTATGTGGACCAATGAGCACGACAGCCAGGGGTGGTTATGAGTACTTCATTACCTTCACTGATGATTTGAGTAGGTATGGATATATCTACTTGATGAAACATAAGTCGGAAGCCTTTGAAAAGTTCAAAGAATTCCAGAATGAAGCACAAAATCAACTCGGCAAGAAAATAAAGATTCTTTGGTCAGACGGAGGAGGTGAGTACATGAGCCATGAGTTTGATGACCATCTGAAAAGTTGTGGAATAGTTCCTCAACTTACTCCGCCAGGAACGCCACAAAGGAATGGTGTTTCGGAAAGGCGGAATCAAACCTTGTTGGACATGGTACGATCAGTGATGAGTCGGACAGATCTGTCTTTATCATTTTGGGGTTATTGTCTAGAAACAACAGCGTTCACACTAAACAGAGTACCATCAAAATCGGTAGAGAAGACACCGCATGAGATGTGGAAAGGCAAAAAGCCGAGTTTGTCTTTTCTTAAGATTTGGGGTTGTGAAGCATTTGTCAAGCGACTTCAGTCAGACAAGCTTACAGCCAAGTCGGATAAGTGTATTTTCGTGGGGTATCCGAGGGAAACCTTGGGTTACTACTTCTACAACCGAGAAGAGGGCAAAGTGTTTGTCGCTCGGAACGGTGTCTTCCTTGAGAAAGAGTTTCTCAGTCGGGGAGTAAGTGGGAGCATGGTACAACTCGAAGAAATTCGAGAGAACCCGGCTAGTAGCGAGTCAGCAAAAACCTTGGAGGTTGAGCCGGTCGTGGCAGCTGAACCGGCAGCAGCACCTGTACTACGAAGATCGGCAAGATTACGAAGTGTTCGTGATGTGTTACTGTTTGATAGTGATGAGCCGGCAAATTATTAGGAAGCGATGGTGGGATCTGATTCCGAGTCATGGCTTGGAGCCATGAGATCCGAGTTAAAGTCCATGGATGAAAATCAAGTTCGGAACTTGGTTGATCTGCCAGACGGTGCAAGACCCGTCGAGTGCAAATGGGTCTTTAAGAAGAAAACTGATATGGACGGAAATGTTTCCATCTATAAAGCACGACTTGTCGCGAAGGGGTTCCGACAAGTTCAAGGAGTTGATTACGACGAGACTTTCTCGCCCGTAGCGATGCTTAAATCAGTTCGGATCATGTTAGCTATAGCGGCCTATTTCGACTATGAGATATGGCAGATGGATGTCAAAACGGCTTTCCTTAACGGAAATTTAACCGAGGACGTGTATATGATACAGCCCGAGGGTTTTGTCGATCCGGCTAATGCTGACAAGGTGTGCAAACTTCAGAAATCCATTTATGGGTTGAAGCAAGCATCTCGGAGTTGGAATATTCGCTTTGATGAGGTAGTCAAATCGTTTGGCTTCATCAAGAGTGATCATGATTCTTGTTTGTACAAGAAGTTTAGTGGGAACAAAGTAAATTTTCTAACCTTATATGTGGATGACATATTACTGATTGGAAATGATGTCCAGATGTTGCAAGAAACCAAGGAATCATTGGAAAGGAGTTTCTCAATGAAAGACTTGGGTGAGGCAACATACATCCTCGGAATCCAGATCTATAGAGATAGATCAAGGAGGCTCATTGGATTGAGTCAGAGTACTTATTTGGACAAAGTGTTGAAGAAGTTCAACATGGAATCGTCTAAGAAGGGGTTCTTACTGATGTCCCATGGTGTAAAACTTAGCAAGACTCAGTGTCCTTCGACTACTGATGAGCGAAGTCGGATGAGTGCGATTCCATATGCTTCTGCAGTCGGATCCATCATGTATGCCATGATTTGTACTAGGACGGATGTTTCCTATGCTCTAAGTGTTGTGAGCAGATACCAGGCTGATCCTGGAGAGATCCACTGGACAGCGGCTAAAAATATCCTAAAGTACTTGAGAAGGACTAAGGATATGTTCTTGGTTTATGGTGGTGAAGATGAACTCAGTGTAAAGGGTTACACGTATGCGAGTTATCTTACCGACTCTAATGATTCTCGTTCGCAATCCGGATACGTGTTTATTATAAACGGAGGTGCTGTGAGCTGGAAGAGTTCCAAGCAAGAGACTATGTCTGCGTCTACAACAGAGGCTGAGTATGTTGCCGCCTCGGAGGCAGCAAAGGAAGCTGTTTGGATGAGGAATTTCCTCATGGATCTTGGTGTGGTTCAGGGCTCGTCCAATCCATTGGATGTGTATTGTGACAACAATGGTGCTATTGCACAAGCCAAGGAACCTATACATCACCAGAAGAACAAACACATACTCATGCGGTACCACCTGATTCGCCAGTTCGTGGATCAGGGTGATATCAAGTTATGCAAGGTACACACGGATGCAAATATTGCGGATCCGTTGACAAAGCCGTTACCCCAGCCAAAGTTGAGGCGCACCTGAGAGCCATGGGCATTAGATGCTTAGACATATGATGTCGGAAGATTGACTCTAGTGCAAGTGGGAGACTTTTGGGAATATGCCCTAGAGGCAATCATGTATGATGAGATTTACCATTGTATTCATAAAGATATTAAGTAGTCCTTGTATAAACATCTGATGTGTATCATTAAATATGTGATTCGGTTCTGTAACTATGCATTCATGTTATTTGTACTAAATATCCTTGGTCATCGAAGTTGTGCTGGATACACAACTTAGACCAATGTGAAAGTTGGCTTGATGACTCGGTTCCACTTGTCATGATCATGGAGATGCTATTCCAACTTACACGGATTTGGCTAAAGAGTTTAGCGAGTCGTATTGACCCATATTGAGGTACAACGAACAAGTTGTCATTTGTATATCTCAATCAATGTAATCCTTAGACCTGAGGTTGTTGCATAGTCCGAGTTGAGGATCACCGACTTAGGTTCTGTCAAACGCTGAGCCGTAACTGGGCAGTTATAAAGGCAGGGTTCGGGTCGACTGAGAATCAAGCTGTGTGATGTGAATGACCAAGATGGGATTTTGCCCCTCCATTTGGAGAGATATTCTCTGGGCCCTCTCGTGAGATATGATTCGGAAAGCATGGCCATGCACGACTCGGTTAAGTGTTAACCGAGGCGATCGAATAAGAGTTAGTCGAGTGAATCACTTATCTCGGATCGAGAAGAGAGTCAGACTATTTAAGGGATGACAATTATTCGCCTATAGTCTGACAAGGTATATCGTGAGGAAAAAGGGACTCGGACGAAAGTCGCATTGAAAAGGCAAGTCGTCATGACTCTTTGGTACTTGGGAGTCGGCACGTTCTGCTAGGAGCCGCTACCGACTGATCGATTGAGAGTCGGACTCCAATCGTGTCCAAGTAGCCATGAGACCGCGGGGTCACACACTTAAGAGCGGGAGCAAGTTCGGATTGGATCTGAACCTGAAATCTGGTTGGGTTGGACCTAAACCGGATTAGGACTGAGTTAGTGAGTTGGACTCACGGTGACTAGTATTATATGGGCTTTAGTGAATGGGCCGCGCGAGCAGAGCCCACATTCACTCCCTATATATAGTGGAGCACACCAACCCTGAAGGGTTAATCGTTGTTCGGTTAGGTCATTCCATGTGTTGGAAACCCTAGCTCCACAGCAGTCCAGCTGCCGAAACGAACCTAGCAGTTCGCCGCTGGCGCTCCTCCTTGTACGTGTGGATACCAGCAGAGGTGTTGTGCGATCAGCACTAGGACGATCGGATCGTGAGGACTGCACTGCATCAACTGACGCACTTCATCAGTAATCCGCAACTGCGCGTCTAGTGGTAAACCTCGTGGCCTTCTACCTCAACTAGATCTTGGGATCACCACGTTAGAGGAATTTTTTTTGTTTTATCTCCTCGTGGCCCAACAGTAAATAAAAATATTGCTGAGATGCTTATTGTCTGCTTGCCTTGTCATTTTGATCACGGGATAACTCCTGTATCATGTGCAAGGGGTACCCCATTGGCGGTTCTCTATGATATGCATGTATATACAATGACAAGAACTTGAAGGTGACCAAAGTTGACTAGCATGTGGAGCGGCCCTCGTACTCAAGGGACTTGGGATTTCCAGTTTATGGTCTGTCAAGCATATAACTCAGATTGGACCTTACTTTCACCTTAACCATATAGCTAGTGAGTACCTTACTTTCAGCATTTGGAATCCCTTCAAACTTTTCAAAACCTTTTCACTTCCTTGTTGAGTCACCACTTATTCTATGAGCACCTTCTTGAGAGCATAGTTGTCATTCTTGTGTTTGTCTCAAAACTTGGTTAATTATGTCAATACTTTGATGCTTGTATCTCTGATATCTTTACTTCTAGTCTTCATGTGAACTTCAGAGGTGCCTTGGCATTTATATTGTGCTCTACAAACAAAGGCAAGTGAGATACCACTCTATCATACCTTACTATGAGCATTGCAATGTTGCTTATGTTTATGTTCCATGCTACTTATTATTATTGAGTTGGTTTCTCTTCATAGCTTGCAATGACTATTGAGTAGACTTGGTTGCTTACTTCTTATTATGAATGGTTTAAGTATCTACTCCTGTTCTCAGAATATATACATCATATGAAGCAAATGTGTTCGTGAAAGTTTTTTTATCGCACTCAGTTTTCAATTCAATTGCTTGAGGACAAGCAATAAGCTAAGCTTGGGAGGAGTTGATACGTCCAAAACGTATCTACTTTCCCGAACACTTTTGCTATTGTTTCTCCTCTAAACTTGTGTGATTTGAATACAACTAACACGGACTCACGCTGTTTTCAGCAGAATTACCTTGGTGTCTAGTTTTTATGCAGAAAATCAACTATCGGGAAAAATCTAGGAAAATATGACAAAAATCCTATTTCGCCAGAAGATCCACGGAGCCAAAGACGAAACAGAGTGGAGGCCTGGAGGGCCCACACACCTGCCAGGCGCGGGTGGGCCTAGCCCGCGCCTAGGGGGGTGCGGCCACCCCAGGCACCCCTTCGGGATCCCTCTTCGCCTATAAGTTACCCCTTGACCTAAAAACCGAGGGGGTTTCGACATTTTTCCAGAAAGACTTCCGCTGTGCCACCACCACCAGAAGTCGCGATTCGGATCCAAAAACTCCTTTCTAACACCCTGCCGGGACGGAGAATTTGGGAAGGATCATCACCATCATCATCACCAACGCCTCTCCATCAACCATCAATGTTTCCCTCATCCATGAGTGAGTAATCCCTCGCTGTAGGCTATGGGTATGGTAGGGATTGGATGAGTTCTATCATGTAATCGAATAAGATTGTTAGGGCATAGTGCCTAGTATCTCTATTAGTGTTATTTGACTTTGTTGCAACTTGTTGTGCTTAATGCTTGTCACTAGGGCCCGAGCCATGATCTTAGATCTAAACTTATTATTGAATCATTATGATAGTATTGTTTGTGATCTTATCTGCAAGTTGTGTACACATATCATTGTCCGGATCCAAAGGCCCCGAAGTGACAGAAATTGGGACAACTGGAGGGGATGGTTGTGGTGTGAGGATTGCATGTGTTCACAGAGTGTTAATGATTTCCTCCGGTTCTCTGTTAAAAGGAGCACCTTAATTGCCAGTAGTTCCCTAGAGGCCCCGCTGCCACGGGCTGGCAGGACAAAAAATGTTGTGCAAGTTCCCATTGCGAGCACGCATGACTATATATGGAGCACATGCCTAGGATTGTTTAGTACCTGGATGCTTGTTCTTATTTATCTGCAATGCCCTAGATCTTGAAGTTACATATTTAGACTCGTCCATGCAACGCCCGTCCATCCATCCCTATGCCTACCACGCTCATATCCTACTGTTTGCTGCTACTGTTACTATTGCTCCTGTTTCACTGCTGCTGTTGCTTTGCTGTTGCTACTACAAACTGTTGCTACCGATAAAATTCTGTGAGCAACAACTATTTCCAGATGCAGCTGAATTGACAACTCAGTTATTAAGGCTTGCAAGTATTCTTTGACTCCCCTTATGTCGAATCAATAAATTGGCTAATACTACCCATGAAGACTGTTGCAATCCCCTATACTTGTGGGTCATCATCCGTCTGTCCCGAACTAGGGTTTAATGAAATGAATGGATAAATTCATATTTCCCTTTTCCATGAAAAAAGGGAGGCAATTCAACATTTTGTTCATTCGGGTTTGATTGTGTCGTAGTTCTATAGTTGGAATTTGGTTTATCGTTGAATGAACCTATAGGAATTTCACTATAGGAATTCTATAGGAATTGAGTTGTTGTTATTGTAAGTTAACTAGCATGGGCTCGTGAACGTACAACTTTAGCTAATTTAATTCACTGGAGAGATAAGCTCGTGGCTCTTTCCATTGTGCAAGCAATATTGGAAAATAAAAATAAAGAAATAACTTTGCTCACCATGATAGATTTTTATCTAGGAAGAAGTCTTAATATTTATCTAGTCATCCCTTATCGGTTTCCTGCGGGATCCACTATCAAGAAGTGAATCCACCGCTTCTTGTACCAATTTTTCGTGGCACATTACTAAATTTGCAGGCGCTCCTTTTGCTCCTCGGCCTACGGAGTATTAGCAACCGTTTCCAGTTGTTATTCCCCTCCCAAGGGCAGGTTCTTACACTTTACTCACACGTTCGCCATTTCAATAAAAGGAAAAATTTATAGAATCAAACTTTATGCTTCTATTAATATTAATAGGATTTACTTTACTAACATTACCAAACTTCTCTACTCTGCTCTAGAGAACCAAAAACTGGTTGACTACTCTGGTAACTTTATGTAAGGCAGAGTTGGGTTTTTTGGGGTTGATAGTGGAAAAGTCGACAGATAAGTCATCCTTCCTGTTCCTTTACAGAACCGTACATGGACTAAGAACAGCAGCCTCACAGCCAGAGGGACCCACCTCCACAGAGGCGGTACTCAACCGGACGATGCGGTACAAGCACACCAGGCCAAAGAAGACAGGACCAAGCCCCGACAGGCCCGTAAAGACCTACCACCCTACTGTGATAGGCAGGCCGCAACGTCGTCGTTCCTGTACACGAACTAGTCGCCACCGCCACCTCGAGTAAGGCCCGCAACCATTATGCCCGGTCCGCCCGAGCACATCTGAGGCCCGCCCGAACGCATCTAGGATCGGGAACCCACACCATTGTTGCGGACGTAGCTGGTGAGCACCGTCGCGCCAAGAGGCTCGTCCCAGCCATGAGACGCCGATGCCAGCACCCCTTCCTCCTCCGCGGCCGCGCCGAACCAGGGGTGTTCCGAGGAGCACCGCAGCCATGGGGGGAGAGGCCCCGACCCGTCTCAAGGAATAATTCGATACGACCTGCCATCGGTTATAATTCGGAATAGTTTAATATGACCAATGCATCACGTTAAGGAATGGAAGTTCTCTCGATCTGATCGGGAAGTGAGGAAGGAAGAAGAGAGTGGTTGGGAAATAAGGATAACACCAACTACCACAACACGAATACACGAATACCTCTATCTGACAACTCCAATGACCATATAACAGTAGTGGCCTCCGTGGTTCATGGAAGTCGTGAGTGTGCTTGTATTTTCGTGGACTGGCGAGCTAGCGGCCCAAAGATCTCGTGTCATGCCACTCCCCTTTTGCCCCGCTTCGCCTTTATAGTCCTTCTTCTCTAGTCATTGTTCTTCCACTACAGGAACACGCCACTACATCGATGGCTAGAAGCCGTTGGAATAGGACAAATTGCCATCGACGTAGGTCTATGTCGATGGTGGCTGTCGGCGAAGCCTCGTCGGCGTAATACATCGTCGGCCTAGACTAATATGTCGTCGGCCTAGATGGCTACACCAACGGCTTAGCTATCGGCATAGTTCAGATGGACCCCACATAGACGGCTAACAGGCATTAGGATACGCCGACGGCTTTAGGAGGGTGGGTGCTTCACAAAATGCCATGTTTTGGCACTAGGAAATAAAAATGTGTTATACAAAAGTATATGTAATTTTTTTATATTTTTTCAATACAAATATGTAATATTTGAGTTTAGTTATATAGATCTTATTTTTACTGCAAATTTTGATATATTATATGTATTTTTCTAAATTAGAATGATTTAGTTATGATTTTTTTAGTATTAACATGACAAAATGAGAAAATAGCTATGTCGACGGCTTTGTCGTCGGTGTAGGTGTGAAAACTAGGCCGACGGCTTTACCGTCGGTGTAGCTTTGACGCCATCGCATCACTGTGATGGCCTATCTACTATGCCGATGGCCGTCTATGCCGATAGCTATTCTTTGCCTACGCCGACGGCTATTTTGAGCCGACAGCCCGTTCGCTGGCCCTCCCGACTCCCGGCGCTACGCCGACAACCTTGATAAAAGACCGTCGGCGTAGCATATGGCCGCCAGCGCCTTAGGCGTTTCCTGTAGTGTTCTTTCTTCATGAAGGTCATGACAATGCCCTCCCTAAAGACACATCAAGCCCCCATGCTGCTGCCTTAGGATACATGCGAGAGAGAGAGTATAGCTCTTCCCATGTAGTGAAGTTTGCTGGTAGGATATCCTAGGTGACTTGTACTTGTAAGACCAGTTTCTTTCAGCGATGCACCATACCAGATGTTCCTTCGAAATTTTTCCTCGATCTGTTGTAGCGATTTCATCATTTGACATAAATGGTAGTTCAGGGCTTACCGCTTCCTTAGTACCAAGTGATTTCTTCAGCTAGGACACATGAAACACACGATAAACTTGACTGACTTGTTATAATGATTGTGATTTCATGCTTTGAATAATAAAATCGTAGTTCTTAATCTTTGTTTAATGGTGAAGTAAACTTAAACCTAAATCATATCCTTAATAAATCACCAACCCAACACTAAGATAAATCCATAAACAAAATTAACGGGGATTTTATATCAAGGGATTAGAACGCTTGCATCTCATATATTATGCATCCCAGCATATTAACATCTTTAAATATTAGTCCTTCTGGGACCAATGATGCTACTCTTCCATTTGGATCTTATGACAACCAGAATATGCTGATTGCATAACCTGTAATCAGAAGCCAAGTTCACTCTTGCATGTATCTTATGAGACCAGACTTGCATACCCTTTATGAGTTCAATCTTGTGTCTCCTTTATTTTACAAAAAAACTTTTCGAAAACTTTGTCATCTACATTAAAAGCAAAGTACCGTTTTATGAATGAAATGAAATGAGTATTGGTGAACAATGAAATCATGGTTAAGATACATGGTTGGGAAGCCATGTGATGAAGATTTCATTGTACCGGGAAATGGTCAGTGACGTATAAACCGTGCTAACCAAAGATACCGGAATGAGACGGTCAAGTCGGCTAGATCTTCTTACTTTCGTTGTCCTCATATCCTAAGTTGGACTGTGATCCAAAGTGGTGATCAGCGGATTTGAATCTGTAACGTCCCTATCCTGTGTTGCAGGATAAAGACTTGACATATTTAAAGGGATGGTAATTGAGCATATGTCTCTGGACCGAAACTCGTTACAAAGGGTAGGCAAGGGGTAGTATAAAAGGATAGTGTTGGCTAATATTTAGATGGGCCTCAGAAAAAGAAAGTCCGAACGACTATATGCAGACATGCATCCCCGGTTGTGTAACAAGGCTAAAAAAATGTTTGTGGGTAAAATAGCACATCTTTCGAGAGTGTATAAAACGTGACATGTTACTCCTTGTTCTAGGAAACACTGCGAACATATCGTGGAAATGGACTCTATGAAGTCATGTACAACGCGTGAAGGCTGACATACATAGAATTTTTAAACTAAAACTTACCTTTTCGAAAACTGCACGTTCTCTAATGGTATGGTTCCTACCTTGGGGAATTGATTTCCGTCTATGTTTAACTTGATATCTACCATCTCTGCTTGAATTATCTAACACCGTTGACTACTTTGTTAGAAACGGTAATCACTCCGATGCCGGCAAGGCATCACGTACTCGTTCGGAGTTCCCGTCCGAATAAGTGTGTGTGTTCAGGTGGTGTACGTACATGCATCAGAGTAGGTTTTAGATAGTTTGTAACCGAGTCGTATTGGTTGAGGTAGCTAGCTGATACTATATATGCATGTAACGTTGTCCTTGTAACACGCCGTACGATCAGAGAAATAAAGAGAAAGATTTATGAGGCTCCCTCTGGCAACTTGGCGAGTCCAGGAATTTGTGTGTACGTAGAGTTCAGCCAGCTAGGAAAGCAATCTAGTGAAGCTTCCCATACGTGCATGAGTTGCAATCCACCAGAATTGATCAAGTCAATTGCTCGTGGCGTGTAGGTGTATATCTTGCCGGATCATCTTCATCGTTGTTCGTCGAAAAGTACTCGACGGACTATGTGAAGTTGTTGCAGGTCGTCTCGTCGCAACGTCCCGACGAAAGTACAGCCGGGTCTGGGCCAACAATTGGTATCAGAGCCAAGGTCGTTGTCCGTGATTTGCTGAAAGTACTAGGAGGTCATGGCAATGGTGAAGTTTGGTGAGAACTCTGCATCGGCACCGGTGACGGAGACGGTGGGGGCGGCTTTGTATCCGCGCCTCGATCGCAAGGACTACGGGCTATGGGCACTCAACATGGAGGTGGCCATGGAGGCTCAGGAGGTTTGGGAGGCCGTCGATCCAGGAGGCGACGAGTACGTCAAGGGAGGCGCGAAGTACCGGAAGGATCGCCAAGTGTTAACGACGCTCTATTCCGTCGTGCCGAAGGATGTGATGCAGCACCTCGTCGGAAAGAAATCGACGAAGGATGCATGGGAGACGATCAAGATCTTGCACCAAGGTCATGCCCGCGTGAAGGAAGCGCATCTTCAAACTTTGACAAAAAACTATGAAGATCTGAAGATGGAGGAGAGCGAGACGGTTGATCAGTTTGCCGCCCGTTTCGTTACCCTTGTCAACGCAATCAGGGGATATGGCGAGAAATTGGATGAGATCAAGAACGTCAGAAGGTTCCTGCATGCGGCGCCGACGCGCTACATGCAGATCGTTACATCGATCAAACAATGTCTTGACCTGAATACATTGATGGTTGAGGATCTCGTCGGAAGATTCAAGGCACACGATGAGAGAATCCGGATCAGCTTCGGTGATCCTGAATAGGTTGAGCACCTGATGCTCACAAAGCAGCAGTGGATGACTCTTTCAAAAGAAAAGCAAGGAGGCTCCACGAGCGGCAAGGAGAAGGAACGCCCAGCGAAAAAGAACATCGCGGGACAAGAGGATGAAGATGACGCCCCGCCGCGGAGGAAGTTTGACATAAAGAAAGTAAGGTGTCATAACTGCGGCGAGCTCGGTCACTTCAAGGCTGATTGCCGGAAACCACCAAGGAAAAGGAGAGGGCTCTCATCGCCTAGGAAGGAGATGATGGACCGATGATGCTGATGCTCGAAGTAACTGAGTTGAAGGATGAGGAGGATCCTCCATCACCGGCTACGGAGATTGTGGCGCAAGTGGATCACGATCTACCGTGTGTGCATCATGAGGAACAGAGTGCCCCATTCCCATGTGAAGCCGCGTTTGAGGCAAGTGAAGCCTCAGAACTTGTTCATGGCGATCTATGCGTTGGAATCTCAACCGCAACTCCGTCCGGCAATAAGTTCTTCATGCTTGTGGTGGATGATCATAGTAAATACATGTGGATTGTGTTGCTGAAAAGTAAGGATCAAGCTCAACAAGCATTCGACAAGATCAAGGAAGCCGAAGAGTTCAAGGTGGAGGCAAAGATAAGAGCCCTACACATTGATGAGGGGGTGAGCTGCATCAAACTGTGTTGACCATGGCACGGAGCATGATGAAGAGTAAAGGCTTGCCAGGAAAATTCTGGGGTGAGGCAGTCAATACGGCTGTGTATTTGCTGAACATGGAATCTACTAAGAGTGGAGTTGGTATAACACCGTACGAAGCATGGTACGTATGGAAGCCCTCGGTTGATCATCTTCGTACTTTTGGATGTGTGGCGCATGTAAAGGTGGAATTGGCGGAGCAACGTATTCCAATGATCATGACAGGCTATGAAGCTCAAAGACATACCGCTTGTGCAATCCTTATATCAATAAGGTGGTTTTCAAGGGAGACGTAATCTTTGGGAAGGCAAGTCATGGAATTGGGGCTACAACGAACCGGGATATCCAACTTTTCACGTCACGTGGGATCTTGAGTATGAAGAAAATATGGATCAACCAAGCTTATCCTTGTCAGCAAGTTCGGGCCCAGAAGACATTGAAGGCCTAGGGGGAGCTCCAAGCATGGACACCAGGCCAGAAGCACTAGGGGTTCTCCCAGAAGACAAAGAGTTTGAAGAAAAGGCTAGTCTGTGGCCAGAAGATACGGAACTGGAAGGGTGCACAGATGCATGCATAGCGATACCTGCACTTGTTTGCCCAGCAATTATAAGAAAAGGAGGGGGGCTGAAGCGAGCCCAGCAAACAGGCCAGCAAGGCCAGAAGGCGATGGTCCAAGAGTGTGGACTGGTGGCCAGACAGATAAAGGAGAACCAACAATAGGGGGTGCAGATCCATCAAGAGGCTTTTCACGTGGTATAGAGAAGCTACCTCCTACATATTTGTTCTATTGCATCCAAGAGAATCGGCAAGCAGTAGATCAAATATGCGAGGCATCGATGAGAAAGTACTTCATCGAACCAAGTATAATGTCTAAGGCGCGGACAAAAAAGACAGTCGGCGTGAAGGCATGAAGAAGGGCGTGGACAAAAAGGACTGTCGGCGTGAAGCCATGGAGAAGCCGACAAGAGCAAAGACGGCGACATGGGTGCCACAAGAGACGACGAAAGGAATGTCGAAGAGGATGCCTGGAGCGGCGAAAGCAATGTCGTGGATGACGCCTACGCAAAGTAGCTGGCGTATTTGGAATCCATGTCGAAATGATATGCACATCGTGCTTAAGGGGGTGATTGTTAGCATTAAGCACGATTCGATGCCGGAACGGTATCATGCGTTTTCCGTATATGTGTAGTATACAAGCCATACATGGTGCGTGTGTGTGTTCTAGATGTAAAAGTAGAATACTTTGCATGTATTAGATTAGGAGTCGGTCACCAAGTTTAGGTAGACTCGGTACAGCTGAAGTCCTAGAATATATACATGTTAGTAGCTTGTAACACCAGACCACAAACCATGAGTTGAAAAAAAAAGGAAAGACACGCACGAGACTGCGTATAGCAATCAATCTTTTCTGAGTGCGTGCGTGTGAGTATACTAGCTGATCGAAAGGATTGATCAGGTTAGCAGAACGTGTGCCTCTCGGCGGATTGGTGATCGGCACGTGCGTCGTCTTGCCGAAACATTGTCGTCGGTCTCGTCGGAAAGCAGTCGGCGGGAGGGGCTGTGCTAACGTACTTTGCTCCTTGGTTTCCCGTAGTGGTCCTCCTTTATCGTCTTCTTGATTTTAGATGTCGTTAACTACTTACTGTAATCTAGCAATGGATAAGAAGATAGATTGAATATATCGTACTCATCAAGTTCTAAATATATAGGTGTTTGATGAATAGCCGAGGATCAGACATCAATTTCCCAAGGTAGGAATGCCAGAGTATATGGCTAGCCTTTAGTTATCGAGATAGGCATAGAGGTAGATCTAGTACTACACCAGTCTATATAAGCTTCTTCTTATGGATGTTGGCTTGAACAGGAACTTACCTGAGGAGCACACTATGTCATGGAGGTTCAGGGGATCTTCTATGATCTGTGAAATGAATGATAGTCATGGTTAATTGTACGCGGTCAGACGGGTTTTAGAGGGATGGCCAGCCGGCCAGCCAAGACCTCGTTGGATACGGGTTTAGAGGGATGGCCAGTCAAGTCAAGGTTCACTATGGCACGTCTAAGAATTGGAGGCACTTTTCTTAGAGGCATTTTTTATAATTGCCTCTAATTATACTTTTTTGTGGCGCTTTAAATAATAATGCCTTAAAATGTAAAGATTTTAGAGGAGTTTTTTAAAATGCCACTAATAATTTAGTCTTTTGAGGCATTATTAATATGCCTCTAATTTTTAAAAATAGAGGCACAATCTAATGCCTCCATGCTGAACTATTAGTGCACTTTGCCTCAAAAAAGTCAGATTTTTTAGAGGCACTTTTGTGAAAATGCCACTAAAAATAATCAATTGAGACACAATCAAAAGTATCACAATTGGTTATCATTTAGAGGCACTAAAATAGGCCTCTAATAAATGACCAATTGTGGCACTATTCGTGTGCCTCCAATGAACAATTTTTAGAGGCACACAATGATATGCCTCTAATAGTTGGCTATTTAAAGCATTTTAAATACCTTAGATGTAAGGCCCTGTTTGGTTACGTAGTTCTAGCCGAACTCGGTTTCATAAAACGTTCTGTAACAAGGAGCGCTGCTACACAGTGCGCGCGCGGCGGTGCCCCTGTTGGAAACCGACAACATCAGGGCCCACGTCCTCCCTTGTCCAGAGCGCGTGTGAAGGCAACGTGGCAATGAATTGAGCGCATAGCGCAGCAAACCTACAGTTTGGCTTCACCTGAAAATCCCTTGAGCCCGATGCCAAAACCTGATACTTCTTCCCCCTCCACCACGGCCCCACCCATCAGCAGCCACCGCCCATGGAAAACTCCATGGTGATTACCTGATAGGTAGCTCTTTTCTTATCTTGTACTAGTAAGCAGCAAAACAAAAAGGACCCTTAATCACCTAGAGCTGTTGGTTGCATCAAAACTATTATCTCCTTCACGTACTACTGAATCTAAACGGTAACTTGCATTTTCTAAGATTTCCTGTAACATGTAATATTATACTGTAGCAGATATGCATGCAAAGAGAGACCCAAAAAATGTGTGCCTTATATGTCACTTGCTTTAGATCCTAAAAAGGATACATGTAAATTTTCTAGTGATTAAACTTGAGAATATGCAAGTTAATATCTACATGAACCTGGAAATCTACAAACGGTAACTATTTATAGCAACATGAACCTGAGAATATATAAGAAACTCCTAGTATATGAACATAAAAAAAAACGTTGGCTGCAGGGACCAGATGCTCGGAGCAGTGGCGTTCTTGAGGCGGAAGACTAGCATGCCATGGAAGTGAAGATGAAGAAACGGTGGCCGGCAAGACCAGATGCTCGGAGCCGTGGAGTTCTTGACCAAGACTACCATGCCATGGAAGTTGAAGACAACGGCGGCCGGGGTACCTTCTTGGCCCAGTCCAGAGCCGAGTCGGAAGACACGCACGCCACGGCGGCGATGATAACAGAGGCCGAGGTGCCGCTGCCGTTCTCACTGCACTGCTTCGTGTGGACCAGACTGGACATGCCCGCCGATAATAGAATGCATATAGCGGAGTTGATATCCTAGGAGTCGGCGAGCGTCCAGACTCCGACGCTGGAAAGTGTCCTCCTTCGTCCGAACAGCTGACTGCGTGCCGCTGCGCTGAACACGTGCTTTCGCCTGGAGCACTCCAAACAGAGTTTTTGTGAAACACATTTGACAAAAATACAAACCAAAACTGGTTCTTCTAAATATCCTCCTTAAACCCGTTTTGCAAAAACTAAGTCTATATTCTCACAATCCAAACAACCACTAAATGTTTACTATTAAATAGGAGTTGGTGGGCTCACTTTTTCATCAAACATCGGGAGTATCTTGACCCTCAAACGAACCATAAACATTGAGAGAATCAAACCGTCTGATCACACATTTTCTTCCACACCCGATAAAAACTTTGGTAAAGTAGCAATTAAGGAAGCACGGAAAAAAAGGAAAAGAAAGATTTGCCACAATTACGTATCCCATTAATTATTTAAGAGAAACAGTTTTCTCACACGCATTATATCTAGATGCAGTGGTCCCATGAATTACAGACCCACTAATTACTCAACCGCCGTTCGAAACTTCCGTTCTTACCAGCCTACACAACCTCTCCTGCTGGGTGTGCTCCAACAAACCTCTTGATCAGAAAGACTTGGGACTATCACTTGATGCCCATAGATACCAAGGAACAAGGTTCACAGTTTGCACAAACCCTCCTGCCTATCATTGATTGGTAACTTGATGTCCACTCTATTTTGACAATTGTACTATCTAATAGCCTTTCTCAGCAACTCAACACTCTCAAACACCTGCCCAGCTTGGAAAGATGGCTTATGCATATCTTCGCTCTGAATGTCTTGAAATTATACCTTACAGACTCTTAAACGAAAACCCTAGAAAACTAGAAAACCCAAACTAGAACTTTTGATTCAGTTCAAATCCTTAAACGAAACCCTAGAAACTAGAATTTTCAGTCGCCAAAAATCGAATTGCAAACAAAATTTTAATAGATTTGCTTCATCATTGTCAAACAGATCATTGAAGATTCAAACGAAAGAGAAAATATTAGGGCTCTAACCATAGGTTAGGCGAAGGGTCACCGTTCGACCTACGGACAAGTCCACTCGCACCAATGTCTTGCTCGCGGAGATGAGATCGCCCGCCGACGATCACTGGTGCGCACCATAACCTAGGGGATAACAACCTACTCGTGTAACTACCTCTCCCTAGATTGAGCCCAACATTAGGGGAGAACAGTAATAACAATTTAAGTAACCAATACTGTACGGGTCATTTAGCATAAAAACTCACAAGCGGGTGCATCGTCTCAGTGGATCAATGTCAGAACAGTCAACGTATGCCCACATCAGCCCAAAACGTTAACTCCTGGCCTCAGTGACCGTACTGAACTAGCAGATAATACATAGTGACCATAAAATTTAACTTTTTTGACTATGGTAACCGTCATGAAGAATATGATCCAAGTTAATGACCATACGTGTATATTTACTCTTTTTGTTTATATTATTTTTGTTTGATATTTGGTGTTTCAAATTTTAAATTCAATTAATTTTGAATCCAAATAAATAAAAGAAAAAGGGTTTATATGGGCTTATTGGACTCGGCCTTAGTGGGCCGAGACCACATGGTCACCCTGGACCAGGTCGAGACGCCCACTCAGGGCTGACCCCCTCCTTCTCTCCCTCATTCTCACTCTCCCTCTCGCCTCCTCTCTCACGCGCGCGTTGCGCCGGGCTGTGCTGCCGCCGCCGGCCAGGTCTGGCGGCTGCCGCTGCTCCGCCACCTCTCCTCCCCACTCTTCCATATCCCAGCACCAACTATCGCTCTCGCGCTCAATCCCCAAGGGAAACCCTAGCTCCATGTTTGGTGGCCTCCCTGGGAAACCCTAAATCGCGCCGCCACAGCCCCCTCCCTCGCCGCCGCTGAAGGGAGGCGTCTGGCGAAGCCCCGATGGCGTCTGTGGCAGCGGAGTCCCTCTCCCCCTCCGTCCGACGGAAGCTCGTGTAGGTTCCTGTGGTCAAGGGCGTGGCGCTAGGGGAGGGCATGCGGTGTGGCGGCTTCTCGGTGGTGCGTGCAGGTGGCGGAGGTGGCGCTGCAGTGCGGCGACAGCGGTGGTGGTGCTACGGTGCAACGACGGCGGTGGTGGTGCTATGGGTGCAGCGACGGCAGGGACATGAAGTTGAGGGGAAACGACGGGGAAAGGCCATGGATTCCTCTCTCTCTCCTCCCTTGATCTCTCCTCGCCGTCGTGGATGCCGCTGCTCTCTTCCGCGGATGGCGCTGCTCCCCTCCATGGGATCCCATGGTGGTAGCACCCTTTTCACCTTGGCCCCTGTAAGTGCTTCCCCAAACCGACATCGCTCTCTTCGAGTTAGAATGATCTAGTTGGTATGTACAACTAAGTACTTAAGAGTGGATAGTTGGTTTGCAGTGCTCAAATTTTATCATATACACATATTGGGGAGAGTGAGGACTACCATTGTTATGAATCCTGGGAATGGAGCAAAACTTTCACAAGGTCTTACAATTGTTCGCCTTGCTAGCTCTGTATTGGCAACATATTATGACCTGAACTAGACGTTGAATTAAGTGATCTCTTTGGTAGTAATGCAATGCTTAAAGTGCTAGGTTGCTAACATAAGATCTTTTTGGCAGTAGTAATAAGCAGTGCTCAAAGTGCTAGGCTGCCACCTTTGATCTCTGGGAATGGTAACATAAGATCTTTTTTTGGGGTAGTAAAAAATTGCTAAACTGCTAGCTTTGATATCTGGGAATGGTAACATAGTATCTTAAGTAGGACGGCTAACCCTATGTTTTGATGAATTGGTCAGAAGTGGTGGTACTTTTGTCGACCGTGTCCCGTGGAAACCCTAGATGTGCCCTCTGTCGTTTCGCTTCTCGGGGTGGGGGTCGGCGATTAGCTGTAGGTCACGTGGCCTGGGCCCTCGACAGCGAAGATTTCGGGGTCCGTTTGCTGCTTTATCGCAGCTTATTTGCATGTTTATTTTTAATCCAAATATTGTTTATTATGTTCAGAAATTGCTAATGTTCTGAATCTTAGTTGCATGTTTTCTGGGTAGGAACATGAGTACATGACGCTACAGATCAAGAAAGGAGAGAACGCAAGATAAAAATAGTCACCCTGAGCAAGGAACAGTACAGATACTTTCACGGAAGAATGGATGAAATCCAAGAAGTCCAGGCCAAGGACTCCCTTGGAATCAAAGTTGGCTCGTCCAAAAGCCCGCTTAAGAACCGGGAACCAATGCGGCTGGTTAGTAGCCTGACAGAACTCTTCATTATCTGATCATCAAGGCATTGCATACGCTAATTATGCAGATATCAGTGTTATGAATCCTGGGAACGTGCATTATCTGATCCTCAATGCGGCGGTTCCCTTGAACGTGCATTTCGTACTCTTTGAAAAATCGAGTTCGTGTCTCGCTGT